>OV277859.1:87332197-88582197 GCA_922989275.2 Gari tellinella
TCTACTTCTTTGATTGGATAACTTTTTAGTGGAGAATGCGTTGTGTTCCCAATAAACGCCCTTATGCTTAAATATTTATGTCCATTGTTAACATTTTCGAGCAAGGTCAGATGCCAGGTAACTCGGCGTCTGGTCAGGCTTCAGACAGTTTGCCCACTCAGAAAGAATAGATCGGCAGAATTTTCAAAAAGTTGTCATTTTATACACGTTTTCCTCTATATAAATCCTTGTATAGTTTTGATGCATTATATTAAAGGAAAAGTCCTTACACACTATACTCCAAAAAGTTTAATATTTAAGCCTTTACCTCATACATGTATAGTTTGTTTCTAGTTTTGAAGACAGGTGCCCACTTAAAGCAGGTTGAAAGTAAAACCCTTCATGTTGAGTGACATGGCTGTATTAAATCATACATATTGTTGCTTATTGTTTACTGTGTATGTTTTTAATAACAGATTGCCATGTTATTGTAAATGGTATGTTGAAATAAATCTATCTATCTTTCTATGCGCATTCTGTTTTATTTACCGCCTGCTTTAAAGCCGCATTTTGTTTTTGAGAAACCTGCATAAAACGGTTGTTTGGGGTCCCATTTGAACTACGTGGGACGTGATTCTTTCACAAAAACCGGCTTTATCTAAGAAATTCGCTTTTTAAATTTTATTTATAATATTTTTGTGCGGCACAAATTTAAAAGCCTCCCTTGTGAATGGAAAGAAGGACAACTCTGTAAATACAGGGCTCCAGATAACGGAAGTATTTCGAAAACTAAAATCTTTATTTCTGCTTTTAAACCCAATGGTGTCATACTCATTAAAATTTTCTCGAAGAGACGGTTTAATCAGTAGTAACACCATAGCATTCGGTGCTGAAATGAGTGAGAAAATGTTAGATTAGTTCAGATTACTCCCGCTTACATGTGTATCTGGAGCACTGAAAATATAGCGGTTAACCCTTATTCTGCTGCACAGACGTCTGCTTTGACATTGTCGTCTGCAAAATGTGTTCAGTTTAGATTTATGCATTGTTTTAATTAAACAAACCTTAAGACGAGTGTCAAACAGTTTGGATCCAGATGAGACGCCGCGTTACGCGGCGTCTTTCTATATTCAAACAGTTTGTAAACTCCGTAAAGTTACGACCAGTAGGCACAGGGTTAAACACTATGAGATACAGTCACAATGGGGTAAATAATATTCACTGGGGTTGAGCGATTAAAAAATTACGGAGAATCTATACATTGAGCTTGCTGAAAATGACTGTTTCAGCCTTGTCCGCTCTCTAACTCAAACACTTCTTATTAGATCTTCACCAAACTTGCTACAAATGTTTATTAGTATAGAATCTAGGTCAGGTTCAATAACTAGCAAAATCGCATAAGGCATGTCTGAGTTATTGCCCTTGAATAATTAGAAAATGACTGTTTAGCATGTTCTGCTCTCTAACACAAACAACACTTTTTATTGGATCTTCACCAAACTTGCTGACAACGTGTATTGGTATTAAATCTAGGTTAAGGAAAAAATCGAATACAGTTGAATGAAAATCCTTCAAGAGGTAAAGGAGAAATGGAGTGGTCATTAATTACTTAACTTATTACCAACACGGCTAAGATGAAGCACATGCAACCATTGACCAAATATTTGGCATAAAATAGAATAAAAACTGGTCCTTTTACAGAGTGGACAGGGCAAAAATAAGGATAAAATAGCAAAATCTTAAAAATTAAAGAACCATAACTCCAACATGCCTTCGGCGATTTGGGTATTTATAGAACTGGACCAAGATTTTATACAAATATTATTTTCAGCAAATTTGGTGAAGATCCAATTAAAACTGTTTGAGTCAGAAAGCTGACAAGCCTGAAGTAGTCAATTTTTAGTCGTTCAAGGGCAATAACTCCAACATGCCTTGTGCGATTATTGTAGTTAAGATGATTGACCTAGATTTAATATTTATAAACATTTTCAACAAGTTTGGTGAATATCTGATAAAATTTGTATGTGTTAGAAAGCAAAAAATGCTGAAACATTCATTTTTAATACTTACAGGGCAAATACTCAGACATGCTTTTTTCGATTTTAGTAGTATTGATACCAAACCTTGAGTTTATATATATAAACATTTTCAGCAAGTTTGGTGAAAATCAATAAAAAAGAAGTATTTGTGTTAGAGAGCAAAAAATGGTGAAAGAGTCCTTTTTAATACATAAAGGGCAATAACTCAGATAATCCTTATAGGAGTTTAGTAATAATCACACTAGACCTAGATTGTATATAAATAAAGAATATCAGCAAGTTTGGTGAAGATCCGATGAATACTCTTTGTGTTAGAGAGCAAAAAAGGCTGAAAAAGACATTTTTTAATAATTAAAGGGCTAGTACTCCTACATTCCTTATGCGAGTTTAGTAGGATTCAAACTTAATCTTGATTTTATATTAATGAAAACTTTCAGCAAGTTTGGTGAATATTCAATAAAACGTATTTGTGTTAGAGAGCAAACCTTGCTGAAAACAGTCATTTTTAATATATAAAGGGCAAAACTCAGATATGCCACATGCGATTTTTGTAATAATCAAAATAGACCTAAATTGTATATAATTAAACATTTTCAGAAAGTTTACTGAATATCGGATAAAAACTGTATGTGTTAGAGTGCAAAAATGTCATTTTTTATTAATAAACAGGCAATAACTCAGATATACCTTATGCGATTTTGGTATTAATCAAACTAAACCTTGATTTTATATCAATAAACATTTTCAGCAAGATTGGTGAAGATCCAATAAAACGTATTTGTGTTAGAGAGCAAAACTTGCTGAAAAACAGTCATTTTTTAATACATAAAGGACAAAAACTCAGATATGCCACATGCGATTTTAGAAATAATCAAACTAGACCTAAATTTTATATGAATAAATATTTTCAGCATGTTTGGTGAATATCCGATAAAAGCTATGCAAAAATGACTGAAACAGTCATTTATTATTAATTAACAGGCAATAACTCAAACATACCTTATGCGATTTTAGTAGTAATCAAACTAAACCTTGATTTTATATCAATGAACATTTTCAGCAAGTTTGTGGAAGATCGGATAAAAAATAGTTGAGTTATAGAGCGGACAAAAAAGTGTGATAGTCTAACTGACTGATGGATGAACGGGCGGAGGTAGATACGGTTGCACCCGGTGAATTTGATTTCGGCTGTATCACGTGATACTAAGCCGTGTGGTAATGTTTATGTCAGACGTTCTATTTTCGGTTTGTTATGATTTTAAATCGCCCTTTTTGGTGATTTAGGTCCGTCTTCATCATGCCATAGATCAGTTTGGCCCATAAGAATGTTCAAACATTATTATTAACCGTTATTGTATTTCAGGCATTAAGAAAAGGTCTGAAAACACAATGGGACTTTAAGCTACCATCTGCTAGTATTTAGTTACAATTTACTAATGGTACATGTTCATGACTGTTTAAGTTGGAACAAGATCTATTTTCTTCAACGGAGCTATAATTATATTAAATTATATTAAATGCGCTAAAAGGTACTTGTATCATTGGGGAACGGGTTAAATGACCTGCGAACAGTTAAGCACAATATCGGAGGTCAAGACCTTCAGAGACGGAAAATGACCAAAACTATTCGATATCAAGCTAAGATACTGTAAAAAGGACAACTTACAAATAGTGAATGTATTGTCTGTTGTTGGGAAATTTTGGGAAATATAGTATGCTGGTACAGTGTTCCCTCTCTATAACGGTCCTCCCAATAATTAACGACTCCTTCCTTACAACGACCCTTGCCGCAGTTCCTATACATGTAGGACCGTTATGTCATATTTTTACTGCTGCAATATAATCTGCTGTTTTTCTCATAGTTACATATTTGACATTTTGACAGAATAAAAGTTAATGATGAGTGCCAAACAGCTTGAATCCAAATCAGACGCGGAGTCTGATCTGAATTCAAGTTGTTTGCAAATGTAAACAAAGTCCCCATCCTATAACGACTCCGTCCGAACAACGCACACAATTTTTGTCTCCAATTGGATGTCGCTGTAGAGAGAGCGCGCTGTATATCCCTTGACGAATGGGACTTATGCATTTGTAAATCGAATTGGAAGTTGATAGTCTCCCACTGTCCTACTGAAGATTAATTCCATTCCTCGATATTTAGGCCATGGTCAGCATTGGCCCATAAATAACCCCATTACATAATCACTTTACGTGGACATAGCTCAGACATAAATATTCTCTAAGGCTTTAATAAAGATAGAAAAGACATTCATACCAGTTGACATTCAAAACCCATTAGGAACATAAGTCAATGTTTTATCATGGTGCCTAGCAGGGTTACGAATTTTATGTCGTATGAAAATACAGTCGAAATTCGATACTTCGAACTCGCTCAAATCGACCTTACCGGTACATTGTATTTCATGTTTAACTTCGATTAATTGATATCGCTTAAGTCGAACATACCCGTATTTCAAAGTTAAAACGTGGCTAAGCCACGTTTTAACTCTGAAATATTGGTATGTTCGAACTAAAGCGAGTTCGAATAATCGAGTTTCGACTGTAGTATGCTTGTATGTGGTCTATTATGTGTCTGAGACTCTTTATTATCTTCAGTGAAGGAAAACATTATTCTTCCTGTAGAATATTTTAAAATATGAAACTCTGCCCACGATAAACACATCTCAGCTAAACTATTACACTGATCAATAAAATATGGAAACTTTACACCGTAAACGAGTGCAAACTCATGCCAGACATTTTTTTTAAGAATACTACCTTGGTCAAGAACTTTTGATCTAGGAAATATGGTAAAACCTCTCTATTGCAACAACTTAATTGTGTTTATTAGTAGGTTTTAACGACAGCTGACTGCTTAAAGCAAGGTGACTGTCGCCTTGGTTTAACCCTTTACCACATAGCCTGTGTCTAGATTTGAAGACATGTGACCAATTAAAGCAGGTTGAAAGTAAAGCAGAGCGTGCCTTAAGGCACATTCTGCTTTACTTTCAGCCTGCTTTAAGCTATTATCTGCTAGGATTTCGATTACATTCTGATGATTCATTTTGAAAACTGTATAAATTGGAACTGTTTTCTTCAGTGGAGGAAATAAATCAAAAGTGCTAAAAAGCGCTTTTATAAGGGAAAGGGTTACGCTACCATCTGTCTTTGATACAACCAGTTAACGTTACGCTGGGCCTAATCAGGATCCAGTATGTTTCCAAATCATGAAATATCGGGATACAGGGCAAACACTATGCCCAAACTTATAGAAAATTGACCTAGCATTGATGTATGCGTCCTTTAAACCATAACCCCATAGCCTGTTTCTAGTTTTGACGACAGGTTACTACTTAAAGCAGGTTGAAAGTAAAGTAGAATGCGCCTTGAGGCACATTCTGCTTTACTTTCAGTCTGTTTTAAGCTACCATCTGCTAGAAAATAGAAAATATTTCTGGTGATACATATTCATGACTGTATAATTTGGAACTATCTTGTTCAGTGGAGGAATAAATTAGGGGCGTAAAAAGGGGTATTTATGGGGTAATGGGTTAACTAACAGTGAACCGCTGTAAAGTACATGCACACGTGCCTGCACTATTTGTCATTTTGAAATACAGCGCTCCCTCTCTACAACAACACCCATTTGGAGATGAAGATCATGTATGTTGTTCGTATGGAGTTGTTATAGGGAGAAAAATTGGCTTACATTTGCAAAAGGCTTGAGTCCAGATCAGACGCCGCGAAATGCATTGTCTGATATGGATTCAAGCTATTTGTCACTCGTCATTATGTTTTATTCTTTTAAAATGTCCATTATGTGACTTTGAGAAAAACAGCAGACGATAATTGTCAGCAGACGATATTGCATCCGTGAAAAGGTAGGACATAATTGTTTTGTTTGCGGAATAGCAGCAATCGTAGCTATAAGGAGGGAATTGTTGTTCAATGACTGTTGTAGGGAGGGAGCACTGCATAATGGTAAACACAACAGTAAATAGTCAAAAATGGACTTACAAAAGATTACGAGTTCGGGTGGTAATTCTTGTTACAAATTCTTATCTAACATTTGCAAACAGTTTGGATCCAGATCATACGCCACGTTACAATGCATGTGATCTGGATCCAATCTGTTTGTCATTCGTACTAATTTTTTCTTCAATTCTTAAAACCATAAAGCAGATTTTGAGGGTTTTTTGCAGACGACAATTTTGAAGCAGACGACAATTCAGCATGATAAGGATTAAACGTAAAAGGGTGTCGCTTCCTTTCTTTTAATTTAAAAGCTTGAAATAGATTAAAATCATATCAAATGTAATACATCGCTCGTCAGATATTAAATGCTACACTCGGAACTGCCATTGGCGTTTCCATCTTTTAAATTTGATAGCTGTGTCAGTTTTCAATGAAATACGTATTCGCTTATATGCCGTCGAACTTGTTGGTTTTTAAAGTATTCAATCAAAAACCGACTAACACACATTTGTAATACCAGTGGTTGCTTAATTATGCAAAAAATGTTCAATATAGAAAGCTCCTATAAGTGTTTTCTTAATTACATTCGTCTTACGTTTAACAGACATTTATATTTCCTCAAAACGTGGCTGCTAAGCACACGTTTGACTCACTACATGTATACAGTAAAACCTCTCTAATACGACCAGTAAAAAGAATGCTAATTGATTGTATAGAATTCAGGCTACATCTTAAAGCAATGTGACAGTAAAACAGAAAGCTCCTAAAGGAGCTTTCTTTTTTACTGTAACCTTGCTTTAAGTGGTCACCTGTCAAAGACAGCTAAGAACTCGCACATGTTAGCTGTCGTAATAGAGAGGTTTTGCTGTAGTTTACATTAATCAGCTCATTAAGTTTATTGTTACTATGGCCATGTTATATCTGCATTTCAGTACAGTACAACTTCTCTATTACGACCACAACTTGTGTATTATTAGGTGTTAACGGCAGGTGACTGCTTAAAGCAAGGTGACAGTAAATTAGAAACCTCCTTTCTGTTTTACTGCTACGTGTACTTTGCTTTAAGCTGTCACATGCATGTCCATTAAAATAGATCGGATAATCGCGACGTGAGTTTAGTTGTTTCCTAATTTTTCCCGCTTAGCCACGTTTAAATTTTGAAATACGGGTATTCTCGACTTTCCCGAACTCTGATTACAGTGGAGAATATGTTATTTTTCCAAACAAAGGCTTTTATGCCTGCAAACAGGTAATTCGAGGCGGTTGATCAGGTGCCAAACTGTTTGTAACTCAAATTAAAAGGAACAGTCAGAATTGTCAAAAAGTTGATATTTTCAACACTTTATTGTAATTGCGTTTGCTTGTCGTTTGCGCTTAAACGGGAAAGAATAATGTCTCCTCCGTTGTGTCGAATTTCAATACGGATAAGTTTGACGAAATGAAATCAGGTTATCAATGTTCGACTGTAAATGCCATTTCCAAATGTAGCATTTTTTAACTTTATCCCAATTGTCTCAAATCAAAACACAATTGGATTGTGTATGACAAGCAAGGATTTCGCTAGGTTTATAGGCTTAAATAGCAGACGCTCGTAAAATCACAGTCAAAATTCAATTTAACCCTTTCACCACATTGGCGTCGCAAAAAGTCGACATTGCAAACAGTTTGGATCCAGATCAGACGCCGCGTCACGCGGCGTCTGATCAGGATCCAAACTGTTTGACACTCGTGTCGTTATTTCGTAAGTAATAATAAATTAAATCTAACTTTTGCAATGATCTGCAGACACCAATTTTGAAGCAGACGACAATAAGCAGATGAAGGGGTAAAACTCTCACGATTAATTTGGCGCTGAAAGGGTTAACCCTTCTCTTGTTAATTGGCATGGTACTGGCCTTTGCAAACTGTTTAGATCTAGATCAAACGCCGAGTGCTTCATTGACTTACCAGAATTCCAAACTGTTTGCAGCCCAGTTTGATATAGTGCATCTTCAATTAGAATGGAAAATTAACGTTTTTCAATTAGATAACATGATTGGTTTTAGCAATTTAATCATGTACACAGACGTGTGGTTTGTAAGAATTATACGAAAAAAACACAATGTTGAATAAGAACTGCTAAAAACATTTTAAAACAAGTTGTATTTGGAAAAAAAATCTTCTGGATCTATATATGTGTGCTTAAAAATGGCCTTTCATTCATTGTTGTTTTAAAGTGACAATCGGGATGTCAAACAGTTTAGATCGGGATGAGATTATGAGATCCAAACTGTTTGTAAAATTCACCTCAATATATGTAATTAACAGGAGAATATTTATACCAAAACTGACTTAAATGCCTCACTGAAATAATCTGCAATATACGTCATTGAAATAACTTTCACAGAACAGGGAAGAAAACTTTATAATCCCCAACAAACGCATTTATGTTAAAAATATTATATGCTCATTGCAAGCAGTCAAGCGCCTTGGAGCTAGATCAGACGCCGGGTAACCAGGCTTCTGATCAGGTTCCAAACGTTTTGCCACTCAGGTCAAACTATTTTTCTATTATACGTTTGTATTTTAACGGGAAAAGAATAACGTCTTCTCCACTGTAGCTTCGATGAAATGCAAATTAAACAAACAAGACAATGCCATGTTTGAATCTTATAGATGGGGGATCTGACAGGCAATTCGTCAAATGCGTCAATGATTAACATGAGCACGTATCTACGCCGTGTACTATTAACGTGCAATCACCGATTAAATCTTTCTCTGGGTATCGTCAGGGCTCCAGAGAGTAAAAAGGGAGTAAACTGAACAAATTCAACATTTTTTCACTCATTTCAGCATCAACTCCTATGGTGTTACTACTCATTAGAATCGTCTCGAAGAGGCGATTCTAATGAGTAGTAACAACATAGGGTTTAATGCAGAAATAAAGATTTTTAATTTTGAAATACTCTCCTTATCTGGAGCTCTGTATCGAAAAATGTCGTCTACTTTTATTTCAAAATTGAAGATTTCGGCATTTAGAAATGAGTATGTGTTTCAAATAGTTTGGAACTTGATCAGACGTCGAGTTACGGAAAATGTAATTGTACTCGATGATGTGAATTCAATGATTGAAATATAAAGCAAATGCCCAATGTGTTCCGGATTGCACAATCTATATGTAGCTTAAACATACATCAAAGCTTCTGAACCATTCAAAACTAAGAAAAAAAAGTTTAATTTTAGTTTGATTACGGAGGCATAGTTTGCTCAGCCATTTCTATTGATAGTCGTTTACAAAGCTCGCCGCTTAATGCAGAACAACATTAATGTAGAAAACATGTTCTATGAGCTACAGTGGAGAAAACGTTATTCTTTCCCGTTTAAACGTAAACGAAACGCAAACGCAGTGTATTAAAATGGGTAAAATGACAACTTTTTGACAATTTTGACGACTCATTTTAAACAGAGTGGCAAACAGTTTGAAGCCTGATCACACGCCGGGTTTCCCGGCGTCTGATCTAGCTCCAAACTGTTTGCAATGGAAATAATAGTTTAAGCGTAAACGCGTTTATTGGGAAAGAATAACGTTTTCTCCACTGTATGTATAATTATCACTTTGTTTAACCCTTTGAACCCTAGTCCCGCATATAGGCGTGCTTTTCAAACAGTGTACTTGTGAATAGTACACTTGTCCTATGCAAACAGTGAAGACCCTGATCAGAGGGCTCCGAAAGGAGCCCTCTGATCAGGGTCTTCACTGTTTGTCACAATGCCAAACATTGACAAAAACAACCCTTAAAAGTCAGCATTAGGGACTATTTTTAGCAAAATCACTGGATTGCGTCCCTTAAAGACCTAGTAAAGAAGCCGAAATACGCATTGTGGTTTTCTCCCTTTATTTCAATACAGGACAGATAATATATCCTTTCGCATGGCAGTTTTATGATACCGCGCAATTAAACGCACCAGGGGGTCACCCGATGATAATGCTATGGTCGGTAATTTCCGTAGGATTAACGAGTGTAACAGTTTGAAATCATGAAATATAGTGTAATTCAACTTAAAAAATACTGTACAAGACACTAATCTATTTTTCTGAAATGTATATCATTAGAAAGAGCAATGTTTTCTCAATTTACCCATAACGGGGCGGATATTTGATTTTGATAAATAAATTGCTTTTAAGATCCAAGAAAGGTACACCACTCCCACTTTTTTGCATATTCGTATAAGAATATAGGCAGCACTTTACTGTTTAAATAATCAAAAAAATACTGTTGAAGATGAAATATTATCTTAAAACAAAATATACCATCATAAAGTGTAGATTTAGACCATTCAACTCATAACGGGGCGGATATTGTGATTTGAACAATAATGGTTTTATTGCAGTTACAAAAAAAATTCGTTATATATTCTATGTAACCTAAATAGATGACTTCTTGCTGGAAAGTCGCTATCGGCTTATTTTTCAAGGGGAGTAACTCCCTCGATTAAGCCAGGCATTTCACAAAAATAGTCCCTATTGGAGGCTGACAACTCAGCTCCATGAAACCATCACTGATGAGTACGTTTTCACTTGTATTTACAAACAGATCGGACCCAGATCGGAGGCTGAGTAACATTGGATAATGCATTAAGGAAAAAATCTGGAGGAGTAAGTGAAGACTCATGTCAGAGAAATCCTACAAGAATGCAGTATAGACCCTTATTAGACCGCTCAAGGAGCTGTCTGAACAGGGTATATACTGTTTTTAAACAGCGTCAATATACCCCAATAACAGAAAGGCTAGGTTTTATTTGATGAAAACTAATGTCAAACAATTCGGATTCTCAGAATCACGGTGTCTGATCAGAATCCACACTATTTTTCCCTTTCATGATCAAATTTATCGTGAGGCTTTTTACCCATTCAACGCCAAATTGTCGTCTGCTTCAATATTACGTGGCGTCTGATCAGGATCACAACTGTTTGCAAATGCGTTTTATGACGTTATTGAGAGTCGAAGGGCTATTCTCAGAATCACGGTGTCTGATCAGTACCCACACTATTTCTCCCTTTCAGAATCATATTGATCGTGAGATTTTTCACCCCCCCCCACCCCCTTCCCCACCAAATTGTCGTCTGATTCAATATTTCTGTATGCAATGTCGCTTCAAATTTAGAATAAAGGCAGTATAACTGACGTCATTTCAAAACAAGTGGTAAACAGTTTTGATCCTGATCAAACGCCGCGTTACGCGGCGTCTGATCAGGATTAAAACAGTTTGCAAATGCGCTTTCTGACGTTATTGAGATTGGAAGGGCTAGTCTCAGCATCACGGTGTCTGATCAATACCCACACTATTTATATCTTTCATGATCAAATTTATCGTGAGGTTTTTAACCCCTTTACCGCCAAATTGTCGTCTGCTTCAATATCACTTTCTACAATGTCGTTTCAAAGTTAGAGATAATGCAGTATATCTGACGTTATTTCAAACAAGTGGCAACCAGTTTTGATCCTGATCAAACGCCGCGTCAGGCGGCGTCTGATCAGGATCAAAACTGTTTGCAATTGTGCTTTATGACTTTTTTGAGAGCGGAAGGGCTATTCTCAGAATCACGGTTTCTGAGCAGTATCCACACTATTTCTCCTTTTCATGATCAAATTTATCGTGAGGTTTTTAACCCCTTTACCGCCAAATTGTCGTCTGCTTCAATATTACTTTCTACAATGTCGTTTCAAAGTAAGAGATAAGGCAGTATATCTGACGTTATTTCAAACAAGTGGCAACCAGTTTTTGTCCTGATCAAACGCCGCGTCAGGCGGCGTCTGATCAGGATCAAAACTGTTTGCAATTGTGCTTTATGACTTTTTTGAGAGCGGAAGGGCTATTCTCAGAATCACGGTATCTGAGCAGTATCCACACTATTTCTCCTTTTCATGATCAAATTTATCGTGAGGTTTTTAACCCCTTTACCGCCAAATTGTCGTCTGCTTCAATATTACTTTCTTCAATGTCGTTTCAAAGTTAGAGATAAGGCAGTATATCTGACGTTATTTCAAACAAGTGGCAACCAGTTTTGATCCTGATCAAACGCCGCGTCAGGCGGCGTCTGATCAAGATCAAAACTGTTTGCAATTGTGCTTTATGACTTTTTTGAGAGCGGAAGAGCTATTCTCAGAATCACGGTATCTGAGCAGTATCCACACTATTTCTCTTTTTCATGATCAAATTTATCGTGAGGATTTTAACCCCTTTACCGCCAAATTGTCGTCTGCTTCAATATTACTTTCTACAATGTCGTTTCAAAGTAAGAGATAAGGCAGTATATCTGACGTTATTTCAAACAAGTGGCAACCAGTTTTGATCCTGATCAAACGCCGCGTCAGGCGGCGTCTGATCATGATCAAAACTGTTTGCAATTGTGCTTTATGACTTTTTTGAGAGCGGAAGGGCTATTCTCAGAATCACGGTATCTGAGCAGTATCCACACTATTTCTCCTTTTCATGATCAAATTTATCGTGAGGTTTTTAACCCCTTTACCGCCAAATTGTCGTCTGCTTCAATATTACTTTCTACAATGTCGTTTCAAAGTTAGAATTAAGGCTGTATATCTGACGTTATTTCAAAGCAAGTGGCAGGCAGTTTTGATCTGGATCAAAACTATTTGCAATTGTACTTTATGACTTTTTTGAGAGTGGAAGGGCTATTCTCAGAATCACGGTATCTGATCAGTTTCCACACTATTTCTCCCTTTCATGATAAATTTATCGTGAGGTTTTTACCCCCCCCCCCCCTTTTTCTGCCAAATTGTCGTCTGCATCAATATAACTGTCTGCAATGCCGTTTCAAAACAAGTGGCAAACAGCGTCAAACAGCTTGTCCTTAAATACAGTGTAATCATAAGGAGTGCAATTGTCCTACTCGGTATACGCGCTTCGCGGAGTCTGATCAGGATCCAAACTATATACAAATTACTAGTGTATTCGGAGTAATGCAGAGAATGTAGTTAACACGTTGAATCGCCGATTATATCCGTCCTCCAAATACAGAGTGCATGTCGTATTAAGTGTCATTAGGGATGAACGGTTAAACAGGCCATTATTATAAGCGGCATTCAACTGGAAACATTAGATTTTGAATTTTTCTCATACAGCCACGTTAGTATTCAATGCGCAAAAGCAACTGCGATATACATTGCTAATTTTAGATATGTCTGTGGAGACGATTTCAATCCTTTGTCTGCTGTATCGCGACCTTGCTGGTTTTTGCAAAAAGTTTGGTTCCAGATCAGACGTCACGTAACTCGGCGTCTTCTTTGGATCCAAGCTGCTTGATACTCGTCTTTTGATTTGTTTAATTCAAAAATGTATAAATCTACATTCAACACATTTTACAGACGATAATTTCAAAGCACACGATTTTACAGCAAAATAACTTAAGGGTCAAGTTGCAGGTGCTTACAGGGGTGTAGTGTCATATATATTTGCCACCTACTCTTATCTCCTTAGAAAAGCAGAACGGATACCACATATGTCAATTACATACAGTAAACCCCCTATATTACGACCAATGAATTATGTCATGCATAACAGCTGGCTACTTAACGCAGGGTGAAAGTAGGAACCTTTAGGAGCTTTCTCTTTTGATTTCGTATTGCGTTAAGCTGAAACATGTCATTCATACAAGCCACTGACCTTCCTTTTAGTGGTCGTAATAGAGGAGTTATATGGTATTTATTTACACCAATCAAACAAAGTCTCCGTAGAAAATACAACCCGGAGAGACCATGTACTTTTATAACCACTAAAAGCAAATACATAGACGTCAATTTGGTTTGAAATGAACAACAATTCATACGTTTCATAACTGGAAGACGAAAACAGCCATTTTTTCAAACAGACGTATAGGTAGGGTATTCACTATTTCATTATAAATACTAAGGGAAGTTTTACAATGTTCACTGCTCCCTCTCCTTCCGAAATGGACTAGACTAAAATGGAAACTGGAATTGTTTATTTAAAGTTTCAGGGAGGAAAGAGTTAAGGACTGGTGGGCAAGTAGAATAAGTGTTTAGGGCTGAACATTCCTCCAGTTTTCAGAAACCCCAGCTTATCTGAGACCCGGGCTTTCGTTTCATCTAAACGGGAAAGAATACTAGTTTCTACTAAATCCCCAATATACCTAGCAAAACTGTTCCAAATGCGTTTGTACATTGGAGAATGCGTTATTCTTCCCCAGTAAACGCATCAAGTTATGTTATTTAAAACCCTATTCATTGCATACAATTTGGATCCAGATGAGACGCCGGGTAAAATTGTTTGCCACTCAAATTAAGATAAGTCGCCAGAGTTTTCCAAAAGCTGCCTCTCTTTCCATTTTTGCATTGCTATTTATTACGTTTTATTTCAAAATTTGCAATATAAATAGACAATGCAGCAAAATTAAAGTTTATGATAGATCAATAACGGGAAACTAGTGCATTGTGGTCCTGATGAATTTACTTAATATACAATGTATTCAACCCTAGCGACGAGTATACTCGTCATTTACAAACAGTGTACCTGTGCTGATTACACTTGTCCTGTGCAAACAATGTAGACCTTGATCAGAGGGTTCCTTAAGGAGCCCTTTGATCAGGGTCTACACTTTTTGTTATTTTGAAATATACTCCATTCCAAAAGAAACTGTGCACTTTGTTTTCTGTAATTATTTATTTGCTTTTTTCCTGAAAGCCCATGTATTTGGTACCATTTAGATCAGTGCATGTACAATATGGCAGTTATTTCAGATTTTGAGATGCGGTCGTTTAACCCTTTACCTGATAGCATTGTTTCTAGTATTGAAGATATGTGACTACTTAAAGCAGATTGAAAGTAAAGCAGAATGCGCCCTATGGCGCATTCTGCTTTACTTTCAACCTGCTTTAAGCTATTAACTGCTAGAATAAGGAAAGTATTTAATATGACACATATTCATTATGGTATAATTTGGAACTATTTTCTTCAGCGGATGAATAAAATGAATGTGCTAAAAGTCGCTTCTATAAGGGAAAGGGTTAAAGTGGATGTTTTTAATCGAGAAAAGACGAAGTTTCAAACTCTTAGTTGCAAAGTAACTCTGAGAGTCAGACTGTTTTAAGTTGGGCATTTTATGTCGGTTTAGTTGTAATCTTATGACTTTACTCATGATGCACGCGACAATGAGACATAGCGTAAAGCTTACGTGACGTCAAAAACGACGTTGGGAATGAAACGTCGTCCTATCCCTGGGTTCGGGCATTTGCAAGGTCAATAACAACTTTTCTCCTAAAACCTCGCGTGCGACCATCATGGTGACAAAAATTAGTGTTAAACCTTTTAGAGAAAAGACAAGAGTCCCCTACTGTTGACCCAAACAGAAATGACGTCATGCTCGCTGCAAATGAGCAGCCTAATGACGTACTCTCAAGGCCTGTCCCACAAAGGGTCCCCTAGCCCGGATGGATGTCCGAGTTTGCCGGAGCAAACACAATACGGTCTGTCAGATGATACCGTACTATCTTGCAGAACTTGACGCTGTTTGAAAACAACGTCGTAGTAACGTCAACGTAACACATTCGTTTGTTGGACTGCTGTCCTAGGTATCTGTGCACTGTCTGCGGCGATATGCCAATTCACTTGTATGTTGAAAACGTTTGAACAACCGAATGAGTGTGTTTCTTTGGTATACTAATGGTCTTCTCACGTTAGTGACGTTGTAGTTATGGAAAAGCATTGCATAGACTCTAATTTGGCTTTTTTCATTCAATCTCAGCAAGTTCGTTAATTACCGATGTGAAGTAAATTGTGTTTTTTTCTTTGTATAAGACATACAAATTACACTCATGCACGTTTTTGGTGACATGTGCTTTTCCCTTGGGCTGTACGTGCAAACAATATAAAATAACGCTTTTCCCGATAAACTAAGAATTTCTTAAGATATTTGAAAATAAAAAGTGCACAGTTTCTTTTGGAATTGAGTATACATTGTTAAAATCAACCCTAAATAGTCAAAAATGGACTAGACTTATTTGAAAATAGAATTGTCCATTAATAGTTTCAGGAGTGAATAAGTTAACGAGCCTTTTACTGTCAATAGAAAAGGCTTGAAACTCTATAAGTGTTTACATATATCACCTCTGAAGCAAAAACTGGAACATATCGCTGGAAATGGAGCAGATGGAATCAGGATATCTTTAGTTTATTGGCCTTTCCCAGTGAAACAAGCCGGAGGCAAGTTTCAGTTCATCCCCTCTCTGTCTTAACAACGTCAGCTTTGAAATGTTCATCTACAAAGTTTGTTTACTTGAGAAACGTACTTTTTTTAAAAAAAATATATATATATATTAATATAATAATAATAATAATAATTATAGTACAATTTGGAAACCTGGTGATGAGCGTTAAATAGTTTCATTTAAAATTATACGACGAGTAGATTGCAGATCATGTGGCTATTGTACCAGTAAGATCGCGATTGGTATTCAAAAGGGGTTAATCCTTTGCCTGCTGGTCGCGACTTTATTGTTTTTTGCAAACAGTTTAGACCCAGATCAGACGCCGCGTAACGCGGCGTCTGATCTGGATCCAAACTGTTTGACACTCTTCTTTAGGTTTCTTTACTTACAAAATGTATACATCTAAATTTAACAAATTTGGCAGACGACAATTTCGAAGCAGACGACATCACCGCAGGCTAAGGGTTAATATGCTGTACGAACTATAGATCAAGTCACGCCATAAATGTGGCAGGGAATACAATTTACCTCATTAGGCAGTGAATTATATTTTACGAAAATCTGTGCTGCAGCACGTAGTGCCGAAACGTAGGAAACAAGCTAATCAGAGATAATGGTAAGACGACTAGGCTGAAACATTTCAGTGCTAAGGGACTCTATACCGTGGTCGGTATTTTGCGCAAACAGTATGGATTCTGATTAAACGTCGTGTAACTCGGTGTCTGGTTAAATGATCGAAACGTTGACAATCGTACAGAATTTCTACAGTCAGGATTTAATAAAACCAATAGATCAAGGAAAATTTATAGCATACGTCATATGTTAAGCAATATACAGTGAAACCTCTCTATCACGACCAATAAAACAGGGGTGATTGATTTCATGATGTAGGGATGACATCTTAAAACAAGGTGAACGTAAAACAGAAAGCTCCTGTTTTACGTTTACCTTGCTTTAAGCAGTCACCTGATTAAATCACCAGCTAATTCATACAATCTCGTGGTCATAATAGAGAGAGGCTGCAGTAAATGAAACGTGTAAATGAGCACATGCTGTCGTATACAGATCGAGTACGTGGCTTCTTTCCTGTCTCTTTAACCCCTTCACTGCCGTGACGTCATCAATAAAAAACAATTGTCGTATGCTTTTGTTTCTAAAATTTAAATTTTGTGTATTTTGATATCAGAAAAATTGAAATGAGTGGCAAACAGTTTGGATCCTGATCAGACGCCGCGTTACGCGGCGTCTGATCAGGATTCAAACTGTTTGCAAATTACTCTTGCACTCGGGGTAAGGCAGTGAAGGGGTTAACCCTTTCACCGACAAAAAGTCGATTTTGCTAACATTTTTTATCCAGGTCAGACGCCGCGTAACGCGGCGTCTAACCTGGATTCAAACTGTTTGGCATTCATACACCATTATTAAAAAAAATACTAGTCACACAATCGCAAATGACATATTTTAGCTGACGATATTTTGTCTACCAATATGATAATGCAGTCGGTAAAACTTGGCGTTAAAAGAATTCAAATAAGCTGCTCCCAATAGTTCCTCTCAATCTTTAAAAGAATCAAAGTACAGCGGAGAATCTATTATTCTTTCCCGTTTAAACGCAAACGCAAAACACTAAAATATAGAAAAGGACAACCTTTTGACAATTTTGATTTTTCATTTTTATCTGAGTGGCAAACTGTTTGGAGCCTGATCAGACGCCGGGTTTCCCGGCGTCTGATCTGGCTCCGAACTGTTTGCACTGGGAATAATAGGTTTTGCGTAAACGCGTCTGAACTTGAAAGTGTTGGTGATGGTTTCAAACTGAAATATATATACAGAGGTATGGAATGGAAAGAAAACCATGCAGGAGATTAATAGTGATCATTCTGAAAACAGTATTTCTATTTAGATGTCTTTGATAGTAGGCGTTTTAGCTGTTTATATAAACAGAGAACTTGTAACATTTATTATATACTGTAAAGAACCTGTAAACCGGATTCGGCCTAATAATATAACCATTTTTTGGCAAATAACTTAAACACGTAAATATTATTTCAGGCATATTTGGCGAGAATCTTTACCTACGATAAATTAAATTTATTAAAAAAGCTCGATGATGGGTTTTTTTAAACCGCAGCGAGTTCGACAACCTTTGGTGCCGCCGCATTTTAAAGAAACATGTCACTTTCTTCGTCCGGAAATGATTCATACACAAAGCAAAGTGAAAGTAGATTCTTCTTATTTTACGAAAATCATGTTAACTGCAGAATGTACTGTTTATTCACTTGACGTTCATTACTTTATATGGTTTCATTGTTTCATCTAATACAATTTTCAAACATACATGTAATCGAGTTTCGTTTTTAACCCCTTCACTGCCATGACGTCATCAAATTTAAACAATTGTCGTCTGCTTCTATTTCTAAAAATCAATTTTTTAGGTATTTTGACTTAAGAAATATTGAAACGAGTGTCAAACAGTTTGGATCCTGATCAGACGCCGCGTTACGCGGCGTCTGATCAGGATCCAAACTGTTTGCAAATAACTACTGGACTCGGGGTAAGGCAGTGAAGGGGTTAAGGAACTGATAATACCCATCGATATGATTGAATGTTCTTCTCTGGAGCTGGGGCCCGTTTTATAAAATGTCGTACTCGTACGACAAAAAAGGTCGTAAGTCAGAATCTACATTTCTCAAGAATTATGTACTTCTACATCTAATCCTGTCTTGCGACACCCCCTTTGAATCGCCTTGAAAAGACGATTCCAAAGAGATGTCACAAGACAGGATAAGATGGAGAAATCAGAAATTAGATGTATTTTAAAGTTTTGACTTGGTCTCAGAGATGGTCTCAGAGACTTGAAAACCTCACAAACTCTTTCACCATTGACCCCTTCACTGCCTTCACTCGAGTATAAAAGTAACTTACAAACAGTTTATATCCTGATCAGCGGCGTCTAATCACGATCCAAACTGTTTGAAACTCATTTTAATATATTTTTCTAAATTTGAGAAATATAAGGAGAGAATTGTTTGAAATTGATTACGACATGGCAGTGAATGGGTTAAAAAAATCGTCCACGTTAACTACTGCTTTCCCATAAAATAATATGTCTAAAACATTTATCATCCCAAGTTTTATTCCTCATTTTCTAAGTATGTACAATCACATATACAAGAGAACACATTCTATAATACTATATCAAAGCCATAAAGTGTCGTCTGCTTCAAATGTTTTGTCTGCGAATACTTTAAAAAAAATCATTTTTAAGCTATTTAAAGTGAAGAAAACTAGCATATGAGTACCAAAGAGTTTGGATCGAGATAAGACACCGCGGACAACCAATATCTGCATATCACTATAAATATTTTGGCATTCTTCTTTGATTAGATAGCTTCATACAGTGGATAATGTATTATGTTTTCCCAATAAACGCGATTATGCTAAAATCTTTATGTCTATTGTAAACATTTTCGAGCCAGATGCCAGGTAACCCTGCATCTGATCAGGCTCCAAACAGTTTGCCCACTCAGATAGAATAGATCGACAGACTCTTCAAAAAGTTGTCATTGTAAACATTTTATTCCATAACATTTACATCCGGTTCCGTTAAACGGGGGAGAATAACGTTTCCTCCTCTGTATCAATTTTTTTTTATAGGATTGATGTTTCATAGTTAAAGAAAAGTCCATACACAATATACTCCAAAAAGTTTAATAGTTAAGCCTTTACATCATAAATAGCCTGATTCTAGTTTTGAAGACAGGTGCCCACTTAAAGCAGGTTGAAAGTAAAGCCGAATGCGCCTTAAGGCGCATTCTGCTTTACTGACAGCCTGCTTTAAGCTACCATCTATTTAGAAATGTCTACTTATGGTACATGTTCAAGACTGTATAAATTGGAACTATGTTCTTCAGCGGAGCTATAGATTAATTGCGCTAAAAGGCGCTTGTATTGGGGAACGGGTTAAATGACCTGCGAACAGTTAAGCACAATATCGGAGGTCAAGACCTTCAGAGACGGAAAATGACCAAACCTATTCGATATCAAGCTAAGATACTGTAAAACGTACAACTTACAAATACCGTTGTCATAGTAAATGTATTGTCTGTTGTGGGGGAATTTGGGAAAATATATTATGCTGGTATATCCCTTGACGAATGGGACTTATGGTACATGTGCATGTTCAAGACTGTATAAATTGGAACTATGTTCCTCAGCGGTACTATAGATTTATTGTGCTAAAAGGCGATTGTGTGGGTGACGAGTTAAATGACCTGCCAACAGTTTAGCATAATATCGGAGGTCAAGACCTTCAGAGATTGAGACTGACCAAAACTATTCGATATCAAGACACGAGACTGTCAAACGGACAACTTACAAATACCGTTGTCATAGTAAATGTATTGCCTGTTGTTGGGAATTTTGGGGAAATATATTATGCTGGTACAGTGCTCCCTCTCTACAACGGCTCTCCCAACAGTTAACGACTCCTTCCTTACAACGACCCTTGCCGCAGTTCCTAAACAGGACCGTTATGTCATACGCTTCTACTGCTGCAATATCGTCTGCTGTTTTTCTCAAAGTTACATATTTGACATTTTGACAGAACAAAGGTTAATGATGAGTGCCAAACAGCTTGAATCCAGATCAGACGCCGCGTAACGCGGCGTTTGATCTGAATTCAAGCTGTTTGCAAATGTAAACCAATCCCCCTCCCTATAACGACTCCCTCCGCACAACGCGCACAATTGTTGTCTCCCATTGGATGTTGTTTTAGAGAGGGGCGCTGTATATCCCTTGACGAATGGGACTTATGCATTTGTAAATCGAATTGGAAGTTGATAGTCTCCCAATGTCCTTCTGAAGATTAATTCCATCCCTTGATCTTTAGGCCATGGTCAGCAATGGCCCATAAATAACCCCATTACATAATCACTTTACGTGGACATAGCTCAGACATAAATATTCTCTAAGGCTTTAATAAAGATAGAAAAGACATTCATACCAGTTGACATTCAAAACCCATTAGGAACATAAGTCAATGTTTTATCATGGTGCCTAGCAGGGTTACGAATTTTATGTCGTATGAAAATACAGTCGAAATTCGATACTTCGAACTCGCTCAAATCGACCTTACCGGTACATTGTATTTCATGTTTAACTTCGATTAATTGATATCGCTTAAGTCGAACATACCCGTATTTCAAAGTTAAAAAGTGGCTAAGCCACGTTTTAACTTTGAAATATTGGTATGTTCGAACTAAAGCGAGTTCGAATAATCGAGTTTCGACTGTAGTATGCTTGTGTGTGGTCTATTATGTTTCTGAGACTCTTTATTATCTTCAGTGAAGGAAAACATTATTCTTCCTGTAGAATATTTTAAAATATGAAACTCTGCCCACGATAAACACATCTGAGCTAAACTATTACACTGATCAATAAAATATGGAAACTTTACACCGTAAACGAGTGCAAACTCATGCCAGACATTTTTTTAAGAATACCACCTTGGTCAAGAAATTCTGATCTAGGAAATACAGTAAAACATCTCTATTGCAACAACTCAATTGTGTTTATTAGTAGGTTTTAACGACAGCTGACTGCTTAAAGCAAGGTGACTGTCGCCCTGGTTTAAGCTACCATCTGTCTTTGATACAACCAGTTAACGTTACGCTGGGCGTAATCAGGATCCAGTATGTTTCCAAATCATGAAATATCGGGATACAGGGCAAACACCATGCCAAAACTTATAGAAAATTGACCTAGCATTGATGTATGCGTCCTTTAAACCATAACCCCATAGTCTGTTTCTAGTTTTGACGACAGGTTACTACTTAAAGCAGGTTGAAAGTAAAGTAGAATGCGCCTTGAGGCACATTCTGCTTTACTTTCAGTCTGTTTTAAGCTACCATCTGCTAGAAAATAGAAAATATTTCTGGTGATACATATTCATGACTGTATAATTTGGAACTATCTTGTTCAGTGGAGGAATAAATTAGGGGCGTAAAAAGGGGTATTTATGGGGTAATGGGTTAACTAACAGTGAACCGCTGTAAAGTACATGCACACGTGCCTGCACTATTTGTCATTTTGAAATACAGCGCTCCCTCTCTACAACAACACCCATTTGGAGATGAAGATCATGTATGTTGTTCGTATGGAGTTGTTATAGGGAGAAAAATTGGCTTACATTTGCAAAAGGCTTGAGTCCAGATCAGACGCCGCGAAATGCATTGTCTGATATGGATTCAAGCTATTTGTCACTCGTCATTATGTTTTATTCTTTTAAAATGTCCATTATGTGACTTTGAGAAAAACAGCAGACGATAATTGTCAGCAGACGATATTGCATCCGTGAAAAGGTAGGACATAATTGTTTTGTTTGCGGAATAGCAGCAATCGTAGCTATAAGGAGGGAATTGTTGTTCAATGACTGTTGTAGGGAGGGAGCACTGCATAATGGTAAACACACCAGTAAATAGTCAAAAATGGACTTACAAAAGATTACGAGTTCGGGTGGTAATTCTTGTTACAAATTCTTATCTAACATTTGCAAACAGTTTGGATCCAGATCATACGCCACGTTACAATGCATGTGATCTGGATCCAATCTGTTTGTCATTCGTACTAATTTTTTCTTCAATTCTTAAAACCATAAAGCAGATTTTGAGGGTTTTTTGCAGACGACAATTTTGAAGCAGACGACAATTCAGCATGATAAGGATTAAACGTAAAAGGGTGTCGCTTCCTTTCTTTTAATTTAAAAGCTTGAAATAGATTAAAATCATATCAAATGTAATACATCGCTCGTCAGATATTAAATGCTACACTCGGAACTGCCATTGGCGTTTCCATCTTTTAAATTTGATAGCTGTGTCAGTTTTCAATGAAATACGTATTCGCTTATATGCCGTCGAACTTGTTGGTTTTTAAAGTATTCAATCAAAAAACGACTAACACACATTTGTAATACCAGTGGTTGCTTAATTATGCAAAAAATGTTCAATATAGAAAGCTCCTATAAGTGTTTTCTTAATTACATTCGTCTTACGTTTAACAGACATTTATATTTCCTCAAAACGTGGCTGCTAAGCACACGTTTGACTCACTACATGTATACAGTAAAACCTCTCTAATACGACCAGTAAAAAGAAGGCTAATTGATTGTATAGAATTCAGGTTACATCTTAAAGCAATGTGACAGTAAAACAGAAAGCTCCTAAAGGAGCTTTCTTTTTTACTGTAACCTTGCTTTAAGTGGTCACCTGTCAAAGACAGCTAAGAACTCGCACATGTTAGCTGTCGTAATAGAGAGGTTTTGCTGTAGTTTACATTAATCAGCTCA
Source organism: Gari tellinella (assembly GCA_922989275.2). Lineage (NCBI taxonomy): Eukaryota > Metazoa > Mollusca > Bivalvia > Cardiida > Psammobiidae > Gari > Gari tellinella. The sequence goes on from OV277859.1 coordinate 87,355,762, forward strand.
TTAAGTTTATTGTTACTATGGCCATGTTATATCTGCATTTCAGTACAGTACAACTTCTCTATTACGACCACAACTTGTGTATTATTAGGTGTTAACGGCAGGTGACTGCTTAAAGCAAGGTGACAGTAAATTAGAAACCTCCTTTCTGTTTTACTGCTACGTGTACTTTGCTTTAAGCTGTCACATGCATGTCCATTAAAATAGATCGGATAATCGCGACGTGAGTTTAGTTGTTTCCTAATTTTTCCCGCTTAGCCACGTTTAAATTTTGAAATACGGGTATTCTCGACTTTCCCGAACTCTGATTACAGTGGAGAATATGTTATTTTTCCAAACAAAGGCTTTTATGCCTGCAAACAGGTAATTCGAGGCGGTTGATCAGGTGCCAAACTGTTTGTAACTCAAATTAAAAGAAACAGTCAGAATTGTCAAAAAGTTGATATTTTCAACACTTTATTGTAATTGCGTTTGCTTGTCGTTTGCGCTTAAACGGGAAAGAATAATGTCTCCTCCGTTGTGTCGAATTTCAATACGGATAAGTTTGACGAAATGAAATCAGGTTATCAATGTTCGACTGTAAATGCCATTTCCAAATGTAGCATTTTTTAACTTTATCCCAATTGTCTCAAATCAAAACACAATTGGATTGTGTATGACAAGCAAGGATTTCGCTAGGTTTATAGGCTTAAATAGCAGACGCTCGTAAAATCACAGTCAAAATTCAATTTAACCCTTTCACCACATTGGCGTCGCAAAAAGTCGACATTGCAAACAGTTTGGATCCAGATCAGACGCCGCGTCACGCGGCGTCTGATCAGGATCCAAACTGTTTGACACTCGTGTCGTTATTTCGTAAGTAATAATAAATTAAATCTAACTTTTGCAATGATCTGCAGACACCAATTTTGAAGCAGACGACAATAAGCAGATGAAGGGGTAAAACTCTCACGATTAATTTGGCGCTGAAAGGGTTTAACCCTTCTCTTGTTAATTGGCATGGTACTGGCCTTTGCAAACTGTTTAGATCTAGATCAAACGCTGAGTGCTTCATTGACTTACCAGAATTCCAAACTGTTTGCAGCCCAGTTTGATATAGTGCATCTTCAATTAGAATGGAAAATTAACGTTTTTCAATTAGATAACATGATTGGTTTTAGCAATTTAATCATGTACACAGACGTGTGGTTTGTAAGAATTATACGAAAAAAACACAATGTTGAATAAGAACTGCTAAAAACATTTTAAAACAAGTTGTATTTGGAAAAAAAATCTTCTGGATCTATATATGTGTGCTTAAAAATGGCCTTTCATTCATTGTTGTTTTAAAGTGACAATCGGGATGTCAAACAGTTTAGATCGGGATGAGATTATGAGATCCAAACTGTTTGTAAAATTCACCTCAATATATGTAATTAACAGGAGAATATTTATACCAAAACTGACTTAAATGCCTCACTGAAATAATCTGCAATATACGTCATTGAAATAACTTTCACAGAACAGGGAAGAAAACTTTATAATCCCCAACAAACGCATTTATGTTAAAAATATTATATGCTCATTGCAAGCAGTCAAGCGCCTTGGAGCTAGGTCAGACGCCGGGTAACCAGGCTTCGGATCAGGTTCCAAACCTTTTGCCACTCAGGTCAAACTATTTTTCTATTATACGTTTGTATTTTAACGGGAAAAGAATAACGTCTTCTCCACTGTAGCTTCGATGAAATGCAAATTAAACAAACAAGACAATGCCATGTTTGAATCTTATAGATGGGGGATCTGACAGGCAATTCGTCAAATGCGTCAATGATTAACATGAGCACGTATCTACGCCGTGTACTATTAACGTGCAATCACCGATTAAATCTTTCTCTGGGTATCGACAGGGCTCCAGAGAGTAAAAAGGGAGTAAACTGAACAAATTCAACATTTTTTCACTCATTTCAGCATCAACTCCTATGGTGTTACTACTCATTAGAATCGTCTCGAAGAGGCGATTCTAATGAGTAGTAACAACATAGGGTTTAATGCAGAAATAAAGATTTTAAATTTTGAAATACTCTCCTTATCTGGAGCTCTGTATCGAAAAATGTCGTCTACTTTTATTTCAAAATTGAAGATTTCGGCATTTAGAAATGAGTATGTGTTTCAAATAGTTTGGAACTTGATCAGACGTCGAGTTACGGAAAATGTAATTGTACTCGATGATGTGAATTCAATGATTGAAATATAAAGCAAATGCCCAATGTGTTCCGGATTGCACAATCTATATGTAGCTTAAACATACATCAAAGCTTCTGAACCATTCAAAACTAAGAAAAAAAAGTTTAATTTTAGTTTGATTACGGAGGCATAGTGTGCTCAGCCATTTCTATTGATAGTCGTTTACAAAGCTCGCCGCTTAATGCAGAACAACATTAATGTAGAAAACATGTTCTATGAGCTACAGTGGAGAAAACGTTATTCTTTCCCGTTTAAACGTAAACGAAACGCAAACGCAGTGTATTAAAATGGGTAAAATGACAACTTTTTGACAATTTTGACGACTCATTTTAAACAGAGTGGCAAACAGTTTGAAGCCTGATCACACGCCGGGTTTCCCGGCGTCTGATCTAGCTCCAAACTGTTTGCAATGGAAATAATAGTTTAAGCGTAAACGCGTTTATTGGGAAAGAATAACGTTTTCTCCACTGTATGTATAATTATCACTTTGTTTAACCCTTTGAACCCTAGTCCCGCATATAGGCGTGCTTTTCAAACAGTGTACTTGTGAATAGTACACTTGTCCTATGCAAACAGTGAAGACCCTGATCAGAGGGCTCCTAAAGGAGCCCTCTGATCAGGGTCTTCACTGTTTGTCACAATGCCAAACATTGACAAAAACAACCCTTAAAAGTCAGCATTAGGGACTATTTTTAGCAAAATCACTGGATTGCGTCCCTTAAAGACCTAGTAAAGAAGCCGAAATACGCATTGTGGTTTTCTCCCTTTATTTCAATACAGGACAGATAATATATCCTTTCGCATGGCAGTTTTATGATACCGCGCAATTAAACGCACCAGGGGGTCACCCGATGATAATGCTATGGTCGGTAATTTCCGTAGGATTAACGAGTGTAACAGTTTGAAATCATGAAATATAGTGTAATTCAACTTAAAACATACTGTACAAGACACTAATCTATTTTTCTGAAATTTATATCATTAGAAAGAGCAATGTTTTCTCAATTTACCCATAACGGGGCGGATATTTGATTTTGATAAATAAATTGCTTTTAAGATCCAAGAAAGGTACACCACTCCCACTTTTTTGCATATTCGTATAAGAATATATAGGCAGCACTTTACTGTTTAAATAATCAAAAAAATACTGTTGAAGATGAAATATTATCTTAAAACAAAATATACCATCATAAAGTGTAGATTTAGACCATTCAACTCATAACGGGGCGGATATTGTGATTTGAACAATAATGGTTTTATTGCAGTTACAAAAAAATTCGTCATATATTCTATGTAACCTAAATAGATGACTTCTTGCTGGAAAGTCGCTATCGGCTTATTTTTCAAGGGGAGTAGCTCCCTCGATTAAGCCAGGCATTTCACAAAAATAGTCCCTATTGGAGGCTGACAACTCAGCTCCATGAAACCATCACTGATGAGTACGTTTTCACTTGTATTTACAAACAGATCGGACCCAGATCGGAGGCTGAGTAACATTGGATAATGCATTAAGGAAAAAATCTGGAGGAGTAAGTGAAGACTCATGTCAGAGAAATCCTACAAGAATGCAGTATAGACCCTTATTAGACCGCTCAAGGAGCTGTCTGAACAGGGTATATACTGTTTTTAAACAGCGTCAATATACCCCAATAACAGAAAGGCTAGGTTTTATTTGATGAAAACTAATGTCAAACAATTCGGATTCTCAGAATCACGGTGTCTGATCAGAATCCACACTATTTTTCCCTTTCATGATCAAATTTATCGTGAGGCTTTTTACCCATTCAACGCCAAATTGTCGTCTGCTTCAATATTACTGTATGCAATGTTACGTGGCGTCTGATCAGGATCACAACTGTTTGCAAATGCGTTTTATGACGTTATTGAGAGTCGAAGGGCTATTCTCAGAATCACGGTGTCTGATCAGTACCCACACTATTTCTCCCTTTCAGAATCATATTGATCGTGAGATTTTTCACCCCCCCCCACCCCCTTCCACACCAAATTGTCGTCTGATTCAATATTTCTGTATGCAATGTCGCTTCAAATTTAGAATAAAGGCAGTATAACTGACGTCATTTCAAAACAAGTGGTAAACAGTTTTGATCCTGATCAAACGCCGCGTAACGCGGCGTTTGATCAGGATTAAAACAGTTTGCAAATGCGCTTTCTGACGTTATTGAGATTGGAAGGGCTAGTCTCAGCATCACGGTGTCTGATCAGTACCCACACTATTTATATCTTTCATGATCAAATTTATCGTGAGGTTTTTAACCCCTTTACCGCCAAATTGTCGTCTGCTTCAATATCACTTTCTACAATGTCGTTTCAAAGTTAGAGATAATGCAGTATATCTGACGTTATTTCAAACAAGTGGCAACCAGTTTTGATCCTGATCAAACGCCGCGTCAGGCGGCGTCTGATCAGGATCAAAACTGTTTGCAATTGTGCTTTATGACTTTTATGAGAGCGGAAGGGCTATTCTCAGAATCACGGTTTCTGAGCAGTATCCACACTATTTCTCCTTTTCATGATCAAATTTATCGTGAGGTTTTTAACCCCTTTACCGCCAAATTGTCGTCTGCTTCAATATTACTTTCTACAATGTCGTTTCAAAGTAAATGATAAGGCAGTATATCTGACGTTATTTCAAACAAGTGGCAACCAGTTTTGGTCCTGATCAAACGCCGCGTCAGACGGCGTCTGATCAGGATCAAAACTGTTTGCAATTGTGCTTTATGACTTTTTTGAGAGCGGAAGGGCTATTCTCAGAATCACGGTATCTGAGCAGTATCCACACTATTTCTCCTTTTCATGATCAAATTTATCGTGAGGTTTTTAACCCCTTTACCGCCAAATTGTCGTCTGCTTCAATATTACTTTCTTCAATGTCGTTTCAAAGTTAGAGATAAGGCAGTATATCTGACGTTATTTCAAACAAGTGGCAACCAGTTTTGATCCTGATCAAACGCCGCGTCAGGCGGCGTCTGATCAAGATCAAAACTGTTTGCAATTGTGCTTTATGACTTTTTTGAGAGCGGAAGAGCTATTCTCAGAATCACGGTATCTGAGCAGTATCCACACTATTTCTCTTTTTCATGATCAAATTTATCGTGAGGATTTTAACCCCTTTACCGCCAAATTGTCGTCTGCTTCAATATTACTTTCTACAATGTCGTTTCAAAGTAAGAGATAAGGCAGTATATCTGACGTTATTTCAAACAAGTGGCAACCAGTTTTGATCCTGATCAAACGCCGCGTCAGGCGGCGTCTGATCATGATCAAAACTGTTTGCAATTGTGCTTTATGACTTTTTTGAGAGCGGAAGGGCTATTCTCAGAATCACGGTATCTGAGCAGTATCCACACTATTTCTCCTTTTCATGATCAAATTTATCGTGAGGTTTTTAACCCCTTTACCGCCAAATTGTCGTCTGCTTCAATATTACTTTCTACAATGTCGTTTCAAAGTTAGAATTAAGGCTGTATATCTGACGTTATTTCAAAGAAAGTGGCAGGCAGTTTTGATCTGGATCAAAACTATTTGCAATTGTACTTTATGACTTTTTTGAGAGTGGAAGGGCTATTCTCAGAATCACGGTATCTGATCAGTTTCCACACTATTTCTCCCTTTCATGATAAATTTATCGTGAGGTTTTTACTCCCCCCCCCCTTTTTCTGCCAAATTGTCGTCTGCATCAATATAACTGTCTGCAATGCCGTTTCAAAACAAGTGGCAAACAGCGTCAAACAGCTTGTCCTTAAATACAGTGTAATCATAAGGAGTGCAATTGTCCTACTCGGTATACGCGCTTCGCGGAGTCTGATCAGGATCCAAACTATATACAAATTACTAGTGTATTCGGAGTAATGCAGAGAATGTAGTTAACACGTTGAATCGCCGATTATATCCGTCCTCCAAATACAGAGTGCATGTCGTATTAAGTGTCATTAGGGATGAACGGTTAAACAGGCCATTATTATAAGCGGCATTCAACTGGAAACATTAGATTTTGAATTTTTCTCATACAGCCACGTTAGTATTCAATGCGCAAAAGCAACTGCGATATACATTGCTAATTTTAGATATGTCTGTGGAGGCGATTTCAATCCTTTGTCTGCTGTATCGCGACTTTGCTGGTTTTTGCAAAAAGTTTGGTTCCAGATCAGACGTCACGTAACTCGGCGTCTTCTTTGGATCCAAGCTGCTTGATACTCGTCTTTTGATTTGTTTAATTCAAAAATGTATAAATCTACATTCAACACATTTTACAGACGATAATTTCAAAGCACACGATTTTACAGCAAAATAACTTAAGGGTCAAGTTGCAGGTGCTTACAGGGGTGTAGTGTCATATATATTTGCCACCTACTCTTATCTCCTTAGAAAAGCAGAACGGATACCACATATGTCAATTACATACAGTAAACCCCCTATATTACGACCAATGAATTATGTCATGCATAACAGCTGGCTACTTAACGCAGGGTGAAAGTAGGAACCTTTAGGAGCTTTCTCTTTTGATTTCGTATTGCGTTAAGCTGAAACATGTCATTCATACAAGCCACTGACCTTCCTTTTAGTGGTCGTAATAGAGGAGTTATATGGTATTTATTTACACCAATCAAACAAAGTCTCCGTAGAAAATACAACCCGGAGAGACCATGTACTTTTATAACCACTAAAAGCAAATACATAGACGTCAATTTGGTTTGAAATGAACAACAATTCATACGTTTCATAACTGGAAGACGAAAACAGCCATTTTTTCAAACAGACGTATAGGTAGGGTATTCACTATTTCATTATAAATACTAAGGGAAGTTTTACAATGTTCACTGCTCCCTCTCCTTCCGAAATGGACTAGACTAAAATGGAAACTGGAATTGTTTATTTAAAGTTTCAGGGAGGAAAGAGTTAAGGACTGGTGGGCAAGTAGAATAAGTGTTTAGGGCTGAACATTCCTCCAGTTTTCAGAAACCCCAGCTTATCTGAGACCCGGGCTTTCGTTTCATCTAAACGGGAAAGAATACTAGTTTCTACTAAATCCCCAATATACCTAGCAAAACTGTTCCAAATGCGTTTGTACATTGGAGAATGCGTTATTCTTCCCCAGTAAACGCATCAAGTTATGTTATTTAAAACCCTATTCATTGCATACAATTTGGATCCAGATGAGACGCCGGGTAAAATTGTTTGCCACTCAAATTAAGATAAGTCGCCAGAGTTTTCCAAAAGCTGCCTCTCTTTCCATTTTTGCATTGCTATTTATTACGTTTTATTTCAAAATTTGCAATATAAATAGACAATGCAGCAAAATTAAAGTTTATGATAGATCAATAACGGGAAACTAGTGCATTGTGGTCCTGATGAATTTACTTAACATACAATGTATTCAACCCTAGCGACGAGTATACTCGTCATTTACAAACAGTGTACCTGTGCTGATTACACTTGTCCTGTGCAAACAATGTAGACCCTGATCAGAGGGTTCCTTAAGGAGCCCTTTGATCAGGGTCTACACTTTTTGTTATTTTGAAATATACTCAATTCCAAAAGAAACTGTGCACTTTGTTTTCTGTAATTATTTATTTGCTTTTTTCCTGAAAGCCCATGTATTTGGTACCATTTAGATCATTGCATGTCGAGGGCTTGGTGCAAAACTATTGTAACTCCTTCACAATTGTGAAGGAGTTACAATAGTTTTGCACCAAGCCCTCGATGTACAATATGGCAGTTATTTCAGATTTTGAGATGCGGTCGTTTAAAGTGGATGTTTTTAATCGAGAAAAGACGAAGTTTCAAACTCTAAGTTGCAAAGTAACTCTGAGAGTCAGACTGTTTTAAGTTGGGCATTTTATGTCGGTTTAGTTGTAATCTTATGACTTTACTCATGATGCACGCGACAATGAGACATAGCGTAAAGCTTACGTGACGTCAAAAACGACGTTGGGAATGAAACGTCGTCCTATCCCTGGGTTCGGGCATTTGCAAGGTCAATAACAACTTTTCTCCTAAAACCTCGCGTGCGACCATTATGGTGACAAAAATAGTGTTAAACCTTTTAGAGAAAAGACACGAGTCCACTACTGTTGACCCAAACAGAAATGACGTCATGCTCGCTGCAAATGAACAGCCTAATGACGTACTCTCAAGGCCTGTCCCACAAAGGGTCCCCTAGCCCGGATGGATGTCCGAGTTTGCCGGAGCAAACACAATACGGTCTGTCAGATGATACCGTACTATCTTGCAGAACTTGACGCTGTTTGAAAACAACGTCGTAGTAACGTCAACGAAACACATTTGTTTGACTGCTGTCCTGGTATCTGTGCACTGTCTGCGGCGATATGCCACTTCACTTGTATGTTGAAAACGTTTGAACAACCGAATGAGTGTGTTTCTTTGGTATACTAATGGTCTTCTCACGTTAGTGACGTTGTAGTTATGGGAAAGCATTGCATAGACTCTAATTTAGCTTTTTTCATTCAATCTCAGCAAGTTCGTTGTTTACCGATGTGAAGTAAATTGTGTTTTTTTCTTTGTATAAGACATACGAATTACACTCATGCACGTTTTTGGTGACATGTGCTTTTCCCTTGGGCTGTACGTGCAAACAATGAAAAATAACGCTTTTCCCAATAAACTAAGAATTTCTTAAGATATTTGAAAATAAAAAGTGCACAGTTTCTTTTGGAATTGAGTATACATTGTTAAAATCAACCCTAAATAGTCAAAAATGGACTAGACTTATTTGAAAATAGAATTGTCCATTAAAAGTTTCAGGAGTGAATAAGTTAACGAGACTTTTACTGTCAATAGAAAAGGCTTGAAACTCTATAAGTGTTTACATATATCACCTCTAAGCAAAAACTGGAACATATCGCTGGAAATGGAGCAGATGGAATCAGGATATCTTTAGTTTATTGGCCTTTCCAAGTGAAACAAGCCGGAGGCAAGTTTCAGTTCATCCCCTCTCTGTCTTAACAACGTCAGCTTTGAAATGTTCATCTACAAAGTTTGTTTACTTGAGAAACGTACTTTTTTTTTAAAAAATATATATATATTAATATAATAATAATAATAATAGTACAATTTGGAAACCTGGTGATGAGCGTTAAGTAGTTTGATTTAAAATTATACGACGAGTAGATGTATGCAGATCATGTGGCTATTGTACCAGTAAGGTCGCGATTGGTATTCAAAAGGGGTTTTCCTGCTGGTCGCGACTTTATTGTTTTTTGCAAACAGTTTAGATCCAAATCAGACGCCGCGTAACGCGGCGTCTGATCTGGATCCAAACTGTTTGACACTCTTCTTTAGGTTTCTTTACTTAAAAAATGTATACATCTAAATTTAACAAATTTGGCAGACGACAATTTCGAAGCAGACGACATCACCGCAGGCTAAGGGTTAATATGCTGTACGAACTATAGATCAAGTCACGCCATAAATGTGGCAGGGAATACAATTTACCTCATTAGGCAGTGAATTATATTTTACGAAAATCTGTGCTGCAGCACGTAGTGCCCAAACGTAGGAAACAAGCTAATCAGAGATAATGGTAAGACGACTAGGCTGAAACATTTCAGTGCTAAGGGACTCTATACCGTGGTCGGTATTTCGCGCAAACAGTATGGATTCTGATTAAACGTCGTGTAACTCGGTGTCTGGTTAAATGATCGAAACGTTGACAATCGTACAGAATTTCTAGAGTCAGGATTTAATAAAACCAATAGATCAAGGAAAATGTATAGCATACGTCATATGTTAAGCAATATACAGTGAAACCTCTCTATCACGACCAATAAAACAGGGGTGATTGATTTCATGATGTAGGGATGACATCTTAAAACAAGGTGAACATAAAACAGAAAGCTCCTGTTTTACGTTTACCTTGCTTTAAGCAGTCACCTGATTAAATCACCACCTAATTCATACAATCTCGTGGTCATAATAGAGAGAGGCTGCAGTAAATGAAACGTGTAAATGAGCACATGCTGTCGTATACAGATCGAGTACGTGGCTTCTTTCCTGTCTCTTTAACCCCTTCACTGCCGTGACGTCATCAATAAAAAACAATTGTCGTATGCTTTTGTTTCTAAAATTTAAATTTTGTGTATTTTGATATCAGAAAAATTGAAATGAGTGGCAAACAGTTTGGATCCTGATCAGACGCCGCGTTACGCGGCGTCTAACCTGGATTCAAACTGTTTGGCATTCATACACCATTATTAAAAAAAATACTTGTCACACAATCGCAAATGACATATTTTAGCTGACGATATTTTGTCTACCAATATGATAATGCAGTCGGTAAAACTTGGCGTTAAAAGAATTCAAATAAGCTGCTCCCAATAGTTCCTCTCAATCTTTAAAAGAATCAAAGTACAGCGGAGAATCTATTATTCTTTCCCGTTTAAACGCAAACGCAAAACACTAAAATATAGAAAAGGACAACCTTTTGACAATTTTGATTTTTCATTTTTATCTGAGTGGAAAACTGTTTGGAGCCTGATCAGACGCCGGGTTTCCCGGCGTCTGATCTGGCTCCGAACTGTTTGCACTGGGAATAATAGGTTTTGCGTAAACGGGTCTGAACTTGAAAGTGTTGGTGATGGTTTCAAACTGAAATATATATACAGAGGTATGGAATGGAAAGAAAACCATGCAGGAGATTAATAGTGATCATTCTGAAAACAGTATTTCTATTTAGATGTCTTTGATAGTAGGCGTTTTAGCTGTTTATATAAACAGAGAACTTGTAACATTTATTATATACTGTAAAGAACCTGTAAACCGGATTCGGCCTGATAATATAACCATTTTTTGGCAAATAACTTAAACACGTAAATATTATTTCAGGCATATTTGGCGAGAATCTTTACCTACGATAAATTAAATTCATTAAAAAAGCTCGATGATGGTTTTTTTTAAACCGCAGCGAGTTCGACAACCTTTGGTGCCGCCGCATTTTAAAGGGACTCGCAACCGGATGGTGTACTTGTCAAAATAAAATAAAATACTCAAATAAAAGCAAATTTGTGGCATTATTTGGCTTCTGACATTAAAAAAATATGATCAGTCCAAAAAAAGTCTCAAGAATCGTCACCGAATCTTAGATTTTTAGATTTTTTCCATCGTTTTTCTATACCGACTAGTAGACGGTATAGTTGTTGTTGTTGCTTCTCTACACGGGCTCAGACATAAACACGAGCCGAATTACGAAGTTGTATGCACTTTCGATGGCTACACATTGAAATACGTTAAATCGATCCGAGATAAACGGATAGTTCCGTGGTCCATTGGTCTAAGCGGTTTCCCCTATTTTGCATTCTGTCCGCCAATGCCGGGCCCCGGGTTCGAATCCCACCAGAGACCAATATTTTTTTTTATGGAAATACATTTCTTTAAACAGAATTTCTTAGCCTAAACTAATTCTTTACCATTTATATAAGCGTTTGACACATATTTACAAATTACTATTTTTAATGCACCATCTGGTTGCGAGTCGCTTTAAAGAAACATGTCACTTTCTTCGTCCGGAAATGATTCATACACAAAGCAAAGTGAAAGTAGATTCTTCTTATTTTACGAAAATCATGTTAACTGCAGAATGTACTGTTTATTCACTTGACGTTCATTACTTTATATGGTTTCATTGTTTCATCTAATACAGTTTTCAAACATACATGTAATACCCCTTCACTGCCATGACGTCATCAATTTTAAACAATTGTCGTCTGCTTCTATTTCTAAAAATCAATTTTTTAGGTATTTTGACTTAAGAAATATTGAAACGAGTGTCAAACAACTTGGATCCTGATCAGACGCCGCGTTACGCGGCGTCTGATCAGGATCCAAACTGTTTGTAAATAACTACTGGACTCGGGGTAAGGCAGTGAAGGGGTTAAGGAACTGATAATACCCATCGATATGATTGAATGTTCTTCTCTGGAGTTGGGGCCCTTTTTATAAAATGTCGTACTCGTACGACAAAAAATGTCGTAAGTCAGAATCTACATTTCTCAAGAATTATGTATTTCTACATCTAATCCTGTCTTGCGACACCCCCTTTGAATCGTCTTGAAAAGACGATTCCAAAGAGATGTCACAAGACGTGCAGGATAAGATGGAGAAATCAGAAATTAGATGTATTTTAAAGTTTTGACTTAAGACCGTTTTTTGTCGTACGACGTTTCATAAAACGGCCCCCAGAGGAGCACTGGGTAAATGTTTTGAAACTGATACTGACAAGAGATGGTCTCAGAGACTTGAAAACCTCACAAACTCTTTCATCATTGATCCCTTCACTGCCTTCACTCGAGTATAAAAGTAACTTACAAACAGTTTATATCCTGATCAGACGCCGCGCAACGCGGCGTCTAATCAGGATCCAAACTGTTTGAAACTCATTTTAATATATTTTACTAAATTTGAGAAATATAAGGAGAGAATTGTTTGAAATTGATTACGACATGGCAGTGAATGGGTTAAAAAAATTGTCCACGTTAACTACTGCTTTCCCATAAAATAATATGTCTAAAACATTTATCATCCCAAGTTTTATTCTTCATTTTCTAAGTATGTACAATCACATATACAAGAGAACACATTCTATAATACTATATCAAAGCCATAAAGTGTCGTCTGCTTCAAATGTTTTGTCTGCGAATACTTTTAAAAAATCATTTTTAAGCTATTTAAAATGAAGAAAACTAGCATATGAGTACCAAAGAGTTTGGATCGAGATAAGACACCGCGGACAACCAATATCTGCATATCACTATAAATATTTTGGCATTCTTCTTTGATTAGATAGCTTCATACAGTAGATAATGTATTATGTTTTCCCAATAAACGCGATTATGCTAAAATCTTTATGTCTATTGTAAACATTTTCGAGCCAGATGCCAGGTAACCCTGCATCTGATCAGGCTCCAAACAGTTTGCCCACTCAGATAGAATAGATCGACAGACTCTTCAAAAAGTTGTCATTGTAAACATTTTATTCCATAACATTTACATCCGGTTCCGTTAAACGGGGGAGAATAACGTTTCCTCCTCTGTATCAATTTTTTTATAGGATTGATGTTTCATAGTTAAAGAAAAGTCCATACACAATATACTCCAAAAAGTTTAATAGTTAAGCCTTTACATCATAAATAGCCTGATTCTAGTTTTGAAGACAGGTGCCCACTTAAAGCAGGTTGAAAGTAAAGCCGAATGCGCCTTAAGGCGCATTCTGCTTTACTGACAGCCTGCTTTAAGCTACCATCTATTTAGAAATGTCTACTTATGGTACATGTTCAAGACTGTATAAATTGGAACTATGTTCTTCAGCGGAGCTATAGATTAATTGCGCTAAAAGGCGCTTGTATTGGGGAACGGGTTAAATGACCTGCGAACAGTTAAGCACAATATCGGAGGTCAAGACCTTCAGAGACGGAAAATGACCAAACCTATTCGATATCAAGCTAAGATACTGTAAAACGGACAACTTACAAATACCGTTGTCATAGTAAATGTATTGTCTGTTGTGGGGGAATTAGGGAAAATATATTATGCTGGTATATCCCTTGACGAATGGGACTTATGGTACATGTGCATGTTCAAGACTGTATAAATTGGAACTATGTTCCTCAGCGGTACTATAAATTTATTTTGCTAAAAGGCGATTGTGTGGGTGACGAGTTAAATGACCTGCCAACAGTTTAGCATAATATCGGAGGTCAAGACCTTCAGAGATTGAGACTGACCAAAATTATTCGATATCAAGACACGAGACTGTCAAACGGACAACTTACAAATACCGTTGTCATAGTAAATGTATTGCCTGTTGTTGGGAATTTGGGGGAAATATATTATGCTGGTACAGTGCCCCCTCTCTACAACGCCTCTCACAACAGTTAACGACTCCTTCCTTACAACGACCCTTGCCGCAGTTCCTAAACAGGACCGTTATGTCATACGCTTCTACTGCTGCAATATCGTCTGCTGTTTTTCTCAAAGTTACATATTTGACATTTTGACAGAACAAAGGTTAATGATGAGTGCCAAACAGCTTGAATCCAGATCAGACGCCGCGTAACGCGGCGTCTGATCTGAATTCAAGCTGTTTGCAAATGTAAACCAATCCCCCTCCCTATAACGACTCCCTCCGCACAACGCGCACAATTGTTGTCTCCCATTGGATGTTGTTTTAGAGAGGGGCGCTGTATATCCCTTGACGAATGGGACTTATGCATTTGTAAATCGAATTGGAAGTTGATAGTCTCCCAATGTCCTTCTGAAGATTAATTCCATCCCTTGATCTTTAGGCCATGGTCAGCAATGGCCCATAAATAACCCCATTACATAATCACTTTACGTGGACATAGCTCAGACATAAATATTCTCTAAGGCTTTAATAAAGATAGAAAAGACATTCATACCAGTTGACATTCAAAACCCATTAGGAACATAAGTCAATGTTTTATCATGGTGCCTAGCAGGGTTACGAATTTTATGTCGTATGAAAATACAGTCGAAATTCGATACTTCGAACTCGCTCAAATCGACCTTACCGGTACATTGTATTTCATGTTTAACTTCGATTAATTGATATCGCTTAAGTCGAACATACCCGTATTTCAAAGTTAAAACGTGGCTAAGCCACGTTTTAACTTTGAAATATTGGTATGTTCGAACTAAAGCGAGTTCGAATAATCGAGTTTCGACTGTAGCATGCTTGTGTGTGGTCTATCATGTTTCTGAGACTCTTTATTATCTTCAGTGAAGGAAAACATTATTCTTCCTGTAGAATATTTTAAAATATGAAACTCTGCCCACGATAAACACATCTGAGCTAAACTATTACACTGATCAATAAAATATGGAAACTTTACACCGTAAACGAGTGCAAACTCATGCCAGACATTTTTTTTAAGAATACCACCTTGGTCAAGAAATTCTGATCTAGGAAATACAGTAAAACATCTCTATTGCAACAACTCAATTGTGTTTATTAGTAGGTTTTAACGACAGCTGACTGCTTAAAGCAAGGTGACTGTCGCCCTGGTTTAAGCTACCATCTGTCTTTGATACAACCAGTTAACGTTACGCTGGGCGTAATCAGGATCCAGTATGTTTCCAAATCATGAAATATCGGGATACAGGGCAAACACTATGCCCAAACTTATAGAAAATTGACCTAGCATTGATGTATGCGTCCTTTAAACCATAACCCCATAGCCTGTTTCTAGTTTTGACGACAGGTTACTACTTAAAGCAGGTTGAAAGTAAAGTAGAATGCGCCTTGAGGCACATTCTACTTTACTTTCAGTCTGTTTTAAGCTACCATCTGCTAGAAAATAGAAAATATTTCTGGTGATACATATTCATGACTGTATAATTTGGAACTATCTTGTTCAGTGGAGGAATAAATTAGGGGCGTAAAAAGGGGTATTTATGGGGTAATGGGTTAACTAACAGTGAACCGCTGTAAAGTACATGCCCACGTGCATGCCTGCACTATTTGTCATTTTGAAATACAGCGCTCCCTCTCTACAACAACACCCATTTGGAGATGAAGATCATGTATGTTGTTCGTATGGAGTTGTTATAGGGAGGAAAATTGGCTTACATTTGCAAAAGGCTTGAGTCCAGATCAGACGCCGCGAAATGCATTGTCTGATATGGATTCAAGCTATTTGTCACTCGTCATTATGTTTTATTCTTTTAAAATGTCCATTATGTGACTTTGAGAAAAACAGCAGACGATAATTGTCAGCAGACGATATTGCATCCGTGAAAAGGTAGGACATAATTGTTTTGTTTGCGGAATAGCAGCAATCGTAGCTATAAGGAGGGAATTGTTGTTCAATGACTGTTGTAGGGAGGGAGCACTGCATAATGGTAAACACAACAGTAAATAGTCAAAAATGGACTTACAAAAGATTACGAGTTCGGGTGGTAATTCTTGTTACAAATTCTTATCTAACATTTGCAAACAGTTTGGATCCAGATCATACGCCACGTTACAATGCATGTGATCTGGGTCCAATCTGTTTGTCATTCGTACTAATTTTTTCTTCAATTCTTAAAACCATAAAGCAGATTTTGAGGGGTTTTTGCAGACGACAATTTTGAAGCAGACGACAATTCAGCATGGTAAGGATTAAACGTAAAAGGGTGTCGCTTCCTTTCTTTTAATTTAAAAGCTTGAAATAGATTAAAATCATATCAAATGTAATACATCGCTCGTCAGATATTAAATGCTACACTCGGAACTGCCATTGGCGTTTCCATCTTTTAAATTTGATATCTGTGTCAGTTTTCAATGAAATACGTATTCGCTTATATGCCGTCGAACTTGTTGGTTTTTTAAAGTATTCAATCAAAAAACGACTAACACACATTTGTAATACCAGTGGTTGCTTAATTATGCAAAAAATGTTCAATATAGAAAGCTCCTATAAGTGTTTTCTTAATTACATTCGTCTTACGTTTAACAGACATTTATATTTCCTCAAAACGTGGCTGCTAAGCACACGTTTGACTCACTACATGTATACAGTAAAACCTCTCTAATACGACCAGTAAAAAGAAGGCTAATTGATTGTATAGAATTCAGGTTACATCTTAAAGCAATGTGACAGTAAAACAGAAAGCTCCTAAAGGAGCTTTCTTTTTTACTGTAACCTTGCTTTAAGTGGTCACCTCTCAAAGACAGCTAAGAACTCGCACATGTTAGCTGTCGTAATAGAGAGGTTTTGCTGTAGTTTACATTAATCAGCTCATTAAGTTTATTGTTACTATGGCTATGTTATATCTGCATTTCAGTACAGTACAACTTCTCTATTACGACCACAACTTGTGTATTATTAGGTGTTAACGGCAGGTGACTGCTTAAAGCAAGGTGACAGTAAATTAGAAACCTCCTTTCTGTTTTACTGCTACGTGTACTTTGCTTTAAGCTGTCACATGCATGTCCATTAAAATAGATCGGATAATCGCGACGTGAGTTTAGTTGTTTCCTAATTTTTCCCGCTTAGCCACGTTTAAATTTTGAAATACGGGTATTCTCGACTTTCCCGAACTCTGATTACAGTGGAGAATATGTTATTTTTCCAAACAAATGCGTTTATGCCTGCAAACAGGTAATTCGAGGCGGTTGATCAGGTGCCAAACTGTTTGTAACTCAAATTAAAAGGAACAGTCAGAATTGTCAAAAAGTTGATATTTTCAACACTTTATTGTAATTGCGTTTGCTTTTCGTTTGCGCTTAAACGGGAAAGAATAATGTCTCCTCCGTTGTGTCGAATTTCAATACGGATAAGTTTGACGAAATGAAATCAGGTTATCAATGTTCGACTGTAAATGCCATTTCCAAATGTAGCATTTTTTAACTTTATCCCAATTGTCTCAAATCAAAACACAATTGGATTGTGTATGACAAGCAAGGATTTCGCTAGGTTTATAGGCTTAAATAGCAGACGCTCGTAAAATCACAGTCAAAATTCAATTTAACCCTTTCACCACATAGGCGTCGCAAAAAGTCGACATTGCAAACAGTTTGGATCCAGATCAGACGCCGCGTCACGCGGCGTCTGATCAGGATCCAAACTGTTTGACACTCGTGTCGTTATTTCGTAAGTAATAATAAATAAAATCTAACTTTTGCAATGATCTGCAGACACCAATTTTGAAGCAGACGACAATAAGCAGATGAAGGGGTAAAACTCTCACGATTAATTTGGCGCTGAAAGGGTTTACCCTTCTCTTGTTAATTGGCATGGTACTGGCCTTTGCAAACTGTTTAGATCTAGATCAAACGCTGAGTGCTTCATTGACTTACCAGAATTCCAAACTATTTGCAGCCCAGTTTGATATAGTGCATCTTCAATTAGAATGGAAAATTAACGTTTTTCAATTAGATAACATGATTGGTTTTAGCAATTTAATCATGTACACAGACGTGTGGTTTGTAAGAATTATACGAAAAAAACACAATGTTGAATAAGAACTGCTAAAAACATTTTAAAACAAGTTGTATTTGGAAAAAAAATCTTCTGGATCTATATATGTGTGCTTAAAAATGGCCTTTCATTCATTGTTGTTTTAAAGTGACAATCGGGATGTCAAACAGTTTAGATCGGGATGAGATTATGAGATCCAAACTGTTTGTAAAATTCACCTCAATATATGTAATTAACAGGAGAATATTTATACCAAAACTGACTTAAATGCCTCACTGAAATAATCTGCAATATACGTCATTGAAATAACTTTCACAGAACAGGGAAGAAAACTTTATAATCCCCAACAAACGCATTTATGTTAAAAATATTATATGCTCATTGCAAGCAGTCAAGCGCCTTGGAGCTAGGTCAGACGCCGGGTAACCAGGCTTCGGATCAGGTTCCAAACCTTTTGCCACTCAGGTCAAACTATTTTTCTATTATACGTTTGTATTTTAACGGGAAAAGAATAACGTCTTCTCCACTGTAGCTTCGATGAAATGCAAATTAAACAAACAAGACAATGCCATGTTTGAATCTTATAGATGGGGGATCTGACAGGCAATTCGTCAAATGCGTCAATGATTAACATGAGCACGTATCTACGCCGTGTACTATTAACGTGCAATCACCGATTAAATCTTTCTCTGGGTATCGTCAGGGCTCCAGAGAGTAAAAAGGGAGTAAACTGAACAAATTCAACATTTTTTCACTCATTTCAGCATCAACTCCTATGGTGTTACTACTCATTAGAATCGTCTCGAAGAGGCGATTCTAATGAGTAGTAACAACATAGGGTTTAATGCAGAAATAAAGATTTTAAATTTTGAAATACTCTCCTTATCTGGAGCTCTGTATCGAAAAATGTCGTCTACTTTTATTTCAAAATTGAAGATTTCGGCATTTAGAAATGAGTATGTGTTTCAAATAGTTTGGAACTTGATCAGACGTCGAGTTACGGAAAATGTAATTGTACTCGATGATGTGAATTCAATGATTGAAATATAAAGCAAATGCCCAATGTGTTCCGGATTGCACAATCTATATGTAGCTTAAACATACATCAAAGCTTCTGAACCATTCAAAACTAAGAAAAAAAAGTTTAATTTTAGTTTGATTACGGAGGCATAGTGTGCTCAGCCATTTCTATTGATAGTCGTTTACAAAGCTCGCCGCTTAATGCAGAACAACATTAATGCAGAAAACATGTTCTATGAGCTACAGTGGAGAAAACGTTATTCTTTCCCGTTTAAACGTAAACGAAACGCAAACGCAGTGTATTAAAATGGGTAAAATGACAACTTTTTGACAATTTTGACGACTCATTTTAAACAGAGTGGCAAACAGTTTGAAGCCTGATCACACGCCGGGTTTCCCGGCGTCTGATCTAGCTCCAAACTGTTTGCAATGGAAATAATAGTTTAAGCGTAAACGCGTTTATTGGGAAAGAATAACGTTTTCTCCACTGTATGTATAATTATCACTTTGTTTAACCCTTTGAACCCTAGTCCCGCATATAGGCGTGCTTTTCAAACAGTGTACTTGTGAATAGTACACTTGTCCTATGCAAACAGTGAAGACCCTGATCAGAGGGCTCCGAAAGGAGCCCTCTGATCAGGGTCTTCACTGTTTGTCACAATGCCAAACATTGACAAAAACAACCCTTAAAAGTCAGCATTAGGGACTATTTTTAGCAAAATCACTGGATTGCGTCCCTTAAAGACCTAGTAAAGAAGCCGAAATACGCATTGTGGTTTTCTCCCTTTATTTCAATACAGGACAGATAATATATCCTTTCGCATGGCAGTTTTATGATACCGCGCAATTAAACGCACCAGGGGGTCACCCGATGATAATGCTATGGTCGGTAATTTCCGTAGGATTAACGAGTGTAACAGTTTGAAATCATGAAATATAGTGTAATTCAACTTAAAAAATACTGTACAAGACACTAATCTATTTTTCTGAAATTTATATCATTAGAAAGAGCAATGTTTTCTCAATTTACCCATAACGGGGCGGGTATTTGATTTTGATAAATAAATTGCTTTTAAGATCCAAGAAAGGTACACCACTCCCACTTTTTTGCATATTCGTATAAGAATATATAGGCAGCACTTTACTGTTTAAATAATCAAAAAAATACTGTTGAAGATGAAATATTATCTTAAAACAAAATATACCATCATAAAGTGTAGATTTAGACCATTCAACTCATAACGGGGCGAATATTGTGATTTGAACAATAATGGTTTTATTGCAGTTACAAAAAAAATTCGTTATATATTCTATGTAACCTAAATAGATGACTTCTTGCTGGAAAGTCGCTATCGGCTTATTTTTCAAGGGGAGTAACTCCCTCGATTAAGCCAGGCATTTCACAAAAATAGTCCCTATTGGAGGCTGACAACTCAGCTCCATGAAACCATCACTGATGAGTACGTTTTCACTTGTATTTACAAACAGATCGGACCCAGATCGGAGGCTGAGTAACATTGGATAATGCATTAAGGAAAAAATCTGGAGGAGTAAGTGAAGACTCATGTCAGAGAAATCCTACAAGAATGCAGTATAGACCCTTATTAGACCGCTCAAGGAGCTGTCTGAACAGGGTATATACTGTTTTTAAACAGCGTCAATATACCCCAATAACAGAAAGGCTAGGTTTTATTTGATGAAAACTAATGTCAAACAATTCGGATTCTCAGAATCACGGTGTCTGATCAGAATCCACACTATTTTTCCCTTTCATGATCAAATTTATCGTGAGGCTTTTTACCCATTCAACGCCAAATTGTCGTCTGCTTCAATATTACTGTATGCAATGTTACGTGGCGTCTGATCAGGATCACAACTGTTTGCAAATGCGTTTTATGACGTTATTGAGAGTCGAAGGGCTATTCTCAGAATCACGGTGTCTGATCAGTACCCACACTATTTCTCCCTTTCAGAATCATATTGATCGTGAGATTTTTCACCCCCCCCACCCCCTTCCCCACCAAATTGTCGTCTGATTCAATATTTCTGTATGCAATGTCGCTTCAAATTTAGAATAAAGGCAGTATAACTGACGTCATTTCAAAACAAGTGGTAAACAGTTTTGATCCTGATCAAACGCCGCGTTACGCGGCGTCTGATCAGGATTAAAACAGTTTGCAAATGCGCTTTCTGACGTTATTGAGATTGGAAGGGCTAGTCTCAGCATCACGGTGTCTGATCAGTACCCACACTATTTATATCTTTCATGATCAAATTTATCGTGAGGTTTTTAACCCCTTTACCGCCAAATTGTCGTCTGCTTCAATATAACTTTCTACAATGTCGTTTCAAAGTTAGAGATAATGCAGTATATCTGACGTTATTTCAAACAAGTGGCAACCAGTTTTGATCCTGATCAAACGCCGCGTCAGGCGGCGTCTGATCAGGATCAAAACTGTTTGCAATTGTGCTTTATGACTTTTTTGAGAGCGGAAGGGCTATTCTCAGAATCACGGTTTCTGAGCAGTATCCACACTATTTCTCCTTTTCATGATCAAATTTATCGTGAGGTTTTTAACCCCTTTACCGCCAAATTGTCGTCTGCTTCAATATTACTTTCTACAATGTCGTTTCAAAGTAAGAGATAAGGCAGTATATCTGACGTTATTTCAAACAAGTGGCAACCAGTTTTGATCCTGATCAGACGCCGCGTCAGACGGCGTTTGATCAGGATCAAAACTGTTTGCAATTGTGCTTTATGACTTTTTTGAGAGCGGAAGGGCTATTCTCAGAATCACGGTATCTGAGCAGTATCCACACTATTTCTCCTTTTCATGATCAAATTTATCGTGAGGTTTTTAACCCCTTTACCGCCAAATTGTCGTCTGCTTCAATATTACTTTCTTCAATGTCGTTTCAAAGTTAGAGATAAGGCAGTATATCTGACGTTATTTCAAACAAGTGGCAACCAGTTTTGATCCTGATCAAACGCCGCGTCAGGCGGCGTCTGATCAAGATCAAAACTGTTTGCAATTGTGCTTTATGACTTTTTTGAGAGCGGAAGAGCTATTCTCAGAATCACGGTATCTGAGCAGTATCCACACTATTTCTCTTTTTCATGATCAAATTTATCGTGAGGATTTTAACCCCTTTACCGCCAAATTGTCGTCTGCTTCAATATTACTTTCTACAATGTCGTTTCAAAGTAAGAGATAAGGCAGTATATCTGACGTTATTTCAAACAAGTGGCAACCAGTTTTGATCCTGATCAAACGCCGCGTCAGGCGGCGTCTGATCATGATCAAAACTGTTTGCAATTGTGCTTTATGACTTTTTTGAGAGCGGAAGGGCTATTCTCAGAATCACGGTATCTGAGCAGTATCCACACTATTTCTCCTTTTCATGATCAAATTTATCGTGAGGTTTTTAACCCCTTTACCGCCAAATTGTCGTCTGCTTCAATATTACTTTCTACAATGTCGTTTCAAAGTTAGAATTAAGGCTGTATATCTGACGTTATTTCAAAGAAAGTGGCAGGCAGTTTTGATCTGGATCAAAACTATTTGCAATTGTACTTTATGACTTTTTTGAGAGTGGAAGGGCTATTCTCAGAATCACGGTATCTGATCAGTTTCCACACTATTTCTCCCTTTCATGATAAATTTATCGTGAGGTTTTTACTCCCCCCCCCCCTTTTTCTGCCAAATTGTCGTCTGCATCAATATAACTGTCTGCAATGCCGTTTCAAAACAAGTGGCAAACAGCGTCAAACAGCTTGTCCTTAAATACAGTGTAATCATAAGGAGTGCAATTGTCCTACTCGGTATACGCGCTTCGCGGAGTCTGATCAGGATCCAAACTATATACAAATTACTAGTGTATTCGGAGTAATGCAGAGAATGTAGTTAACACGTTGAATCGCCGATTATATCCGTCCTCCAAATACAGAGTGCATGTCGTATTAAGTGTCATTAGGGATGAACGGTTAAACAGGCCATTATTATAAGCGGCATTCAACTGGAAACATTAGATTTTGAATTTTTCTCATACAGCCACGTTAGTATTCAATGCGCAAAAGCAACTGCGATATACATTGCTAATTTTAGATATGTCTGTGGAGGCGATTTCAATCCTTTGTCTGCTGTATCGCGACTTTGCTGGTTTTTGCAAAAAGTTTGGTTCCAGATCAGACGTCACGTAACTCGGCGTCTTCTTTGGATCCAAGCTGCTTGATACTCGTCTTTTGATTTGTTTAATTCAAAAATGTATAAATCTACATTCAACACATTTTACAGACGATAATTTCAAAGCACACGATTTTACAGCAAAATAACTTAAGGGTCAAGTTGCAGGTGCTTACAGGGGTGTAGTGTCATATATATTTGCCACCTACTCTTATCTCCTTAGAAAAGCAGAACGGATACCACATATGTCAATTACATACAGTAAACCCCCTATATTACGACCAATGAATTATGTCATGCATAACAGCTGGCTACTTAACGCAGGGTGAAAGTAGGAACCTTTAGGAGCTTTCTCTTTTGATTTCGTATTGCGTTAAGCTGAAACATGTCATTCATACAAGCCACTGACCTTCCTTTTAGTGGTCGTAATAGAGGAGTTATATGGTATTTATTTACACCAATCAAACAAAGTCTCCGTAGAAAATACAACCCGGAGAGACCATGTACTTTTATAACCACTAAAAGCAAATACATAGACGTCAATTTGGTTTGAAATGAACAACAATTCATACGTTTCATAACTGGAAGACGAAAACAGCCATTTTTTCAAACAGACGTATAGGTAGGGTATTCACTATTTCATTATAAATACTAAGGGAAGTTTTACAATGTTCACTGCTCCCTCTCCTTCCGAAATGGACTAGACTAAAATGGAAACTGGAATTGTTTATTTAAAGTTTCAGGGAGGAAAGAGTTAAGGACTGGTGGGCAAGTAGAATAAGTGTTTAGGGCTGAACATTCCTCCAGTTTTCAGAAACCCCAGCTTATCTGAGACCCGGGCTTTCGTTTCATCTAAACGGGAAAGAATACTAGTTTCTACTAAATCCCCAATATACCTAGCAAAACTGTTCCAAATGCGTTTGTACATTGGAGAATGCGTTATTCTTCCCCAGTAAACGCATCAAGTTATGTTATTTAAAACCCTATTCATTGCATACAATTTGGATCCAGATGAGACGCCGGGTAAAATTGTTTGCCACTCAAATTAAGATAAGTCGCCAGAGTTTTCCAAAAGCTGCCTCTCTTTCCATTTTTGCATTGCTATTTATTACGTTTTATTTCAAAATTTGCAATATAAATAGACAATGCAGCAAAATTAAAGTTTATGATAGATCAATAACGGGAAACTAGTGCATTGTGGTCCTGATGAATTTACTTAACATACAATGTATTCAACCCTAGCGACGAGTATACTCGTCATTTACAAACAGTGTACCTGTGCTGATTACACTTGTCCTGTGCAAACAATGTAGACCCTGATCAGAGGGTTCCTTAAGGAGCCCTTTGATCAGGGTCTACACTTTTTGTTATTTTGAAATATACTCAATTCCAAAAGAAACTGTGCACTTTGTTTTCTGTAATTATTTATTTGCTTTTTTCCTGAAAGCCCATGTATTTGGTACCATTTAGATCATTGCATGTCGAGGGCTTGGTGCAAAACTATTGTAACTCCTTCACAATTGTGAAGGAGTTACAATAGTTTTGCACCAAGCCCTCGATGTACAATATGGCAGTTATTTCAGATTTTGAGATGCGGTCGTTTAAAGTGGATGTTTTTAATCGAGAAAAGACGAAGTTTCAAACTCTAAGTTGCAAAGTAACTCTGAGAGTCAGACTGTTTTAAGTTGGGCATTTTATGTCGGTTTAGTTGTAATCTTATGACTTTACTCATGATGCACGCGACAATGAGACATAGCGTAAAGCTTACGTGACGTCAAAAACGACGTTGGGAATGAAACGTCGTCCTATCCCTGGGTTCGGGCATTTGCAAGGTCAATAACAACTTTTCTCCTAAAACCTCGCGTGCGACCATTATGGTGACAAAAATAGTGTTAAACCTTTTAGAGAAAAGACACGAGTCCACTACTGTTGACCCAAACAGAAATGACGTCATGCTCGCTGCAAATGAGCAGCCTAATGACGTACTCTCAAGGCCTGTCCCACAAAGGGTCCCCTAGCCCGGATGGATGTCCGAGTTTGCCGGAGCAAACACAATACGGTCTGTCAGATGATACCGTACTATCTTGCAGAACTTGACGCTGTTTGAAAACAACGTCGTAGTAACGTCAACGAAACACATTTGTTTGACTGCTGTCCTGGTATCTGTGCACTGTCTGCGGCGATATGCCACTTCACTTGTATGTTGAAAACGTTTGAACAACCGAATGAGTGTGTTTCTTTGGTATACTAATGGTCTTCTCACGTTAGTGACGTTGTAGTTATGGGAAAGCATTGCATAGACTCTAATTTAGCTTTTTTCATTCAATCTCAGCAAGTTCGTTGTTTACCGATGTGAAGTAAATTGTGTTTTTTTCTTTGTATAAGACATACGAATTACACTCATGCACGTTTTTGGTGACATGTGCTTTTCCCTTGGGCTGTACGTGCAAACAATGAAAAATAACGCTTTTCCCAATAAACTAAGAATTTCTTAAGATATTTGAAAATAAAAAGTGCACAGTTTCTTTTGGAATTGAGTATACATTGTTAAAATCAACCCTAAATAGTCAAAAATGGACTAGACTTATTTGAAAATAGAATTGTCCATTAAAAGTTTCAGGAGTGAATAAGTTAACGAGACTTTTACTGTCAATAGAAAAGGCTTGAAACTCTATAAGTGTTTACATATATCACCTCTAAGCAAAAACTGGAACATATCGCTGGAAATGGAGCAGATGGAATCAGGATATCTTTAGTTTATTGGCCTTTCCAAGTGAAACAAGCCGGAGGCAAGTTTCAGTTCATCCCCTCTCTGTCTTAACAACGTCAGCTTTGAAATGTTCATCTACAAAGTTTGTTTACTTGAGAAACGTACTTTTTTTTTAAAAAATATATATATATTAATATAATAATAATAATAATAGTACAATTTGGAAACCTGGTGATGAGCGTTAAGTAGTTTGATTTAAAATTATACGACGAGTAGATGTATGCAGATCATGTGGCTATTGTACCAGTAAGGTCGCGATTGGTATTCAAAAGGGGTTTGCCTGCTGGTCGCGACTTTATTGTTTTTTGCAAACAGTTTAGATCCAAATCAGACGCCGCGTAACGCGGCGTCTGATCTGGATCCAAACTGTTTGACACTCTTCTTTAGGTTTCTTTACTTAAAAATGTATACATCTAAATTTAACAAATTTGGCAGACGACAATTTCGAAGCAGACGACATCACCGCAGGCTAAGGGTTAATATGCTGTACGAACTATAGATCAAGTCACGCCATAAATGTGGCAGGGAATACAATTTACCTCATTAGGCAGTGAATTATATTTTACGAAAATCTGTGCTGCAGCACGTAGTGCCCAAACGTAGGAAACAAGCTAATCAGAGATAATGGTAAGACGACTAGGCTGAAACATTTCAGTGCTAAGGGACTCTATACCGTGGTCGGTATTTCGCGCAAACAGTATGGATTCTGATTAAACGTCGTGTAACTCGGTGTCTGGTTAAATGATCGAAACGTTGACAATCGTACAGAATTTCTAGAGTCAGGATTTAATAAAACCAATAGATCAAGGAAAATGTATAGCATACGTCATATGTTAAGCAATATACAGTGAAACCTCTCTATCACGACCAATAAAACAGGGGTGATTGATTTCATGATGTAGGGATGACATCTTAAAACAAGGTGAACATAAAACAGAAAGCTCCTGTTTTACGTTTACCTTGCTTTAAGCAGTCACCTGATTAAATCACCACCTAATTCATACAATCTCGTGGTCATAATAGAGAGAGGCTGCAGTAAATGAAACGTGTAAATGAGCACATGCTGTCGTATACAGATCGAGTACGTGGCTTCTTTCCTGTCTCTTTAACCCCTTCACTGCCGTGACGTCATCAATAAAAAACAATTGTCGTATGCTTTTGTTTCTAAAATTTAAATTTTGTGTATTTTGATATCAGAAAAATTGAAATGAGTGGCAAACAGTTTGGATCCTGATCAGACGCCGCGTTACGCGGCGTCTGATCATGATTCAAACTGTTTGCAAATTACTCTTGCACTCGGGGTAAGGCAGTGAAGGGGTTAACCCTTTCACCGACAAAAAGTCGATTTTGCTAACATTTTTTATCCAGGTCAGACGCCGCGTAACGCGGCGTCTAACCTGGATTCAAACTGTTTGGCATTCATACACCATTATTAAAAAAAATACTTGTCACACAATCGCAAATGACATATTTTAGCTGACGATATTTTGTCTACCAATATGATAATGCAGTCGGTAAAACTTGGCGTTAAAAGAATTCAAATAAGCTGCTCCCAATAGTTCCTCTCAATCTTTAAAAGAATCAAAGTACAGCGGAGAATCTATTATTCTTTCCCGTTTAAACGCAAACGCAAAACACTAAAATATAGAAAAGGACAACCTTTTGACAATTTTGATTTTTCATTTTTATCTGAGTGGAAAACTGTTTGGAGCCTGATCAGACGCCGGGTTTCCCGGCGTCTGATCTGGCTCCGAACTGTTTGCACTGGGAATAATAGGTTTTGCGTAAACGGGTCTGAACTTGAAAGTGTTGGTGATGGTTTCAAACTGAAATATATATACAGAGGTATGGAATGGAAAGAAAACCATGCAGGAGATTAATAGTGATCATTCTGAAAACAGTATTTCTATTTAGATGTCTTTGATAGTAGGCGTTTTAGCTGTTTATATAAACAGAGAACTTGTAACATTTATTATATACTGTAAAGAACCTGTAAACCGGATTCGGCCTGATAATATAACCATTTTTTGGCAAATAACTTAAACACGTAAATATTATTTCAGGCATATTTGGCGAGAATCTTTACCTACGATAAATTAAATTCATTAAAAAAGCTCGATGATGGTTTTTTTTAAACCGCAGCGAGTTCGACAACCTTTGGTGCCGCCGCATTTTAAAGGGACTCGCAACCGGATGGTGTACTTGTCAAAATAAAATAAAATACTCAAATAAAAGCAAATTTGTGGCATTATTTGGCTTCTGACATTAAAAAAATATGATCAGTCCAAAAAAAGTCTCAAGAATCGTCACCGAATCTTAGATTTTTAGATTTTTTCCATCGTTTTTCTATACCGACTAGTAGACGGTATAGTTGTTGTTGTTGCTTCTCTACACGGGCTCAGACATAAACACGAGCCGAATTACGAAGTTGTATGCACTTTCGATGGCTACACATTGAAATACGTTAAATCGATCCGAGATAAACGGATAGTTCCGTGGTCCATTGGTCTAAGCGGTTTCCCCTATTTTGCATTCTGTCCGCCAATGCCGGGCCCCGGGTTCGAATCCCACCAGAGACCAATATTTTTTTTTATGGAAATACATTTCTTTAAACAGAATTTCTTAGCCTAAACTAATTCTTTACCATTTATATAAGCGTTTGACACATATTTACAAATTACTATTTTTAATGCACCATCTGGTTGCGAGTCGCTTTAAAGAAACATGTCACTTTCTTCGTCCGGAAATGATTCATACACAAAGCAAAGTGAAAGTAGATTCTTCTTATTTTACGAAAATCATGTTAACTGCAGAATGTACTGTTTATTCACTTGACGTTCATTACTTTATATGGTTTCATTGTTTCATCTAATACAGTTTTCAAACATACATGTAATACCCCTTCACTGCCATGACGTCATCAATTTTAAACAATTGTCGTCTGCTTCTATTTCTAAAAATCAATTTTTTAGGTATTTTGACTTAAGAAATATTGAAACGAGTGTCAAACAACTTGGATCCTGATCAGACGCCGCGTTACGCGGCGTCTGATCAGGATCCAAACTGTTTGTAAATAACTACTGGACTCGGGGTAAGGCAGTGAAGGGGTTAAGGAACTGATAATACCCATCGATATGATTGAATGTTCTTCTCTGGAGTTGGGGCCCTTTTTATAAAATGTCGTACTCGTACGACAAAAAATGTCGTAAGTCAGAATCTACATTTCTCAAGAATTATGTATTTCTACATCTAATCCTGTCTTGCGACACCCCCTTTGAATCGTCTTGAAAAGACGATTCCAAAGAGATGTCACAAGACGTGCAGGATAAGATGGAGAAATCAGAAATTAGATGTATTTTAAAGTTTTGACTTAAGACCGTTTTTTGTCGTACGACGTTTCATAAAACGGCCCCCAGAGGAGCACTGGGTAAATGTTTTGAAACTGATACTGACAAGAGATGGTCTCAGAGACTTGAAAACCTCACAAACTCTTTCATCATTGATCCCTTCACTGCCTTCACTCAAGTATAAAAGTAACTTACAAACAGTTTATATCCTGATCAGACGCCGCGCAACGCGGCGTCTAATCAGGATCCAAACTGTTTGAAACTCATTTTAATATATTTTACTAAATTTGAGAAATATAAGGAGAGAATTGTTTGAAATTGATTACGACATGGCAGTGAATGGGTTAAAAAAATTGTCCACGTTAACTACTGCTTTCCCATAAAATAATATGTCTAAAACATTTATCATCCCAAGTTTTATTCTTCATTTTCTAAGTATGTACAATCACATATACAAGAGAACACATTCTATAATACTATATCAAAGCCATAAAGTGTCGTCTGCTTCAAATGTTTTGTCTGCGAATACTTTTAAAAAATCATTTTTAAGCTATTTAAAATGAAGAAAACTAGCATATGAGTACCAAAGAGTTTGGATCGAGATAAGACACCGCGGACAACCAATATCTGCATATCACTATAAATATTTTGGCATTCTTCTTTGATTAGATAGCTTCATACAGTAGATAATGTATTATGTTTTCCCAATAAACGCGATTATGCTAAAATCTTTATGTCTATTGTAAACATTTTCGAGCCAGATGCCAGGTAACCCTGCATCTGATCAGGCTCCAAACAGTTTGCCCACTCAGATAGAATAGATCGACAGACTCTTCAAAAAGTTGTCATTGTAAACATTTTATTCCATAACATTTACATCCGGTTCCGTTAAACGGGGGAGAATAACGTTTCCTCCTCTGTATCAATTTTTTTATAGGATTGATGTTTCATAGTTAAAGAAAAGTCCATACACAATATACTCCAAAAAGTTTAATAGTTAAGCCTTTACATCATAAATAGCCTGATTCTAGTTTTGAAGACAGGTGCCCACTTAAAGCAGGTTGAAAGTAAAGCCGAATGCGCCTTAAGGCGCATTCTGCTTTACTGACAGCCTGCTTTAAGCTACCATCTATTTAGAAATGTCTACTTATGGTACATGTTCAAGACTGTATAAATTGGAACTATGTTCTTCAGCGGAGCTATAGATTAATTGCGCTAAAAGGCGCTTGTATTGGGGAACGGGTTAAATGACCTGCGAACAGTTAAGCACAATATCGGAGGTCAAGACCTTCAGAGACGGAAAATGACCAAACCTATTCGATATCAAGCTAAGATACTGTAAAACGGACAACTTACAAATACCGTTGTCATAGTAAATGTATTGTCTGTTGTGGGGGAATTAGGGAAAATATATTATGCTGGTATATCCCTTGACGAATGGGACTTATGGTACATGTGCATGTTCAAGACTGTATAAATTGGAACTATGTTCCTCAGCGGTACTATAAATTTATTTTGCTAAAAGGCGATTGTGTGGGTGACGAGTTAAATGACCTGCCAACAGTTTAGCATAATATCGGAGGTCAAGACCTTCAGAGATTGAGACTGACCAAAATTATTCGATATCAAGACACGAGACTGTCAAACGGACAACTTACAAATACCGTTGTCATAGTAAATGTATTGCCTGTTGTTGGGAATTTGGGGGAAATATATTATGCTGGTACAGTGCCCCCTCTCTACAACGCCTCTCACAACAGTTAACGACTCCTTCCTTACAACGACCCTTGCCGCAGTTCCTAAACAGGACCGTTATGTCATACGCTTCTACTGCTGCAATATCGTCTGCTGTTTTTCTCAAAGTTACATATTTGACATTTTGACAGAACAAAGGTTAATGATGAGTGCCAAACAGCTTGAATCCAGATCAGACGCCGC
Source organism: Gari tellinella (assembly GCA_922989275.2). Lineage (NCBI taxonomy): Eukaryota > Metazoa > Mollusca > Bivalvia > Cardiida > Psammobiidae > Gari > Gari tellinella. Next base: position 87,387,197 of record OV277859.1, read on the forward strand.
GTAACGCGGCGTCTGATCTGAATTCAAGCTGTTTGCAAATGTAAACCAATCCCCCTCCCTATAACGACTCCCTCCGCACAACGCGCACAATTGTTGTCTCCCATTGGATGTTGTTTTAGAGAGGGGCGCTGTATATCCCTTGACGAATGGGACTTATGCATTTGTAAATCGAATTGGAAGTTGATAGTCTCCCAATGTCCTTCTGAAGATTAATTCCATCCCTTGATCTTTAGGCCATGGTCAGCAATGGCCCATAAATAACCCCATTACATAATCACTTTACGTGGACATAGCTCAGACATAAATATTCTCTAAGGCTTTAATAAAGATAGAAAAGACATTCATACCAGTTGACATTCAAAACCCATTAGGAACATAAGTCAATGTTTTATCATGGTGCCTAGCAGGGTTACGAATTTTATGTCGTATGAAAATACAGTCGAAATTCGATACTTCGAACTCGCTCAAATCGACCTTACCGGTACATTGTATTTCATGTTTAACTTCGATTAATTGATATCGCTTAAGTCGAACATACCCGTATTTCAAAGTTAAAACGTGGCTAAGCCACGTTTTAACTTTGAAATATTGGTATGTTCGAACTAAAGCGAGTTCGAATAATCGAGTTTCGACTGTAGCATGCTTGTGTGTGGTCTATCATGTTTCTGAGACTCTTTATTATCTTCAGTGAAGGAAAACATTATTCTTCCTGTAGAATATTTTAAAATATGAAACTCTGCCCACGATAAACACATCTGAGCTAAACTATTACACTGATCAATAAAATATGGAAACTTTACACCGTAAACGAGTGCAAACTCATGCCAGACATTTTTTTTAAGAATACCACCTTGGTCAAGAAATTCTGATCTAGGAAATACAGTAAAACATCTCTATTGCAACAACTCAATTGTGTTTATTAGTAGGTTTTAACGACAGCTGACTGCTTAAAGCAAGGTGACTGTCGCCCTGGTTTAAGCTACCATCTGTCTTTGATACAACCAGTTAACGTTACGCTGGGCGTAATCAGGATCCAGTATGTTTCCAAATCATGAAATATCGGGATACAGGGCAAACACTATGCCCAAACTTATAGAAAATTGACCTAGCATTGATGTATGCGTCCTTTAAACCATAACCCCATAGCCTGTTTCTAGTTTTGACGACAGGTTACTACTTAAAGCAGGTTGAAAGTAAAGTAGAATGCGCCTTGAGGCACATTCTACTTTACTTTCAGTCTGTTTTAAGCTACCATCTGCTAGAAAATAGAAAATATTTCTGGTGATACATATTCATGACTGTATAATTTGGAACTATCTTGTTCAGTGGAGGAATAAATTAGGGGCGTAAAAAGGGGTATTTATGGGGTAATGGGTTAACTAACAGTGAACCGCTGTAAAGTACATGCCCACGTGCATGCCTGCACTATTTGTCATTTTGAAATACAGCGCTCCCTCTCTACAACAACACCCATTTGGAGATGAAGATCATGTATGTTGTTCGTATGGAGTTGTTATAGGGAGGAAAATTGGCTTACATTTGCAAAAGGCTTGAGTCCAGATCAGACGCCGCGAAATGCATTGTCTGATATGGATTCAAGCTATTTGTCACTCGTCATTATGTTTTATTCTTTTAAAATGTCCATTATGTGACTTTGAGAAAAACAGCAGACGATAATTGTCAGCAGACGATATTGCATCCGTGAAAAGGTAGGACATAATTGTTTTGTTTGCGGAATAGCAGCAATCGTAGCTATAAGGAGGGAATTGTTGTTCAATGACTGTTGTAGGGAGGGAGCACTGCATAATGGTAAACACAACAGTAAATAGTCAAAAATGGACTTACAAAAGATTACGAGTTCGGGTGGTAATTCTTGTTACAAATTCTTATCTAACATTTGCAAACAGTTTGGATCCAGATCATACGCCACGTTACAATGCATGTGATCTGGGTCCAATCTGTTTGTCATTCGTACTAATTTTTTCTTCAATTCTTAAAACCATAAAGCAGATTTTGAGGGGTTTTTGCAGACGACAATTTTGAAGCAGACGACAATTCAGCATGGTAAGGATTAAACGTAAAAGGGTGTCGCTTCCTTTCTTTTAATTTAAAAGCTTGAAATAGATTAAAATCATATCAAATGTAATACATCGCTCGTCAGATATTAAATGCTACACTCGGAACTGCCATTGGCGTTTCCATCTTTTAAATTTGATATCTGTGTCAGTTTTCAATGAAATACGTATTCGCTTATATGCCGTCGAACTTGTTGGTTTTTTAAAGTATTCAATCAAAAAACGACTAACACACATTTGTAATACCAGTGGTTGCTTAATTATGCAAAAAATGTTCAATATAGAAAGCTCCTATAAGTGTTTTCTTAATTACATTCGTCTTACGTTTAACAGACATTTATATTTCCTCAAAACGTGGCTGCTAAGCACACGTTTGACTCACTACATGTATACAGTAAAACCTCTCTAATACGACCAGTAAAAAGAAGGCTAATTGATTGTATAGAATTCAGGTTACATCTTAAAGCAATGTGACAGTAAAACAGAAAGCTCCTAAAGGAGCTTTCTTTTTTACTGTAACCTTGCTTTAAGTGGTCACCTCTCAAAGACAGCTAAGAACTCGCACATGTTAGCTGTCGTAATAGAGAGGTTTTGCTGTAGTTTACATTAATCAGCTCATTAAGTTTATTGTTACTATGGCTATGTTATATCTGCATTTCAGTACAGTACAACTTCTCTATTACGACCACAACTTGTGTATTATTAGGTGTTAACGGCAGGTGACTGCTTAAAGCAAGGTGACAGTAAATTAGAAACCTCCTTTCTGTTTTACTGCTACGTGTACTTTGCTTTAAGCTGTCACATGCATGTCCATTAAAATAGATCGGATAATCGCGACGTGAGTTTAGTTGTTTCCTAATTTTTCCCGCTTAGCCACGTTTAAATTTTGAAATACGGGTATTCTCGACTTTCCCGAACTCTGATTACAGTGGAGAATATGTTATTTTTCCAAACAAATGCGTTTATGCCTGCAAACAGGTAATTCGAGGCGGTTGATCAGGTGCCAAACTGTTTGTAACTCAAATTAAAAGGAACAGTCAGAATTGTCAAAAAGTTGATATTTTCAACACTTTATTGTAATTGCGTTTGCTTTTCGTTTGCGCTTAAACGGGAAAGAATAATGTCTCCTCCGTTGTGTCGAATTTCAATACGGATAAGTTTGACGAAATGAAATCAGGTTATCAATGTTCGACTGTAAATGCCATTTCCAAATGTAGCATTTTTTAACTTTATCCCAATTGTCTCAAATCAAAACACAATTGGATTGTGTATGACAAGCAAGGATTTCGCTAGGTTTATAGGCTTAAATAGCAGACGCTCGTAAAATCACAGTCAAAATTCAATTTAACCCTTTCACCACATAGGCGTCGCAAAAAGTCGACATTGCAAACAGTTTGGATCCAGATCAGACGCCGCGTCACGCGGCGTCTGATCAGGATCCAAACTGTTTGACACTCGTGTCGTTATTTCGTAAGTAATAATAAATAAAATCTAACTTTTGCAATGATCTGCAGACACCAATTTTGAAGCAGACGACAATAAGCAGATGAAGGGGTAAAACTCTCACGATTAATTTGGCGCTGAAAGGGTTTACCCTTCTCTTGTTAATTGGCATGGTACTGGCCTTTGCAAACTGTTTAGATCTAGATCAAACGCTGAGTGCTTCATTGACTTACCAGAATTCCAAACTATTTGCAGCCCAGTTTGATATAGTGCATCTTCAATTAGAATGGAAAATTAACGTTTTTCAATTAGATAACATGATTGGTTTTAGCAATTTAATCATGTACACAGACGTGTGGTTTGTAAGAATTATACGAAAAAAACACAATGTTGAATAAGAACTGCTAAAAACATTTTAAAACAAGTTGTATTTGGAAAAAAAATCTTCTGGATCTATATATGTGTGCTTAAAAATGGCCTTTCATTCATTGTTGTTTTAAAGTGACAATCGGGATGTCAAACAGTTTAGATCGGGATGAGATTATGAGATCCAAACTGTTTGTAAAATTCACCTCAATATATGTAATTAACAGGAGAATATTTATACCAAAACTGACTTAAATGCCTCACTGAAATAATCTGCAATATACGTCATTGAAATAACTTTCACAGAACAGGGAAGAAAACTTTATAATCCCCAACAAACGCATTTATGTTAAAAATATTATATGCTCATTGCAAGCAGTCAAGCGCCTTGGAGCTAGGTCAGACGCCGGGTAACCAGGCTTCGGATCAGGTTCCAAACCTTTTGCCACTCAGGTCAAACTATTTTTCTATTATACGTTTGTATTTTAACGGGAAAAGAATAACGTCTTCTCCACTGTAGCTTCGATGAAATGCAAATTAAACAAACAAGACAATGCCATGTTTGAATCTTATAGATGGGGGATCTGACAGGCAATTCGTCAAATGCGTCAATGATTAACATGAGCACGTATCTACGCCGTGTACTATTAACGTGCAATCACCGATTAAATCTTTCTCTGGGTATCGTCAGGGCTCCAGAGAGTAAAAAGGGAGTAAACTGAACAAATTCAACATTTTTTCACTCATTTCAGCATCAACTCCTATGGTGTTACTACTCATTAGAATCGTCTCGAAGAGGCGATTCTAATGAGTAGTAACAACATAGGGTTTAATGCAGAAATAAAGATTTTAAATTTTGAAATACTCTCCTTATCTGGAGCTCTGTATCGAAAAATGTCGTCTACTTTTATTTCAAAATTGAAGATTTCGGCATTTAGAAATGAGTATGTGTTTCAAATAGTTTGGAACTTGATCAGACGTCGAGTTACGGAAAATGTAATTGTACTCGATGATGTGAATTCAATGATTGAAATATAAAGCAAATGCCCAATGTGTTCCGGATTGCACAATCTATATGTAGCTTAAACATACATCAAAGCTTCTGAACCATTCAAAACTAAGAAAAAAAAGTTTAATTTTAGTTTGATTACGGAGGCATAGTGTGCTCAGCCATTTCTATTGATAGTCGTTTACAAAGCTCGCCGCTTAATGCAGAACAACATTAATGCAGAAAACATGTTCTATGAGCTACAGTGGAGAAAACGTTATTCTTTCCCGTTTAAACGTAAACGAAACGCAAACGCAGTGTATTAAAATGGGTAAAATGACAACTTTTTGACAATTTTGACGACTCATTTTAAACAGAGTGGCAAACAGTTTGAAGCCTGATCACACGCCGGGTTTCCCGGCGTCTGATCTAGCTCCAAACTGTTTGCAATGGAAATAATAGTTTAAGCGTAAACGCGTTTATTGGGAAAGAATAACGTTTTCTCCACTGTATGTATAATTATCACTTTGTTTAACCCTTTGAACCCTAGTCCCGCATATAGGCGTGCTTTTCAAACAGTGTACTTGTGAATAGTACACTTGTCCTATGCAAACAGTGAAGACCCTGATCAGAGGGCTCCGAAAGGAGCCCTCTGATCAGGGTCTTCACTGTTTGTCACAATGCCAAACATTGACAAAAACAACCCTTAAAAGTCAGCATTAGGGACTATTTTTAGCAAAATCACTGGATTGCGTCCCTTAAAGACCTAGTAAAGAAGCCGAAATACGCATTGTGGTTTTCTCCCTTTATTTCAATACAGGACAGATAATATATCCTTTCGCATGGCAGTTTTATGATACCGCGCAATTAAACGCACCAGGGGGTCACCCGATGATAATGCTATGGTCGGTAATTTCCGTAGGATTAACGAGTGTAACAGTTTGAAATCATGAAATATAGTGTAATTCAACTTAAAAAATACTGTACAAGACACTAATCTATTTTTCTGAAATTTATATCATTAGAAAGAGCAATGTTTTCTCAATTTACCCATAACGGGGCGGGTATTTGATTTTGATAAATAAATTGCTTTTAAGATCCAAGAAAGGTACACCACTCCCACTTTTTTGCATATTCGTATAAGAATATATAGGCAGCACTTTACTGTTTAAATAATCAAAAAAATACTGTTGAAGATGAAATATTATCTTAAAACAAAATATACCATCATAAAGTGTAGATTTAGACCATTCAACTCATAACGGGGCGAATATTGTGATTTGAACAATAATGGTTTTATTGCAGTTACAAAAAAAATTCGTTATATATTCTATGTAACCTAAATAGATGACTTCTTGCTGGAAAGTCGCTATCGGCTTATTTTTCGAGGGGAGTAACTCCCTCGATTAAGCCAGGCATTTCACAAAAATAGTCCCTATTGGAGGCTGACAACTCAGCTCCATGAAACCATCACTGATGAGTACGTTTTCACTTGTATTTACAAACAGATCGGACCCAGATCGGAGGCTGAGTAACATTGGATAATGCATTAAGGAAAAAATCTGGAGGAGTAAGTGAAGACTCATGTCAGAGAAATCCTACAAGAATGCAGTATAGACCCTTATTAGACCGCTCAAGGAGCTGTCTGAACAGGGTATATACTGTTTTTAAACAGCGTCAATATACCCCAATAACAGAAAGGCTAGGTTTTATTTGATGAAAACTAATGTCAAACAATTCGGATTCTCAGAATCACGGTGTCTGATCAGAATCCACACTATTTTTCCCTTTCATGATCAAATTTATCGTGAGGCTTTTTACCCATTCAACGCCAAATTGTCGTCTGCTTCAATATTACTGTATGCAATGTTACGTGGCGTCTGATCAGGATCACAACTGTTTGCAAATGCGTTTTATGACGTTATTGAGAGTCGAAGGGCTATTCTCAGAATCACGGTGTCTGATCAGTACCCACACTATTTCTCCCTTTCAGAATCATATTGATCGTGAGATTTTTCACCCCCCCCCCCCCACCCCCTTCCCCACCAAATTGTCGTCTGATTCAATATTTCTGTATGCAATGTCGCTTCAAATTTAGAATAAAGGCAGTATAACTGACGTCATTTCAAAACAAGTGGTAAACAGTTTTGATCCTGATCAAACGCCGCGTTACGCGGCGTCTGATCAGGATTAAAACAGTTTGCAAATGCGCTTTCTGACGTTATTGAGATTGGAAGGGCTAGTCTCAGCATCACGGTGTCTGATCAGTACCCACACTATTTATATCTTTCATGATCAAATTTATCGTGAGGTTTTTAACCCCTTTACCGCCAAATTGTCGTCTGCTTCAATATCACTTTCTACAATGTCGTTTCAAAGTTAGAGATAATGCAGTATATCTGACGTTATTTCAAACAAGTGGCAACCAGTTTTGATCCTGATCAAACGCCGCGTCAGGCGGCGTCTGATCAGGATCAAAACTGTTTGCAATTGTGCTTTATGACTTTTTTGAGAGCGGAAGGGCTATTCTCAGAATCACGGTTTCTGAGCAGTATCCACACTATTTCTCCTTTTCATGATCAAATTTATCGTGAGGTTTTTAACCCCTTTACCGCCAAATTGTCGTCTGCTTCAATATTACTTTCTACAATGTCGTTTCAAAGTAAGAGATAAGGCAGTATATCTGACGTTATTTCAAACAAGTGGCAACCAGTTTTGGTCCTGATCAAACGCCGCGTCAGACGGCGTCTGATCAGGATCAAAACTGTTTGCAATTGTGCTTTATGACTTTTTTGAGAGCGGAAGGGCTATTCTCAGAATCACGGTATCTGAGCAGTATCCACACTATTTCTCCTTTTCATGATCAAATTTATCGTGAGGTTTTTAACCCCTTTACCGCCAAATTGTCGTCTGCTTCAATATTACTTTCTTCAATGTCGTTTCAAAGTTAGAGATAAGGCAGTATATCTGACGTTATTTCAAACAAGTGGCAACCAGTTTTGATCCTGATCAAACGCCGCGTCAGGCGGCGTCTGATCAAGATCAAAACTGTTTGCAATTGTGCTTTATGACTTTTTTGAGAGCGGAAGAGCTATTCTCAGAATCACGGTATCTGAGCAGTATCCACACTATTTCTCTTTTTCATGATCAAATTTATCGTGAGGATTTTAACCCCTTTACCGCCAAATTGTCGTCTGCTTCAATATTACTTTCTACAATGTCGTTTCAAAGTAAGAGATAAGGCAGTATATCTGACGTTATTTCAAACAAGTGGCAACCAGTTTTGATCCTGATCAAACGCCGCGTCAGGCGGCGTCTGATCATGATCAAAACTGTTTGCAATTGTGCTTTATGACTTTTTTGAGAGCGGAAGGGCTATTCTCAGAATCACGGTATCTGAGCAGTATCCACACTATTTCTCCTTTTCATGATCAAATTTATCGTGAGGTTTTTAACCCCTTTACCGCCAAATTGTCGTCTGCTTCAATATTACTTTCTACAATGTCGTTTCAAAGTTAGAATTAAGGCTGTATATCTGACGTTATTTCAAAGAAAGTGGCAGGCAGTTTTGATCTGGATCAAAACTATTTGCAATTGTACTTTATGACTTTTTTGAGAGTGGAAGGGCTATTCTCAGAATCACGGTATCTGATCAGTTTCCACACTATTTCTCCCTTTCATGATAAATTTATCGTGAGGTTTTTACTCCCCCCCCCCCTTTTTCTGCCAAATTGTCGTCTGCATCAATATAACTGTCTGCAATGCCGTTTCAAAACAAGTGGCAAACAGCGTCAAACAGCTTGTCCTTAAATACAGTGTAATCATAAGGAGTGCAATTGTCCTACTCGGTATACGCGCTTCGCGGAGTCTGATCAGGATCCAAACTATATACAAATTACTAGTGTATTCGGAGTAATGCAGAGAATGTAGTTAACACGTTGAATCGCCGATTATATCCGTCCTCCAAATACAGAGTGCATGTCGTATTAAGTGTCATTAGGGATGAACGGTTAAACAGGCCATTATTATAAGCGGCATTCAACTGGAAACATTAGATTTTGAATTTTTCTCATACAGCCACGTTAGTATTCAATGCGCAAAAGCAACTGCGATATACATTGCTAATTTTAGATATGTCTGTGGAGGCGATTTCAATCCTTTGTCTGCTGTATCGCGACTTTGCTGGTTTTTGCAAAAAGTTTGGTTCCAGATCAGACGTCACGTAACTCGGCGTCTTCTTTGGATCCAAGCTGCTTGATACTCGTCTTTTGATTTGTTTAATTCAAAAATGTATAAATCTACATTCAACACATTTTACAGACGATAATTTCAAAGCACACGATTTTACAGCAAAATAACTTAAGGGTCAAGTTGCAGGTGCTTACAGGGGTGTAGTGTCATATATATTTGCCACCTACTCTTATCTCCTTAGAAAAGCAGAACGGATACCACATATGTCAATTACATACAGTAAACCCCCTATATTACGACCAATGAATTATGTCATGCATAACAGCTGGCTACTTAACGCAGGGTGAAAGTAGGAACCTTTAGGAGCTTTCTCTTTTGATTTCGTATTGCGTTAAGCTGAAACATGTCATTCATACAAGCCACTGACCTTCCTTTTAGTGGTCGTAATAGAGGAGTTATATGGTATTTATTTACACCAATCAAACAAAGTCTCCGTAGAAAATACAACCCGGAGAGACCATGTACTTTTATAACCACTAAAAGCAAATACATAGACGTCAATTTGGTTTGAAATGAACAACAATTCATACGTTTCATAACTGGAAGACGAAAACAGCCATTTTTTCAAACAGACGTATAGGTAGGGTATTCACTATTTCATTATAAATACTAAGGGAAGTTTTACAATGTTCACTGCTCCCTCTCCTTCCGAAATGGACTAGACTAAAATGGAAACTGGAATTGTTTATTTAAAGTTTCAGGGAGGAAAGAGTTAAGGACTGGTGGGCAAGTAGAATAAGTGTTTAGGGCTGAACATTCCTCCAGTTTTCAGAAACCCCAGCTTATCTGAGACCCGGGCTTTCGTTTCATCTAAACGGGAAAGAATACTAGTTTCTACTAAATCCCCAATATACCTAGCAAAACTGTTCCAAATGCGTTTGTACATTGGAGAATGCGTTATTCTTCCCCAGTAAACGCATCAAGTTATGTTATTTAAAACCCTATTCATTGCATACAATTTGGATCCAGATGAGACGCCGGGTAAAATTGTTTGCCACTCAAATTAAGATAAGTCGCCAGAGTTTTCCAAAAGCTGCCTCTCTTTCCATTTTTGCATTGCTATTTATTACGTTTTATTTCAAAATTTGCAATATAAATAGACAATGCAGCAAAATTAAAGTTTATGATAGATCAATAACGGGAAACTAGTGCATTGTGGTCCTGATGAATTTACTTAACATACAATGTATTCAACCCTAGCGACGAGTATACTCGTCATTTACAAACAGTGTACCTGTGCTGATTACACTTGTCCTGTGCAAACAATGTAGACCCTGATCAGAGGGTTCCTTAAGGAGCCCTTTGATCAGGGTCTACACTTTTTGTTATTTTGAAATATACTCAATTCCAAAAGAAACTGTGCACTTTGTTTTCTGTAATTATTTATTTGCTTTTTTCCTGAAAGCCCATGTATTTGGTACCATTTAGATCATTGCATGTCGAGGGCTTGGTGCAAAACTATTGTAACTCCTTCACAATTGTGAAGGAGTTACAATAGTTTTGCACCAAGCCCTCGATGTACAATATGGCAGTTATTTCAGATTTTGAGATGCGGTCGTTTAAAGTGGATGTTTTTAATCGAGAAAAGACGAAGTTTCAAACTCTAAGTTGCAAAGTAACTCTGAGAGTCAGACTGTTTTAAGTTGGGCATTTTATGTCGGTTTAGTTGTAATCTTATGACTTTACTCATGATGCACGCGACAATGAGACATAGCGTAAAGCTTACGTGACGTCAAAAACGACGTTGGGAATGAAACGTCGTCCTATCCCTGGGTTCGGGCATTTGCAAGGTCAATAACAACTTTTCTCCTAAAACCTCGCGTGCGACCATTATGGTGACAAAAATAGTGTTAAACCTTTTAGAGAAAAGACACGAGTCCACTACTGTTGACCCAAACAGAAATGACGTCATGCTCGCTGCAAATGAGCAGCCTAATGACGTACTCTCAAGGCCTGTCCCACAAAGGGTCCCCTAGCCCGGATGGATGTCCGAGTTTGCCGGAGCAAACACAATACGGTCTGTCAGATGATACCGTACTATCTTGCAGAACTTGACGCTGTTTGAAAACAACGTCGTAGTAACGTCAACGAAACACATTTGTTTGACTGCTGTCCTGGTATCTGTGCACTGTCTGCGGCGATATGCCACTTCACTTGTATGTTGAAAACGTTTGAACAACCGAATGAGTGTGTTTCTTTGGTATACTAATGGTCTTCTCACGTTAGTGACGTTGTAGTTATGGGAAAGCATTGCATAGACTCTAATTTAGCTTTTTTCATTCAATCTCAGCAAGTTCGTTGTTTACCGATGTGAAGTAAATTGTGTTTTTTTCTTTGTATAAGACATACGAATTACACTCATGCACGTTTTTGGTGACATGTGCTTTTCCCTTGGGCTGTACGTGCAAACAATGAAAAATAACGCTTTTCCCAATAAACTAAGAATTTCTTAAGATATTTGAAAATAAAAAGTGCACAGTTTCTTTTGGAATTGAGTATACATTGTTAAAATCAACCCTAAATAGTCAAAAATGGACTAGACTTATTTGAAAATAGAATTGTCCATTAAAAGTTTCAGGAGTGAATAAGTTAACGAGACTTTTACTGTCAATAGAAAAGGCTTGAAACTCTATAAGTGTTTACATATATCACCTCTAAGCAAAAACTGGAACATATCGCTGGAAATGGAGCAGATGGAATCAGGATATCTTTAGTTTATTGGCCTTTCCAAGTGAAACAAGCCGGAGGCAAGTTTCAGTTCATCCCCTCTCTGTCTTAACAACGTCAGCTTTGAAATGTTCATCTACAAAGTTTGTTTACTTGAGAAACGTACTTTTTTTTTAAAAAATATATATATATTAATATAATAATAATAATAATAGTACAATTTGGAAACCTGGTGATGAGCGTTAAGTAGTTTGATTTAAAATTATACGACGAGTAGATGTATGCAGATCATGTGGCTATTGTACCAGTAAGGTCGCGATTGGTATTCAAAAGGGGTTAACCCTTTGCCTGCTGGTCGCGACTTTATTGTTTTTTGCAAACAGTTTAGATCCAGATCAGACGCCGCGTAAACGCGGCGTCTGATCTGGATCCAAACTGTTTGACACTCTTCTTTAGGTTTCTTTACTTAAAAAATGTATACATCTAAATTGAACAAATTTGGCAGACGACAATTTCGAAGCAGACGGTATCACCGCAGGCTAAGGGTTAATATGCTGTACGAACTATAGATCAAGTCACGCCATAAATGTGGCAGGGAATACAATTTACCTCATTAGGCAGTGAATTATATTTTAGGAAAATCTGTGCTGCAGCACGTAGTGCCCAAACGTAGGAAACAAGCTAATCAGAGATAATGGTAAGACGACTAGGCTGAAACATTTCAGTGCTAAGGGACTCTATATACCGTGGTCGGTATTTTGCGCAAACAGTATGGATTCTGATTAAACGTCGTGTAACTCGGTGTCTGGTTAAATGATCGAAACGTTGACAATCGTACAGAATTTCTAGAGTCAGGATTTAATAAAACCAATAGATCAAGGAAAATGTATAGCATACGTCATATGTTAAGCAATATACAGTGAAACATCTCTATCACGACCAATAAAACAGGGGTGATTGATTTCATGATGTAGGGATGACATCTTAAAACAAGGTGAACGTAAAACAGAAAGCTCCTGTTTTACGTTTACCTTGCTTTAAGCAGTCACCTGATTAAATCACCAGCTAATTCATACAATCTCGTGGTCATAATAGAGAGAGGCTGCAGTAAATGAAACGTGTAAATGAGCACATGCTGTCGTATACAGATCGAGTACGTGGCTTCTTTCCTGTCTCTTTAACATGCTAACATTTTTGATCCAGGTTAGACGTCGCGTAACGCGGCGTCTAACCTGGATTCAAACTGTTTGGCATTCATACACCATTATTAAAAAAAATACTTGTCACACAATCGCAAATGACATATTTTAGCTGACGATATTTTGTCTACCAATATGATAATGCAGTCGGTAAAACTTGGCGTTTAAAGAATTCAAATAAGCTGCTCCCAATAGTTCCTCTCAATCTTTAAAAGAATCAAAGTACAGCAGAGAATCTATTATTCTTTCCCGTTTAAACGCAAACGCAAAACACTAAAATATAGAAAAGGACAACCTTTTGACAATTTTGATTTTTCATTTTTATCTGAGTGGCAAACTGTTTGGAGCCTGATCAGACGCCGGGTTTCCCGGCGTCTGATCTGGCTCCGAACTGTTTGCACTGGGAATAATAGGTTTTGCGTAAACGCGTCTGAACTTGAAAGTGTTGGTGATGGTTTCAAACTGAAATATATATACAGAGGTATGGAATGGAAAGAAAACCATGCAGGAGATTAATAGTGATCATTCTGAAAACAGATGTCTTGATAGTAGGCGTTTTAGCTGTTTATATAAACAGAGAACTTGTAACATTTATTATATACTGTAAAGAACCTGTAAACCGGATTCGGCCTAATAATATAACCATTTTTTGGCAAATAACTTAAACACGTAAATATTATTTCAGGCATATTTGGCGAGAATCTTTACCTACGATAAATTAAATTTATTAAAAAAGCTCGATGATGGTTTTTTTTAAACCGCAGCGAGTTCGACAACCTTTGGTGCCGCCGCATTTTAAAGAAACATGTCACTTTCTTCGTCCGGAAATGATTCATACACAAAGCAAAGTGAAAGTAGATTCTGCTTATTTTACGAAAATCATGTTAACTGCAGAATGTACTGTTTATTCACTTGACGTTCATTACTTTATATGGTTTCATTGTTTCATCTAATACAGTTTTCAAACATACATGTAATCGAGTTTCGTTTTTAACCCCTTCACTGCCATGACGTCATCAAATTTAAACAATTGTCGTCTGCTTCTATTTCTAAAAATCAATTTTTTAGGTATTTTGACTTAAGAAATATTGAAACGAGTGTCAAACAGTTTGGATCCTGATCAGACGCCGCGTTACGCGGCGTCTGATCAGGATCCAAACTGTTTGCAAATAACTACTGGACTCGGGGTAAGGCAGTGAAGGGGTTAAGGAACTGATAATACCCATCGATATGATTGAATGTTCTTCTCTGGAGCTGGGGCCCATTTTATAAAATGTCGTACTCGTACGACAAAAAAGGTCGTCAGTCAGAATCTACATTTCTCAAGAATTATGTATTTCTACATCTAATCCTGTCTTGCGACACCCCCTTTGAATCGTCTTGAAAAGACGATTCCAAAGAGATGTCACAAGACAGGATAAGATGGAGAAATCAGAAATTAGATGTATTTTAAAGTTTTGACTTAAGACCGTTTTTTGTCGGACGACGTTTCATAAAACGGCCCCCAGAGGAGCACTGGGTAAATGTTTTGAAACTGATGCTGACAAGAGATGGTCTCAGAGACTTGAAAACCTCACAAACTCTTTTATCATTGACCCCTTCACTGCCTTCACTCGAGTATAAAAGTAACTTACAAACAGTTTATATCCTGATCAGACGCCGCGCAACGCGGCGTCTAATCAGGATCCAAACTGTTTGAAACTCATTTTAATATATTTTTCTAAATTTGAGAAATATAAGGAGAGAATTGTTTGAAATTGATTACGACATGGCAGTGAATGGGTTAAAAAAATCGTCCACGTTAACTACTGCTTTCCCATAAAATAATATGTCTAAAACATTTATCATCCCAAGTTTTATTCTTCATTTTCTAAGTATGTACAATCACATATACAAGAGAACACATTCTATAATACTATATCAAAGCCATAAAGTGTCGTCTGCTTCAAATGTTTTGTCTGCGAATACTTTTAAAAAATCATTTTTAAGCTATTTAAAATGAAGAAAACTAGCATATGAGTACCAAAGAGTTTGGATCGAGATAAGACACCGCGGACAGCCAATATCTGCATATCACTATAAATATTTTGGCATTCTTCTTTGATTAGATAGCTTCATACAGTGGATAATGTATTATGTTTTCCCTATAAACGCGATTATGCTAAAATCTTTATGTCTATTGTAAACATTTTCGAGCCAGATGCCAGGTAACCCTGCATCTGATCAGGCTCCAAACAGTTTGCCCACTCAGATAGAATAGATCGACAGACTCTTCAAAAAGTTGTCATTGTAAACATTTTATTCCATAACATTTACATCCGGTTCCGTTAAACGGGGGAGAATAACGTTTCCTCCTCTGTATCAATTTTTTTTATAGGATTGATGTTTCATAGTTAAAGAAAAGTCCATACACAATATACTCCAAAAAGTTTAATAGTTAAGCCTTTACATCATAAATAGCCTGATTCTAGTTTTGAAGACAGGTGCCCACTTAAAGCAGGTTGAAAGTAAAGCCGAATGCGCCTTAAGGCGCATTCTGCTTTACTGACAGCCTGCTTTAAGCTACCATCTATTTAGAAATGTCTACTTATGGTACATGTTCAAGACTGTATAAATTGGAACTATGTTCTTCAGCGGAGCTATAGATTAATTGCGCTAAAAGGCGCTTGTATTGGGGAACGGGTTAAATGACCTGCGAACAGTTAAGCACAATATCGGAGGTCAAGACCTTCAGAGACGGAAAATGACCAAACCTATTCGATATCAAGCTAAGATACTGTAAAACGGACAACTTACAAATACCGTTGTCATAGTAAATGTATTGTCTGTTGTGGGGGAATTTGGGAAAATATATTATGCTGGTATATCCCTTGACGAATGGGACTTATGGTACATGTGCATGTTCAAGACTGTATAAATTGGAACTATGTTCCTCAGCGGTACTATAGATTTATTGTGCTAAAAGGCGATTGTGTGGGTGACGAGTTAAATGACCTGCCAACAGTTTAGCATAATACCGGAGGTCAAGACCTTCAGAGATTGAGACTGACCAAAATTATTCGATATCAAGACACGAGACTGTCAAACGGACAACTTACAAATACCGTTGTCATAGTAAATGTATTGCCTGTTGTTGGGAATTTTGGGGAAATATATTATGCTGGTACAGTGCTCCCTCTCTACAACGGCTCTCCCAACAGTTATCGACTCCTTCCTTACAACGACCCTTGCCGGAGTTCCTAAACAGGACCGTTATGTCATACGCTTCTACTGCTGCAATATCGTCTGCTGTTTTTCTCAAAGTTACATATTTGACATTTTGACAGAACAAAGGTTAATGATGAGTGCCAAACAGCTTGAATCCAGATCAGACGCCGCGTAACGCGGCGTCTGATCTGAATTCAAGCTGTTTGCAAATGTAAACCAATCCCCCTCCCTATAACGACTCCCTCCGCACAACGCGCACAATTGTTGTCTCCCATTGGATGTTGTTTTAGAGAGGGGCGCTGTATATCCCTTGACGAATGGGACTTATGCATTTGTAAATCGAATTGGAAGTTGATAGTCTCCCAATGTCCTTCTGAAGATTAATTCCATCCCTTGATCTTTAGGCCATGGTCAGCAATGGCCCATAAATAACCCCATTACATAATCACTTTACGTGGACATAGCTCAGACATAAATATTCTCTAAGGCTTTAATAAAGATAGAAAAGACATTCATACCAGTTGACATTCAAAACCCATTAGGAACATAAGTCAATGTTTTATCATGGTGCCTAGCAGGGTTACGAATTTTATGTCGTATGAAAATACAGTCGAAATTCGATACTTCGAACTCGCTCAAATCGACCTTACCGGTACATTGTATTTCATGTTTAACTTCGATTAATTGATATCGCTTAAGTCGAACATACCCGTATTTCAAAGTTAAAACGTGGCTAAGCCACGTTTTAACTTTGAAATATTGGTATGTTCGAACTAAAGCGAGTTCGAATAATCGAGTTTCGACTGTAGTATGCTTGTGTGTGGTCTATTATGTTTCTGAGACTCTTTATTATCTTCAGTGAAGGAAAACATTATTCTTCCTGTAGAATATTTTAAAATATGAAACTCTGCCCACGATAAACACATCTGAGCTAAACTATTACACTGATCAATAAAATATGGAAACTTTACACCGTAAACGAGTGCAAACTCATGCCAGACATTTTTTTTAAGAATACCACCTTGGTCAAGAAATTCTGATCTAGGAAATACAGTAAAACATCTCTATTGCAACAACTCAATTGTGTTTATTAGTAGGTTTTAACGACAGCTGACTGCTTAAAGCAAGGTGACTGTCGCCCTGGTTTAAGCTACCATCTGTCTTTGATACAACCAGTTAACGTTACGCTGGGCGTAATCAGGATCCAGTATGTTTCCAAATCATGAAATATCGGGATACAGGGCAAACACTATGCCCAAACTTATAGAAAATTGACCTAGCATTGATGTATGCGTCCTTTAAACCATAACCCCATAGCCTGTTTCTAGTTTTGACGACAGGTTACTACTTAAAGCAGGTTGAAAGTAAAGTAGAATGCGCCTTGAGGCACATTCTGCTTTACTTTCAGTCTGTTTTAAGCTACCATCTGCTAGAAAATAGAAAATATTTCTGGTGATACATATTCATGACTGTATAATTTGGAACTATCTTGTTCAGTGGAGGAATAAATTAGGGGCGTAAAAAGGGGTATTTATGGGGTAGTGGGTTAACTAACAGTGAACCGCTGTAAAGTACATGCCCACGTGCCTGCACTATTTGTCATTTTGAAATACAGCGCTCCCTCTCTACAACAACACCCATTTGGAGATGAAGATCATGTATGTTGTTCGTATGGAGTTGTTATAGGGAGGAAAATTGGCTTACATTTGCAAAAGGCTTGAGTCCAGATCAGACGCCGCGAAATGCATTGTCTGATATGGATTCAAGCTATTTGTCACTCGTCATTATGTTTTATTCTTTTAAAATGTCCATTATGTGACTTTGAGAAAAACAGCAGACGATAATTGTCAGCAGACGATATTGCATCCGTGAAAAGGTAGGACATAATTGTTTTGTTTGCGGAATAGCAGCAATCGTAGCTATAAGGAGGGAATTGTTGTTCAATGACTGTTGTAGGGAGGGAGCACTGCATAATGGTAAACACAACAGTAAATAGTCAAAAATGGACTTACAAAAGATTACGAGTTCGGGTGGTAATTCTTGTTACAAATTCTTATCTAACATTTGCAAACAGTTTGGATCCAGATCATACGCCACGTTACAATGCATGTGATCTGGATCCAATCTGTTTGTCATTCGTACTAATTTTTTCTTCAATTCTTAAAACCATAAAGCAGATTTTGAGGGGTTTTTGCAGACGACAATTTTGAAGCAGACGACAATTCAGCATGATAAGGATTAAACGTAAAAGGGTGTCGCTTCCTTTCTTTTAATTTAAAAGCTTGAAATAGATTAAAATCATATCAAATGTAATCGTCAGATATTAAATGCTACACTCGGAACTGCCATTGGCGTTTCCATCTTTTAAATTTGATATCTGTGTCAGTTTTCAATGAAATACGTATTCGCTTATATGCCGTCGAACTTGTTGGTTTTTTTTAAGTATTCAATCAAAAAACGACTAACACACATTTGTAATACCAGTGGTTGCTTAATTATGCAAAAAATGTTCAATATAGAAAGCTCCTATAAGTGTTTTCTTAATTACATTCGTCTTACGTTTAACAGACATTTATATTTCCTCAAAACGTGGCTGCTAAGCACACGTTTGACTCACTACATGTATACAGTAAAACCTCTCTAATACGACCAGTAAAAAGAAGGCTAATTGATTGTATATAATTCAGGTTACATCTTAAAGCAATGTGACAGTAAAACAGAAAGCTCCTAAAGGAGCTTTCTTTTTTACTGTAACCTTGCTTTAAGTGGTCACCTGTCAAAGACAGCTAAGAACTCGCACATGTTAGCTGTCGTAATAGAGAGGTTTTGCTGTAGTTTACATTAATCAGCTCATTAAGTTTATTGTTACTATGGCTATGTTATATCTGCATTTCAGTACAGTACAACTTCTCTATTACGACCACAACTTGTGTATTATTAGGTGTTAACGGCAGGTGACTGCTTAAAGCAAGGTGACAGTAAATTAGAAACCTCCTTTCTGTTTTACTGCTACATGTACTTTGCTTTAAGCTGTCACATGCATGTCCATTAAAATAGATCGGATAATCGCGACGTGAGTTTAGTTGTTTCCTAATTTTTCCCGCTTAGCCACGTTTAAATTTTGAAATACGGGTATTCTCGACTTTCCCGAACTCTGATTACAGTGGAGAATATGTTATTTTTCCAAACAAATGCGTTTATGCCTGCAAACAGGTAATTCGAGGCGGTTGATCAGGTGCCAAACTGTTTGTAACTCAAATTAAAAGGAACAGTCAGAATTGTCAAAAAGTTGATATTTTCAACACTTTATTGTAATTGCGTTTGCTTGTCGTTTGCGCTTAAACGGGAAAGAATAATGTCTCCTCCGTTGTGTCGAATTTCAATACGGATAAGTTTGACGAAATGAAATCAGGTTATCAATGTTCGACTGTAAATGCCATTTCCAAATGTAGCATTTTTTAACTTTATCCCAATTGTCTCAAATCAAAACACAATTGGATTGTGTATGACAAGCAAGGATTTCGCTAGGTTTATAGGCTTAAATAGCAGACGCTCGTAAAATCACAGTCAAAATTCAATTTAACCCTTTCACCACATAGGCGTCGCAAAACGTCGACATTGCAAACAGTTTGAATCCAGATCAGACGCCGCGTCACGCGGCGTCTGATCAGGATCCAAACTGTTTGACACTCGTGTCGTTATTTCGTAAGTAATAATAAATTAAATCTAACTTTTGCAATGATCTGCAGACACCAATTTTGAAGCAGACGACAATAAGCAGATGAAGGGGTAAAACTCTCACGATTAATTTGGCGCTGAAAGGGTTTACCCTTCTCTTGTTAATTGGCATGGTACTGACCTTTGCAAACTGTTTAGATCTAGATCAAACGCTGAGTGCTTCATTGACTTACCAGAATTCCAAACTGTTTGCAGCCCAGTTTGATATAGTGCATCTTCAATTAGAATGGAAAATTAACGTTTTTCAATTAGATAACATGATTGGTTTTAGCAATTTAATCATGTACACAGACGTGTGGTTTGTAAGAATTATACGAAAAAAACACAATGTTGAATAAGAACTGCTAAAAACATTTTAAAACAAGTTGTATTTGGAAAAAAAATCTTCTGGATCTATATATGTGTGCTTAAAAATGGCCTTTCATTCATTGTTGTTTTAAAGTGACAATCGGGATGTCAAACAGTTTAGATCGGGATGAGATTATGAGATCCAAACTGTTTGTAAAATTCACCTCAATATATGTAATTAACAGGAGAATATTTATACCAAAACTGACTTAAATGCCTCACTGAAATAATCTGCAATATACGTCATTGAAATAACTTTCACAGAACAGGGAAGAAAACTTTATAATCCCCAACAAACGCATTTATGTTAAAAATATTATATGCTCATTGCAAGCAGTCAAGCGCATTGGAGCTAGATCAGACGCCGGGTAACCAGGCTTCTGATCAGGTTCCAAACCTTTTGCCACTCAGGTCAAACTATTTTTCTATTATACGTTTGTATTTTAACGGGAAAAGAATAACGTCTTCTCCACTGTAGCTTCGATGAAATGCAAATTAAACAAACAAGACAATGCCATGTTTGAATCTTATAGATGGGGGGATCTGACAGGCAATTCGTCAAATGCGTCAATGATTAACATGAGCACGTATCTACGCCGTGTACTATTAACGTGCAATCACCGATTAAATCTTTCTCTGGGTATCGTCAGGGCTCCAGAGAGTAAAAAGGGAGTAAACTGAACAAATTCAACATTTTTTCACTCATTTCAGCATCAACTCCTATGGTGTTACTACTCATTAGAATCGTCTCGAAGAGGCGATTCTAATGAGTAGTAACAACATAGGGTTTAATGCAGAAATAAAGATTTTAAATTTTGAAATACTCTCCTTGTCTGGAGCTCTGTATCGAAAAATGACGTCTACTTTTATTTCAAAATTGAAGATTTCGGCATTTAGAAATGAGTATGTGTTTCAAATACATGTAGTTTGGAACTTGATCAGACGTCGAGTTACGGAAAATGTAATTGTACTCGATGATGTGAATTCAATGATTGAAATATAAAGCAAATGCCCAATGTGTTCCGGATTGCACAATCTATATGTAGCTTAAACATACATCAACGCTTCTGAACCATTCAAAACTAAGAAAAAAAAGTTTAATTTTAGTTTGATTACGGAGGCATAGTGTGCTCAGCCATTTCCATTGATAGTCGTTCACAAAGCTCGCCGCTTAATGCAGAACAACATTAATGTAGAAAACATGTTCTATGAGCTACAGTGGAGAAAACGTTATTCTTTCCCGTTTAAACGTAAACGAAACGCAAACGCAGTGTATTAAAATGGGTAAAATGACAACTTTTTGACAATTTTGACGACTCATTTTAAACAGAGTGGCAAACAGTTTGAAGCCTGATCACACGCCGGGTTTCCCGGCGTCTGATCTAGCTCCAAACTGTTTGCAATTTGGAAATAATAGTTTAAGCGTAAACGCGTTTATTGGGAAAGAATAACGTTTTCTCTACTGTATGTATAACCAGCACTTTGTTTAACCCTTTACCCAATAGAAGCGCCTTTTAGCGGATATGATTTATTCATCCGCTGAAGAAAATAGTTCCAATTTAATCAGTAATGAATATGTATTATATGGAATATTTTCTATATTATAGCACATGATAGCCTAAAGCAGGCTGAAAGTAAAGCAGAATGCGCTTTAAGCGCATTCTGCTTTACTTTCAACCTGCTTTAAGTAGTCACATATCTTCAATACTAGAAACAATGCTATCAGGTAAAGGGTTAAGGACTGGTGGGCAAGTAGAATAAGTGTTTAGGGCTGAACATTCCTCCAGTTTTCAGAAACCCCAGCTTATCTGAGACCCGGGCTTTCGTTTCATCTAAACGGGAAAGAATACTAGTTTCTACTACATCCCCGATATACCTGTTCCAAATGAGTTTGTACATTGAAGAATGCGTTATTCTTCCCCAGTAAACGCATCAAGTTATGTTATTTAAAACCCTATTCATTGCATACAATTTGGATCCAGATGAGACGCCGGGTAAAATTGTTTGCCACTCAAATTAAGATAAGTCGCCAGAGTTTTCCAAAAGCTGCCTCTCTTTCCATTTTTGCATTGCTATTTATTACGTTTTATTTCAAAATTTGCAATATAAATAGACAATGCAGCAAAATTAAAGTTTATGATAGATCAATAACGGGAAACTAGTGCATTCAGTGTGGTCCTGATGAATTTACTTAACATACAATGTATTCAACCCTAGCGACGAGTATACTCATCATTTACAAACAGTGTACGTGTGAGGATAATACTTGTCCCATGCAAACAGTGTAGACCCTGATCAGAGGGCTCCTCAAGGAGTCCTCTGATCAGGGTCTACACTGTTTGTCATTTTGAAATATATTGTTAAAATCAACCCTAAATAGTCAAAAATGGACTATACTTATTTTGAAATTGGAACTGTCCTTTTAAAGTTTTAGGGGTGAATGAGTTAAATGTAAATTCTACCTCCCTTGGGCATTTAGTGAGGGGTTCGTTTCCTACAGTGGTAAATGTTTTTCCTTTATTCAAGCAAATAGACGAGTGTGTCTACCTTATAAGTGTTGATGATTTCAGTAACGATCTTGGAAAATAGATAAGGGGAAATAAACCAGAACTAATTATGTTTCCTATCGTCCACGGTTGTCTCCCTGACATTGTCATTTCATAACAGTTTTTCTGATTGCGCCCAGTGGATTCTTCCATATTGTGTTAGTCCATTTTTATCGAAAGGGTGCCTGGTCTAAACTTTCCTTTTCGTTTTATATTGAAATTCCTATCGGCAAACAGTGTAGACTATGATAATAGTCTTCATTGTTTGCCTCTGTCCTAAATGTATTTTGTTCCAGAATGTCGTTGAATGCATTTCTACGACTATAATTATATGCGATTTTAGAAAATAAACAAGGGCCATTATGGCCCTACATCGCTCACCTGGTACACCATGTAAAATTTGACCTATAGTGACCTATATTATGACTGGACATCACCCACAATCTACCTCTATAGTGTTAACAAGATTTTTCTATGATTTGACCTAGTGACCTAGTTTTTGACCCGACACAACCCACATTTGATTTTGACCTAGATTTGATGTAGGCAAACATTGTGACAATATTTTATTCAGATCTAATGAGATTTGTAGCCTCTAGAGGGTTAACACATCCAGTTCAAACCTGAGCTAAATATCAATGAAGCAAACATGTTGAGCAAGATTCTTTAAAATCCATTGAGATTTGTAACCTCTAGAGAGTTAAAAATGTTTTTCTATGATTTGACCTAGTGACCTAGTTTTTGACCGGACATGACCCACATTTTAACTTGACCTAGATTTCTTGAAGACAAACATTGTAATCAAGTTTCATGAAGATATCCAATGAAATTTGTAGCCGCTAGAGTGTTAACAAACCAATTGTGAACACACAGACATACATACAGACAGACGACGGAAATCCAGAGATCCTAATAGCTCACCTTGGCACTTCGTGCCAGGTGAGCTTAAAAGTTAACCCCCTGAAGGCCTTCACTGCCATAACGTCATCTTTTGCAACAATTTTTATCTGCTTTTCTTTCTCAAATTTAAATTTGAGGTATTTTGACTCAATAAATTTTGAATTGAGTGTCAAATAGATGGGTCTTGATCAGATGCTATGTTACGCGGTGTCTGATCATGATCCAGCAAACTATTTGCAAATAACTATTGTACTCGGGTAAGGCAGTGAAGGGGTTAATCTTTTGTAAGGTGAGCAGATTCTGTAATCTACTAGCAAAGTTGTTGTTGACTGCATTTCTAAGAGTATATGCCATGCCCTTTAGAAAAGATTATCACTTACTTGACATTCAGAATATTATAATAATCCTATGTAATTCGGGCAGACAGGTCTGATCAAACAGTGTAGACCCTGATCAGACTGCTCCTTCAGGAGCAGTCTGATCAGGGTCTACACTGTTTGCTCTTTCAGTTTGCACCTTTTGGACAACTTACTGTGTGATAGTGATTTGTTCTTTTTTTCTGGGTAGAAACAAAATGTTGACTGATGTGGGATATATTTCTTCATGTAATCCATTTCCCCATAGTCTGAATTAAGGTTTGAAGACGGGTGTTCACTTAAAGTAGTGTGAAAGTAAAGCACCATGCATCTAAACATGCATTCTGCTTTACTTTCAGTCTGCTTTATAAAAGCAGACTATGCGGTAAACGTTGGGGTTAATACAATATTGACTGTATTTGTCTTACTAAGATACAGCATGGCTGAAATATAAACAATGAACCAATGAAAGTTGAATTTTTTTTAATCAATAAAAATATAGCAACTATTTCTAATACAGCTTTAGATAAAAAATAAAAATATTCATAATAAATTCTAAATTTAAAAAATAAGAAAATTGGTTTAAGAACACAGGGAACTCTAAATTATCCAAACCCACATCAAAACATAGATACACATTATTAAAACATTTCAACATAACAGGAAAACAAACCATCAGTAATTTCATACAGTGTAGACCTGTGACCATTCAGGGCATTCTCTATGGCATATTAACTCATTCCCCCCTGAAGTTTTTAATGGACAATTCCAATTTCAAAATACGTCTAGTTCATTTTTTACTATTTAGGGATGATTTTAACAATATATTTCAAAATGACAAACAGTGTATACCCTGATCAGAGGGCTCCTTATGGAGCCCTCTGATCAGGGTCTACACTGTTTGCAAAGGACAAGTGCAATCCTCACAGGTAAACTGTTTGTAAATGATGAGTATACTCGTCACTAGGGTTGAATGTGTTAACCCATTACCCCAAGACAGGTGACCACTTAAAGCAGGTTGAAAGAAAGCAGAAGGTGCCTTAAGGCACATTCTGCTTTACTTTCAGTCAGCTTTAAGCTACCATCTACTAGGATGTAGAAAATGTTTCATTCGGTACATGATTATCACTGTATAAAAGGGAACAAATCCAAGATTGTTGATGTAATAAAGTTCAAACAAAAACATAAACAAGATCTGTGCAATATCAAAATCATCTGTACACCATTACTTTTCCCTCATATACACACATGTATGAATACAAATTTACAGCATGGCTAACACGTTCTAACAATTATTCAATGTCGAAAATATCAACCCTTTCCTTCAGAATGGCATGTTCAATAAAAACTCTCTATTAGTTGTTAGGTGCTTTTAATTACAGATGACAGCTTAAAGCAAGGGGACATTAAAACAAAAAGCTCCTTCTGGAGCTTTCTTTTTTACTGTCACCTTGCTTTAAAGCGACTCGCAACCAGATGGTGCATTAAAAATAGTAATTTGTAAATATGTGTCAAACGCTTATATAAATGGTAAAGAATTAGTTTAGGATAAGAAATTCTGTTTAAAAAAATGAATTTCAATAAAAAAAAATATTTGTCTCTGGCGGGATTCGAACCCATGGCCCGGCATTGGCGGACAGAAGGCAAAATAGGGGAAACCGTTTAGACCAATGGACCACGGAACTATCCGTTTATCTCGGATCGATTTAACGTATTTCAATGTGTTGCGGTCGAAAGTGCATACAACTTCGTAATTCGGCTCGTGTTTATGCCTGAGCCCGTGTAGAGAAGCAACAGCAACAACTATACCGTCTACTAGTCGGTATAGAAAAACGATGGAAAATATCTAAAAATCTAAGATTCGGTGACGATTCTTGAGACTTTTTTTGGACTGATCATATTTTTTTAATGTCAGAAGCCAAATAATGCCACAAATTTGCTTTTATTTGAGTATTTTATTTTATTTTGACAAGTACACCATCCGGTTGCGAGTCGCTTTAAGCTGTCACCAGTCTTTTATACAATTAATCATCTTTCTGGTCTTCATAGAGAAGTTTAAATGAATTCATACCTCAAGCTCACAGAAATTCTACTACCCTTTCCTGGTATAGAGCCAATGGGGATCTTTTCTTGCATGTTTGACAAGTGACTGCTTAAAGCAGGATGTAAGCAAAGTAGACATCTCTTAACCCTTTACCCCAAGAGCCTGTTTCTAGTATTAAAGATTGACCACTTAAACCAGGTTGAAAGTGAAGTAGAATGTGCCCTAAGGCACATTCTGCTTTACTTTCAGCCTGTGTTAAGCTTCAATCTGCTATGATATAGAAAATATTTATTATTGTACAAATTCATAACTGTGCAAAGTGAAAGTATTTTCTTCAGTGGAGGAATAAATAAAAGGCATATTTATAGGGTAATGGGTTAAAGGAGTGTCTGCTGTACTTCCAGTCTGTTTAATGCAAACACAAGTTTCTTCCTGTTTAAGCAAACATCTGTCTTCAATATTGAACACAAGCTATGGGGACACAAGTTAACCCTTTCCCCAATAGAAGCGACTTTTAGCGTATTTAATTTACTCCTCCGCTGAAAAAAATAGTTCCAGTTCATACCCTTATGAACAATTACGATAACAAATATTTTCTATATCCTAGCAGATGGTTGTTTAAAGCAGGCTGAAAGTAAAGCATACTGTGCCTTAAGGCACATTCTGCTTTACTTTCAACCTGCTTTAAGTGATCACCTGTATTTAATATTATAAACGGGTTATTGGGTAAAGGGTTAAAGCAGGCTGAAAGTAAAACAGAAGGCTCCTCATGGAGTTTTCTGATTTACTTTCAGTCTGCTTTATGTATACATATGTTTTAAACCTTTAAAGCACAAGGTAATTATAAAGGATAGAGTTACCTGAGATGTCTGACCTGTCAGATACAGTATAAATCACCGGAGAGTAGCTGAACAACGAAATCTCTAATTGTTCAAAGTCCAACTCTATTATAATGAATTTAACCCTTTACCCAATAGCCTGTTTCTAGTTGTGTAGACAAACAACCACATAAAGCGAGTTAAAAGTAAATCAGAATGCCCCTTAAGATGCATGCTGCTTTACTTTCAACCTACATGAAGCTAAGCATCTGCTAGGATATAGAAAATATTTCCTTTGGTGCATATTTATGACTGAATAAAGTGGAACTATTTTCAATAGTATAGGTATAAATTGTGGGGTAAAATGATTAAATGAAACAAATGTCATCATGCATAGGGAAAATGACCTTAATACTTGACAAAAGTGTCATCACCATTGTTCAAAGATAAAACAAAGCAGTTTAACCTATTACCCCAAAAATATGCCTTTAATTTATTTCTCCACTGAAGAAATTAGTTCAACTTTCTCAAGTTATGATTGTGTACTACATGTATAAGAAAATATTTCTTTATCCTGGCAGATGATAGCTTAAAGCAGGCTGAAAGTAAAGCAGATTGCACCTTCAGGTGCATTCTGCTTTACTTTCAACCTACTTTAAGTGGTCATGTGCTTTCAAAAATAGAAACAGGCTATGGGGGTAATGGGTTAATTGACCTTGATAAATGATAAACAGTGTGTATCCTAATCAGCTAAAACACTGTCAAAACAGCTGATCAGTACACTGTTTAAGATCTGAAGTTTATAAATGAGCCATGCCATGACAAAACCTGCCTTATTGCATTGCAACATTTTACAGACCAAGCACTGTTGTCATCCCAGGCTCTGTATCTGAGTTTGGACTACACGGCCAAATACCTTATATAATACAGCTACATTAAATGCTTAAGAAAAACAGTGTTGACCAAGACGTAACGGCTGGTCTTGATCTACACTGTTTGCAATGCAATAAGGCTGGTCATGGCATGGCTTAAATCTCTTTTTGTAAATCGGATTCTTAATATAGCCAACTACTTTCAAAAGATATTGTTTATCAATTATAGGTAAATCAGTTTTTAAAATTACAAAATGTACATTACATAGGAATATGGTAAAATATAGTAAATATAAATTAACCCTTAGCCTGCCACTCATGACTATAGCTCCATATGGAAACAGCTTGGATCCGGATGAGACGCCGAGTAACTCGGCGTCTCATCCGGATCCAAGCTGTTTGACACTCGGACAACATTTTCAGCAATTTTGAGCAACTTTGAAGCACTTTGAAACTTGAAGCAGACGAGAAATATAGCAGACGACAATTTATTTGGCGGGCTAAGGGTTAACAATGGTTTATGTCTTGTACATTAAAACATTGTCAAGACTAAGACAAATTACACACTAGAGCAGTATAATTTATGCTTGAAATTAACTATGCTATCAAAAAAGACATATTTCCTACACATACCCATTTAACTACCCTGGAAACTAAACACTACATTTTAAAAACTAGTGGCAAGATTCTTCGGGTATTGAACATGGTCAACTGAACAGAAAACCAATTTGGAAGAACATTAAACATACTGGTCAAGAGGTATTGTCATAATTGTCATCTAGGATTCAATAGGTCAATCGTACAGAAAACATAGGTCAACTGATGAATGGAAAAAATATGACAGTGCCATGGAGATAAAAATGATGAAAATCATGAGAAAAAAAAAATCAAAGGAACACACAGGGAGTATTTACCCTTTCACTGCCAAATTATCATCGGCTTGATACTTCTCAGCATTTTTTGTTAGAAATGTTGATTGTAAGCTTTAACGACAAGCTACCAGAGGGCACCTGCTGTATGTAACCGGGTGCGATGTCCTACTCTTATTATCGACAGAGCTCTCTGGTTCTTTCGGATGCCCAATGTAAAGCACCGACACATTGGACCTCAGTTTCTAAAGTCTCATTGGAAGGATTTGGGATCTAATGTACCGCCTGATGTTTGCCGATGTGATTGGAAATGAAAAGGCTACAAGGAATGTAAAGTAGGTAAAACAGCTAACATATTAACAATGGTTAAAACATCACTAAAGACAGTAAAGAGCTGATAAAACGTTTCAAATCTACATAGTCTGCAGGGCTGCCATTTTTCTGGATTTTTCCAATTTTTTTGTATATTTATCCAAGCAGGTGGTAGCTTAAAGCAGGTTGAAAGTAAAGCAAAATGCACCTTAAGGTGGGTGGTAGCTTAAAGCAGGTTGAAAGTAAAGCAGAATGCGCCTTAAGGTGGGTGGTAGCTTAAAGCAGGTTGAAAGTAACGCAAAATGCACCTTAAGGTGGGTGGTAGCTTAAAGCAGGTTGAAAGTAAAGCAGAATGCGCCTAAAAAAGAAGGTTTTGCAGCTATATAAAGGTTAGACATAAATGTCATGTTTGGGGAACAGCGGCAAGGCTCGTTGTAAGGAGGGAGTCATTGTTGGGAGGGCCATTGTAGGGAGGGAACACTGTATAAGCAAACATTGCTGACCAAGAAGAGAGATCACTAAATGCTGTGGCAACCGTGGCCTAGTGGTTAGGGCATCCGCCTCGGAAGCGGGAGGTCGAAGGTTCGAATCCCGGAGCCGGATACGGGGTTGGAACAGATGTGGCCGGTTGGTGAGCCGCCAGCTAGTTAAACGAATGGTTACCGTAGGCCTGTCTCTGCCAGATGCCCGGCAATAAGAGAAGGGATTCGGGAGGTACTGTGCGCGCAAAAAGGATAGGTGTCTCATAAGCCAAACTGGCTGGCCCTTTCAATAGGGGTGACACTATAATAAACAAAGCCTTTACCTTTTTTTGCTGTGTCTCATGAGGGGCCTACACTGTATAACTATACAGTAAAACCTCGCTATTACGACCACTAAAACGAAGACTAATTGAGTGTTTAATAGACAGGTGACAGCTTAAAGCAAGGTGACAGTGAAACAGAAAGCTCCTAAAGGAGCTTTCTGTTTCACTGTCACCTTGCTTTAAGCGGTCACCTTTCGTAAACACCCTAATAATAACATAATTTAGTGGTCGTAATAGAGAGGTTTTACTGTATATAGTTTTAACTATATTAAGTGAGAAGGTTATTGCATATAATATAACATCCTAACATATATTTTACCATGTACAATGTACAATCAGACATCCATGAATTTGTAAACAAATAAACACAAACAAAAACCATGCAGAAACCATTAAACCATAAAATTCGTAAATATTCTAAAGATGGACAAAAATATCTTAATTAAAAATCTATTTTCAACGAATAAAACATTATGTTAAGATAGCTCAATTATGTTGGTAACTTTTACCCATTACCCCATAAATACGCCTTTTTACGCCTTTAAATTATTCCTTCAGTGAAGAAACAAGTTCAACTTTATACTGTTATGTATATACCATAAGATATATTTTCTATTCCCTAGCAGATTATAGCTTAAAGCACTAGGCTGCATGTAAAGCAGAATGCACCTTAAGGTGCATTCTGCTTTACTTTCAACCTGCTTTAAGTAGTCACATATTTTCAATACTAGAAACAGGCTACGGGGTAATGGGTTAAGATATGTGAACATCGGCCACTTAATAAACAAACATAACAATCTCTAAAAACTACTTAACCCATTGCTCTACAGGTTTGAGTGTGTTTGAGAAAACCCCATTAGTTTGATAATGTGTACTAGCCATGCATTAAAGATATCAAATTTGCTTTTAGAAATGCATAAATATAAACTTATTGCACATGTTTTAGAAAAGAAACAAAAATGTACACATTATTTATATACAGACAAATTGATAGGTTCTAATGTTCCTCAGAGCCCTAAACTACCAGATAATAATAACAGTACACTGTTCCCTCTCTACAATGACACCCAATGGGAGACAAAAATGTGTGTTGTTCGAAGTGAGTTTCTTACAGGGAGGGAAAATTAATACCCTTAGAGTGCTTACATTTGCAAATAGTTTATGCCTAGATCAGACGCCGCGTAAAGCGGCATCTGATCTAGGTTCAAACTAGTTGTAATTAGTCTTGATGTTTCTTCTGTCAAAATGTCCAATAACGTAACTTTCAGAAAAAACAGCAAACGACAATTTTAAGTAGATGACATTGCAGCAGTGAAAAGGTTAGACATACACATGTAATTGTGTTATTTGGGGAAAAGCTGCAAGGATTGTTGTAAGGAGGGAATCATTGTTCTAGGGACTGTTGTAGGGAGGGAGCACTGTACCATGTGATAATTCAACAATAACCCTTCTCCTGGGGCCCATTTCATAAAACTTCGTACGACAAAAACGATCGTAAGTCAAAACTTTAAAATACATTTAATTTCTGATTTCTCTATCTAATCCTTTCTTGTAACATCTTTTTGGAATCGTCTTTTCAAGACGATTCCAAAAAGATGTGACAAGACAGGATTAGATAGAGAAATTAATAATTATTGAGACTTTTATAATCTGACTTACGATTGTTTTTGTCGTACAAAGTTTTATGAAACGGGCCCCAGCTGAGCAAGTTGCTGTTCTTAAAACAGTAACTCATTACACCATAGATATGCCTATTTATGTATTTAATTCATTCCGCCACTGAACAAAATAGTTCCATTTTATACAGTTATAAATGTGCAACATAAGAAACTATGATATAATTATAAAACATTGCTTATGATACAAAGTTCATGAATGTATAAATTGGAACTACAGTGTTCCCTCCCTACAACGACTCCCTCCTTACAACGACCCTTGCCACAGTTCCCTAAACAGGATAATTATGTCTAAGGCTTTTACTGCTGTAATACCGTTTGCTTAAAGCTGTCTCTGCTGTTTGCTGTAATATCGTTTGCTTAAAGTTGTCGTCTGCTGTTTTCTTAAAGTTACATAATGGACATTTTGACAGAAAAAACTTAATGTTGAGTGACACACGGCTTGAATCGTTGTATAGAGGGAGCGCTGTATTTGCTTCAGTGGAGGAAAAAACTGAATAGGCTAAAAGACGCTTCTACCAGGGAAAGGGTTAAAAATAATTACAGCCATGGGAATATTCATAATTACACAATATGGTAATGCTTTCATAATAAACTTATTGCTGTACATAGATTTGTTTAAATAAAAACACAACTTACCAAAACAATAATTAATGATTCCATCCAGTTATTATACTTCTAGTGACCGTTATCTAAATTACAGGGTAAGTAACTCCTACAATCATCTTCATACATTTTGTACAACATTATCTGTATTTCTATCATATTATATCCATGGTAAATATTTCATTGAATACATACCAGAGCTCCAGATAAGGTGAGTATTTCAACAAAAAATCTTTATTTCTGCATTAAACACTATGGTGTCACTACTCATTAGACTTGTCCTTTCAAGACGATTCTAAAGAGTAGTAACACCATAGGATTTGGTGCTGAATGAGCAAAACAAATGTAAGATTTGTTCAATTTACTCCCTCTTACCTTAAGCCCTGAAAACTTACTGTTACAATATCAACAAGCACCTTAGAGCTGATATCCCCTGCCGCAGCGATTGTCGAGAAGAAAGTGGCAAACTTTACTGTGGGAGGAAGGGGCAAATGGTGTTCACCTTTCTTTAAAGACCAACATTGATAAACTTTTTACTAAGTTTTATAAAAAATCTGTTCAATTTTCTACACAATAAAAGCCTAAACAATACTAAAATAATGCCTTTTCTAGCATATCTGAGTGGGCAGGTATATGTAACATTGTGAGCAAGTATTATTGTGTAGAAAATTGAACAGAGGGCTCCTATTGGATTTTTCATTGTTTTTTCTGTAGAGATTTCGGATTACATATGCAAACAGTGTAGACCCTGATCAGAGGGCTCCTATAGGATATTTTCATTGTTTTTTTATTGTCATACCAAAAATGCAACGACAGACTGGTTCAAAATACCTGTACTAGAAGAGTAATTTATCGTGAGGTTTTTAACCCCTTTACCGCCAAATTGTCGTCTGCTTCAATATTACTTTCTACAATGTCGTTTCAAAGTAAGAGATAAGGCAGTATATCTGACGTTATTTCAAACAAGTGGCAACCAGTTTTGGTCCTGATCAAACGCCGCGTCAGACGGCGTCTGATCAGGATCAAAACTGTTTGCAATTGTGCTTTATGACTTTTTTGAGAGCGGAAGGGCTATTCTCAGAATCACGGTATCTGAGCAGTATCCACACATTTCTCCTTTTCATGATCAAATTTATCGTGAGGTTTTTAACCCCTTTACCGCCAAATTGTCGTCTGCTTCAATATTACTTTCTTCAATGTCGTTTCAAAGTTAGAGATAAGGCAGTATATCTGACGTTATTTCAAACAAGTGGCAACCAGTTTTGATCCTGATCAAACGCCGCGTCAGGCGGCGTCTGATCAAGATCAAAACTGTTTGCAATTGTGCTTTATGACTTTTTTGAGAGCGGAAGAGCTATTCTCAGAATCACGGTATCTGAGCAGTATCCACACTATTTCTCTTTTTCATGATCAAATTTATCGTGAGGATTTTAACCCCTTTACCGCCAAATTGTCGTCTGCTTCAATATTACTTTCTACAATGTCGTTTCAAAGTAAGAGATAAGGCAGTATATCTGACGTTATTTCAAACAAGTGGCAACCAGTTTTGATCCTGATCAAACGCCGCGTCAGGCGGCGTCTGATCATGATCAAAACTGTTTGCAATTGTGCTTTATGACTTTTTTGAGAGCGGAAGGGCTATTCTCAGAATCACGGTATCTGAGCAGTATCCACACTATTTCTCCTTTTCATGATCAAATTTATCGTGAGGTTTTTAACCCCTTTACCGCCAAATTGTCGTCTGCTTCAATATTACTTTCTACAATGTCGTTTCAAAGTTAGAATTAAGGCTGTATATCTGACGTTATTTCAAAGCAAGTGGCAGGCAGTTTTGATCTGGATCAAAACTATTTGCAATTGTACTTTATGACTTTTTTGAGAGTGGAAGGGCTATTCTCAGAATCACGGTATCTGATCAGTTTCCACACTATTTCTCCCTTTCATGATAAATTTATCGTGAGGTTTTTACTCCCCCCCCCCCTTTTTCTGCCAAATTGTCGTCTGCATCAATATAACTGTCTGCAATGCCGTTTCAAAACAAGTGGCAAACAGCGTCAAACAGCTTGTCCTTAAATACAGTGTAATCATAAGGAGTGCAATTGTCCTACTCGGTATACGCGCTTCGCGGAGTCTGATCAGGATCCAAACTATATACAAATTACTAGTGTATTCGGAGTAATGCAGAGAATGTAGTTAACACGTTGAATCGCCGATTATATCCGTCCTCCAAATACAGAGTGCATGTCGTATTAAGTGTCATTAGGGATGAACGGTTAAACAGGCCATTATTATAAGCGGCATTCAACTGGAAACATTAGATTTTGAATTTTTCTCATACAGCCACGTTAGTATTCAATGCGCAAAAGCAACTGCGATATACATTGCTAATTTTAGATATGTCTGTGGAGACGATTTCAATCCTTTGTCTGCTGTATCGCGACTTTGCTGGTTTTTGCAAAAAGTTTGGTTCCAGATCAGACGTCACGTAACTCGGCGTCTTCTTTGGATCCAAGCTGCTTGATACTCGTCTTTTGATTTGTTTAATTCAAAAATGTATAAATCTACATTCAACACATTTTACAGACGATAATTTCAAAGCACACGATTTTACAGCAAAATAACTTAAGGGTCAAGTTGCAGGTGCTTACAGGGGTGTAGTGTCATATATATTTGCCACCTACTCTTATCTCCTTAGAAAAGCAGAACGGATACCACATATGTCAATTACATACAGTAAACCCCCTATATTACGACCAATGAATTATGTCATGCATAACAGCTGGCTACTTAACGCAGGGTGAAAGTAGGAACCTTTAGGAGCTTTCTCTTTTGATTTCGTATTGCGTTAAGCTGAAACATGTCATTCATACAAGCCACTGACCTTCCTTTTAGTGGTCGTAATAGAGGAGTTATATGGTATTTATTTACACCAATCAAACAAAGTCTCCGTAGAAAATACAACCCGGAGAGACCATGTACTTTTATAACCACTAAAAGCAAATACATAGACGTCAATTTGGTTTGAAATGAACAACAATTCATACGTTTCATAACTGGAAGACGAAAACAGCCATTTTTTCAAACAGACGTATAGGTAGGGTATTCACTATTTCATTATAAATACTAAGGGAAGTTTTACAATGTTCACTGCTCCCTCTCCTTCCGAAATGGACTAGACTAAAATGGAAACTGGAATTGTTTATTTAAAGTTTCAGGGAGGAAAGAGTTAAGGACTGGTGGGCAAGTAGAATAAGTGTTTAGGGCTGAACATTCCTCCAGTTTTCAGAAACCCCAGCTTATCTGAGACCCGGGCTTTCGTTTCATCTAAACGGGAAAGAATACTAGTTTCTACTAAATCCCCAATATACCTAGCAAAACTGTTCCAAATGCGTTTGTACATTGGAGAATGCGTTATTCTTCCCCAGTAAACGCATCAAGTTATGTTATTTAAAACCCTATTCATTGCATACAATTTGGATCCAGATGAGACGCCGGGTAAAATTGTTTGCCACTCAAATTAAGATAAGTCGCCAGAGTTTTCCAAAAGCTGCCTCTCTTTCCATTTTTGCATTGCTATTTATTACGTTTTATTTCAAAATTTGCAATATAAATAGACAATGCAGCAAAATTAAAGTTTATGATAGATCAATAACGGGAAACTAGTGCATTGTGGTCCTGATGAATTTACTTAACATACAATGTATTCAACCCTAGCGACGAGTATACTCGTCATTTACAAACAGTGTACCTGTGCTGATTACACTTGTCCTGTGCAAACAATGTAGACCTTGATCAGAGGGTTCCTTAAGGAGCCCTTTGATCAGGGTCTACACTTTTTGTTATTTTGAAATATACTCAATTCCAAAAGAAACTGTGCACTTTGTTTTCTGTAATTATTTATTTGCTTTTTTCCTGAAAGCCCATGTATTTGGTACCATTTAGATCAGTGCATGTACAATATGGCAGTTATTTCAGATTTTGAGATGCGGTCGTTTAAAGTGGATGTTTTTAATCGAGAAAAGACGAAGTTTCAAACTCTAAGTTGCAAAGTAACTCTGAGAGTCAGACTGTTTTAAGTTGGGCATTTTATGTCGGTTTAGTTGTAATCTTATGACTTTACTCATGATGCACGCGACAATGAGACATAGCGTAAAGCTTACGTGACGTCAAAAACGACGTTGGGAATGAAACGTCGTCCTATCCCTGGGTTCGGGCATTTGCAAGGTCAATAACAACTTTTTCTCCTAAAACCTCGCGTGCGACCATTATGGTGACAAAAAATAGTGTTAAACCTTTTAGAGAAAAGACACGAGTCCCCTACTGTTGACCCAAACAGAAATGACGTCATGCTCGCTGCAAATGAGCAGCCTAATGACGTACTCTCAAGGCCTGTCCCACAAAGGGTCCCCTAGCCCGGATGGATGTCCGAGTTTGCCGGAGCAAACACAATACGGTCTGTCAGATGATACCGTACTATCTTGCAGAACTTGACGCTGTTTGAAAACAACGTCGTAGTAACGTCAACGTAACACATTCGTTTGTTTGACTGCTGTCCTGGTATCTGTGCACTGTCTGCGGCGATATGCCACTTCACTTGTATGTTGAAAACGTTTGAGCAACCGAATGAGTGTGTTTCTTTGGTATACTAATGGTCTTCTCACGTTGGTGACGTTGTAGTTATGGAAAAGCATTGCATATACTCTAATTTAGCTTTTTTCATTCAATCTCAGCAAGTTCGTTGTTTACCGATGTGAAGTAAATTGTGTTTTTTTCTTTGTATAAGACATACGAATTACACTCATGCACGTTTTTGGTGACATGTGCTTTTCCCTTGGGCTGTACGTGCAAACAATATAAAATAACGCTTTTCCCGATAAACTAAGAATTTCTTAAGATATTTGAAAATAAAAAGTGCACAGTTTCTTTTGGAATTGAGTATACATTGTTAAAATTAACCCTAAATAGTCAAAAATGGACTAGACTTATTTGAAAATAGAATTGTCCATTAATAGTTTCAGGAGTGAATAAGTTAACGAGACTTTTACTGTCAATACAAAAGGCTTGAAACTCTATAAGTGTTTACATATATCACCTCTGAAGGAAAAACTGGAACATATCGCTGGAAATGGAGCAGATGGAATCAGGATATATTTAGTTTATTGGTCTTTCCCAGTGAAACAAGCCGGAGGCAAGTTTCAGTTCATCCCCTCTCTGTCTTAACAACGTCAGCTTTGAAATGTTCATCTACAAAGTTTGTTTACTTGAGAAACGTACTTTTTAAAAAATATATATATATATATTAATATAATAATAATAATAATAATAGTACAATTTGGAAACCTGGTGATGAGCGTTAAATAGTTTGATTTAAAATTATACGACGAGTAGATTGCAGATCATGTGGCTATTGTACCAGTAAGATCGCGATTGGTATTCAAAAGGGGTTAATCCTTTGCCTGCTGGTCGCGACTTTATTGTTTTGTGCAAACAGTTTAGACCCAGATCAGACGCCGCGTAACGCAACGCGGCGTCTGATCTGGATCCAAACTGTTTGACACTCTTCTTTAGGTTTCTTTACTTAAAAAATGTATACATCTAAATTTAACAAATTTGGCAGACGACAATTTCGAAGCAGACGACATCACCGCAGGCTAAGGGTTAATATGCTGTACGAACTATAGATCAAGTCACGCCATAAATGTGGCAGGGAATACAATTTACCTCATTAGGCAGTGAATTATATTTTACGAAAATCTGTGCTGCAGCACGTAGTGCCGAAACGTAGGAAACAAGCTAATCAGAGATAATAGTAAGACGACTAGGCTGAAACATTTCAGTGCTAAGGGACTCTATACCGTGGTCGGCATTTTGCGCAAACAGTTTGGATTCTGATTAAACGCCGTATAACTCGGTGTCTGGTTAAATGAAAAAAAACGTTGACAATGGTGTCAGTATTTCTACAGTCAGGATTTAATAAAACCAATAGATCTAGGAAAATGTATAGCATACGTCATATGTTAAGCAATATACAGTGAAACATCTCTATCACGACCAATAAAACATGGGTGGTTGATTTCATGATTTAGGGATGACATCTTAAAACAAGGTGAACGTAAAACAGAAAGCTCCTGTTTTACGTTTACCTTGCTTTAAGCAGTCACCTGATTAAATCACCACCTAATTCATACAATCTCGTGGTCATAATAGAGAGAGGCTGCAGTAAATGAAACGTGTAAATGAGCACATGCTGTCGTATACAGATCGAGTACGTGGCTTCTTTCCTGTCTCTTTAACCCCTTCACTGCCGTGACGTCATCAATAAAAAACAATTGTCGTATGCTTTTGTTTCTAAAATTTAAATTTTGTGTATTTTGATATCAGAAATATTGAAATGAGTGGCAAACAGTTTGGATCCTGATCAGACGCCGCGTTACGCGGCGTCTGATCAGGATTCAAACTGTTTGCAAATTACTCTTGCACTCGGGGTAAGGCAGTGAAGGGGTTAACCCTTTCACCGACAAAAAGTCGATTTTGCTAACATTTTTGATCCAGGTCAGACGCCTCGTAACGCGACGTCTAACCTGGATTCAAACTGTTTGGCATTCATACACCATTATTAAAAAAATACTTGTCACACAATCGCAAATGACATATTTTAGCTGACGATATTTTGTCTACCAATATGATAATGCAGTCGGTAAAACTTGGCGTTAAAAGAATTCAAATAAGCTGCTCCCAATAGTTCCTCTCAATCTTTAAAAGAATCAAAGTACAGCGGAGAATCTATTATTCTTTCCCGTTTAAACGCAAACGCAAAACACTAAACTATAGAAAAGGACAACCTTTTGACAATTTTGATTTTTCATTTTTATCTGAGTGGCAAACTGTTTGGAGCCTGATCAGACGCCGGGTTTCCCGGCGTCTGATCTGGCTCCGAACTGTTTGCACTGGGAATAATAGGTTTTGCGTAAACGCGTCTGAACTTGAAAGTGTTGGTGATGGTTTCAAACTGAAATATATATACAGAGGTATGGAATGGAAAGAAAACCATGCAGGAGATTAATAGTGATCATTCTGAAAACAGTATTTCTATTTAGATGTCTTTGATAGTAGGCGTTTTAGCTGTTTATATAAACAGAGAACTTGTAACATTTATTATATACTGTAAAGAACCTGTAAACCGGATTCGGCCTGATAATATAACCATTTTTTGGCAAATAACTTAAACACGTAAATATTATTTCAGGCATATTTGGCGAGAATCTTTACCTACGATAAATTAAATTTATTAAAAAAGCTCGATGATGGTTTTTTTAAACCGCAGCGAGTTCGACAACCTTTGGTGCCGCCGCATTTTAAAGAAACATGTCACTTTCTTCGTCCGGAAATGATTCATGCAAAAAAGCAAAGTGAAAGTAGATTCTTCTTATTTTACGAAAATCATGTTAACTGCAGAATGTACTGTTTATTCACTTGACGTTCATTACTTTATATGGTTTCATTGTTTCATCTAATACAGTTTTCAAACATACATGTAATCGAGTTTCGTTTTTAACCCCTTCACTGCCATGACGTCATCAAATTTAAACAATTGTCGTCTGCTTCTATTTCTAAAAATCAATTTTTTAGGTATTTTGACTTAAGAAATATTGAAACGAGTGTCAAACAGTTTGGATCCTGATCAGACGCCGCGTTACGCGGCGTCTGATCAGGATCCAAACTGTTTGCAAATAACTACTGGACTCGGGGTAAGGCAGTGAAGGGGTTAAGGAACTGATAATACCCATCGATATGATTGAATGTTCTTCTCTGGAGCTGGGGCCCGTTTTATAAAATGTCGTACTCGTACGACAAAAAAGGTCGTAAGTCAGAATCTACATTTCTCAAGAATTATGTATTTCTACATCTAATCCTGTCTTGCGACACCCCATTTGAATCGTCTTGAAAAGACGATTCCAAAGAGATGTCACAAGACAGGATAAGATGGAGAAATCAGAAATTAGATGTATTTTAAAGTTTTGACTTAAGACCGTTTTTGTCGTACGACGTTTCATAAAACGGCCCCCAGAGGAGCACTGGGTAAATGTTTTGAAACTGATGCTGACAAGAGATGGTCTCAGAGACTTTAAAACCTCACAAACTCCTTCACCATTGACCCCTTCACTGCCTTCACTCGAGTATAAAAGTAACTTACAAACAGTTTATATCCTGATCAGACGCCGCGCAACGCGGCGTCT
This sequence comes from Gari tellinella, assembly GCA_922989275.2. Taxonomy (NCBI): domain Eukaryota; kingdom Metazoa; phylum Mollusca; class Bivalvia; order Cardiida; family Psammobiidae; genus Gari; species Gari tellinella. Next base: position 87,427,520 of record OV277859.1, read on the forward strand.
AATCAGGATCCAAACTGTTTGAAACTCATTTTAATATATTTTTCTAAATTTGAGAAATATAAGGAGAGAATTGTTTGAAATTGATTACGACATGGCAGTGAATGGGTTAAAAAAATCGTCCACGTTAACTACTGCTTTCCCATAAAATAATATGTCTAAAACATTTATCATCCCAAGTTTTATTCTTCATTTTCTAAGTATGTACAATCACATATACAAGAGAACACATTCTATAATACTATATCAAAGCCATAAAGTGTCGTCTGCTTCAAATGTTTTGTCTGCGAATACTTTTAAAAAATCATTTTTAAGCTATTTAAAATGAAGAAACTTAGCATATGAGTACCAAAGAGTTAGGATCGAGATAAGACACCGCGGACAACCAATATCTGCATATCACTATAAATAGTTTGGCATTCTTCTTTGATTAGATAGCTTCATACAGTGGATAATGTATTATGTTTTCCCAATAAACGCGATTATGCTAAAATCTTTATGTCTATTGTAAACATTTTCGAGCCAGATGCCAGGTAACCCTGCATCTGATCAGGCTCCAAACAGTTTGCCCACTCAGATAGAATAGATCGACAGACTCTTCAAAAAGTTGTCATTGTAAACATTTTATTCCATAACATTTACATCCGGTTCCGTTAAACGGGGGAGAATAACGTTTCCTCCTCTGTATCAATTTTTTTTATAGGATTGATGTTTCATAGTTAAAGAAAAGTCCATACACAATATACTCCAAAAAGTTTAATAGTTAAGCCTTTACATCATAAATAGCCTGATTCTAGTTTTGAAGACAGGTGCCCACTTAAAGCAGGTTGAAAGTAAAGCCGAATGCGCCTTAACCCTTTACCTTATAGCCTGTTTTTAACTTTGAAAATAGGCGACTGCTTAAAGCAGGTTGAAAGTAAAGCAGAATGTGCCCTAAGGCACATTCTGCTTTACTCTCAGGCTGCTTTAAGCTACCACCTGTTAGAATAAAGAAAATAATTCTTATAATACATATGCATGGCTTTATAGATTGGAACTATTTTCTACAGCGGAGGAATAAACTGAATGCGCTAAAAGGCGCTTCTATGAGGGAAAGGGTTAAGGCGCATTCTGCTTTACTGACAGTCTGCTTTAAGCTACCATCTATTTAGAAATGTCTACTTATGTTACATGTTCAAGACTGTATAAATTGGAACTATGTTCTTCAGCGGAGCTATAGATTAATTGCGCTAAAAGGCGCTTGTATTGGGGAACGGGTTAAATGACCTGCGAACAGTTAAGCACAATATCGGAGGTCAAGACCTTCAGAGACGGAAAATGACCAAACCTATTCGATACCAAGCTAAGATACTGTAAAACGGACAACTTACAAATACCGTTGTCATAGTAAATGTATTGTCTGTTGTGGGGGAATTTGGGAAAATATATTATGCTGGTATATCCCTTGACGAATGGGACTTATGGTACATGTGCATGTTCAAGACTGTATAAATTGGAACTATGTTCCTCAGCGGTACTATAGATTTATTGTGCTAAAAGGCGATTGTGTGGGTGACGAGTTAAATGACCTGCCAACAGTTTAGCATAATATCGGAGGTCAAGACCTTCAGAGATTGAGACTGACCAAAATTATTCGATATCAAGACACGAGACTGTCAAACGGACAACTTACAAATACCGTTGTCATAGTAAATGTATTGCCTGTTGTTGGGAATTTTGGGGAAATATATTATGCTGGTACAGTGCTCCCTCTCTACAACGGCTCTCCCAACAGTTAACGACTCCTTCCTTACAACGACCCTTGCCGCAGTTCCTAAACAGGACCGTTATGTCATACGCTTCTACTGCTGCAATATCGTCTGCTGTTTTTCTCAAAGTTACATATTTGACATTTTGACAGAACAAAGGTTAATGATGAGTGCCAAACAGCTTGAATCCAGATCAGACGCCGCGTAACGCGGCGTCTGATCTGAATTCAAGCTGTTTGCAAATGTAAACCAATCCCCCTCCCTATAACGACTCCCTCCGCACAACGCGCACAATTGTTGTCTCCCACTGGATGTTGTTTTAGAGAGGGGCGCTGTATATCCCTTGACGAATGGGACTTATGCATTTGTAAATCGAATTGGAAGTTGATAGTCTCCCAATGTCCTTCTGAAGATTAATTCCATCCCTTGATCTTTAGGCCATGGTCAGCAATGGCCCATAAATAACCCCATTACATAATCACTTTACGTGGACATAGCTCAGACATAAATATTCTCTAAGGCTTTAATAAAGATAGAAAAGACATTCATACCAGTTGACATTCAAAACCCATTAGGAACATAAGTCAATGTTTTATCATGGTGCCTAGCAGGGTTACGAATTTTATGTCGTATGAAAATACAGTCGAAATTCGATACTTCGAACTCGCTCAAATCGACCTTACCGGTACATTGTATTTCATGTTTAACTTCGATTAATTGATATCGCTTAAGTCGAACATACCCGTATTTCAAAGTTAAAACGTGGCTAAGCCACGTTTTAACTTTGAAATATTGGTATGTTCGAACTAAAGCGAGTTCGAATAATCGAGTTTCGACTGTAGTATGCTTGTGTGTGGTCTATTATGTTTCTGAGACTCTTTATTATCTTCAGTGAAGGAAAACATTATTCTTCCTGTAGAATATTTTAAAATATGAAACTCTGCCCACGATAAACACATCTGAGCTAAACTATTACACTGATCAATAAAATATGGAAACTTTACACCGTAAACGAGTGCAAACTCATGCCAGACATTTTTTTTAAGAATACCACCTTGGTCAAGAAATTCTGATCTAGGAAATACAGTAAAACATCTCTATTGCAACAACTCAATTGTGTTTATTAGTAGGTTTTAACGACAGCTGACTGCTTAAAGCAAGGTGACTGTCGCCCTGGTTTAAGCTACCATCTGTCTTTGATACAACCAGTTAACGTTACGCTGGGCGTAATCAGGATCCAGTATGTTTCCAAATCATGAAATATCGGGATACAGGGCAAACACTATGCCCAAACTTATAGAAAATTGACCTAGCATTGATGTATGCGTCCTTTAAACCATAACCCCATAGCCTGTTTCTAGTTTTGACGACAGGTTACTACTTAAAGCAGGTTGAAAGTAAAGTAGAATGCGCCTTGAGGCACATTCTGCTTTACTTTCAGTCTGTTTTAAGCTACCATCTGCTAGAAAATAGAAAATATTTCTGGTGATACATATTCATGACTGTATAATTTGGAACTATCTTGTTCAGTGGAGGAATAAATTAGGGGCGTAAAAAGGGGTATTTATGGGGTAGTGGGTTAACTAACAGTGAACCGCTGTAAAGTACATGCCCACGTGCCTGCACTATTTGTCATTTTGAAATACAGCGCTCCCTCTCTACAACAACACCCATTTGGAGATGAAGATCATGTATGTTGTTCGTATGGAGTTGTTATAGGGAGGAAAATTGGCTTACATTTGCAAAAGGCTTGAGTCCAGATCAGACGCCGCGAAATGCATTGTCTGATATGGATTCAAGCTATTTGTCACTCGTCATTATGTTTTATTCTTTTAAAATGTCCATTATGTGACTTTGAGAAAAACAGCAGACGATAATTGTCAGCAGACGATATTGCATCCGTGAAAAGGTAGGACATAATTGTTTTGTTTGCGGAATAGCAGCAATCGTAGCTATAAGGAGGGAATTGTTGTTCAATGACTGTTGTAGGGAGGGAGCACTGCATAATGGTAAACACAACAGTAAATAGTCAAAAATGGACTTACAAAAGATTACGAGTTCGGGTGGTAATTCTTGTTACAAATTCTTATCTAACATTTGCAAACAGTTTGGATCCAGATCATACGCCACGTTACAATGCATGTGATCTGGATCCAATCTGTTTGTCATTCGTACTAATTTTTTCTTCAATTCTTAAAACCATAAAGCAGATTTTGAGGGGTTTTTGCAGACGACAATTTTGAAGCAGACGACAATTCAGCATGATAAGGATTAAACGTAAAAGGGTGTCGCTTCCTTTCTTTTAATTTAAAAGCTTGAAATAGATTAAAATCATATCAAATGTAATCGTCAGATATTAAATGCTACACTCGGAACTGCCATTGGCGTTTCCATCTTTTAAATTTGATATCTGTGTCAGTTTTCAATGAAATACGTATTCGCTTATATGCCGTCGAACTTGTTGGTTTTTTTTAAGTATTCAATCAAAAAACGACTAACACACATTTGTAATACCAGTGGTTGCTTAATTATGCAAAAAATGTTCAATATAGAAAGCTCCTATAAGTGTTTTCTTAATTACATTCGTCTTACGTTTAACAGACATTTATATTTCCTCAAAACGTGGCTGCTAAGCACACGTTTGACTCACTACATGTATACAGTAAAACCTCTCTAATACGACCACTAAAAAGAAGGCTAATTGATTGTATATAATTCAGGTTACATCTTAAAGCAATGTGACAGTAAAACAGAAAGCTCCTAAAGGAGCTTTCTTTTTTACTGTAACCTTGCTTTAAGTGGTCACCTGTCAAAGACAGCTAAGAACTCGCACATGTTAGCTGTCGTAATAGAGAGGTTTTGCTGTAGTTTACATTAATCAGCTCATTAAGTTTATTGTTACTATGGCTATGTTATATCTGCATTTCAGTACAGTACAACTTCTCTATTACGACCACAACTTGTGTATTATTAGGTGTTAACGGCAGGTGACTGCTTAAAGCAAGGTGACAGTAAATTAGAAACCTCCTTTCTGTTTTACTGCTACATGTACTTTGCTTTAAGCTGTCACATGCATGTCCATTAAAATAGATCGGATAATCGCGACGTGAGTTTAGTTGTTTCCTAATTTTTCCCGCTTAGCCACGTTTAAATTTTGAAATACGGGTATTCTCGACTTTCCCGAACTCTGATTACAGTGGAGAATATGTTATTTTTCCAAACAAATGCGTTTATGCCTGCAAACAGGTAATTCGAGGCGGTTGATCAGGTGCCAAACTGTTTGTAACTCAAATTAAAAGGAACAGTCAGAATTGTCAAAAAGTTGATATTTTCAACACTTTATTGTAATTGCGTTTGCTTGTCGTTTGCGCTTAAACGGGAAAGAATAATGTCTCCTCCGTTGTGTCGAATTTCAATACGGATAAGTTTGACGAAATGAAATCAGGTTATCAATGTTCGACTGTAAATGCCATTTCCAAATGTAGCATTTTTTAACTTTATCCCAATTGTCTCAAATCAAAACACAATTGGATTGTGTATGACAAGCAAGGATTTCGCTAGGTTTATAGGCTTAAATAGCAGACGCTCGTAAAATCACAGTCAAAATTCAATTTAACCCTTTCACCACATAGGCGTCGCAAAACGTCGACATTGCAAACAGTTTGAATCCAGATCAGACGCCGCGTCACGCGGCGTCTGATCAGGATCCAAACTGTTTGACACTCGTGTCGTTATTTCGTAAGTAATAATAAATTAAATCTAACTTTTGCAATGATCTGCAGACACCAATTTTGAAGCAGACGACAATAAGCAGATGAAGGGGTAAAACTCTCACGATTAATTTGGCGCTGAAAGGGTTTACCCTTCTCTTGTTAATTGGCATGGTACTGACCTTTGCAAACTGTTTAGATCTAGATCAAACGCTGAGTGCTTCATTGACTTACCAGAATTCCAAACTGTTTGCAGCCCAGTTTGATATAGTGCATCTTCAATTAGAATGGAAAATTAACGTTTTTCAATTAGATAACATGATTGGTTTTAGCAATTTAATCATGTACACAGACGTGTGGTTTGTAAGAATTATACGAAAAAAACACAATGTTGAATAAGAACTGCTAAAAACATTTTAAAACAAGTTGTATTTGGAAAAAAAATCTTCTGGATCTATATATGTGTGCTTAAAAATGGCCTTTCATTCATTGTTGTTTTAAAGTGACAATCGGGATGTCAAACAGTTTAGATCGGGATGAGATTATGAGATCCAAACTGTTTGTAAAATTCACCTCAATATATGTAATTAACAGGAGAATATTTATACCAAAACTGACTTAAATGCCTCACTGAAATAATCTGCAATATACGTCATTGAAATAACTTTCACAGAACAGGGAAGAAAACTTTATAATCCCCAACAAACGCATTTATGTTAAAAATATTATATGCTCATTGCAAGCAGTCAAGCGCATTGGAGCTAGATCAGACGCCGGGTAACCAGGCTTCTGATCAGGTTCCAAACCTTTTGCCACTCAGGTCAAACTATTTTTCTATTATACGTTTGTATTTTAACGGGAAAAGAATAACGTCTTCTCCACTGTAGCTTCGATGAAATGCAAATTAAACAAACAAGACAATGCCATGTTTGAATCTTATAGATGGGGGGATCTGACAGGCAATTCGTCAAATGCGTCAATGATTAACATGAGCACGTATCTACGCCGTGTACTATTAACGTGCAATCACCGATTAAATCTTTCTCTGGGTATCGTCAGGGCTCCAGAGAGTAAAAAGGGAGTAAACTGAACAAATTCAACATTTTTTCACTCATTTCAGCATCAACTCCTATGGTGTTACTACTCATTAGAATCGTCTCGAAGAGGCGATTCTAATGAGTAGTAACAACATAGGGTTTAATGCAGAAATAAAGATTTTAAATTTTGAAATACTCTCCTTGTCTGGAGCTCTGTATCGAAAAATGACGTCTACTTTTATTTCAAAATTGAAGATTTCGGCATTTAGAAATGAGTATGTGTTTCAAATACATGTAGTTTGGAACTTGATCAGACGTCGAGTTACGGAAAATGTAATTGTACTCGATGATGTGAATTCAATGATTGAAATATAAAGCAAATGCCCAATGTGTTCCGGATTGCACAATCTATATGTAGCTTAAACATACATCAACGCTTCTGAACCATTCAAAACTAAGAAAAAAAAGTTTAATTTTAGTTTGATTACGGAGGCATAGTGTGCTCAGCCATTTCCATTGATAGTCGTTCACAAAGCTCGCCGCTTAATGCAGAACAACATTAATGTAGAAAACATGTTCTATGAGCTACAGTGGAGAAAACGTTATTCTTTCCCGTTTAAACGTAAACGAAACGCAAACGCAGTGTATTAAAATGGGTAAAATGACAACTTTTTGACAATTTTGACGACTCATTTTAAACAGAGTGGCAAACAGTTTGAAGCCTGATCACACGCCGGGTTTCCCGGCGTCTGATCTAGCTCCAAACTGTTTGCAATTTGGAAATAATAGTTTAAGCGTAAACGCGTTTATTGGGAAAGAATAACGTTTTCTCTACTGTATGTATAACCAGCACTTTGTTTAACCCTTTACCCAATAGAAGCGCCTTTTAGCGGATATGATTTATTCATCCGCTGAAGAAAATAGTTCCAATTTAATCAGTAATGAATATGTATTATATGGAATATTTTCTATATTATAGCACATGATAGCCTAAAGCAGGCTGAAAGTAAAGCAGAATGCGCTTTAAGCGCATTCTGCTTTACTTTCAACCTGCTTTAAGTAGTCACATATCTTCAATACTAGAAACAATGCTATCAGGTAAAGGGTTAAGGACTGGTGGGCAAGTAGAATAAGTGTTTAGGGCTGAACATTCCTCCAGTTTTCAGAAACCCCAGCTTATCTGAGACCCGGGCTTTCGTTTCATCTAAACGGGAAAGAATACTAGTTTCTACTACATCCCCGATATACCTGTTCCAAATGAGTTTGTACATTGAAGAATGCGTTATTCTTCCCCAGTAAACGCATCAAGTTATGTTATTTAAAACCCTATTCATTGCATACAATTTGGATCCAGATGAGACGCCGGGTAAAATTGTTTGCCACTCAAATTAAGATAAGTCGCCAGAGTTTTCCAAAAGCTGCCTCTCTTTCCATTTTTGCATTGCTATTTATTACGTTTTATTTCAAAATTTGCAATATAAATAGACAATGCAGCAAAATTAAAGTTTATGATAGATCAATAACGGGAAACTAGTGCATTCAGTGTGGTCCTGATGAATTTACTTAACATACAATGTATTCAACCCTAGTGACGAGTATACTCATCATTTACAAACAGTGTACGTGTGAGGATAATACTTGTCCCATGCAAACAGTGTAGACCCTGATCAGAGGGCTCCTCAAGGAGTCCTCTGATCAGGGTCTACACTGTTTGTCATTTTGAAATATATTGTTAAAATCAACCCTAAATAGTCAAAAATGGACTATACTTATTTTGAAATTGGAACTGTCCTTTTAAAGTTTTAGGGGTGAATGAGTTAAATGTAAATTCTACCTCCCTTGGGCATTTAGTGAGGGGTTCGTTTCCTACAGTGGTAAATGTTTTTCCTTTATTCAAGCAAATAGACGAGTGTGTCTACCTTATAAGTGTTGATGATTTCAGTAACGATCTTGGAAAATAGATAAGGGGAAATAAACCAGAACTAATTATGTTTCCTATCGTCCACGGTTGTCTCCCTGACATTGTCATTTCATAACAGTTTTTCTGATTGCGCCCAGTGGATTCTTCCATATTGTGTTAGTCCATTTTTATCGAAAGGGTGCCTGGTCTAAACTTTCCTTTTCGTTTTATATTGAAATTCCTATCGGCAAACAGTGTAGACTATGATAATAGTCTTCATTGTTTGCCTCTGTCCTAAATGTATTTTGTTCCAGAATGTCGTTGAATGCATTTCTACGACTATAATTATATGCGATTTTAGAAAATAAACAAGGGCCATTATGGCCCTACATCGCTCACCTGGTACACCATGTAAAATTTGACCTATAGTGACCTATATTATGACTGGACATCACCCACAATCTACCTCTATAGTGTTAACAAGATTTTTCTATGATTTGACCTAGTGACCTAGTTTTTGACCCGACACAACCCACATTTGATTTTGACCTAGATTTGATGTAGGCAAACATTGTGACAATATTTTATTCAGATCTAATGAGATTTGTAGCCTCTAGAGGGTTAACACATCCAGTTCAAACCTGAGCTAAATATCAATGAAGCAAACATGTTGAGCAAGATTCTTTAAAATCCATTGAGATTTGTAACCTCTAGAGAGTTAAAAATGTTTTTCTATGATTTGACCTAGTGACCTAGTTTTTGACCGGACATGACCCACATTTTAACTTGACCTAGATTTCTTGAAGACAAACATTGTAATCAAGTTTCATGAAGATATCCAATGAAATTTGTAGCCGCTAGAGTGTTAACAAACCAATTGTGAACACACAGACATACATACAGACAGACGACGGAAATCCAGAGATCCTAATAGCTCACCTTGGCACTTCGTGCCAGGTGAGCTTAAAAGTTAACCCCCTGAAGGCCTTCACTGCCATAACGTCATCTTTTGCAACAATTTTTATCTGCTTTTCTTTCTCAAATTTAAATTTGAGGTATTTTGACTCAATAAATTTTGAATTGAGTGTCAAATAGATGGGTCTTGATCAGATGCTATGTTACGCGGTGTCTGATCATGATCCAGCAAACTATTTGCAAATAACTATTGTACTCGGGTAAGGCAGTGAAGGGGTTAATCTTTTGTAAGGTGAGCAGATTCTGTAATCTACTAGCAAAGTTGTTGTTGACTGCATTTCTAAGAGTATATGCCATGCCCTTTAGAAAAGATTATCACTTACTTGACATTCAGAATATTATAATAATCCTATGTAATTCGGGCAGACAGGTCTGATCAAACAGTGTAGACCCTGATCAGACTGCTCCTTCAGGAGCAGTCTGATCTGGGTCTACACTGTTTGCTCTTTCAGTTTGCACCTTTTGGACAACTTACTGTGTGATAGTGATTTGTTCTTTTTTTCTGGGTAGAAACAAAATGTTGACTGATGTGGAACATATATTTCTTCATGTAATCCATTTCCCCATAGTCTGAATTAAGGTTTGAAGACGGGTGTTCACTTAAAGTAGTGTGAAAGTAAAGCACCATGCATCTAAACATGCATTCTGCTTTACTTTCAGTCTGCTTTATAAAAGCAGACTATGCGGTAAACGTTGGGGTTAATACAATATTGACTGTATTTGTCTTACTAAGATACAGCATGGCTGAAATATAAACAATGAACCAATGAAAGTTGAATTTTTTTTAATCAATAAAAATATAGCAACTATTTCTAATACAGCTTTAGATAAAAAATAAAAATATTCATAATAAATTCTAAATTTAAAAAATAAGAAAATTGGTTTAAGAACACAGGGAACTCTAAATTATCCAAACCCACATCAAAACATAGATACACATTATTAAAACATTTCAACATAACAGGAAAACAAACCATCAGTAATTTCATACAGTGTAGACTTGTGACCATTCAGGGCATTCTCTATGGCATATTAACTCATTCCCCCCTGAAGTTTTTAATGGACAATTCCAATTTCAAAATACGTCTAGTTCATTTTTTACTATTTAGGGATGATTTTAACAATATATTTCAAAATGACAAACAGTGTATACCCTGATCAGAGGGCTCCTTATGGAGCCCTCTGATCAGGGTCTACACTGTTTGCAAAGGACAAGTGCAATCCTCACAGGTAAACTGTTTGTAAATGATGAGTATACTCGTCACTAGGGTTGAATGTGTTAACCCATTACCCCAAGACAGGTGACCACTTAAAGCAGGTTGAAAGAAAGCAGAAGGTGCCTTAAGGCACATTCTGCTTTACTTTCAGTCAGCTTTAAGCTACCATCTACTAGGATGTAGAAAATGTTTAATTCGGTACATGATTATCACTGTATAAAAGGGAACAAATCCAAGATTGTTGATGTAATAAAGTTCAAACAAAAACATAAACAAGATCTGTGCAATATCAAAATCATCTGTACACCATTACTTTTCCCTCATATACACACATGTATGAATACAAATTTACAGCATGGCTAACACGTTCTAACAATTATTCAATGTCGAAAATATCAACCCTTTCCTTCAGAATGGCATGTTCAATAAAAACTCTCTATTAGTTGTTAGGTGCTTTTAATTACAGATGACAGCTTAAAGCAAGGGGACAGTAAAACAAAAAGCTCCTTCAGGAGCTTTCTGTTTTACTGTCACCTTGCTTTAAAGCGACTCGCAACCAGATGGTGCATTAAAAATAGTAATTTGTAAATATGTGTCAAACGCTTATATAAATGGTAAAGAATTAGTTTAGGATAAGAAATTCTGTTTAAAAAAATGAATTTCAATAAAAAAAAATATTTGTCTCTGGCGGGATTCGAACCCATGGCCCGGCATTGGCGGACAGAAGGCAAAATAGGGGAAACCGTTTAGACCAATGGACCACGGAACTATCCGTTTATCTCGGATCGATTTAACGTATTTCAATGTGTTGCGGTCGAAAGTGCATACAACTTCGTAATTCGGCTCGTGTTTATGCCTGAGCCCGTGTAGAGAAGCAACAGCAACAACTATACCGTCTACTAGTCGGTATAGAAAAACGATGGAAAATATCTAAAAATCTAAGATTCGGTGACGATTCTTGAGACTTTTTTTGGACTGATCATATTTTTTTAATGTCAGAAGCCAAATAATGCCACAAATTTGCTTTTATTTGAGTATTTTATTTTATTTTGACAAGTACACCATCCGGTTGCGAGTCGCTTTAAGCTGTCACCAGTCTTTTATACAATTAATCATCTTTCTGGTCTTCATAGAGAAGTTTAAATGAATTCATACCTCAAGCTCACAGAAATTCTACTACCCTTTCCTGGTATAGAGCCAATGGGGATCTTTTCTTGCATGTTTGACAAGTGACTGCTTAAAGCAGGATGTAAGCAAAGTAGACATCTCTTAACCCTTTACCCCAAGAGCCTGTTTCTAGTATTAAAGATTGACCACTTAAACCAGGTTGAAAGTGAAGTAGAATGTGCCCTAAGGCACATTCTGCTTTACTTTCAGCCTGTGTTAAGCTTCAATCTGCTATGATATAGAAAATATTTATTATTGTACAAATTCATAACTGTGCAAAGTGAAAGTATTTTCTTCAGTGGAGGAATAAATAAAAGGCATATTTATAGGGTAATGGGTTAAAGGAGTGTCTGCTGTACTTCCAGTCTGTTTAATGCAAACACAAGTTTCTTCCTGTTTAAGCAAACATCTGTCTTCAATATTGAACACAAGCTATGGGGACACAAGTTAACCCTTTCCCCAATAGAAGCGACTTTTAGCGTATTTAATTTACTCCTCCGCTGAAAAAAATAGTTCCAGTTCATACCCTTATGAACAATTACGATAACAAATATTTTCTATATCCTAGCAGATGGTTGTTTAAAGCAGGCTGAAAGTAAAGCATACTGTGCCTTAAGGCACATTCTGCTTTACTTTCAACCTGCTTTAAGTGATCACCTGTATTTAATATTATAAACGGGTTATTGGGTAAAGGGTTAAAGCAGGCTGAAAGTAAAACAGAAGGCTCCTCATGGAGTTTTCTGATTTACTTTCAGTCTGCTTTATGTATACATATGTTTTAAACCTTTAAAGCACAAGGTAATTATAAAGGATAGAGTTACCTGAGATGTCTGACCTGTCAGATACAGTATAAATCACCGGAGAGTAGCTGAACAACGAAATCTCTAATTGTTCAAAGTCCAACTCTATTATAATGAATTTAACCCTTTACCCAATAGCCTGTTTCTAGTTGTGTAGACAAACAACCACATAAAGCGAGTTAAAAGTAAATCAGAATGCCCCTTAAGATGCATGCTGCTTTACTTTCAACCTACATGAAGCTAAGCATCTGCTAGGATATAGAAAATATTTCCTTTGGTGCATATTTATGACTGAATAAAGTGGAACTATTTTCAATAGTATAGGTATAAATTGTGGGGTAAAATGATTAAATGAAACAAATGTCATCATGCATAGGGAAAATGACCTTAATACTTGACAAAAGTGTCATCACCATTGTTCAAAGATAAAACAAAGCAGTTTAACCTATTACCCCAAAAATATGCCTTTAATTTATTTCTCCACTGAAGAAATTAGTTCAACTTTCTCAAGTTATGATTGTGTACTACATGTATAAGAAAATATTTCTTTATCCTGGCAGATGATAGCTTAAAGCAGGCTGAAAGTAAAGCAGATTGCACCTTCAGGTGCATTCTGCTTTACTTTCAACCTACTTTAAGTGGTCATGTGCTTTCAAAAATAGAAACAGGCTATGGGGGTAATGGGTTAATTGACCTTGATAAATGATAAACAGTGTGTATCCTAATCAGCTAAAACACTGTCAAAACAGCTGATCAGTACACTGTTTAAGATCTGAAGTTTATAAATGAGCCATGCCATGACAAAACCTGCCTTATTGCATTGCAACATTTTACAGACCAAGCACTGTTGTCATCCCAGGCTCTGTATCTGAGTTTGGACTACACGGCCAAATACCTTATATAATACAGCTACATTAAATGCTTAAGAAAAACAGTGTTGACCAAGACGTAACGGCTGGTCTTGATCTACACTGTTTGCAATGCAATAAGGCTGGTCATGGCATGGCTTAAATCTCTTTTTGTAAATCGGATTCTTAATATAGCCAACTACTTTCAAAAGATATTGTTTATCAATTATAGGTAAATCAGTTTTTAAAATTACAAAATGTACATTACATAGGAATATGGTAAAATATAGTAAATATAAATTAACCCTTAGCCTGCCACTCACGACTATAGCTCCATATGGAAACAGCTTGGATCCGGATGAGACGCCGAGTAACTCGGCGTCTCATCCGGATCCAAGCTGTTTGACACTCGGACAACATTTTCAGCAATTTTGAGCAACTTTGAAGCACTTTGAAACTTGAAGCAGACGAGAAATATAGCAGACGACAATTTATTTGGCGGGCTAAGGGTTAACAATGGTTTATGTCTTGTACATTAAAACATTGTCAAGACTAAGACAAATTACACACTAGAGCAGTATAATTTATGCTTGAAATTAACTATGCTATCAAAAAAGACATATTTCCTACACATACCCATTTAACTACCCTGGAAACTAAACACTACATTTTAAAAACTAGTGGCAAGATTCTTCGGGTATTGAACATGGTCAACTGAACAGAAAACCAATTTGGAAGAACATTAAACATACTGGTCAAGAGGTATTGTCATAATTGTCATCTAGGATTCAATAGGTCAATCGTACAGAAAACATAGGTCAACTGATGAATGGAAAAAATATGACAGTGCCATGGAGATAAAAATGATGAAAATCATGAGAAAAAAAAAATCAAAGGAACACACAGGGAGTATTTACCCTTTCACTGCCAAATTATCATCGGCTTGATACTTCTCAGCATTTTTTGTTAGAAATGTTGATTGTAAGCTTTAACGACAAGCTACCAGAGGGCACCTGCTGTATGTAACCGGGTGCGATGTCCTACTCTTATTATCGACAGAGCTCTCTGGTTCTTTCGGATGCCCAATGTAAAGCACCGACACATTGGACCTCAGTTTCTAAAGTCTCATTGGAAGGATTTGGGATCTAATGTACCGCCTGATGTTTGCCGATGTGATTGGAAATGAAAAGGCTACAAGGAATGTAAAGTAGGTAAAACAGCTAACATATTAACAATGGTTAAAACATCACTAAAGACAGTAAAGAGCTGATAAAACGTTTCAAATCTACATAGTCTGCAGGGCTGCCATTTTTCTGGATTTTTCCAATTTTTTTGTATATTTATCCAAGCAGGTGGTAGCTTAAAGCAGGTTGAAAGTAAAGCAAAATGCACCTTAAGGTGGGTGGTAGCTTAAAGCAGGTTGAAAGTAAAGCAGAATGCGCCTTAAGGTGGGTGGTAGCTTAAAGCAGGTTGAAAGTAACGCAAAATGCACCTTAAGGTGGGTGGTAGCTTAAAGCAGGTTGAAAGTAAAGCAGAATGCGCCTAAAAAAGAAGGTTTTGCAGCTATATAAAGGTTAGACATAAATGTCATGTTTGGGGAACAGCGGCAAGGCTCGTTGTAAGGAGGGAGTCATTGTTGGGAGGGCCATTGTAGGGAGGGAACACTGTATAAGCAAACATTGCTGACCAAGAAGAGAGATCACTAAATGCTGTGGCAACCGTGGCCTAGTGGTTAGGGCATCCGCCTCGGAAGCGGGAGGTCGAAGGTTCGAATCCCGGAGCCGGATACGGGGTTGGAACAGATGTGGCCGGTTGGTGAGCCGCCAGCTAGTTAAACGAATGGTTACCGTAGGCCTGTCTCTGCCAGATGCCCGGCAATAAGAGAAGGGATTCGGGAGGTACTGTGCGCGCAAAAAGGATAGGTGTCTCATAAGCCAAACTGGCTGGCCCTTTCAATAGGGGTGACACTATAATAAACAAAGCCTTTACCTTTTTTTGCTGTGTCTCATGAGGGGCCTACACTGTATAACTATACAGTAAAACCTCGCTATTACGACCACTAAAACGAAGACTAATTGAGTGTTTAATAGACAGGTGACAGCTTAAAGCAAGGTGACAGTGAAACAGAAAGCTCCTAAAGGAGCTTTCTGTTTCACTGTCACCTTGCTTTAAGCGGTCACCTTTCGTAAACACCCTAATAATAACATAATTTAGTGGTCGTAATAGAGAGGTTTTACTGTATATAGTTTTAACTATATTAAGTGAGAAGGTTATTGCATATAATATAACATCCTAACATATATTTTACCATGTACAATGTACAATCAGACATCCATGAATTTGTAAACAAATAAACACAAACAAAAACCATGCAGAAACCATTAAACCATAAAATTCGTAAATATTCTAAAGATGGACAAAAATATCTTAATTAAAAATCTATTTTCAACGAATAAAACATTATGTTAAGATAGCTCAATTATGTTGGTAACTTTTACCCATTACCCCATAAATACGCCTTTTTACGCCTTTAAATTATTCCTTCAGTGAAGAAACAAGTTCAACTTTATACTGTTATGTATATACCATAAGATATATTTTCTATTCCCTAGCAGATTATAGCTTAAAGCACTAGGCTGCATGTAAAGCAGAATGCACCTTAAGGTGCATTCTGCTTTACTTTCAACCTGCTTTAAGTAGTCACATATTTTCAATACTAGAAACAGGCTACGGGGTAATGGGTTAAGATATGTGAACATCGGCCACTTAATAAACAAACATAACAATCTCTAAAAACTACTTAACCCATTGCTCTACAGGTTTGAGTGTGTTTGAGAAAACCCCATTAGTTTGATAATGTGTACTAGCCATGCATTAAAGATATCAAATTTGCTTTTAGAAATGCATAAATATAAACTTATTGCACATGTTTTAGAAAAGAAACAAAAATGTACACATTATTTATATACAGACAAATTGATAGGTTCTAATGTTCCTCAGAGCCCTAAACTACCAGATAATAATAACAGTACACTGTTCCCTCTCTACAATGACACCCAATGGGAGACAAAAATGTGTGTTGTTCGAAGTGAGTTTCTTACAGGGAGGGAAAATTAATACCCTTAGAGTGCTTACATTTGCAAATAGTTTATGCCTAGATCAGACGCCGCGTAAAGCGGCATCTGATCTAGGTTCAAACTAGTTGTAATTAGTCTTGATGTTTCTTCTGTCAAAATGTCCAATAACGTAACTTTCAGAAAAAACAGCAAACGACAATTTTAAGTAGATGACATTGCAGCAGTGAAAAGGTTAGACATACACATGTAATTGTGTTATTTGGGGAAAAGCTGCAAGGATTGTTGTAAGGAGGGAATCATTGTTCTAGGGACTGTTGTAGGGAGGGAGCACTGTACCATGTGATAATTCAACAATAACCCTTCTCCTGGGGCCCATTTCATAAAACTTCGTACGACAAAAACGATCGTAAGTCAAAACTTTAAAATACATTTAATTTCTGATTTCTCTATCTAATCCTTTCTTGTAACATCTTTTTGGAATCGTCTTTTCAAGACGATTCCAAAAAGATGTGACAAGACAGGATTAGATAGAGAAATTAATAATTATTGAGACTTTTATAATCTGACTTACGATTGTTTTTGTCGTACAAAGTTTTATGAAACGGGCCCCAGCTGAGCAAGTTGCTGTTCTTAAAACAGTAACTCATTACACCATAGATATGCCTATTTATGTATTTAATTCATTCCGCCACTGAACAAAATAGTTCCATTTTATACAGTTATAAATGTGCAACATAAGAAACTATGATATAATTATAAAACATTGCTTATGATACAAAGTTCATGAATGTATAAATTGGAACTACAGTGTTCCCTCCCTACAACGACTCCCTCCTTACAACGACCCTTGCCACAGTTCCCTAAACAGGATAATTATGTCTAAGGCTTTTACTGCTGTAATACCGTTTGCTTAAAGCTGTCTCTGCTGTTTGCTGTAATATCGTTTGCTTAAAGTTGTCGTCTGCTGTTTTCTTAAAGTTACATAATGGACATTTTGACAGAAAAAACTTAATGTTGAGTGACACACGGCTTGAATCGTTGTATAGAGGGAGCGCTGTATTTGCTTCAGTGGAGGAAAAAACTGAATAGGCTAAAAGACGCTTCTACCAGGGAAAGGGTTAAAAATAATTACAGCCATGGGAATATTCATAATTACACAATATGGTAATGCTTTCATAATAAACTTATTGCTGTACATAGATTTGTTTAAATAAAAACACAACTTACCAAAACAATAATTAATGTTTCCATCCAGTTATTATACTTCTAGTGACCGTTATCTAAATTACAGGGTAAGTAACTCCTACAATCATCTTCATACATTTTGTACAACATTATCTGTATTTCTATCATATTATATCCATGGTAAATATTTCATTGAATACATACCAGAGCTCCAGATAAGGTGAGTATTTCAACAAAAAATCTTTATTTCTGCATTAAACACTATGGTGTCACTACTCATTAGACTTGTCCTTTCAAGACGATTCTAAAGAGTAGTAACACCATAGGATTTGGTGCTGAATGAGCAAAACAAATGTAAGATTTGTTCAATTTACTCCCTCTTACCTTAAGCCCTGAAAACTTACTGTTACAATATCAACAAGCACCTTAGAGCTGATATCCCCTGCCGCAGCGATTGTCGAGAAGAAAGTGGCAAACTTTACTGTGGGAGGAAGGGGCAAATGGTGTTCACCTTTCTTTAAAGACCAACATTGATAAACTTTTTACTAAGTTTTATAAAAAATCTGTTCAATTTTCTACACAATAAAAGCCTAAACAATACTAAAATAATGCCTTTTCTAGCATATCTGAGTGGGCAGGTATATGTAACATTGTGAGCAAGTATTATTGTGTAGAAAATTGAACAGAGGGCTCCTATTGGATTTTTCATTGTTTTTTCTGTAGAGATTTCGGATTACATATGCAAACAGTGTAGACCCTGATCAGAGGGCTCCTATAGGATATTTTCATTGTTTTTTTATTGTCATACCAAAAATGCAACAACAGACTGGTTCAAAATACCTGTACTAGAAGAGTAATTTATCGTGAGGTTTTTAACCCCTTTACCGCCAAATTGTCGTCTGCTTCAATATTACTTTCTACAATGTCGTTTCAAAGTAAGAGATAAGGCAGTATATCTGACGTTATTTCAAACAAGTGGCAACCAGTTTTGGTCCTGATCAAACGCCGCGTCAGACGGCGTCTGATCAGGATCAAAACTGTTTGCAATTGTGCTTTATGACTTTTTTGAGAGCGGAAGGGCTATTCTCAGAATCACGGTATCTGAGCAGTATCCACACTATTTCTCCTTTTCGTGATCAAATTTATCGTGAGGTTTTTAACCCCTTTACCGCCAAATTGTCGTCTGCTTCAATATTACTTTCTTCAATGTCGTTTCAAAGTTAGAGATAAGGCAGTATATCTGACGTTATTTCAAACAAGTGGCAACCAGTTTTGATCCTGATCAAACGCCGCGTCAGGCGGCGTCTGATCAAGATCAAAACTGTTTGCAATTGTGCTTTATGACTTTTTTGAGAGCGGAAGAGCTATTCTCAGAATCACGGTATCTGAGCAGTATCCACACTATTTCTCTTTTTCATGATCAAATTTATCGTGAGGATTTTAACCCCTTTACCGCCAAATTGTCGTCTGCTTCAATATTACTTTCTACAATGTCGTTTCAAAGTAAGAGATAAGGCAGTATATCTGACGTTATTTCAAACAAGTGGCAACCAGTTTTGATCCTGATCAAACGCCGCGTCAGGCGGCGTCTGATCATGATCAAAACTGTTTGCAATTGTGCTTTATGACTTTTTTGAGAGCGGAAGGGCTATTCTCAGAATCACGGTATCTGAGCAGTATCCACACTATTTCTCCTTTTCATGATCAAATTTATCGTGAGGTTTTTAACCCCTTTACCGCCAAATTGTCGTCTGCTTCAATATTACTTTCTACAATGTCGTTTCAAAGTTAGAATTAAGGCTGTATATCTGACGTTATTTCAAAGCAAGTGGCAGGCAGTTTTGATCTGGATCAAAACTATTTGCAATTGTACTTTATGACTTTTTTGAGAGTGGAAGGGCTATTCTCAGAATCACGGTATCTGATCAGTTTCCACACTATTTCTCCCTTTCATGATAAATTTATCGTGAGGTTTTTACTCCCCCCCCCCCTTTTTCTGCCAAATTGTCGTCTGCATCAATATAACTGTCTGCAATGCCGTTTCAAAACAAGTGGCAAACAGCGTCAAACAGCTTGTCCTTAAATACAGTGTAATCATAAGGAGTGCAATTGTCCTACTCGGTATACGCGCTTCGCGGAGTCTGATCAGGATCCAAACTATATACAAATTACTAGTGTATTCGGAGTAATGCAGAGAATGTAGTTAACACGTTGAATCGCCGATTATATCCGTCCTCCAAATACAGAGTGCATGTCGTATTAAGTGTCATTAGGGATGAACGGTTAAACAGGCCATTATTATAAGCGGCATTCAACTGGAAACATTAGATTTTGAATTTTTCTCATACAGCCACGTTAGTATTCAATGCGCAAAAGCAACTGCGATATACATTGCTAATTTTAGATATGTCTGTGGAGACGATTTCAATCCTTTGTCTGCTGTATCGCGACTTTGCTGGTTTTTGCAAAAAGTTTGGTTCCAGATCAGACGTCACGTAACTCGGCGTCTTCTTTGGATCCAAGCTGCTTGATACTCGTCTTTTGATTTGTTTAATTCAAAAATGTATAAATCTACATTCAACACATTTTACAGACGATAATTTCAAAGCACACGATTTTACAGCAAAATAACTTAAGGGTCAAGTTGCAGGTGCTTACAGGGGTGTAGTGTCATATATATTTGCCACCTACTCTTATCTCCTTAGAAAAGCAGAACGGATACCACATATGTCAATTACATACAGTAAACCCCCTATATTACGACCAATGAATTATGTCATGCATAACAGCTGGCTACTTAACGCAGGGTGAAAGTAGGAACCTTTAGGAGCTTTCTCTTTTGATTTCGTATTGCGTTAAGCTGAAACATGTCATTCATACAAGCCACTGACCTTCCTTTTAGTGGTCGTAATAGAGGAGTTATATGGTATTTATTTACACCAATCAAACAAAGTCTCCGTAGAAAATACAACCCGGAGAGACCATGTACTTTTATAACCACTAAAAGCAAATACATAGACGTCAATTTGGTTTGAAATGAACAACAATTCATACGTTTCATAACTGGAAGACGAAAACAGCCATTTTTTCAAACAGACGTATAGGTAGGGTATTCACTATTTCATTATAAATACTAAGGGAAGTTTTACAATGTTCACTGCTCCCTCTCCTTCCGAAATGGACTAGACTAAAATGGAAACTGGAATTGTTTATTTAAAGTTTCAGGGAGGAAAGAGTTAAGGACTGGTGGGCAAGTAGAATAAGTGTTTAGGGCTGAACATTCCTCCAGTTTTCAGAAACCCCAGCTTATCTGAGACCCGGGCTTTCGTTTCATCTAAACGGGAAAGAATACTAGTTTCTACTAAATCCCCAATATACCTAGCAAAACTGTTCCAAATGCGTTTGTACATTGGAGAATGCGTTATTCTTCCCCAGTAAACGCATCAAGTTATGTTATTTAAAACCCTATTCATTGCATACAATTTGGATCCAGATGAGACGCCGGGTAAAATTGTTTGCCACTCAAATTAAGATAAGTCGCCAGAGTTTTCCAAAAGCTGCCTCTCTTTCCATTTTTGCATTGCTATTTATTACGTTTTATTTCAAAATTTGCAATATAAATAGACAATGCAGCAAAATTAAAGTTTATGATAGATCAATAACGGGAAACTAGTGCATTGTGGTCCTGATGAATTTACTTAACATACAATGTATTCAACCCTAGCGACGAGTATACTCGTCATTTACAAACAGTGTACCTGTGCTGATTACACTTGTCCTGTGCAAACAATGTAGACCTTGATCAGAGGGTTCCTTAAGGAGCCCTTTGATCAGGGTCTACACTTTTTGTTATTTTGAAATATACTCAATTCCAAAAGAAACTGTGCACTTTGTTTTCTGTAATTATTTATTTGCTTTTTTCCTGAAAGCCCATGTATTTGGTACCATTTAGATCAGTGCATGTACAATATGGCAGTTATTTCAGATTTTGAGATGCGGTCGTTTAAAGTGGATGTTTTTAATCGAGAAAAGACGAAGTTTCAAACTCTAAGTTGCAAAGTAACTCTGAGAGTCAGACTGTTTTAAGTTGGGCATTTTATGTCGGTTTAGTTGTAATCTTATGACTTTACTCATGATGCACGCGACAATGAGACATAGCGTAAAGCTTACGTGACGTCAAAAACGACGTTGGGAATGAAACGTCGTCCTATCCCTGGGTTCGGGCATTTGCAAGGTCAATAACAACTTTTTCTCCTAAAACCTCGCGTGCGACCATTATGGTGACAAAAAATAGTGTTAAACCTTTTAGAGAAAAGACACGAGTCCCCTACTGTTGACCCAAACAGAAATGACGTCATGCTCGCTGCAAATGAGCAGCCTAATGACGTACTCTCAAGGCCTGTCCCACAAAGGGTCCCCTAGCCCGGATGGATGTCCGAGTTTGCCGGAGCAAACACAATACGGTCTGTCAGATGATACCGTACTATCTTGCAGAACTTGACGCTGTTTGAAAACAACGTCGTAGTAACGTCAACGTAACACATTCGTTTGTTTGACTGCTGTCCTGGTATCTGTGCACTGTCTGCGGCGATATGCCACTTCACTTGTATGTTGAAAACGTTTGAGCAACCGAATGAGTGTGTTTCTTTGGTATACTAATGGTCTTCTCACGTTGGTGACGTTGTAGTTATGGAAAAGCATTGCATATACTCTAATTTAGCTTTTTTCATTCAATCTCAGCAAGTTCGTTGTTTACCGATGTGAAGTAAATTGTGTTTTTTTCTTTGTATAAGACATACGAATTACACTCATGCACGTTTTTGGTGACATGTGCTTTTCCCTTGGGCTGTACGTGCAAACAATATAAAATAACGCTTTTCCCGATAAACTAAGAATTTCTTAAGATATTTGAAAATAAAAAGTGCACAGTTTCTTTTGGAATTGAGTATACATTGTTAAAATTAACCCTAAATAGTCAAAAATGGACTAGACTTATTTGAAAATAGAATTGTCCATTAATAGTTTCAGGAGTGAATAAGTTAACGAGACTTTTACTGTCAATACAAAAGGCTTGAAACTCTATAAGTGTTTACATATATCACCTCTGAAGGAAAAACTGGAACATATCGCTGGAAATGGAGCAGATGGAATCAGGATATATTTAGTTTATTGGTCTTTCCCAGTGAAACAAGCCGGAGGCAAGTTTCAGTTCATCCCCTCTCTGTCTTAACAACGTCAGCTTTGAAATGTTCATCTACAAAGTTTGTTTACTTGAGAAACGTACTTTTTAAAATATATATATATATATATGAATATAATAATAATAATAATAATAGTACAATTTGGAAACCTGGTGATGAGCGTTAAATAGTTTGATTTAAAATTATACGACGAGTAGATTGCAGATCATGTGGCTATTGTACCAGTAAGATCGCGATTGGTATTCAAAAGGGGTTAATCCTTTGCCTGCTGGTCGCGACTTTATTGTTTTGTGCAAACAGTTTAGACCCAGATCAGACGCCGCGTAACGCAACGCGGCGTCTGATCTGGATCCAAACTGTTTGACACTCTTCTTTAGGTTTCTTTACTTAAAAAATGTATACATCTAAATTTAACAAATTTGGCAGACGACAATTTCGAAGCAGACGACATCACCGCAGGCTAAGGGTTAATATGCTGTACGAACTATAGATCAAGTCACGCCATAAATGTGGCAGGGAATACAATTTACCTCATTAGGCAGTGAATTATATTTTACGAAAATCTGTGCTGCAGCACGTAGTGCCGAAACGTAGGAAACAAGCTAATCAGAGATAATAGTAAGACGACTAGGCTGAAACATTTCAGTGCTAAGGGACTCTATACCGTGGTCGGCATTTTGCGCAAACAGTTTGGATTCTGATTAAACGCCGTATAACTCGGTGTCTGGTTAAATGAAAAAAAACGTTGACAATGGTGTCAGTATTTCTACAGTCAGGATTTAATAAAACCAATAGATCTAGGAAAATGTATAGCATACGTCATATGTTAAGCAATATACAGTGAAACATCTCTATCACGACCAATAAAACATGGGTGGTTGATTTCATGATTTAGGGATGACATCTTAAAACAAGGTGAACGTAAAACAGAAAGCTCCTGTTTTACGTTTACCTTGCTTTAAGCAGTCACCTGATTAAATCACCACCTAATTCATACAATCTCGTGGTCATAATAGAGAGAGGCTGCAGTAAATGAAACGTGTAAATGAGCACATGCTGTCGTATACAGATCGAGTACGTGGCTTCTTTCCTGTCTCTTTAACCCCTTCACTGCCGTGACGTCATCAATAAAAAACAATTGTCGTATGCTTTTGTTTCTAAAATTTAAATTTTGTGTATTTTGATATCAGAAATATTGAAATGAGTGGCAAACAGTTTGGATCCTGATCAGACGCCGCGTTACGCGGCGTCTGATCAGGATTCAAACTGTTTGCAAATTACTCTTGCACTCGGGGTAAGGCAGTGAAGGGGTTAACCCTTTCACCGACAAAAAGTCGATTTTGCTAACATTTTTGATCCAGGTCAGACGCCTCGTAACGCGACGTCTAACCTGGATTCAAACTGTTTGGCATTCATACACCATTATTAAAAAAATACTTGTCACACAATCGCAAATGACATATTTTAGCTGACGATATTTTGTCTACCAATATGATAATGCAGTCGGTAAAACTTGGCGTTAAAAGAATTCAAATAAGCTGCTCCCAATAGTTCCTCTCAATCTTTAAAAGAATCAAAGTACAGCGGAGAATCTATTATTCTTTCCCGTTTAAACGCAAACGCAAAACACTAAACTATAGAAAAGGACAACCTTTTGACAATTTTGATTTTTCATTTTTATCTGAGTGGCAAACTGTTTGGAGCCTGATCAGACGCCGGGTTTCCCGGCGTCTGATCTGGCTCCGAACTGTTTGCACTGGGAATAATAGGTTTTGCGTAAACGCGTCTGAACTTGAAAGTGTTGGTGATGGTTTCAAACTGAAATATATATACAGAGGTATGGAATGGAAAGAAAACCATGCAGGAGATTAATAGTGATCATTCTGAAAACAGTATTTCTATTTAGATGTCTTTGATAGTAGGCGTTTTAGCTGTTTATATAAACAGAGAACTTGTAACATTTATTATATACTGTAAAGAACCTGTAAACCGGATTCGGCCTGATAATATAACCATTTTTTGGCAAATAACTTAAACACGTAAATATTATTTCAGGCATATTTGGCGAGAATCTTTACCTACGATAAATTAAATTTATTAAAAAAGCTCGATGATGGTTTTTTTAAACCGCAGCGAGTTCGACAACCTTTGGTGCCGCCGCATTTTAAAGAAACATGTCACTTTCTTCGTCCGGAAATGATTCATGCAAAAAAGCAAAGTGAAAGTAGATTCTTCTTATTTTACGAAAATCATGTTAACTGCAGAATGTACTGTTTATTCACTTGACGTTCATTACTTTATATGGTTTCATTGTTTCATCTAATACAGTTTTCAAACATACATGTAATCGAGTTTCGTTTTTAACCCCTTCACTGCCATGACGTCATCAAATTTAAACAATTGTCGTCTGCTTCTATTTCTAAAAATCAATTTTTTAGGTATTTTGACTTAAGAAATATTGAAACGAGTGTCAAACAGTTTGGATCCTGATCAGACGCCGCGTTACGCGGCGTCTGATCAGGATCCAAACTGTTTGCAAATAACTACTGGACTCGGGGTAAGGCAGTGAAGGGGTTAAGGAACTGATAATACCCATCGATATGATTGAATGTTCTTCTCTGGAGCTGGGGCCCGTTTTATAAAATGTCGTACTCGTACGACAAAAAAGGTCGTAAGTCAGAATCTACATTTCTCAAGAATTATGTATTTCTACATCTAATCCTGTCTTGCGACACCCCATTTGAATCGTCTTGAAAAGACGATTCCAAAGAGATGTCACAAGACAGGATAAGATGGAGAAATCAGAAATTAGATGTATTTTAAAGTTTTGACTTAAGACCGTTTTTGTCGTACGACGTTTCATAAAACGGCCCCCAGAGGAGCACTGGGTAAATGTTTTGAAACTGATGCTGACAAGAGATGGTCTCAGAGACTTTAAAACCTCACAAACTCCTTCACCATTGACCCCTTCACTGCCTTCACTCGAGTATAAAAGTAACTTACAAACAGTTTATATCCTGATCAGACGCCGCGCAACGCGGCGTCTAATCAGGATCCAAACTGTTTGAAACTCATTTTAATATATTTTTCTAAATTTGAGAAATATAAGGAGAGAATTGTTTGAAATTGATTACGACATGGCAGTGAATGGGTTAAAAAAATCGTCCACGTTAACTATTGCTTTCCCATAAAATAATATGTCTAAAACATTTATCAGCCCAAGTTTTATTCTTCATTTTCTAAGTATGTACAATCACATATACAAGAGAACACATTCTATAATACTATATCAAAGCCATAAAGTGTCGTCTGCTTCAAATGTTTTGTCTGCGAATACTTTTAAAAAATCATTTTTAAGCTATTTAAAATGAAGAAAACTAGCATATGAGTACCAAAGAGTTTGGATCGAGATAAGACACCGCGGACAACCAATATCTGCATATCACTATAAATATTTTGGCATTCTTCTTTGATTAGATAGCTTCATACAGTGGATAATGTATTATGTTTTCCCAATAAACGCGATTATGCTAAAATCTTTATGTCTATTGTAAACATTTTCGAGCCAGATGCCAGGTAACCCTGCATCTGATCAGGCTCCAAACAGTTTGCCCACTCAGATA
This sequence comes from Gari tellinella, assembly GCA_922989275.2. Classification (NCBI taxonomy): domain Eukaryota; kingdom Metazoa; phylum Mollusca; class Bivalvia; order Cardiida; family Psammobiidae; genus Gari; species Gari tellinella. The sequence goes on from OV277859.1 coordinate 87,454,005, forward strand.
GAATAGATCGACAGACTCTTCAAAAAGTTGTCATTGTAAACATTTTATTCCATAACATTTACATCCGGTTCCGTTAAACGGGGGAGAATAACGTTTCCTCCTCTGTATCAATTTTTTTTTATAGGATTGATGTTTCATAGTTAAAGAAAAGTCCATACACAATATACTCCAAAAAGTTTAATAGTTTTAGCCTTTACATCATAAATAGCCTGATTCTAGTTTTGAAGACAGGTGCCCACTTAAAGCAGGTTGAAAGTAAAGCCGAATGCGCCTTAAGGCGCATTCTGCTTTACTGACAGCCTGCTTTAAGCTACCATCTATTTAGAAATGTCTACTTATGGTACATGTTCAAAGCTGTATAAATTGGAACTATGTTCTTCAGCGGAGCTATAGATTAATTGCGCTAAAAGGCGCTTGTATTGGGGAACGGGTTAAATGACCTGCGAACAGTTAAGCACAATATCGGAGGTCAAGACCTTCAGAGACGGAAAATGACCAAACCTATTCGATATCAAGCTAAGATACTGTAAAACGTACAACTTACAAATACCGTTGTCATAGTAAATGTATTGTCTGTTGTGGGGGAATTTGGGAAAATATATTATGCTGGTATATCCCTTGACGAATGGGACTTATGGTACATGTGCATGTTCAAGACTGTATAAATTGGAACTATGTTCCTCAGCGGTACTATAGATTTATTGTGCTAAAAGGCGATTGTGTGGGTGACGAGTTAAATGACCTGCCAACAGTTTAGCATAATATCGGAGGTCAAGACCTTCAGAGATTGAGACTGACCAAAATTATTCGATATCAAGACACGAGACTGTCAAACGGACAACTTACAAATACCGTTGTCATAGTAAATGTATTGCCTGTTGTTGGGAATTTTGGGGAAATATATTATGCTGGTACAGTGCCCCCTCTCTACAACGGCTCTCCCAACAGTTAACGACTCCTTCCTTACAACGACCCTTGCCGCAGTTCCTAAACAGGACCGTTATGTCATACGCTTCTACTGCTGCAATATCGTCTGCTGTTTTTCTCAAAGTTACATATTTGACATTTTGACAGAACAAAGGTTAATGATGAGTGCCAAACAGCTTGAATTCAGATCAGACGCCGCGTTACGCGGCGTCTGATCTGAATTCAAGCTGTTTGCAAATGTAAACCAATCCCCCTCCCTATAACGACTCCCTCCGCACAACGCGCACAATTGTTGTCTCCCATTGGATGTTGTTTTAGAGAGGGGCGCTGTATATCCCTTGACGAATGGGACTTATGCATTTGTAAATCGAATTGGAAGTTGATAGTCTCCCAATGTCCTTCTGAAGATTAATTCCATCCCTTGATCTTTAGGCCATGGTCAGCAATGGCCCATAAATAACCCCATTACATAATCACTTTACGTGGACATAGCTCAGACATAAATATTCTCTAAGGCTTTAATAAAGATAGAAAAGACACTCATACCAGTTGACATTCAAAACCCATTAGGAACATAAGTCAACGTTTTATCATGGTGCCTAGCAGGGTTACGAATTTTATGTCGTATGAAAATACAGTCGAAATTCGATACTTCGAACTCGCTCAAATCGACCTTACCTGTACATTGTATTTCATGTTTAACTTCGATTAATTGATATCGCTTAAGTCGAACATACCCGTATTTCAAAGTTAAAACGTGGCTAAGCCACGTTTTAACTTTGAAATATTGGTATGTTCGAACTAAAGCGAGTTCGAATAATCGAGTTTCGACTGTAGTATGCTTGTGTGTGGTCTATTATGTTTCTGAGACTCTTTATTATCTTCAGTGAAGGAAAACATTATTCTTCCTGTAGAATATTTTAAAATATGAAACTCTGCCCACGATAAACACATCTGAGCTAAACTATTACACTGATCAATAAAATATGGAAACTTTACACCGTAAACGAGTGCAAACTCATGCCAGACATTTTTTTTAAGAATACCACCTTGGTCAAGAAATTCTGATCTAGGAAATACAGTAAAACATCTCTATTGCAACAACTCAATTGTGTTTATTAGTAGGTTTTAACGACAGCTGACTGCTTAAAGCAAGGTGACTGTCGCCCTGGTTTAAGCGACCATCTGTCTTTGATACAACCAGTTAACGTTACGCTGGGCGTAATCAGGATCCAGTATGTTTCCAAATCATGAAATATCGGGATACAGGGCAAACACTATGCCCAAACTTATAGAAAATTGACCTAGCATTGATGTATGCGTCCTTTAAACCATAACCCCATAGCCTGTTTCTAGTTTTGACGACAGGTTACTACTTAAAGCAGGTTGAAAGTAAAGTAGAATGCGCCTTGAGGCACATTCTGCTTTACTTTCAGTCTGTTTTAAGCTACCATCTGCTAGAAAATAGAAAATATTTCTGGTGATACATATTCATGACTGTATAATTTGGAACTATCTTGTTCAGTGGAGGAATAAATTAGGGGCGTAAAAAGGGGTATTTATGGGGTAATGGGTTAACTAACAGTGAACCGCTGTAAAGTACATGCACACGTGCCTGCACTATTTGTCATTTTGAAATACAGCGCTCCCTCTCTACAACAACACCCATTTGGAGATGAAGATCATGTATGTTGTTCGTATGGAGTTGTTATAGGGAGAAAAATTGGCTTACATTTGCAAAAGGCTTGAGTCCAGATCAGACGCCGCGAAATGCATTGTCTGATATGGATTCAAGCTATTTGTCACTCGTCATTATGTTTTATTCTTTTAAAATGTCCATTATGTGACTTTGAGAAAAACAGCAGACGATAATTGTCAGCAGACGATATTGCATCCGTGAAAAGGTAGGACATAATTGTTTTGTTTGCGGAATAGCAGCAATCGTAGCTATAAGGAGGGAATTGTTGTTCAATGACTGTTGTAGGGAGGGAGCACTGCATAATGGTAAACACAACAGTAAATAGTCAAAAATGGACTTACAAAAGATTACGAGTTCGGGTGGTAATTCTTGTTACAAATTCTTATGTAACATTTGCAAACAGTTTGGATCCAGATCATACGCCACGTTACAATGCATGTGATCTGGATCCAATCTGTTTGTCATTCGTACTAATTTTTTCTTCAATTCTTAAAACCATAAAGCAGATTTTGAGGGGTTTTTGCAGACGACAATTTTGAAGCAGACGACAATTCAGCATGATAAGGATTAAACGTAAAAGGGTGTCGCTTCCTTTCTTTTAATTTAAAAGCTTGAAATAGATTAAAATCATATCAAATGTAATACATCGCTCGTCAGATATTAAATGCTACACTCGGAACTGCCATTGGCGTTTCCATCTTTTAAATTTGATAGCTGTGTCAGTTTTCAATGAAATACGTATTCGCTTATATGCCGTCGAACTTGTTGGTTTTTAAAGTATTCAATCAAAAAACGACTAACACACATTTGTAATACCAGTGGTTGCTTAATTATGCAAAAAATGTTCAATATAGAAAGCTCCTATAAGTGTTTTCTTAATTACATTCGTCTTACGTTTAACAGACATTTATATTTCCTCAAAACGTGGCTGCTAAGCACACGTTTGACTCACTACATGTATACAGTAAAACCTCTCTAATACGACCAGTAAAAAGAAGGCTAATTGATTGTATAGAATTCATGTTACATCTTAAAGCAATGTGACAGTAAAACAGAAAGCTCCTAAAGGAGCTTTCTTTTTTACTGTAACCTTGCTTTAAGTGGTCACCTGTCAAAGACAGCTAAGAACTCGCACATGTTAGCTGTCGTAATAGAGAGGTTTTGCTGTAGTTTACATTAATCAGCTCATTAAGTTTATTGTTACTATGGCCATGTTATATCTGCATTTCAGTACAGTACAACTTCTCTATTACGACCACAACTTGTGTATTATTAGGTGTTAACGGCAGGTGACTGCTTAAAGCAAGGTGACAGTAAATTAGAAACCTCCTTTCTGTTTTACTGCTACGTGTACTTTGCTTTAAGCTGTCACATGCATGTCCATTAAAATAGATCGGATAATCGCGACGTGAGTTTAGTTGTTTCCTAATTTTTCCCGCTTAGCCACGTTTAAATTTTGAAATACGGGTATTCTCGACTTTCCCGAACTCTGATTACAGTGGAGAATATGTTATTTTTCCAAACAAAGGCTTTTATGCCTGCAAACAGGTAATTCGAGGCGGTTGATCAGGTGCCAAACTGTTTGTAACTCAAATTAAAAGAAACAGTCAGAATTGTCAAAAAGTTGATATTTTCAACACTTTATTGTAATTGCGTTTGCTTGTCGTTTGCGCTTAAACGGGAAAGAATAATGTCTCCTCCGTTGTGTCGAATTTCAATACGGATAAGTTTGACGAAATGAAATCAGGTTATCAATGTTCGACTGTAAATGCCATTTCCAAATGTAGCATTTTTTAACTTTATCCCAATTGTCTCAAATCAAAACACAATTGGATTGTGTATGACAAGCAAGGATTTCGCTAGGTTTATAGGCTTAAATAGCAGACGCTCGTAAAATCACAGTCAAAATTCAATTTAACCCTTTCACCACATAGGCGTCGCAAAAAGTCGACATTGCAAACAGTTTGGATCCAGATCAGACGCCGCGTCACGCGGCGTCTGATCAGGATCCAAACTGTTTGACACTCGTGTCGTTATTTCGTAAGTAATAATAAATTAAATCTAACTTTTGCAATGATCTGCAGACACCAATTTTGAAGCAGACGACAATAAGCAGATGAAGGGGTAAAACTCTCACGATTAATTTGGCGCTGAAAGGGTTTACCCTTTTCTTGTTAATTGGCATGGTACTGGCCTTTGCAAACTGTTTAGATCTAGATCAAACGCTGAGTGCTTCATTGACTTACCAGAATTCCAAACTGTTTGCAGCCCAGTTTGATATAGTGCATCTTCAATTAGAATGGAAAATTAACGTTTTTCAATTAGATAACATGATTGGTTTTAGCAATTTAATCATGTACACAGACGTGTGGTTTGTAAGAATTATACGAAAAAAACACAATGTTGAATCAGAACTGCTAAAAACATTTTAAAACAAGTTGTATTTGGAAAAAAAATCTTCTGGATCTATATATGTGTGCTTAAAAATGGCCTTTCATTCATTGTTGTTTTAAAGTGACAATCGGGATGTCAAACAGTTTAGATCGGGATGAGATTATGAGATCCAAACTGTTTGTAAAATTCACCTCAATATATGTAATTAACAGGAGAATATTTATACCAAAACTGACTTAAATGCCTCACTGAAATAGTCTGCAATATACGTCATTGAAATAACTTTCACAGAACAGGGAAGAAAACTTTATAATCCCCAACAAACGCATTTATGTTAAAAATATTATATGCTCATTGCAAGCAGTCAAGCGCCTTGGAGCTAGATCAGACGCCGGGTAACCAGGCTTCTGATCAGGTTCCAAACCTTTTGCCACTCAGGTCAAACTATTTTTCTATTATACGTTTGTATTTTAACGGGAAAAGAATAACGTCTTCTCCACTGTAGCTTCGATGAAATGCAAATTAAACAAACAAGACAATGCCATGTTTGAATCTTATAGATGGGGGATCTGACAGGCAATTCGTCAAATGCGTCAATGATTAACATGAGCACGTATCTACGCCGTGTACTATTAACGTGCAATCACCGATTAAATCTTTCTCTGGGTATCGTCAGGGCTCCAGAGAGTAAAAAGGGAGTAAACTGAACAAATTCAACATTTTTTCACTCATTTCAGCATCAACTCCTATGGTGTTACTACTCATTAGAATCGTCTCGAAGAGACGATTCTAATGAGTAGTGACAGCATAGGGTTTAATGCAGAAATAAAGATTTTAAATTTTGAAATACTCTCCTTATCTGGAGCTCTGTATCGAAAAATGTCGTCTACTTTTATTTCAAAATTGAAGATTTCGGCATTTAGAAATGAGTATGTGTTTCAAATAGTTTGGAACTTGATCAGACGTCGAGTTACGGAAAATGTAATTGTACTCGATGATGTGAATTCAATGATTGAAATATAAAGCAAATGCCCAATGTGTTCCGGATTGCACAATCTATATGTAGCTTAAACATACATCAAAGCTTCTGAACCATTCAAAACTAAGAAAAAAAAGTTTAATTTTAGTTTGATTACGGAGGCATAGTGTGCTCAGCCATTTCTATTGATAGTCGTTCACAAAGCTCGCCGCTTAATGCAGAACAACATTAATGTAGAAAACATGTTCTATGAGCTACAGTGGAGAAAACGTTATTCTTTCCCGTTTAAACGTAAACGAAACGCAAACGCAGTGTATTAAAATGGGTAAAATGACAACTTTTTGACAATTTTGACGACTCATTTTAAACAGAGTGGCAAACAGTTTGAAGCCTGATCACACACCGGGTTTCCCGGCGTCTGATCTAGCTCCAAACTGTTTGCAATGGAAATAATAGTTTAAAGGGACTCGCAACCGGATGGTGTACTTGTCAAAATAAAATAAAATACTCAAATAAAAGCAAATTTGTGGCATTTTTTGGCTTCTGACATTAAAAAAATATGATCAGTCCAAAAAAAGTCTCAAGAATCGTCACCGAATCTTAGATTTTTAGATATTTTCCATCGTTTTTCTATACCGACTAGTAGACGGTATAGTTGTTGTTGTTGCTTCTCTACACGGGCTCAGACATAAACACGAGCCGAATTACGCAGTTGTATACACATTGAAATACGTTAAATCGATCCGAGATAGTTCCGTGGTCCATTGGTCTAAGCGGTTTTCCCTATTTTGCCTTCTGTCCGCCAATGCCGGGCCCCGGGTTCGAATCCCACCAGGGACCAATATTTTTTTTTATTGAAATACATTTTTTTAAACAGAATTTCTTATCCTAAACTAATTCTTTACCATTTATATAAGCGTTTGACACATATTTACAAATTACTATTTTTAATGCACCATCTGGTTGCGAGTCGCTTTAAGCGTAAACGCGTTTATTGGGAAAGAATAACGTTTTCTCTACTGTATGTATAATTATCTCTTTGTTTAAGGACTGGTGGGCAAGTAGAATAAGTGTTTAGGGCTGAACATTCCTCCAGTTTTCAGAAACCCCAGCTTATCTGAGACCCGGGCTTTCGTTTCATCTAAACGGGAAAGAATAATAGTTTCTACTACCTCCCCAATATACCTAGCAAAACTGTTCCAAATGAGTTTGTACATTGGAGAATGCGTTATTCTTCCCCAGTAAACGCATCAAGTTATGTTATTTAAAACCCTATTCATTGCATACAATTTGGATCCAGATGAGACGCCGGGTAAAATTGTTTGCCACTCAAATTAAGATAAGTCGCCAGAGTTTTCCAAAAGCTGCCTCTCTTTCCATTTTTGCATTGCTATTTATTACGTTTTATTTCAAAATTTGCAATATAAATAGACAATGCAGCAAAATTAAAGTTTATGATAGATCAATAACGGGGAAACTAGTGCATTGTGGTCCTGATGAATTTACTTAACATACAATGTATTCAACCCTAGCGACGAGTATACTCATCATTTACAAACAGTGTACGTGTGAGGATAATACTTGTCCCATGCAAACAGTGTAGACCCTGATCAGAGGGCTCCTTTAGGAGTCCTCTGATCAGGGTCTACACTGTTTGTCATTTTGAAATATATTGTTAAAATCAACCCTAAATAGTCAAAAATGGACTATACTTATTTTGAAATTGGAATTGTCCTTTTAAAGTTTTAGGGGTGAATGAGTTAAATGTAAATTCTACCTCCCTTGGGCATTTAGTGAGGGGTTCGTTTCCTACAGTGGTAAATGTTTTTCCTTTATTCAAGCAAATAGACGAGTGTGTCTACCTTATAAGTGTTGATGATTTCAGTAACGATCTTGGAAAATAGATAAGGGGAAATAAACCAGAACTAATTATGTTTCCTATCGTCCACGGTTGTCTCCCTGACATTGTCATTTCATAGCAGTTTTTCTGATTGCGCCCAGTGGATTCTTCCATATTGTGTTAGTCCATTTTTATCGAAAGGGTGCCTGGTCTAAACTTTCCTTTTCGTTTTATATTGAAATTCCTATCGGCAAACAGTGTAGACTATGATAATAGTCATCATTGTTTGCCTCTGTCCTAAATGTATTTTGTTCCAGAATGTCGTTGAATGCATTTCTACGACTATAATTATATGCGATTTTAGAAAATAAACAAGGGCCATTATGGCCCTACATCGCTCACCTGGTACACCATGTAAAATTTGACCTATAGTGACCTATATTATGACTGGACATCACCCACAATCTACCTCTATAGTGTTAACAAGATTTTTCTATGATTTGACCTAGTGACCTAGTTTTTGACCCGACACAACCCACATTTGATTTTGACCTAGATTTGATGTAGGCAAACATTGTGACAATATTTTATTCAGATCTAATGAGATTTGTAGCCTCTAGAGGGTTAACACATCCAGTTCAAACCTGAGCTAAATATCAATGAAGCAAACATGTTGAGCAAGATTCTTTAAAATCCATTGAGATTTGTAACCTCTAGAGAGTTAAAAATGTTTTTCTATGATTTGACCTAGTGACCTAGTTTTTGACCGGACATGACCCACATTTTAACTTGACCTAGATTTCTTGAAGACAAACATTGTTATCAAGTTTCATGAAGATATCCAATGAAATTTGTAGCCTCTAGAGTGTTAACAAACCAATTGTGAACACACAGACATACATACAGACAGACGACGGAAATCAAGAGATCCTAATAGCTCAACTTGGCACTTTGTGCCAGGTGAGCTTAAAAGTTAACCCCCTGAAGGCCTTCACTGCCATAACGTCATCTATTGCAACAATTTTTATCTGCTTTTCTTTCTCAAATTTAAATTTGAGGTATTTTGACTCAATAAATTTTGAATTGAGTGTCAAATAGATGGGTCTTGATCAGATGCTATGTTACGCGGTGTCTGATCATGATCCAGCAAACTATTTGCAAATAACTATTGTACTCGGGTAAGGCAGTGAAGGGGTTAATCTTTTGTAAGGTGAGCAGATTCTGTAATCTACTAGCAAAGTTGTTGTTGACTGCATTTCTAAGAGTATATGCCATGCCCTTTAGAAAAGATTATCACTTACTTGACATTCAGAATATTATAATAATCCTATGTAATTCGGGCAGACCAGACCTCAGGTCTGATCAAACAGTGTAGACCCTGATCAGACTGCTCCTTCAGGAGCAGTCTGATCAGGGTCTCAACTGTTTGCTCTTTCAGTTTGCACCTTTTGGACAACTTACTTTGTGATAGTGATTTGTTCTATTTTTTCTGGGTAGAAACAAAATGTTGACTGATGTGGAACATATATTTCTTCATGTAATCCATTTCCCCATAGTCTGAATTAAGGTTTGAAGACGGGTGTTCACTTAAAGTAGTGTGAAAGTAAAGCACCATGCATCTAAACATGCATTCTGCTTTACTTTCAGTCTGCTTTATAAAAGCAGACTATGTGGTAAGCGTTGGGGTTAATACAATATTGACTGTATTTGTCTTACTAAGATACAGCATGGTTGAAATATAAACAATGAACCAATGAAAGTTGAATTTTTTTTAATCAATAAAAATATAGCAACTATTTCTAATACAGCTTTAGATAAAAAATAAAAATATTCATAATAAATTCTAAATTTAAAAAATAAGAAAATTGGTTTAAGAACACAGGGAACTCTAAATTATCCAAACCCACATCAAAACATAGATACACATTATTAAAACATTTCAACATAACAGGAAAACAAACCATCAGTTATTTCATACAGTGTAGACCTGTGACCATTCAGGGCATTCTCTATGGCATATTAACTCATTCCCCCCTGAAGTTTTTAATGGACAATTCCAATTTCAAAATACGTCTAGTTCATTTTTTACTATTTAGGGATGATTTTAACAATATATTTCAAAACAAGAGCACCGCAGTGCGGCAAAATACGCCCGTCACGGCCGGCGGGTGTCAAAGTCGTCCAGACTCAGGCCGACTGGAAAAAGTCGCCCGGAGTGTAGGCCCGACTATCGATCTCAAAAAGACTATGCTGTAGTATTGGGATAGCTCAAGTACTATCCTGATAGTATTGCGATAGTCAAGAAAAAAGTTCTAGGTTTTTTAAAAAATGCCCATTTTTGACAATAAAGGGGGCATAACTCTGCTAAAAATAGTCGCCAACGTCTGAAATTTAACAGGAACCAAAATTCACAGGTGCCTACCCTGTATGATGAGAAAGCTAAATATGAAATTTGGTTACAATAGACAAAATGTAAGTAAAATTATTATCAGGAAACAATATATTGTTAAAAAAATTGTGTGAATGGCCATAACTCTAAAAATACAGAGTCAAACCAAAAACCCGTAATATATATTAAGTCACTTCATTCATTGTATCACCATATCAAATTTGAAATCAATTGAATCAAAAATAAAAAAGTTCTGGTTTTTTTTTTAAAAATGCCCATTTTTGACAATAAAGGGGCATAACTCTGCTAAAAATAGTCGCCAACGTCTGAAACGCAAACTCGTCCGAACTATTGTGGTATGGAATATTTGTAGGAAGTTTAATCAAAATCGGTCAATAAATGAAGGTGAGAGAGCGCTAAGAAGAAAAGTTAACGGACGAAGTGTGGCTTATTTTAAATTTTAAGGATGTAAAGGGGCATAACTCATAGAAAAATAATTTAACAGGAACCAAAATTCACAGGTGCCTTCCCTGCATGATGAGAAAGATAAATATGAAATTTGGTTACAATAGACAAAATGTAAGTAAAATTATTATCAGGAAACAATATATTGTTAAAAAAATTGTGTAAAGGGGCATAACTCTGAAAATAAGACGTCAAACCAAAAACCCGTAATATATGTTAAGTAACTTCATTCATTGTATCACCATATCAAATTTGAAATAAATTGAATAATTAAAAAAAAAGTTCTGTTTTTTTTAAAAAATGCCCATTTTTGACAATAAAGGGGCATAACTCTGCTAAAACTAGCCGCTAACATCTGAAACGCGAACTCGTCCGAGCTATTGTGGTATGGAATATTTGTAGGAAGTTTAATTAAAATCGGTAAATAAATGAAGGTGAGAGAGCGCTAACAAGAAAAGTTAACGGACGGACGTACGGACGGACGTACGGACGGATGTACAGCGCTGGGTATACCATAATACGACCGTCGATGACGGGCGTATAATGACAAACAGTGTATACCCTGATCAGAGGGCTCCTTATGGAGCCCTCTGATCAGGGTCTACACTGTTTGCAAAGGACAAGTGCAATCCTCACAGGTAAACAGTTTGTAAATTATGAGTATACTCGTCACTAGGGTTGAATGTGTTAACCCATTACCCCAAGACAGGTGACCACTTAAAGCAGGTTGAAAGTAAAGCAGAATGTGCCTTAAGGCACATTCTGCTTTACTTTCAGTCAGCTTTAAGCTACCATCTACTAGGATGTAGAAAATGTTTCATTGGTACATGATTATCACTGTATAAAAGGGAACAAATCCAAGATTGTTGATGTAATAAAGTTCAAACAAAAACATAAACAAGATCTGTGCAATATCAAAATCATCTGTACACCATTACTTTTCCCTCATATACACACATGTATGAATACAAATTTACAGCATGGCTAACACGTTCTAACAATTATTCAATGTCGAAAATATCAACCCTTTCCTTCAGAATGGCATGTTCAATAAAAACTCTCTATTAGTTGTTAGGTGTTTTTAATTACAGATGACAGCTTAAAGCAAGGGGACAGTAAAACAAAAAGCTCCTTCAGGAGCTTTCTGTTTTACTGTCACCTTGCTTTAAGCTGTCACCAGTCTTTTATACAATTAATCATCTTTCTGGTCTTCATAGAGAAGTTTAACTGAATTCATACCTCAAGATCACAGAAATTCTACTACCCTTTCCTGGTATAGAGCCAGGGATCTTTTCTTGCATGTTTGACAAGTGACTGCTTAAAGCAGGATGTAAGCAAAGTAGACACCTCTTAACCCTTTACCCCAGAGCCTGTTTCTAGTATTAATGATTGACCACTTAAACCAGGTTGAAAGTGAAGTAGAATGTGCCCTAAGGCACATTCTGCTTTACTTTCAGCCTGTGTTAAGCTTCAATCTGCTATGATATAGAAAATATTTGTTATTGTACAAATTCATAACTGTGCAAAGTGAAAGTATTTTCTTCAGTGGAGGAATAAATAAAAGGCATATTTATAGGGTAATGGGTTAAAGGAGTGTCTGCTGTACTTCCAGTCTGTTTAATGCAAACACAAGTTTCTTCCTGTTTAAGCAAACATCTGTCTTCAATATTGAACACAAGCTATGGGGACACAAGTTAACCCTTTCCCCAATAGAAGCGACTTTTAGCGTATTTAATTTACTCCTCCGCTGAAAAAAATAGTTCCAGTTCATACCCTTATGAACAATTACGATAACAAATATTTTCTATATCCTAGCAGATGGTTGTTTAAAGCAGGCTGAAAGTAAAGCATACTGTGCCTTAAGGCACATTCTGCTTTACTTTCAACCTGCTTTAAGTGATCACCTGTATTTAATATTATAAACGGGTTATTGGGTAAAGGGTTAAAGCAGGCTGAAAGTAAAACAGAAGGCTCCTCATGGAGTTTTCTGATTTACTTTCAGTCTGCTTTATGTATACATATGTTTTAAACCTTTAAAGCACAAGGTAATTATAAAGGATAGAGTTACCTGAGATGTCTGACCTGTCAGATACAGTATAAATCACCGGAGAGTAGCTGAACAACGAAATCTCTAATTGTTCAAAGTCCAACTCTATTATAATGAATTTAACCCTTTACCCAATAGCCTGTTTCTAGTTGTGTAGACAAACAACCACATAAAGCGAGTTAAAAGTAAATCAGAATGCCCCTTAAGATGCATGCTGCTTTACTTTCAACCTACATGAAGCTAAGCATCTGCTAGGATATAGAAAATATTTCCTTTGGTGCATATTTATGACTGAATAAAGTGGAACTATTTTCAATAGTATAGGTATAAATTGTGGGGTAAAATGATTAAATGAAACAAATGTCATCATGCATAGGGAAAATGACCTTAATACTTGACAAAAGTGTCATCACCATTGTTCAAAGATAAAACAAAGCAGTTTAACCTATTACCCCAAAAATATGCCTTTAATTTATTTCTCCACTGAAGAAATTAGTTCAACTTTCTCAAGTTATGATTGTGTACTACATGTATAAGAAAATATTTCTTTATCCTGGCAGATGATAGCTTAAAGCAGGCTGAAAGTAAAGCAGATTGCACCTTCAGGTGCATTCTGCTTTACTTTCAACCTACTTTAAGTGGTCATGTGCTTTCAAAAATAGAAACAGGCTATGGGGGTAATGGGTTAATTGACCTTGATAAATGATAAACAGTGTGTATCCTAATCAGCTAAAACACTGTCAAAACAGCTGATCAGTACACTGTTTAAGATCTGAAGTTTATAAATGAGCCATGCCATGACAAAACCTGCCTTATTGCATTGCAACATTTTACAGACCAAGCACTGTTGTCATCCCAGGCTCTGTATCTGAGTTTGGACTACACGGCCAAATACCTTATATAATACAGCTACATTAAATGCTTAAGAAAAACAGTGTTGACCAAGACGTAACGGCTGGTCTTGATCTACACTGTTTGCAATGCAATAAGGCTGGTCATGGCATGGCTTAAATCTCTTTTTGTAAATCGGATTCTTAATATAGCCAACTACTTTCAAAAGATATTGTTTATCAATTATAGGTAAATCAGTTTTTAAAATTACAAAATGTACATTACATAGGAATATGGTAAAATATAGTAAATATAAATTAACCCTTAGCCTGCCACTCACGACTATAGCTCCATATGGAAACAGCTTGGATCCGGATGAGACGCCGAGTAACTCGGCGTCTCATCCGGATCCAAGCTGTTTGACACTCGGACAACATTTTCAGCAATTTTGAGCAACTTTGAAGCACTTTGAAACTTGAAGCAGACGAGAAATATAGCAGACGACAATTTATTTGGCGGGCTAAGGGTTAACAATGGTTTATGTCTTGTACATTAAAACATTGTCAAGACTAAGACAAATTACACACTAGAGCAGTATAATTTATGCTTGAAATTAACTATGCTATCAAAAAAGACATATTTCCTACACATACCCATTTAACTACCCTGGAAACTAAACACTACATTTTAAAAACTAGTGGCAAGATTCTTCGGGTATTGAACATGGTCAACTGAACAGAAAACCAATTTGGAAGAACATTAAACATACTGGTCAAGAGGTATTGTCATAATTGTCATCTAGGATTCAATAGGTCAATCGTACAGAAAACATAGGTCAACTGATGAATGGAAAAAATATGACAGTGCCATGGAGATAAAAATGATGAAAATCATGAGAAAAAAAAAATCAAAGGAACACACAGGGAGTATTTACCCTTTCACTGCCAAATTATCATCGGCTTGATACTTCTCAGCATTTTTTGTTAGAAATGTTGATTGTAAGCTTTAACGACAAGCTACCAGAGGGCACCTGCTGTATGTAACCGGGTGCGATGTCCTACTCTTATTATCGACAGAGCTCTCTGGTTCTTTCGGATGCCCAATGTAAAGCACCGACACATTGGACCTCAGTTTCTAAAGTCTCATTGGAAGGATTTGGGATCTAATGTACCGCCTGATGTTTGCCGATGTGATTGGAAATGAAAAGGCTACAAGGAATGTAAAGTAGGTAAAACAGCTAACATATTAACAATGGTTAAAACATCACTAAAGACAGTAAAGAGCTGATAAAACGTTTCAAATCTACATAGTCTGCAGGGCTGCCATTTTTCTGGATTTTTCCAATTTTTTTGTATATTTATCCAAGCAGGTGGTAGCTTAAAGCAGGTTGAAAGTAAAGCAAAATGCACCTTAAGGTGGGTGGTAGCTTAAAGCAGGTTGAAAGTAAAGCAGAATGCGCCTTAAGGTGGGTGGTAGCTTAAAGCAGGTTGAAAGTAACGCAAAATGCACCTTAAGGTGGGTGGTAGCTTAAAGCAGGTTGAAAGTAAAGCAGAATGCGCCTAAAAAAGAAGGTTTTGCAGCTATATAAAGGTTAGACATAAATGTCATGTTTGGGGAACAGCGGCAAGACTCGTTGTAAGGAGGGAGTCATTGTTGGGAGGGCCATTGTAGGGAGGGAACACTGTATAAGCAAACATTGCTGACCAAGAAGAGAGATCACTAAATGCTGTGGCAACCGTGGCCTAGTGGTTAGGGCATCCGCCTCGGAAGCGGGAGGTCGAAGGTTCGAATCCCGGAGCCGGATACGGGGTTGGAACAGATGTGGCCGGTTGGTGAGCCGCCAGCTAGTTAAACGAATGGTTACCGTAGGCCTGTCTCTGCCAGATGCCCGGCAATAAGAGAAGGGATTCGGGAGGTACTGTGCGCGCAAAAAGGATAGGTGTCTCATAAGCCAAACTGGCTGGCCCTTTCAATAGGGGTGACACTATAATAAACAAAGCCTTTACCTTTTTTTGCTGTGTCTCATGAGGGGCCTACACTGTATAACTATACAGTAAAACCTCGCTATTACGACCACTAAAACGAAGACTAATTGAGTGTTTAATAGACAGGTGACAGCTTAAAGCAAGGTGACAGTGAAACAGAAAGCTCCTAAAGGAGCTTTCTGTTTCACTGTCACCTTGCTTTAAGCGGTCACCTTTCGTAAACACCCTAATAATAACATAATTTAGTGGTCGTAATAGAGAGGTTTTACTGTATATAGTTTTAACTATATTAAGTGAGAAGGTTATTGCATATAATATAACATCCTAACATATATTTTACCATGTACAATGTACAATCAGACATCCATGAATTTGTAAACAAATAAACACAAACAAAAACCATGCAGAAACCATTAAACCATAAAATTCGTAAATATTCTAAAGATGGACAAAAATATCTTAATTAAAAATCTATTTTCAACGAATAAAACATTATGTTAAGATAGCTCAATTATGTTGGTAACTTTTACCCATTACCCCATAAATACGCCTTTTTACGCCTTTAAATTATTCCTTCAGTGAAGAAACAAGTTCAACTTTATACTGTTATGTATATACCATAAGATATATTTTCTATTCCCTAGCAGATTATAGCTTAAAGCACTAGGCTGCATGTAAAGCAGAATGCACCTTAAGGTGCATTCTGCTTTACTTTCAACCTGCTTTAAGTAGTCACATATTTTCAATACTAGAAACAGGCTACGGGGTAATGGGTTAAGATATGTGAACATCGGCCACTTAATAAACAAACATAACAATCTCTAAAAACTACTTAACCCATTGCTCTACAGGTTTGAGTGTGTTTGAGAAAACCCCATTAGTTTGATAATGTGTACTAGCCATGCATTAAAGATATCAAATTTGCTTTTAGAAATGCATAAATATAAACTTTATTGCACATGTTTTAGAAAAGAAACAAAAATGTACACATTATTTATATACAGACAAATTGATAGGTTCTAATGTTCCTCAGAGCCCTAAACTACCAGATAATAATAACAGTACACTGTTCCCTCTCTACAATGACACCCAATGAGAGACAAAAATGTGTGTTGTTCGAAGTGAGTTTCTTACAGGGAGGGAAAATTAATACCCTTAGAGTGCTTACATTTGCAAATAGTTTATGCCTAGATCAGACGCCGCGTAAAGCGGCATCTGATCTAGGTTCAAACTAGTTGTAATTAGTCTTGATGTTTCTTCTGTCAAAATGTCCAATAACGTAACTTTCAGAAAAAACAGCAAACGACAATTTTAAGTAGATGACATTGCAGCAGTGAAAAGGTTAGACATACACATGTAATTGTGTTATTTGGGGAAAAGCTGCAAGGATTGTTGTAAGGAGGGAATCATTGTTCTAGGGACTGTTGTAGGGAGGGAGCACTGTACCATGTGATAATTCAACAATAACCCTTCTCCTGGGGCCCATTTCATAAAACTTCGTACGACAAAAACGATCGTAAGTCAAAACTTTAAAATACATTTAATTTCTGATTTCTCTATCTAATCCTTTCTTGTAACATCTTTTTGGAATCGTCTTTTCAAGACGATTCCAAAAAGATGTGACAAGACAGGATTAGATAGAGAAATTAATAATTATTGAGACTTTTATAATCTGACTTACGATTGTTTTTGTCGTACAAAGTTTTATGAAACGGGCCCCAGCTGAGCAAGTTGCTGTTCTTAAAACAGTAACTCATTACACCATAGATATGCCTATTTATGTATTTAATTCATTCCGCCACTGAACAAAATAGTTCCATTTTATACAGTTATAAATGTGCAACATAAGAAACTATGATATAATTATAAAACATTGCTTATGATACAAAGTTCATGAATGTATAAATTGGAACTACAGTGTTCCCTCCCTACAACGACTCCCTCCTTACAACGACCCTTGCCACAGTTCCCTAAACAGGATAATTATGTCTAAGGCTTTTACTGCTGTAATACCGTTTGCTTAAAGCTGTCTCTGCTGTTTGCTGTAATATCGTTTGCTTAAAGTTGTCGTCTGCTGTTTTCTTAAAGTTACATAATGGACATTTTGACAGAAAAAACTTAATGTTGAGTGACACACGGCTTGAATCGTTGTATAGAGGGAGCGCTGTATTTGCTTCAGTGGAGGAAAAAACTGAATAGGCTAAAAGACGCTTCTACCAGGGAAAGGGTTAAAAATAATTACAGCCATGGGAATATTCATAATTACACAATATGGTAATGCTTTCATAATAAACTTATTGCTGTACATAGATTTGTTTAAATAAAAACACAACTTACCAAAACAATAATTAATGTTTCCATCCAGTTATTATACTTCTAGTGACCGTTATCTAAATTACAGGGTAAGTAACTCCTACAATCATCTTCATACATTTTGTACAACATTATCTGTATTTCTATCATATTATATCCATGGTAAATATTTCATTGAATACATACCAGAGCTCCAGATAAGGTGAGTATTTCAACAAAAAATCTTTATTTCTGCATTAAACACTATGGTGTCACTACTCATTAGACTTGTCCTTTCAAGACGATTCTAAAGAGTAGTAACACCATAGGATTTGGTGCTGAATGAGCAAAACAAATGTAAGATTTGTTCAATTTACTCCCTCTTACCTTAAGCCCTGAAAACTTACTGTTACAATATCAACAAGCACCTTAGAGCTGATATCCCCTGCCGCAGCGATTGTCGAGAAGAAAGTGGCAAACTTTACTGTGGGAGGAAGGGGCAAATGGTGTTCACCTTTCTTTAAAGACCAACATTGATAAACTTTTTACTAAGTTTTATAAAAATCTGTTCAATTTTCTACACAATAAAAGCCTAAACAATACTAAAATAATGCCTTTTCTAGCATATCTGAGTGGGCAGGTATATGTAACATTGTGAGCAAGTATTATTGTGTAGAAAATTGAACAGAGGGCTCCTATTGGATTTTTCATTGTTTTTTCTGTAGAGATTTCGGATTACATATGCAAACAGTGTAGACCCTGATCAGAGGGCTCCTATAGGATATTTTCATTGTTTTTTTATTGTCATACCAAAAATGCAACAACAGACTGGTTCAAAATACCTGTACTAGAAGAGTAATTTATCGTGAGGTTTTTAACCCCTTTACCGCCAAATTGTCGTCTGCTTCAATATTACTTTCTACAATGTCGTTTCAAAGTAAGAGATAAGGCAGTATATCTGACGTTATTTCAAACAAGTGGCAACCAGTTTTGGTCCTGATCAAACGCCGCGTCAGACGGCGTCTGATCAGGATCAAAACTGTTTGCAATTGTGCTTTATGACTTTTTTGAGAGCGGAAGGGCTATTCTCAGAATCACGGTATCTGAGCAGTATCCACACTATTTCTCCTTTTCATGATCAAATTTATCGTGAGGTTTTTAACCCCTTTACCGCCAAATTGTCGTCTGCTTCAATATTACTTTCTTCAATGTCGTTTCAAAGTTAGAGATAAGGCAGTATATCTGACGTTATTTCAAACAAGTGGCAACCAGTTTTGATCCTGATCAAACGCCGCGTCAGGCGGCGTCTGATCAAGATCAAAACTGTTTGCAATTGTGCTTTATGACTTTTTTGAGAGCGGAAGAGCTATTCTCAGAATCACGGTATCTGAGCAGTATCCACACTATTTCTCTTTTTCATGATCAAATTTATCGTGAGGATTTTAACCCCTTTACCGCCAAATTGTCGTCTGCTTCAATATTACTTTCTACAATGTCGTTTCAAAGTAAGAGATAAGGCAGTATATCTGACGTTATTTCAAACAAGTGGCAACCAGTTTTGATCCTGATCAAACGCCGCGTCAGGCGGCGTCTGATCATGATCAAAACTGTTTGCAATTGTGCTTTATGACTTTTTTGAGAGCGGAAGGGCTATTCTCAGAATCACGGTATCTGAGCAGTATCCACACTATTTCTCCTTTTCATGATCAAATTTATCGTGAGGTTTTTAACCCCTTTACCGCCAAATTGTCGTCTGCTTCAATATTACTTTCTACAATGTCGTTTCAAAGTTAGAATTAAGGCTGTATATCTGACGTTATTTCAAAGCAAGTGGCAGGCAGTTTTGATCTGGATCAAAACTATTTGCAATTGTACTTTATGACTTTTTTGAGAGTGGAAGGGCTATTCTCAGAATCACGGTGTCTGATCAGTTTCCACACTATTTCTCCCTTTCATGATAAATTTATCGTGAGGTTTTTACTCCCCCCCCCCCTTTTTCTGCCAAATTGTCGTCTGCATCAATATAACTGTCTGCAATGCCGTTTCAAAACAAGTGGCAAACAGCGTCAAACAGCTTGTCCTTAAATACAGTGTAATCATAAGGAGTGCAATTGTCCTACTCGGTATACGCGCTTCGCGGAGTCTGATCAGGATCCAAACTATATACAAATTACTAGTGTATTCGGAGTAATGCAGAGAATGTAGTTAACACGTTGAATCGCCGATTATATCCGTCCTCCAAATACAGAGTGCATGTCGTATTAAGTGTCATTAGGGATGAACGGTTAAACAGGCCATTATTATAAGCGGCATTCAACTGGAAACATTAGATTTTGAATTTTTCTCATACAGCCACGTTAGTATTCAATGCGCAAAAGCAACTGCGATATACATTGCTAATTTTAGATATGTCTGTGGAGACGATTTCAATCCTTTGTCTGCTGTATCGCGACTTTGCTGGTTTTTGCAAAAAGTTTGGTTCCAGATCAGACGTCACGTAACTCGGCGTCTTCTTTGGATCCAAGCTGCTTGATACTCGTCTTTTGATTTGTTTAATTCAAAAATGTATAAATCTACATTCAACACATTTTACAGACGATAATTTCAAAGCACACGATTTTACAGCAAAATAACTTAAGGGTCAAGTTGCAGGTGCTTACAGGGGTGTAGTGTCATATATATTTGCCACCTACTCTTATCTCCTTAGAAAAGCAGAACGGATACCACATATGTCAATTACATACAGTAAACCCCCTATATTACGACCAATGAATTATGTCATGCATAACAGCTGGCTACTTAACGCAGGGTGAAAGTAGGAACCTTTAGGAGCTTTCTCTTTTGATTTCGTATTGCGTTAAGCTGAAACATGTCATTCATACAAGCCACTGACCTTCCTTTTAGTGGTCGTAATAGAGGAGTTATATGGTATTTATTTACACCAATCAAACAAAGTCTCCGTAGAAAATACAACCCGGAGAGACCATGTACTTTTATAACCACTAAAAGCAAATACATAGACGTCAATTTGGTTAGAAATGAACAACAATTCATACGTTTCATAACTAGAAGACGAAAACAGCCATTTTTTCAAACAGACGTATAGGTAAGGTATTCACTATTTCATTATAAATACTAAGGGAAGTTTTACAATGTTCACTGCTCCCTCTCCTTCCGAAATGGACTAGACTAAAATGGAAACTGGAATTGTTTATTTAAAGTTTCAGGGAGGAAAGAGTTAAGGACTGGTGGGCAAGTAGAATAAGTGTTTAGGGCTGAACATTCCTCCAGTTTTCAGAAACCCCAGCTTATCTGAGACCCGGGCTTTCGTTTCATCTAAACGGGAAAGAATAATCGTTTCTACTACATCCCCAATATACCTAGCAAAACTGTTCCAAATGCGTTTGTACATTGGAGAATGCGTTATTCTTCCCCAGTAAACGCATCAAGTTATGTTATTTAAAACCCTATTCATTGCATACAATTTGGATCCAGATGAGACGCCGGGTAAAATTGTTTGCCACTCAAATTAAGATAAGTCGCCAGAGTTTTCCAAAAGCTGCCTCTATTTCCATTTTTGCATTGCTATTTATTACGTTTTATTTCAAAATTTGCAATATAAATAGACAATGCAGCAAAATTAAAGTTTATGATAGATCAATAACGGGAAACTAGTGCATTGTGGTCCTGATGAATTTACTTAACATACAATGTATTCAACCCTAGCGACGAGTATACTCATCATTTACAAACAGTGTACGTGTGAGGATAATACTTGTCACATGCAAACAGTGTAGACCCTGATCAGAGGGCTCCTCAAGGAGTCCTCTGATCAGGGTCTACACTGTTTGTCATTTTGAAATATATTGTTAAAATCAACCCTAAATAGTCAAAAATGGACTATACTTATTTTGAAATTGGAACTGTCCTTTTAAAGTTTTAGGGGTGAATGAGTTAAATGTAAATTCTACCTCCCTTGGGCATTTAGTGAGGGGTTCGTTTCCTACAGTGGTAAATGTTTTTCCTTTATTCAAGCAAATAGACGAGTGTGTCTACCTTATAAGTGTTGATGATTTCAGTAACGATCTTGGAAAATAGATAAGGGGAAATAAACCAGAACTAATTATGTTTCCTATCGTCCACGGTTGTCTCCCTGACATTGTCATTTCATAACAGTTTTTCTGATTGCGCCCAGTGGATTCTTCCATATTGTGTTAGTCCATTTTTATCGAAAGGGTGCCTGGTCTAAACTTTCCTTTTCGTTTTATATTGAAATTCCTATCGGCAAACAGTGTAGACTATGATAATAGTCTTCATTGTTTGCCTCTGTCCTAAATGTATTTTGTTCCAGAATGTCGTTGAATGCATTTCTACGACTATAATTATATGCGATTTTAGAAAATAAACAAGGGCCATTATGGCCCTACATCGCTCACCTGGTACACCATGTAAAATTTGACCTATAGTGACCTTTATTATGACTGGACATCACCCACAATCTACCTCTATAGTGTTAACAAGATTTTTCTATGATTTGACCTAGTGACCTAGTTTTTGACCCGACACAACCCACATTTGATTTTGACCTAGATTTGATGTAGGCAAACATTGTGACAATATTTTATTCAGATCTAATGAGATTTGTAGCCTCTAGAGGGTTAACACATCCAGTTCAAACCTGAGCTAAATATCAATGAAGCAAACATGTTGAGCAAGATTCTTTAAAATCCATTGAGATTTGTAACCTCTAGAGAGTTAAAAATGTTTTTCTATGATTTGACCTAGTGACCTAGTTTTTGACCGGACATGACCCACATTTTAACTTGACCTAGATTTCTTGAAGACAAACATTGTTATCAAGTTTCATGAAGATATCCAATGAAATTTGTAGCCGCTAGAGTGTTAACAAACCAATTGTGAACACACAGACATACATACAGACAGACGACGGAAATCCAGAGATCCTAATAGCTCACCTTGGCACTTCGTGCCAGGTGAGCTTAAAAGTTAACCCCCTGAAGGCCTTCACTGCCATAACGTCATCTATTGCAACAATTTTTATCTGCTTTTCTTTCTCAAATTTAAATTTGAGGTATTTTGACTCAATAAATTTTGAATTGAGTGTCAAATAGATGGGTCTTGATCAGATGCTATGTTACGCGGTGTCTGATCATGATCCAGCAAACTATTTGCAAATAACTATTGTACTCGGGTAAGGCAGTGAAGGGGTTAATCTTTTGTAAGGTGAGCAGATTCTGTAATCTACTAGCAAAGTTGTTGTTGACTGCATTTCTAAGAGTATATGCCATGCCCTTTAGAAAAGATTATCACTTACTTGACATTCAGAATATTATAATAATCCTATGTAATTCGGGCAGACAGGTCTGATCAAACAGTGTAGACCCTGATCAGACTGCTCCTTCAGGAGCAGTCTGATCAGGGTCTCAACTGTTTGCTCTTTCAGTTTGCACCTTTTGGACAACTTACTGTGTGATAGTGATTTGTTCTATTTTTTCTGGGTAGAAACAAAATGTTGACTGATGTGGAACATATATTTCTTCATGTAATCCATTTCCCCATAGTCTGAATTAAGGTTTGAAGACGGGTGTTCACTTAAAGTACATGTAGTGTGAAAGTAAAGCACCATGCATCTAAACATGCATTCTGCTTTACTTTCAGTCTGCTTTATAAAAGCAGACTATGTGGTAAACGTTGGGGTTAATACAATATTGACTGTATTTGTCTTACTAAGATACAGCTTGGTTGAAATATAAACAATGAACCAATGAAAGTTGAATTTTTTTTAATCAATAAAAATATAGCAACTATTTCTAATACAGCTTTAGATAAAAAATAAAAATATTCATAATAAATTCTAAATTTAAATAAAAATAAGAAAATTGGTTTAAGAACACAGGGAACTCTAAATTATCCAAACCCACATCAAAACATAGATACACATTATTAAAACATTTCAACATAACAGGAAAACAAACCATCAGTAATTTCATACAGTGTAGACCTGTGACCATTCAGGGCATTCTCTATGGCATATTAACTCATTCCCCCATGAAGTTTTTAATGGACAATTCCAATTTCAAAATACGTCTAGTTCATTTTTTACTATTTAGGGATGATTTTAACAATATATTTCAAAATGACAAACAGTGTATACCCTGATCAGAGGGCTCCTTATGGAGCCCTCTGATCAGGGTCTAAACTGTTTGCATAGGACAAGTGCAATCCTCACAGGTAAACTGTTTGTAAATGATGAGTATACTCGTCACTAGGGTTGAATGTGTTAACCCATTACCCCAAGACAGGTGACCACTTACAGCAGGTTGAAAGTAAAGCAGAATGTGCCTTAAGGCACATTCTGCTTTACTTTCAGTCAGCTTTAAGCTACCATCTACTAGGATGTAGAAAATATTTCATTCGGTACATGATTATCACTGTATAAAAGGGAACAAATCCAAGATTGTTGATGTAATAAAGTTCAAACAAAAACATAAACAAGATCTGTGCAATATCAAAATCATCTGTACACCATTACTTTTCCCTCATATACACACATGTATGAATACAAATCTACAGCATGGCTAACACGTTCTAACAATTATTCAATGTCGAAAATATCAACCCTTTCCTTCAGAATGGCATGTTCAATAAAAACTCTCTATTAGTTGTTAGGTGTTTTTAATTACAGATGACAGCTTAAAGCAAGGGGACAGTAAAACAAAAAGCTCCTTCAGGAGCTTTGTTTTACTGTCACCTTGCTTTAAGCTGTCACCAGTCTTTTATACAATTAATCATCTTTCTGGTCTTCATAGAGAAGTTTAAATGAATTCATACCTCATGCTCACAGAAATTCTACTACCCTTTCCTGGTATAGAGCCAATGGGGATCTTTTCTTGCATGTTTGACAAGTGACTGCTTAAAGCAGGATGTAAGCAAAGTAGACACCTCTTAACCCTTTACCCCAGAGCCTGTTTCTAGTATTAAAGATTGACCACTTAAACCAGGTTGAAAGTGAAGTAGAATGTGCCCTAAGGCACATTCTGCTTTACTTTCAGCCTGTGTTAAGCTTCAATCTGCTATGATATAGAAAATATTTGTTATTGTACAAATTCATAACTGTGCAAAGTGAAAGTATTTTCTTCAGTGGAGGAATAAATAAAAGGCATATTTATAGGGTAATGGGTTAAAGGAGTGTCTGCTGTACTTCCAGTCTGTTTAATGCAAACACAAGTTTCTTCCTGTTTAAGCAAACATCTGTCTTCAATATTGAACACAAGCTATGGGGACACAAGTTAACCCTTTCCCCAATAGAAGCGACTTTTAGCGTATTTAATTTACTCCTCCGCTGAAAAAAATAGTTCCAGTTCATACCCTTATGAACAATTACGATAACAAATATTTTCTATATCCTAGCAGATGGTTGTTTAAAGCAGGCTGAAAGTAAAGCATACTGTGCCTTAAGGCACATTCTGCTTTACTTTCAACCTGCTTTAAGTGATCACCTGTATTTAATATTATAAACGGGTTATTGGGTAAAGGGTTAAAGCAGGCTGAAAGTAAAACAGAAGGCTCCTCATGGAGTTTTCTGATTTACTTTCAGTCTGCTTTATGTATACATATGTTTTAAACCTTTAAAGCACAAGGTAATTATAAAGGATAGAGTTACCTGAGATGTCTGACCTGTCAGATACAGTATAAATCACCGGAGAGTAGCTGAACAACGAAATCTCTAATTGTTCAAAGTCCAACTCTATTATAATGAATTTAACCCTTTACCCAATAGCCTGTTTCTAGTTGTGTAGACAAACAACCACATAAAGCGAGTTAAAAGTAAATCAGAATGCCCCTTAAGATGCATGCTGCTTTACTTTCAACCTACATGAAGCTAAGCATCTGCTAGGATATAGAAAATATTTCCTTTGGTGCATATTTATGACTGAATAAAGTGGAACTATTTTCAATAGTATAGGTATAAATTGTGGGGTAAAATGATTAAATGAAACAAATGTCATCATGCATAGGGAAAATGACCTTAATACTTGACAAAAGTGTCATCACCATTGTTCAAAGATAAAACAAAGCAGTTTAACCTATTACCCCAAAAATATGCCTTTAATTTATTTCTCCACTGAAGAAATTAGTTCAACTTTCTCAAGTTATGATTGTGTACTACATGTATAAGAAAATATTTCTTTATCCTGGCAGATGATAGCTTAAAGCAGGCTGAAAGTAAAGCAGATTGCACCTTCAGGTGCATTCTGCTTTACTTTCAACCTACTTTAAGTGGTCATGTGCTTTCAAAAATAGAAACAGGCTATGGGGGTAATGGGTTAATTGACCTTGATAAATGATAAACAGTGTGTATCCTAATCAGCTAAAACACTGTCAAAACAGCTGATCAGTACACTGTTTAAGATCTGAAGTTTATAAATGAGCCATGCCATGACAAAACCTGCCTTATTGCATTGCAACATTTTACAGACCAAGCACTGTTGTCATCCCAGGCTCTGTATCTGAGTTTGGACTACACGGCCAAATACCTTATATAATACAGCTACATTAAATGCTTAAGAAAAACAGTGTTGACCAAGACGTAACGGCTGGTCTTGATCTACACTGTTTGCAATGCAATAAGGCTGGTCATGGCATGGCTTAAATCTCTTTTTGTAAATCGGATTCTTAATATAGCCAACTACTTTCAAAAGATATTGTTTATCAATTATAGGTAAATCAGTTTTTAAAATTACAAAATGTACATTACATAGGAATATGGTAAAATATAGTAAATATAAATTAACCCTTAGCCTGCCACTCACGACTATAGCTCCATATGGAAACAGCTTGGATCCGGATGAGACGCCGAGTAACTCGGCGTCTCATCCGGATCCAAGCTGTTTGACACTCGGACAACATTTTCAGCAATTTTGAGCAACTTTGAAGCACTTTGAAACTTGAAGCAGACGAGAAATATAGCAGACGACAATTTATTTGGCGGGCTAAGGGTTAACAATGGTTTATGTCTTGTACATTAAAACATTGTCAAGACTAAGACAAATTACACACTAGAGCAGTATAATTTATGCTTGAAATTAACTATGCTATCAAAAAAGACATATTTCCTACACATACCCATTTAACTACCCTGGAAACTAAACACTACATTTTAAAAACTAGTGGCAAGATTCTTCGGGTATTGAACATGGTCAACTGAACAGAAAACCAATTTGGAAGAACATTAAACATACTGGTCAAGAGGTATTGTCATAATTGTCATCTAGGATTCAATAGGTCAATCGTACAGAAAACATAGGTCAACTGATGAATGGAAAAAAATATGACAGTGCCATGGAGATAAAAATGATGAAAATCATGAGAAAAAAAAATCAAAGGAACACACAGGGAGTATTTACCCTTTCACTGCCAAATTATCATCGGCTTGATACTTCTCAGCATTTTTTGTTAGAAATGTTGATTGTAAGCTTTAACGACAAGCTACCAGAGGGCACCTGCTGTATGTAACCGGGTGCGATGTCCTACTCTTATTATCGACAGAGCTCTCTGGTTCTTTCGGATGCCCAATGTAAAGCACCGACACATTGGACCTCAGTTTCTAAAGTCTCATTGGAAGGATTTGGGATCTAATGTACCGCCTGATGTTTGCCGATGTGATTGGAAATGAAAAGGCTACAAGGAATGTAAAGTAGGTAAAACAGCTAACATATTAACAATGGTTAAAACATCACTAAAGACAGTAAAGAGCTGATAAAACGTTTCAAATCTACATAGTCTGCAGGGCTGCCATTTTTCTGGATTTTTCCAATTTTTTTGTATATTTATCCAAGCAGGTGGTAGCTTAAAGCAGGTTGAAAGTAAAGCAAAATGCACCTTAAGGTGGGTGGTAGCTTAAAGCAGGTTGAAAGTAAAGCAGAATGCGCCTTAAGGTGGGTGGTAGCTTAAAGCAGGTTGAAAGTAACGCAAAATGCACCTTAAGGTGGGTGGTAGCTTAAAGCAGGTTGAAAGTAAAGCAGAATGCGCCTAAAAAAGAAGGTTTTGCAGCTATATAAAGGTTAGACATAAATGTCATGTTTGGGGAACAGCGGCAAGACTCGTTGTAAGGAGGGAGTCATTGTTGGGAGGGCCATTGTAGGGAGGGAACACTGTATAAGCAAACATTGCTGACCAAGAAGAGAGATCACTAAATGCTGTGGCAACCGTGGCCTAGTGGTTAGGGCATCCGCCTCGGAAGCGGGAGGTCGAAGGTTCGAATCCCGGAGCCGGATACGGGGTTGGAACAGATGTGGCCGGTTGGTGAGCCGCCAGCTAGTTAAACGAATGGTTACCGTAGGCCTGTCTCTGCCAGATGCCCGGCAATAAGAGAAAGGATTCGGGAGGTACTGTGCGCGCAAAAAGGATAGGTGTCTCATAAGCCAAACTGGCTGGCCCTTTCAATAGGGGTGACACTATAATAAACAAAGCCTTTACCTTTTTTTGCTGTGTCTCATGAGGGGCCTACACTGTATAACTATACAGTAAAACCTCGCTATTACGACCACTAAAACGAAGACTAATTGAGTGTTTAATAGACAGGTGACAGCTTAAAGCAAGGTGACAGTGAAACAGAAAGCTCCTAAAGGAGCTTTCTGTTTCACTGTCACCTTGCTTTAAGCGGTCACCTTTCGTAAACACCCTAATAATAACATAATTTAGTGGTCGTAATAGAGAGGTTTTACTGTATATAGTTTTAACTATATTAAGTGAGAAGGTTATTGCATATAATATAACATCCTAACATATATTTTACCATGTACAATGTACAATCAGACATCCATGAATTTGTAAACAAATAAACACAAACAAAAACCATGCAGAAACCATTAAACCATAAAATTCGTAAATATTCTAAAGATGGACAAAAATATCTTAATTAAAAATCTATTTTCAACGAATAAAACATTATGTTAAGATAGCTCAATTATGTTGGTAACTTTTACCCATTACCCCATAAATACGCCTTTTTACGCCTTTAAATTATTCCTTCAGTGAAGAAACAAGTTCAACTTTATACTGTTATGTATATACCATAAGATATATTTTCTATTCCCTAGCAGATTATAGCTTAAAGCACTAGGCTGCATGTAAAGCAGAATGCACCTTAAGGTGCATTCTGCTTTACTTTCAACCTGCTTTAAGTAGTCACATATTTTCAATACTAGAAACAGGCTACGGGGTAATGGGTTAAGATATGTGAACATCGGCCACTTAATAAACAAACATAACAATCTCTAAAAACTACTTAACCCATTGCTCTACAGGTTTGAGTGTGTTTGAGAAAACCCCATTAGTTTGATAATGTGTACTAGCCATGCATTAAAGATATCAAATTTGCTTTTAGAAATGCATAATTATAAACTTTATTGCACATGTTTTAGAAAAGAAACAAAAATGTACACATTATTTATATACAGACAAATTGATAGGTTCTAATGTTCCTCAGAGCCCTAAACTACCAGATAATAATAACAGTACACTGTTCCCTCTCTACAATGACACCCAATGAGAGACAAAAATGTGTGTTGTTCGAAGTGAGTTTCTTACAGGGAGGGAAAATTAATACCCTTAGAGTGCTTACATTTGCAAATAGTTTATGCCTAGATCAGACGCCGCGTAAAGCGGCATCTGATCTAGGTTCAAACTAGTTGTAATTAGTCTTGATGTTTCTTCTGTCAAAATGTCCAATAACGTAACTTTCAGAAAAAACAGCAAACGACAATTTTAAGTAGATGACATTGCAGCAGTGAAAAGGTTAGACATACACATGTAATTGTGTTATTTGGGGAAAAGCTGCAAGGATTGTTGTAAGGAGGGAATCATTGTTCTAGGGACTGTTGTAGGGAGGGAGCACTGTACCATGTGATAATTCAACAATAACCCTTCTCCTGGGGCCCATTTCATAAAACTTCGTACGACAAAAACGATCGTAAGTCAAAACTTTAAAATACATTTAATTTCTGATTTCTCTATCTAATCCTTTCTTGTAACATCTTTTTGGAATCGTCTTTTCAAGACGATTCCAAAAAGATGTGACAAGACAGGATTAGATAGAGAAATTAATAATTATTGAGACTTTTATAATCTGACTTACGATTGTTTTTGTCGTACAAAGTTTTATGAAACGGGCCCCAGCTGAGCAAGTTGCTGTTCTTAAAACAGTAACTCATTACACCATAGATATGCCTATTTATGTATTTAATTCATTCCGCCACTGAACAAAATAGTTCCATTTTATACAGTTATAAATGTGCAACATAAGAAACTATGATATAATTATAAAACATTGCTTATGATACAAAGTTCATGAATGTATAAATTGGAACTACAGTGTTCCCTCCCTACAACGACTCCCTCCTTACAACGACCCTTGCCACAGTTCCCTAAACAGGATAATTATGTCTAAGGCTTTTACTGCTGTAATACCGTTTGCTTAAAGCTGTCTCTGCTGTTTGCTGTAATATCGTTTGCTTAAAGTTGTCGTCTGCTGTTTTCTTAAAGTTACATAATGGACATTTTGACAGAAAAAACTTAATGTTGAGTGACACACGGCTTGAATCGTTGTATAGAGGGAGCGCTGTATTTGCTTCAGTGGAGGAAAAAACTGAATAGGCTAAAAGACGCTTCTACCAGGGAAAGGGTTAAAAATAATTACAGCCATGGGAATATTCATAATTACACAATATGGTAATGCTTTCATAATAAACTTATTGCTGTACATAGATTTGTTTAAATAAAAACACAACTTACCAAAACAATAATTAATGTTTCCATCCAGTTATTATACTTCTAGTGACCGTTATCTAAATTACAGGGTAAGTAACTCCTACAATCATCTTCATACATTTTGTACAACATTATCTGTATTTCTATCATATTATATCCATGGTAAATATTTCATTGAATACATACCAGAGCTCCAGATAAGGTGAGTATTTCAACAAAAAATCTTTATTTCTGCATTAAACACTATGGTGTCACTACTCATTAGACTTGTCCTTTCAAGACGATTCTAAAGAGTAGTAACACCATAGGATTTGGTGCTGAATGAGCAAAACAAATGTAAGATTTGTTCAATTTACTCCCTCTTACCTTAAGCCCTGAAAACTTACTGTTACAATATCAACAAGCACCTTAGAGCTGATATCCCCTGCCGCAGCGATTGTCGAGAAGAAAGTGGCAAACTTTACTGTGGGAGGAAGGGGCAAATGGTGTTCACCTTTCTTTAAAGACCAACATTGATAAACTTTTTACTAAGTTTTATAAAAATCTGTTCAATTTTCTACACAATAAAAGCCTAAACAATACTAAAATAATGCCTTTTCTAGCATATCTGAGTGGGCAGGTATATGTAACATTGTGAGCAAGTATTATTGTGTAGAAAATTGAACAGAGGGCTCCTATTGGATTTTTCATTGTTTTTTCTGTAGAGATTTCGGATTACATATGCAAACAGTGTAGACCCTGATCAGA
Organism: Gari tellinella; assembly: GCA_922989275.2. Lineage (NCBI taxonomy): Eukaryota > Metazoa > Mollusca > Bivalvia > Cardiida > Psammobiidae > Gari > Gari tellinella. The sequence continues at coordinate 87,485,392 of OV277859.1, forward strand.
GGGCTCCTATAGGATATTTTCATTGTTTTTTTATTGTCATACCAAAAATGCAACAACAGACTGGTTCAAAATACCTGTACTAGAAGAGTAATTTATCGTGAGGTTTTTAACCCCTTTACCGCCAAATTGTCGTCTGCTTCAATATTACTTTCTACAATGTCGTTTCAAAGTAAGAGATAAGGCAGTATATCTGACGTTATTTCAAACAAGTGGCAACCAGTTTTGGTCCTGATCAAACGCCGCGTCAGACGGCGTCTGATCAGGATCAAAACTGTTTGCAATTGTGCTTTATGACTTTTTTGAGAGCGGAAGGGCTATTCTCAGAATCACGGTATCTGAGCAGTATCCACACTATTTCTCCTTTTCATGATCAAATTTATCGTGAGGTTTTTAACCCCTTTACCGCCAAATTGTCGTCTGCTTCAATATTACTTTCTTCAATGTCGTTTCAAAGTTAGAGATAAGGCAGTATATCTGACGTTATTTCAAACAAGTGGCAACCAGTTTTGATCCTGATCAAACGCCGCGTCAGGCGGCGTCTGATCAAGATCAAAACTGTTTGCAATTGTGCTTTATGACTTTTTTGAGAGCGGAAGAGCTATTCTCAGAATCACGGTATCTGAGCAGTATCCACACTATTTCTCTTTTTCATGATCAAATTTATCGTGAGGATTTTAACCCCTTTACCGCCAAATTGTCGTCTGCTTCAATATTACTTTCTACAATGTCGTTTCAAAGTAAGAGATAAGGCAGTATATCTGACGTTATTTCAAACAAGTGGCAACCAGTTTTGATCCTGATCAAACGCCGCGTCAGGCGGCGTCTGATCATGATCAAAACTGTTTGCAATTGTGCTTTATGACTTTTTTGAGAGCGGAAGGGCTATTCTCAGAATCACGGTATCTGAGCAGTATCCACACTATTTCTCCTTTTCATGATCAAATTTATCGTGAGGTTTTTAACCCCTTTACCGCCAAATTGTCGTCTGCTTCAATATTACTTTCTACAATGTCGTTTCAAAGTTAGAATTAAGGCTGTATATCTGACGTTATTTCAAAGCAAGTGGCAGGCAGTTTTGATCTGGATCAAAACTATTTGCAATTGTACTTTATGACTTTTTTGAGAGTGGAAGGGCTATTCTCAGAATCACGGTGTCTGATCAGTTTCCACACTATTTCTCCCTTTCATGATAAATTTATCGTGAGGTTTTTACTCCCCCCCCCCCTTTTTCTGCCAAATTGTCGTCTGCATCAATATAACTGTCTGCAATGCCGTTTCAAAACAAGTGGCAAACAGCGTCAAACAGCTTGTCCTTAAATACAGTGTAATCATAAGGAGTGCAATTGTCCTACTCGGTATACGCGCTTCGCGGAGTCTGATCAGGATCCAAACTATATACAAATTACTAGTGTATTCGGAGTAATGCAGAGAATGTAGTTAACACGTTGAATCGCCGATTATATCCGTCCTCCAAATACAGAGTGCATGTCGTATTAAGTGTCATTAGGGATGAACGGTTAAACAGGCCATTATTATAAGCGGCATTCAACTGGAAACATTAGATTTTGAATTTTTCTCATACAGCCACGTTAGTATTCAATGCGCAAAAGCAACTGCGATATACATTGCTAATTTTAGATATGTCTGTGGAGACGATTTCAATCCTTTGTCTGCTGTATCGCGACTTTGCTGGTTTTTGCAAAAAGTTTGGTTCCAGATCAGACGTCACGTAACTCGGCGTCTTCTTTGGATCCAAGCTGCTTGATACTCGTCTTTTGATTTGTTTAATTCAAAAATGTATAAATCTACATTCAACACATTTTACAGACGATAATTTCAAAGCACACGATTTTACAGCAAAATAACTTAAGGGTCAAGTTGCAGGTGCTTACAGGGGTGTAGTGTCATATATATTTGCCACCTACTCTTATCTCCTTAGAAAAGCAGAACGGATACCACATATGTCAATTACATACAGTAAACCCCCTATATTACGACCAATGAATTATGTCATGCATAACAGCTGGCTACTTAACGCAGGGTGAAAGTAGGAACCTTTAGGAGCTTTCTCTTTTGATTTCGTATTGCGTTAAGCTGAAACATGTCATTCATACAAGCCACTGACCTTCCTTTTAGTGGTCGTAATAGAGGAGTTATATGGTATTTATTTACACCAATCAAACAAAGTCTCCGTAGAAAATACAACCCGGAGAGACCATGTACTTTTATAACCACTAAAAGCAAATACATAGACGTCAATTTGGTTAGAAATGAACAACAATTCATACGTTTCATAACTAGAAGACGAAAACAGCCATTTTTTCAAACAGACGTATAGGTAAGGTATTCACTATTTCATTATAAATACTAAGGGAAGTTTTACAATGTTCACTGCTCCCTCTCCTTCCGAAATGGACTAGACTAAAATGGAAACTGGAATTGTTTATTTAAAGTTTCAGGGAGGAAAGAGTTAAGGACTGGTGGGCAAGTAGAATAAGTGTTTAGGGCTGAACATTCCTCCAGTTTTCAGAAACCCCAGCTTATCTGAGACCCGGGCTTTCGTTTCATCTAAACGGGAAAGAATAATCGTTTCTACTACATCCCCAATATACCTAGCAAAACTGTTCCAAATGCGTTTGTACATTGGAGAATGCGTTATTCTTCCCCAGTAAACGCATCAAGTTATGTTATTTAAAACCCTATTCATTGCATACAATTTGGATCCAGATGAGACGCCGGGTAAAATTGTTTGCCACTCAAATTAAGATAAGTCGCCAGAGTTTTCCAAAAGCTGCCTCTATTTCCATTTTTGCATTGCTATTTATTACGTTTTATTTCAAAATTTGCAATATAAATAGACAATGCAGCAAAATTAAAGTTTATGATAGATCAATAACGGGAAACTAGTGCATTGTGGTCCTGATGAATTTACTTAACATACAATGTATTCAACCCTAGCGACGAGTATACTCATCATTTACAAACAGTGTACGTGTGAGGATAATACTTGTCACATGCAAACAGTGTAGACCCTGATCAGAGGGCTCCTCAAGGAGTCCTCTGATCAGGGTCTACACTGTTTGTCATTTTGAAATATATTGTTAAAATCAACCCTAAATAGTCAAAAATGGACTATACTTATTTTGAAATTGGAACTGTCCTTTTAAAGTTTTAGGGGTGAATGAGTTAAATGTAAATTCTACCTCCCTTGGGCATTTAGTGAGGGGTTCGTTTCCTACAGTGGTAAATGTTTTTCCTTTATTCAAGCAAATAGACGAGTGTGTCTACCTTATAAGTGTTGATGATTTCAGTAACGATCTTGGAAAATAGATAAGGGGAAATAAACCAGAACTAATTATGTTTCCTATCGTCCACGGTTGTCTCCCTGACATTGTCATTTCATAACAGTTTTTCTGATTGCGCCCAGTGGATTCTTCCATATTGTGTTAGTCCATTTTTATCGAAAGGGTGCCTGGTCTAAACTTTCCTTTTCGTTTTATATTGAAATTCCTATCGGCAAACAGTGTAGACTATGATAATAGTCTTCATTGTTTGCCTCTGTCCTAAATGTATTTTGTTCCAGAATGTCGTTGAATGCATTTCTACGACTATAATTATATGCGATTTTAGAAAATAAACAAGGGCCATTATGGCCCTACATCGCTCACCTGGTACACCATGTAAAATTTGACCTATAGTGACCTTTATTATGACTGGACATCACCCACAATCTACCTCTATAGTGTTAACAAGATTTTTCTATGATTTGACCTAGTGACCTAGTTTTTGACCCGACACAACCCACATTTGATTTTGACCTAGATTTGATGTAGGCAAACATTGTGACAATATTTTATTCAGATCTAATGAGATTTGTAGCCTCTAGAGGGTTAACACATCCAGTTCAAACCTGAGCTAAATATCAATGAAGCAAACATGTTGAGCAAGATTCTTTAAAATCCATTGAGATTTGTAACCTCTAGAGAGTTAAAAATGTTTTTCTATGATTTGACCTAGTGACCTAGTTTTTGACCGGACATGACCCACATTTTAACTTGACCTAGATTTCTTGAAGACAAACATTGTTATCAAGTTTCATGAAGATATCCAATGAAATTTGTAGCCGCTAGAGTGTTAACAAACCAATTGTGAACACACAGACATACATACAGACAGACGACGGAAATCCAGAGATCCTAATAGCTCACCTTGGCACTTCGTGCCAGGTGAGCTTAAAAGTTAACCCCCTGAAGGCCTTCACTGCCATAACGTCATCTATTGCAACAATTTTTATCTGCTTTTCTTTCTCAAATTTAAATTTGAGGTATTTTGACTCAATAAATTTTGAATTGAGTGTCAAATAGATGGGTCTTGATCAGATGCTATGTTACGCGGTGTCTGATCATGATCCAGCAAACTATTTGCAAATAACTATTGTACTCGGGTAAGGCAGTGAAGGGGTTAATCTTTTGTAAGGTGAGCAGATTCTGTAATCTACTAGCAAAGTTGTTGTTGACTGCATTTCTAAGAGTATATGCCATGCCCTTTAGAAAAGATTATCACTTACTTGACATTCAGAATATTATAATAATCCTATGTAATTCGGGCAGACAGGTCTGATCAAACAGTGTAGACCCTGATCAGACTGCTCCTTCAGGAGCAGTCTGATCAGGGTCTCAACTGTTTGCTCTTTCAGTTTGCACCTTTTGGACAACTTACTGTGTGATAGTGATTTGTTCTATTTTTTCTGGGTAGAAACAAAATGTTGACTGATGTGGAACATATATTTCTTCATGTAATCCATTTCCCCATAGTCTGAATTAAGGTTTGAAGACGGGTGTTCACTTAAAGTACATGTAGTGTGAAAGTAAAGCACCATGCATCTAAACATGCATTCTGCTTTACTTTCAGTCTGCTTTATAAAAGCAGACTATGTGGTAAACGTTGGGGTTAATACAATATTGACTGTATTTGTCTTACTAAGATACAGCTTGGTTGAAATATAAACAATGAACCAATGAAAGTTGAATTTTTTTTAATCAATAAAAATATAGCAACTATTTCTAATACAGCTTTAGATAAAAAATAAAAATATTCATAATAAATTCTAAATTTAAATAAAAATAAGAAAATTGGTTTAAGAACACAGGGAACTCTAAATTATCCAAACCCACATCAAAACATAGATACACATTATTAAAACATTTCAACATAACAGGAAAACAAACCATCAGTAATTTCATACAGTGTAGACCTGTGACCATTCAGGGCATTCTCTATGGCATATTAACTCATTCCCCCATGAAGTTTTTAATGGACAATTCCAATTTCAAAATACGTCTAGTTCATTTTTTACTATTTAGGGATGATTTTAACAATATATTTCAAAATGACAAACAGTGTATACCCTGATCAGAGGGCTCCTTATGGAGCCCTCTGATCAGGGTCTAAACTGTTTGCATAGGACAAGTGCAATCCTCACAGGTAAACTGTTTGTAAATGATGAGTATACTCGTCACTAGGGTTGAATGTGTTAACCCATTACCCCAAGACAGGTGACCACTTACAGCAGGTTGAAAGTAAAGCAGAATGTGCCTTAAGGCACATTCTGCTTTACTTTCAGTCAGCTTTAAGCTACCATCTACTAGGATGTAGAAAATATTTCATTCGGTACATGATTATCACTGTATAAAAGGGAACAAATCCAAGATTGTTGATGTAATAAAGTTCAAACAAAAACATAAACAAGATCTGTGCAATATCAAAATCATCTGTACACCATTACTTTTCCCTCATATACACACATGTATGAATACAAATCTACAGCATGGCTAACACGTTCTAACAATTATTCAATGTCGAAAATATCAACCCTTTCCTTCAGAATGGCATGTTCAATAAAAACTCTCTATTAGTTGTTAGGTGTTTTTAATTACAGATGACAGCTTAAAGCAAGGGGACAGTAAAACAAAAAGCTCCTTCAGGAGCTTTGTTTTACTGTCACCTTGCTTTAAGCTGTCACCAGTCTTTTATACAATTAATCATCTTTCTGGTCTTCATAGAGAAGTTTAAATGAATTCATACCTCATGCTCACAGAAATTCTACTACCCTTTCCTGGTATAGAGCCAATGGGGATCTTTTCTTGCATGTTTGACAAGTGACTGCTTAAAGCAGGATGTAAGCAAAGTAGACACCTCTTAACCCTTTACCCCAGAGCCTGTTTCTAGTATTAAAGATTGACCACTTAAACCAGGTTGAAAGTGAAGTAGAATGTGCCCTAAGGCACATTCTGCTTTACTTTCAGCCTGTGTTAAGCTTCAATCTGCTATGATATAGAAAATATTTGTTATTGTACAAATTCATAACTGTGCAAAGTGAAAGTATTTTCTTCAGTGGAGGAATAAATAAAAGGCATATTTATAGGGTAATGGGTTAAAGGAGTGTCTGCTGTACTTCCAGTCTGTTTAATGCAAACACAAGTTTCTTCCTGTTTAAGCAAACATCTGTCTTCAATATTGAACACAAGCTATGGGGACACAAGTTAACCCTTTCCCCAATAGAAGCGACTTTTAGCGTATTTAATTTACTCCTCCGCTGAAAAAAATAGTTCCAGTTCATACCCTTATGAACAATTACGATAACAAATATTTTCTATATCCTAGCAGATGGTTGTTTAAAGCAGGCTGAAAGTAAAGCATACTGTGCCTTAAGGCACATTCTGCTTTACTTTCAACCTGCTTTAAGTGATCACCTGTATTTAATATTATAAACGGGTTATTGGGTAAAGGGTTAAAGCAGGCTGAAAGTAAAACAGAAGGCTCCTCATGGAGTTTTCTGATTTACTTTCAGTCTGCTTTATGTATACATATGTTTTAAACCTTTAAAGCACAAGGTAATTATAAAGGATAGAGTTACCTGAGATGTCTGACCTGTCAGATACAGTATAAATCACCGGAGAGTAGCTGAACAACGAAATCTCTAATTGTTCAAAGTCCAACTCTATTATAATGAATTTAACCCTTTACCCAATAGCCTGTTTCTAGTTGTGTAGACAAACAACCACATAAAGCGAGTTAAAAGTAAATCAGAATGCCCCTTAAGATGCATGCTGCTTTACTTTCAACCTACATGAAGCTAAGCATCTGCTAGGATATAGAAAATATTTCCTTTGGTGCATATTTATGACTGAATAAAGTGGAACTATTTTCAATAGTATAGGTATAAATTGTGGGGTAAAATGATTAAATGAAACAAATGTCATCATGCATAGGGAAAATGACCTTAATACTTGACAAAAGTGTCATCACCATTGTTCAAAGATAAAACAAAGCAGTTTAACCTATTACCCCAAAAATATGCCTTTAATTTATTTCTCCACTGAAGAAATTAGTTCAACTTTCTCAAGTTATGATTGTGTACTACATGTATAAGAAAATATTTCTTTATCCTGGCAGATGATAGCTTAAAGCAGGCTGAAAGTAAAGCAGATTGCACCTTCAGGTGCATTCTGCTTTACTTTCAACCTACTTTAAGTGGTCATGTGCTTTCAAAAATAGAAACAGGCTATGGGGGTAATGGGTTAATTGACCTTGATAAATGATAAACAGTGTGTATCCTAATCAGCTAAAACACTGTCAAAACAGCTGATCAGTACACTGTTTAAGATCTGAAGTTTATAAATGAGCCATGCCATGACAAAACCTGCCTTATTGCATTGCAACATTTTACAGACCAAGCACTGTTGTCATCCCAGGCTCTGTATCTGAGTTTGGACTACACGGCCAAATACCTTATATAATACAGCTACATTAAATGCTTAAGAAAAACAGTGTTGACCAAGACGTAACGGCTGGTCTTGATCTACACTGTTTGCAATGCAATAAGGCTGGTCATGGCATGGCTTAAATCTCTTTTTGTAAATCGGATTCTTAATATAGCCAACTACTTTCAAAAGATATTGTTTATCAATTATAGGTAAATCAGTTTTTAAAATTACAAAATGTACATTACATAGGAATATGGTAAAATATAGTAAATATAAATTAACCCTTAGCCTGCCACTCACGACTATAGCTCCATATGGAAACAGCTTGGATCCGGATGAGACGCCGAGTAACTCGGCGTCTCATCCGGATCCAAGCTGTTTGACACTCGGACAACATTTTCAGCAATTTTGAGCAACTTTGAAGCACTTTGAAACTTGAAGCAGACGAGAAATATAGCAGACGACAATTTATTTGGCGGGCTAAGGGTTAACAATGGTTTATGTCTTGTACATTAAAACATTGTCAAGACTAAGACAAATTACACACTAGAGCAGTATAATTTATGCTTGAAATTAACTATGCTATCAAAAAAGACATATTTCCTACACATACCCATTTAACTACCCTGGAAACTAAACACTACATTTTAAAAACTAGTGGCAAGATTCTTCGGGTATTGAACATGGTCAACTGAACAGAAAACCAATTTGGAAGAACATTAAACATACTGGTCAAGAGGTATTGTCATAATTGTCATCTAGGATTCAATAGGTCAATCGTACAGAAAACATAGGTCAACTGATGAATGGAAAAAAATATGACAGTGCCATGGAGATAAAAATGATGAAAATCATGAGAAAAAAAAATCAAAGGAACACACAGGGAGTATTTACCCTTTCACTGCCAAATTATCATCGGCTTGATACTTCTCAGCATTTTTTGTTAGAAATGTTGATTGTAAGCTTTAACGACAAGCTACCAGAGGGCACCTGCTGTATGTAACCGGGTGCGATGTCCTACTCTTATTATCGACAGAGCTCTCTGGTTCTTTCGGATGCCCAATGTAAAGCACCGACACATTGGACCTCAGTTTCTAAAGTCTCATTGGAAGGATTTGGGATCTAATGTACCGCCTGATGTTTGCCGATGTGATTGGAAATGAAAAGGCTACAAGGAATGTAAAGTAGGTAAAACAGCTAACATATTAACAATGGTTAAAACATCACTAAAGACAGTAAAGAGCTGATAAAACGTTTCAAATCTACATAGTCTGCAGGGCTGCCATTTTTCTGGATTTTTCCAATTTTTTTGTATATTTATCCAAGCAGGTGGTAGCTTAAAGCAGGTTGAAAGTAAAGCAAAATGCACCTTAAGGTGGGTGGTAGCTTAAAGCAGGTTGAAAGTAAAGCAGAATGCGCCTTAAGGTGGGTGGTAGCTTAAAGCAGGTTGAAAGTAACGCAAAATGCACCTTAAGGTGGGTGGTAGCTTAAAGCAGGTTGAAAGTAAAGCAGAATGCGCCTAAAAAAGAAGGTTTTGCAGCTATATAAAGGTTAGACATAAATGTCATGTTTGGGGAACAGCGGCAAGACTCGTTGTAAGGAGGGAGTCATTGTTGGGAGGGCCATTGTAGGGAGGGAACACTGTATAAGCAAACATTGCTGACCAAGAAGAGAGATCACTAAATGCTGTGGCAACCGTGGCCTAGTGGTTAGGGCATCCGCCTCGGAAGCGGGAGGTCGAAGGTTCGAATCCCGGAGCCGGATACGGGGTTGGAACAGATGTGGCCGGTTGGTGAGCCGCCAGCTAGTTAAACGAATGGTTACCGTAGGCCTGTCTCTGCCAGATGCCCGGCAATAAGAGAAAGGATTCGGGAGGTACTGTGCGCGCAAAAAGGATAGGTGTCTCATAAGCCAAACTGGCTGGCCCTTTCAATAGGGGTGACACTATAATAAACAAAGCCTTTACCTTTTTTTGCTGTGTCTCATGAGGGGCCTACACTGTATAACTATACAGTAAAACCTCGCTATTACGACCACTAAAACGAAGACTAATTGAGTGTTTAATAGACAGGTGACAGCTTAAAGCAAGGTGACAGTGAAACAGAAAGCTCCTAAAGGAGCTTTCTGTTTCACTGTCACCTTGCTTTAAGCGGTCACCTTTCGTAAACACCCTAATAATAACATAATTTAGTGGTCGTAATAGAGAGGTTTTACTGTATATAGTTTTAACTATATTAAGTGAGAAGGTTATTGCATATAATATAACATCCTAACATATATTTTACCATGTACAATGTACAATCAGACATCCATGAATTTGTAAACAAATAAACACAAACAAAAACCATGCAGAAACCATTAAACCATAAAATTCGTAAATATTCTAAAGATGGACAAAAATATCTTAATTAAAAATCTATTTTCAACGAATAAAACATTATGTTAAGATAGCTCAATTATGTTGGTAACTTTTACCCATTACCCCATAAATACGCCTTTTTACGCCTTTAAATTATTCCTTCAGTGAAGAAACAAGTTCAACTTTATACTGTTATGTATATACCATAAGATATATTTTCTATTCCCTAGCAGATTATAGCTTAAAGCACTAGGCTGCATGTAAAGCAGAATGCACCTTAAGGTGCATTCTGCTTTACTTTCAACCTGCTTTAAGTAGTCACATATTTTCAATACTAGAAACAGGCTACGGGGTAATGGGTTAAGATATGTGAACATCGGCCACTTAATAAACAAACATAACAATCTCTAAAAACTACTTAACCCATTGCTCTACAGGTTTGAGTGTGTTTGAGAAAACCCCATTAGTTTGATAATGTGTACTAGCCATGCATTAAAGATATCAAATTTGCTTTTAGAAATGCATAATTATAAACTTTATTGCACATGTTTTAGAAAAGAAACAAAAATGTACACATTATTTATATACAGACAAATTGATAGGTTCTAATGTTCCTCAGAGCCCTAAACTACCAGATAATAATAACAGTACACTGTTCCCTCTCTACAATGACACCCAATGAGAGACAAAAATGTGTGTTGTTCGAAGTGAGTTTCTTACAGGGAGGGAAAATTAATACCCTTAGAGTGCTTACATTTGCAAATAGTTTATGCCTAGATCAGACGCCGCGTAAAGCGGCATCTGATCTAGGTTCAAACTAGTTGTAATTAGTCTTGATGTTTCTTCTGTCAAAATGTCCAATAACGTAACTTTCAGAAAAAACAGCAAACGACAATTTTAAGTAGATGACATTGCAGCAGTGAAAAGGTTAGACATACACATGTAATTGTGTTATTTGGGGAAAAGCTGCAAGGATTGTTGTAAGGAGGGAATCATTGTTCTAGGGACTGTTGTAGGGAGGGAGCACTGTACCATGTGATAATTCAACAATAACCCTTCTCCTGGGGCCCATTTCATAAAACTTCGTACGACAAAAACGATCGTAAGTCAAAACTTTAAAATACATTTAATTTCTGATTTCTCTATCTAATCCTTTCTTGTAACATCTTTTTGGAATCGTCTTTTCAAGACGATTCCAAAAAGATGTGACAAGACAGGATTAGATAGAGAAATTAATAATTATTGAGACTTTTATAATCTGACTTACGATTGTTTTTGTCGTACAAAGTTTTATGAAACGGGCCCCAGCTGAGCAAGTTGCTGTTCTTAAAACAGTAACTCATTACACCATAGATATGCCTATTTATGTATTTAATTCATTCCGCCACTGAACAAAATAGTTCCATTTTATACAGTTATAAATGTGCAACATAAGAAACTATGATATAATTATAAAACATTGCTTATGATACAAAGTTCATGAATGTATAAATTGGAACTACAGTGTTCCCTCCCTACAACGACTCCCTCCTTACAACGACCCTTGCCACAGTTCCCTAAACAGGATAATTATGTCTAAGGCTTTTACTGCTGTAATACCGTTTGCTTAAAGCTGTCTCTGCTGTTTGCTGTAATATCGTTTGCTTAAAGTTGTCGTCTGCTGTTTTCTTAAAGTTACATAATGGACATTTTGACAGAAAAAACTTAATGTTGAGTGACACACGGCTTGAATCGTTGTATAGAGGGAGCGCTGTATTTGCTTCAGTGGAGGAAAAAACTGAATAGGCTAAAAGACGCTTCTACCAGGGAAAGGGTTAAAAATAATTACAGCCATGGGAATATTCATAATTACACAATATGGTAATGCTTTCATAATAAACTTATTGCTGTACATAGATTTGTTTAAATAAAAACACAACTTACCAAAACAATAATTAATGTTTCCATCCAGTTATTATACTTCTAGTGACCGTTATCTAAATTACAGGGTAAGTAACTCCTACAATCATCTTCATACATTTTGTACAACATTATCTGTATTTCTATCATATTATATCCATGGTAAATATTTCATTGAATACATACCAGAGCTCCAGATAAGGTGAGTATTTCAACAAAAAATCTTTATTTCTGCATTAAACACTATGGTGTCACTACTCATTAGACTTGTCCTTTCAAGACGATTCTAAAGAGTAGTAACACCATAGGATTTGGTGCTGAATGAGCAAAACAAATGTAAGATTTGTTCAATTTACTCCCTCTTACCTTAAGCCCTGAAAACTTACTGTTACAATATCAACAAGCACCTTAGAGCTGATATCCCCTGCCGCAGCGATTGTCGAGAAGAAAGTGGCAAACTTTACTGTGGGAGGAAGGGGCAAATGGTGTTCACCTTTCTTTAAAGACCAACATTGATAAACTTTTTACTAAGTTTTATAAAAATCTGTTCAATTTTCTACACAATAAAAGCCTAAACAATACTAAAATAATGCCTTTTCTAGCATATCTGAGTGGGCAGGTATATGTAACATTGTGAGCAAGTATTATTGTGTAGAAAATTGAACAGAGGGCTCCTATTGGATTTTTCATTGTTTTTTCTGTAGAGATTTCGGATTACATATGCAAACAGTGTAGACCCTGATCAGAGGGCTCCTATAGGATATTTTCATTGTTTTTTTATTGTCATACCAAAAATGCAACAACAGACTGGTTCAAAATACCTGTACTAGAAGAGTAATTTATCGTGAGGTTTTTAACCCCTTTACCGCCAAATTGTCGTCTGCTTCAATATTACTTTCTACAATGTCGTTTCAAAGTAAGAGATAAGGCAGTATATCTGACGTTATTTCAAACAAGTGGCAACCAGTTTTGGTCCTGATCAAACGCCGCGTCAGACGGCGTCTGATCAGGATCAAAACTGTTTGCAATTGTGCTTTATGACTTTTTTGAGAGCGGAAGGGCTATTCTCAGAATCACGGTATCTGAGCAGTATCCACACTATTTCTCCTTTTCATGATCAAATTTATCGTGAGGTTTTTAACCCCTTTACCGCCAAATTGTCGTCTGCTTCAATATTACTTTCTTCAATGTCGTTTCAAAGTTAGAGATAAGGCAGTATATCTGACGTTATTTCAAACAAGTGGCAACCAGTTTTGATCCTGATCAAACGCCGCGTCAGGCGGCGTCTGATCAAGATCAAAACTGTTTGCAATTGTGCTTTATGACTTTTTTGAGAGCGGAAGAGCTATTCTCAGAATCACGGTATCTGAGCAGTATCCACACTATTTCTCTTTTTCATGATCAAATTTATCGTGAGGATTTTAACCCCTTTACCGCCAAATTGTCGTCTGCTTCAATATTACTTTCTACAATGTCGTTTCAAAGTAAGAGATAAGGCAGTATATCTGACGTTATTTCAAACAAGTGGCAACCAGTTTTGATCCTGATCAAACGCCGCGTCAGGCGGCGTCTGATCAGGATCAAAACTGTTTGCAATTGTGCTTTATGACTTTTTTGAGAGCGGAAGGGCTATTCTCAGAATCACGGTATCTGAGCAGTATCCACACTATTTCTCCTTTTCATGATCAAATTTATCGTGAGGTTTTTAACCCCTTTACCGCCAAATTGTCGTCTGCTTCAATATTACTTTCTACAATGTCGTTTCAAAGTTAGAATTAAGGCTGTATATCTGACGTTATTTCAAAGCAAGTGGCAGGCAGTTTTGATCTGGATCAAAACTATTTGCAATTGTACTTTATGACTTTTTTGAGAGTGGAAGGGCTATTCTCAGAATCACGGTGTCTGATCAGTTTCCACACTATTTCTCCCTTTCATGATAAATTTATCGTGAGGTTTTTACTCCCCCCCCCCCTTTTTCTGCCAAATTGTCGTCTGCATCAATATAACTGTCTGCAATGCCGTTTCAAAACAAGTGGCAAACAGCGTCAAACAGCTTGTCCTTAAATACAGTGTAATCATAAGGAGTGCAATTGTCCTACTCGGTATACGCGCTTCGCGGAGTCTGATCAGGATCCAAACTATATACAAATTACTAGTGTATTCGGAGTAATGCAGAGAATGTAGTTAACACGTTGAATCGCCGATTATATCCGTCCTCCAAATACAGAGTGCATGTCGTATTAAGTGTCATTAGGGATGAACGGTTAAACAGGCCATTATTATAAGCGGCATTCAACTGGAAACATTAGATTTTGAATTTTTCTCATACAGCCACGTTAGTATTCAATGCGCAAAAGCAACTGCGATATACATTGCTAATTTTAGATATGTCTGTGGAGACGATTTCAATCCTTTGTCTGCTGTATCGCGACTTTGCTGGTTTTTGCAAAAAGTTTGGTTCCAGATCAGACGTCACGTAACTCGGCGTCTTCTTTGGATCCAAGCTGCTTGATACTCGTCTTTTGATTTGTTTAATTCAAAAATGTATAAATCTACATTCAACACATTTTACAGACGATAATTTCAAAGCACACGATTTTACAGCAAAATAACTTAAGGGTCAAGTTGCAGGTGCTTACAGGGGTGTAGTGTCATATATATTTGCCACCTACTCTTATCTCCTTAGAAAAGCAGAACGGATACCACATATGTCAATTACATACAGTAAACCCCCTATATTACGACCAATGAATTATGTCATGCATAACAGCTGGCTACTTAACGCAGGGTGAAAGTAGGAACCTTTAGGAGCTTTCTCTTTTGATTTCGTATTGCGTTAAGCTGAAACATGTCATTCATACAAGCCACTGACCTTCCTTTTAGTGGTCGTAATAGAGGAGTTATATGGTATTTATTTACACCAATCAAACAAAGTCTCCGTAGAAAATACAACCCGGAGAGACCATGTACTTTTATAACCACTAAAAGCAAATACATAGACGTCAATTTGGTTAGAAATGAACAACAATTCATACGTTTCATAACTAGAAGACGAAAACAGCCATTTTTTCAAACAGACGTATAGGTAAGGTATTCACTATTTCATTATAAATACTAAGGGAAGTTTTACAATGTTCACTGCTCCCTCTCCTTCCGAAATGGACTAGACTAAAATGGAAACTGGAATTGTTTATTTAAAGTTTCAGGGAGGAAAGAGTTAAGGACTGGTGGGCAAGTAGAATAAGTGTTTAGGGCTGAACATTCCTCCAGTTTTCAGAAACCCCAGCTTATCTGAGACCCGGGCTTTCGTTTCATCTAAACGGGAAAGAATAATCGTTTCTACTACATCCCCAATATACCTAGCAAAACTGTTCCAAATGCGTTTGTACATTGGAGAATGCGTTATTCTTCCCCAGTAAACGCATCAAGTTATGTTATTTAAAACCCTATTCATTGCATACAATTTGGATCCAGATGAGACGCCGGGTAAAATTGTTTGCCACTCAAATTAAGATAAGTCGCCAGAGTTTTCCAAAAGCTGCCTCTATTTCCATTTTTGCATTGCTATTTATTACGTTTTATTTCAAAATTTGCAATATAAATAGACAATGCAGCAAAATTAAAGTTTATGATAGATCAATAACGGGAAACTAGTGCATTGTGGTCCTGATGAATTTACTTAACATACAATGTATTCAACCCTAGCGACGAGTATACTCATCATTTACAAACAGTGTACGTGTGAGGATAATACTTGTCACATGCAAACAGTGTAGACCCTGATCAGAGGGCTCCTCAAGGAGTCCTCTGATCAGGGTCTACACTGTTTGTCATTTTGAAATATATTGTTAAAATCAACCCTAAATAGTCAAAAATGGACTATACTTATTTTGAAATTGGAACTGTCCTTTTAAAGTTTTAGGGGTGAATGAGTTAAATGTAAATTCTACCTCCCTTGGGCATTTAGTGAGGGGTTCGTTTCCTACAGTGGTAAATGTTTTTCCTTTATTCAAGCAAATAGACGAGTGTGTCTACCTTATAAGTGTTGATGATTTCAGTAACGATCTTGGAAAATAGATAAGGGGAAATAAACCAGAACTAATTATGTTTCCTATCGTCCACGGTTGTCTCCCTGACATTGTCATTTCATAACAGTTTTTCTGATTGCGCCCAGTGGATTCTTCCATATTGTGTTAGTCCATTTTTATCGAAAGGGTGCCTGGTCTAAACTTTCCTTTTCGTTTTATATTGAAATTCCTATCGGCAAACAGTGTAGACTATGATAATAGTCTTCATTGTTTGCCTCTGTCCTAAATGTATTTTGTTCCAGAATGTCGTTGAATGCATTTCTACGACTATAATTATATGCGATTTTAGAAAATAAACAAGGGCCATTATGGCCCTACATCGCTCACCTGGTACACCATGTAAAATTTGACCTATAGTGACCTTTATTATGACTGGACATCACCCACAATCTACCTCTATAGTGTTAACAAGATTTTTCTATGATTTGACCTAGTGACCTAGTTTTTGACCCGACACAACCCACATTTGATTTTGACCTAGATTTGATGTAGGCAAACATTGTGACAATATTTTATTCAGATCTAATGAGATTTGTAGCCTCTAGAGGGTTAACACATCCAGTTCAAACCTGAGCTAAATATCAATGAAGCAAACATGTTGAGCAAGATTCTTTAAAATCCATTGAGATTTGTAACCTCTAGAGAGTTAAAAATGTTTTTCTATGATTTGACCTAGTGACCTAGTTTTTGACCGGACATGACCCACATTTTAACTTGACCTAGATTTCTTGAAGACAAACATTGTTATCAAGTTTCATGAAGATATCCAATGAAATTTGTAGCCGCTAGAGTGTTAACAAACCAATTGTGAACACACATACATACATACAGACAGACGACGGAAATCCAGAGATCCTAATAGCTCACCTTGGCACTTCGTGCCAGGTGAGCTTAAAAGTTAACCCCCTGAAGGCCTTCACTGCCATAACGTCATCTATTGCAACAATTTTTATCTGCTTTTCTTTCTCAAATTTAAATTTGAGGTATTTTGACTCAATAAATTTTGAATTGAGTGTCAAATAGATGGGTCTTGATCAGATGCTATGTTACGCGGTGTCTGATCATGATCCAGCAAACTATTTGCAAATAACTATTGTACTCGGGTAAGGCAGTGAAGGGGTTAATCTTTTGTAAGGTGAGCAGATTCTGTAATCTACTAGCAAAGTTGTTGTTGACTGCATTTCTAAGAGTATATGCCATGCCCTTTAGAAAAGATTATCACTTACTTGACATTCAGAATATTATAATAATCCTATGTAATTCGGGCAGACAGGTCTGATCAAACAGTGTAGACCCTGATCAGACTGCTCCTTCAGGAGCAGTCTGATCAGGGTCTCAACTGTTTGCTCTTTCAGTTTGCACCTTTTGGACAACTTACTGTGTGATAGTGATTTGTTCTATTTTTTCTGGGTAGAAACAAAATGTTGACTGATGTGGAACATATATTTCTTCATGTAATCCATTTCCCCATAGTCTGAATTAAGGTTTGAAGACGGGTGTTCACTTAAAGTACATGTAGTGTGAAAGTAAAGCACCATGCATCTAAACATGCATTCTGCTTTACTTTCAGTCTGCTTTATAAAAGCAGACTATGTGGTAAACGTTGGGGTTAATACAATATTGACTGTATTTGTCTTACTAAGATACAGCTTGGTTGAAATATAAACAATGAACCAATGAAAGTTGAATTTTTTTTAATCAATAAAAATATAGCAACTATTTCTAATACAGCTTTAGATAAAAAATAAAAATATTCATAATAAATTCTAAATTTAAATAAAAATAAGAAAATTGGTTTAAGAACACAGGGAACTCTAAATTATCCAAACCCACATCAAAACATAGATACACATTATTAAAACATTTCAACATAACAGGAAAACAAACCATCAGTAATTTCATACAGTGTAGACCTGTGACCATTCAGGGCATTCTCTATGGCATATTAACTCATTCCCCCCTGAAGTTTTTAATGGACAATTCCAATTTCAAAATACGTCTAGTTCATTTTTTACTATTTAGGGATGATTTTAACAATATATTTCAAAATGACAAACAGTGTATACCCTGATCAGAGGGCTCCTTATGGAGCCCTCTGATCAGGGTCTAAACTGTTTGCATAGGACAAGTGCAATCCTCACAGGTAAACTGTTTGTAAATGATGAGTATACTCGTCACTAGGGTTGAATGTGTTAACCCATTACCCCAAGACAGGTGACCACTTACAGCAGGTTGAAAGTAAAGCAGAATGTGCCTTAAGGCACATTCTGCTTTACTTTCAGTCAGCTTTAAGCTACCATCTACTAGGATGTAGAAAATATTTCATTCGGTACATGATTATCACTGTATAAAAGGGAACAAATCCAAGATTGTTGATGTAATAAAGTTCAAACAAAAACATAAACAAGATCTGTGCAATATCAAAATCATCTGTACACCATTACTTTTCCCTCATATACACACATGTATGAATACAAATCTACAGCATGGCTAACACGTTCTAACAATTATTCAATGTCGAAAATATCAACCCTTTCCTTCAGAATGGCATGTTCAATAAAAACTCTCTATTAGTTGTTAGGTGTTTTTAATTACAGATGACAGCTTAAAGCAAGGGGACAGTAAAACAAAAAGCTCCTTCAGGAGCTTTGTTTTACTGTCACCTTGCTTTAAGCTGTCACCAGTCTTTTATACAATTAATCATCTTTCTGGTCTTCATAGAGAAGGTTAACTGAATTCATACCTCAAGCTCACAGAAATTCTACTACCCTTTCCTGGTATAGAGCCAATGGGGATCTTTTCTTGCATGTTTGACAAGTGACTGCTTAAAGCAGTATGTAAGCAAAGTAGACATCTCTTAACCCTTTACCCCAGAGCCTGTTTCTAGTATTAAAGATTGACCACTTAAACCAGGTTGAAAGTGAAGTAGAAGGTGCCCTAAGGCACATTCTGCTTTACTTTCAGCCTGTGTTAAGCTTCAATCTGCTATGATATAGAAAATATTTGTTATTGTACAAATTCTTAACTGTGCAAAGTGGAAGTATTTTCTTCAGTGGAGGAATAAATAAAAGGCATATTTATAGGGTAATGGGTTAAAGGAGTTCTGCTGTACTTCCAGTCTGTTTAATGCAAACACAAGTTTCTTCCTGTTTAACCCTTTCCCTTATAGAAGCGCCTTTTAGCGCATTCAGTTTATTCCTATGCTGAAGAAAATAGTTCCAATTGAAACAGTCATGAATATGTATCATAAAGAATATTTTATTTATTCTATGAGACGGTAGCTTAAAACAGGCTGAAAGTAAAGCAGAATGTGCCATATGGCGCATTCTGCTTTACTTTCAACCTGCTTTAAGTAGTCACCTATTTTTAAAACTAGAAACAGGCTATGGGGTAAAGGGTTAAGCAAACATCTGTCTTCAATATTGTAAACAAGCTATGGGAGAAAAAGGTTAAAGCAGGCTGAAAGTAAAGCAGAAGGCTCCTCATGGAGTTTTCTGATTTACTTTCAGTCTGCTTTATGTATACATATGTTTTAAACCTTTAAAGTACAAGGTAATTATAAAGGATAGAGTTA
This sequence comes from Gari tellinella, assembly GCA_922989275.2. Classification (NCBI taxonomy): domain Eukaryota; kingdom Metazoa; phylum Mollusca; class Bivalvia; order Cardiida; family Psammobiidae; genus Gari; species Gari tellinella. Next base: position 87,505,078 of record OV277859.1, read on the forward strand.
CCTGAGATTTCTGACCTGTCAGATACAGTATAAATCACCGGTGAGTAGCTGATCAATGAAATCTCTAATTGTTCAAAGTCCAAATCTTTATATGTATAATATTTATTCAATAGCCTGTTTCTAGTTTTGTTTACAGGCAACCAAATAAAGCAGGTTAGAAGTAAAGAAGGATGCACCTTAATGTGCATTCTGCTTTACTTTCAGCCTTCTTGAAGCTACCATCTGCTAGGATATAGAAAATACATGTATTTCCTTTGGTGCATATTTATGATTGTATAAAGTGGAACTATTTTCAATAGTAGAGGTATAAATTGAAGACCTAAATAGGTGTATTTGTGGGATAAAAGTATTAAATGAAACAAATGTCACCATGCATAAGGAAAATTACCTTAATACTTGGCTAACAGTGCAGATCTAGATCAGAATCAGTAGAGAAGCTGATGTGTGTCATCAATGTTGTTCAAATATAAACAAATTTGCAGTTTAACTGACCTTGATGAATGATAAACAGTGTGTATCCTGATTAGCCACAATTCCAACACAGCTGATCAGGGTCTGTACAGTGTGTAAGATCTAAAGTTTATCAATCTCTTTTTGGAAATCAAGTTCTATATACAGCCCATAACACTCAAACAATATAGTAAATCACTAATTGTTAATTAACTCTCAAAATCAAATTACAAACAAGAATGGTAAAATATGGTAAATTATAAATAACAATGGTTTATGTTATATGCATTAAAAAGTTGTCAAGACTAAAACAAATTACACACAAGAGCAGTATACTTTATGCTTGAAATTAACTATACTATCAAAATTGATGGTAAAGAAAGTAACGGGTTAAACATATTTCCAACACATACCCATTTACCTACCCTGGAAACTAAACACTACCTATTATAAACTAGTGGCAAGATTCTTCGGGTATTGAACATGGTCAACTGAACGGAAAACCATTGGAAAACATTAAACATACTGGTCAAGAGGTATTGTCATAATCACCGTATAGCAACGACTCCGGAAATAGGTACCAGGCGAAGCGACAGAAGGCCTGTGAAGATACGACTACGGGTACGTAAAATGCATTTTTTGTGGTGGATAGGGAAAATCCAGCATTGTTATGTTTTCAGTTTACTTATAGGATGATAAACCAACCATACGGTTCTCTCTGATTCTCCAAAAAATACACGTTGCTACTTTTTTAACACATAATTCTCGGGCTGGTACATCGAAAAAAGTAGTGTGGAACACTAAAATGTATTCGCAATCACTTTCCTTATCATATAATACACAATTTTAAGGATGTGTTGCCATCATGTAACATATAAAATGTCTAGGCAAGTGATGGATCGAGTGTAAGAGTGAAAATGGCTTTGATATTGATAAAAGAAAACAGCTGTCAGTGTACGGGTAATAGGTTTATGTTTTCCGATAACTGTACGGAGTATAGCTTGAGATATGTACGGCTAATAGCTCTTCAAAATTAAGTCAGAAATTTGACAAACTGAGTATGCTCAGTCTCAAAGCCTGGATTCCGCTGCTGCCATGTCCGACCTATAAACATATATCAATGGCGGACCTGGTTAAGGATTTAAGCAACCCATTTCGATACCAGGAGTCGTAAGTTCAATACCCCGACGGACCAAGTCCTTTGGATGAGACTTTATAAACGTTTTCCTTCTCTGTTTGTCTGCTTATAGCAAAATTTATGATAAGCAAAACACTCCTTTGCTAGTTTCTTGTTTACTGTGATTTAACTTACTTAAGGTGTAGTTAAGGTTCTTTTCCAACGCAGTCCCTATCGGATCCTCTATGTTGGACTCTTTTTTTCTCTTTGATATATACTTTATTTCTAATATCTATTTGGGCAGTGTAATTGTAAACTATTTCTTGGTTTTGTCAGTATTTATCTATCCTAATTTTGACTGTGTTTAGTGTTTAAGCGTTTACGATTTCTTCTGGTAGGCTATTTCAAAGGTTTGCCGTTCTAACTGTGAAACTGTATTTTCTGATATCTATGCGCGATGCTTGTGAATAAAGTTTTCTCGAGTTACCTCTACCACCTGGCCTTTAAGTGCAATGTGTCACCTGTCTTAAAGGTGGTTCGCGGGTCAGCTTATTCCGTGCTATAATTCTTGAAAACCTTGATTAAATTGAAATATACCATATGGAGAGTGAAAAATCGTTAAAATAAAAAAGAAATACAGTGCCGGTTTTTTTCTCACAGGACCATTTGTCGAGAAAAGCTCCATTTTTAATGAACAGGAATATTTTCTTTATAAAATGATGTAACTCAATAATTTCTGTATATTCAAGTGAACTGTAAAGGGACTATAAGATATTGTGCAAACAAAAATATTTCATGACATATTTTCTAGAAATATCAATTTTTTAAAAAAGTCAAATTCTGAAAAAGTCACTAAATCTCAAATAACAAAAAATCTAGCTCTTTAACATACACTTATTTTACTCTTATTAGATAGATATAACTTAATTGTACTAGTCCCAACTATTTAATGAAAATCTACAGTAGAATTTACATTTTATACATGATTTCCAGACGTTCTTACAAAATGTTACACAAAACGAGTTACCTCCCTTGAGTTCACCTTTTGAATGCCGTCAGCTCTAAATAATACCAGAAGTCAAACCTGTAATAAGGGACCATTGAAAAAGTTAGCCTGTAGATTTTTCAAGATAGGTGACTTCTTAATGCATAACAAAAGTAATGCATAAAAGCTCCTTTAAGATCTATCTTTTAGCATTACTTTTGTCCTGTGTTAAGCTGCCATTTGTCATACAGGCTATAAATCCTTACAAAATTTAGTTGTCATTTGACAATACTTGCATCTGATATTATTCATTATTACGTGACTAAACATAGCCTGTCCTTTGGTCAATGCGTTATGAATTGACTAGTCAATAAAAATCGGACAATTTATTTAAAAAAATATTGTAGCGAGTGGGAATCGAACCTGGAACCTTTGGTTTGCTAGTCAATCACTTTATCAACTGCGCTAACAAAGACGACACTGAAGATTATCAAACTTTTCTTTATGTAAATGTTCTACTATAAGCACGTGCCGATAAGATTATGTGAAAGTCAGTGATTTGACCTTCAAATAATTGCAACAGAAGTGATGATTTTGTCAAATAACTACTAATATATGTGTATAACATAGTAAAAGTGTGAAATAATTACATTTGGACATTAGTGAAAAGAAAATGTTAACTAATTATTTCCCTTTAAATTTTATGGCCCACATTTTCCACCATAGCCTACCATGCCTAGTTATAACCGTCAAGGTCGTGTTCTATAGACATATAATCATTAGGAAAATATAGGATAACTTCATGAAATTATGTAAGCTTTCTATTTACTTATAATATGAAAAGTGTTTGAAATATAAGCTGTAATCATTATATATATGTTCACAAGTAGATGAGTGTTGTTATACTACAGTGTCAAGGGTTTCCGCGAAGGATAAACAACTCATCTTTGACTTTGCTAAAAAAAAATTAACTACGGAAGGTTTTCAGGGTTTAACTTGACAGAATAAGAGCTCAATAATAGCATTATTCGGCGACTGTTCTAATGATTCTGTGGACTGGTTTTTTTTTAAAATAAAACATCATTAAAACTTAGTTTTAATCAATTTCTGTCTTTTAACAGTGTCAGGTGGATTGAACAACTAATTTTCTTTAACAAATTTCTTCAAATTGGGCTGTATGTATTGAATTTGGAGTCATTATCTCATGTTTCCACCATTTTGTCCAATGCATGTCGTGAATCGGAGGCGCATGCTGTTAACTTAACGCTGTAATAACGGCGCAGGCAAACTGTTCCATTTAATTTGTAACGCTGCTGCTAAGTCATTTACCGTGTTGATTCTGTGATTTGTTCAACCACGACGTCCTAGTTCGTCCCACATGTGTTCTATAGGATTTAAATCGTGAAAATTCGCAGGCCAGTCTAATATACGCAGCCAAAACGGAAGTTGCCCACTTGTTACATTTACTTTACATTAAGTAATTTTCAACCTTCGTATCCTTTAAAGTACTTTATCAACTCCTGTTTTGTTTTAAGGTTTGAATACCCATATGATCACCAATGCATTCCAGTAAAAACAGTCAGGTTAAATGACACATGCAACGAAAATGAAACACTTAAAGTTTGTTCTTATTCAAAGGGAGGTAATTTGATATTGTAATTTTGTCAAAAGTAATGCATAAAAGCTGCTTTAAGATCTATCTTTTAGGCTTCCTTGCAATAGAAGTCTTTTGGCTGTATGTCTGCTTTTGAGACATGGATTTTGTGATTGTTATTGTCGATGGTAATAATCCGGCCTTGCTCGCGACACGTATCTGGGATGATTTTGAAGCTGGTGGTTGTAATTGAGCTCCCCTTGCATTTTCTGATTTTTAACTCTTCACTTCCGTGGTTTTCTAAGAGATGTGTGATGGTGTCGCCGAATTGGGTGAAGGCTTCCTTGCAAAAGAAGCAGGAATACATGTCTGTCTAAAATGATAAAAAAAAATAAACATGTAATTACGACTAGGGACATAAAAAACATTGTCAAGTTTGACCGCCTCCTGTGATAAAATTCGGGATCCGCGCATACTTTTAATTTGTATCATTATTTGATACCTAGTATTACAGACTAAAGCTATTGTCTTAAATATTTCAATTTTTCATAAAAGTTAATGAATAGGTCCACGGTCTGTTGTTTTGATGCAAAACTCTATATTAAAAAGGGGTTTTAATAATTATGGAACAGCTATTCTCCGTACATAAAAGTCCACCATAACTGCTATACTCCGTACACAAACACAACTATTCGCCGTACACATCCATAAATATTATTCTGAGGATAACTTCTCACACGATGTATGTAAAATTACAATTTTTTGTACATAAAATGGTACAATCATACACTTGGATTCGGCATGAAATCCGTGAATGTATATATGCGTTTGTCCTTAAATAAGATCCTAACATGAAGCAATGTTGACTTTTGCTCGGTACCAGGGAGGCCTTTTACAGCTGTAGTACGACGATCTTACAACGTATACATCAGTTGAAACTATGAGTTATATCAATAAATATATGTGGACCCATTAGTGGTTCATTTGTGCTGGCTAACTAAATGGAAGTTCAAAATAACAGCGAATTTCATACCTGCTATGTTTGTTTATGTTGATTTTCCTCGCTTCGCCTGGTACCTATTTCCGGAGTCGTTGCTATACGGTGATAATTGTGTAAAACATTAACATAGTCCTTTCTAGAAGGTTGTAACATTTAACTTATACAGTAAAACCTCTCTATTACAACCACTTTAAAGAAAGCTTATAGTAATTGATTGTATAAAAGATGGGTGACAGCTTATTAAAAGAAAGGTGGCAGTAAAACAGAAAGCTCCTAAAGGAGCTTTTTGTTTTACTGTCATCTTGCTTTAAGCAGTCACCTGTATAAAACACTTCGTAATTTACACAATTTAGAGCTCGTAACAGAGAGGTTTTACTGTACTTCATGAATACATAGCTACATGGTTTCAATCTGATGCTTCTATGGGTAAATCACTGACGCCTGAAACTTTGAAAGGACAATTCCAGTTTGCCATTTAAGTATTGCTCATTTTGACAATTTCATGTTGATTTAAAGATACATTGCAAAATGACAACAGTGCAGATCCTTCAGGAGACCTCTGATTGTGAGTCTACACTGTCTGCATAGGACAAGTGTACTCTTCATAGGTACCCTGTTTGTAAATGATACCTAAACACATCTCTATGATTCAATAGGTCAATAGTACAGAAAACATAGATCAACTGATGAATGGAAAAAATATGACAGGGCCATTGCGATAAAATAATGAAAATCATGAAAAAAAAAACATTCAAAGGAACACACAGGGAGTATTTACCCTTTAACTGCCAAATTATCATCTGCTCAAAACTTCTCAGCATTTGATTTTAAAATATACTGATTGTAAACTTTGATGGCAAGCTTCCAGGCCAGATAAGCTGAATATCTCAACTACTAACATCTTTATTTCTCAAGTAAATCCTTTAATATCACTATTCATTAGATTTGTCACCTTGAGGCAGTTCTATTAACTCATTACCCAATTACCTGTTTCTAATTTTGAAGACAGGTGACCACTTAAAATGGGTTGTAAGTAAAGCAGAATGTGCTTTACTTTCAACCTGCTTTAAACTACCATCTGCTAGGGTATAGAAAAAGATTATTATGGTACATATTCATGAAAGAATAAAGTAGAACATTTTTCTTCAATTAGAAAAGTAAATTACCAGTAAAGGCAAAATAAAGGTGTTATTATGGAGTAATGGATGAAGTAGTGCCAATATAGACCTTGTGGAGACATAAGGGAGAAAACTCTGGAAAGATTCAGTTTACTCACTTCTATCTGGAGTCCGTCTTACGAAACATCGTAAAACAAAAACGGTCCTTAGTAAAAAATATAAAATACATACTTTTCTCCATTTAATCCAGTCTTGTGAATTGCTTTTGGAATCAACTTGAAACATCTAATCCAGTCTTATGACATCTCTTTGGAATCGTCTTTTCAAGAGGCTTCCAGAAAGATGTCATAAGACAGGATAAGATGGAGAAACAAATAAAAATTGAGAATTTTAGCATCTGACTTACAACAATATTTGTTGTACAAAGCTTAGTAAGACACCCCCCTGGTGTTTGCCAATGCCATGCAGTGCAGTGGTGACTGGAAAAGAGAGGGTTACAAGGAATGTATAGGTTTAACAGAGTTGTATGCATAACAAAAATGATAACAAAAACAGATAATTTTATCAATATTTGCTGACATTTGGTTTCAAACTTCTTTAACAGAGCTCAGCTACAAAAAGGGCATAAGTAAACATTGTTGACCAAGAAGAGAGATCACTAAATGCTGTGTCTCATCTGGGTCTACAATTTATAGCATGACCAACGATGCAGGAGGGTAATTAACCCGTTGAGGATTTTCTTTATTCAATTACATGTAATGTGATAACGTCATGATCTGGCGCAAAACCTACACTAAATACTATCTTGTCACATTGATTTAGCAAATATTAAGATGATTAATAACTTTATCAAATTAAAAGTGAGGATAGTTTCCAGATGCCCCAAAACAAGTTAAATCTGTGTTATTTTCCCTCATGTATCCTCATAAACTTTATCACTGCTTAGAGGAAGTAGGCAAAGCAATTTGGGTTGTTATTGTGCCAGTTGGTAGTCATGTTATAAAAAAAATCTTTCATTCATGTTCATGTTGTAATGAATATATTAAACTCATCAATCTAAAATTGATAAAAACTCAACGGAGCCTTGTTTTTATCGCTTTTGATGACTAATTTAATTAATTCCATACAACACAAATACTAATGGTAGATCCTTTATGTATCAGCTATGTATGGTTTAACTCTATCAAGAAAGAAGGTTATTGCATATAAAACATCCTAACATATATTTGAGACTATATACAATAAGACATCCATGAATTTGTAAACAAATAAAAACAAAAAAACATGAAGTAAACATTAAACCATAAAGATACAAATATCTTAATTAATAATCTATTTAACAAATAAAATATTATGTTAAGATGGCTCAATTATGTTTGTAACTCTTGAACTACATTAAAATATGTGAACAGCGGTCACTTAATAATTAAACAAAAATAACAATCTGTAAAAAATGCTTAACCTATTGCTCTACAGGTTTGAGCATGTTTGAGAAAACCCCATTAGATAGATAATTTGAAATAGCCGTGCATTAGAGATATCAAATTTGCTTTTAGAAAATTGAGTAAAAATGCATATAAACTTTATTGCACATGTTTTAGAAAAGAAACAAAAATGTACACATTATTTATATACAGACAAATTGATAGGTTCTAATGTTCCTCTGGGGCCCGTTTCATAAAACATCTTACGACAAAAACGATCGTAAGTCTAATCTTAAAAATACATTCAATTTCTGATTTCTCTATCTTATCCTGTCTTGTGACATCTCTTTGGAATCGTCTTTTCAAGACGATTCCAAAAAGATGTCACAAAACAGGATTAGATGGAGAAATAAATAATAATTTAGACTTTTATAATCTGACTTACGACAACATTTGTCGTAAGAAGTTTTATGAAACGGGCCCCAGAGCCCTAAACTACCAGATAATAATAACAGTACACTGTTCCCTCTCTACAATGACACCCAATGGGAGACAAACAATATGTGTTGTTCGAAGTGAGTTTCTTATAGGGAGGGAAAATTTATACCCTTAGAGTGCTAACATTTGCAAATAGTTTGAACCTAGATCAGACACCGCATAAAATGCAGCGTCAGATCTGGGTTCAAACTATTTGTCATTCGTCTTGATGTTTCTTCTGTCTAAATGTCCAATACCTAACATTGAGAAATAAAAACAGCAAACAACAGTTTTAAGTAGACAATATTGCAGCAGTGAAAAGGTTAATTAGACATACACATGTAATTGTTTTGTTTGGGGAACAGCTGAAAGGGTTGTAGTAAGGAAGGAATTGTTGTTCAGAGGACTGTTGTAGGGAGGGAGCACTGTATTGTGTGATAAATGCAACAAGAACCCTTCTTGAGCTGAACAAGTTGCTGTTAAAAATAGTAACCCATTACACATTAAATATGCATTTTTATGTATTTAATTCATTCCGCCACTGAACAAAATAGTTCTATTTTATACCATTACTGTTATTAATGTGCAACATAAGAAATATGTTCTATATCCTAGCAGATCGTAGCTTAAAGCAGGCTTAAAGTCAAGCAGAAGGCGCCTTAAGGCACATTCTGTTTTACTTTCAGCCTGCTTTAAGCTACCATTGGCTAGGATGTATTAAACATTTCTTATGATACATGTTTCATGAATGTATAAATTGGAACTATTTTCTTCAGTAGAGGAAAACTGAATGTGCTAAAAGGAGCTTCTATCGGAGGAAGGGTTAAAAACAATTACAGCCATGGGAATATTCATAATTCCACAATATGGTAATGCTTTCATAATAAACTTATTGCTGTACATAAAGTTTAAATACAAACACAACTTACCAAAACAATAATTAATGATTCCATTTCCAACCAGTTATACTTCTAGTGACCATAATCTAAACTACAGGGTAAGTAACTCCTACAATCATGTTAATACATTTTGTATAACATTATCTGTATTTCTATCATATTATATCCATGGTAAATATTTCATTGAATACATACCAGAGCTCCAGATAAGGTGAGTATTTCAACAAAAAAATCTTTATTTCTGCATTAAACACTATGGTGTCACTACTCATTAGAATCGTCTCTTCGAGTAGTAACACCATAGGATTTGGTGCTGAATGAGCAAACAAATGTAAGATTTGTTCAATTTACTCCCTCTTATCTTGAGCCCTAAAAACTTACTGTTACAATATCAATAATACTTACTACAGTGAAGCACCAATATCCAACCACTAAAAAGAATATTTAATGATGGCAACATAACTCACTTACCACTGAAATTTCAAATGGTTAATTCCAGTTTCAAAATAGGTCTAGTTCATTTTGACTATTTAGGATTGTTTTTTACAATGGTTTGCAAAATTACAAACAGTGTAGGCCCAGATCAGATGGCTCCTGCTGGAGCCATCTGATCTGAGCCTACACTGTTTTCAAATGACCTATGTACTCTTCACAGGTACTCTGATTGTAAAGTATAAGTAAACCAATTGCTACGGTTCAATGTGTAAAAGAATGAAGAAAGAAGAGTAGGAAACTCCTGGAGAAGCTTTCTGCTTTATTTTGTGTCTGCTTTAAATATCTTCCTTCCATCTTGAAATAATACTTCTTTTCAGTGATTAAAATAGTGGACGTTTACTGCACTTAATACTTCACCTCTAAATGATATGTCTATTAACAAAACATAATCTACACAACTGCTCTTTTCTAATAGTATGACCTCTAAGGGCCTTTTTCAAATTATAATTACCCATTTGGAATATTTTTATATTTATTGCAAAACATAATCTACAAAACAACTGTTTTTACAATGTTTTTACAACTGTTTTTACACTGTTTGTACAAAATCATGTACAATAAGAATTGTGCTAGTTGGCAAATCATTAAAGAAGCATCATAACCCAAGGTCTCTAAAGACAGGTGACTACTTAACCCATTACCCCATAGCTTGTTTCTAGTTTTGAAGACAGATGACTACTTAAAGCAGGTTGAAAGTAAAGCTGAATGCGCCTTAAGGCTCATTCTGCTTTACTTTCAGCCTGTTTTAAGCTATTATCTGCTAGAATGTAGAAAAAATTTGTTATGGTTCTTATCTATAACAGTATAAATTGGATCTATCTTCTTCAGTAAAGGAATAAATTAAAGGTGTAAAAACGTATTTATGGGGTAATGGGTTAAGGCAGAGCAAAAATTGTAGAAAGGTCCTTTAGGAGCTTTCTGTATTTCTTTACCTTTGCATTAAGCAGGCATCTGTTTAAAAAAATACATATTTTCATAAGTCACAACTTAACAATCTACATCATTGTCCAAAACATGATAACTAGTTCATGAAACTGCTATAGGTATGACAAGGGACAATGCAGTTAAACCTCTCTATAACAACAACTTAAGTGTGTTAATTATCCTGGGCCCGTTTCATAAAACTTCGTACGACAAATCGGTCATAAGTAAAAACTTTAAAATACATTTAATTTCTTATTTCTCAATCTAATCTTGTCTTGTGACATCTCTTTGGAATCGTCTTTTCAAGACGATTCCAAAGAGATGTCACAAGACAGAATTAGATGGAAACATAAATTATAATTGAAACTTTTATAATCTGACTTAGGACACCATTTGTTGTTCAAAGTTTTATGAAATGGGCTCCAGGTGTTTAAGGTAGGTGACTGCTTAAAGCAAGGAGCTTTCTGCTCTACATTCACCCTGGTTTAAGCTGCCATCTGTCCTTTATGCAGTCAATTAGCATTCTTTTATTTTAAGTGGTTGTCATAGTAGAGAGGTTTTATGTACACAACAATCTAATATAGTATCCCTGGTTATAATGACCAGATGGGAAATGAAGCCAGATGGTAAAGGTTAGCCTATGTTGACAGGCAGGCTAACTAGAATTGGCAATCACTATGCCAGAGAGTCTATAATTCCACCCATGATTATTGTTATTATTGCTCTACTAACCTGAGATAGAATTGAGCCTACTACAGTAAAACCTATCTACTACGACCACTAAAAACAAGGCTAATTGGTTGTTTAATAGAGAGGTGACAGCTTAAAGCAAGGTGGCAGTAAAACAGAATGCTCCTAAAGGAGATTTCTGTTTTACTGCCACCTTGTTTTAAGCAGTCACCTGTCTTCAACACTTAATAATAAACACAATATAGTGGTCTTAATTTAGAGGTTTTACTGTTCATAAAATTAACCCTTCACTAACAGAACAAGTTGTCTTCATTGAAAAATATAGATGACTTTAACCCCTTACCCCATAGCCTGTTTCTAATTCGAAGATATGTGACCACTTAAAGCAGGTTGAAGGCACATTCTGCTTTACTTTCAGCCTGCTTTAAGCTATTATCTGCTAGGGTAAAGAAAATATTTCTTATGATTTTTATTTGTGACAGTATAAATTGAAACTACAGTAGAACTTCGATGTGTCGAGTTTGAAGGGACCATCAGAAAAAACTCGACACATCGAAGCCTCGACTCATGTTTTACCTTAATAATATGCTCCCTCGATTTTTTTTTTCTCAAAAATACTCGATCTCCATATAGCCGACATGTCCGTATGTTACTTGTTGATATCGATGATTTCAAATTAAAAACATTAAAATGCAATTATGTAACGCTCGTATCGCATCCAAACTGGATGCATATTTACTCATTTAACAAAAACTTCAACTTGAAACGAATCGTCAGGCGAAAATACGTTTGCCGTAACTCGATCTTCAGAAAATAACAACACAGCGGTATGAACGGAAGTCGCTTTTTATCTGCGCACCGGTTCTTTTACCCATTCCAGCATATACATTCTCTCGAAACGCTGGAACCAAATTCAGGGGAAACCCTTTTCTTAAAATAGTAACAATATCTCCTTAGAGGGATAAGGATAATTGCATAACTATTGCTGCTACACATTTCGGGATGGGTTCCGCGTGAGTTGTTCTTTGTCTTTTACACACACATTTCTCTTCAGGCATAAAAAACATCGACCGATCTACGAATATGCTTTAACATTCGGTTTATATTTGACTTTACACGAAACTGAATAGGCGCTACGATAAAGTCTCTGTGACGAATAAAATATGGAAAAGAGTAGATGAATCAAGGAATACACAGGGCCGTTAACACAATGAGAAGGTGTTGGCCTGTTTGTCCTGGATAATTGGGCAGTCAGGTAATTTTTCATTGACGACAATCAATCGAGTAAAGATGGTCACGGAGGTGTGAAAAACTCGACACGCAAAATTCCGGTCCATCGTACAGTCGAACATCGACACATGGGTAGTGAATTTTGAGTGAAATAGTACGTACGGACTGAGAAAAAAAGTCGATATAGCGAAAAACTCGACTTATAAAAACTCGAGTCAAACGTAGATTTTAAATAAGGTTATATAGGGAGAAAAGTTGGGACTTTAAAAAAAGATCGACACATCAAGAAACTCGACTCTTCGAAGTTCGACACATCGAAGTTCTACTGTTTTTACTTCAGTGGAGGAATTAATTAAAGGCGTAAAAAGGCGTATTTATGGGAGTAATAGGTTAAACAAGATGCTTTCTTTAAACAAGAGCCCCATAAATACACCTTTTAACTCCTTTAATTTATTTCTCCACTGAAGAAAATAGTTCTAATTTATACAGTTATGAATATATAATTATTATTAGAAATAATTTCTATTTTCTAGAAGATGGTAGCTTAAAGCAGCTTGAAAGTAAAGTAGAATGTGCCTTAACCCTGTACCTGATAGCCTATTTCTAGTATTGAATATAGGTGACCACTTAAAGCAGGTTGAAAGTAAAGCAGAATGCATCATAAGGCGCATTCTGCTTTACTTTCAGCCTGCTTTAAGCTTCCATGTGCTAGAATATAGAAAATGTTCCCTATACTATATATTCATGACGGATTAAATTGGAACTATTTTCTTGAGCGGAGGAATAAACTGAATACGCTAAAAGGCGTTTCTATTGGGGAAAGGGTTAAGGCACATTCTGCTTTACTTTTAACCTGCTTTAAGTGGCCACCTATCTTCAATACTAGAAACAGGCTATGAGGTAATGGGTTAATATAAGATTGCATTTATGCAAAATAACTTTTGTGAGAGAACGGAAATGTCTTTTCTTCTGTATAAATTGCTTTTTGATGTTGTAAAAATGAAAAACTCACAATACCGTAAGCTGTTATTATTTTAACAATGTCAGTTGTAACTAAAAACAAACATGGAAATAGAAAATGCAAATAAAACAATATTATGTTCACTAGTGAACAGTGTAAAATAATTTGTTTAGTCTATAAAAACAAGACTACAATTCAGTTCTATACTTAAAACAAACAGACAGTAAAACCCTTGAAAAAATGCCACTCAATAATGAAACATCCCAATCTCTAAAAACACTTTACAGATCATTGCTTAATACAGGACAAAAGTAATGCAGAAAACATTAAGAGCTTTTGGCATTACTCTTGTGTTTTATTAAGCTGCAACATTTTTAAAAGGCTGAAAGTTTGCAAAAATTAATTAAATTTTCTAAATAACTAAGACATTGTCATATTTAACCATTATCCCCTGTACAATCCTTCAATACATTACAAAAAAAAAAACGTTTCCCAGAAAAGTAACCCCTTCTTTACCATGACCTAATCTGCTCTAATCAGTTGTCATATTCTGCTTTTATTTCTGAAATTCAAATTTGAGAGAAATGTAGATTTTTAGACTAAATATTATTGTAATGAGTGTCAAAAAGATTGGATTCTGATCAGAGGCTGTGTTATGCTGCGTCTGATCAGTATTAAAACTGTTTGAAAATTATAAGTGTACTTGGTGAAAGACAGAAAAGGGGATGACGGCTATCTCCCTTGGCAAAACTTGATTGGTATGATGGGGCCCGTTTCATAAAACTTCGTACGTACGACAAATGTTGTCGTAAGTCAGATTATAAAAGCCTCAATTTATATTTATTTCTCTATCTAATCCTGTCTTGTAGCATCTCTTTGGAATCATCTTGAAAAGATGATTCCAAAGAGATGTCACGAGACAGGAATAGATGGAGAAATAAGAAATTCAATGTATTTTAAAGTTTTGACTTAACAACAACATTTGTTGTACAAAGTTTTATGAAAAGGGCCCCTGGCAAACAGTAGGAATCTTGATCAAATACCAAATCACCCGATAATCTCAATCAGTCTGGATCAAGTTCACACACATGGTTATTTAACATGTAATCTTGATGCAAACTTTCTGTAAATACAGTAAAACCTTTCCATTACGACCACTAAAACCAAGGTCAATTGATTGTATAAAGCAAGGTCAGAGTTCCAGATAAGGGGGGTAATTCAAAAATTAAAATCTTTATTTCTGCTTTAAACCCTATGGTGTCACTACTCATTAGAATCGTCTCAAAGTGACGATTCTAATGAGTAGTAACAACATAGGATTTAGTGCTGAAATAAGTGAGAAAATGATGGATTTGTTCTGTTTACTCCCCCTTATCTGGAACCCTGCAAAGTGACAGTAAAACAGAAAGCTCCTTTAGGAGCTTTCTGTTTTACTGTCACCTTGCTTTAAGCAGTCACCTGCCGTAAACACCTGATATTAACAATTAAGTAACGTAAGCAGTCACCTGTCATAAACACCTACTAGTTCACATAATTCAGTGGTGGTAGTAGACAGGTATTACTGTACCAGTCAAGTCAGTAATAGCATGATAAAGGTTAATACAAGATTAAAGTAGCTGAGAACGGCAGCTGTTTGTACTAAATTTACTGATTAAACTTGGAAAATGTCATTAGATTTGTCCCAATCACCATTATACATTCCATCGTTTGTTTAACAGCCAATGAATAGGTGAATTAGCAGTATTAAGACAGATGGCAGCTTAAAACAGGAAAAAATTAAAAGCAGAAAACTACAGTAAGAGCATTCTGCTTCACTTTTCTTCTGCATTGTCTTACAAGATATCTAAACTTCTTAAAAGAATGGTCTGAGCTCTCTTATCACAAAGTAATAAGTTAATAGAAACTGTGCCATGTGTTAACCCATTACTCCTTATTTTGACTTTTTATGCCTTTAATTTATTCCTCCACTGAAGAAAATGATTCCACTTTATTCAGCCATAAATTTGAAGCATCAGAAATTTTCTTTTTATCCTAGTCGATGGTAGCTTAAAGCAGGATGAAAGTAAATCAGAATGCACCTTAAGGTGCATTCTGCTTTACTTTCAACTTGCTTTAAGTTGTCACCTGTCTTAAAAACTAGAGACAGGCTATGGGGTAACGGGTTAACTAACCAGGGTGACAAAATTTAAGTTTTTTTCATAACTTTCTTTCTATCCCTAATCCTTACAGTGCTGCAAACAAATATTATACAACAGGGCTGCCATTTCTCCGGATTTTTCCTAAATCTTCGGATTTTTTTCTAGTACATAGTAACTTAAAGCAGGCTGAAAGTAAAGCAGAATGCGCCTTAAGGCGCATTCTGCTTTACTTCCAGCCTGCTATAAGTAGTCACATGCCAACAAAACTAGAAATAGGCTATGGGTTAAAGGTACGATTCGTAAAATCACACTTGAAAAAATGCAAATTTGGAAATCTTAGGATTTTTCATGTCAACTTATGGCAGCCCTGATACAACTTTTGCAAACAGTGTAGACCCATTTCAGAGGGCTGGCTCTGCACTATTTTAGATACATATAAACAATTTTGGAACACATCCCTTGAGAGAGTCCATATAAATAAAAGGACATGTCCAATTGAGAATATAGCATGGGTTAAACACAAACTATCATCAGATTCTATACCCTTAGAGTAAATGCCATTTTCTAAAGTTATATTGTCACTGGGAACATGCAATAGACACATTCTTCTTTGTCATTGAATACATACATTCAAGGTCACAAACCAGAGCTCGAGATAAGGGCAACTTTTCCAAAACTTAAATCTTTATTTCTGCATTAAATTCTATGTTGTCACTACTCATTAAAATTGTCTCTTCGAAACGATTCTAATGAATAGTGACACCATAAGATTTGGTGCTGAAATAAGAGAGAAAATGTTGGATTTGTTAAGTTAACTCCCTCTTATCTCAGTGCCCCAGATAAGCTGCGTATCGGCGTATTTTACGCATTAAAGATAGCCAAATACGCTTTGAAAATCAATTCAGTGCGTATCAATTACGCAAGCTTTTTATGAAATACGCTACCGTATTACCGTAGATGCGTACAAAAAAACCCAATCTAAGCTGATTTCGCTAACGGCTTCCAGTTTCATTTTCTTCGAAAATCGTTACTGATTGCAACATCTTTTTTGCTAGGCGCAATGCGGAAATAGATGAGGCATTCCGAATGTTTGTTTTTCTGCTCTTTATCTCCATAAGCGCCTCGATAACTTGTTCAACTAGTCTAATTGACACTAGTTTTCGCGGTTTCTGTTTCTGTTAAAATGTCGCGCTGCGACCGAAAGTGTTAGTAAAACGTCCATTTGGGCTTTTAAAACCAACATTTTTATGTTATTTTCAATCGGAATCGAAGATTTCCTAAGCCAGTATAGTAAAGCTACTATTATAGATCGATCGGCGGTGGATAAATCAGAATCACGAGCAGAGTAAAACAATTTACGCACAGTGTTCGTGTGCAAGAAGAGGCATTTTAGCAGTGAAAAAAAACTCCCCCCCTGGTAAGATATACACGGAAATCAGCGAAAACGTGTATACTGCACTAAATTTAAGTATAACAATGTGTAGGCAGGAGACTAAATGCAGAGGCAAGGACTGATGAATGCTGAAAATTGAAAAGTTAATTGTTAGATAATTGCCTGTATTAAACTGTTAGACTAGCTACAGATTTAAATATCTGAACATCACTTACAAACAACAGTGAGTGTTATGTCTGCAGTTGAATTTTACAAGACCAGCATTACATGAAGTTCCATTTACAATATTCCAGTATAGTTTTTTCTTTTCTATATATAAACGGCATACCTTTATATAATAAGATTAATGGATGCTTATTAATACTTAAGAATACCACAATTTTCACTTTGTAAGAGCTTTTTTCAGCGACAAGAGTTACGAAAATCAGCCGGTACTCTATTAATTTTCATTTCACTCTATTAATTTGAAAGAGAGGAGTGAAGTACCCTATTTACCAATTTCTTATCTGGGGCACTGTATCTATAAAGAGCTCTGACAATAGTTTCCATCTTGAGCAGGCTCTACTAGGTGAGAGACTTAGTGAGGTCTGATCTTGATCCAAACTTTCCATTAAAACATGTCTTCTGCACTCCAAGGGTTTAATCAATCCAAAACAAACTGAGTAACAGCACACAACTTTCCTCCTACTGTTGGGGGGGCTTTCGCTGGTTGCTATGGGCACTACTATGGCAACAGATACATTGACAGTTTCATCAAGATGGTTCGTCCTTTTCGTTCTTTTTCTCATCCTTTTTAGGGGGCTTTTTCTTGGACCACAGAAGAGGAACCATGCCAAGAATACACCCTATAGAAACACCAATAGCTTTACCCTGAAAATAAGATAATAAAGATAGAAACAAGGAAAACATATGAGCTGTGCCATGACATAGGTTAACCTGTCTTATTGCATTGCAACATTATACAGACCAAGCACCGTTGTCCTCCCTGAGGCTCTGTATCTGAGTTTGGTCTATATCCCCAAATACCGTATATAATACAACTACATAAAATGCTTTAGATGCATGTGGGTGTCTAACAGTGTAGATCCAGACAAGCTGTCGCATCTTTGACTCGGTGGCTTGAACATGCAACATGAGAAATATTTCCTGTAGCCAATCAGATAGTAGCTTAAAGCAGGAGGCTGAAAGTAAAGTAGAATGCACCTCAAGGCGCATTCTGCTTCACTTTCTAAAGCAGGCTGAAAGTAAAGCAGAATGTACCTCAAGGCGCATTCTGCTTCACTTTTTAAAGCAGGCTGAAAGTAAAGCAGAATGCACCTTAAGGCGCATTCTGCTTCATTTTCTAAAGCAGGCTGAAAGTAAAGCAGAATGCACCTCAAGGCGCATTCTGCTTCACTTTCTAAAGCAGGCTGAAAGTAAAGCAGAATGCACCTCAAGGCGCATTCTGCTTCACTTTTTAAAGCAGGCTGAAAGTAAAGCAGAATGCACCTTAAGGCGCATTCTGCTTTACTTTCAACCTGCTTTAAACTACTATCTTCTGGATATAGAACATTTTACATATAGGATATATTTAAAACTGAGTAAATTGGAACTATTTTACTCAGTGGAGGAATAAATGAATGGCGTAAAAAGGCGTATTTATGCGGTAATGGGTTAAAGAACTTCTGTTGAAGTCAGGGGAAAAACATTTTTTATGTTCCTCACTGTGCTATTATCTCACAATATGGCAAGTTGACATTAAAGCGTGCTACAACGGTGTCTTGTCTAGTAAAATGTACAATTTCAACATATCTGTCTGAAACTGATTGCAGAAACAACATTTATGTAAATTTCAAACGCTTTGTATCATGAACAAATCTTCAATTTATTTGATGTCTGACCTGGAATCAGTAACCAGACTTATAATTTGCAAATGCAAGTCAAGTTGGGCTTAGCATGATAAGGGCAAACGAGATGTTGCTAAGCAACACTTTAAATTTTCGATACATTTACTGCAGAAATGTTCTCTTTTTCAGGAGGATTGGTTCCCTTGCTGTTAGTGAACTAAAATGACATCTAAGGTGGCGAATACATGCAAAAACCTGGGATTACAGTGCTCCCTCCCTACAACCACTTTCCAAACAACGATTCCCCCCTTACAACAACGCTTGCAGCTGTTCCCCAAACAAGAAAATAAATAATGTCCAACCTTTTCTATCGCCTACATAAAATGGTCCTCTGCCGTTTTTCTCAGTCACATATTGGACATTTTGACAGATAAAAATATATTAACAAGTGACAAACAACTTGAATCCAGATCAGACGCCCCATTACCAGGCATCTGATCTTCATTCTAGCTGTTTGCAAAAGTAAGCCAATATGTTCCTCCCTATAACGACTCCCTCCCAACAACACATACAATCTTTTTCTCCCAATGGGTGCTGCTGTACAGAGGGAGCACTGTATTTCAAAGACACATCTCAGCAATGAGAGAACATGTGCACAGTAAAACCTGACCCCAAGGTTATGTATAAAGCTAATTTGAGTTAAGTCTGAAATCATTCTCAAGCATTTGATCGGTCAGATTTGAGTTTTTGCTACTTAGAGCAAAAACTCAAATCTGACCAATCAAATTCTTAAGAACAATTTCAGACTCAACTCAAAAGTTTTATAACCTGGGACAACGGAGCATTACAAACCGAATATCACCACAGTGTGTGATCCGGGGTCTTGTATCAGTTCGAGTTGGTTGTGCAATCCAGATCTCATGAGAGGCGCAGCCTCGAGTGTGATCTGGATTACACAACCAACTCGAACTGATACAAGACCCCGGATCACTACGCCTCTCGTGAGATCTGGATTACACAACCAACTCGAACTGATACAAGACCCCGGATCACACACTGTGGTGATGTTCCTTTTATTATATACCTAAACTGTTTGGGACCAGATCTAGATCTATATATTGTTCAACCGAATAATCACATATACGCATACATGTAGGCCCCTGTATGTTAAATATCCTGAGTTCTATGCAAAACTATTTATGGAAGTCATGTGACCACCAATAAATTACGTCATTATTTTTTAAAACGTATCACTTTGTTCTCAATTGAATCCGTTATTTAAGAAGTGGCGTTTTGCAAATAACGGTCATTTAAGCGTTTCAGAACACGAGTTGAACTGTTTTAAGCTTTATCCTTTGGAGGAAAACATTAGTAAAAGTGGGTGATGTGGGTTATTCACGCTTAAAATGGAAATTAACTATTCAAAGTTGACCAATTCTTAGTTTCAACTTTTTTTAAAAATAGCATCGGACCTGGAATTCCGAAACGTCACGCGCAACGCTTCTTTATATTAATAGATCGTGCACAACTTGTGTTGCATAAAAGCAGTGACGTCAACATTGTGTAGCATATATGCCATCTGATACGGACCATCTGATACGGAAAAAGATTGTATGGCCTGTATTCGCTTGTTTTTAGAATAGGTATATAATAAAGCCACTTACAGTGTGATCAGGGTCTACATTAGTGGTCATTTTTCCATATATTGTAAAGAACTAACATAAAATGGTCAATAAGGGACTGGACCTAAATTAGAAACTGGAATTTTTCATTTGAGATTTCTGGAGTTAATGTAAAGTAACAGTAAAGCAGAAAGCTCCTTTATCGTACATTAAGATGTCATCTTTATTTATCACTATCCATGAATCTTTCTTAGAGTGGCTGTTATAGTGGGGGTTCACTACATGTATCGCAAGACATTGAAATTTTGTCATTTGGTGGTGTCTGAAACAGGCCCCATGTACTATATTGATAGTGTAATAGACCAATGGTGAATGGGGCATTGGGGAGAACTCATTGGCAGCTACAGTCAAAACTCTCTAAACCAGACATTTGCGACACAATTTATTTTATGTCTTAACCAGTTATATAGTTACAGGTGGCAGATCAACAGGTGAAAGCTTAATGCAGGATGAAAGTAAGACAGAAAGCTCCCACAGGGAGCTTTCTGTCTTACTTTTATCCAGCATTAAGCAGTCACCTGTACATTGGATTTTGTGGTTTATCATCCCTTCTTCAAGAGTGTCTGACTTAGAGAAGTTTTACTGTACATAATTATGGTTTTTGTGAAAGCTTTTTTTTCTGTGTATCAGACATTCTGTGTATTTTATGAGTAAGGAAACACAATATTGAAGAAGCCTACGAAGCCTCATAAATTTCAGGGCCAAAAAACCCAAAATATCACTGAAATTATTAGCTGATTCACAGCTCTGAGTATCTGCATGGAGGTGTTTTATGCAATGTTTCACCATTATGCTTTACGACAGGAGGCAGTTTTTGTCAGCAAAATCTGTCATCCACAGCAATACTCAAGTTGAATTATCCAGAACTGCTTTACCTCACTAAAGCAAGACTTGAATGAAATATGCAAACAGTTCGGATCCAGATAATTATACCCAAAATATGAAAATACTTTCAAAATAACGATGTAAAAATAAAATTTTGTCTTAACCTCAGGTTTAGATTACCACACATCAAATTACACTATCATTTCTGTATTTTAGGCCTGCTTAAATCACTCTGTAAAAATGCACTGTCTCATAGAAAACTGGGTCAAGGGCACAATTTTAATGTCACACGATCGACCGTTTTCTAAACAGTTGATGCTAAATTTACTATAGGTCTAGGAAAAGGACATTTTCCACGATCTCTCGTTATTCAAAGACTGAATAAATCTGAAACTTTGTGCATGTGAATTCTTAAGAAACAATCTGGTACATCATCTCGTGTAGGTAAAAAGCACAGGACCTGGTATATTGTTTGAAAAAAAATAATCTCAATACAAATTAACCCTTTACCTGATAGCATTGTTTCTAGTATTGAAGATATGTGACTACTTAAAGCAGGTTGAAAGTAAAGCAGAATGCGCCGTAAGGCGCATTCTGCTTTACTTTCAGCCTGCTTTAAGCTATTAACTGCTAGAATAAGGAAAATATTAGATATGACACATATTCATTACGGTATAATTTGGAACTATTTTCTTCAGCGGATGAATAAAATGAATGTGCTAAAAGTCGCTTCTATAAGGGAAAGGGTTAAACAGAACTGAGTGAAAAGGACTGTGTGTAATTGTGTGACTTTACTGTGAATACGTACAAGGTTAGAAGACCATCGTGTGGAAGACATATCTACTTGCTGAGGGGAGAGGGCTGGAGCTCGCACACCAAACTTGCTGGTCACAACCTCTACATAGTGAGCCGTTCTGAAACAAACAAATCACAATACAGTGCTCCAGATAAGAGGGAGTAAATTAAACAACTCCCAATAGTTTCTCTTTCTTGTCAGCACCAAATCCTATAGTGTAACTTATACTCATTTAAAGAATGATAAAAGATACAATTTTAATGAGTAGTCATACCATATGATTTAATGCAGACATAAAGATTTTAATTTTTGATTCCCTTATCATTCTGAAGTCCTGGTAATACATATTTTATGTTGTTCAATAAAACAACAACATGCACCAATTATTGAGATAATAAAATATTGAACTTAAGTTAATATTTCTGAAACACTATGACTTCTGCTTGCCAACGTTAAATTCTACCTATTTTATTGACCTCTAAATGACCTTGATCTTTGTCTGACACGACTCAAGTTGCACTCACTGAGGTTAAGGTGATCTTCAGAGGATAACAGAATTATAAAGCATTCTAAAGTATAATGGCCAAGCCTAACCCAATATCCCATATAGATTTTATGGCTTTTTATGCCTCTTAGAGGCCCCCCCGACTGAAGAAAATAGTTCCAATTTTAATACAGTAATGAATAGTGCACCATAAAAATACTTTCTACATCAAAGCAGACGGTTAAAGTAGGTTGAATGTAAAGCAGAATGTGCCTTATTCTGCTTTATTTTCAACCTGCTTTAAGTGCATGGTCTCCTGTCTTTGAAACTAGAAACAAACGGTCAAGATTGTAATCAGACAGAAAAACCATCAAAGCATTAAGACAGACAGACATGCAGTCAGACCAAAAATAAAATGCCTGATAATTGGATGATCAGGTCAATAGAACTAAATTATGGTACCTATAATAGTCAGATCACAACATTGGATTGGGTCAAACTCTGGGATGATAACCGATTTACATAAAATATGTTGCCTAAATTGTTTATGTCCTTACTTAAAAGTTGAAGTCACAAACCCTCATTATAAACCCAACCTGTCTTTTTATACTATACATGTAAAGCTTATAATGCAACTCTAAGACTTGAAGACCATAAGCTAATTTTCGGTTACTCTTTAAACAAATATTATATTTATTAGCCTATTACTCAATAAATACATATTTTTACCCCTTTAATATATTCTTCCTCTGAAGAACATAGTTCCACTTTATAGTTATAATAGTTATATGAATATGCTCCATATAGGCAATATTCTATATACCCTAGCAGATGGTTACGAGCTTAAAGCAGGTTAAAAGTAAAGCAGAATGTGCACATTCTGCTTTTCTTTCAACTTGCTTCAAGTCACAGGTCACCTGTCTTCAAAACTAGAAGCAGGCTATGGATCAGTATTATAAAGGGTTTTAAGTCTATGCCATGGTTATGAATCTTTAACCCTATATGATCAATATGAGTCTATCAAATTTGGAGTAAAATTGATATTTAATTGCATTAAGCCTGATAATATTTCACCATGAACTTGAAAATTCCATGAAATATTTATTAGCAATGAAATATATTGGTCCATTGGGTGTTTGTTATTTTCCTAGGAAGAGCCTCGAATACCAGGTTGAAAATTAATGTTTATTATAAGTGCGAGCTTTATATAGCTATCGTTACCGTAACCCATTACCCCATAAATACATCTTTTTAAGCCTCTAATATATCTCTTCACCGAAGAAAATAGTTCCAATTTATACAGTTGTGAATATTTAACATTAGAAATGATGTCTATATTCTAGCAGCTGGCAGCTTAAAACAGGTTGAAAGTAAAGCAGAATGTGCCTTAAGGCACATTCTGCTTTACTTTCAACCTGCTTTAAGTGGTCACCTGTCTTCAAAACTAGAAATAGGTTATGGGGTATTGGGTTAAATAGTATCTTGGTAAAAGAACTTTTGAGGCAACATAAATTTATAAAATTCCTGACACACCAATTTTCCCAGGCGAATTTAAAAAAATCCTCTTGATTTCTCCTTGACCTAGAGAAATTTTCAATTTTTCCTTGTTTTTCCCAGAACTTTCGAACCCTGTGTGAGTCAATTGGCAACCATAGGTAACCCTTTGTGGCATGGTATCCAACAAGTCGGCAAACACTTTAACCCTTTACTCCATAGTCTGTTTCTGGTTTTGAAGATAGCTAGGTGATCATTTAAAGCAAGTTGATAGTAAAGCAGAATGTGCCATAAGGTTCATTCTGCTTTTCTTTCAACCTGTTTTATTAGCTACAATCTGCTGGAATTTAGAAAGCATTTCTTATGATAGTCATAATCATGACTATATAAATTGGAACTAGTTTCTTCAATGGAGGAATAAAGTAAATGAGCAATGCAACTATTTTAATAAGAAAATCAGTTATTACAACAAATCCTGACTGTAATATTTTCTAATTTTGTCTGACCAACTACTTCATCAACCATATATTTGAATAAAATGAAGTATACATTGAATGATTCAGTTTTTTGTAATTCAATTTTTTAGCATTTTGCAAAATTTAGATAGCTGATAACATCTTTCTGAACACCTTTATTCAAAATGTTTTCAGCTTTTCTTGTAATGAATGTTGTGGACTACTTATTGGGCGAGATTTATATTCATTAGCTTTATTTATTTTTGAGAAAAATAAAATAATCAAAATTCCAGGTTTTTGTAAGAAAAAGAGACCTTAAAGACAAACCACATGATAAATTTTGCCTATATTTTCACACATTGTTTCTCAGGCTATTATCATTCTTCATGAAAAGTTTCATAACACCTTGTATGGAAACTAAGCGCACCTGCGAAGTACCTTAAGGAGCCCTCTGATCAGGGTCTACACTGTTTATCATTTTGAAATATATTTTCAAATTAACCCTAACCTAAATAGTCAAAAATGGACTAGACTTACATGTACTTTGAATTTGGAATTGTCCATTAAAAGTTTCAGGGGTGAATGAGTTAAATGATATTGCTGAAGCATTTTGCATGTAAGAGAATAATTTGATTTAACTTTTGTATCTTATGCAGCAAACTTGGATATAAATATATTTACTCTAGTTTTGGATCCTGATCAGATGCCGAGTTACTCAGCATCTGATCAGGGTCCAAAATTAAAAAACGTTTGAGTTTAGTCTGAGATCATTCTCAAGCATTTGATTGGTCAGATTTGAGCAAAAGCTCCTAAGTTGAGTCTGAGATCATTGAGTTGAGTCTGAGATCATAATCAAGCATTTGATTGGTCAGATAATACTTGAGAATGATCTCAGACTCATTTCAAATGCTTTATAACCTTGTAGCCAGGATTTCAACGCAGCTGCTTGCAACTTAGGTAAAGGCAACTCTCAGTTCCATCTAAAATAGTGGGTTGTTTTTTTCAAAAAATAATTATTGGTTTTCACACATTTCAAGGACGTATGTATCAGTTAAATTACTGTGATGTGAGACTAAGAGGTGTTGGTTTGGCAACAAGCAATTTTCTAATTAATACTTCGGTCCACACTTCGGTGAAATCGTGAGTAACTATGCAAACAGTTTGGATCTAAGCAGATGACTCACTGATGTCATGTTACTTTAGGATTCAAACTGTTTACAGGGCTCCAGATAAGAGGTAGTTTTTTCAACAAATCCTACATTTTCTCACTCTTTTTAGCCCCAAATCCTATGGTGTTACTACTCATTAGAATCGTCTCTTCGAGACGATTCTAATGAGTAGTGACACCATAGGGTTTAATTCAGAAATAAAGATTTTAGGTTTTGAAAAATAAGCTTATCTGCTGCTCTGTAGTTTAACACTCTGTCACTGTATGGAAAAGAAATAGCAGACGACAATTGTTACAGACAAAAATCTTACCCAGCATGCAAAGAGTTTAAAAATTGTGGATCTCTGATGTTGTTGAGAGTTCTTTAATACTTCCATGTTAGTGTCAAATACGACTGACATTCACATGTTTTAAACATTTATGTACTGTTAGCTATTCTGCTTTACCTCCATCCTGCTTTAATCTACCATCTGCTAGGATAAAAATCCGAAGATTTCAGAAAAATCCGTAGAAATGACAGCCCTGCATTTGCCAAAACATAAATGCAGATTTTGAAACCTAGACATTGCCCTCTTTTAAGTCAAGGTCACTGGGTCCAACATTGTGTGCGCATGCAAAGATCTTTTCTATATCATAAGTTACATAATTTATTATTATGTATATACCAAATATGAAAGCAATTGTCTCAAGGAACACAAAAGTTACAAGCATAAGGATTTTCTTCAAATTGTTTATGCCATTCAGTGATGACATCGAGTTTTTTGATGTTTGTTATAATTCAATGTCACTTTAAACAGTATTTCAGTCATATTATCACAACGTCCAGCTAATTACAGGTGGAGGAAGATCCCAGAAGCCATTTATGCACCATTTCAGGCTCAAATCGGCACTAGGGTTGAACCATTGACCTTCCCTAAGCAGCGATTATTGAGGACGGCTTCTCCACATGAAAAATCTAAAGTACCCAGATAGGGAAGTTTCAAACTCACAGCGGTCAGTATGTTTACAATGTAGTATAACCCTTTCCCCCCTTAGACGTGCCTTTTAGCGCATTTAATTTATTCCACTGAAGAAAATAGTTCAAATTTATGTCATGATGTTGTACAATAAGAAATATTTTCTATATTTTAACAGATGGTAGCTTAAAGCAGGCTGGAAGTGAAGCAGAATTCTGCTTTACTTTCAACCTGCTTTAAGCAGTTAAGGCCAGTAATCTGTCTTCAAAATTAGAAAAAAACCTATGGGGTATTATAGATTAAGTGTTGCTAAAGACAGGTGTTTAACTGTCGGTGTATTGTTAGTAAACATTGGATCAGGAATATTGTTTTTACTTACTGTACACCTGCCAAGTCTGACATCCAATTACCCAGGGCTGCAGCTGAAAAACAGGAAAAAAGTAACTTGTTACAATAGTATCAATTTCCTGCATTAACTCATTACCACATAGCCTGTTTCTAATTTTAAAGAAAGATGATCACTTATAAAGCAGATTGAAAGTAAAGTAGAATATGCATTAAGACACATTCTGTGTTACTTTCAGCCTGCTTTAAGCTATTATAATTATCTGCTAGGATATAGAACATATTTCTTATTATAATTATTTATTACTGTATAAATTGGAACTATTTTCTTCAGTGGAGGAATACATTATAGACATGCATAAAAAGCATATTTATGGGGTAATGGCTTTATTCCACCTTAATGCAGACATCAGCTTCTTTACTAAGGTCTCCTAACAAGTATTGTTTTTCTGTACAGGTTTTTCATGACCTGGTGATCGACTGAAGCCATTTTTTATATCCAGAAGACTGAAGTGCTAATGGCCATTTCTAACAATCAGTCAACGATCCTCAAAGGAAGGAGACAGGGGGTACAATTATCTATAACACCAGCGGGCATAATAATTTCCCTCAATGATAGGCCTGCCCTTCCTCTCTGAAAAGAGAGTGCGAGAATGCAAAAAATGAGGCACCTGTATACAGTAAAGCTTGTGTTTTAGCCATCAATCAAAATATGAACATGCTTTTAAAAAGAGGGCAGCTTTAAAATGCAAAATCAAAGTAATGCAGAATGCTCCTAATGGAGCATTCTGCATCACTTTGAATTTGCATTAAAGACAAATGGTACATGTGTTAATAAGATCAGGATTTCTTTCATCCTTTCATTATAAAATGTCAGTGAATGGCAGTTTTTACTGTAAGTCTTTAGATAGGTGATTCAGTGTCTGACAGAATTAACCCTTAGCCTGCCAATCACGACTATAGCTCCATATGCAAACAGCTTGGATCCGGATGAGACGCCGAGTAACTCGGCGTCTCATCTGGATCCAAGCTGTTTGACACTCAGACAACATTTTCAGCAATTTTGAGCAACTTTGAAGCACTTTGAAACTTGAAGCAGACAAGAAATATAGCAGACGACAATTTATTTGGCGGGCTAAGGGTTAAGTGTTTGTTTTCCTCTTTACTTTCCCTTTCACTTAATATCTGTATGATAGCTTAATTCATTCATCTCTTAATAGACATGCAATTTCTTGTTTCCAATCAGGTCAAGTTCTCTTTGACTATTTAGAGTTGCTTTAACATGTATTTAAATTGACTGACAATGCAGACCCTCAGATCATTATAGGCTGTTAGTAAATGATGAGTATAATAGTCTCATCACTACGGTTAACAGTCACTTGACTGTTTTAATTTAAGGAAAGACAGAGTAACCAGATGTTCTATCATAGCCATGATGATTCCTGACATTCCAATCAACATATTGTAAACATGAGACCACAGTTATTTTCCTACTGTTGTGAGGATTTTGAAGCTAATATTATTATTCCTGCCATATGCATTGGGTTCTAATAATAGCATTCTAAGTGATGTTCCCTGTAAAGTAAACTTTCTTTCCATAAAATAGCATTATAATTTGACATTTAATTGATTAATTTTAATTTTTAAACAATTTATTTTTAATTCTATTAATTTTAGTGTCTGTTCTAAATTACAACTACAGTATTGAAAACAAGGATGATTATTCTTATTTATATTACAATTAAAATTTCACATTTTGATCATTTTCGCATACAGAACCTTAACAAGTGCAAAAGTATTATAATATCAGGATCTGTAAAATAAACCCTTGGCAAAATCTAATACATTTTCACGTATGAAAGAAAGTGAACAAAAATGTTGGAAGTGAGAAAGTGATAGGGTCAATGCAGGTGCCCTTTGAAGGTGTATACCCTTGCATGGTGCATAGCAAATTTTGAGTTAGTATAAGTTTGACTGTAAACTTTAACCCATTACCCCATAGCCTGTGTATAGTTTTGAAAACAAGTTACTACTTAAAGCAGGTTGAAAGTAAAGCAGAATGCGCCTTAGGGCGCATTCTGCTTTACTTTCAGCCTGCTTTAAGTTTAAGCTACCATCTGCTAGAATATGGAATTTAATTTTTTTTCTTATAATACATAATCATGTATGTATAAATTGGAACTATTTTCTTCAATGGATGAATAAGTTAAAGGTGTAAAAGGTGTATTTATGGGGTAATGGGTTAAAGGTACTGGTAGAGGAAGCTTACCAAACAACTCTGGTGGCTCATGTTGGAAACCAGGGCTCCAGATAAGAGGTAGTTATTTCAACAAATCCAACATTTTTTCACTCATTTCAGCACCAAATCCTATGGTGTTACTACTCATTAGATTCGTCTCTTTGAGACGATTCTAATGAGTAGTGACACCATAGGGTTTAATTCAGAAATAAAGATTTTAAGTTTTGAAAAACTACCTTTATCTGGTGCTCTGGAAACAACCTTATTCTTTACAGCACTCATCACTTTGTAATTAATTTGTTTTGACAGAAGCTACTCCTTGGTGAATATTTAAATGGTTTGATGCAGTTTCAAACAATATTGACTTAATTCAAATTGTCAGTTTTCGCTAATCTTGGAAAGGATTGAAACTTTATTGGCAAAAAGATTATAACCGCTGTATGAAAGTAGCAAAATGTGTGATATGCCTGAAAGTTGGCAGGCTTGAAAGTCATCACTGTAGCTTGCATACAGTAAAACCTCCCTATTGTGACCACACTTTTTTTAATTATTTGGTGATTACAACAGGAGACTGCTTAAAGCAAAGTGACAGTAAAACAGAAAGCTCCTTTAGGAGCTTTCTGTTTTAGTATCACCTTGTATAAGCTGTCACAAGTCTTTTATACATTTAACTAGCCTTCGTTTAATTAAAAGGTGGTAATAGAGGTTTTAATTACTGTATATTAATCCTATTTCTTGAGATATGCTAGATACACTGTCCTGTCATGTATGCTAGAAAAGCTCATTATGTTATAGTTAGAACATAATTATTAAACCATATTACCCCCATAGTCTGTTTCCAGTATTGGAGATAGGTTACCACTTAAAGCAGTTGAAAGTAATTAAGTCAAATGCCCATTTGGCTTTACTTTCAACCTGCTTTAATTATTGGGCTTACATCTGCTAGAATATAGAAAGTATAAATTTTATGAAACATAATCATGGCTGTATAAATTGGAACTATTTTCATCAGTGGAGGAATATGTAGAGGCATAAAAAGAGGTAATTTTTATGGAGTAATGGTTTAAGTGAAATCTTAGTGATTAAGAAGGGGCGGATCGAGCGAGTCCGTGACTTCTTATATTATAATTAGACACTAAGATTTCACTTTAAATATGTTCTAACTAACTTAGAATAAATATAACCTTTATTTTGTTTGCGAAGATACAAATCTTATGAGTAGTAACACAATAGGGTTTAATAGTGTTTATGCAGAAATAAAGATATATGTTTTGGAATACTGTCCCCATATCTGGAGCTCTAATAGCTGTATGCCTTTTTATGCCTTTAATTTATTCCTCCTCTGAATTGAGAAAATAGTGCCATTTATATACAGTGATGAATATGCACCATAAGAAATATTTTCTATACCCTTAAAGATGGTAGCTTAAAGCAGGCTCAAAGTAAAGCAGAATGCACCAGTAGGCACATTCTGCTTTATTTCTAGCCTGTTATAAGCTGTCATCTATCTTCAAAACTAGAAACAGGCTATGGGGTAATGCATGACAAAAGTATCTTAATGCATGATGAACAAAAGTATTTTAGAAAGCTCCTTTGGCCTGACTGTCTGCATTACTTTTCTCAAGTGTTAAGAGCATTCACTTTCTAAAGTTTACAAATATATCTCCTTTACACTCCTATTCCCTGTCGCAGTGCCTTAATTAACCCTTTACCCCATAAATACGTGTTTTTATGCATCTAATTAATTTACCTGTAATCCTCCACTGAAGAAATAGTTCTAATTAATACAGTTATGGATATGTACCAGAAGAAATATATTCTATATCCTTGTAGATAGTAGCTTAAAGCAGGCTGAAAGTAAAGCAGAATGGGCCTTAAGGCGCATTCTTTTTTCCTTTCAATCTGCTTTAAGTAGTCAATTTTCTTCAAAACATGAAACAGGCTATGGGGTAATGGGTTAATTAATTAAAACCCACCAAACTCATAACTTTAAACTTTGACTATACAGTCATGTATAAAAGTACATGTAATACAGTCACACATGTATATCTGAAAATATGAGGGAAATAAGTGTTGAGCCATGGCCCTGGTATGGCTCAAAAGTTTTGCATTTCAAACTGTCTCATCTTCACCTATAAATATTCCATGTAATGTCCCTTTTGGGATGCTTAGCATTAGATTATAAGTCATTGAAAGCTACCAATGAATACTAATAGCCCCACTAGCAGATCGCTGGTATCAGGGCTTGTTCTTATGTGCTATATTATCCTAGCAGATGGTACCATAAAGTAGGTTAAAAGTAAACCAGAATGCACCTTAACCCATTACCCCATAGCTGGTTTCTAGTATGGAAGAAAGCTGACCATTTAAGCAGAATGTGCCAAAGGGCTCATTCTGCTTTACTTTCAACATGCTTTAAGCTACCATCTGCTAGAATATAAAAACAATTCTGATGATGCATATTCATAAATGTATAAATTGGAGCTATTTTGTCAGTGGAAGAATAAATAGGTGCATTTATGGAGAAACAGGTTAAGGCTCATTCTGCTTTACTTTCATCCTGCCTTAAGTGATCACCTATTTTCAAAACTAGAATCAGACTATGATGTAATGGGTTAAGCCTTTACTCAATAGACTGTTTCTTAGTTTTGAAGACAGATAAACACTTAAAGCAAGTTGAAAGTAAAGCAGAATATTCCTTAAAGGAGATTCTGCTTTACTTTCAGCCTGCTTTAAGTTACCATCTGCTAGAATATAGAAAAGTTTTCGTTTGATACATATTCATGATTGAATACATTGGAACAATTTTCTTCAGTTAACCCATTACCCCATAAATACGCCTTTTTACACCTCTAATTTATTCCTCCACTAAAGAAAATATTTCCAATTTATACAGTCATGAACATGAATTATAAGAAATAATTTCTATATTCTAGCAGATGGTAGCTTAAAGGCTAAAGCAGGCTGAAAGTAAATTAAGCAGAACGTGCCTTATGGCACATTCTGCTTTACTTTCAACCTGATTTTAGTGGTCACATATCTTATATAATAGATAAAGGCTATGGGGGTAAAGAGTTAAAGTAGGCTGAAAGGTTGAACAACTCCTATATCTTCAATACTAGAAACATTCTGTATGGGGTAAAGGTTGAGGTGCATTCTGATTTTCTTTCAGCCTACTGTAAGCTACAATATGCAAAGAAAAAGAAAATAATTCTTGTGGAGTATAATCATGACTGTATAAACTGGAACTATTTTCTTCTATGGAGGAAACAATTAAAGGCATAAAGAGGTATTTTGGGGGGTAATGGCCAGGTTAACCCATTACCCTATAAATATGCCTTTTTACGTCTTTTATTTATTCCTTAACCCAAGAATATACTCCCAATTTATGCAGTCATGAATACATTTATATTATAAGAATATTTTCTATATTCTAACAGATGGTAGCTTAAAGCAGGCTGAAAGTAAATCAGAATGCGCCTTAAGGGTTCTGCTTTAAGTGGTCAACTGTCTTCAAAACTAGAAATTGGCTTTGGAGTAAAGGGTTAACCCATTACCCCATAAATACACCTTTTTACGCCTTTAATTAATTCTTCCATTGCAGAAAAAAAATCCATTTTACAGTACAGTAATAGATTATGCACAATAAGAAATATAGTCTATATTCTAGCAGATGATAGCTTAAAGTAGGCTGAAAGTAAATCAGAATGCGCCTTATATATAAGGCGCATTCTGCCTTACTTTCAACCAGCTTTAAGTGGTCAACTGTCTTCAAAACTAGAAATATATATAATATATAGAGGATATTGTATGAGTGTTCATTATTTATCATTTTTAATAAACGAGTTGACTAAAATAATATGACGCGAGCCTTGGCGAGCGTCATATTCATTTTAGTCAACTCGTTTATTAAAAATGATAAATAATGAACACGAATGTGATATTCTATTTATCACATTACAAGTCTAAGCACCTATTAAATTGATATGAAGCTGTACGTAGTTTGTAGACCCTACGCTATATAGATTTTCCGCCAAACGTTATGTTGTTTACGTTAGCGTCATAGTAAATGATGTCATTTTGAACCCGGCTACATGCAGCGCTTATGGAAGAACAAGTTAGGCCGGAGCCCAAAAAACGATATTCCACTAGTGGATTACGATATTTATACAATCGCTTTATGCAACTCCCAGACCGCAAATTATGAGATAAATATGCTTTGGAGTAATGAGTTAAGAGAGGCGGTACTGTACGTACTGTATACATCATTTTTTCTGAGCTGTACAGCAGTCACAGATGACATGTATATTGTTCCAATTTTCAGTGAAGTAATAATTTAAGACAAAATCTCTCACCAATGCTTATTGATTCACTGTGACAGCTTTCAAGCTCATATCTTCTTCATTAGGCAGGCAAAGGAAAATAGATATCCATATAAGTGGCTTTCCTTCTATGTAATTAGAAACCCCAGGTTGACATAAGTACCAACTAACATGTAAGAAGAGAGAATTAACGGAGAAAAACGTTATTCTTTCCCAATAAACGCATTAATGCGCTAAAACTGTTATTTCCATTGCAAACAGTTTGGAGCCAGACCAGATGCCGGGTAACCCGGCATCTGATCAGGCTCCAAACTGTTAGCCACTCAGATTAAAATAAATTGTTAGAATTTTCAAAAAGCTATTCTTATTGCATTGCGTTTGAGTTTCATATGCGTTTAAATTTTGTTACAGGAAAGAAAAACGTTTCTCCACTGTACCATCTTATAATAGCCTGTAAGAAGACATATTGAACCCTTAGATTCAGCACTCAGAGCACTGAAACACCAGTATCTATAGGGTTTGCACAGTTTGGATCCAGAATAGATCCAATGCACTATTTGTGGACATCTTATTTAATATTACATTTACATGTAATCTCTATGAACTAAACCTGAACTGTTTGACACATTGATAATATTTCTTCAAGATACAATTTAAGAAATACTTCTTTTTACACCTTCGATTTGTTCCTACAATAAATAGAGTAGTTCCACTTTATGCAGTCATAAATATGTAACATAAGAAATATTTTTTATATCCTAGCAAATGGTCGCTTAAAGCAAGCTAAAGTACTATTAGCAGAATGTGCCTTTATGCACATTCTGTTTACCTTTCAACTTGCTTCAAGTGATCACCAACTTAATAATTAGAATCAAGCTTTGGAGTAGGGTTAAATAACTCTCAGGAGAAGATTGTTTCAGAACAAGGGCCACCATGGCCCATGGCCCTAAATCGCTCACCTGGTACACCATGTAAAACATGACCTAAAGTGACCTAGATTACGACTGGACATGACCCACAATCAACCTTTAGAATGTTAACAAGATTTTTCTATGATTTGACCTAGTTTCTGACCAGACACAATCCACATTTGATTTTGACCTAGATTTGATGTTTAGGCAAACATTCTGGCAATATTTCATTCAGATCTAATGAGATTTGTAGCCTCTAGAGGGTTAACAATGTTTTTCTTTGATTTGACCTAGTGACCTAAATTTTGATCCGGCATGACCCATATTCGAACTTGACCTAGATATCAATTAGGCAAACATTCTGACCATGTTTCATTAAAATCCAATGAGATTTTAAGCCTCTAGAGTGTTAACAAGGTTTTTCTATGATTTGACCTAGTGACCTAGTTTTTGACCGGACATGACCCATATTCGAACATGACCTAGATATGAATGAGGCAAACATTTTGACCAAGTTTCATGAAGATAAGGTGAGATTTGTAGCCTATAGAGTGTAAAACAAGGTTTTCCTATGATTTGACCTAGTGACCTAGTTTTTGACCCGACATGACCCATATTCGAACTTGACCTAGATATCAATTAGACAGACATTCGGACTACGATGCATTAGATTCCAATGAAATTTGTAGCCTCTAGCGTGTTAACAAGGTTTTTCTATGATTTGACCTAGTGACTTAGTTTTTGACCGAGCATATGACCTATATTCCAACTTGACCTAGATATCAATGTGGCAAACATTTTGACTTAGTTAATTAAGCTCCAATAAGATTTGTAGCCTCTAGAGTGTTAACAAGATTTTTCTATGATTTGACCTAGTGACCTAGTTTTTGACCCAAAATGACCTACATTCGAACTTGACCTAGATTTCATCAAGGCAAACATTGTCATTAAGTTTCATGAAGATCTGATGAAATTTGTAGCCGCTAGAGTGTTAACGAACCAATTGTGAACAGACAGACAGACGACGGACATCCAGCGATCCTAAAAGCTCACCTTGGCACTTCGTGCCAGGTGAGCTAAAAATGTAACAATGCAGTCAGCCAGTCACAATACCAAAATTTTTAGCATGATGACGGTTAGGACATTAGCATCCAACCTTAATATTTGTCATTGGAAATTTACTGCATGTTTCTCCGTTATTAGTCTTTTTGTTTTCATCTCCACCCTATCAGTGTGGGCAGTCCATTTAATGATTTTGACCAACAGATTACCAGGTGATCGAATTAGCAGGTCACCAGATCAGGAACTAAAACTATTTGTTTTGCAGATTGATTTTCAACAAATATGTACAAACAAGGGCCACTATGGCCCTAAATCGCTCACTGGTACACCATGTTAACTTAACCTATAGTGACCTAGATTATGACTGGACATGACCCACAATAAACCTTTAGAGTGTTAACAAGATTTTTCTACGATTTAATTGACCTAGTGACTTAGTTTTTGACCAGACACAATCAACATTTGATTTTGACCTAGATTTGATGTAGGCAAATATTCTGACAATATTTCATTCAGATCTAATGAGATTTGTAGTCTAACGAGAGTTAACACTGTTTTTCTATGATTTGACCTAGTGACCTCGTTTTTAACCGGACATGACCCACATTCAAACTGGACCTAGATATGAATAAGGCAAACATTTTGACTAAGTTTCATTATGATCCAATGAGATTTGTAGCCTCTAGAGTGTTAACAAGGTTTTTCGATGATTTGACCTAGTGACCTAGTTTTTGACCGGACATGACCCACATTCGAACTTGACCTAGATATCAATAAGGCAAACATTTTGACTAAGTTTCATTAAGATCCAATCAGATATGTAGGCTCTAGACTGTTAACAAGGTTTTTTGATGATTTGACCTAGTGACCTATTTTTTTATCGGACATGACCCACATTCAAACTTGATCTAGATATCAATAAGGCAAACATTCTGACGTTTCATTACGATCCAATGAGATTTGTAGCCTCTAGAGTGTTAACAAGGTTTTTCGATGATTTGACCTAGTCACCTAGTTTTTGACCGGATATGACCCACGTTCAAACTTGACCTAGATTTCATTGAGGCAAACATTGTGACTAAGTTTCATTATGATCCAATGAGATTTGCAGCCGCTAGAGTGTTAACGAACCAATTGTGAACGGACAGACGACGGACGACAGACGACGGACATCCAATGATCCTAAAAGCTCACCTTGGCACTTCGTGCCAGGTGAGCTAAAAAAGGTCAATGGAAATTTTTTAACCCCACTGACATTCTAACTCTCTAAGCATGCTATGAAAAAAACCTCTGCAAACAGTTTGGATCCTGATGAGACTGCGCAATGAAGCATCACATGAATAAGAATTCAAACTGTTTGACACTCTCACCCAGAAAATTTGGAAATTTTATTTTTAGAACAGAAGCAGAAGACAATTGATGCAGACCAAAATATTACCCAGCATGCAAAGAGTTAAGCAGATAGCATTTATTAGCAAGTTCCAAAGGTTAATCCATTTAAAACTAATTATTGTCTTGTACTTAAAATATCTTCTTCCAAAATTTCTTCTTTTATTGATACTTTTTCTGTAGTTTAATTAGTTAAGAATGACAAACAATTTTGATCCTGATCGGGCCCCACATTTTGTGGGGCCTGATCTGGATCAAAACTGATTGCAAAGGTTCTTCAATATGCATCATCAATATTTATAGGGTTTAACATATTCAACCCTAGCACATATACTCGTTATTTACAAACAGTGTACCTGTGAGGATTGCACTTGTCCTATGCAAACAGTGTAGACCCTGATCAGAGGGCTCCTTAAGGAGCCCTCTGATCAGGGTCTACACTTTTTGTCATTTTGAAACATATTGTAAAAATCAACCCTAAATAGTCTAAAATGGACTAGACTTATTTTGAAATTGGAATAGTTCATTAAAAGTTTCAGGGGTGAATGAGTTAAGCCACGGGAGATTTGCTGCTGATCTTTTATGCTACAGAAATGACATGAACAGTCTCTTTAATATCAATTAGACTCACGGCCAGGCTGGTTACATGGTGATTTTGTCTGGAACCAGGCAATTACAGTCGCTTGTAAGACACTAAATCCTGATGCAGGTGCTTTAGTCTTTCATTATTGGATATGAATAGTCTTAAATTGAAATGACAAATTTCTATTCAAAGCAGGCTCAGTTGTATGATTATTTGACAAGATTCTATGTGAATTTTAGTATTACTGTCTTTGTGCACTTTTGTATATAGTATTACGGTCTAACTTCGAAATCTCGAACTTAGTAATAAGTCTTAACAATCACGTTTTTAATTTTGCAATACGGAT
This sequence comes from Gari tellinella, assembly GCA_922989275.2. Lineage (NCBI taxonomy): Eukaryota > Metazoa > Mollusca > Bivalvia > Cardiida > Psammobiidae > Gari > Gari tellinella. The sequence goes on from OV277859.1 coordinate 87,542,856, forward strand.
ATATTTTTAGATTTAACCAAACTTGAAATAAAGAAATTAATTTGTAGAAATATATATATATATATATATATATAAGTTAATTTCAATTTTAAGCGAATTCGAGATATCGAAGCTCGATTTTAATTGTAAACAGAACATAATAATAGATGAGAAAGTTGCATTGTAACCTTGAATTCAGGTTATATTATTATTAAAAGTAGTACGTATCACGATACAACCTTTTCAAAAGGATTATTGACTTCTTTTATGTTTTAGAAATGACAATGTTTATGTTGACTCTTGAGGAGTGTGGTCCAACATTATTCAAAAGTATGGCTAACAGTGCAGGTCTAATCAAATTTGCCAAATCAGACTTGCACATACATGTATTTTATAATAATTTAAATCAACTGCTTGGATACAGAGCAGTTAATAACTAGATATCATGAAATTCTGATCAGGATCTAAACAGTATAAGTTTCGCAGAAAAGATCTGTTGTAACAGAAGAAGACAGCATGCCTCAAGATCCTGAGACTCCGAGACTTTACAATTCAAAACTTCCACCTTCGCAGACAAGAAAATGAGTTCTACAGATGTTATGTCTGCTTAGAGCAAGAAAAATGCACCATAACAAATTATAGGTAAGTACAAGCTGCATGATCAGTCCTCATCACAATATGCCAGTCTGTTAACTGTTTTCTGTAAACTGTTTATACTGCTGGTAAGTAATAACATGGGTCCATTTCATAACATACCCGGCTGTAGATTTTCCCTGCTGTCCACGGAAAATCTAACAATATTCCATGGTTTTCCACGGAAAATGAGCCTTTTTCCAGGGAATTTGGCAAATCACATAACTTTTCCACGGAAAATTAAAAAATGCGGAATCTGTTTTCCGGCGTAGCATGGAAAAACTCTGGAAAACCCCGGAAAAAAGCAGGGAAAAATGGACTTAGTTTTTTTTTATGCTGGAAAAAGCCCGGAAAAGAGAACTTAGAAGTTTTCGAGGCCGGAAAAAGCCCGGAAATGAGAACTTAGAAATTTTGTACGTCGGAAAAGTGCGGAAATGAGGACTTAGAAAATTTGAAGGTCTGCAAAAGCCTCCAAATGAGAACTTAGACATTTTTCTATGGGCTGAAAAATATAAAGCCCTCACTTTTTTTTTGTTCTATCGAATTGCACTGATGAAATTTTTAGCATAGCCAACTGAATGCAACACTTTAACAACAAAAAATATTTTTTAACATGAGTTTATTTGCATCCAAAGAAAACAGTTTAAGGCATATTCTAACATAGATCATTCTGTAAGAAACTGCTAGACCTACAGCACTGCAGTTTGTTAAGACAAACCAGGAACATACTAATCTACGTTCCTGGACAAACCCAGCTTATGACTGGGTTTTTTTGTAACAAGATGTTATCTAATCTGCGTGTCTCTGTTTGCACTAACTATTTGATACTAATTATGATGCTGGAAATAGTTAAAATATTTCAGAACCTAGTTATCTTCAGAACACAAATAAATATGATCTGGGTCCTCACTGTTTGCCACACAGTAAGGTCTGTCTCTATTTATATAATATCGACAAACAGTTTTTTAAAGCTTTTAGCTTTGTATAGCTATATATAAGGAAACTCTGCCCCACCCACTAGCAGCCATGTTTCCAAAGCTTGCAATTGGAAATTTATTTTAAGATAAAAGTCAGCAGTGCATGGATTATTTCTGTAAAATTATTTTCAAATCGGAACAGTTGTTTCTGACAAGAAGATCTTTAAAGCTTCTTTCAATTGGTTGTCACGGCAATCATAATTTCAACTAATTGATGACCTATAATAGAATCAGATATTTGAAGAGATCTAAAATTCTAATAGAGGGTAAAATGCCACATGTAGTTTTTATTTAAATTATTTTTAAATCGGACCAGTGCAGCATGGTTTCAAACGAGATTTATTTTTAAAAGTTTTCACTAGATCTATATGAAGCCATGTAAGGGAAATCTACCCCACCCACTGCATGGTGCACACTTTTTTTTAACTAGAAATTTTTTTTTTTTAGTTTGATAGAGATGTCACCTCTAATTTGGTCCTATTAAAGCATCTGTTTAAAATTGTTTTCAATTCAAAACAATATAGTTTCATCGTTTTCAAGAAGATATTTTTTAATTAGTTGCCATGGAAACCACAATTTTAACTGCATGGCCTATATTTGAAGAAATGTTATATAGGGTCACCCATAGATCATATGTGTGAAATTATTTTTAAATCGTACTGCCAGTGGTTTCAGAAAAGATTTTTTTTTTAAGTTTCACTATATAGCCAAATATGGAAAATCTACCCCACCCACTGGTGGCCATTTTTAAAAAATCTATTGCAAACATGAGACACAGGGTCACCCATGGATTTTTAAATCAAACCAGTGGTTTCAGAAAATAAGATTTTTAAAGTTTTCACTATATAGCCAATAAGGAAAAGTTTCCCACCCACTGGTGGCCATTTAAAAAAAAATCTATTGCAGAAATGTGATACAGGGTTACTCATGGATGAATTGTATGAAAATATTTATCTATAAAGCTTTGTTTTTTCAATTGCAGACCTGTGCCCTTTTAATACCAATCGTGATGGCCTTGCCATGTAGCATATGATCTAATTCAAATTAAGTTGATTTGTCAATGAGGCTTTTTGTAAACTTCATAGATCTATTTGTAAACCAAATTAAACAACAACAAACAATGATTCTGAAGTCTGTAACCCTCTACACTCTCTATACTCTAAAAGCCATTTCAGAACACTATTTTAGAATTCTCTTCAAATAACGTTTTAAGTTTAGCACAAATGTGAGTTTTAAGCAAATTGCACATGTATCGTTTCAGATATAATCCACTTTTAGTCTTCGTTTCTAGAAAGAATGACTCCCGGTTTACGTGAAAGGCCGAATCGATGGGGTCGAAATTGCTAGAAACGTGTGCTCATTTCCGGACCACTTCAACATCCGGTTTGAATTTCAAATGAAAAATCGGTAAATTGTGTTGTAATAAAAATACAAATAGCTGTTTTACCGAGGAAATCACGCCTTGTGTGTAGCTGTATGGTTCATGCACCCTGTCCAGGACGCTGTGTGTTGTGATTAAAGGTAAATTGTGTATTAAATGTTCGTGTATTTGAGATATCGTCTCTCAAGACTGAACGTGTTTTACTGTTTATGTTTTTGTCAGATTTACATTTACTCCATTTAATGCATATAGATGTTTTACATTTATCAATATGCGCAAGTCGAAGTTACAAATATTAATTTACGAATTCCCTCACCTGAAATTCACTTCTAAAGTCGCAATCTCTTTTAACGTCCGATATCAAAGCGGTTCGATTCGCCCCCAGTCAAATCGGAATTTAACTAACTCGGCCTACTATACTATAGAATAATGATTGCAACATATATTTTGATAGGGAAACACGTTTAAACGGTTTGTTGTAAGCTGGCCCGTATTTGTTTGTTTGTCTTAAATACTTTCATTTAGTTTAATGGGTGGTATTGGTAATCACATTTGTGATTTTATTTAGCTTCTCAAACATATTAATTACACTCTTTTTTTCCTTTTTATTTTTAAAAGGCATATACTGTATGTATTGTTTCAGAGTCCATGCAGCAACCAATAAAGTAGTTCCAAACCCTGTTGAAACATCATTGAAAAGGGTAGGATGCAAATAACCTGTTGAAACATGTTCAGAAGTCCATCAAGAGATAATGAGGTTGCTAGCTGTAACCTTTACACGAGGTAAGAAGGAACTATTTCAAATAAAATGGATTTTTTTTAATTTCCCCGGGAAAAGAGTGGGGACTCGTTTCAGACAGATCCTAATACAACAGAGCTCCAGATAAGGGGAGTATGTTGCAAAAACTAAAATCTTTATTTCTGAATTAAACCCTATGGTGTTACTACTCATTAGAATCGTCTTTTCGAGACGATTCTAATGAGTAGTTACATCATAGGATTTGGGCTAAAGTGAGTGAGAAAATGTTGGATTTATTCAGTTTACTCCCTCTTATCTGGAGCCCTGAATACAAGAAAAAATGCAGACTCTAATCAGGAGGATCCGTCTGTTCCTTGGTGGCAAGTCTTAACACAATGTTTCAAAAATCAACAATATGAAACCTATAGCTAAATGGAAAAGCATCTGCTTGCAGATCAGGAGGTCACAGGTTCAGTCCCTGGCTGAGTCAAGACAAAGACATAAAAAATTGGTGATAATGGCTTCCCTATTAGGTGCTCAGGATTTTGGGTTAGCATTACGTTACAACTGGTTTGTCTATGTCAGCATAAAGTTAGGTCCCTGATACACCTCATCATAAGTGCCCCTATCTATAATAATTGGTGAACAATTGTGGACCGTATAAATTATACAAGTGTAAAGAAGCTGGAGGGGGTTAAGTATCCTCGACTAACCATGGGTCGCCGCAATTAATATCAAACATGAATTGCAAAATAAAAAAAATGTCAATAAAACTCCACTGACTTGTTTCAGAAAGTATGTTCTTTTACTTACATTTTCATCATAAATGCAAGCTATAAAGTTAGGTTCAATGCAAAATAATCTCTACAAATAACATCCATATAATCATGGCCATCTAATCTTTGTTTAAAATGTACCTTGAATCGCCGGAGATGACGTCATATGAATAGCGGGTCTTCAATAAGAGGTCAAAATTAGTGACATTCATAAATGTAAACAAAGTAAACGGACCAATTCGTCAGGTTTAAAAACGGCTTTATGAACAAATAAATATAACTTGTTTTACATTACCGTTACTAAAGGAATAATAAAAAAAGCTTTATATGGATAAAATACTCTTTTATATGCAAATTGCCTGTTTAAAACGTATTTTGTCCAGTACAACTATTTCTTTGCATGTGTAAACTTTGTAGTAAACTATGACGTGAAATTCTCGTAGGTGCGTGAAAAACTCGCGTCATCAAAACAAAAAACAAAATGGCGGCGATCCAAGGTTTACGACGATTTTAGGGAGATTGACGATATCAATTCAAATTACTAGAAAGTCTTTGACCAGTGGTTCTTTAGTTCATTAAAAGTTATTTTGATCCTACCCCCCTCTTAGCTCAAGAAAAAGTTACCGACAATTTTTTCACGTTGTTATAGATACCAATAACAATGTAAGAACTTAGAAATTATCTTGCTTGAACTCTTACATACTTTACTTAATTTATGATACAGAAGGAAGGACGCAGCCCCGGACCATCTGGGTTCACCACATCAAAGTCAGTGAGTGTGGCAGCCCCCCATCACATAAAACCAACTGGCACCCTACAAAGCTACATCAGACAAACTGGAAACCCTGAGGCATCAAATAGCTATACAGACCCATACCCATCTGGCATCACCAATAGCTGTCTATGGAGGTTTTTCCTTTAGTATAGGTATTAGTGTTTTCTTCTGACCTGACCTATTTATTTTTAGATTGGAACGTTCTAAAACTGAAAATGGGATGATCATTCACAGTGCTCAATGATTTCCTTACAGCCAGGTAGGGATATGGAATAACAAATATATGTATTTATTATGCATAGTGTACAGTAGAGAAGACATTATTCTTTCCAGCAATGCATTAAACAGTAGAAAATTACAACTACCTATTTAATCTGAGTGACAAACAGATAGGAGCCTGATCAGATGCCGGGTTATCCAGCATCTGATCTGGCTCAAACCTTTCTGCAATGGAAATAATACCGTATATCGGGTATTTTTGGCGTGCTGGAAATATTGACTAAATTTGGTGGGCTTCACAAAAATTCCAATTTTTAAACAATCAAATTTACACACTCGAGTTGTCTATCGAACACTGCCTTAATCCGTGTCTTGCGACGCACATTAATATAACGTAACATCGAAATTAACAGTATGATTAAATCAAACTAAATTGCATGTTTTTATGGATTTTGGTTATAGTTGCACACAATGTATATAGCCATAAGTAGAATTATCTGCCCTTGATATACTTTGAAATCCTGGAAAAGGCTTTCTTTCAATATTGTTAATACTCTAGATATCTGCCCTAAATGTACTCTACTAGAATATTTTGTATTCCAATATTGTTTACACACTATAATATAGTCTACAAATTTGAATGAATTTAGATTAAAATGGGTGAAACTCAAAGGTAAAGCTATCAGGCTTCTGTACAACAGGTGAGCAATATCAGGGCCTTCAAGTCCCTCTTGTTTGTTTGAACACTCAGAAGTTGTACCTCTTTTTATTTTCAGAAATCATGAGCGAAAACCACAGCGTCAATGCAGTTCAAGTCAGAGAGAAACTAAGAGAACTGATGAAGCCGAGCGGTGTAACAAGCCGTTAATGCAGATTAGGTTCAACACAACACTATTGTAGCTGCAAATTACTTAGTCTTCCAAATAACAATAATGTGTTGAAGGACTTGAATTGTGTAAAACTGTCAGTGGTAACTGGTGTTGACCCCGGATAAAGGTCTCTACAAGAGCCCTCTGAATCTGATTAGTGTCTCCATTTTTTCACATTTTAAGACATTTAATTTTCATGATAGAGGAGTCTTATTTAGGAGCTAATTTCCAATTTATTACAACAGGTGAGTGATATCGGGGCCTTCAGGCCCTCTTGTTTTCATTAGTATCTAGCTGGCAGTTTTGGCTTGAGTCCGGATCTCATAAGCTAGGAGACACGTTCTCCAGCCAAGACTTCAGCAAGTTGCAAGTGCATATGTGCTCTGGTGTATATAGTGTTTCAAGTGCTTATAGCTGATGTTATTTGTCAGTGAATATTGACTGTTCTTGTATGTATTTTGGGACCGTGGCATTCATACTTTCTGAGCTGCTTATATTTGAAGGCCGCGGTGATCCTTCTTTTGAAAAATTATGGTGCTACACTAGAGGCTGGGGCACTCAGTCTGATGTGGTTTTGAGCTGTTACATAATCCTTTGCATGCAGTCTTCTTTTATTTGGGGCTCTGACATGTCTCCATCAATATTACTTATAACTCAGAAATCAGGACAGTTGTGTTGGTTGAACGAGGTACCTAATGACAAATGGTTGCACTGTGGGTTGCGGTAGTGTTGCAGAGAGCTCTAATATGAGCTTTCTGTGATATTATCCTGCAAGAATCTGTATAACAAATTTATTATACTGCAAAGTTTTAATTGTTCAAATTAAATATTTCGGAATTTGTCGTGCACAGCGCTCAAAGTAAACAGTAACAAAATCGCGTCAAAACATGAAGTTGAGCGTAAGTGACGTCATATGTTTATGACATTGTCATTCAAAAGAGAAATAGGCAAACTCTATATAGACAGTTGCATCAAACTTTTTCAAGAAAAAAATGTGACTGTTGAAAAAGCCCACCCCGATTAGTTCTTATCCGAAATGGACTTAAAACGGAGGATGCACGAGACTGAAGAGCCTGTCAGCCAATGAAACAGCTGCATTTCTATGTACCCTGTCAACTCACAGGATACTTCGTGTCAGGTCTACGGCTCAGTAGAAGTAAGGAATTTACTTTGCACTTTTGCAGTATAATAAATTAGCATTTATCTGACAAATTCTGACTGGATACATACGGTATTTAAATAGATTGAAAGTATGCATTGTTGCTTTAGAAAAAATTAAACTGGCAAGTTTACTTCTTGGTCATATATTCAAATAATATGCAGAAGTACCCTATAAATGTGCTTATTAGTGTAAATATCATCTTTCCTGTTCCTGTAAACTTATTATTTTTGTCATGTTGTTCATAGGTCAGTACTGACCTACATTGAATATAAATAAAAGTTCGCTCATTCCTATTATATAGAGTGAATAATATCAGTTGTATTGTTTTCTGCTATTTGTCATTTTGTGAATGCAATTTGTTGGGTTTTATGTCACACAAACTTAATTTCATTTATTTTGTTATGCCCGTCATATAATAAATGGAGGAAGACTCCAGACACCGAATTTACACTAAGCTCCAAGTCAAGCATCTTAGTTTAACCATTGACCCTTAGTCAGCCGGGAAACTTCTGATGCCTATCAAGGCGGGAATCGAACCTACACATTATTGAAAGCCACAGAAAACTCTCGGCCACAGACGGCCCCTCGCTCAGGCTTTTTTTCATAACCGTACCCCGGAAATCCAGGGAAAAAATTCTGGCCTTCCATGGAAAAATGCTTTAGTACTATGGGGTTTTCCGGGGTAGTTCAGAACCATTTTCTGCATTAAATCCAGCTTTTCCATGGAATTTATTCCGGCCTAGCACGGAAAACCCTGGAAAATTCAGCCATTTTTCCGGGGTATGCTAGAATTTTTTTCCATGGAAAACCACGGAAAAATGTCCATGCTTCCCTGGAACCTATTCCATGGAAAAACTTTCCGGCCACCATGGAAAAATGTCCAGGGTTTTCCGGGGTTATTTGCAACTTTTTCCGCGCTTTTCAATAGGTGGAACTTCAATTCATTTTTCCGCATCTTTTCCCTGGTACCCCGGAAAAAGTGCGGAATTTTAGTCCGAATACTCCACGGAATTTTTTTCATGGAAAAATGACAAAAACCCTGGAAAATCTACAGCCGGGTTTGTATCTCACAAATAACGTTATACCCTGTTCATGTTTGAACTCTAAACCCCATACCCCTAACAGATGAAAACAGATGACCATGCACTTAAAGCAGGTTGAAAGTAAAGCAGAATACGCATTTAAGGAGCATTATTATATATAATTCTGCTTTACTTTCAGCCTGCTTCATTAATAAAGACACTATCTCAAACAAGGATATAGAAACTATTTCGTATACTGAATACTCATGAATGCACAAAGTGGAATTATTTTCTTCAGTGGAAGAATAAATTAAATACGTAAAAATGTACATTATGGAGTAAAGGGTTAACAGTACATTAGTCAGTCACCAGATTCTACTCAATAAAGCAACATCATGATATCTAACATAGACGGTACAGAATAATATCATGCCGAAGTGACAAGCAGCTTGAATCTAGATGATAGATGCCGCGTTACGCTGCATTTGATCTGGATTCAAGCTGTTTGCAAATGTAAGCAAAATTCCCTCCATATAACAATTCCCTCCGAACAAGGCACATATTTTTTGTCTCCCTTGGAAGTCGTTGTAGAGTACAATGTAAGAATCATCCTACATTACTTTTGTCTTGCATTATAAGATGAGAATCATCCTACATTACTTTTGTCTTGCATTATAAGATGAGAATCATCCTACATTACTGTTGTCTTGCATTATAAGATGATAATCATCCTACATTACTTTTGTCTTGCATTATAAGATGAGAATCATCCTACATTACTTTTGTCTTGCATTATAAGATGAGAATCATCCTACATTACTTTTGTCTTGCATTATAAGCTGATGCCCAAACTTTTACAGGACTGCAATTTAATAAGTGGCTACTGTAAACAATATAAATTTTACTGTTCATGTATAAAATGATGCAGTCATTCTTAACCCTTTACCTCATAGCCTATTTCTAGTTTTGAAGACAGGTGACCACTTAAAGCAGGTTGAAAGTAAAGCAGAATGTGCCTTAAGGCACATTCTGCTTTACTTTCAGCCTGCTTTAAGCTAAAATCTGCTAGGCTAAATAAAATAGTTGTAATAATAATTGTTCCTGAGGGTATAAACTAGAACTATTTTCTTCAGAGTAGGAATAAATTAAATACGCTAAAAGTCGCTTCTATGGGGGAAAGGGTTAACAGGCATGATATTAATGACTTTAATACCTCCTGAATCATTCATGAGATGGTAATAAAGACTTAATAGTATCCGGAAGCTATTATTTTTATACCTGGGATTTGCATCATTTAACAAGATCTGGGTGCATAAACTGTCTAACCCATGATAAAATTAATTCAAAAAGCTGTATTAACAGCTTTCTGCATATTTTAGTCCTGCATTTGGCATTTATCTTCCTTTAGAGGTTGCTATGTCGTCCCATCATAAAAATTGCCGCATAACACATACAGTAACAATAAGAGCCCCAGATAAAGGGAGTACATGTATTTCAAAAACTAAAATTGTCTGCTGTTTTTCTCAAAGTTACATATTTAAGTAAACATTTTGACATAAGAAACATAATGACGATCAAGTGACAAACAGTTTGAATCCAGATCAGACACTGGCCGTTACACTGAGCGTCTGATTTGGATTCAAGCTGTTTGCAAATGTAAGCCAAGTCTTAATTTTCCCTCCCTAAAACAACTCCCTCCGAACAACTTACACATTCATCGTCTTCAATTGGGTGTTGTTGTAGAGAGGGAGAACTGTACAACATTTTGAAGCAGATGACAATACTGAAGCAGACGACATCGATTTTCCGAGCGCTCATGGAGTTTTACAAGGATAATGACAGAGTATTACTTCCATGCTTATTATTGTAACCTGCCTGCAGGCTGCTGTGCAAGACAACATTTCTGCTAATTTTTAATCATCTCTCAACTCTGCTAGAGGGCCTTTAGATGATCTTCCTGGATACTAGCATCTTGATTAATGATCGAGAGACAATTTTGGTCCCTGAATGTTTTTGGAAAATAACAAGTGTTCACACATACAGTAGTAGGTTTTTAAGAAAGGTTGCTGTTTTAAAAGCAGTATGAAAGTAAAGCAGAAAGCTCCTTATGGAGCTTTCTGCTTTACTTCCATCCTGCTTTAAGCTAAATCACATGCCCTTAACGCCATCAAACAGTGAGCAAAGGTTTTATAACATCTATACATGTTTCCTGTGGGGAAAGAGCTAATATTTATTTCAAAGCAATAATCACTTGCTCTAATTGTTCTAATTTTTTCTCTCAAATAAATCAAATTTTAATTTTAAATTTTGACATAGGAAACTTTTAATCCCCTCCTGCCCTGTAACACTCTGATAACTACAGGGTCTTTAGATGATCTTATACAGGGCTCGATATATCCCTCTCTACAACAACACCCAATGGGAGACAAAAATTGTGTGTGTTGTTCGGAGGGAGTCGTTATAGGGAGGGAAATAGGCTTACATTTGCAAACAGCTTGAATCCAAGCTGTTTGACACTCGGACAACATTTTCAGCAATTTTGAGCAACTTTGAAGCACTTTGAAACTTGAAGCAGACGAGAAATATAGCAGACGACAATTTATTTGGCAGGCTAAGGGTTAAAGACAATTTGACCACTAAAAGCAGGTCGAAAGTAAAGCAGAATACACCTTAAGGCACATTCTGCTTTACTTTTAGCCTGCTTTAAACTTATCATTTGCTTGAATATAGAAATAAATTTTTATTGCACATATTTTATGACTGTATAACTTGGAGCTATTTTCTTCAATGTATGAATAAATGAAATGCCTAAATATGCATACATGTGCAGTAAAAGGTTAAGAAAAATTGAATCTATATTTCACTGAACACTAGAAAAATTGAATAAACACTCTAAATTCATCCAATATAATGTTATACCTGTACTTAAAGGCAGCTAGATTACTGCTTAAGACATGATAGAAGGCATGCTATTGCTTTCTCCTTTACTTTCATTCTACTTAAAATATTGCAAGTGTCTAATATTAAGTGACTTTGAGTTGAAAGACATTCACAAATGTAATCATTTATCTTTCTGTTAATACTATAGTTTAAAGGATAAACATTATTATTAAGTGTGATCTGACCATGTTTATATTAGTACTGTATATCATAAGCATTCTCACACGTTGCACTAACATTTCGCCAAGCTGCTTCCTGTGATAAATGCACATAGTGGCTTATCTGGTTCCATTATCTTCCAGAATATCTAATTGAATTTATAGTACTGTCAGACCTTTATCAAAATACCATTCACTGACAAGAAGCAGGCCATGGTCAGTTTTTAATACATTGCAGCTTAATGTAGGGCAAAATTAATACAGAAAGCTTCTATTCTGTATTACTTTTGCCCTACATTAAGAAGCGCTAAATGTCTTTAAAGACATCCATGTGAGAAAGGCGGATTAAAGCAATGTTGGTTGTAATTTATAATGGCTCCTAACGGCCATTATTCTTCTTCCAAAACCTCATAAAAGGAGATTTGCTAGTCTGTCATTTCCTAAATTAGCCAGTCTAAGCTGTGTTATATAAGGGGTTCCATTTCTGTTACAAATCCTATAAGATTGAACAGCTAGTACAGTTAAGTCTTGCTGTTATTATATAATGCATGCATGGCCATCCAAAGATCTCATCTCTGCTACAGACAGGTTGACTTCCTTAACCCTTTCCTCCCTAAAACCTCAAATGGACAATTCTAGTTTTCAAATTAGTCTAGTCCATTTTTTACTTTTTTGGGTTGATTTTTACAATGTGTCACAATGACAAACAGTATAGACCCTGATCCAAGAGCTCCTTAAGGAGCCCTCTGATCAGGGTCTACACTGTTTGCATAGGACAAGTGTACTCCTCACAGGTACACTGTTTGCAAATGATGCATAAGTATATGCGTGACTAGGATCCAAAGAGTTACAGCGCATTCTGCTTTACTTTCAACCTGCTTAAGCGGTAACCTATTCTGCAAAACTTAAGAAACAGGCTTTGGGTATATGGGTTAACCATAACCTATTACTCCATTATGGTGATAAGCATTTTAACACTTTTTATTGTTTTCCCCACTGATGACAATTAATAGTTCCACTTTCTGGATCCAACCTGTTTGCAATGGCCACTGATTTTGGGCTTGGCATGAAGGGGTTGAATTCACTCAGTTCAAAAGGTTAGCCAATTAAAACAAATCAAGAACTTAGTGGAATTAGATGTCTTGCTGCAACAAAGAAGTGAAAATGAAACCATTAAAAGATTGATTACTGCAATATGACTTATGCCCATTTTGCATCCTAGCAAGTTTCATTTGACCACCACTAACTGTTGTAAGAGAATATGGTGTTCCCTCCCTATAAGAATTCCCTCCGAACAACGTACACATTTGTTGTCTCCAATTGGGTGTCATTGTAGAGAGGGATCGCTGTAGTGTAATATCAATTTAACCCTTTAGCCCGACAAATAAATTGTCGTCTGCTATATTTCTCGTCTGCTTCAAGTTTCAAAGTTGCTCAAAATTGCTGAAAATGTTGTCCGAGTGTCAAACAGCTTGGATCTGGATGAGACGCCGAGTTACTCGGCGTCTCATCCGGATCCAAGCTGTTTGCATATGGAGCTATAGTCGTGAGTGGCAGGCTAAGGGTTAAGGACATTGAAGTTTGATGCTCAGCCCCTTTTGCTGCTACCACCAGAATAGTAACATCTTCAATGCATTGCTGTTACAACATGTTTGTATTCTTATGTCACAACTTTCAGACAAAAAGCTGTTATTTTTTTATTACTATACACCATTCAACTACCAGATATATTTTGCATTCATTCCTAATGTGCAGGGGCCCGTTTCATAAAACTCTGTACGACAAAAACGGTCGTAAGACAAAACTTTAAAATTCATTTAATTTCTGATTTCTCTTATCTAATCATGTTTGGAATCGTCTTTTCAAGATGATATTAAAAAAAAAAAAAAAAAGTAATATACCAAGTTAAATTTTAAGTCTACTTTCAGTCCGAATGACCGCTCAGCCGACTGTACATTTACTCCCCTGATCATTAAGCCATCTTGCCTACAATATTGAGCACTGCTAACATATGGCACAGTCAAATGCAGCCGCAGTATATATACCGACTCAGACCCTTCACAGGTACCCATTTTAACCCCTGGGTGGAGAGGAGCAATTCGCTGTACATGTCTTGCTCAAGAACATTCCTGTACATCATCGGGGATTCAGAAACATCCCCTAGTCAGACCGCTGGTCCGGCGGGGGATCAAACTCACGACCCCTGGTACCGTAGTCCAATGTGTTAACCATTGGGCCACTACCCCCCGATTAAAGAGATGTCACAAGACACTTGAAGACAGGTTAAGATGAAAAAATAAATAATAATTTAGACTTTTTTAATCTGACTTACGACAACATTTGTCGTACGAAGTTTTATGAAACGGGCCCCATGGAGGAACTTAAGAGTACAGATAAATCATTTTGCAAAAAGTCTAGACTCTGGTAAACGTACCCTCCGATCTAAATTTGCACTGCTTGCTATTCTTTTATAAATTGTATGGACATTATAATTAATAATTATATACCTGATACCAGATACTTGATTACAATTAATAAGGCATGACGTCTTAAGTCAGGTTTTAACGAACACTTTAAGTTTAATGAATTCTAGGCTATAATGACGTGTCACAGGTGTGTGTATCACTAAACCACTCAAACTGTCATAACCTATGTCTTTATTGCGCTTTACTACATAGCTAGAAGCCAATTAGCATACTTTAACTTTACTCATGTAACAACCTTACGATGCCTTTATTCACTGAATGCTATAACAGACAAGTGGCACCTAAATCAGGATGAATATAAAGTTATACCCATTACCCCATAGCTTCTTTGCAGTTTTTTTACTTTCAGACTGCTTTAAGCTACCATCTGCTAGAATATAGAAAATATTTCTTATCATACATATTTATAACTGTATACCGTAAATTGGAACCATTTTCTTCAGTGGAGAAATAAATAAAAGGCGTAAAAAGGCGTATTTATGAGGTTATTTGTTAACACTGAAAATAAGCATTCTTTTGAGTGCTGGTAATATTGAGGTTTTACTGTGTATATACCCTAGTCTCTCTCTATCTACCAGGTCTCCATATAAGTAGAGTTTTTCAAAAACTAAAATCTTTATTTCTGCATCAATTTAAAACCCTATGGTGTCACTACTCATTAGAATCGTCTCTTCTAGACAATTCTTATGAGTAGTAACACCATAGGATTTGGTGCTGAAATGAGTGAGAAAATGTTTGATTTGTTTGGAAAACTCCCTCTTATCTGGAGCCCTGATCTGCTATCTGTTCAACTATTACACTAGTCTGAGTGGGAACATCTAAGCTGATAGAAGAAACACTATGGTAATAGAATGGCAATTTCCTGTACAGACAGTATCTGTGAAAGACTTAATGCATGGAGTACAATCAAACCTTTAATACCCCATTATACCCCCATAAATATGCTGGTTTACCTCTCTAATTTGTTCCTGTACTGAAGGAAATATAGTTCCCTTTTATCCCTTTCCCCCATAGAAGCGCCTTTTAGCGCATTCAGTTTATTCTTGCCCTGAAGAAAATAGTTCCAATTTATACATTCATAAATATGTATAATACAATATATTTTCTATATTCTAGCAGATGATAGCTTAAAGCAGGCTGAAAGTAAAGCAGAATGCGCTTAAAGCGCATTCTGCTTTACTTTCAACCTGCTTTAAGAGGACACCTATATTCAGTACTAGAGATATGCTATGTGGGAAAGGGTTAAACAGTCATGAATATGACTGTATCCTAAGAAATATTTTCTATATCCTAGCTAGCAGATAATAGCTTTAAGAGCAGGCTGAAAGTTAAGCAGAATGTGCCTTAAGGCACATTCTGTTTTACTTTTAACCTGCTTTAAGTGGTCACATGTCTTAACCATTAGAAACAGGCTATCGGGTAAATGGTTAATAACACAATTCCTTCTAAGCTTGTTTTAATGTTTATGATGCTAAAACCATTGGCCAATAGATAAACCTTGTTGTGCATTTAAATTTAGAAAATAAAATACTTTTCTACACATTGATTTTCCACACTCCTGTAGGTCGTCCTAATGCAAATTAAGTTTTACTTTTCCAGCTCTGTATGAGGATGACCAATCAAAAACATGCATATATCAAGGATGATTGTCTCGATTTTCTCTCTGTCAAAGAAACATCAATCACTTATCAACAAGCAAAGTAAAACAAATTAACTTACCTGCCATTGTGGAGATACCAAACATAGCACCAAACTTGAACTCAATATATTCACCCTGAAAAAAAGTAAACATTGATTTATAAGAGTCTGCAAAGGATAGCCAAATTCATTCCAAATACTGGCCAATTTATAAATTTGCAGAATACACGTATAGTGCTATACAGACCAACCTCGATAACACATTTGTTTAAACCCATTACCCAATAGAAGCGCCTTTTAGCACATTTAATTTATTCCTCCACTGAAGAAAAGAGTTCCAATGTATACAGTCATAAACATTGTACCAAAAGAAGTTTTTTCTATTTCCTAGCAGATTGTAGCTTAAAGCAGGCTGAAAGTAAAGCAGAATATGCCTTACTTTCAACCTGTTTTAAGAAGTCCCCTGTCTCCAAAACTATAAACAGGGGGTAAAGGGTTAACTTAAACCTGTAATTCTAAGTTGAAAATATAACAAGGGCCACTATGGCCCTAAATCGCTCACCTGGTACACCATGGCAAACTTGACCTATAGTGACCTAGATAATTATGACTGGACATGTATACCCACAATCAACCTCTAGAGTGTAAACAAGATTTTCTAACGATTTGAGCTAGTGACCTAGTTTTTGACCGGATATGATCCATATTCAAACTTGACCTAGATATCAATGCGACAATATTCTGACCAAATTTCACCAAGATCCAATGAGATGTGTAGCCACTAGAGTGTTAACAAGGTTTTTCTATGATTTGACCTAGTGACCTAGTTTTTGACCTGACATGACCCACATTCGATCTTGACCTAGATATCAATGAAACAAACATTCTGACCCAGTTTCATCAAGATCCAATGAGATTTGTAGCCTCTAGAGTGTTCACAAGGTTTTTCTATGATTTGATCCAGTGACCTAGTTTTTGACCGGACATGACCCACATTCGAACTTGACCTAGATATCAATGAGGCAAAAATTCTGACCAAGTTTCATTAAGATCCATTGAGATTTGTAGCCTCTAGAGTGTTAACAAGGTTTTTCTATGATTTGACCTAGTGACCTAGTTTTTGACCGGACATGACCCACTTTCGAACTTGACCTAGATTTCACCAAGACAAACATTGTCATGAAATTTGTAGGCGCTAGAGTGTTAACGAACAATTGTCGACGGACGGACGGACGGAGGACGACGGACATTCAGCGATCCTAAAAGCTCACCTTGGCACTTCGTGCCAGGTGAGCTAAAATTGATCATTCTCATCAATTTCAAGACTAAACTTTCATTAGACTCACTCTTCTAGCATGGATGCAGCCTATATTTAATAAACAGACAACTAAATGTGACACCATGAATATGGATGATTTTATTGATTGATCAACAAACCTGCTGGAAGACCTAAACATTCGTATTTATGCAGAAAATTCCCTCTTTAACTTAGTCTTAATAACTTTATTATAATATACTAAAGGATTATCCCATTAATTACCCCATAAATACTCCTTTTAAAGCCTTACATTAATTCCTCCTATTTAGAAAATGTTTCAATTTATACAGTCATGAATATGAATTTAACCTGAAGAAAAATTTCCTGCATACTAGCAAATGGTAGCTTAAAGCAGGATGACAATAAAGCAGAATGCGCCTTAAGGTGCATTCTGTTTTACTTTCAACCTGCTTTTAGCGGACTCCTAGCTGTTTTCAAAAACTAGATATATGCTACGGGGTAATGATTTAAGCTTAAAGGTTTCCACGTTTAACCCTTTCCTTATGACAGAAGTGCCCTTAAACTATAAGAGCAGCAGTACTAGGCCTCTATAATAACCTACTTCTTCTCATTATTTATATATACAGTAGAACCTCTCTATTACAACCACTAAATTGTGTCAAATATTAGTCGTTTCAGACAGGCGACTGCTTAAAGCAATGTGAAAGTGAAACAGAAAGCTCCTACAGGAGCTTTCTGTTTCACTTTCACATTGCTTTAAGCTGTCACCTATCTTTTATAAGACAATTGGCCTTATTTCTAGTGGTCGTAATAGAGAGGTTTTATTGTATTATTATTGCCAAAACTGAATAGTCAATCATAGTGCTGAACTTAAAGAAGCTGTCTACTTTACTTTTATCTTG
Source organism: Gari tellinella (assembly GCA_922989275.2). Classification (NCBI taxonomy): domain Eukaryota; kingdom Metazoa; phylum Mollusca; class Bivalvia; order Cardiida; family Psammobiidae; genus Gari; species Gari tellinella. The sequence goes on from OV277859.1 coordinate 87,560,791, forward strand.
CTTTAAGCAGTATCTGACGCTTGACTTAACTCATTAATTTACCCCATAGCCAGTCTCTAGTTTGAAAGGCAGGTGACCACTTAAAGCAGGGAATGTGCCTTAAGTTAAGGGTGCATGCTGCTTTACTTTCAACCTGCTTTAAGTAGTCAACTATTTTTAAAACAGGAAACAACTATAAGCTATGGGGGAAAGGGTTAACAGGTTACTATATTATTAATACATCATAGCTCCAGATAAGGGGAGTATTTCAAAAACTAAAATCTTAATTTCTCCATTAAACCCTATGTTGTCACTACTCATTAGAATCGTCTCTTCGAGACGATTATAATGAGTAGTAACACCATAGGATTTGATTCTGAAATGAGTGAGACAATGTGGGATCCTGTACGTCATGTGTACATGTCACATTTTGCAGTACTACAGTACATCAATTGGTTAGAACTCTGAGTCATTGTATTCTGTACATGTTGTCTGCACACAGAGACACTACAGAGACACTGTGGCACGGGACATGATTTATGATTGAGGAAAACAATTGAATGTCTTTATTGATAAAACTGTCAGCTCTCCTCTATGAATAACTGAGAACCCTAAAAGTCAACAAGCATAGACCATTACTGAACAAACATAGACAAGTTGTATCATTGTCCACCTGATAATTACACAGTAAGAATTTGGTTATACAATCTAGTCCTTTCCTACAGTTTATTTTAGTGTTTAGATGCGTAACCAATTACCCCATAATTTTTAGTGTGCCTTTTTATGCCTCTAATCTATTCATCAACTGAGGAAAATAGTTTCAGTTAATACAGTCATGAATAGTATTATCAAAAGTATTTTCTTATAATATTCTAGCAGATGATAGCTTGAATCAGGCTGAAAGTAAAATAAGGCACATTCTGCTTTTAGTTCAACCTGCTTTAACCCTTTACCTGATAGCCAATTTCTAGTACTTAAGATAGGTGACTACTTAAAGCAGGTTGAAAGTAAAGCAGAATGCGCCTTAGGGCGCATTCTGCTTTACTTTCAGCCTGCTTTAAGCTATCATGTGCTATAATATAGAACATATTCCCCATAATACATATTCAATACTGATTAAATTGGAACTACTTTCTTCAGCGGATGAATAAATTATATCCGCTAAAAGGCGCTTCTATTGGGGAAAGGGTTAAGTGGTCAACCATCTTCAATATTACAAACAGGCTATGGGGTAATGGGTTAAAGCAGACTGAAAGTAAAGCAGTATGCTTTAGCATCCACCTATCAGAATTCAGGAAACTATTCCAGTAGCCCAATTATCAGAATTATTCTTAGCATGAAATCAGGCTTCGGTAAATGCTGCAATTTATTACGCACTTTTTATCATGCTGTGCAGTTTTACACCATCACCAGTTTATATGCAAATAAACAACTGTAAACTTCCATCTAGCTGTAAGCTAAAAGTTACTTGCAACGATCAATTTTGTTGGTGGTTGTGGAAACCAGGAAATGGAAATCCTTTACAATCAGGATCAAGGTAATTGAGGTTTAACCCATTACCCCTTAAAAACGCCTTTTTACGCCTCTTACTTATTCCTCCACTGAAGAAAAAAGTTCCAGTTTATACAGCAAACAAGAGCACCGCAGTGCGGCAAAATACGCCCGTCACGGCCAGCGGCTGTCAAAGTCGTCCGGACTCAGGCCGACTGGAAAAAGTCGCCCGGAGTGTAGGCCCGACTATTGATCTCAAAAAGACTATGCTGTAGTATTGCGATAGCTCAAGTACTATCCCGATAGTATTGCGATAGTCAAGAAACTATTTCAATACTATCACGATAGTTTTTCTACCAAATGTTTTCTCATAAACAAATGCTCTTTGGGCGTATTTACATACTTTGGATATATCACGGAATTTTGACAATAAAGGGGGCATAACTCTGCTAAAAATAGTTGCCAACATCTGAAATTTAACAGGAACCAAAATATTCACAGGTGCCTTCCCTGTATGATGAGAAAGCTAAATATGAAATTTGGTTACAATAGACAAAATGTAAGTAAAATTATTATCAGGAAACAATATATTGTTAAAAAAATTGTGTGAAGGGGCATAACTCTGAAAATACGGAGTCAAACCAAAAACCCGTAATATATATTAAGTCACTTCATTCATTGTATCACCGTATCAAATTTGAAATCAATTGAATAAAAGATAAAAAAGTTCTGTTTTTTTTTAAAAATGCCCATTTTTGACAATAAAGGGGCATAACTCTGCTAAAAATAGTCGCCAACGTCTGAAACGCGAACTCGTCTGAGCTATTGTGGTATGGAATATTTGTAGGAAGTTTAATCAAAATCGGTCAATAAATGAAGGTGAGAGAGCGCTAAGAAGAAAAGTTAACGGCATAAGTGTGGCTTATTTTAAATTTTAAGTATGTAAAGGGGCATAACTCATAGAAAAATAATTTAACAGGAACCAAAATTCTCAGGTGCCTTCCCTGCATGATGAGAAAGCTAAATATGAAATTTGGTTACAACAGACAAAAGGTAAGTAAAATTATGATCAGGAAACAATATATTGTTAAAAAAATTGTGTGAAGGGGCATAACTCTGAAAATACGGAGTCAAACCAAAAACCCGTAATATATGTTAAGTAACTTCATTCAGTGTATCACCATATCAAATTTGAAATCAATTGAATAAAAAACAAAAAAGTTCTGTTTTTTTTTTAAAATGCCCATTTTTGACAATAAAGGGGCATAACTCTGCTAAAAATAGCCGCCAACGTCTGAAACGCGAACTCGTCCGAGCTATTGTGGTATGGAATATTTGTAGGAAGTTTAATCAAAATCGGTAATAAATGAAGGTGAGAGAGCGCTAACAAGAAAAGTTAACGGACGGACGTACGGACGTACGTACAGCGCTGGGTATACCATAATACGACCGTCGATGACGGGCGTATAATAATATGTACCAAAAGAAATATTTTCCATATCCTAGAAGATGGTAGCTTAAAGCAGGTTTAAAGTAAAGCAGAATGTGCCTTAAGGCACATTCTGCTTTACTTTCAACCTGCTTTAAGTGGTCACCTGTTTTCAAGGCAAGGAATAGGCTAAGAGGTAATGGGTTAAACACCTAAAACAAGTTATATATAACCTACCCCTTCATTATTAGAGAAAAAATATTTGGACATAATTATAGATCTATAATAATAGCCAGCCAAATTAAGTGTAATACACCTTGATTAGACATGCACAGTCTAATGTGCATTTTTAAACCCATCAGGTGACCACTAAAGCAGGTTCAGCCCGATTAAAGCTGCCATCTGCTATGATATAGAAAATATTTCTTATGATGCATATCCATGACTGCATAAATTTGATCTATTTTCCTCAGTGGAAGAATAAATTTTAAGGTGTAAAGAACCGTATTTATGGAGTATAATGGGTTAGGAAGCAAATGAAAGACATTTCTGTGAGACTGTCTATGATGACGGATTATTGTTAGTGCAAAACGTTTCTTTAGAAGTAAAAGAAGGCATTTAGTTGCCTATATGAATCTTTCAAGCAGTCTATGGGTTTTTCTTTGAATGGCTGTGTAACTAATGCAGAGAACACTGAATGAAATAATTTGGTTTACATAAAAAGAATGCCATGACTAAAAGGATGCAATATCTCGGAAGTAAATACACCAGTATTAATCAAGGAATACAATCAAGGGCAATGTCAACACACCCAGAAGTCCCTGATTGAAACATGTTTAACCCTTTCCCCCATAGAAGCGCCTTTTAGCGCATTAATTTTATTCGTTCGCTGAAGAAAATGGTTCCAATTTATACAGTCAAAATTATGTATTATACGAAATATTTTCTATATTATAGCAGATTGTAGCTTAAAGCAGGCTGAAAGTAAAGCAGAATGCGCTTAGGGCGCATTCTGCTTTACTTTCAACCTGCTTTAAGTGGACACCTATATTCAGTACTAGAAACAGGCTATGTGGGAAAGGGTTAATAGTTGAACAAAGTCTTGCTAACACACAACCACAGAAACTATGTCTAAACACAAGTGGCAGCTTAACCCATTACCCCATTTAAATGCCTTTTTATGCCTCTAATTTATTCCTCCACTGAAAAATATACATTTGTAGATCCACTTTATACAGTCATGAATATGAACCATAAAAAATACTTTCTATATTCTAGCCCTATGGGCGCATTCTGCTTTACTTTCAAACTGCTTCAAGTCGGATCAGTGATCACCTATCCTCAAAGCTATGGAGTATTAATGGATTAACTGTATATATACACATTACCAGTTGACAGTGGGATACAGAGTGATGTATTTAGCTCAAGACGTTTTTGGCGGAAATAGCTGATCTGACGAGCGCCTTGGCGTGAGTCTGATCGGTTGTTTCCACCAAAAACGTCTCGAGCTAAATGCAACACTCTGTAGCGTACTGCCAACTGGTGATGTGTTTATTATATGCCTTGAATACACACCAGAAACAATTAAATAGTTGTTTAAATCATTTTATCGCCAACATTTATTAGTTATTTGAAGCAGAACAAGATTTTTTGTTTGCCACAATGAATAACGCGGCACTTGTACACGTACGTAAATGACGTCACGTTAAATCGAAAGCGAGGTCAGAGTAAAATACAAAGTGGCTGATACAAGGTGGCTGATACAGACTCTTGTATTTTACTGTGCAAATACATGCGGAAACGCTCGATATCATGCAAAGGCATATAATAAAGTTTTGTATTAAGACAACTTTGTAGTACAATAAAAACCTCTCTATTGTGACCATTGAAAAGAAGGCAAATTGTCTGCATGACAACTGGATGACACCTTAAAAGCCATGTGCTGTATGTTTTACATTCACTTTGCTTTAAGCTGTCATATACTTTAACCCATTACCATATAAATACACCTTTTTACACCTTTAATTTATCCCTTCACTGAAGAAAATAGTTCCAATTTATACAGTCATGAATATATATCATTAGAAATATTTTCTATATTCTACCAGATGATAGCTTAAAGCAGGTTTAAAGTAAAGCAGAATGTGCCTTAAGGCACATTCTGCTTTACTTTCAACCTACTTGAAGTGGTCACCTACAGGTCTTCAAAACTAGAAACGGACTATGGGGTAATGGGTTAAAACACTTGATAATTAACATAATTTAGTGGTTGTAATAGAGAGGTTAGACTAAGACTATATGACATTTAGGGTCACCAGGATGATGTAGGCACTCATCTGTTACCGAGGCCAGAATAGAAATATTGGGTAATTTCCTCTACGATATTGAATGATCACATGCCAATCTCAAATGTCAATACAGACAGAGGCTGATTTTTTGGTGCGTTTTTTTCTTGTCAATTAAGTTCCTCTCCTCTATTATGAAGTTCTGCTTACAATAGAAGCTATAATTTATTTAACATTTTATAGAAAGAACTATACAAACTGTCTACATGTTGCATTTAGACAATAGTTATTATGCTTAAAACAGACTGAAAGTAAAGCAGCAAGTATCTATATATTATGTAGCCGGGTGCTCTCATAAAGAAACATCCGTTCCGACCCGAACCCGGATCGCCAGGTTCGCAGTCATCCACTCTACCACGTCGCCATAAAAGCGCGCTTGCTTGTACAGCAAGGCTGTAAAAGTGATGATAACCCTACACCCTGTGACAATTATTATGAGTGTTCAATGGCTGTAACTTTTTTATCCTGCTTCAAGTTAGTAAGCCACAATTGTCTTAACCATGCATTACCCAATAAATATGCCTTTCAAATCCTTTAATTTATTCTTCCACTAAAGAAAATAGTTTCACTTTATACATTGATAAATATGCACCATTAGATATATTCAAGCAGATTGTAACGTAAAGCCGGCTGAAAGTAAAGCAGAATGAGCCTTAAGGCGTATTCTGCTTTACTTTCAACCTGCTTTAAGTTAGGGTCACTTGTTTTTCAAAACTAGAAATATGTGTGGAAAAGGAAAGGCAGTAGACACTCACGACCAAGGCAATATGGTGTTTTCGATCTTTTATTATGTCCGACGTTTCGATCCCTCACAGGGTCTTTTTCAAGGATAAAATATCAAGTAATCATCTTACTGAAGTACAAGGAAAACGGTACTTTTGTCACGTGATCACTTTCTAAATATAGAAAGCGCCGTCCATTGTGACGTTGAACGGTACTTTCTATTTTCAGAAACAGATCGATTAGGAACTAAAGAAATTTCAAAATCAGTAAGGTGACATACAATGGGATAGGGAATAATGGATGAATGAGATGAAAAAACATGCAATTCAATAAAAAATGAGATGAGAAAAAATTAACAGTTTTTTCAAAGTCAATTTCTTATGTTAGAGAGTGGTTATTATATTGTTCAAATGTCTTAGGTCAATAAGACCATTGTGATGGTAAATAATTTCTGTCCCATTTTCTAATGTTATTAGTGTCATTTTGAAAGTTTTAACAGTGTCTTTCCTTGCTGATGGATTATGATGTTGATCGCCGACTTTTGCTGCTGCTATGGATACGTATCATTCAGGTTGTCTGGTTATGCAGGGCAGTGCCTAATGTTCTTCAAATTGGGATGGTGGTAGAATTCTTTGGGTAGATGCTGTTGATCAAATTCGTTTGGGGAAACGAGGGAGTGGAAAACTCTCCCGTTTCTCGGTCCTGACGGGATGTTATTATCTGGAAATTTGTGTTGTTTGCTGGTGCCTGTCTCGATTCAACGGGTATTTGTGTCGATATATGGGTGTAGATTTAGGCCATAGCGGAGGTCTCAAAATCCTCTCGACGATTGGGCCAAAGTGTTCTATTTAGGGTTTTGAAAACGTCTTCTGAACATTGTAGCTGACTCTGTAAATTGATGATGGATTTTTCGGTTTCAAATGGTTTGTTACTTGTTAGGACTGTAGGCGGTTCTGTCCACCTATGTCCCCTCTTGTATCAGTGTTGGTGTTCTGTGTTTTCTTCGTTTGTAAGTCCCGTTTAACCGAGATTACAATTTTTGAGATGATATCGGATATTAGGTCTATTTCGTCTCGTGTTGTGTTACTTTTGAGATACTCGTCAATTTCCTTAATTTCGTTGGCTAGGTGTGTCTGTCGTTTCTTCCAATAGTCATGAAGGATCTGTGTCAGCTGTATTCCGAAATTGATTTGGGCTTCTTCCCATTGTATCTGTAGGGAACTGCTGATAACTGGAATTTGCGGTGTTAGGTTTGTCCTTAATGATTTCGGTACTGAATTTGTTTCTATGCATTTTTTTAGATATTCGATATGGTGTGCGGTTCTCGTAAGCTGTATGTTCAGTTTTTTAAGAACCTTAAATCTTGAAACGTTTTCTTGATTGATTTTTCGAAGCGGGGTCCCGCTTTCAGTTTTCCGTTTTTTTCGGGTCTGCGAAGTAGACTGTTCCACTACCGTTACTAAGGAAGTAGAGGGTGTAGGTGTAGAAAATATTTCCGCTTCCGTTTCTGAGTCTGACATTTTTCGACGTTTGCGGTAGGCAGGGTCCTTTCCCAAGGTTACTGTGGTGCCTGTCAGATGGATCCACTACTGGATACACGGAGGTCTACTCGGAAGAGTATCTTTGACCTCCCACACCTGTCGGATGACTGGAACGTGTCCCTTTGCCTACAGTCGGATCCCTGACGGGATACCGGGTCTACTCGATAAAAAATGTGTGGAAAAGGAAAGGCAGTAGACACTCACGACCAAGGCAATATGGTGTTTTCGATCTTTTATTATGTCCGACGTTTCGATCCCTCACAGGGTCTTTTTCAAGGATAAAATATCAAGTAATCATCTTACTGAAGTACAAGGAAAACGGTACTTTTGTCACGGGATCACTTTCTAAATATAGAAAGCGCCGTCCATTGTGACGTTGAACGGTACTTTCTATTTTCAGAAACAGATCAATTAGGAACTAAAGAAATTTCAAAATCAGTAAGGTGACATACAATGGGATAGGGAATAATGGATGAATGAGATGAAAAAACATGCAATTCAATAAAAAATGAGATGAGAAAAAATTAACAGTTTTTTCAAAGTCAATTTCTTATGTTAGAGAGTGGTTATTATATTGTTCAAATGTCTTAGGTCAATAAGACCATTGTGATGGTAAATAATTTCTGTCCCATTTTCTAATGTTATTAGTGTCATTTTGAAAGTTTTAACAGTGTCTTTCCTTGCTGATGGATTATGATGTTGATCGCCGACTTTTGCTGCTGCTATGGATACGTATCATTCAGGTTGTCTGGTTATGCAGGGTAGTGCCTAATGTTCTTCAAATTGGGATGGTGGTAGAATTCTTTGGGTAGATGCTGTTGATCAAATTCGTTTGGGGAAACGAGGGAGTGGAAAACTCTCCCGTTTCTCGGTCCTGACGGGATGTTATTATCTGGAAATTTGTGTTGTTTGCTGGTGCCTGTCTCGATTCAACGGGTATTTGTGTCGATATATGGGTGTAGATTTAGGCCATAGCGGAGGTCTCAAAATCCTCTCGACGATTGGGCCAAAGTGTTCTATTTAGGGTTTTGAAAACGTCTTCTGAACATTGTAGCTGACTCTGTAAATTGATGATGGATTTTTCGGTTTCAAATGGTTTGTTACTTGTTAGGACTGTAGGCGGTTCTGTCCACCTATGTCCCCTCTTGTATCAGTGTTGGTGTTCTGTGTTTTCTTCGTTTGTAAGTCCCGTTTAACCGAGATTACAATTTAAAAAACTAGAAATAGGCTATGGGGAAATGGGTTTTAGAGTAAACACCTATGTAAAACTTGGCACTTCAGTTTTTTAATCTAACATGGCCTCAATCGCCTCACTATATGCACCATTCTATACAATAAGTGAAAGAAATTATAAGTCTTAAATGTGTATCATATGTTTGGTGCTCACTCATGCAGACTAAGTATCAGAACTTGAGTATAACCCAATACCTCATAGCAAATTTCAAGTTTTGAAAACAGGTGACCAAAGCCTTATAAAGTAGGTTGAAAGTAAAGCAAAATGTGCCTTAAAGAGGCAATTAACCCAATACCCCATAGCCTATTTCTAGTTTTGAAGATAGATGATCACATAAAGCAGTTTGAAAGTAAAGTAGATTGCATCTTATATTCACATTCAGCTTTACTTTCAGCCTGCTTTAACCCTTTACCTGATAGCCTATTTAAAGTATTGAAGATAGGTGACTACTTAAAGCAGGTTGAAAGTAAAGCAGAATGTGCCTTAAGGCACATTCTGCTTTACGTTCAGCCTCAGCAGCTTTAAGCTATCATGTGCTAGAATGTAGAAATATTCCATATAATATATACTCATGATTGATTAAATTGGAACTACTTTCTTCAGCGGTAGAATAAGTCATATTCGCTAAAAGGCGCTTCTATGGGGGAAAGGGTTAAGCTACCTGGTGCATATGCTAGGCTGTAAGAAATATTTCTTATGATACATACTTCTGATTGTATACAGTGGCACTTTTTCGGCGGAGCTGTCTAATTTCTCATTGAGCCTCAAACCTTATATGGCCTAACCAATCGTGAATGACCAGAAATGAAAGCTTAAGGACACGTGCTTAAAATCGAATAGTCTGATTGGGTAGCGGTTAGACTTGACTACTGACTTTTACAAATTTGTAAAATAAGAGACACAGACTGTTATAGGCTGATTGGCTATGTAGCGGTACCAGTAGTAAACACGACTTTCCGCTACTGCTAGTGAGTTATAACCGAGAAATTTTACATGTCCCGACCGTTAGGTAGTGATTTGAATGACATAGTGTTCCTATTTTAAGATATGACATAGTGTCTCAAGTTCGGCAATGATTTGATGCGTTCTGCAAATCAGAACGAAATTGTTCATAATAGAATTGATCATAATTTTAATCTAGTACCAAGTATATGAAAAAGAAAGAATAGCAGTAACAATTCAGTGAGATTACGAGAAAACTGGCGTTTGAATTTAACCTAGATATCGAAAAGATTTCGAGCATGATGGGTATTTTTTGTGTTAACACCGTTTTCCTCCAGCGCATGCGCAACTCTGTGACCTCAAATGTAAACAAACCGTGATTTTTTTAACGCGATCGCAATCTCTTGGTTAAATGCGAAAACCCAACAACACGTAGATACCTAAACCGTACATTGCTACACTTTGTATATATTTTTATAATAAATCAGAACATAGAACTAACTCTACAAGACAAATTCCATACACGAATTCTTGAAGCGGACACTTGCTTTATATTTACCGGTGGCAACATGAATTTCTCATTTGAGGGGTCGTTTCAAACAATTCATATTCGGCATATTTCGGGGGTGCTTTCCAGAAATCTCAAATCAAAATCAGGTGAACAATCAAACCATATTTAAAGTATAAACAACTAACAAAAGAGCACACACATACGAATTTTAGTAATTTATGGTATCTACAAATTACAAAATTAAAATGATACACGTAGATCTAGACATGGAAGTATAATTCCGTGATCTAGATCTGTCTTTAAAAATTCTCATCACAACCATGGAGGAAGTATACCCTTCCTCCATGTCTCAACCACCTCTGAAAAAGTACTTATTGGTGGAATAAAAACAGCTGACAAACAGCTGACAACTTGCAGCAAAATGTAGCCCAATCAAAAGCATAAACGTGTGTAAATGCTCTCTGCTGTACTTTCACCGTCAGTCTTTGAGAGACCAACTGCATTAACAAACTAATGATTAACCTCAGATCCAGTAGTTTAATGATTGCAAAAACTCATTCTTGGCGACTCTCAAGACCTTCAGTCTTTGATTATATGTATGTGGTCATAGATTACTGCGCGTGTCTTATTAGATAAATATTAAGCTTAATATCCTGATTTACCATCCTATTTATTGCAACTTGGATAAAATCAATTCCATATACATCACTACCTTCACCACCCATTCCGCCGAATATCTTTTTTAAAGATATTTCTTGTTTCTTTAGTGGAGGATTAAATTAAAGGGGGAAAAAAAAAGTATATTAACCCATTACCCATTAAATATGCCTTTTTACACCTTTAATTTATTCCTCAACTGAATAAAATATTTTTAATTTATACATTCAAGAATATGTACCACAAGAAACATTTTCAGTGTCCAAGCAGATAGTAGCTTAATTAAAGCAGGTTGAAAGTAAAGCAGAATGCGCCTTCAGGCACATTCTGCTTTACTTTCAACTTGCTTTAACTGATCACCAGTCTTCAATATTTGAAACAGGCTATGGGGTAATGGGTTAATATGGAGTAATGGGTTAAAGCTCACTAAAACCTTAGCTGCCAACTGCATGATTTTAGCTTTGATCATTATTCATTGTCACCTATAACTGAATGTTTGATATTTTTGACAGGAAACACTTACTGTTAGACTTTCAATGTTACTTTTAAGGTCTGGACTACTCAAATATTTATTTATATGCTCTGCAAATATCAAAATATTTACTTATTTATCAACATGCTCTGTTTTCCTTACACCCCAAAAAATTGCAAGACAACATCCCATTGATATACAGTCGAACTTCAATATCTCGAACTTGTTTAACTCAAACTATCCGATAGTTCGACATATGAATTGCATTATGTGCTCGCTTAAGTTGAAAATACCCATATTTCAAAGTTAAAACGTGGCTGAGTTTAACTTTTAAATACGGGTATGTTCGACAAAACCAAATTCGAGATATAGTGGAAGTTCGACTATACCAATATTAGTGTTTCATTATCTCACAGACTCAGACAACAGTCATCATTATCTCAACTGGAGTATTTCATTAGCATAAAGACAATTATAGTCAGCTTAAAATCTGTTCTCCACAGCACTGCCTATGGATTTGTATGAAACCTCTCTTCTATCTTAATAAAGGCAGTCAAAATTGGCAAATCTCTTATTGTATAAACTCATTACCATATAAATACACATTTTTACACCTTTAACCTATTCCTCCCTAAAGAAAATAGTTTCATTTTAATCTTAATACAGTTATGAATATGTAATGTATAAGAAATATACCGCCCATTCTACTTTAGTAACTTTCAACCTGCTTTAAGTGGTCACCAGCCTTAAAAAAAAGAAACAAGCTATGGGGTAATGGGTTCACTCAACTTCATTACACTTAAAGCAAGATGAAAATAAAACAGAAATGTCTGCTTTAGTTTAATCTTGCCATAAACAAAGATGTATTTAATATACATGTGGAAATCAATGATTTGGACATCTGATTAATTGCTTACTGTATAATAATAATGGGGGTATTTTAGCCTGCTTTAAGCCATCATATGCCAGAATGAAGAACATATTTCTTATGATACATATTCAAGACTATAAATTGGAGCTATTTTCTTTAATGGATGAATAAAATAGAGGCGTAAAAAGGCATATTTGTGGTGTAGTGGGTTAACGCTTTCTATTCTGCAAACCAGTATATATATATGTATATTTTGCAAGCAGTGTAGATCCTCCATGATCAGAATATTCCCCGATCTAAGGGTCTACACTGTCTGATTTACTTAAATTCTTTCTGAGATATCATAATTTCTGGAAACAGCCCTAAATTCACAATAATTAAACTCTTCTTTTTCAAAAGTCACCGGAATAGTCCATTGTGCGAAATTCAGCATGGATTTTAAAGAAGCTCTGAACTTATTAAATATTTACTAAAATGCAGATTTCCTTACACAAATCGGAGTTTATTCTTAGTTGCATTTAGCTTTCCATAAAGTTTTATAGCATTATACACTATTTCTTCATCGGAGACAATGGCAAATTTCGCTCATCTAAACTAGACACAATGGGACACAATTAAAGACAGTTACATTTTCTATGTAAGTTAGACATTCTTTAGCTGAATGTTTCAGACAAATCAATAATGTCTTGTTTGAAACATTGTTTAAGTGAACTCATCCCAAGATCTAGACACACTAATTAAATAACCAATCTAGACCTTTAACCTTTTCCCCAATAGAAGTGCCTTTTATATAGTGCATTTGATTTATTCCTCCGCATTCTGCTTTACTTTCATTCTGCTTTAAGATATCATCTGCTAGGATAAAGAAATATTTTCTAATAGAACACAATAATAACTTAAAGTATTGGTATGACTTCAGAAATATCGATAAGAGTGTCAAACAGTTTGCATTAATGCTGCGTCTGATCAGGATCTAAACTGTTTGCAAAGTCTCCTTTTGGCATCATTAGCAGTGAAAGAGTTGAGCTTTCTCTGAGTGATCAGGTTCTACAATCTGCACTGTTTGATTTTCTTTTTTATTTCAGAAACATTAACATTTTTTTAGAACACCATGCAGCCCTTAAAAAATCAACATAAAGTTAACATTTTTCAAAAGAGTACGTAATAATCAATGTAAATATTTCAGAATACAAAGCGTTATAGTTTAGCCTTTGTTACGCTAAGATGCTATTTTGCCAATATTTGCTGAAAGTGGCTACACAGCTATTGAGTATTCAATCATTGTGGCCATCTTCTGACTTGTCGTATGAGGTCAGCATCCATTTGGGAATTATTAATCAAATCACTTAGCTTTAAAGATATATTTGGGCCACATACTTCATGCAGTCTCCTCTGATATCAGTGTGAAAGACTCTCAACAACTATAGGGCTCCAGAAAAGGGTTCAAATAACTGAAGATTTCTAGCATTTTCTCCGCTGCAGTGAGCTAGTGAACAAACCTATATACTATGTAGCCTGTTTCTAATTTTAAGTGGCCACTTAAAGCAGGTTGAAAGTAAAGCAGAATGCGCCTTAAGGCGCATTCTGCTTTACTTTCAGACTGCTTTAATTCAATCTAATTGGATATAGAATAGAATTATTATCATGCATATTTATGATTGTATAAAGTGGAACTATTTTCTGAAGTGGAGGAATAAATTAAATGCATAAAAATATGTATCTATGGAGTAAGGGGTGAAACACAGAGAAAACAAGCTATGGGGGTAAACTCTATGTTCAGGAGTTAGCTTTTTCATTTCCGAGTTTGATTATATACATCCACTTATTTATGTTCAATGACCTTGTAACACAATAAGAATACCTACTCTCACATGTTCTTCTTCAGAAGCGGTATTTTCTATACCTCCATCTATGGTTAATTGCTACCGGCAGGAAAATCAAAGATATTACATGAGATTAAAGTAGTGAAGTACATGTGTTAGATTGAGTACTAATTCGATTTTGATTTTTATATCATTGTGCTAATCCAATTATAGGATTGTCTGAATAAGTAATCTGATTATTATGAGTCACAACTGGATTAGTCAGCCACCTTAACTTGTTGATTGACCCATTACCCCATAGCCTGTTGAAGATATGTGACCAATTAAAGCAGGTTGAAAGTAAAGCAGAATGCGCCTTAAAGTTTTAACCTATTATCTGCTAGAATATAGAAAATAGGCCTTAAGCTATTATCTGCTAGAATATAGAAAATTAGTAAGGCTTTAAGCTATTATCTGCTAGAATATAGAAAATAGGCTTTAAGCTATTATCTGCTAGAATATAGAAAATAGGCTTTAAGCTATTATCTGCTAGAATATAGAATAGACATAGAAGTTGTGAACACTTTGTTGAAACTGCTAACGCAAAACGGCAACGCTGACATCAACAACCAAGTGACATTCTTTTTTTTTTACAAATTTTGTAAATTAACCCTTAGCCTGCCACTCACGACTATAGCTCCATATGCAAACAGCTTGGATCCGGATGAGACGCCGAGTAACTCGGCGTCTCATCCGGATCCAAGCTGTTTGACACTCGGACAACATTTTCAGCAATTTTCAGCAACTTTGAAGCACTTTGAAACTTGAAGCAGACGAGAAATATAGCAGACGACAATTTATTTGGCGGGCTAAGGGTTAAAGCCCTCCTGTTTGAACATAAATTTTGTCCGGTGAGCTAAAGTCTGTAAACAACTACATACCTTCCTGGAATTAGCTATGGTATCTATGTGCAAAATAGTGTATGGGTACGTATACCTAAGAATTAGGAATTCTTTCACTAGGAAACTTGTTTAAATACCAACTGGGAAGACCACACTAAAAATATACATTTATTTCCCTTGTCAGTCTAATCAAACATAAATATGCCAACCCATAAGAAATTTATAGTGTTTTACCATCACATTATTTGTTCCCCCTGTGGATTTTGTATTCCATGAATACAAATGTATTTTCAATATCTTCATTGCTGGAAAACAAACCCTTCCCTACTAGCTTTCTTACATATGAGCCAATTTGTGTTTTTGACAGCGCAGTGAAATAGAGAAAACAAGACTTTTTTAAGGCAACCATATTATACATGTATGATAAATGACTCCATTTGTAAATTGACTGAAATATACATTGTACAATCAAACCCTTCTAATACTATACCTAAAAGAATTATCATTATGCTTAAATAAGAATGAAAGTAAAACAGCTAGCTAGAAAGCTCCTTCAGGAGCTTTCTGTTTTACATTCATTCTGCTTTAAGCAGCCACATACCTTATAGTATTACATATAACCCACTATTGGCCTTGTTATAGCATTGAGGTCCATTGCCTATACTAACATTATTCTATTTTATCACAGTGCTATCAAACAGAGACCTCCAGTCAGAGTCTCCTGCTCTGAGCAACTACAGTGGAACCACTCCAAACCGGAACCTCTAAATAACGGAATTCTCTCTAAACCGGACTAAAACATTGATCTAGTTTCCAACCCTTCTTTATTCTAAACCATTACACTATATTTACATTCAACCTGTAAAGTCTCTATGTAATCGTATTAAAAATATGCAGGTCAATTCTCGATGAACCTACGAATCGAATCCGGTTCCAGCCAGTTAGAAAGAGGGCGGAGTCTCCGCCGTGAAGAAAATCTTCCATACGGCGGAGAGATACCGACCAAGTTAGGATCTACTTTTAGATTATCCGTTTGGGTATCTCGAAACCCCTATTTAAAGTCGCAGACAGTTCAATTAAAATCAAATTGCGATAAAAAAAAAATTAAATGCTGTTTTTAAGAGAGGTTATCATATTACGCTCCGTCATTAAAGCTGTACGCGATCTCTCCCTTCTCCGAGGGAAAGGTGTTCTATTTATAGATTAGACAAGTTGTCTTCCAATTACGGTTTGAAATTGACAAGTTCAAACAATTTGTTCACCAGAATTACATAGGAAAGTCGCTCAAACATAAAGCAAAATAATGCATTCACACTAAATTGGTAACGTAATGTTCCGTTATGACATATTGAAACTAGCCTATGTGTATTGGATATGCCACAGATAGCCGCGGGTGTGTGTACATGCTGACTGTGTAGTCGCATTTCAGCGTTGCTATGTGTAAAGCGTGTATAAAAACTTGCGCCACCTAATTGTTTAAAATATGCTTTGATAATGGATATTCAGATTGAAATTTTTGTTTTAGTTTCTTACGAGCGTTCTTAAAGCACAGCGAGAAAGTTTACTGCGTAAAACCCTGAAATTATCATGCAAATACAGTACATGTAGTAAGGACTACTTTTGAGACCATATTTAGAAACTGGAATGGCTATTACATCGATATTACATCTATGAAACCCATTTGGCCGGTATATGATATATTCATATACATGAAAACAAATCTGGTCAAACTACACATTAAATGGATGACAGAAAATAAAAATATAAATATAAGGAATAAACAACATCTTTTTGTCGCTCATGACGGTATGACTACATTAGCTTCGGGGGGTAAGTTTATTGAAAACGCCCTTTGGGCGTTTACAAAACTTACCCCCTGCGAAGCTAATGTAGTCATACCGTCATGAACGTCAAAAAGATGTTGTTTATTCTTATAATTAACATGTCTTTTAACGTCTTTGGATTATTCCTACACTGAAGAATATAGTTCCAATTTATACATTCTAGCCGATAATTGCTTAAAGCAGATTGAAAGTAAAGCAGTATCTGCGCCTTAAGACACAATCTGCTTTACTTTCAACCTGCTTTAAGTGGTCAGCTATAATCTTCCATACTAGAAACATACTATGGGCTTATGGGAAAAACCCTCTAAATTAGAAACCCCTCTAAACCGGAAATTTATGTCCAGTTCAGAGGGAGTTTCACTGTAACATTTTCTCTCTATTCTATTGAGACTATGACTCTATCAAACAACAGAATGATGAATTGGTCTAATGATTGCAGGGAGAGAAATGGAAAGTTGAATTCAGAAAGGTCATTTATATGCATAGTTACCGTATAGACTAGAGTGTATGGACTTCTATATTGTAAATATTTAATGCTCCGACTTACCGCCACTATCATGAGGAAATTGTCCAAGAATCCGAAACCTATAAATGGCAGTGCGTTGTGCAGACATACTGAAATGAAAAACACATGGTTATGTTTAATCCATTACCCAATAAATATGCCTTTTTATGCTTTTAATTTATTTCTCCACTGAAGAAAATAGTTCTAAATTATACAGTCATGAACCTTCATAAATTCATACCAGAAGACAATTTTCTATATCATAGAAAAGTTAGCTTAAAGAAGCTAGGCTGAATTTAAAGTAAAGCAGAATGTGCCTTAAGGCACATTCTGCTTTACTTTCAACCTGCTTTGTTAAAAGTGGTCACAATATCTTCAAAACTAGAAATAGCCTATAGGTTAATGCCATGGCCCTGAGACTTCAATGAACAATTCCAGTATCCAAATGAGTCTAGTCCATTTTTGACTATTTAGGGGCCGTTTTGGGGGCAATATATTGCAAATTACAAACAGTGCAGACAAAGATCAGAGGGCTCCTGAAGGAGTCTCGACCTCTGATATTAATTGGTCTACACTGTTTGCAATCGGCAAGTGTACTCTTTACAAGTATGCTGCTTGAATAACAGTATATTAGTTGCTATAGGGTTCAATGAGTTAATTATAGAAAGATTGATCATTAACAGTAAAACTCACCGAGTGTACATTCAATGAATATTTTCATTGAAGCCAGAGACTATAATAAAGGCTGCTTCATATTGGCCAAATTCTGTACACCTACCATTACTCTATTGAACTCTAGAGTAAGGCAAGATTTCTGCAGTAAGAGTGCAGACATGTCAGACATGTAGCTGAGGTACGTCCTCAGTCCTCACATGTTTTAACCCTTTACTCCATAGATACACTTATTTCCACATTTAATTTATTCATACCCATAAGAAAATAGTTTTTACAGTTTCCTGACACCTGTCTCCAAAACTAGAAATAGGCTATGAATTGGAGTGAGGAGTTAAAAACAGAAAAGATTTCTACATTTACTCTTTGAACCCTCAGTCACGCATATATGCGTCATTTGCAAATAGCGTACATGTGAGGAGTATACTTGTCCTATGCAAACAGTGAAGACCCTTATCAGAGGGCTCCTTAAGAAGCCCTCTGATCAGGGTCTACACTGTTTGTCATTTTGACATATATTGTAAAAATCAACCCTAAAAAGTCAAAAATGGACTAGACTAAATTAGAATTGTCCATTTGAGGTTTTTTGGGAGGAAAGAGTTCAATTTATATCTAAAAAAATAAGTCAGCTACATGTATTAATAAGGAAAGAAAGGAATATTCATGGATAATTGACTTACCTGCTTTTAACTGTTTGGCAGTTGGTTTCCCTGAATCTTCAAATTCTGCAATGTAGAAAAAACATTTTATTACTTCTTTGACATTTAAAATATCACCATACTGGCTACTACTAGTTTAATGATTTCCAATTCAACCGATTACTCCACACCTTTTTAGGCCTTTCATTTATTCCTCCACTGAGGAAAATTGTTATAACTTATGCAGACATGAATAATATTATGCCCTGTATAAAAATCTTTAGAAGATTGAAGTTTAAAGAAAGCTCAAAGTAAAGCTCGATCCATTGTGCCTTAGTATTGATGAGGATACAGAGCTCCAGATAAGGGGAATATATATCAAAAACTAAAATATTTATTTATGGCTTAAACCCTATGGTGTTACCACTCATTTGAATCGTCTCGAACCAGAGGATTTGGTGCTGAAATGAGTTAGAAAATGCTGGTTTTGTCCAGTTTACTCCCTCTTATCTGGAGCCCTGAGTATATTGATATCTTTTGCAAACAGTTTGGATCCAGATGATGGACAGTGTTCTATGTAGTCTGATCAGGATCCAGATTGTCACTGCTAGTTTTTTTCGAAACATAGACAAAGAAAGAGTTAACTTCAGAATTTCAGCTGAAGACACTTTTTAAGCCGTCAGGCCAAAATGCACTCATTCAGTATTCCAAAGGAAGAAATGGCAATAAACTTTTCTTGGAGATATATGGCTTTGAGTTACAGACAGCACAATTTTTGCTGAAAAACTCCTTACAGTGCTAAAGGTTTAACCCTTTCCGCCCTGAAATCTCAAATGGACAATTCTATATTTCTACTAAGTCTAGTCCATTTTTTACTTTTTAGGGTTGATTTTTACAATATATGTAAAAATGACAAATAGTGTAGACACTGATCAGAGGGCTCATTGAGGAGCCCTCTGATCAGGGTCTACACTGTTTGCATAGGACAAGTGTTAACTCATAACGCCAAAAAGATAATACCCTGATGCCTTTCATTTATTCCTCCACTGAAGAAAATAGTTCCACTTTATATAATTTATGCACTATAAAAAATATTTTCTAAATTCTAGCAGATGCATCTTGTTTATCACAATATATATATGCCACATTTATAACATTTTCAAACAGTTTTGATGGGAATAAGCTGCTGATTAACTCAGATCCTTGAGATCTGGAGAAATAATACGGCAAATATAATGTAGATATAAGAAATGAACTTATTTTTTTATGCATTTAAGCGAAATAAATGACACAAAATGATCGGCATTAAATTAACCATAAATCGCTAGCACGATTCAAAGAATTTGCCGATCATTTTCTGTCGTTTATTTCACTTAAACTTCGAAAAAAATAAGTTCATTTCTTAAATAATTTTTTCAATTTTTGTACCACCCTGATGAAGGCCTTTGTAAGGCCGAAACGTTGGTGAATAAAAAACAGTTAACACAATACTGCTTGATCGTGTCTTCTACTCCTTTGGTGTTTTTGATTATTAAATAATTTTTGAAAATTCTAGTATAAGAACAGTAGCAGTCTATATTATATAGCAGACAAAAATTGCTGCAGACAACAAAATTACTTAATAGAGCTCAAAGAGTTAACAGACCTACCAGTACCTCAGATGAAGTAGCACATTTTTATGTTCATTGTCTAGCCAAATATAAGTCCCAGACCAATTATCAAATACAATCATTCATGAGCTGTCAAATAAATTCTCTTTAACCCATACAATGCTGAATTTTCATAATTATGAACTCTTCCGTTTTCAAAATAATTTACAGAAAGGGGTGTGTCACCAAAATATTTTGAAGTTTAGCAAACAATGTAGACCCATCTCAGAGGGCTCCTTAAAGAGCCCTCTGAAATGGGTATACACTGTTTGAAAAGGATGTATAAACATGTATTTGGATCCAGCACTGTAAAGGTCAAACTATTGCATCTAAAATAGGCAATATATATTTGATGAACTGAATGTTCATCAATGTTATTATGTCTGAAACCAAGCTAATACATTTTTGTTAATAATTATGTAGATCCTGGTCAGAGGGTTTCTTCAGAAGCTGGCCTGTTAGATCTGAGGATCTACAGAGATTGTTATAATTAAAAAGCCAACATTGTAGTCTGGTCATTTATCCATTTATAAAAAAGTCGTCCTGAGGTACATTAGAAAAGTAAGTACAATAAAACCTCTCTATAACAACCACTAAAATGTAGGCTAATTGATTATATAAAAGACAGGTGACAGCTTAAAGCAAGGTGACTGTAATACAGAAAGATCCTAAAGCAGCTTTCTGTCTAACCCTTTCCCCCATAGAAGCGCCTTTTAGCGCATTCAGTTTATTCTTGCCCTGAAGAAAATAGTTCCAATTTATACATTCATAAATATGTATAATACAAAATATTTTCTATATTCTAGCAGATGATAGCTTAAAGCAGGCTGTAAGTAAAGCAGAATGCGCTTAAAGCGCATTCTGCTTTACTTTCAACCTGCTTAAAGTGGACACCTATATTCAATACTAGAGACATGCTATGTGGGAAAGGGTTAACTGTCACTTGCAATATATCAGCAGTGAATCTCCTGTCGTAAACACCTAATAATTCACACAGTTAAGTGGTTGTAATATAGAGAGGTTAAATTTACTGTAAATGTAATGTGAGAGTAAAACAAATGTGTCTAACCTATAGGAAAACATTTTACTTTCTAAATATGAGTGTATGGTGATACCAGAATATCATGCAAAATGGTTATCAGTTTGAATCACACAAAAATAAACTGTCTAGAATACTGTTCCATGTATTACTCTTTCACGGCCTTAACTATCCTCTGCTTCTAAAAGTATTTTCTACATTTGGCTCAAGTTTAGATCTACTTTGACTGGACAGACATTAAATACAAATATTAGACAGAATAATTGCTTTCACTACTGCAACAGGGCTGCCATAAGTTGACATGAAAAATCCAAAGATTTCCAAAGTTGCATTTTTCAAGTGCGATTTTACGAATCGTACCTTTACCCCCTAGCCTGTTTCTAGTTTTGTCGACATGCGACTACTTAAAACAGGTTGAAAGTAAAGCAGAATGCGCCTTAAGGCGCATTCTGCTTTACTTTTCAGCCTGTTTTAAGCAACAATCTGCTAGGATAAAAATCCGCATACTAAGGAAAAATCTGGAGAAATGGCAGCCCTGCTGCAATATTGTCTGCTTATAATTGTCACTTATATAATTATAACGCTGTTACTTTCTAGAGAGGGGGCACTCAGTATATTGCTATTTTGCACATCAAGATCATATAACAACATTAACAACATTATAAAGACAATTGAGAAAGACCAGACTGCTGATTTAGTTGCATGGATTGGGTCAAATCCCACTATATAAGGCTTGTATTCTCATCTGACAGTAAAATTGCAGTGTGCTCAACAGTTGCTTTATCAGAAAAGTATGGTGATTTGTAAAGACAAATTACAAAACAGGCATGACTATCATGTAGGTAACTAATTAAGGGCTCCAGATAAGGGGAGTATTTCAAAAACTAAAATCTTTATGTCTGCATTAAAACCCTATGGTGTGACTACTCATTAGAATCATCTCTTCGAGACGATTATAGTGAATAGTTACACCATAGGATTTGATGATGGTACGACAAGAGAAACTTCTTGATTTCTTCAGTTTACTTCCTCTTATCTGGAGCCCTGGAGCTAGGTAACTTCTGAATGCAGAAAAAAGACATGCAATGTATTACTGCTTAACCCTCTTTACCTTTCTAGCAGTCCATTTTTGACTTTTTAAGGTTGGTTTTTACAACATAAATATGTGACAAACAGTGTAATAATAACTGACCCTGATTAGAGGGCTCGATCCTTTAAGGAGCCCTCTGATCAGGGTCTACTCTAGCTGTTTGTATTAGTGTACTAGCTCCTCACAGGTACATAATTGTTTGCAAATGGCGCATATATGTGTGACAAGGGTTCAAAGAGTTGAGACATCTTGTGTAGATGACACCTACATGTAAACACGTAAAAAGTGTGCTTAAGTATATCATGAAACTATAAGTCTGTAACAATGGCTCAGGGGCAAAATCACAGATCAAGAAATGCCGTTTAGGGAATTAAAGTCTTGTTACTATTGAAAATAACTAAATTAAATTTTGATGTAACAATAAAAACTGTCTTTTCAAACATTTATCGTGATAAATTTAAGGCCTCAAGCCCAGAAACAGACAGCATATATAAAATATATGTGACTGTGTGTGACTTATACAAATATAGGCACGTCTTAGATTTTAACCACACTGCTGATATAGATATAGAGATTTCTAGTTTTCATAGCATATTTATTACAATGTATACAAAGCAAGATTCCTGATGATTTCATTGTTTCTGCACAATATCAAAATATTCAAATTTATTAACTCTTTAGCATGCTAGCAGTGAAACCATGATAACATTTGCAAATAACATGTAATTTTATGAGTGTTTATACACAGATACGTTCCTTCTTTGTTTATATAATTTAAACAATAACAGTAACAAAACATCAGATGGTAGCTCTAAAATGAATGATAAAAGTTAATGCATGAAGAAATATAATTTTAGGAGTTTTCTGCCTTACTTTTGTCATGCATTTCAAGCCGAAATGTTTCAAAGATTCAACTAAGCAATGGATGCTCTTAAATTCTTAATTCTATTACGTCATACAACTTCCGGTCTCAAATGAGATGTGCGCAGACCATATCCATATTCAATCAGTGCGCTTTTACTACTCGTAGTGAGCGGTTGTTATAGCGGAGCTGTCCGTTATTTTTAGACCATTGTCGTTCTTCAGTCTATGATTTAATTTTGTTGTTCGCAACAAAACTAAACTTTATTATTTGTCTGGGCAAATAATTTTCATTATTATATTATTATTTTACCCTAGGGTTTAAAATAAAACAACAATTTAGTTGTCGTGATACAAACTTTTTACGGTTATAAACTAGACCGGTTTACGGCCACGTGTCTATCAACCACACGTGTTAAATTTCGCAATGGCCGACGTTGAAGTTCAACAAAAAAATGCTGCTAATGCAGCAAAAAAGACGCAAGGTACGTCTGCTGCTGAGACTTCGTCTCAGGGACCCAAACCTTCTAAATACAAGTCTGTAGCACAGAAAGCGACCCCACAGAAAGAGAGTGCTTCTACTTCTAGTAGTGCTGTTGGTAAAGAGGTCTTGCTGATTCTTAAGGAGTTGAATGAAAAGGTGAACTCGCAAAATGAGAGGTTGCAAAAGCAAGAGGAACAGTTACAACAGGCTTTTGCTTATGATGATACGTCGTATCAATATGAACAATATGACGAGCCCACAAACTATGGTGAGGAAATTGAAACTTTGTCTATAAACAGTTCTGAAGTTGAATCTCATTCCATATTTAAATCCCTGGCAGGGAAATATCAACAGAGTGAAAGAGTTGATAGTGAAGTCAACAATGATTTAGCTGACTTTGTTAACTCTTCATTTAGAAATGGCATTTCTGATGAGAAGCAGGGAGAGATTGTTAAGAGCATCCTTAGGCCCCAGAATTGTGACTCGCTGACAAAAACTAGAGTGAACCAAGGTATCTGGCGTTTGCTCAAGTCAGGATCTCAAGCTGATGACAGCAGGATGCAAGTCATCCAGAATGTTATTGTGAAGGGTGCCTGGCTGTAACGTTGTTAAGCTCTTGGACAAGTGTGGAGAAAAGTTTGATGACGAAGAGATGGAATGGGGCTCCAATGCGGTAGCTTTACTGGGACAAGCTAATAAACTCATCAATGTCAGACGAAAAGAGCTGCACAAATCAGACTTGGATCCCAAGTACAATTACTTGGCTTCAGCTTCATTGCCATACACAGATTTATTATATGGTGATGTGAATAAGAATGTCCGTGAGATAAATGATATGAACAGAATAGGACGCAACATTGGCAGAGGCAATTCACATGGTTATGTCCCGAGAGGTTTTTACCGTGGAAGACGTTCTCATCCATATAACAGGCGTGGTTTTTTTAGAGGACGTGGAAACGGTGGATATGCACGACGTTGGGGTTCTCCAACAAAAAACCAGAAGTCGGTGCCCAAGAAGTAGAGAAGGTGGGTACATTTGTAGCTGGTAGATTAAAAGACTTTTCAGAAAAATGGCGAAATATTACTAGCGATGATGCAGTGTTAGATATTGTTCAACATTGTCATATTGAGTTTATAGATAATTTAAATCCTATAAGACATTTTTATCCAGAAACAAAGTTTTCTCATAAGGAGGGAACAATTGTTGATCAAGAAATTGAAAAATTGTTAAAAATGCAAGTGATTAAAGAAGTTGAACATCATCCAGATGAGTACATTTCGCCAATTTTCGTTATTCCTAAGAAAGGGGATGAAATCAGAATGATTTTGAATTTGAAAGACCTCATCATTTCAAAATGGAAACATTTGAATCTGCTCTTCGATTAGTAAAACCAAATTCGTATTTTGCTTCTGTAGATCTGAGGCACGCATATTATTCTGTTCCTATAGCAGAAGAGCACCAAGTTAAGTTGAGATTTCAAAGGCTAGGAAAAATCTACCAGTATCAGTGCCTTCCTAATGGGATTGCTTAATGTGCACCGAGACAATTCACAAAACTCATGAAACCTGTATATGCATCTTTACGCATGCTTGGACACAGTAACTCAGGTTATATTGATGATTCGTTTTTACTGGGTGATTCATATTCGGAATGTGAAAATAATGTAACTGATACAGTTGATCTTATGACAGATGTTGGGTTTGTTACTCATGAAAAGAAATCAGTGTTGAAGCCAGTAAAACAATTAACTTTCCTAGGAAATAATATAGACTCAGAAAACATGGTTGTTACTCTTCCTGCCATTAAAGTCCAAACTATTGTTCAAGCATGTGTAGATTTGTATAACAAGTCTCATGTAAGGATCAGAGAGGTAGCAAGAGTTCTGGGACTCATAGTGTCCACTTTTTCTGCAGTAGATTATGCCCCACTTCATTTCAGAGATTTAGAAAGAGCTAAAACATTAGTACTTCAGGAAAATAGAGGTGATTATGAGGCTGTAATGCTTGTAACACCAGAAATGCGTATAGAGTTGAAATGGTGGATAGATAATCTTGCTGATCAAGATCGGAAGATTATCCGTAGTAATCCTGATATGATTATTACTACTGATGCAAGTCATTTAGGCTGGGGGGCTGTCTATGAGAATGTGCAGATTGGTGGTCGTTGGACAGATGTTGAGGCCCAGAATCATATCAATTACTTGGAATTGCTTGCTGTAAGCTTTGCCGTGAAATCTTTTTGTAAGAATGTATCCAATGTGAATGTGAAAGTCATGTCGGACAATACATGTTCGGTTCATTATGTTCAAAATATGGGAGGTAAAATACATTCATTGAATGCTCAAACTAAGCATGTTTGGAATTGGTGCATAGATAGAGGCATTTGGCTTACAGCAGAGCATGTTCCAGGAATTGAAAATATAGCAGATTTCAGTTCAAGAAATTTTAATGAGAACATAGAATGGAAATTGAATGTAGGAATTTTCAAAAAAATTGTGTCAATGTTTGGAAATCCAGAGGTGGATATGTTTGCAAGCAGGTTGAATGCCCAGGTCAGTCCCTTTGTTTCCTGGAGGCCTGATCCAGATGCAGAAGCTATAAATGCTTTCTCTATTAGTTGGTCTAGTAGATTAATTTATGCTTTTCCACCTTTCAGTCTTGTGGGACGTCTTGTACAGAAGGTCAGGCTAGACCGTGCAGAAATGATTCTGGTGGTTCCTCTGTGGATAACACAGAACTGGTTCACAGCTGTACTGGAAATGTTGGTGGAAGATCCTTTAGTTTTCAAAGTAACTCCAGGAACATTGAAGATTCCAGTCAAACAAGGTACATCCATTATCAAACAAACTACGCATGATGGTATGTCGCATATCAGGAAATCCTTCAAAAACAGAAATATTTCGGACAAATCTATTGAAATCATCATGGCGTCGTGGAGACAGTCCACAAAGAAGCAGTATTCAACATATATTAACAAATGGGTTCAGTTTTGTAATAAAAGGAAAGCAGATATTTTTCAAACCACTGTAGAAACTGTTATTGAATTTCTTACAGAACAGTTTAATCTTGGTTATAGTTATGAGACATTAAACTCAACTCGTAGTGCTTTATCAAGTTTGTGTCAGTTGAATGAAGGAGTTTCTGTCGGAAAACATCCATTAATTTGTAGATACATGTCAGGTGTTTTTAATATACGCCCGACAAAACCAAGATATTCAGAAACATGGGACATTTCCAGAGTTTTGTGTTATCTAAGGACGTTATCACCAGTAGAGGGAATCAGTTTGAAATTACTGAGTTATAAATTGGTTATGCTATTGGCATTGACTCAGGCAAGTCGTGCCCATTCATTAAGTCTTTTAACTTTGAATGATATGAAAAAGGATGAAAATACTTTCACCTTGTACTACAGTGGGTTATTAAAACAATGTAGAAAGGGTAGGGTTAACCCTATTGTAACTGTAATAAGATATGCTCCAGATAGGAGAATATGTGTGTATGAAACTTTATCAGAATATATTAATCGTACAAGTCCTTTACGTGGTCAGGAGAAGAAATTAATAATTAGTTATGTAAAACCATACAAGTTTGTTGCTTCTACAACCATAAGTAGATGGATCAAGTGTTGCATGAGGTTATCAGGCATTAATGTTGACTTATACAAGTCTCATAGTACACGTGGAGCAAGTACTTCTAGAGCTAAAGCAAGTGGAATTCCGTTAGCAGAAATTATGAAAGTTGCAGGATGGGCAAGTGACAAGACTTTTGCTGAATTCTACAATAAACCCTTAGGGAAAGATGAACAGAACTTTCAAGATGCAGTGTTGAAGTAGTTGAGTGAGCCAACTTAAGGTAAAATGAATACTTTTCTATATCATTATGTATGTCATTTGTTTTGCTGCTACTCATAGTGCAAAAGGTAATGTTCTGTGCTTTGAAGTCTCATTTGAGACCGGAAGTTGTATGACGTAATAGAATTCCCCAAACAAACCAGACTTACCTGGAAGTTGATGTTTGGTTGAGATTCTATGTAGTCATACGACAACTGGAGGGATCAAATGCCCTCCCTGCCCTCCCTTTAGTGGTTATATGGAGATATTTAATACTATTTTTACCATATGTGGATTATTTGCGGAAAGAACATCACCTTTTGTGTTGAAAGCTTTTAAGACTGATTGAATATGGATATGGTCTGCGCACATCTCATTTGATCCCTCCAGTTGTCGTATGACTACATAGAATCTCAACCAAACATCAACTTCCAGGTAAGTCTCGTTTGTTTGGGGAATTCTATTATACCCCTAGGCTCACTCACTCAGTTTCAAACCTATTATACTATAACCTATTCCTAGTTTTGAGTACAGGTGATGACTTTAAGCAGAATGCACCTTTAGGTGCATTCTGCTTTACTTTCAGTCTGCTTTAAGCTTGGTAACTATCTACCTGTACCAGGATATAGAAAACATTTTTCATGATTCGTATTCATGACTCAGTATTAAAAAGAACTATTTGCTTCAGTGGACAAATAAATTCAAGAGGCATTAAAAGGTGTATTAATGTATGGGGTAATTATGGGTTAACACATGTCTAACTATTATATCATAGTACATGGGTTTTTTTTGTTCCAAATGTATGTATCATCCTAGGATAAATCATTATAGTCATAAAATATAATAGCTACCGGGTATTATACCAGGGCTCATAATGGTTTCCTGTGACAAAATGTGCTGTCGTTGCACAATCATATAGCGTTTTCCACATTTTAAACCAATTATAGTGGAGATCGAGACAACCAATTCGATTTTCTAAAATTGCATGACCATTTCAGTTTCTCTGTATCTAAGCGTAAACTAACAAAAAGATCAAAGTAACTTATCACAGAAAGTTCACGCTCAATTACACAATGCATTCACATGGTCCAGAACTTCAGCTAGATACCATCTACATGCAAATTGTGAAACCCTATCACTGTTCAATACTTTCTCCCTTGATTTACTCACAAAAGGCTGCATTGTGCAATAAAATTCCATTTTAATGACTTCCCTGAAAGAAGACACTGGAAGCTTAAATTGAGATGAAAATAGGGCAGCTCTGAGCTGTATAATCTTGCTTTATAAAACCCCATTATATTCAGAATACTCAATTAGATTCCCATGGCAATTCCCTATAACTATATATTTGTCTTTCACTTGTAAAATTACTTTTTAACACTGAAAAAGAAACGTTCCACAATATCAATGTCTTTTACACTGAATGCTTATATATGCATGAAACAACAGCACAATTCCTCTCTTTAACTCTTCACTCAATAACTTGTTTTTACTATTGAAGATAGGTGACCATGCACTTTTAACCCTTAAGGCACATTCTGCTTTACTTTCAGTCTGCTTTTAAGCTTTTATCTACTAGAATATAGAAAATATTTCTTATGGTTTTTATTTGTGACAGTATCAATTGAAACTACTTTCTTCAGTAGAGAAATTAATTAAAGGCATAAAAATGTGTATTTATGGGGTTATGGGTTAAAGCAGGTTCTGCTTTACTTTCAGCCTGCTTTACTTTCAGCCTGTTTTACTAAGCTAGCATCTGAAAGAATATAAAAAACATTTCATATGATACATATATATATTCATGACAGTATTAAGGGTGTATCAATGTCATGAGCCATTTTTTCAAAGTATTAAACTTTTTTTCTATCATTGTTTTTTTGGAAGAGCTATTTATGATGAATGAAAAAATGTAAAAAAAAATATATGGTGGTGTCCTTTTTTTTAGCAGCGATTTGAAAAAGGTATGTCAAATTTGGATTTTTTTTTCAAATTTTACCCGTTCAGAGTACAAGCTTCAGTAAAATCTATTTCAAAACAAAACAAAAATGTTAATTTGGGTTTTCTTTATTTATTTCATGTCTATGGTGGTATGTTCACATATATAAACCAAATTTAGACAAAGCAGGCACCAGGTTTGAACAATATGGATCCTTGAATATCAAAAATTTGCTTTATATAGGGCATGATTTTATTAGAGTTTTTTATTTTATGAAAAAAAGTAAAAAAGTTTGAAAATGAAATAGTTCTAGTATTTAACTTTTTCTTAAATTCTACCAGATGAAAGCCCATACTAAGGCAGTTCAAAATATGAAAAGAAATTGAAAGGTCAGTGTTGAAAATTTTGAGTTATTAAAGTAAAAAGAGTTATCGCCCCTTACAAAATTTACAAAAAAGTACCATACCGATGATATTTAGAGCTTTATAAATTTCACATTTGGTGCCTTTATTTTCTTAAATTAGTTTTTGTATGAAGAAATACTACCATAGATAGGAAATAAATAACACAAAACCAAATTATCATATTTGTTTTCATTTAAAATGGGTTTTATTGAAGCGGGCTGTTTGAAAAGGACAAAATAAGAGGAAGTGGGTGGGGTAAATTTTACATGGCCGTAGAGCCAACTGTTGTTCACCAAAATGTACACTTTTTCTATTTTTTCATCCATCTTAAATAGCTCTTCAATACAAAACCATCATAGAGTGTTTTCATGTACTTTGAAAAGTTCCCCAATTCATGACATTGATACACCCTTAAATGGAACTATTTTCTTTTAGTGGATGAATAAATTGAATGCGCTAAAAGGCGCTTCTATGGAGGAAAGGGTTATAATTCAACTTACTTATGTTAAGCAAGTTCAAGTTACTAAGGTTTGGCAGTGACTTTCCTGGAACCAACCAATTTTCTGTCTGACTCTATGTGACATTTGTATATTAAGAAATATACCAGGAGATATTAAATGAAAACAAGCACCAACAACCGAACCAAGAGCGTGTCCCAGTTACACAAATGCCCCCGATGATACAGGGAGGGGAATCCAGACTATCAAATGTAAAATGTACGAGTTAGAGCTGAAACTGTCGTGGAGCACGATTTTGAGGAATTTAAGGGCCATTACTACAAAGGGCCTAGCATAACTTGGCACCGCTGGATCTAGCCTAGACACCTTCAAAGATCTTGACATACATGATAAATTGAACTTTCTACACGCCGATATACATAAACAAAATGAGCAGTCGGCGAATATTGAAAGGAAACTTGACTCGTGTTTATCATTACGTAACCGTGTCAACACGGTAGAGGTGGACCTATGTGATGTCGACAGAAGGCTTTTGCTACTTGAATACAAATCGATCGATATTGAGGCTAGAAGCCGCCGCAAAAACCTAATTTTTCATGGCTTCGAGGAGGAAAGGTTAGAATCCTGCCCCGACAAAATCTACACCTTCCTCAAAACTAAACTGAAAGTAGAATCCTGCAGAATTGACCGCGCCCATCGACTGGGGCGTTTCAAACGAGGCTCCGACAGACCAATTATTGTCGCGTTCAACGACTACACAGCGGTAGAATGCATTTTGTCTAACGCATACAAACTTAAAGGCAGTCGCATCAGCATTAACCGGGACTATCCCAAAGAAATAGTAAACGCGCGAAAGTCTCTATGGCCGCTTTACAAAGACATGAAAGCCGAGACTGCCCGACAGGATTCAGATGCTGCAACCAGGAGCGATACCCAACAGGGCAGCAAGGTTTCAATTGTTTATCCCGCAAAATTGATAAAAGATGGTCGTGTTATTGAAGACGTGTTCCCGATGTGGGATAAAATCCTCTCGGGAACTCGTATTCAATACACAAAGCCTCAAATGTCAAATAGTGAAACTGCTAACGGTTTAGAATCAGACCAACCTCGTAAACGGAATGAAAACATACCCACAGGTGACACTACTCGTGTGAACTACCCACGTACTACAGAGCCTGCAAGCAGTAAAACCCCGTCATTACAGCAGCGCCAGTCACGCTCGCCTACACGTCGCGCCTACAGTAAAGCATTTCGCAACCGTACACTATCCAGGCATGACAACACGGATGGATCAATACATAGGCCATTGTATAGAGAATACGGAAATGAACTGTCCTCATCACCGCAATTATCCAAACAACATTAGTACAGGCGGGGGGACGCCAGTGTAAATAGCGCCTTAAATCAAAGCACTGAAAGTACAAGTAGTACTGTTACATTTGAAAACCTATCTTTTTGTGTTTTGAACGTTTGTGGCCTAAAGAAGAGATTGGACTATCCAGAATTTTATGACTTTCTACAAAGCTACGACTTCATGTGTGTCACTGAAACAAAAACAGATACTTTTGACAATGTTGACATAGATAATTTTGTCTTTTACCCAAAGCATAGATCTCAAAAATATGAAAGAAAATCTGGAGGCATCGGTATTTATGTTAAGGATAAATTTGCCAAATATGTTAAAGTTCTAAACGGTAATTCCAAATACGTCATGTGGTTGTCCATAGACAAAGCATTAACAAAGCTTTCTGAAAATGCAATACTCGGAGTAGTGTACCAACCTCCAGAAAATTCACGATTTATAAATGAAGATGATATAACTGCCTTAGAAAACGAAATATTTAATCTAACAAATGCACATAGATTTGTTTGGCTGGCAGGTGACTTCAATGCACGCACATCACAACTTAATGATTTTATCCCAAGTGATCCTTTTTTAGGTGAAACTTTCGAAATTACACAAGAGCTAGAAAACCAACTTAATAAACACAATATACTAACAGCATTCTTATATCCCCTCTCAAGAGTCTCAAAAGATAAGAAAACAAACGCACAAGGTATCAATTTAATTGAAACATGCAGGAACAATAATATGTTCATCCTAAATGGTAGAGCCGGCAAAGACCATGGCATTGGAAATTTTACTTTCAGAGACACATCAGTTATAGACCATGTAATTTTTACTGCTGAAAGTTTCGAATATCTAGCCGATTTCAACATTATTGAAACTGACCCTTTATATAGTGATGGCCACAATGCCCTGGAATGGAAAATCAAAATCCCCACTAAAACAGACCTAACAGATGATACTCAAATACCTAAAATGAAACAAAATAAACCGCCATGGAATGGTGACAACTCCCTAACGTTCTGCCAAAACATCGATGAAAATATCACAATTGCAATAGAAAACATACTTACTACTACCCCTCCCACCACAATTGAGCAAGCAACGAAAATGATACAAGAAACTTTCCAATCATCTGCAACAATATCTTTCAGAAATAAAACACACTCACACACAAGTAATTTTAGTAAACACTCTTCAAAAAACAAACCATGGTTCGGCCCTAAATGTAATCTTGCGCGGAAAAATTATCACAGATCAAAGCAAACATATAAAGACAATAAGACAATTGATAATAAATTAAACCTACAAAATGCTAGTAAAGAGTACAAACGCACTATAAATTATTATATAAATGACTACAAACACAAGCAATCTAATAGGCTTCGAGTTTTGAGTACTACAAGCCCAAAGCAATATTGGAAATTTTTGAACTCAATAAATAAGAAAAAAGATGAAAACAAAGTACCACAGCTAGAAGACCTGTACGAGCATTTCCGTAATGTAAATAATGACGAAAACATACAGGCATTTGACATAAACAGCATCACTAATGATGAAAATGCTGAGCTTAACTCACATTTCACCGAACAAGAAATAAATAAATGTATAAATAAACTAAACAATGGAAAAGCATCAAGCCCATCGGACAACATACTTAACGAATATATCAAAAGCACAAAATCAAAACTAATAAAAATATATATTAAACTCTTTAATGCAGTCCTAGATACAGGCTATATTCCGAAAACATGGTTAGAAGGCTATATAATACCGATCTATAAAAACAAAGGAGATCCAACTAACCCAATTAATTTTCGTCCAATCACTTTAATAAGCTGCCTAGGAAAATTGTTTACTTCAATTATAAATAATAGACTTTCGGAATTCTTAGATAAACAAAATATACCAAATGAAAATCAAGCTGGGTTCAGGAAAAACTATAGTTGCTCTGACCATCTGTTCTCGCTCCATTCGCTCATTGAAATCATGAAGAAAAGAAAAAAGAAATTATTTTGTGCGTTCATTGATTTTAGCCAAGCGTTTGATAAAGTGTGGCGGTTCGGCCTATGGCAAAAGCTCTCTAATCTTATCGATGGTAAGCTATTCAAAATTATATTCAACATGTATCAAAATATAAAATCCTGTGTATATCATTCTGGGCACTATTCAAACTTCTTTAACTCTGAAATAGGAGTAAGACAAGGTGACAATTTATCCCCCCTTTTATTCGCAATTTTTCTAGACGATTTACAAGGGTACATGGAATCTAATAAAATAAATGGCGTAAGTTTGAAATATCCAACCGATGATACTGTATGGCTTAAACTTTTGTTACTGCTTTATGCGGACGATACAATAATATTATCGGATAGTAAAGATGACTTCCAAAGAGCGTTGAATTCATTTAAATCATATTGCGATACATGGAAACTAAAAGTTAACACAGCTAAAACAAAAATAATTATATTTGGATCTAGAAATAACACAAATTTTAATTTCAAACTGGGAGACATTGACTTAGAGATCACATATCATTATCTTGGCCTCTCATTTTCAAGCAACGGGTCTTTCATTCATGCACGGAAACATGTCGCTGCACAGGCAAAGAAGGCTTTATATATTCTCTTAGCTAAAGCAAATGAAGCAGGTCTTGCTCCTGACTTAGTCATCAAATTGTTTGACCACACCGTTCTTCCAATACTCACGTATGGCTCCGAAATATTCGGTTTTGAAAACATAGATATGCTAGAAAAAGTACATAATGTGTTCATGCGAAAATTAACCAACGCACGAAAAAGCACCCCACTATACATGTTATATGGCGAACTTGGTCGGCACCCAATAAATATTACAATTCAGACTCGAATGATCTCATTTTGGAACCGTTTGGTAAACAGCAAAGAAGAAAAAATATCACACACTATATATAAATACATGCTCAACCAGAATATATAAAGTAAATGGATAAAGAAAATAAAAGAGATACTTAATTTAACAGGTCGATCAGATATATGGACTCACCAACCCTTTCTTAATAACCTTACTCTCCATAAACAAATAAAACAAACACTAATCGATCAGAATCTTCAACATTGGAACGCACAAATGGAAAACTCAAACAAGGGACATATATACAAAACTTTTAAAAACAAACTGGAAATAGAAAGCTACTTTAAAAACTTAAAGAAACCAGAATATTTACAACTTTTCAAATTTAGAACTGCTAATAATCGATTACCAATTGAAACTGGAAGATACGATGGAACTTTTATCGAAAATAGAATATGCCCACTCTGTAACACAATGTCTATAGGGTCTGAAAAACATTTTTTATTAGAATGTCCGTACTTTCAGCAAAAAAGAGAAGAATTCTTTCAATTAAACGCTAATCAAAACACAGAACACAACTTCAAACGCACTATGAACACAACCACAACAGAGAGCCAAAGAAACCTTATTTCATTTGTAGGAATAATTATGGCAAAATTTTAACCAACGTGTAAATCTAAACTTGTCAAACCTAGCATTGCTTTGCTAATATTGAATTAGATATTCAATGCAGATGACTGCTTGTTGCGGGGCGAAGGAAATGCAGACAGATCCTGAAGGAGCTGTCTGTACTGTCTTCTCCTTACACCAAGCTGTCACACGAGCTAGCAGATGGCTTAGAGAAATAGTGCTACATAAAGAAGTACTACTGTATCGTCTATACTTACAGTTTATAATTTTCAACTACCAATTTTATCTAATAGTAAAACATTTACACTATACGTATCTGCTATGTACAGCAACAGGTCTGATTGAATCTACTATATAATTGTCATGGCTGACATAGCATCTATGTAGAGTTTGCAGACTACTGCTGAGTATTTTACAAAAATAGAATGCTTGTAAAGTACTATTCATTGTATAAATGATCAACCTAACTTACATATCTACTAATAAGCTATCTATCCGCAGTGTAACCCTAACACCTGTCTCTAAAAGTTGAATAAACTTTTAGGGTTGACCTATACAATATTTTTCAAAATAACAAACAGTGCAGGCTCTGATCAGAGGACTCCTTAAGGAGCCCTCTGATCAGGGTATACACTGTTTGCATATGACTTACAAGTATGCTGTTTGCTAATGACGCATATCGCAATAAAGGCTAGTCCATTTTCGACTCTTAATGACTGTTATAATATATTACAAATGTCAACCAGTGAAGACCCCGATCAAATGGCTCCTGCAGGAGCCCGCTGATCGGGGGCTTCACTGTTTGCATAGGACAAGTGTACTCTTCACAGATACACTTTTGGTAAAGGACGCATATATGCGTCACTAGGGAGCAATGGGATAATCTATACTAGTTGCTTATTTACAAATGCCGTACATGATTTACATCAACACAATAATATGTACTTGTATAATTATGCATTGTAATAACAATCTCTGCAACGCAGCGATGTGTTTGGTATCCGATGAGATGTTGAGCTTCTTAACATCTTGTCTGGTTCCAAACGTTTCAGAAAACATTAATCCCCCCCTTTTTTCCCAAAATCACACCATCTCAAGGCTTAATATCCGTTCAGTTCTTCGTTGCTTTTTGTTATTGCTGTTGTTGTTTTTCGTACCATACCGGAACCACGTTAATTTGTATACATGTTATTGTTAAAAACCCCATGTTGTACTACAAATACCTGGGTGAATAAAGGATATGTTCTGTTCTGTTCTGTTCTGGTTATCCAAATTGGTCTCCATTTTATGTCAACAAACATTTTCAGAAAGTTTGGTGAAGATCAGATGAAAAGCAATGTGTTTGTGAAACACAAATGCCCCCAGCTAGCGTCATGTTCTGTAATGTAATGCTTATTTGCAAAAGTAGGTCAAATGTCATGGTCGTAGGGTAAATGAAACATAATTGCATGGTTGGAGAAGTCTTAACACAAGAAACATACAAAGTATGGAAGCTCTAGGCCTAGTGGTTCAAATGTTATAGGCGTATAAAGATTTATACAAAAGAAGGTCAAAGGTCAAGGTCACAAGGGAAAAAACGTAGGTATGGTTGGAAGGTCTTGACACAAGAAATATATAAATAAAATATAAAAGCCGTAGGCCTACTGGTGCAAATGTTATAGCCATTTAAAGATTTCAACAAAAGTAGGTCAAATGTGAAGGTCACAAGGTCAATAAGTTTTGTATGGTTGGAAAGGTCTTGCCATGAGGAATACACATGCCAAGTATTAAAGGTCCAGGTTCAAAAATGTAAAAGTTATAGCCAAGGTTAAGGTTTTGGGTTAAAGTTTGATTAAATAGGTCAAAGGTGAAGGTCAAGGTCACATGGTCGGGGATGTTGGAAAGGTCTTGACACAAGAAATATACATACAAAATATGAAAGCCCTGGGCCAACTGGTGCAAATGTTATAGCCATTTAAAGATTTTTACAAAAGTAGGTCAAATGTCAAGGTCAATGTCACAAGGTCAAAAAGTTTTGTATGGTTGGAAAGGTCTTGCCATGAGGAATACACATGCCAAGTATAAAAGGCCCAGGTTCAAAAATGCAAAAGTTATAGCCAAGGTTAAGGTTTTTGGTTAAAGTTTGATTAAATAGGTCCAAGGTCAAGGTCACATGGTCAAAGATGTTGGTATGGTTGGAAAGGTCTTGACACAAGAAATATACATACAAAATATGAAAGCTCTGGGCCAACTGGTGCAAATGTTATAGTCATTTAAAGATTTTTACAAAAGTAGGTCAAATGTCAAGGTCAAGGTCACAAGATCAAAAAGTATTGTATGGTTAGAAAGGTCTTGATACAGGGAAGACACAAGTATACAAGAGGGCCTGAAGGCCCTGATATCGCTCACCATTTGTAATGAAGCCTGATAGCTTTACCTTTGAAGTTTGTCGACCTATTCTAGTATAGAAGAGAACATCAAAGGCAGATAACTTGAGCCTAAACAATACTGAAATGAAGCCTTTTTCTAGCATTTCAAAGTATATCAAGGGCAGGTAACTATTGCCACAATGATTAGATTTCAACAATAATTACACTCCTTCGAGAAGGTATAGCTATATACTTTGTGTATAATGAAAATCCATTGAAAAATGTAGTTGCAAGAGTGTAAACACTGTAAAATATGGCATTTTCAGCAGTTCAAAGGTAGATAACTCTTGATCTATTGGTCCGATTCCAACCATAATTACACTTTTTTGAACACTTATGGTCATATACAATCTGGGCAAGTTTGAAAGGGCTTGGATAAATATTGTGGCCTCTAGAGCGTAAACACTGTTAAATATGTCATTTTCAGCAATTCAAAGGTAGATAACTCTTGACCCATTGGTCCGATTACAACCATAATTATCCGAACTCTTATGGTCATATACAATCTGAGCAAGTTTGAGAAAGATTGGATAAAATGTGTGGCCTCTAGAGTGTAAAAACCAATAAAGATGTCATTTTCAGCAATTCAAAGGTAGATAACTCTTGACCTATTGGTCTGATTAAAACCATAATTAAACTTATCCGAAGTCTTATGGTAATATACAATCTGAGCAAGTTTGAGATAGATTGGATAAAAATTGTGAACTCTAGAATGTAAACACCGTTAAATATGGCATTTTCAGCAGTTCAAAGGTAGATAACTCTTGATCTATTTGTCCGATTTCAACCAAAATCGAACTCTTTCAAACTCATATGGTGATATACAATCTGGGCAAGTTTTAGAAAGATTGAGTAAATACTGTGGCCTCTAGAGTGTAAACACTGATAAATATGGCATTTTCAGCAATTCAAAGGTTGATAACTCATGACCTGATTGTCAGATTTCAGCCATAATCGAACTCATCCGAACTCTTATGGCAATATACCATCTGATCAAGTTTGAGAAAGATTGAATAAATATTATGGCCTCTAGAGTGTAAACACTAAAATGTTGACGCTGCACGCTGCACGACGGACGCCGGACATTCAAGGATTGCAAAAGCTCACCCTGAGCTAGCTTAGGTGAGCTAAAAAGGCCCAGGTACAACAAGACTGCGCGTTTAATAAACGCTTATGCCGCCATGGCATCCTTGACAATATATTTTGAATTTTTTCTAAGACCAAATTAGGTCAAGGTCAAACTGAGCTTGGGTAATTAGGTCAGTAATGGTCCATGGCAATAACTGTATAAGTATTGAAGCATTGTAGTATTAGTAGTGTTGATGCTAGACGAAACGGTAAAATCTAGTTAACCAAGAAATAGCCTATTCAAAATATTCTAAGTCCAAATTAGGTCAAGGTCAAAGTCAAAATCAAGGTTGGGTGATATTGGTGGATAGGGAATGGCTCAAGGCAACAACTGTATAAGTATCCAAGCATTGGAGTAAGGGGTGTTGATGCTAGACGAAACGGTAAAATCTACTTAACCAAGAAATAGCCCATTCAAAATATTCTAAGTCCAAATTAGGTCAAGGTCAAGGTCAAAATCAAGGTTGGATGATATTGGTGGATAGGGAATGGTCCAAGGCAACAACTGTATAAGTATCAAAGCATTTGGGTAAGCGGTGTTCAACTTGAGATGCTAGACGAAACGGTAAAATCTACTTAACCTTGTTACGGACGCACACACACACACGCACGGACGGACTGACAGGACGATTACTATATGCCCCCGCATCTGACAATGCCGGGGCATAAAAATGCAAGAGTTATAGCCAAGGTTAAGGTTTTTGGCACAGACAGACGGACGGACCACCGAATTGGTTTAGAGGGCCTTTTCTTTTGTTATTTTCTTTTGTTCGAATAACGGGCCACGGCCCCTTAGTGTATTGTTACGGAATGAACTCCATTGTCTTCTTGTGTTATGTTTACCGTTATCTGGCCCTCTAACCCTCTTTAGTGGCGCGGACGGACGGACAGCCATGACAAAAACTATATGCCCCCAAATCGTAGATTCTGGGGGCATAAAAAAGAAATGTCTTTTACAATATATAGTGTTTGAATTCAAAGCACCCGAGATCTTAATAAAAACCATATATTTTTCACTGAAGTTTTCTTTTACAAAGGCAGAAATTCTTTTCTGTATCAAAATGACATTTTTAGTGGGCTTTTTTATACATGTGGCTCGCAATTCTCACCAAGACGTTGAATAAAAGTTAATGAAAGACACATGTATGCACATTTTACATGGTAGACGTTTCTTTTTTTGCCTGGTATATAATCATATTTATCACATAATCTACGGTCTGGGAGTGACATAAAGCCATTCTATAAATATCATGATCAACTAGTGGAATATCCTTTTGTAGGCTCCGGCCAAACCTATCCGTACCTATCGCTTAAACTGAGGCAGACTGTAACTGTAACTCTGAAACGTTCAATAAGTGACATACAATGCCTTAGAGTATATTCAACTAAACAGAAAATCAACTTTCCATGGAGCGTTAACAAAACACATTTAAATTTTTGGATTCATAACAGATACCCCATTTACAAACTGTTTATCACTTTTAATGTCTTGTACAGTAAAACCTCTCTATTACCACCGCTAAAACAAAGGCTTATTGATTGTATAAAAGACAGGTGATAGCTTAAAGCAAGGTGACAGTTAAACAAAAAGCTCCTAAAGGAGCACTGTTACCTTACTTTAAGCAGTTGGAGTTCGATTATGGTTGAAAAGGAGCTTTCTGTTTCACTGTTTAAGTAACCTTGCTTTAAGTAGTCACCTGCATTGAAAACATGATAATTAGCACAATTTGATGGTCGTAATAGAGAGGTACTACTGTATTCAGATACTGAT
Organism: Gari tellinella; assembly: GCA_922989275.2. Lineage (NCBI taxonomy): Eukaryota > Metazoa > Mollusca > Bivalvia > Cardiida > Psammobiidae > Gari > Gari tellinella. The sequence continues at coordinate 87,601,217 of OV277859.1, forward strand.
CTGGAAATATAGACAGTCTCAGTCTACTAGGTATTTCAGAACTCAAGCAAACAACATTTCCATCCAGAAATTAATCATCCAGCACTCCGAGTTAATAGTTGGTGTATGCCACAAACTAAACTATTAAATAAGAAAATCAGCTCTGATGACAAAACCTCAATATGCTTTCTGTCAAGACCTGGAGGAATGATCAATGAAATGAGAACAAGATGCTAAAATAATGGCAAGTCACTGAGCAATTGCATTAACCCATTTCCCTATAAATAGGCCTTTTTAAACCTTTAATTTAATATTCCCCAACTGAAGAAAATAGTTCCTCTTTATAGTTAATTCATAAATATATACCATAAGAAATTTCTAAATCCTAGCAGATAGTAGCTTAAAGCAGGCTGAAAGTAAAGCAGAATGCGCCCTAAGACGCGGTCTGCTTTATTTTCAGCCTGCTTTAACTCTTTCCTCCCTGAAACTTTAAGTGGGCCATTCCAGTTTCCGTTTTTGTCTAGTCCATTTCTGACTTTTAAGGCTTGTTTTTGTCAATGTTTGGCATTATGACAAACAGTGAAGACCCTGATCAGAGGGCTCCTTTCGGAGCCCTCTGATCTGGGTATTCACTGTTTGTATAGGATAAGTGTACTATTCACATGTACACTGTTTGAGAAGCACGCATATATGCGGGACTAGGGTTCAAAGGGTTAAGTGGTTACATGACTTCAAAACTAGAAACAGGCTATGGGGTAATGGCCGGTTAACTCTTTCCCCAACAGAAGACCTTTTAGCGCATTCAATTTATTCCTCCATTAAAGAATTTATACAGTCATGAAATGATGATGGACCATAATAAATATTTTCAATATTCTAACAGATGGTATCTTAAAGAAGGCTGAAGGTTTATAATAGCAGAATGTGCCTGAAGGCGCATTCTGCTTTACCTTCAGTCTGATTTAAGCTAGCATCTGCTAGGATACAGAAAATATTTATTTTGATACATTAGCTTTATGAATATATAACTGGATAAATTGGAACTATTTTCTTCAGGGGAGGAATAAATTAAGTGCCAAAAGGTGCTTCTACAATGGAAAGGTCTTGAGGACCACTCTGATCAGGGTCTACACTGTTTTCAAAATATACAAATGTTCAGTTTCCAACATTGAGAAAATGTTAATACATGAATAAAATTTGGGTTCAGATCATACACTGAGAATCTTGTCATCTGATCAGAACCTAGGTTGAGACTGACTAACATTTCTAGAAATATTTGTGAAAATTAATTGAATTCAAGAACATTTGGAAATGTCATCCAATGACATTTTTATTGTCATTTCCAAGAAATAACTTTTCAATGCTGTATAAAATTTAATGTGATCTGCTTCAAGTAAATAGTCTGCTAAAATTCTAAATATAACTAATTTCTACAATTATTTTGGACACTTGCTATCAAAGTGACATCCAGTTTGCCATTGAATTATAAGTTAAAACTATATCGAATCTGGTCTGCATCCAAACCCTTTGCCTGATCTGAGTCGGCAAAAACATGTCAAGTCAATGTCAAGAATTAACTCTTTCACAAACAGTGTACATGTAGACCCAGATCAGAGGGCTCCTATAGCGGTGCACTCTGATAGGGTCTACACTGTTTGCTAATTTAGAGTAGTATTTATTAACTATATTTATTTTAACCCAGAATTCCAATTAAGCTTTAAGTAGACTGGTTCATATTTTGGTAATTTAAAAGATCCACAAACCTAAAATAACCCACAAGAGGTACTTTAGTGTTGAAAGAGTTTACCATAAATATGTAAAAATGAGCATAAATAATATCATACAAATTAATTGTTTGCATACAGTGTAGACCCAGATTAGGAGATTCCACCACAAATCCACTGATCTGAGTATGCACTGTTTGCTTAGTTTCTTTCTAAAAATTGTGAGGACACATGACTCACTTTTCAATCAACATAAACTAGTCATGTTTTAAACATGTAGTTCAGCTGGCTTGCGGAAGGTCGGTGGGGCTACCCAGTTACCGATTTGTGTCTGAAACAGTGCATAAATGACTTCTGGGGTCTTCCTCCACCTGTAATTAGCTGGATGGCGCGATATGACTAAAATACTGTTGAAAGCGACGAAAAATCAAAACAAATAAATTAATAAATAAACATGTAGGTATATGGAACATGCAGATATTGTGAAACTTTCAGCATTTTAAGAGATTTTGACACAACCCTCTGTGAAATTTCATCTGGCGACAAAAAGCAATGACACACTCTGGCAATGACAGTTCTATTGCATCCAGAGCAGCATTCTCACAACTAATGAGAGGAACTCAATCTGTCGTCAATACCTGGAGGAATGAAGAGACATCACTTGAGCCGCTAATATCTGGCTTTCTAATCTCTGATCTGTGATTATATTCTCCGAGGCAGCAAGTTATTACAAAAGAGAAATTAAACCTTTGCATGTCTGTATTTTTCTAGTTGGTTGCAAGCAGTTTTGATCCTGATCGGATGCCTCATATTGAGGCGTCTGATCAGAATCAAAACTGCTTGTGACTCGGGGTTTTTTTCTCTTATAATAAATGTTGAGTCAGAGAGGAAAAAGTCCTTTTCAGAAACGATGTACAAGAAAGTTGAGCAGCTTGAATTGATTAAGGTCTTATATATTGGCAATCTGATAGAATACCAGGTCTTTGCCCATAATTATGGACCTGCATCTTGCAATTTTATTAACTAATTATAATAATTTAAATTAGCTGCATCGCATATCATGGCTGACACTAGGGTGCTATAATATAATAAATTTCAACACTGACCCTGATCAGTTGCTGTGTTCTCATTAAAACATGGGGTTCCACCTAACCCATTACCCCATAGTCTGTTTCTAGTACCACTTAAAACAGGATGAAAGTAAAGCAGAATGCACCTTGAGGCGCATTCTGCTTTACTTTCACCCTGTTTTTCAGCAACAATCTACTGGAATATGGGAAAGATTTCTTATGGCACATATTCATGACTGTATAAATAGGAACTATTGTCTTCAGTTGAGGAATAATTAAAGGTGTAAAAAGGTGTATTTATGGGGTAATGGGTTAAATTGATTGCAGGCACAGAGATATTCAATAGCATAAATTATAACCCTTTGAACCCTAGTCCCGCATATAGGCGTGCTTTTCAAACAGTGTACATGTGAATAGTACACATGTCCTATGCAAACAGTGAAGACCCAGATCAGAGGGCTCCGAAAGGAGCCCTCTGATCAGGGTCTTCACCGTTTGTCATAATTCCAAAAATTGACAAAAACAACCCTTAAAAGTCAGAAATGGACTAGACTAAAATCGAAACTGGATTTGTCCATTTAAAGTTTCAGGGAGGAAAGAGTTAATAATACTCAATGATAGATACACTTTTTTTACCTTGATTTTATTCCTCCACTGAAGAACAAGAGGGCCTGAAGGCCCTCAGATATCGCTCACCTGCTGTACTGAAGCTTGATAGCTTTACCTTTCTGTTTCACCCATTTTAATCTAAATCCATTCAAATTTGTAGTATAGCATGTAAACAATTTAGTAATACAACCTCATAATTCTAGTATAGTAGAGTACATCAAGGGCAGATAACTTAAGAGCCTAAACAATACTGAAATGAAGCCTTTTCTAGCATTTTAAAGTATATCAAGGGCAGATAACTATTGCCACAATGATTAGATTTCAACAATTATTGCACTCTTTTGAGAACTTATAGCTATATACTTTGTGTGCAAGTACAGTGGAGAATGTGTTATTCTTTCCCAATAAACGCGTTTACACTAGAACTATTATTTACAATACAAACAGTTTGGAGCCAGATCAGACGCCGGGTAACCCGGCGTCTGATCAGGCTCCAAACTGTTTGCCACCAAGATAAACATGAATTATCAGAATTGTCTAAAAGTTGTTCTTTTCTACGTTTTAGTGCTTTGCGTTTGCGTACGTTTGCGTTTAAACGGGAAAGAATAACAGATTCTCCACTGTACATTGTATAATCAAAATCCATTGAAAACTGTAGTTGCAAACTTGCAAGAGTGTAAACGCTGTTAGATATGGCATTTTCAGCAATTCAAGGGCAGACAACTCTTGATCTAATAGTCTGATTTCAACCATAATCACACTTATATGAATTATTATGGTCATATACAATCTGAGCAAGTTTGAAAAAGACTTGATAAAAATTGTGGCCTCTAGAGTGTAAACACCCTTAAATATGGCATTTTCAGCAATTCAAAGGTAGATTATAACTCTCAACCTATTTAAGTCCGATTTCAACCATAATCGAACTTGTCTGAACTCTTATGTTCATATACAATCTGATTCTGCTTTGCTTTCATTTCAACCTGCTTTAAGTGGTCATCTGTTTTCAAAACTAGAAACAATCTAATGGGGCAATGGGTTACTGAATTACATATACTAATAGCCTCATGTAATATATATATGGGCATTTATAAATATATATATACAGAAGGCACGTAATTAAGACGCAAAGGATTGTGTGACAAAAATCCTAGATTAGATCCAAAGAAGCACCCAATAAAATTTCCTCATACAATTACATAATAGCTAGGCTTACAAATAACAAAATTCATTGGTTTCCAGCAAGGCAACTCTGTAATAACTGCAAATTTCACTCTTAGCTGGCTGCCATTGTAAAAGCTTGTCTTTACTAGCTTAAACATTTTGATTCAGATCACTGATACCAATTGAACCGGTGCCTAATTAAGTTCCAAACTAATTGACACTAATACAAATTTAAGTTTCTTTCAATAGAATGACACACAAACTACAATAATGCCAAAAGGTTTTGAAACAAAAAATATCTCAGCAACTTTACTAAGCAGAGATAACCAAATTGCTAACATCAATTATTCATGGCTGAAATACACCAACTCTTGCAAGCTGGCAGGGAAATTTTAAAAATTGTCGAAGATGTTTTGCAAACAGTTTGGATCCAGATCAGGCCCCACAAATGTGGGGCCTGATCTGGATCCAAACTGTTTGACACTAACTTGAAGCAATATAGCTGCCACACTGAGGTTGAAAGGATACATTAAAATACTACAAGACAACGAAATTGACAGTCGCATATAATAGTAACTCTTGAAAATTATGTAGCTGCGATGCAGAGATGTTAACTTGTGTTTTTTGTTCATGACAATTAAATTTGTGTGATTGAAAACAATTCCAGGAGACACTCAATGTTTGGCACTCAGTGTTAATCTAATTCATAGTTTCCTCAATTTTTTCTATCATAAAACTGATTTCATGTTTTTCAAATCGTAATGCATTATCCCTGATATCTTGCCATACGGGATTTAATCATTGAGCCCTAATTAGCGATACATATTATATTTTTTTATAACACATACATATATTCACAACTGTATAAATTGGAACTACAGTTAAACCTCGATGTATCGAACTTCAAGGAACTGTGAAAAAAACTTCGAAACATCGGGGCTTCGAATCATAAAGGGGTTGTGATTTGAATATTGAATTTCAATGCATATAAGATCTATAAGAACTATCGTTCCCGGCGTGTAATGTTCTCACGTCTATGTGTACTTTTTGGCATATTGAAATAAAACATAAATCCGACGTGTTCTTTATCATTTATAAAAACAACGGCATAAATAACATGTACAAAGGTAGCAGAATTCATAGTTATACGCATTAAAACATAGAAAAAAAACTTACATGTATCTTACTTTCAACTTAGATGTTGTCAATTACACCAAGATGCGAAACTACGGCGGAAATGCCGAAAATTGTACTATGTACAGTGTAACTGTCAATCAACTTAGCTTCTAGATTGAAATAAACATTTGATTAAATAATAATAATTTTAAAGATTAATTTTCGACTTCGAGGTTGTCAAGATTGCAGGTGCATAAATACGAACATTCAGTAATATCGTTATCGATATCTTAACAGAGTTGTCGTTCGTTGTGAGATGGGTCTGCCCAGCTATCCCCACGGATTGGTTACCGGGTCTTTCACCGGACAGACCATGATCGGAGCGCATCTGCCATGTTGTGGCTCTGATAATAGAATGCCGACGACTGGTTTATCAGCATTATTAAACTTCTCACAAAGTTTGGCTTGTTTTGTTAATTGTCGGTCCAAAACAGTCCTTGCGGTTTATTTACTCATTTGGATAAATTTGTGTCATCAAGCCTTTAAATATGGCGGCGTTGTCAATATCATTAACGAAAACTGTGAAACAATTAAATGACAAACTTACCCAATTATTACTGATAACACAGGTTGTGCATGCAGAATTAAAAGAGCACCCCAGCGTGTTTTCACGCGAAGGTGTGAAAAATTAGCGTCAGTCTAGCGAGTCATGTAATCCATTGATCCATGTTAGTTGACAGGTAATCGATGTTCGATACATTTGTGGTATTTTATGTTGGATTTATATGAAAAGGACTGGAAAAAAACTTCGATACAACGGGGAATTCGATACACATAACTTCGATTCATGGATGTGTTTTTACAAGGAATATATAGTGGAAAAGATCGGGACTTCAAACAAACTTCGACACAACAAGGTATTCGATTTATCGAAGTTCGATACATAGAGGTTTAACTGTACATGTATTTTTTTGAATGGAAGAATAAATCTAAGGTGTAAATTAACGCATATTTATGGAGTAATGGGTTAAGTTGCAATTTACAGTACCTATAAAAAGTTATCCTAGGCAAACAGTGCAGACCCATATCAGAGGGAGCCCTCAGATCTGTGGCTACACTGTTTGTCATTTTGAAATACATTGCAAAAACAAGATGTGTTTGTGAAACACTATGTCCTCTGATGTGACCATATAAATGACCATGACCTTTGTCTGACATGACCCAACCTGTACTTGAGCTCTGAAGAGCTTCTTGAGTTGAGTACACATGCCAAATATGAAGTCTCTGTTACATGGAGTTCCAAAGTTTTTGTCAAGGTTAAAGTTGTAAACTAAAACTGTAAGACTGTATTATAAGACTGAACAAACAAACAGACAGACAGACAGACAGATAGTAAGTGCCATGATATCAAGTGCTTCATATGATGGACATGCCAGACAGGCCTTAACCCTAAGTTACCCCATAGCCTGTTTCTAGTTTTGAAAATAGGTGACCACTTAAAACAGGTTGAAAGTAAAGCAGAATGTGCGTTAAGAAGCATTCTGCTTTACTTTCAGCCTGCATTAAGCTAATAATTATCTGCTAAACTATAACAAAATATTTTTTATCATACATATTTATGACTGTATATAAATGGCAACTATTTTCTTCAGTGGAGTAATAAATTTAAGGTGTAAAAAGGTGTATTTATGGGGTAATGGGTTAAATAAAACAATGCAACCTCCTACATCATCATACAGTAGTTTGATGCTCTATATACAACTGAGTTTATACTTCTAGCAGTAATTAGCATTCACTTTAAGTATTCATGGCATGATTGACTGATAATGATAATAATTAAAGCTTCTATATTCACTTAATCATGAAATGGCCTGTTCGACCTATCAAATGAAGGCTAAAAGATCTTTACATTTTTAAGACAGCTAGGTGGGTGCTGAAAGCAATGGTGAAAGTGAAACAGAAATCTTCTCAAAAATCTTTCTGCTTTGCTTACATCCTGCTTTAAACACATTACAGCCACCTGCCTATAAGTCTAACAATTAAATATATGCGAGGGAGAAGTGGCATTCTATGAGGTTCATTAATCATTAGATAAGGAAACAGTAAAGACGAACTCTAAGAATGGACTTTAACCCATTACCTCATATACCCTGCTTCTAGTTTTGAAAATGGGTGACCACTTAAAGCAGGTTGAAAGTAAAACAGAATGTGCCTTAAGGCACATTCTGCTTTACTTTCAGCCTGCTTTAAGCTATCATATGCTAGAACAGAGAAAACATTTATTATGATACATATTCATGACTTTATTAATTGGAACTATTTTCTTCAGTAGAGTGATAAATTCAAGGTGTAAAAATGTGTATAAAGTGGAGAATATGTTATTCTTTCCCGTTTAAACGCAAACGTACTCAAACGCAAAACACTAAAACGTAGAAAAATACAACTTTTTGGCTATTCTGATAATTCCTCTTTATCGTGGTGGCAAACAGTTTGGAGCCTGATCAGACGCCGGGTTACCCGGCGTCTGATCTGGCTCCAAACTGTTTGCAGTGAAAATAATAGTTTTAGCGTAAACGCGTTTATTGGGAAAGAATAACAGATTCTCCACTGTATATGGAGTAAAGGGTTAAGCAGTACTGTAAAGGGTAATTAACACATTCAACTCTAGCAACAACTGTTTCACTTGCTGTTACAAACAGTGTACCTGTAAAGACTACATTTGTCCCTGGTGATGCAAACAGTGTAGACCCAGATCTGAGGGCTTTAGGAGCTTAATTTAATTATTCATGTTTTATCATTATAACTATGGAAGTCACTCACTTTTTAAATATGTACTGTTGGTTTTGTATGTATTACATGTATGGGGTGGAGGCCTTTTCTTTACAGAAATAAACATTTTGACTTTGACCTTTTATTGATTAAGTCTATCACAGACTCACAGTGCTGTATTGCTGAGCAAGAGCTACCGGTAGCTCACTGATTGTCTACATACATTCCCTAGATACATTTGGGAAAAAAGTGCTAAAATTGATTAAGTCCTGATGTTGTCTTGATTAAAGATTTACCAGTACATGCATAGAATCGAACATTGATAGCCCTGTCAAACTCTGATGCATATCCATATTTTAAAGTTAAATCAAAGTTAATGCTGTGTATGAAATATGGGTAATATAACAAAAGCAAATTTGAGTTTTTGGAATTCAAATGAAGAAAACACTGCCCACTTTTTAAAGCATGGTTTAGAACAGGCCAGCAGTTGATGAGAATGGCTGACTGCTGTGCGTTACTGTGTAACAGTACAGACTTTGTTCCAATCTCATTAAAGGTCATCAACCTTAAGTCGTCACATACTAAGAGGGAAAAGGCTCCGCTGGTTTGGACATGTTGAACTCTCTAATAGTGGCACAATCTTCTGCAACATACAGATTGAGGGAAGACGTTAAGATGACTTGGAAGGCATTAGCAGAGAAGACAGACGACAGTGGAAACTCTCTGAAGTCAAACCTTGAAATAGGGATGTTACATGGAGATCCAATGTGTGATCTGCTAATATATGCGTGCAGTTGGCCAATTAAGCTGCATGGAAGGGAGCCCACCAGTGTGGACGACACTTCTGCTCCTGCAAGTGTTATATAAAATTATAAATACAGCGCTCCCTCTCTACAACGACATCCAATGGGAGACAACAATTGTGTGCTTTGTTTGGAGGGAGTCGTTATAGGGAGAGAAATCTGCTTACGTTTGCAAACAGCTTCAATCGGATCCAGATCAGATGCCACGTAATGCGGCGTCTGATCTGGATTCAAGCTGTTTGTTACTTGTCAGGAAGTTGGTTCTGTAACAGTAGTAAAAGCATTAGACCGAATGGTCCCGTTTAGGGAATTGTGGCAAAGGTCGTTGTTAGGAGGGAGTCATTGTTGGGATGGCCGTTGTAGAGGGAGAACACTGTACCAATGATCATATGATGATGATACTATGTACCAATTAGTCTTTAGCACCAACATACAGTATAACCTCTCTATAACGGCCGCTATTTTTTGTTGATTATTGGGTGTTTAAGGCAGGTGACTGCTTAAAACAAGGTGACAGTGAAACAGAAAGCTCCTTTAGGAGCTTTCTGTTTCACTGTCACCTTGCTTTAAGCTATCACCTGTCTTTTATACTATGAATTATCCTTAGTTTTAGTGGCTGTTATAGAGAGGTTTTACTGTAGTGCTAAAGTTAATAATTTAGATAATGACTCTGTTATGACAGTATTATTATATATAAATTTGTCTTTTTAACATCCTCATAGCTATACAGTCAAACTTGTATCAACCCATAATATACCTGGATTATTGCAATGATCGAAGTCTCCCTTGCTTCCAGAAGATAGAAGCAATAGATCTCAGAGTACATTAGGGTGATCTATAGACACTGCAGTGTTTATCCATACAGCAGATCATTTCATATGAAACAGCGAAAAGTGCAACGTTACTGTCAACCTGATGAGAATAGCCACAAATTTCACTACAGTAAAACCTCTCTATTACAACCACTAAAAATGAGGTTTATTGATTGTAGAAAAGACAGGTGAAAGCTTAAAGCAAGGTGACAGTAAAACAGAAAGCTCCTTAAGGAGCTTTCTGTTTTACTGTCACCTTGCTTTATGCAGTTAACTGTCGTAAACACTAAATAATTAACACAATTAAGTGGTTGTAATTGAGAGGTTTTACTGTACTTCAAGTAAATTTTTACCAGCTGCTAATTATCAATGTCTTCTTTTGTGGATGATACATACTCAACTCTTAGCACGCTGAGTGAGACTATAATATACATGTATGTAACCATTATGATAATTTTTGCAAACAGTTTGGATCCTGATCAGGCAGTCCGCACGAGCATCTCTTCAGATATCTAATCTGTTTGACACGATCTGCATGACCCTGTTTTGAAAAGAAAAATTGAAAATTCTATATTTAAACAGTAGCAGAAGACAGTTGTTGCAGACGAAAAAATTACCCATCATGCAAAGAATAATGAGACTTTATTATCAGACAGTCCAAAAGTGAAAGAATTGGTTACACTGGTAGTCTTCTAAGAATTAAAAGATAGATAGATCTTTATTGCCTCCAATAATGGAGAGTTACACATTACAAACAGTGATAACATAACATAGAAACAACAGGCTCAATGATGACGACAAATATAGTATATACAGTTCAAATTACGTCAGACGTATAACTATGTATAGAGAGCACATGCACAAATACATCTAAACAGTAATACAGCTGGTATAGAGTAAGAGTGCATGGCTGTTGGAATATGTACAAATTCAAGCTTTATTAGAATAAATGAGTTATTCACAGTCAGGCCTGCACTAGATGGCATTCAATAAGGAAACGAAAGAAGATAATGAGCAGTCCCAGGTGGCAGTCCCCACAAGAATGAAATAAAGCAGAAAGCTCATAAATAGCATTGCGCTTTACATCAGACCTGTGACAAGCAGCCACCCGTACTAAAGATATCCCTAACCCACCGATCACTAAGCCACACGCCTCATACACACACATATCCGACTGTAAACAAAACACTTATAGTAATAAAGAAATTAATATTTTACCCCACTCCCCAACACACAAACACATACAAAACAAGTGAGAAAAGACGATACTTGTCGAAACGAAACATAAGAAACATCGTTGTCACTTGTAATGAGAAGCGTTAGTTAATGGTCAGTGAGAGTGAGCATGATGTCTTGTCGAAATAAAACACAAGACGAACCAGGTCACTAGCACACTGACCAAAGTATTCATATAATTATAGTGAATACGATTGTGACGATTGTACAGCATATACTACACAATACATGGCAACGAGTATTGTGTAATTCATGCTAGACAATCGATTAAGCTACTATGAACTTATGATAAATAAATAAGTTTAGTGAATCTACTATTAATGCATACATATATGTAACTATACATTCAGACAGAAAACTGTCCACTCATACAAGTACAGTAAACCCTTTCTACAGTGACTCTCAATTTGTTTTATGAAACTTAAGATCTCCTTTAGAAGCTGTCTTAGTTACTTTCAGTCGGCATTAAAACTCAGTTGACTTGTAGAAATTACACATGTCTTGTACAAACAATGTAGACCCTGCTTAAAGCAGGACAATAGAAATACAGAGAGCTCCTTCGCTAGAGCTTTCAGAAATACGTTCAGCTTGCAATAAGATGACATCTGTTTTAAATGATAGCCAATTACATGTAGCTTCTTCTTTCAGTGGTCAACAAACAATTAAAAGCTTTACAGTATTAAATTTACTCTCATATTCTCCCAGCTTAATCTGGTGTTAACTCTTTCAAATCTAAGTTACTCTTGTGGGTTATTACGTTCCCTTGTGGATCATTTTAGTTGCCAAAATATGAACCAGTCTATTTGGAATTCTGGTTAGTTTAACAAAAACTGGTCTGAATTAGCAAACAGTGTAGACCCTGATCAGAGGGCTCCTAATAGAACTGGAGCCCTCTGATCTGTGTCTACACTGTTTCCAAATTTATGTAATGAATGTATTTTAATTAAACAGGTCATGTTGTATTGAAAGAGTTAATTTAAGCTCATTTTCAAATATGAGACATGCAAGACTAGTAAAGTTCTATCACAGACACTGAAAACAAGATTATGAGCTTTTTAATAATCTTGCATGTTACGAGCAATCTCCTGTCTTCAAAACATAATTATGTATTTACTTCAGTCACGGTTGCTTCAATTTAACTATAATTAATTGTGCTTAATAACTTGTTAAATTATTACTCTTAACTAAATTTGCATTTTCAATTATGAATATATGCTTGATATAGCCAAGTTCATGTACATAAAACTCTGCATGACACTTTTAAGATCTTAATTCACATGTTCACCTAAAGCTTTAAATAAAATCTGCTCATGAATTAAGCTTCATCTGCAAAAAGAAATAATCTATTTAGCTTTTTATAATTTTGTTAACAGCTAGAAAATGCTTCATCAAATAAGGTATGTTATCCACTAACTCCCCCCCCCCACACACACACACACAACCTGAGTATAATTATCTTCAAACCATGTGCCTATTACGTATACTTAAATCAGCATGAAAGTAAATAAAAACATTCCTGTTTGGACTAGAAACTATTTGATTTACTTTCATCCTACATTTTTAGAACTTAGGCAAACAACAATAATTTTATTGCAGAACAAAATTATTACCCAGCATGCAAAGAGTTGACCCATTACTCCATTATAAGATACGCATTTAATTCATTCAACCACAGAAGAAAAAAGTTCTAACTTGTACAGTCATGAATATTGAATCATAAGAAACATTTTCAATATTCTTGTAGACATAGCTAATAGAGCAGGCTGAAAGAAAACCAGAATGTGCCTGAAGGTGCATTCTGCTTTACTTTCAAACTGCTTTATGTACGGTCACCAATCATCAAAACTAGAAACAGGCTATGAAGTAAAGGGTTAATTACCCTTTACCCCATAGCCTGTTTATAGCATTAAAGAAAGATGATCAAAGCAGGTTGAATGTAAAGCAGAATGCGCCTTAAGGCGCATTCTGCTTTACTTTCAGCCTGATTTAATCTAACATCTGCTAGAATATAAAAAAATATTTCGTTAAAAAGTGTATACTCTTGACTGTATAAATTATATCAATTTCGATCAGAAAAAGGACAAATTAAATGCGTAAAAGGTGTATTTATGGGGTACTGGGTTAAATCCCAGACCATGATGTCCACTCACTAACACTACCTCATTACCTAATCACCTGTCATACTTGTCACACTATTATCACCTGAAGACTGATCACCAATCATCTCTTATACTAAGTCTTGTTACCCTTAGCCTGCTCAATTACTGTCTCCGTTGAAAAACAATTGTCTTCAAAAATTAAAATTTTAAGTTTAACAATGAACATTTTTATTGACCATCAATGCATATGTCAAACAATTTGAATCTTCATCAAAAACCAAGTTACACGTGTCTGATCTGGATTCAAACTGTTTGCAAATGCAAGTCGAGTTGCCCTTAGCCGGATCAGGGTATATACATGTAGTTCTATTACAGTAAAGCCTCTCTATTACGACCACTAAAACAAAGGCTTATTATTGTATAAAATACAGTTGACAGCTAGGCTTAAAGCAAGTAATAGTAAAGGAGCTTTCTGTTTTACTATAACCTTGCTCTAAGCAGCTATAATCTGCCTTAACTCTTTCCTCCCTGAAACTTTAAATGGACAATTCCAGTTTCCATTTTAGTCTAGCCCATTTCTGACTTTTAAGGGTTGTTTTTGTCAATGTTTGGCATTGTGACAAACAGTGAAGACCCTGATCAGAGGGCTCCTTTCGGAGCCCTCTGATCAGGGGCTTCACTGTTTGCATAGGACAAGTGTACTGTTCACATGTACACTGTTTGAAATGCACGCCTATAAGCGGGACTAGGGTTCAAAGAGTTAAACATGCAATACTCTATGTAATTTAGAGGTCGTAATAGAGAGATTTTACTGTCTAGTGTTCAATCACCTGTAACTGCACTGTTTTTTCTCCACCACTTACTCCCTTCCATTCCTCACAGACCTGTCAAGCTATATAGAGAACACAGACATGGACAATTCAATGTTTACAGAAACAGGTAGTTTACTTATACATTTAATTTGAATCTCATTACCGATTCTTTAAAGTTCTTTCATTATAAGTCAGATAGAAGTTACCAAATGGGGGACCCTCTACATTAATTCCTCTACTTATCAGTATACCACATTGAAATATTCATTCAATATTGGGTTTTGAATATGGGTGGCAGTTAAAAGCAATTATTGAAGCTTTCTGCATTACTTTTATCTTGCTTTAAAAAGTCAACTTGATATATGCCATTAATTTTCAAATTTTGCATTTGTGCAATTTTTTTAAACTCTAATTTGACTCTATCTTATCCAATTGTTGGTGGATACAGATTTAGATGCATTGTGACAAACCTGGTATACATCAGTCCCCACAATTTGGGATCAGGATAATGTCACTGTGTTCCAGTGATAATGCACTTGACTATGACTACAATACCAGGGGTAGTGTGTATGATCCCAAACCGGAAAAAAGTCCTTCAGATGAGACTTAAATTTAAAAACTGAGTTCCAATGTATCAGGGCTGCCGTAAGTTGACATTAAAAATCCTAAGATTTCCAAATTTGCATTTTTCAAGTGCGATTTTACGAATCATACCTTTACCCCATCGCCTGTTTCTAGTTTTGTTGACATGTGGCTGCTTAAAGCAGGCTGGAAGTAAAGCAGAATGCGCCTTAAGCCTGCTTTAAGCTACCATGTACTTGAAAAAAATCCAAAGATTTAGGAAAAATCCGGGGAAATGGCAGCCCTGATGTATCAATTCTGTACACTGGACATTCAAAAGAACCAGAGAATTCTGTTGATAATAAGAGGAGGACATCGCGCCCGGGTTTTCTGTATCCTCTCCCTCTCTCTAATGGGACAGTTGGGTGTCCAATTAGCCCATAGAAGGCAGATCGAAACAGGTGTTAATCAACAAACCAAACCAATTTTTTTAGCACAATTTGAAAGAAGAATTTGCTTCCTAATCTGTTCACAATCCCAAGCCTGACAACAACAGAAAGTGAAACATATTGTTCAAAGTCAATGTCTTGCTTAAGCCATTACTCCATAAATACACCTTTTTATGCCTTTATTTATTCAATCACTCAAGAAAATATTTCCAATTTATACAGTCATGAATAGATACCATAAGAAATAGTTTCTATATCCTATCAGATAGTAGCTTAAAGCAGGCTGAAAGTAAAGCAGAATGTGCTTAAAAAAGTCAGCTATTTTCAATACTAGAAACAGGCTATGGGGGAAGTGGTTAAGTAACCCATCGCCCCTAAAGATATGCATATAGATGCATTTAATTCATTATGCCACAGAAGAAAAAAGCTCCCCTTTGTACAATTGTCAATATGCACAGCAAGAAGCAGTTTCCATATCCTTGTAGGTAGAAGCTTTACTAAAAGGTCACCGCTGTCTTCAAAACTAGAAACAGGCTATGGAGTAAAAAGTTAAATATTTGAATGCCATTTAGTAATATTGAATTTGTCTTTTTCAACAAATGTCATCTGACACTGTTCTAAAATTGAAATTTTCTAAAAAACAAAATATTGAATTAGGGTTAGAAAGTCAAATAGTTTGGATCTTGACGTGATGCCAATTAGTTCCTTAACCCTTTCCTCCCTGAAACTTTAAATGAACAATTCCAGTTTCCATTTTAGTCTAGTCCATTTCTGACTTTTAAGGGTTGTTTGGAATTATGACAAACAGTGAAGACCCTGATCAGAGGGCTCCTTTCGGAGCCCTCTGATCTGGGTCTTCACTGTTTGCATAGGACAAGTGTACTGTTCAAAGGTACACTGTTTGAAAAGGACGCCTATATGTCGGACTAGGGTTCAAAGGGTTAACCCTTTCCCAAATAGAAGCGCCTTTTAGCACATTCAGTTTATTTCTCCGCTGAAGAAAATAGTTTCAATTTATACAGTAATGCATATGTATCATAAGAAATGTTTGATTTATTCTATAAGACGGTAGCTTAAAGCAGACTGAACGTAAAAAAAAAAAAAAAGTAATATACCAAGTTAAAGTCTACTTTCAGTCCGAATGACCCTGGTCATCGAGCCATCTTGCCTATGAGCAATGCTAACATATGGCGCAGTCAAATGCAGCCGCAACTAGTACCGACTCAGACCCTTCACAGGTACCCATTTAAACCCCTGGGTGGAGAGGAGCAAATCGCGGTACATGTCTTGCTCAAGAACATGCCTGTACATCATCAGGGATTCAGAAAAATCCCCTAGTCAGACCGCTGGTCCGGCGGGGGATCGAACTCACGACCCCTGGTACCGTAGTCCAAGGTGTTAACCATTGGGCCACTACCGCCGGTAAAGGCGCATTCTGCTTTACGTTCAACCTGTTTTAAGCAGTTATCTATTTTCAAAACTAGAAAAAGGTTATTAGGTAAAGGGTTAAAGCTTCTCACCAAGATCCAAAGATCCAAACTCATTGCATTTTAAGGCAAATAACATTTTCACTGTCAGTTTGCCAAGAGTTAAAATTCAACATTCAAAGACAATAAAATGCAATCTTCACTTATTAGATCAGACTGTGACAGAAATTCAATTACTGTCGTATAAAATGTATGTTTTGCCGATGTGGTGTAAAGCAGTCTCCATTTTTAGCAGTACATTTTGTTTAACAAAATAATGTCTCGAGATCTGATCGAAACAGATGTGTTTATCTCTGAATTTGCCTTAGAATGTGAGAAATGAATTTTCTAGAATTTGGCGAGTCGTACAGATCCAGATTAGTATGAGTAACCCAGTGAGTAATTAATCCAGTATATTAATTACTGTAAAACAGGTTTTATTCGGGAGAAAATAATTTACGCCTTAATTCGCGAATGTTTCTAATTTTGAAATAAGTGACTTCTTAAAGCAGGTTGAAAGTAAAGCATTATATAATGTGCCTTAAGGCGCATTCTGCTTTACTTTCAGCCTGCTTTAAGCTACCACCTGCTAGAAATATTGCATGATGTCACGAATTAATACATATTGCATTAAGCGAAATATTCATGAAGTGAAAAATACTTATTGTATTTTACAGTACTAGATACATGTATTAAGGATCAATTTTTTTTTTTAAAAGTCAAGTGTTTTACAGGGTAAAATAACACCATTTTTAAGACAGGACTATTTATTACTCTTTGCATGCTGGGTAATTTTGTCGTCTGTAACAATTGTCATCTGCTAACTTTTCTTTGCATAGAATTTTCAAAAATTAATTTCAAAACAGTGTCAAATCATATTAAGTTTGGATCCTGATGAGACACTGCGTTACGCTATCAGGATCCAAACTCCTTGCATTTAGGTTATCACTCCGACGGTGGTACATACATGTATGGTAAGAGTTAATAAAAGATAAAGACATTATACATATTGATTAAAGTCAGGTTATGCAGGGTAACTGACATTTCCTGGTAGAAAGTTTAAATAAATTATACCAAAAAACCAACAATACTTCAACAGACACGTGGTTTTGCATAAAGCTACCGTAATTCTGAACTTCCTTTGCCAGTTGCATAACATACTCAACAGTGTATTTAACCTGGATCAAATTTTTAACGTTACCATTATAAGTTTACTGGTGACCGTGGGCATATTTTGACCCCTGACACGGGCATTATTAATTTTATTTGAACACTCTTGATAGAGGACCTAGCCGTAGATGATGCTATGTGCCAAATATCTACGCTCTGGAAGTGTAGTTTTGACAAGAATACTTTTTTAAGATTTCTTAATTTTTATCGCTTCGGTTGCCATGGCAACCAGAGTTCTGATTTGTATTTAATTTTTTTAACAAATTTTGAAAGAGCTTGACCCAAGTAGAACTATTTTCTTCAGAGGAGGAATATAATAAGGCATAAAAACATATCTATGAAATAAATGGTTCAATTGTATCCAGATGTCTGGAATTATCAATAATTATTGAAATCAAACTCCAGTCATGTTGCTAGAGCATTTGAAACATTTCCAACATATACAATCATGTACTAATAATTTTTCTAATATTTCTGACCTGGCCAATTTATTTTTAGAACAGAATATAGTTTATAATGGTACATAGCTAAACAAGGTTACATCGGATATGTGTTCGTACTTGAGATAAGCATAATCCTCATGAAGCATGAGACCGCAGCGCTAACTTTACTGACACAGTATTCTTTCAGAATAAACACATTTATAAAACTACTAGATCTTAGTAACTTGTAAATGTGTTTCCATTACAAACAGGTTGGAGCCAGATCAGACGCCGGGTAACCATTTTCAGTTTTAGAATTTTCCAATCTCAAATATTATATCGGCCAGGTCAGAAGAAAACACTAATAAAAGTTTAGACTTGGAATACTTCTTCATTACAAAATACAGTGGGTTGACTCTGACAGATACCGTTACAATCTAATTCCTTTGCAAGCCTACAGATAGATGTCTCTAGCCGGTAGATCATGCAAATATAATCTTAAAAATTGTCCACACTCTTTACAAAGAACAGAACAATCAGAAGCCTGAAGGAATAATTTATCAGATAAATGATGTGTATGCATGTTACAACTTACATAACGATTTCTTTTAGAGGAGAACATTGATTTTCAGATATGAAATGCTCATCCTGTTGCTCTTTGAATTAACCCTTTCAATCCGGAAAACCTCAGACACTATTGACCACCTTTGCAAACAGTTTGGATCCAGATCAGGCCTGATCTTGATCCAAACAGCTTATGTTACTTGGGTCCTGTTTCTTACAAAGAAGACAGAATTTAGGCTGAACCAATTATTTGGGGAGTTTTTAAAATGCTGAAACTCTCATAATGTCCTTTACTCTAATGTGCTTAATGTCCCTCCCTAGTAACAACTGCCCTCCCAACAACGACTCCCTCCCTTCAACGACCATTTCCGCAGTTCCCAAAACAGGACAATTATGACTAACACTTTTACTGCTGCAATGATTGTCTGCATTAACCCTTTGAACCCTAATACCGCATATTGGCGTCCTTTGCAAACAGTGAACATGTAAGTAGTACACCTGTCCTATGCAAACAGTGAAGACCCAGATCAGAGGGCTCCTACGGAGCCTTCTGATCAGGGTCCTCATTGTTTGTCATAATGCCAAACATTGACAAAAACAACTAGTCAGAAATCGACTAGACTTAAATGGAAACTGGAAGTTTCAGGGAGGAAAGAGTTAAATTGTCATCTGCTGTTTTTCTCAAATTTACTTAGTGAATGGTCATTTTGGTCATGTTGCCAGAAAAAAAAGCTTAATGACGAGTGACAATCAGCTTGAATCATCCAGATCAGACACCGTGTAAAAAATATATGCGACGTCTGATCTGGATATAAGCTGTTTGCAATCTAAGCCAAGTTCCCTCCCTTTAATGACTCCCTCCGAACATCGCACACACTTATTGTCTCCCATTGGATGTCGCTGTAGACAGAGAGTGCTGTAATTGCTTTTACCCAAAATCTGTCTGGTTTAGTTCATTACTATCAGAGCTCTAGATAAGGGGGAGTAAATTGAACGAATCCAACATTTTCCCATTCATTTGAACACCAAATCCTATGGTGTTACTACCCATTAGAATAGTCTCTTTGAGACGATTCTAATGAGTAGTGACACCATAGGGTTTAAAGCAGGAATAAATTAAGGTTTTAGTTTTTGAAATACTCCCCTTATCTGGAGCCCTGTACTATGAGTGTTACTCAGAATTGAAAGTATCCAAGACATTTGATGGAAGGACTTCTACTGTTAATTATCTGGTCATCTATCATCAGCCTGCGACATGAGAGCTGTCTTGAGAAAAACCTTTGGGTAAGTTCTGCAGAATCAAAAATAATCCTTGACTTTGCATGTAAATGTTGCAGAACATCTCCAGACAGTTTCATTTTCGTCCTTAATTCTGTGATAATCTTTGAATGTGAATTGTTTCCCCTTAAAGTCTCAAGTGATCAAGAGCTTTTATTTTTTAAAGCAAGTTTCAGCTTAAATCAGGATGAAAGTAAAGGCAGAAAGTTAGACTTTCATGATACTAACATTGTCAGTCACCTATTTAACCCATTACCAGAGCACCAGATAAGGGTAGTTTTTCAAAAACTAAAATCTTTATTTCTGAATTAAACCCTATGGTGTCACTACTCATTAGAATCGTCTCTTCGAGACGATTCTAATGAGTAGTAACACCATAGGATTTGGTGCTAAAAAGAGTGAGAAAATGTGGGATTTGTTGAAAAAACTACCTCTTATCTGGAGCCCTGCATTACCCCATACCCTATTTCTAGTTTTGCAAACAGGTTACTATACTTAAAGCAGGTTGAAAGTAAAGCAGAATGCACCATAAGGCGCATTCTGCTTTACTTTCAGCCAGTCTTAAGCAATCACCTGATAGTATATATAGACTACATTTCTTGTGTGGCATATTCATGGCTGTACAAATTGAAAATATTTTCTTCAGTGGAGGAATAAATTTAAGGTGCAAAAAGGCACATTTATGGGGTAATGGGTTAAACGGCCTGTGACCATCCTGTAAAAGTGTCATTAACTCACGTAAACTGTTCTGAATAAAAAGTTAACAAAAAGTTCAGGCATTCAATGACAACTCTGTATAGTATATAACCCATTACCCCATAAATATTGCCTTTTTATGACTTTCATTTTCCTCCACTGAAGGAAATGGTTCAACTTTATACACTGCAGTCAGAAGTCTGTACCATTAGAAATATTTTCTACATCCCAGTAGATGGTAACTTAAAAGCAGTACAAGCTTAATGAAAGACAAAATATTGCTGATATCATCATGTTGAAAAGGCCAGTTTTGTGACTCATAAACCAATGTTGCTTGGATGTTGCATATAAATTACATCTAATTGAGAGCAACTCAGGGGCAACCGGGAAAGCTTGATATTATAGATCTATATCATTTATTATGCACAGTGACATCTAGAAATTGCTTTTTATCCTTTGACCTAGGACTTTCTCTTATGTGGAAGAGAGATCTTTTCCAATTCAGCTTTCATTTAACATTATCTAAGCATCCAAAGTATGCCATTTGTGAAAATACAGTCAACCGCAAAATCAAACCTAATAATACATTTCATAATATTCCCACAGTTTTCATGGCTTTTCTCCTTCATTAAAGAAATGTCTTTTCATGTTGCTATCCTGTCCTAGCTGATATGAAAGACAGGCTAATGAATGTTGCCAGCTGAATTTAAACAGATACATGTACTTTGCCTCTTTACTACAAGTTTGACTGTGGTTCAATAAGCCTACTTGACATGTACAGTAGTGCAACGATCAGATGGCGTTGTTTACAAAACAGTGTGACAGTGTAAACAAAGAAAAATCACGATAAGTACAACTTTGACAAATACATGTAAATTGGTAAACTTTTAGATAGTGTGATGTAGTGGCTAATTATTCTGTTAGACTTTCACACAGAAGTTTTAATTTTGAATCCCATTTGTTCATTTTTGTTGCTTTCTTTAAAAAAAAATCAATTTCAAAATTAGTATATGTTCTGTTGTTGAACATGTTTTTTCATAGAGTGGAAATCCGAAATAATATCTCATTGCACGTTTATATCGTGCAATTAAAGTATCATGAAAAGAATGTGTAAACAGTATAAAGAATCTTAAAAGATGACAGATCTGTACATGTATTATTATAATATAAGATTATAACAAAAGTTCACTTCCTAAATGTTTTAAAACATTACTAACATTGCGTTTAACTTTATCCATGCCTATATATTAATTGAAACACATATATTTATGCAAGAAAACATATATACATATGATACAGTTTTGGATTTTCGGCTTTTTACTAATTTAGGCTAGCCATGCAATAAAAGTCTATTATATCTTGATAGACGCCTAAGACGGTGATTTAAGCTGTTTAAAAATTTACCACAGTTTTGAAAATTTGTTTAAACAAATTAATGTTTACTCAATTTAATTTGCAGATACGTATTCAAATCAAATTTAAATAAAAAATGGTAGTTCTTTCTTTTTTACCTAACTTTACTTCGAATAAAGTGACTGCATGCATTCAAATTGTTCCTAGGTTGGAAAACCTATATTCTCTTGTCTGGACTGTAGACTGATACTGTAGTGCTAGATGAATAATAATTAAAAAGAAAACAACTGATTGCTTACCTTTTGTCCTTTTCAGAAATTCAAACTTTTCTAACTCCGTCAAAAGTAGTTGTCTTTCGTTTCTGTTTAAAGCATAAACAAAGTCTTTAGCTGTAGTTGGATCGCCTATAGATCCGTGTAGATCCCTGTAAATGACTGTGAACTTGTTGGGCTTAACATCAGCCTGAGCATACTTGTGTGCCTCTCTGTAAACGCTAGTAACTGAGGGAACTAGATTTAACTTGTTTTGAGTCATTAAGCTCTTCGAGAAATATAATTCTCGAACCTTTACTAACCTCAGCGCCATTTTATTATACTATTTCATGTACTTCCAGTGCAACCTTTTCCACATTCTACCAACAATCAATTTCAAAAGTCCAGCGAAGTTATCTCATCGCATCCACGCTTGATCAACAAATGTCATTGATCATGTGACCTATGGTGGTCACGTGATCTCGCTTAGGGATGTATTATTAAATTGAATACATTTTCTTTTATTTTAGAAATACTGTAATATAATTTTGTACAAAAATACACACACTTTTATAATAATAAATAAACTCGCAATTTGTAAATATAACTTGAGATTTTAATGTTGTATCGCTTTAAGATATAAATTAGACATTAACCTTCAATTATTACTCCCTGTACTGTATCATGTGATTTCAAGATGGAAGGAGGAAAGAAAACAATCATGAAGGGGTTATTGATAATCGCAGTTATAACAGTTAATTTAGCTGCAATTCAAGGAGCAGCCGTGCCAGTTGTCATCTGGCATGGAATGGGTAATTTTTAGTTTGATTGTTTCAACTAGAAGCGTCAAGATTATGAGGAAAATGTTAAGCTACAATTGTTATGTGGGCGTCTAGCAGAAAATTTTGACTTTAACCCTTTACCCCCATAGCCTGTTTCTAGTTTTTAAGACAGGTAATCATTAAAAGTAATCTGAAAGTAGATAATTCTGCTTTACTTTCAAACTCCTTTAACATACGATATGTAAGTATAAGAATACAGTATAAAAAATGAAAATAGGTACCTGACTGCTTAAAGCAGGTTGAAAGTAAAGCAGAATGGGCCTTAAGGCGCATTCTTCAGTACTTTTAGCCTGCTTTAAGCTACCGTCTGATAGAATAAATAAAACATTTCTGGATCTGGATATTACCCTGCAGGGCCTTTCAGCGGGAGAGAGAGTGCTTAGGCCTAAAAAAAAAGATGTGTGTTTCCGGTTTCCCGACCGACCCTATTTTTTACCCCCGACCCTAAAGTTTTTAAAGAAAAATGTAAAATATAATATTTATTTGACGCAATGGTTTTCAGATTGAAACAAGAACTATTTCACATAATTATATTATGAAATACCTTACAGTTTAAACTTGCAAATCAAGATAAATCATTTCAGACACTTTCAATGTTGAATACAACAAGAGCAAGGTCATTATTTGTCATATAAACCCATCCTTTGATTGTAAAAAAATTCGCATATATGCCCTATATAAAAACTTTTTAAAAAATAAAAACTTTTTCCTACCGACCTACCCTAAAATTTTGAGAGGGTGAAACCAGAAACACACATATTTTTTTTTAGGCCTTAGTTGCACTTCTGGAGAGCCTGCTTGAAGCTCTGTAATGTATGTGGCTATCTGCGCTCACTACAGATGGCTCTAGGTTATTCCACTCCTCGATTGTGCGAGGGAAGAAAGAGTTCTCATACAGAGGAGTCACACACTCTATTGTCTTAACCCATTACCTCTTAGCCTATTTCTAGCTTTGAAAACAGGTGACCACTTAAAGCAGGTTGAAAGTAAAGCAGAATGTGCCTTAAGGCACATTCGGCTTTACTTTCAGCCTGCTTTAAGCTACCATCTGCTAAGATATAGAAAATATTTCTTCTAGTACATATTCTTGGCTGTATAAATTGGAACTATTTTCTTCAGTGGAGGAATACATAGAGGCGTAAAAAGGCGTTTTTAAGGGGTAATGGGTTAAAGCACTTGTGGTGGTTCACTGCTTGTTTAGTCACTATGTTTGAGCTTACACAGTCTTTAAGATACATATTCAATTTCAAAACTCACAGTGTAAATTGGAACTATTTCCTTCTGAGGAGGAACAAACTAAATGCGCTGCAAGGCGCTTCTATTGGGGAAAGGGATAATAATCACAGGCATTTGACTCTTCAACTTCAATGAGATTACTCCACAAGATCCTTCTTGGACATGAGGTGGAGGTGCAGGGGTGACTGTACATTGAGTGGCCTGACTGTACAAAAAGCGGTCACATGTGACCGGCGCTCCAAAAAGGTGATAAAATAAAAAATCTAAAATGTGAATGCACTTTCTACTCTGTTTGGTTTAAAGAGCTTTCTGCACTTCATTTGCCTGGCCACCAGGTAAGGCTGTCTTAAAAGCCAGCAATAAGTTTCATATTGAGTTTTGCTGTAAATCATCGCAATCCATATTTTTCAGGTGACAGTTGCTGCAATCCTCTCAGTATGGGTTCCATAAAAGATCTTATAGAAAAACAGGTGCAGGATGACGTATATGTCAAATCACTGGAAATTGGAGACAGCATTGAACAGGTATTGAAATTCATTAACAACAGTATCACCTATTTGTGCCTTTCCTATATCCTGAGTGGAAGTGAGTGACTGATAGCTTAATTCTTAATCCATTATCCCTTGAATATGCCTTTTTACACCTAAAATTTATTCCTCCACTAAAGAAAAAAATTCTAATTTATCGAGTTATGAACATTACTTTACTGTCAACCTGCTTTAACTCATTGAGCCCTAGTGACGCATATTTGCGTCCTTTACCAAATGTATTCCTGCAAAGAGTACAATTGTCCTATGCAAACAGTGAAAACCCTGATTAGAGTTTGATCAGGGACTTCACTGTTTGTCATTTTGCAATTTATCACAAAAAACAACCCTTAATAGTCTAAAATAGACAAGCCTTTATTGCAAACTGGAATTGTCCTTTGGAAGTTTCAGGGGATAATGAGTTATGTAGTCACGTGGTCTGTTTTCAAAACTAGAAACAGGGCCAGGGGTCAAAATTCTTTGAGACGATTCTAATGAATAGTAACACCATAGGAAATAGTGCAGGAATGAGTGAGAAAATGTTGGATTAGCTCAGTTTACTCCCTCCTATTTGGAGACCTTAATGTACATTAAGATTTTGTTTATTTTAGGATACCATGAATGGGTTTTTCCTGAATGTGAATGACCAGATTACCATGGTGTGTGACCAGTTGAAGAAGGACACCAAGCTGCAGACTGGCTACAATGCCATTGGCTTCTCGCAGGGTGGACAGTTTCTGTTAGTAAAGTTTATAAAGTGCTCCATCCCCACAACTGACCTCTGAACAACGATTTCCTCCTTTCAACAACCCTTGCCGCTGTTCCTCAAACAAGACAATTATGTCTAACCTTTCCATGACTGCAATATCATTTTCTTAAAATTGTCGTCTTCTGTTTTTTGGCAAAGTCACATAATTGACATTTTTGGCCGGATTGAAAATGCGGTCTATAGATTGGCGAATGCCGTCCGTCCGTCCTCACTTTGGTTGACCTTTTTGTTAGTGTCAGTTTTAGCCAAAGCTTAAGTCCTACAGCAACCAAATTTGGCATGTACAGTTATAGTGAGGTCATCATCACATGCTGTGGGTAACAAGGTCACTGTGACCTAGATTTCACGGTCCAATGACTGAGAGAATTCTTGGTTAACCTTTTCGTTTGCGTCTTGGTTTACCTTTTTGTTAGTGTCAGTTTTAGTCAAAGTTTAAGTCCTACAGCAACCAAATTTGGCATGTACAGTTGTAGTGAGGTCATCATCACATGCCATGGGTAACTAGGTCACTGTGACCTAGATTTCAAGGTCGAATGACTTAGAGAATTCTTGGTTAACCTTTTCGTTTGCGTCTTGGTTTACCTTTTTGTTAGTGTCAGTTTTAGTCAAATTTAAGTTCTACAGCAACCAAATTTGGCATGTGCAGTTGTAGTGAGGTCATCATCACATGCCATGGGTAACTATATTATATATATATATACAAAGCAAAAGTGCAGACAATCCGGCCATACCGACATTGGCGGTTTCTCGTTATAGAAAGAAACATAAACCTAATGCGACGTCTGATCTGGAGTAAAGCTGTTTGCAAATGTAAGCTAATTTTCCTCCCTATACCAACTCCCTCCGAACAACACACACAATCTTTGTCTCCCGTTGGATGTTGTTGTAGAGAGGGAGCACTGTACTCTTCTTTAGCTCTTTCCTCAATATAAACACCTTTCAGCGCCTCTACCTACATCTCTATAGAAGCACCACAAATGAATATCAATTGATACGGTTGAATATAGGTTACAGCTAAAAACAAGATAATTTAGAAACATTCTCAGGGCTCCAGATAAGGGAGTTATTTTATCAAATCAAACATTTTCTCAAACTCATTTCAGCACCAAATCCTATGGTGTTACTACTCATTAGAACCGTCTCTTCGTTCAATTCAGAAATAAAGATTTTGGTTTTTGAAAAACTCCCCATATCTGGAGCTCTGATCATCTGCTTAAAGTACTTTTATCTTGCTTTAAGTTCATGCACAAATCACCACAATCTAACTAAAATATCACTCAATTGTCCAATTTTTTTTAAAACATTAAAAAAAGCAAAATAAAGCATGTAGCATTACATGAAAATTATAACATTCTTTCATATTTACAGAGTTCAAGGTATAAAACATCCTTTCACAAATTGACTGAAATATTATATGAAACAAATTTGGTGTTTTGTGCATGAAATCTTTGAGCTTTTAAATGTCATGGTATATAATCATAAATAGTACCATTAACACATTGAACGCTAGGGACGAGCATACTCGTCATTTCCAAACAGTGTACCTGTGAAGATTACACTTGTCCTATACAAACAGTGTAGACCCTGAATAGAGGGCTCCTTGGGAGCCCTCTGATCAAGGTCTTTTCTGTTTGTCATTTTGAAATATATTGTTAATATCAACTCTTAATAGTCAAAAATGGACTAGACTTATTTTGAATTGGAGTTTTCCATTAAAAGTTTCAGGGCTGAATGAGTTAAAGGACGATGTGAAAACATTATTTCACGCATTTACTAGTCATTTCATGAAATGACTGATTATACAGATTGACTGTAACATATATACATTAGTGCTCCAGCAGATAAGAGGGAGTGAACTGAGCATAATTATCCAACATTTTCTCACTTATTTCAGCACTAAATCCTATGCTGTGACTACTCATTAGAATCGTCTCAAAGAGACGATTCTAATGAGTAGTGACATCATAGGGTTTTACACAGAAATAAAGAATTTTGTTTTTAAAATACTCCCCTTATCTAGAGCCCTGTACATGTTTCTGTATTCAGACGAGCAGTTGCCCAGAGATGCCCAACTCCTCCAATGATGAACCTGATCTCAGTCGGTGGCCAACATCAAGGTAAGGTCTTATCGCTCTTTTGTAATAATTAATATCAGATGTATGGGACATGAGATGCTGGTCAATTGTACCGGGGTACTATCTTGTACCGCTGGCTCTCTAAGAGAGCAGGGTCAAAGGTTGATATAGTGTTGGAAATGATCGTTTTCAAGCATTTGATTGGTCAGATTTGAGCTGTTGCTCAAATCTGACCAATCAAATGTTTGAGAACGACCTCAGATTTGACTCAAATGCTTTATAACCTTGTCACCTGGCCCAGCACTTATAAAGTGTTGAGTTTAGTCTGAGTTTGTTCTCAAGCATTTGATTGGTCAGATTTAAGCCTAGTCTCAAATCTAACCAATCAAATGTTTGAGAATAGAGTCAGACTTAACTCAAACTCTTTATAATCTTGAATCCAGTGCTAGGTAGTAGCCTAACACAAGTCAAAGGTTAAAGGCATTTATTTACAGTCTGTATCAAAGTAGCTACCCTTTCTGTAATAAATATAGTTATGCAGCTTTGCAGTATGATTAGCTTTCCTGCTTAAATATATTTTCATTAAGTATTGATCCCTTTCTACTTGCCAACAGTTTTTAATCAAGCAAAGCAAACTAACATCTTGCTTATTTCAGATACATGTATAGTTTCATGAAAACGATAAGAACTAGATTATAGAGACTGAAAACCAAATTTGGCCTAAGAATTATTGTTTTGTAAATGGATGTCGGACACCTAATGTAATTTATACATAAATATTTGTTTTGGAAAAAGATTTATGCATGTTAAAATATACATTTTAATGAAAAATGATTTTAGCTTGGTTGGGGGAAAAACGTCAAAACAAGATCTGCACCAAAATTGTGCCAATGCTTTAGCTCACTTGACCACGGAACTATTCTTATTTAGTTGTCCCTTTTATCCTGTATGAATTGAATGTAAGGAAGCTAAAAAGGAGGATCTACTCTGCTTAGATGAGAGTAGAATTTTCCTTGGGGAAAAATCTAAAAAAAAGTTAAGATTCAGGGAATTTTCTTGAGGATGTTTTTATCCTGACCATATTTCTTTATTGCTTTATGCCCATTATTATAATGTCGCAAATTTGCTTTTATTTGAGTTTTTTGTTTTTAAATACACCATTTGCAAACAATAGACCTAGATCAGAGGGATCTTGAAGGATCGAAAGATCCCTCTCATATCAGGGTCTGCACTGGTTGTCATAATGACTTTGATAATTATGGAACCAAATCTCTGAAGAATCAAAGTTAACTACAGGGTTCCAGATATGAGGGAGTAAACTCACTCACTCACTCACTCACTCACTTTCCTAGTTTAGCGTCTGTGTTCCCTTCGTAAGGGGTTCGATGTTGTCTGGCGGTCTTTATACATCGTCTCCAGGGGTCACGGTCGTGGGGGTCCACCTTCACCATCTGCCACTTTATGCGGTCTTGCCTGATGGTTTCACTCCAGGTCTTCTTAGGGCGTCCGGTTTTCTTCTGACTGGCCAAATCTAACATTTTCTCACTTATTTCAAAACAAAATCCTATGGTGTTACTACTCATTAGAATCGTCTCTTCGAGATGATTCTAATAAGTAATGACACCATAGGGTTTAAAGCAGAAATAAAGATTTTGGTTTTTTAGCTCGCCTGTTCGTAGAACAGCAGAGCTATAATGTCATACCTCCGGCGTGGGCGTGAGCGTGGCCAAGGTTAAAGTTTTTTGGACGGGTTGTTTTAAAGCTTAATATTTGTGCTAGGGTTATGAAATTTTGTATGGAGGTTCATCTGGGGTTAAACATTGGTGTTATGAAGTTGGAATTTAAAAATAATTTTAATTTATATCAATTTTTTACATGTTTTGGACTTGGGTTTTTCGACTACAAATTACCAGGTTAAAGTTTTTTGGACGGGTTGTTTTAAAGTTTAATACTTGTGCTGGGGGCTGAAAGTTTGTACGGAGGTTCATTTGGGGTTAAACATTGATGTTATGATGTTGGAATTTACAAATAATTTTAATTTAAGTCAATTTTTGACATGTTTTGGACTTATGTTTTTCGACTACATTGACCAGGTTAAAGTTTTTTGGATGGGTTGTTTGAAAGTTTAATACTTGTGCTAGGGGGCTGACATTTTGTATGGAGGTTTATTAGAGGTCAAACATTGATGTTATGAAGTTGGAATATAAAAATGAATTTAATATTTGTCAATTTTCGACATGTTTTGGACTTAGGTTTTTCGATTACAAATCACCAGGTTAAAGTTTTTTGGACGGGTTGTTTTAAAGCTTAATATTTGTGCTAGGGTGCTGAAATTTTGTATGGAGGTTCATTAGGGGTCAAACATTGATGTTATGAAGTTGAAATTTAAAAATAATTTTAATATTTGTCAATTTTTGACACGCTATGGACTTATTTGTTTTGACTACAAAGGTTAAAGTTTGGACGGGTTGTTTTAAAGTTTAATATAACTAGACTAAGACTCACCATTCATTTAATAATCTTTTTAAACTGAAAATTGATTTGCTTTCCAATCAAGATGTTTTTTCGGCGGAGCTGACTGGTTTCTATTTAGACACACTTTCTATTTGGCCACACATTTCAACCAATTATATTTGATCAGAAATTTAGAATTAAGAGCACCTGTTGAAACTGAATAGTCTGATTGGATAGTAGCCAGAGCTCCAGATAAGGGAATTATTTCAAAACTTAAAATCTTTATTTGTGCATTAAACCCTGTGGTGTCACTATACATTTGAATTGTCTCTTCGAGACAAACAAAATGAGTGGTTACACCATAGGGTTTGGTGCTGAAAGGAGTGAAAAAATGTGATTTGTTTAGTTTACTCCCTCTTATCTGGAGCCCTGTAGGCTGGTCTATGTCCAATTACAGTTTTACCAGATGTGGACCGTGAGTGTAAAATTTAGAGATACAGACTGCACTGTTTACTACACACTGGGATGATGCAATTATACTTCTATTTTAAGATATGACATCTGAAATCTTTTTATAGATATACAGAGGAAGCTAGGTGTTTTGTAATTGTTTACTACCAATTTGTTTGAATTGTTAACTATTTGTACACATTTTAATACCATACATTAAAAGCAATATTATATATAAAATTAATGGCCTCAAGTGAGTTAAACACAATCGTGTTGTTTCATCATTATTTACAAGAGTGAAGTTCAGCAGACTGTTGTATCTGTACATTTGTGTATGCTATAGTTTGTTTCAAGAAACTCTATGAATGAAGTTTGATATATAGAACAATAGATTAATGTGAGGATCTCCTACCAGTAGCTAGGATATGAGTTAAGTTATTGTTCTGTTTTGCATTTCTGTACATGATAGTTTTGCATTTTAAATAAGAGTTACTGTTTCAATTTTTTTTGCTTTTCAATCCGAAAACCTCAATTTCATTTAATTTTGCACACCCATGCATCTATATAGCCTTAGTTCAACCACTCATTCCGCCGAATATCTTTTTTAAAGATATTTCTTGTTAGACTTAAACTTTAAACAGGCGAGCATCAGGTGGCTTTGACACCCATTTCTGGTTATACTCCCCTTATCTGGAGCCCTAGCTGTAACTAATAATGTATCAGCAAATGGATGCCATGAGTCCATTTGAAAATTCAGGAGAACATAGGTTTTAAGACACCTTGACTATTTAAGGTGTATTTGGACTCCCCAAGTGCCCGGGGGTAAACTCCACGGTCTGTGACTATGTCAGAAGACTCCTAAACCTTGGAGCCTACATCCCGTAAGTTGAATGATACACACTAGATCCTCTGAAAAACCTAAAGCTCTTCATGACAGGGAGATACGATTGCTATAGAGAGATTGCACAAAAATGATCCAACCCATTACTCTATAGACACTCAATTTTACGCATTTAGTCTATTTCTCAACTGAAGAAAATAGTTACAATTAAAACAGTAATGAATGTGAAATATTTTCTATAATCCTGGTAGAAGGTAGCTTAAAGCAGGCTGAGAGTAAAGCAGAATGAAGTGGTCACTTGTCTTCGAAACTAGAAACAGGTTATGGAGTAAAGGGTTAACCCATTACCCCATAGCCTGTTTCTAGTTTGGAAGAAGAAAGGTGATTACTCAAAACAGGTTGAAAGGAAAGCAGAATGTGCCTTAAGGCACATTCTGCTTTACTTTCAGCCTGCTTTAAGCTACCATCTACTAGGATATAGAAATTATTTCTTATGGTACTTATTCATTATGAATAAATTGGAAGTATTTTGTTCAGTGGAAAAATAAATTAGAGGCGTATTTATGGGTTAATGGGTTAAGACAGGTGGTTGCTATAATACGAGACAACAGTACTGCAGTAAGCTCCTTTGTCCTGCATTATGCAGCCACCTGTCTTAAAGCTTTCTATGCTGAATGTTTAGTCAGCAAGAACAACCTATACGTTTTGACTGTATTGGGGTTTCAAACTTCCTATCTTTTAGTTCAGCTTACAGTTTTAACTCTTTACAGTAAAACCCTCTGCTGTAGTAGTAGCGGGGGTACACATTAGAACCCAGTCACTATACCTGTGTCACAGCTGGAGCACTCACTACTGAAGATACCCCCCTCCCCACCAGGTCTCACAGTTTATCCAAGTTTACACTTCTATATGAAAAGTACAACTTACAGTTACAATGCATTTAATATTTATTGCATACAATATACATACAGGGGATTGTGTTACATGTTTTTGCAAAATCAGATAATGCCGGCTTTCCAAGTACAGTTAGGATACAATACAAAAAGTTGAACTTGGTCGAGATTCGATATACTGTACATAATTATGAAAACCAGCCATATTATTTCAGGTCTTCATCAGTTTGTTTCCACTTGTGATATTTATGCAGTATTGTAAATGTTTATATATTCCTGATTCACCACTACAACCCAATATCCTTGCACACACAGTTAAACTTGTACTATAAACCTGTTAACCCTTTCCCCAATAGAAGCGCCTTTTAGCGGATATGATTTATTCTTCCGCTGAAGAATATAGTTCCAATTTAATCAGTAATGAATATGTATTATAGGGAATATTTTCTATGTTATAGCACATGATAGCTTCAAGCAGGCTGAAAGTAAAGCAGAATGCGCCTTAGGGCGCATTCTGCTTTACTTTCAACCTGCTTTAAGTAGTCACCTATCTTAACTCTTTCCTCCCTGAAACTTTAAATGGAAAATTCCAGTTTCCATTTTAGTCTACTAGACTCTAGTCCATTTCTGACTTTTAAGGGTTGTTTTTGTCAATATTTGGCATTGTGACAAACAGTGAAGAACCTGATCAGAGGGCTCCTTTCGGAGCCCTCTGATCAGGGTCTTCACTGTTTGCATAGGACAAGTGTACTATTCACATGTACACTGTTTGAAAAACACGCCTATATGCGGGACTAGGGTTCAAAGAGTTAAGTACTAGAAGTAGGCTATCAGGTAAAGGGTTAATAGAAGTAAACTGACAATCTTTAAGACAAATGGCAGCATAATGCAGAATGAAAGAAATACAGAAAGCCCCTGTAGGAATTTTTTGGATTTCTTTTGTTCTACATTAAGTGGGATACTGTCATAACTTATGCTTGATTTTCAACCTGCTTTAAGCATCAAACTGTTAGGGTGCAGAAAAGTTTCCCTCAGTATCAGAAGAGCATGGAAGGAGATTTCTTTAAGGAATAGGTGTGAAAATGTTCTTTTATAAGGGTATATGTTGTTGCCTCTTCACTGCTATGCTGTAAGTGACATCGTCTGCTTTAAATCTTTGCATGCTGGGTAATTTTTAGCTCGACTTTTTCGAAAAGTCGAGCTATTGTCGTCACCCTGTCGCCTGCGTCTGCGTCAGCGTCTGCGTCGGTTAAGTTTTTTGCTTAAGGTTTTGTAAGAGTTGATTTCTCAATAACTATCAAAGGTATCCATTTGAAACTTGGAATAGTTGTTCAGTATCAAAAGGGCAACTCATTACAACAAGTCAGGTAACCCTGGGATTTGTCATTTCAGAGTTATTGCCCTTGTTTTATTTACTTAAAAATTATAAATTAACATATCTCAATAACTATAAAAGATATTCATTTGAAACTTTGAATACTTGTTCAGTATCAAAAATGCAACTCATTACAACAAGGCAAGTAACCCTGGGATTTGTCATTTCAGAGTTATTGCCCTTGTTTTATTTACTTAAAAATTGTAAATTAACATATCTAAATAACTATGAAAGATATTAACTTGAAACTTGGAATAGTTATTCAGTATCAAAAGGGCAACTAATTACATTAATGCAGGTAACTCTGGGATTTGTCAGTTCAGAGTTATTACCCTTTTTTATTTACTTCAAAATTATAAATTAACATATCTAAATAACTATGAAAGATATTAACTTGAAACTTTAAATAGTTATTCAGTATCAGAAGGGCAACTCATTACAACAAGACAGGTAACCCTGAGGTTTGTGTATCCAGAGTTATTGCCCTTGTTTTATTTACTTTAAAGTTATAAATTAACATATCTAAGTAACTATGGAAGATATTAACTTGAAACTTTGAATACTTGTTAAGTATCAAAAGGACAACTCATTACAACAAGGTAGGTTACTCTATGATTTGTAATTCCAGAGTAATTGCCCTTGATTTATTTACTTAAAACTTGTAAATTGAAATATCTTAATAACTGTCAAAGGTATTAACTTGAAACTTTAAATACTTGTGTTATATCAAAAGGGCAACTCATTCAAACAAGAAAGGTGATCTGGATGTGCCGTTCCAGAGTTATTGTCCTTGTTTTGACTTATAGTTTACTTTAAATGGAATGTAGATTGTCCAAGTATGTTTGAGTTGTTGTTGCTTACAAATTTCTATGATCAATAGGGCATTAAACACCCATACACATTCTTAAGTTTGAAAAATATAGCCGTCTCAAGTATATGAAAGTCAAGCGTCCAGCACCCGTTTGCGGTGCTCTCGTTTCATCTGCAACAATTGTTGTCTGCTGATGTTCTAAAATCAGAATTTTCTAATTGTTTTTTATAAAACGGGGTCAGAGTGTCAAACAGTTTGGATCCTGATGAAACACCGCATTATGCGGTGTCTCATCTGGATCCAAACTGTTTGCAAAGGTAATCACTGTGACACACATAGGCCGCTAGCATGCAAAGAGTTAACCAATTTGCTAGTTTGCTTTTATTTCTCAAATTGAACTATTCTAATGGTGTTTTGACTTAAGAAATATTGAAATGAGTGTCAAACAGTCTCGATCCTGATCAGATGCCACATTATGTGGCATCAGATCAGGATCCAAACTGATCACAACTGACTATTATGACCCATTGCCCCATAGCCTATTTCTAGTTTTGAAAATAGGTGAACACTAAAGCAGGCTGAAAGTAAAGCAGAATGTGCCTTAAGGTACATTCTGCTTTACTTTCAGCATGCTTTAAGCAAACTTCTACTTGAATTTAGAAAATAGGTATTATCATACATAGTCATAACTGTATGAATTGGAATTATTTTCTCAGTGGAGAAATAAATTAAAGGTGTAAAAAGACATATTTATGGGGTAATGGGTTAACAGGCAGTGAAGGGGTTAACTCCAGATTGACTGCACACTGCCATCCTCTCCTTCCTACAGGTGTATACGGCCTTCCTCACTGTCCCGCCAACTCATCCATTTGCGAGTATATTGATAAGCTCCTCAACTTTGGTGCTTATACACCGTAAGTATGAAACATGCACAGTAAACCCTCCTCTCACTGGCTGTTCTTATATATAAACCCCACTCACTATGAACATTTATCATCTAAGCTATTACATTAGCTTATACTAAGATTTATTTTGTCTAGAATAAGATTGTCATAACACTCACTCAGAATTCAAACAGGCAGATTTGCACGGAACAGATTAACTCGTAATGAGAGAATTTGTTTATGTTGTAATTCTGGCGATATGGAAGACGAGTACCATTTTATTTGTGTTTGTTCTCGCTTTGTTGATTTAAGAGTGAAGTACCTGAAGAAGTATTATTTTCAAAGACTATCAATGTTTAAATTTATTGAAATATTGAACTCAGCAAACAAACACATTTTGTGTAACTTAAGATGCTCTTAGAATAAGGTATTCTCTTAATGTAAATAACTGATGTATTCAACCTTAAAGATGCATATTATATGGCTTTGTGATTGAAATGATGTACAGCGCTCCCTCTCTACAACGACATCAAATGGGAGACAAAATATATGTTCGTTGTTCGGAGGGAGTCGTTGTAGAGAGGGAACTTAACTTACATTTGCAAACAGCTTGAATCCAGATCAGACGCCGCGTAACGCGTATCTAGATTCAAGCTGTTTGCCACTCGTCATTATGGGTTTTTTTCTGTCAAAATGTCAAAAATGTAAATTTGAGAAAAACTGCAGACCACAATTTTAAGTAGACTATATTGCAGCCGTAAACAGATTAGACATGATTAAAAAGTTTTGGGAACAGCGGTTATAGCCGTTGTAAGGAGGGAACCGTTGTTCGAAGGGCCGTTGTAGAGAGGGAGTACTGTACTTTGTACAAATCTGAATAAAATTCTGTTCTGTTCTTATAAAATGAAGAAAACATCCATAGGAAAGAGTGCAGACTCATGTCAGACTGATCAAAAAATATTTTGTATAAATTGTTAGAAATTGTTTTGCAACAGATGTAAAATAATCAAAATATTAACTTTTTAAACTATTGTATGTGACTAGGGTTATTGAAATGTTTGTTTGAATTGCAGCTGTTAACTGACATTGTATCCCATCCTACCTTCTTAATGAAATGTCATTACATTTGTATAGTTATGTATCATGTAAATAACAAAAGTAATAATGTATATTATATAATCTTTCAGATGGATTCAGGATCAGTAAGTACTCTTATTTCTTATATTATTTGCTCATCTTGTTTGGATGATATATATGCACTAAAACCTATTACAACCACTAAATAATATTAAGTGTTTATGGCAGGTTACTGTTTAAAGCAAGGTGACAGAAAGCTTCTTACATGTACCTGCCGCTAGCCTGCAAAGAGGTTTTAGCTCACCTGAGCCAAAGGCTCAAGGTGAGCTATTGGGATGGACCTGTGTCCGGCGTCGTTCGTCGTCGTTAACAATTGCTTCAAATGACATCTCCTCTTATACCGCTTGACAGATTTCAACCAAACTTTACAGAAATGTTCCTTGGGTCAAGCTCTTTCAAATTTGTTCAAAGAATTAAAAACAATGCAGAACTCTGGTTGCCATGGCAACCAAAGTGAAATAAGGAAATCTTTAAAAATCTTCTTGCCAAAAACTGCAAGGGCCAGAGCTTAGATATTTGGCACATAGCATCATCTACAGGTCCTCTATCAAGTTTGTTCAAATTATGCCCCTGTGGTCAAAATTGGCCCCGCCCCGGGGTCACAGTTTTACATAGAGTTATATAGTGACATTTTCAAATGTCTTATCCTCTGAAACTGATATGGCTAGAGCTTTGATATTTGGCATGGTGACAGTTCTAAATATCCTGTACGTATTTTGTTCAAATTGTTCCGGTCTGTTGCATATCTAGGTCACATGAGCTAAAAATAGATTTTTTCAATGAAATCCTAAAAAATCTTCTCGTCAAAAACCACAAGGGCTATAGCTTAGATATTTGGCATATAGCATCGCCTACAGATCCTCTATCAAGTTTGTACAAATTATGCCCCTGGGGTCAAAATAGGCGCCGCCCCGGGGGTCACAGTTTTACATTGAGTTATATCGTGAAATTTTCAAACATCTTCTCCTCTGAAACTTATATGGCCGGAGCTTTGATATTCGATATGGTGACACTTCTAGATGTCCTTTACCTACTTTGTTCAAATGGTTCCGGTCTGTTGCATATCTAGGAGCTAAAAATAGATTTTTTTTCAATGAAAACTTAAAAAAATCTTCTCGTCTGTAACTACAAGGGCCAGAGCCTAGATATTTGGAACATAGCATCATCTACAGATCCTCTATCAAGTTTGTTCAAATTATATCCCTGGGGTCAAAATTGGCCCCGCCCCGGGGTCACAGTTTTAGAGTTATATAGTGAAAATTTAAATGTTTTCTTCTCTGACACTAGTAGGGCCAGAGCTTTGATATTCGGCATGGGGACACTTCTAGATGTCCTTTACCTATTTTGTACAAATGGTTCCAGTCTATTGCATAAGTAGGTCACAGGAGCTAAAAATAGATTTTTGCAATGGACATTTTTTAAAATCTTCTTGTCTAAAACCCTAGTACCCTTATCTTAGATATTTGGCACATAGCATCATTTACAGGTCCTCTATCAAGATTGTTCAAATAATGCCCCTCAGGTAAAAATGACCCCGTCCTGGACATAAATCATTATCTCTATTTTGTCAGTTATTCTCAGGTGAGCGAAATATGCCCCATGGGGCTCTTGTTAGACTAAAGTTTAATGCTTCTTAAAAATTTACCACAAAATAACACTTACATGTTAGACTGTGCATTACTTTTTGGCTGTTGTCTGCTTCTTATCTTTCAGACTGTAAATTGCTTCTTATATTTCAGACTGGTACAAGCTGAGTATTGGCATGATCCACTGAATGAGCAGGAGTACCAAAGTCAGAGTGTGTTCCTAGCAGATATCAACCAGGAAAAGGTATTCTCACAATATACATTTTTTTTTATCACAAGAAAGATGCATTCAATCTATCTTTTAATTTAAACCTTCTTTACTTCCTAAAAAAACAACAGAAAAAACAACAATTGTTTGTATACACACTGAGAAAACTAAATTAAAGAAACTTTGAATGAATTGCAAACAGCTTGGATCTTGATGAAAGTTGACATTTAATTGTCCAAATTTGTTTTTATTGCATGACTAAAGAACAGAGAAAGATTTTGAGTCATAGATCACAAGCTTTGCTAAATAAAGTGTTACTTTGCAAAATCTAAGCATGTTTTGATGCAGGATAACTAACAATCATCAGTACTGTTTAACCCTTTACCTTATAGAAGCGCCTTTTAGCGTATTCCATTTAATCCTCCGCGGAAGAAAATAGTTCCAATCTATACAGTCATAAATATGATTTGGAAGAAATATTTTCTAAATTTCTAGCAGGTGGTAACTTAAAGCAGGCTGAAAGTAAAGCAGAATGCGCCTTAGGGCGCATTCTGCTTTACTTTCAACCTGCTTTAAGTAGTCACCTATTTTCCAAACTAGAAAAAACTTATTGGGTAAAGGGTTAAAGTCTTCTGAAACTGACATTAATTATACACATATATAATTAACGATTTATTCTATATTTCAGAGTGTGAACCAAACGTACAAGACTAACCTGATGAAGCTGAAGAACCTAGTACTGGTGAAGTTCCTCCAGGATACCATGGTTACTCCACGAGATAGTGAGGTGAGATGCCCCATAATTACATAGCCCTTTCCTTGAAAGCATTCGCCTTAGATGTATGCTCATCCATTACAAACAGTGTGCTTGTAAAGAGTACACTTGTCCTGTGAAAACAGTGTAGACGTAGATCAGAGGGCTCCTGATCTGGGTTTGTGCTGTATTATATATTGGAAAGATAACTCTGAATGGTCAAAAAATGGACATGACTGAATTTGAAACCGTTTTATTTTTTAGGGCCAAATGAGATAAGCTGAAGTCATTGATCCTCTTATGTTCAAATAAAAGGGTGCCTTGAATATATTTGTGAAACGGTCAAACTTAATAGTTTACCAACATATTTGCTTCTATAGGAGCTTTCTGTATTACTTTTTCTCCACTGCATTAAGTAGCGTTTGTGTAAGGAGCTTTTCTAGGCTTCTTTATTCCATGATTGGTTGACCTATTCCTTCCCTTCATAGTATACTGTTTACGACAGGTAGCTGCTGAAAGTAGAGCAGAAACTCTTTGCTAAAAGTAAAGCAGAAAGCTCCTTTAGGAGCTTTCTGTTTAACTTTTAGCCTTCGTTTAGCAGCCACCTGTCATAATATAGAAAAAATAATCATATGACTCTGAGCTAGGACAGATATAGAAATGCGAAGTGTAATCTTGATGAGCATTGAGAAAGTAAAAGGTGTTAACATGAAGTGAAGAGTAACTACAAGGTTGGCTGTGATATTTAGGTTGAAAACCCCTAATGAGATTAGACAAAAATCGGTACTCTACGGAGAGCAGTCAGCCATTCTCATTAACTGCCAACTTGTTCAAAGCCATGCTAAAGCATGTTTCGGAACAGATCGGCAATTGATTGTAATGGCGATCACTCTTTGTATCGATCCGATATTGACCAACCTTAAAGTTGTGAACCAATATTTGTATTGCAGTGGTTTGGATTCTACAAGCCAGGCCAGGACAAGACCTTGTACACCATGTTTGAGAGCCCCTTGTACACTGAGGTAAATATCAATGTCCTTTTACAGGGCTCCAGATAAGAGGTAGTTATTTCAACAAATCCAACATTTTCTCACTCTTTTTAGAACCAAATCCTATGGTGTTACTACTCATTAGAATCGTCTCGACGATTCTAATGAGTAGTGACACCATAGGGTTTAATTCAGAAATAAAGATTTTAGTATTTGAAAAACTACCCTTATCTGGTGCTCTGCTTTTACTGGTAAAACATCTTGTTACTACAAAAATATAGAGTACCGCCAAGAGAAAAACCGGCTGGAATATTTGATGTCACATATCGTTGACTAGTTTCAACCTTGTTTGGACTCATCAGAACGGATGTTGTTGTCACGTTTTAACCATTTAAAGTGCTGAAACTAAACTCAAAGCCACAGCTAATGCAACAATTCCTATATGTAATATAATTTGAGTGTTTGTAGACAGATTGTGTTCAAATCTGTAACAAGTATAACTCAACACATCACATGGTAGAAATTTCTTTTCAATCTATTAGCAAAGGAATTACAACCACAGACTTGTGTTAATTATTAGGTGTTTATAACAAGTGACTGCTTAAAGCAAGGTGACAGTTAAACATAAAGCTCCTTTTTGGAGCTTTCTGTTTTACTGTTACCTTACTTTTAGCTGTCACCTGTTCTATATACAATCATTAGCATTTGTATTAGTGGTCGTAATAGAGAGCTTTTACTGTATATTATTTTACTTCAGGATAAGCTGGGACTGAAGTCACTGAATGCCACAGGCCGTATTCACTTCCTGACTTCCAACACTGACCATCTGCAGTTCACACAGCAATGGTTCATTGACAACATCATCAACAAATACCTCAAGTGAAAACCCCAAGACGAGATTGGATGACTGTCAGTGAACTTGTAATTGCTGCAATACAATAGAATATTAACTCTTCTCATGCTCAACATGTTTTTTGTTTCAAATAATTTTATGTAATTTTACTTTTTAATCCGTTACTCCATAAAATGTTTCTTGCTTTGAAAATAAGTGACCACTTAAAACAGGTTGTACGGCGCATTCTGCTTTACTTTCAGCCTGCTTTAAGCAAAAATCTGCTAGAATGTACATGTAGAAAGTATTTCATGACACATATCAATATCTGTATAATTTGTAACTATTTTTTCAATGAAGGAATAAATTAAATTTGCTAAAATCAGTATTTATGGAGTATCGGGTTAACAAGTTTTTCTTTTCTTAAAATGTTATTTTCTTTTTGTCAGAAAGATTACTTTTCTTAATTTGCTGTGAACATACAAGCTCATGTGTCAAAAAGTTTGGATTAAAATGAGATGCTGAGTTATTTGGGATCTTATCTTCTTAACCCTTTCCTTCCTGAAACTTCAAATGGACAATGCAAGTTTCCAATTTAGTCTAGTCTAGTTCTGACTATTTAAAGTTGACTTTTGTCTGTATTGCAGTATGACAAACAGTGATGACCCTGATCAGAGGGCTCCTTTAGAAGCCCTCTGATCTGGGTCTTCACAGTTTGCATAGGACAAGTACTCTTCACAGGTACACTGCTTTGAAAGAAAGGGCATATACATGCATGACTATTGTTCAGACGATTAATAAAGTTTGTTTCCAAAATCCATTAATTAGCATGAGTAGGGTTAATACATATCACATTTTCTTCTAAATAACCAATCACAAATTAAGATTATATATTGTCAACTTTTGTATCACAGAACAATTAGAAATAGAGATGAGATTATTTTTGATACACACATTTTTGTAAATTTTATGTATCCCTCTGCTTTAGCAGAGATTCAGGGCTGCCATATCTCGATCTAAAAAAATCCTAAGATTTCCAAAGTTTCTATTTTCAAGTGTGACTACTTAAAGCAAGTTGAAAGTATAGCAGAATGCGCCTGAAGGTGCATTCTGCTCTAGTTTCAGCCTGCTTTAAGCTACTATTTGCTAGGATAACAATCCGAAGATTTCGGAAAAATCCGAAGATATGGCAGCCCTGGAGATTAGACAATGATGTAATGTTTTGACTTGGCTGGGAGCCACTATATTGTTGATATGTCTCTGTATAAATTGATAAAGATGAAATCAGTGCTACATATAATCCCATTTTAAACCATGACCCCATAGCCTGTTTATAGGTTTGAAGACAGTGACCACTTAAAGCACCACAGCACATTCTGCTTTCCTTTCAGCCTGCTTTAAGCTACCATGTTTTAGGATAGAAAAATTTTGTGGTACATTCTTATTCAGAACTGTTTAAAAAAATGAAACTGTTTTCTTCAATGGAGGAAAGAAAATTAAATAAAAGGTGTAAAAAATGTGTATTTATAGGGTAATGGGTTAAGACCATCCAAGAGAAGAACCAATGCTGGTGTTTGATAGTGAAAGTAACTCACTAACAATTGCCTTAGAATACAGTATGGATTGCTTCCCCTGAAACTCACATGGCATGAAAAAGCATTTCTATATGTATCGGTAATGTAAAGGTGCAATAGGCACTTCAACGGGTTAAAATGAAAAATCAGTACCTTAAGGCACATTCTGCTTTAGTTTCAATTGCCTTAAGTGCTCACCTGTCTTCAAAATCTAGGAAAAGGCTATGAGATAATGGGTTAGCATGAGTTTTACTGTGTTTTGTGATCATGCTGAATAGCTGTAAAGTGCTGTAGAAATCAAATACATTTATTGGGATACAGATTCATAGTTTTATAGTAAGAAAAAGGCCATAAACTGAAGTGTCCATCAACAAATAATGTTGCTGTTGTTATTGTAAATTTAATAAGGATTTTGCATTACATCAGGGTCAAAGCTGTATAACGTCTTAAGAGTATGAATTGATTCTAAGATTGATCTCAAGCATTTGATTGGTCAGATTTGAGCAAAAAGCTAAAATAGGACCAATCAAAATTAATGCATGAGAATGATCTCAGACTCATCTCAAACCCTTTATAACATTAGGGCCAGGCATTTTAGCAATGTGTCATCCTATCCCTTGTGCAACAGTCAGTGACAGCCCACTTTGGTCGGATGTTTTTTGTCACATATCATGAAGCCAAGGTATTTAGGATGTTTTAGAGATAGACATCAAAGTAATGCTGGACGAAGGCAATGCAGAAGACTCTTATAGGTTACACATAGTCCAACCTTATTGAGCTACCTTTCTTTGAAGAAACATGCATGTAATTGTAGACCAGCAACTGTTAAATACAGGATAGATATAATACAGAAAGCTCCTAGCTCATGCAGTAGCTTTCTGCATTATTTTTATCCTGCATTTAGAGACCACCTGTATGAGAGACTGCTAATTGGCATTGTATTTATTGGTCGTTAAATACAAGTTTGACTGTATACTCTATATTTGAATATAACCTGAACCATGTTAATAAGCATTTGTGTTGAGTCTGAGATAGTTCTCAAGAATTTGATTGGTCAGATTTGAGCCTATGCTCAAATCTGACCAATCAAATGCTTGACAACAATCTCAGACTCATCTTTAGCACTTGAAAACCTTGGGGCCTGATGTATTTTAGTTGCCTCCAATTACTATGAATCTGTATCTCTGAAAAATTCCATTTATGATTCTGTGATAGTAATATTATGTATGTAAATCATGTGTTGATGTGTTTTGGTGATTGCGTCATAATCTTTTGTTTTGATCAGCAAATTCTGAAATAAATTCTGTTAATTTCAAGTAGATAGTTTCGCTTTGTCCAT
The DNA here is from genome assembly GCA_922989275.2 of Gari tellinella. Taxonomy (NCBI): domain Eukaryota; kingdom Metazoa; phylum Mollusca; class Bivalvia; order Cardiida; family Psammobiidae; genus Gari; species Gari tellinella. The sequence continues at coordinate 87,645,196 of OV277859.1, forward strand.
CTTCCCTCCCCTTGTAACTCTTATAATGATAACAGCGACTTGGCTTACATACGCTTGTAAACAGTGTAGATCCAGATCAGATACCGTGTAATATAGGGTCTGATCTGGGTCCAAGCTGTTTGCAACTCATCTTCAACCTTTCGTCAGTTTGAAAAGCTTAAAACCGATTTTTGATTTATTTTCACAAACAATAATATATTTGAAGCAGATGACAATTCAGCATGAAAAGGATTAAAGAATGTCACTGAGATGTCACCTGTATTTTATACCTGTATAATCAATTAGCCTTCCTTTTAGTGGCCATAATATAGAGGTTTATACAACAGGGAAAGCAACTCATTAAAGAAAGCAATGAAGTATAGTATAGTTTGCTTCCCCTGAACCACAGGAAAATACATGTACAATGTACACAATAAACTATTCTGGTTCCTGTACCTTTCATTATATAGACCGATTTTTTTCACATGGCAGGGCGGAGCTAACCTTTGGCAAACAATAAACTAATTAGCATTTGGTTTTAGGCGTGTTAGGTTTAGTTCCAAGTTATATCGTTATTTACCGATATTTTCAACATGGAGAAACGCACGGGCGTGCTGCCATATCCACGTGAAAAAGGTTTGTACAGTGCTCCCTCTCTACAACAACACCAAACGGGAGACAAAGATTGCGTGTGTTGTTCGGAGGGAGTTGTTATAGGGATAATTGTCTCAATTAAGACTTGGTTTACATTTGCAAACAGCTTGGTTTTTCATGGTTAAAGTTGTGGGGTAAGTGTTGTAATGCACTAATACTACATGAAATATTTGCATTAGGAAGCTGATATTTGGAATGGAGGTGCCCTGTGGGTTGAACATTGATGTAGTTAAAATTTTAAAAAAAGTTAAAATTTACTCAAAATTTCACCTGTTTTGGGACTGAAATTTCAAAGTTAGTTATGGAGTAAGTGTTGTAATACACTTATACTACAGGAAATATTTGCATTAGTAAGCTGATATTTGGAATGGAGGTTCCGTTTGGCTTGAATATCAATGTACTTATACACTTTTCTATTGATATTTACCTATTTAAGAAAGGTTTAATTAGGCGAGCTTTGCTGTTCTCCGACAGCTCTTGTTCATTATATTCCTTCTGTCCAAATGTCCCGCAACTAATATGTAATGTTGAGAAAAACGTCAGACGACAACGGTAAATTCCACTACAAACTTAAGCAACCAACAATTTAGCGTTTAATCCCACTGGGCACACGGCGTTGTTCCAACGTCGAAACAATGTTGATTTAAACGTTGCAACGTTGTTTCGCCGTTGGGACAACGTGTTTTGTGCCTGGGTATTTCTTATATCTTCGACCGTTCTTATCGTTTCATTTCCCGTCGGCAATAGACAAAGTAAACAACCTCAGTTTAAAGCAACAACCCGTAGTAATACCTATCATATATACTTACCGTCAAAGAGTAATTAACATTCCAGTCTACCTCAACCTCGCCATCATCTTCGATGCTATATGCATCGCCAATATTATGCCAAAAACATTCAAACTTACACCCTTTAAAACAATTCAAAACACAGGTACTTGACACATACATCTAGATCTATTAACACCCCCCCCCCCTTTTTATTTTATTTTTTACTGTACATTGTACTTCTATTATAGATACAAGGTAAACAGGTCGTTAACTGTGAACATGTAACAGATCATCCCTACATACATTAATTGCCAAGGGGAGAGGACCGTCAAAACCACAGGTACTTGACACATACATCATACAACTATTAACCCCCCCCCCCATTGGGGGAGGGATAATAGATCTAGATGTATGTGTCAAGTACCTGTGGTCACAACGACATAAAACTTTTTGATGCACAGTTTCGTTATAATTCACGTACTGTGGCGTTATTTGACGGAATTTGATGAAATAAAAAGTAGATATTGATAAATTAATCATTTCCCGAGGGTACCACAAGAGAATATCGGCGATCGAGTCTATTTTAGCATCAGTTTAAGTCGATAGTTAAGACTAGGTGTTGGATTGCGCTGTTTACCTTGTATCTATAATAGAAGTATAGTAAAAAAAAAAAAATTAAAAGGGGGGGGGGGGGTTAATAGATCTAGATGTATGTGTCAAGTACCTGTGATTCAAACAGTGTACAGTTGACCTTGAACCATTCGACTACTCAGTGAAATAGTGTGTATATACGTACATGTAGTACTATGTCATAGTCCTGTGCAGTATAATCCAATGTATAAATATCCACTGCAGAACCTTCTGTACTGGGCTTGTCATGCATTTCATAAAGATACGTATGTATTGTACATAGTGTTGCATATTAACTCATTGAGCCCTAGAGACGCATATATGCGTCATTTACAAAACTGTGTACCATCGAATATTATGCTTGTCCTATGCAAACAGTGAAGTTCCTGATCAGAGGGCTCCTTCACTGTTTGGCATTTTGCAATATATTACAAAAAACAACCCTAAATAGTCTAAAATGGACCAGTCTTTATTGCAAACTGGAATTATCCATTGGAAGTTCCAGGGGGTAATGAGTTAACTTCCTTTTTGGATGGTCGCTTGCAGGGTTGACTGTGAACTGAAACATTGTTACGTTAAAGAAACATATTCCTGTTTAATCCAAATGTTTTATTGTTAGTCGTGATTGTATTCAGCCACCAACCAATAAGCAAATTTTGCTTTCGTTCCCATCCTAATGTATATTTATGTTTGATTATAAAATATGTACTATTTTGAAATAAAATATGTTTAAACTAAATTCCGATCTAATAATAAAAGAGCGTGCTGCCGCCCCCAAAGTTGAAATGCAAAGGTCGAACCTCCGCACTGCCAGGTAAATAAAATCGGCCTTTACAAGGACTTAAACCTTTCTCTTGCTATAAGCATACTGTGAAGTGTGTTGAAAACAATGTAGACCGAGATCAGTCAAATCTAGGAGGGGATGCATGACTATGGTCTGCACTGATTTCTTAACTCTTTCCTCCCTGAAACTCCAGTTTCCATTTAAGTCTACTAGTCCATTTCTGACTTTTAAGGGTTGTTTTTGTCAATGTTTTTGGATTATGACAAACAGCGAAGACCCTGATCAGAGGGCTCCTAGGAACCCTCTGATCTGGGTCTTCACTGTTTGCTTAGGATAAGTGTAATATTAACATGTACACTGTTTGCAAATTACGCCAATATGCGCGACTAGGGTTCAAAGGGTTAAATGATCTGTCTGACATGAGTCTCCTTATGAAAAAGGTTGTCTTATTTGGGGAACAACGCAAGCGTTGTTGTAAGGAGTGAATAGTTGTTAGGAGGGCCGTTGTACGATGGGAGCACTGTATTGTAATTATCATACCAGATTTATATAGCTCCCTTCTTACACAAGACGTGTGCGCTTTTTAAAAAGTGCTTGAAATGAAAATATAGACATGTACTAAAAAGACGAGTAAATACACAATGTTCTCAATTCAAAAAGAAACTGTGCACTTTGTTTTCTGTAATTATTTCTGAAATACTATGTATTCGTTACCGAAATTTAGATCAGTTCACGAACAATATGGCAGTCATTTCAGCCGTTAAAAGTGGATGTTTATAAATGAGAAAAGACGAAGTGTTAAAAGCAAAGTTGCAAAGTAACTCTGAGAATCAGATTGTGTTCAGTTGGGAATTTTAAGTCAGTTTAGTTGTAATATAATGAAATGTTTTGTCATCATCGTATTTGTCTATCTTTGATCATTGTGCAAGAGGCAACGAGACATCGCCGGGAATGAGACGTTGTCCTATCACTGAGTTTGCAAGTTCCATAATGGGTTTTCTCCTTAACCCGCGCGTGCGAGCATCATTGTGATTGCTGAAATCTGATTATTGTGGCAAGAGTTATCTACCCTTGATATACTTTGAAATGCTAGAAAAGGCTTTATATTTCAGTATTGTTTACGCTTCAGTTATCTGCCCTTGATGTACTCTACTATACTAGAATAGTTTGTATTTGAATGGATTTAGATTAATATGGGTGAAACTCTAAGGTAAAACTATCGGGCTTCTTTACAACGGGTGAGCGATATCAGGGCCGTCAAGTCTCTCTTATGATAATACTTGCACACGATGTATTCAGCTGTAAGTTCTCCAAGGAGTTGGCAATATTAAAGAAATGGTTCTGGTCGGTTGCATAACTAGGTCAAAGGAGCTAAACATATATTATTTTCAATGATATTGTCTGAAACCCTAGTCCACAGAGCGTAGATATTTGGCACATAACATCATTTACAGCTCCTCTATCAAGATTGTTCAAATTATATTCCTGGAGTCAAAAGTGATCCCGCCCCCATGACATAACTCTTTCTCTCTATTTTGTCAGCTATTCTCATGGGCCTCTTGTTTATTTTTGCAAATATATCATTTGGTTTTCAGTCTCTTTAAAACTATGTGACCATATATGTAATATTCACCAACAGTGAGCATAAACTGGTGGACTGATAACTCTAAGAGAAAGTAACCCGATACAAGGCTTTCTGTGGCATTCAGATAATTCCCAGATAATTCCCATTTTGTGGTGTATCCATTGTGATAAGAGACATACATACCTGAATGCTACAGAAAGCCTGGTATCAGGTTACTTTCTCTTCCCATTTTGTGGTCGGACATTTTCTGCTGGTACTTGCTGTCTGCTAAATGTTTTACTTAATGCATGCACTTTAAATTTATCACAGAAGAAATACTACCTTCACAAACAGGCTGCAACCAGATCACAAATTCCAAATAAAAGAGCTGTAGATCCAGATACACAGCTTATTAGTAACTAAAATATAATCATTGACATTTTTGTGTTAACAACACATTGTTTCATCTGATCAAGGGACTGATGTCAACAATACTCATTGTCACCATTTATGTAATATTCACCAACAGTGAGCGATAAACTGGTTTACTGATATATTTCTATGTTGCCTAAAATATGTTTATCTGACCTCTTAATAAAATAGTAATTAAATTCAGATTAGACTAACAGCTATGGTCAGAAGAGGACTAATTAATTTTTCGGATGATTAAAATTCATTGTGATAAGAAACATATACATATCTGAATGCTACAAACCGCCTTGTATCGCGTTACCCGATACAAGGCTTTCTGTAGCATTCAGATAATTCCCATTTTGTCGTCGCACATTTTTGCTGGTACTTGCGGTCTACTAAATGTTTTACAATAACATGTTGAAACCAGATCTTAATACCAAATAAAAGAGCTGTAGATGCAGATACAGCCTATTAGTAACTAAAATATAGACTTTAGAAAATAAGAAGCATAGAAATAGTTTCATGGTATTTACACATTGTTACGTCTTTTCAAGGAACTTTCAAGGAAATGACAATATTCTTTAAAGTCTACGCTGACTTATCTAAATTCCTAGTGAATTTTCACCAAAAAACATGTTGTTTGGCTATATACATGTATATGCTATTAATGGGTCGGATGGTGACAAGTACTTTATTGCATAGATTCTTATCGCACTCAACCGCATCCAATACATCATCATCATCGGCCTCCGTCCGTCTCTGTAGACGATGGATTGCGCTCATTTGTTTTTGTTTTGGAACAGCGTCTGCGGTGGCTGTGAATACCAATCCTTGAGTGACAGTCCCTTGTACAATCCACGCAGATTAATATATATGCAATAACCTACACTTTAAGTCCTGATTGACTTATCTAAACTCCTAGCGGATTTTCACTAAAGCGTGTAATTTGGCTATATATATGATTCTAAGAGGTCGGCTGGTGGCAAGTAGCTTCTTGCACAGAGTATTTCCGCACGCTACCGCTTGCAATATGAATTTGAGCAACAGCCTACATTATTTAATTTACGCATAGTGTCTACCAGAGAAGACGTTGGAAAATAGGTCAAACCCGGATACAGAATCAGTTAAAGTGAGTTTTATCTTTGGTGTTATCTGATTCCCCCAACGAATAACCCTTTTACCGTCGAAGTCGCATGAAGTCGACTTTGCCAACAGTTTAGTTTAGAGGACCTGAAGATGTTGCTGTCTGCAAGACCATTTCAAAGTTCTAGGTTTACGGTAATGTGACTTAATAAATATCGATACTAGTGTCCAACAGTTTGGATCATGATCAGACCCCGAATCCAATGGTTATTTGCAAACTATTTTGATCTTGATCAAACGCATCGCAAAGCGACGTCTTTGCAGGATCCAAACTGTTTGACACTCATATTATAATTAATCTTTCAAAAGTGTTAAAGGCACGATTCCTTTAAATGCGTTTGAAAATTTGCAAATCTTAGGATTTTTATTAGCAACTTATGGAAGCCCTGTTTACTAAGCCATATTGTATGGATGAGTTGGGTTTTACAGTATCAGTCTCTCATTTTCCACTTATTGCGCTTTTATTTCGTTGATGCCAAATCAGCCTAGGATGAAATTAATGACTGCAACATCTGATGTCGGTGTCCCAGGTGCGTTATTCACATTTCATTACCTGTATGACTATATCGCAGAGTTTATTGATAAGGTTGTTTTGTCATGATTGCTTTGAACCGCTTCTGTTTGTTTTAACTGCTCATCTGCGTGGACAGGTCGTGATTTTCTTGCGCATGCTCCAATTTGATACATTGCTACTGCTATGAAACCGTCTTCTTAAAAACTGTAGTCAGTCATGTAAAAATAAAATTTAGATATTTTTTTGCAATTTGACTGTTCAAGAAACATCAACAGCTATAATCCAAAAACACTTTTTATCCTGATCAGATGCAGAGTAACTCGGCGTCTGATCAGGATCTAGACATTTTGCAAATTCTAATTATAAGGTGTGCCTAGCATGATTAAGGTTCGTGAGTGCACAAATGAAATACGCGGTTAACAGTATTAACGATGGATTTATTGCAAAAAGAAATATAAAAAATACATGTTAATCCTTTTCATCATCAAATTCAGGGCTGTCATTTATCCGGATTTTTACGAAATCTTCGGATTTTTAGCTCACCTGAGCTAGCTCAGGGTGAGCTTTTGCAATACTTGAATGTCCGTCGTCCGTCGTGCGTCGTTCGTCGTCAACAATTTTAGTGTTTACACTCTAGAGGCCACAATTTTTATCCAATCTTTCTCACACTTGCTCACATTGTATATTACCATAAGAGTTCGGATAAGTTCGATTATGGTTGAAATCGGACTAATAGGTCAAGAGTAATCTACCTTTGAATTGCTGAAAATGCCATATTTAAGGGTGTTTACACTCTAGAGGCCACAATTTTTATTCAATCTATCTCAAACTTGCTCAGATTGTATGTGACCATAAAGGTTCAGATGAGTTGGATTATTGTTGAAATCAGACTAATAGGTCGAGAGTAATCTACCTTTGAATTGCTGACAATGCCATATTTAAGGGTGTTTACACTCTAGAGGCCAAAATTTTTATCCAACCTATCTTAAACTTGCTCAGATTGTATATTACCATAAGAGTTCAGATGAGTTTGATTTTGGTTGAAATCAGACCAATAGGTTGAGAGTTATCTACCTTTGAATTGTTGAAAATGCCATATTTAAGGATGTTTACACTCTAGAGGCCACAATTTTTATTCAATCTATCTCAAACTTGCTCAGATTGTATATGACCATAAGAGTTCAGATGAGTTCGATTATTGTTGAAATCGGACTAATAGGTCGAGAGTTATCTACCTTTGAATTGCTGAAAATGCCATATTTAAGGGTGTTTAAACTCCAGAGGTCACACTTTTTATCTAATCTATCTCAAACTTGCTCAGATTGTATATGACCATAAGAGTTCAGATTAGTTTGATTATTGTTGAAATCGGATCAATAGGTTGAGAGTTATCTACCTTTGAATTGCTGAAAATGCCATATTTAAGGGTGTTTACACTCTAGAGGCAACATTTTTATCAAGTCTTTCTCAAACTTGCTCAGATTGTATATGACCATAAGAATTCAAATAAGTGTGACTATGGTTGAAATCGGACCAATAGGTCAAGAGTTGTCTGCCCTTGAATTGCTGAAAATGCCATATCGAACAGCGTTTACACTCTTGCAACTACAGTTTTCAATGGATTTTGATTTTACCTGCACACAAAGTATATACCTATAAGTTCTCAAAGGAGTGCAATTGTTGTTGAAATCTAATCATTGTGGCAATAGTTATCTGCCCTTGATATACTTTGAAATGCTAGAAAAGGCTTCATTTCAGTATTGTTTAGGCTCTAGTTATCTGCCCTTGATCTACTATACTAGAATTATGAGGTTTTATTCCAAAATTGTTTACATGCTATACTGGATTGAATGGATTTAGATTAAAATGGATAAAATAGAAAGGTAAAGCTATCAAGCTTCAGTACAACAGGTGAGCGATATCAGGGCCTTCAGGCCCTCTTGTTATCCTAGCAGGTGGTAGATTTTTACGAAATCTTCGGATTTTTATCCTAGCAGGCTGAATGTAAAGCAGAATGCGTCCTTAGGTGGCCATTTTTATTTACACTAGAAACAAACTGTGGTGTAAAGGTACACTTCGTATAATCGCGCTTGACAAATAGAACAGTTGGCAATCTTAGGATTTTTCATGAGCAACTTATGGCAGCCCTGCAAATTTAATCACCTGCTTTAAATCCGGGACCTTTAAATCCATCGTCGTCGCCATTGTATTGCTGAATTTATTCATTTAAAAGTAAAAATTTAATCCAGTTTGACAACACAAACACTGATGCGAGAACCAAACAGTTTGGATCCTGATCAGACGCCGCGTAACGCGGCGTCTGACCAGGATCCAATCTGTTTGCAAAGACAACATAAGTAGCTTAAGGCAGTGAAAGGGTAAATACTAAATAGCTTTGGTAACTGCATTTGTTCAAAAGAATATTTCAATCGATACAGTTCATGCGGTTAAATACCGTACAATAGATACTTTTGATGCGTTGAAATTATACGCTTGTAATTGTATAAAGTCTGGCATAACTCGAGCAGCTTTACTGGAGTCCAACATACTCGTATTTCATAGTAAGAACATGACTAAGTAATGTTTTAACTTTAGAATACAGGTAATTTCGACTTAACCCTTTCCCTCATAGCCTGTTTCTAATTTCCAAGGTCCAAAAAATACAATTTTTATTCCAACCACAGGTGCCACCCTATATTTCCCACAAAGATACACCCTTGCACAAGTGAAAAATACAGAGAAAACAGGGGGTCATGTGGCATATAAGAAATTCTCTTTGCTTCAGTGACATGACTGGTGTTTTGCTACATTTTGAAATAGGCACCGGCTAAAACAGGGACATGTCACTTCAGCTCACATAATTTCTCCAAAATACCCATCTATCATGACAGAAAGTCTTTGTATCTATTCTCTAGCATCCATGTATTACATAAAAGGCTCAAATCAGTACATGTTTCTTGACAACAAGCTATTCTGAGGCAAAAAGTTTGGCACTATTTCTTCTACACCATGAAGCACTTCCGGTCTATTTGGTGGCCCTATACTTAAGAGAGACATTGTTTTCCTCTAATTTGCCTACTTTTACTCTTATATCCTATCTATAGGTATTAAGAAACAACACACAGTGTGACAGATGTCAGGTTCCACCACATTTAGTATTTTTAGACTGTTTTTGAAAAAAGTTCAAGCCACAAAATTGGCGGAATTTCAGCTTTTTTGCATTAAATTCAACGCGACTACTAAATCATTGTTTTCGCAACATCTAGACTTATTCGAACACTTTTAATTTATCTGAAAGTGTGCGGATAACCCTTTTTTTTAAATAAAAACAGCCTTTACCTGTAGGAAAAATATTAAAACAGCAAAAATCACCCTTGACGTCTGTCCATGGCGGTAGTTGTTCTCAATGAAAAAAATGCATTTCTGGCAATTCCCCCCCCCCCCCCCCAACAGCCTTTTTTCTGCTAAAAGAGCTTTAAAACAAAGATGACAGCTCTGAATAACATGGAATACATGCATTTGCAGTGAAAACATAATGAAAAAATATGTTTAGGACAGGTTTTAAGGAAAAGTGACAACCCATTGGTCTTGGACCTGGGTCGCAAATGACCAGGGCGGGCCATCACTGACCCTGCACTAAAACGTAGAAAAGAACAAGTTTTGGACAATTCTGATCATTCTTGTTTATCTTGGTGGCAAACAGTTTGGAGCCTGATCAGACGCCGGGTTACCCGGCGTCTGATCTGGCTCCAAACTGTTTGCAGTGAAAATAATAGTTTTAGGGTAAACGCGTTTATTGGGAAATAATAACAAATTCTCCACTGTACAAATGTCTAGGCAAAGAAACCGTGAAACGTCTCATATGTGAGGTAAAAAGAAAACCTTGAATTTAAGTATGTCACGGCCTCTGAACCGGCGGACCTGGTCCAGTGGTACACACTCGACTGCGGTTCCAGGGGTAGTGAGTTCGATACCCCGCCGGACAAATTCCTTCCGATGAGACTGTTTAAACCGAGGTCAGATGTATCAGTGCTTTACAATGGGCATCAAAAAGAACAAGAGAACTCTGCCGATAATAAGGGTAGGCAATGCGTCCTGGTGTTCTGTATCTGACACCTCTCTTTTAGGTATTTTGCCTCAAGAAATATTAAATGAGTGCGTAGTAGAGAGGTTTTACTGCAGTACAACCTCTACACTACGACCGCTAAACTGTGTCAGTTATCAGGTGTTTAAGGCAGATGGCTGCTTAAAGCAATTTGTCCAAACGTAGAAGATTTCTGTTTTACTGTCACCTTGTTTTAAAGTGTCACCTGTCTTTTACACAATCAAATCAGCCTTCGGTTTAGTGGTCGTAATAGAGAGGTTTTATTGTACATTTGTAATTTGTTTTCATTTCACAAGCTCTATATGAGAGGGAAGCAACGACTCGGAATAGATAATTCGTGTTTGTCTTTGGTCCCAGGTGTACCTTCATACTTTTATGACACGGATAAATGTAAAAGCACAATCGTTTATACATTCATGTACATTTCAATACATACAGTGGAGAATACGTAATTTTCCAAATAAATGCATACGTTTATGCTTAAATTATTATGTCTAAGACAAACACCTTGAAGCCAGATTAGACGCCGGGTAACCCGGCGTCTGATCTGGCTCAACACCCATCTCCCATGCACTCAAACTAGAATAAATCGTAAGAATTTTCAAAAAATGGTTTATTTTCTAAATTGTATTGAACTTGCGTTTGCGTTTCGTTTGCGTTTAAACGGGAAATAATAATTATTATGACAAACCAGGCAACATTGCCTTTTGACTTATAGCAGTGAAATAATCATCTTTTTCAAAACTCAGGAAAGGCAAACACATTAGTTGTGTTTGATGGCAGGTGTGGCCTAAAACAGGATAAAAGCAATGTAAAAGGTAACAGGAACTTTTTGCCTCACATTTTTTCTTGCTTAAAGCAGTCATCTATTTAAACAGTTTCATCCCTATAACTTCAAATGAAAAATTCCTAGTTCCCAATCAAGTGAAATCCATTATTGACTATACTTTAGGACTGATCTCATACAACGTACAGTCTTGGAGAATCATTGCACATGGCTTTGTATGTGAGTGTCAGAATTTTGAATTCAATTCTGTGTTAAACTGGAAGCCAGTGAAGCTCCTTCAAGACTGGAGTGATGTGATTGTACCGAGGGGTCCTGGTAATGATGCGGGCTGCTGTATTTTGCACACGCTGTAGTTTGCATAGTGAGCTTTGGGGAATCCCATACAGCAGTGAGTTGCAGTAGTCAATTTTTGAAGTGACCAGAGAATTGATCAAGGTCTTTGTAGCTTCTGGAGAAAGGTACTGTCTAATATGACCTATCTGCCGCAGCTGTGAGTAGCCAGACCTGCACACAGCGTTAATGTGCTGTGTCATATCCATTTGGGAATCTAATCTTGCACCAAGATTCTTCACACAAACTGATGGTTTGATTTAAGAGTTTCCCACTTGTACGTGGAAATCTCCAGGAACGTTAAACTTTTTTGAATGAAACAGTATGACCTCAGTTTTGTCAGTGTTCAGCTTCAACATGTTCTGGTGCATCCATGATACTATGTCTTTTAGACACCCTTCGACTTTTGAAAGGGCTTCTTGTTGACAAAATGTGTCTTTAGGCTTAAATGACAAGTATAACTGTGAATCATCTGCATAGAAGTGATGATCCAGCTGATGATTTCTGCAAATTGAGCCGACAGGTTTTGTGTACAAGATGTAGTTCTTCGGCCCCAGGACTGACCCCTGTGGCACACTATATTTCATTTGAACTGGGGCAGATAATTCGCCATCTACTGCGACTGTTTGGTAACGGTCAGTCAGGTATGAGATCATCCACTTTAGTGGGTTTCCAATAATTTTGAAGTCTTTTTCAAGGCGATTGAGTAATGTTTCATGATCAATTGTGTCGAATGCGGCAGATAGGTCTAGCATCACCAGAATTGTGAATTCATTCTTATCAAGATATTGCAAGATGTCATTTTGAACTTTTAGAAGAGCAGTTTCTGTAGAGTGATGCTTACGATATGCTGACTGATGCTGTTCATGCAGATTGTTTGTGGTAAAATGGGACTCAATGCGTTTGTCTACTACCTTTTCTAATACTTTTGAGAGAAATGGCAAATTTGATACAGGCCTGTAGTTTTTAAGATCATTTGTATCGAGATCAGGTTTTTTCAAAAGAGGTCTTACATGCGACTTTTTGAATTATTTTGGAACATACGCAGATTCCAGCGAAGAGTTCACAATTTTTGTTAACGACGGTAGGAGCTCGTCAAGGCATAACTTTAAGAGCCATGTAGGTATTGGGTCGAGTTCACAGGACTTACATGGGGATGCCTTCACAATCTCCCCAATTTCTGCTGCTGTAGCAGAGTCAAAGCTTTCTAACGAATTCATTGAATGCAACGTTTCTGTGATGACTGGGGTGCACGACGTTGATTCAGAGGCAATGCCTGTCCGTATTTTGTCCACCTTTTCAATGAAAAAGTCGCTGAAATCATGTTTTGAGGAGACATTGTTTGGCAGTGCAATTTCACTGTTTGCACCCAGAAGATGTTTAGTGACTTTAAAAAGACTCTCCGAGTCCCTTTGACAGGATTCTACTTTTTCTGTGTAAAAATTAACCATTGACTTTGCTAATAGTTTGTTTACTTTAGCACAAAAAATTTGCTCTCGATACAGTTGATGATCAATTATGAGTTTGGATAATTTCCACTTTCGTTCCAACTTATGCTTTAAATGTTTAGCATCGTGAAGTTCCTGGGTGTACCATGGACATGATGGCCTGAGAGTTATGGTCTTAGTTTTCAATGGTGCATGCTTATTGTTCAGAGTTTTAAATTCGTGTGTATAATCACTGACAGTTTCGTCAATATCTGTAATGCCAAATGATAGGAGGGGAAGGTCAATTCTCAACATTGAAAATTGACCCGGGGCTTTATTCTGAACGTTGAATGTTGACACTATCAATAAGATTATGTCTGCTAAAGAAATTCGTAATCTGATGACCAATGGTGAGAGGTGTTATTTTTTAAAGTTTGGGGCCATTTTTCAACGTTGAAAATTGACCCGAGGGTCAGTTCTGAACGTTGAATGTTACAGTTTCAATAAGATAATTAATACTTTTATGACAATTATTATGCGGGGGCGGGGGCATTTTTACCAATAAGATAAAAACAATAAGTAAAACCATAAAATGTTAGTTTGTGAATAATAGGACTATTTTGTAATGTTCAAAGTTCATTGTCCTCACTTTTAGCCGAATCATAAGAAACCAACTATAATAGATAGTATGTTCATGCTATTTCATGTTTGTGGTGGCCATCTTGGAAGCCATTTTGAATAGCAATTTTGGCCCACAGATATCACAAATGCACCAAGCAGTTTCATAATCTACAAACTTGAACTCACCTTTCGGCATATAGAAATCTTTTTCTACGGAGGGAGACCAGTTTGTGTCAGATTTAGGCATGATATGGCTCTAAGCAATACATATTGAATTTTTTTTATGTCCGCCTTGGAATTAAAAATGACTGCTATGCAAACAAAGTATAAGTTGTACCAATGTTTGTGGACTACAATAACATAAACTTTGCACTTGAGATCAGAACTCAATGTGCAATCTTAGCAAAGATACATCTAAAAAGGGTAACTTTAGGGTCCTCCATTTTGAATTCCAAAATGGTTGCCTTCCCCAGCTCAGAATTTGGGCAACCCTTGTATTTCATATTTTTGACACCACAATGAGTCATTGTGCCAAATTTCAGAATGTGGTCACGATTTGAAGGATTTGCCTGAATTTTGTATCTGAACATGCCTACTATTACAATACATGTAACAGTATATTGTTTAGGCTATGAATGTATGTACATTGTATGCCTAATATATATCCTGTATTCGGTATAAAAGGCAAGTGACAGCTCAAAGCAAGATGACAGTAAAACAGAAAGGTCTAAGTCACCTGTCAACCCTTTACCTGATAGCCTAGTTATAATATTGAAGATAGGTGACTACTTAAAGCAGGTTGAAAGTAAAGCAGAATGCGCCCTAAGGCGCATTCTGCTTTACTTTCAGCCTGCTTTAAGCTATTACCAGCTAGAATAAGGAAAGTATTAAATATGACACATATTCACTACGGTTTATATTGGAACTATTTTCTTCAGCGGTTGAATAAAATACATGTGCTAAAAGTCGCTTCTATCAGGGAAAGGGTTAAACGCCTTATAATTTATACACTTAAGTTGTCATAAAAGAGAGGTTTTACTGTAACTCATCCCTGAAACCAGTAACGGACAATTCCAGTTTACAATAAAGTATCATCCATTTTAACACATTCAACCCTAGCGACGAGTATACTCGTCATTTACAAACAGTGTACCTGTGACGATTACACTTGTCTCATGCAAACAGTGAAGACCCTAATAAGAGGGATCCTTAAGGAGCCCTCTGATCAGGGTCTACACTGTTTGTCATTTTGAAATATATTGTTAAAATCAACCCTAAATAGTCAAAAAATGGGCTAGACATATTTTGAAATTGGAATTGTCTATTAAAAGTTTCAGGGGTTAAGGAGTTAAACTAATTAGGGTTATCTTTTACATTTAATCTAAAATGACAAAGAGTGCGGACCTTAATTTTAGGGCTCCTTCAGGATCCCTTACATCTAGATCTATACTGTTTGGGTGAGATAAAGGGACTCTTCACGTGTACAGTGTTTGAAATGGGCAAACATGGTCGACTATAGGGCTCATTAGGTAAAATTGTTCACTGCCAAGTTTTATAGTCTGCCTAAACCCTCTTACCGCCAAATTATCGTTTGCATTAGCAGTGTCGTCTGCATTATTTTTAAAATCAGCCTTAGGGTTGTTTGACTGAAAAAATGTCGTTACGAGTGTCAAACAGTTTAGATCCTAACCAGACGCCGCGTTACGCGGCGTCTGATTAGGATCCAAACTGTTTGCAAAATTGCCTTTTGGCGCCGTTGGCAGTGAAAAAGTTAACCCTTAGCCCGCCAAATAAATTGTCGTCTGCTATATGTCTCGTCTGCTTCAAGTTTCAAAGTGCTTCAAAGTTGCTCAAAACTGCTGAAAATGTTGTCCGAGTGTCAAACAGCTTGGATCCGGATGAGACGCCGAGTTACTCGGCGTCTCATCCTGATCCAAGCTGTTTGCATATGGAGCTATAGTCGTGCGTGGCAGGCTAAGGGTTAATGATGATATTGCAACTGTTATTGTATGCCGCGAAATAAAACAAATATGATATACCGTGCCATTGATTTCCCGAAAGGTATGAAATACCATGAATTTGTTGCTTTAACCCTTTTCCCCATAGAAGCGACTTTTAGCGTATTTAGTTTATTCATCCGCTGAAAAAAATAGTTCCAATTTAATCAGTAATAAATATGTATTATAGGGAATATTTTCTATATTATAGCACATGATAGCTTAAAGCAGGCTGAAAGTAAAGCAGAATGCGCCCAAAGGCGCATTCTGCTTTACTTTCAACCTGCTTTAAGTAGTCACCTATCCTAAGTACTAGAAATAGGCTATCAGGTAAAGGGTTAACCCTTTCTTGTTGGAACCAAGTACATGTATACTATTTTGCAAACAATATTCACCCTGATCAGGCGTCTCCTTAGGTAACCCTTTGATTAGGGGCAGTAGTGTTTGGTTTAGTTTTATGTCTCTTAAATTTTAAAATTTTGCTGAAAACACCCAAAAATTAACATAAACTCACCCTTTTTTTAAAACATGGAACCATCCATATTTAAAATTTCAAGAAGAATAAAGGTTAAAGAGGTGCGAATCATCGAGCCTGTAGGCTTTTAAAAATTATATCATTTATAGTTCAATCTCGCTGACTCGAACTCATTAAACTCAAACTGAAACCGTATTAGAAGGTCGAATTTTAATCACACGAACTTGCTTGATATACAATTTATAAAAAAGATGAGCAAATTATAAATTATAAATTACATGTAAGTTTGTTTATACCCTTAAATACGGATAAGTTTTACATTTATTTAAAGGTGAGTTTTGGCCCAACGCTTATAAAGCGTTTGAGTTGAGTCAGGGTACGTTCTCAAGCATTTTAATGGTCAGATTTGGGCTCAAATCTGACCAATCAAATGCTTGAGAACGATTTCAGACTCAACTCAAACACTTTATAAGCATTCTCGAGACTCATCTGTAGTAGTTCAATATACATGTATATGTTATATTCATGGCATGATATGATTTATACCAGATACCAAGGTTTTAAAGAATTGGAGTTGAGTCTGAGATCGTTCTCAAGCAGTTGAATGGTCAGATTTGAGCAAAAGCTCAAATCTGATCAATCAAATGCTTGAGAACGAGCTCAGACTCAACTCAAACGTTTTATAACCTTTGGTCTTGGTGTAACAATATTCTTTCATAACTAGATCTAGTGCGTGTGAACTCAACTTGACCAAAAGATATATATATATATTTTTTAAAATGTTTCCTCTCTAACCACTTAGGGGGCCTCCGTGGCCTAGTGGTATAGTCACTGTGACTTACATCACTAAGCGCTTCGCCTCTGTGAGTTCGAATGCCAGTAGGTCGTTCGGATTTTTCATGTGGGGAAGCCTTCCAGCTGGCTTGCGGAAGGTCGGTGGTTCTACCCAGTTGCCGATTTGTGCCTGAAACTGTGCATAAAGGGCTTCTGAGGTCTTCCTCCACCTATAATTAGCTGGACGTCGCGATATGACTGAAATACTTTTGAAAGCGATGTTAAATAAAAACAAATCAAATCAAATCTCTAACCACTTATGCCTGCATATTGCAAAGAACTTCCCCTATGTAGTTGCTGAAATATTTCATTATTGAAATACAAATGTGGTCTAAATACACTGTGTTGTTTGGTCATACAGCCGAGCGTTTCATATGCAATATAGCAAACACTGCTTACCTTTGTACAAGGTACACATTAATGGGTTAAAGACATTACATGTCCAAGCTTGGGTGGTAAAACCTACATGTAGCACCGTAGAAAGTTTGAGTCAAAGCATAGCATGGAGCCGATGCACTGACTCGGCTAGCGTCATAGCAAAGAATCATTCAGACGTTTTAAGTGAGGCCCGCATATTTATAGCACCTATTTAGCTTGGTTAGTAAAACCCATTGAAAAACCTATTGAGATCTATCATGTAAGGGCCTCTATTCAGAGCTTCAGATGGCTAAGCCGTTGCCTGAACAATGTTCTCATGCTCTATACCGGTATACCTGTATTTTGACACGTAGTGAGAACAATTGGGGACCAATGAATGGACTGGCTTAATGTCTTTATACTCAAATGTATTTTTGAAAGGGGTGTTGACAACGGTTAATTCCTGGTCATTACAATATGCTTTTTCTATTGCATCAACCAAGATCACAGGTACTTAACACATTTTGAATGTGTTTTTTGTTTGTTTGTTTGTTTTATCTACCATAGAAAAGAGAATGATTTTATGTTGTAGATTGTAAAAACAAATATTTTCAAAATGTGCCAAGTACCTGTGACCCAGATGAAGGACGACTGCGATGTGTATGAGGACAAAACACTTGGGTTAGCTATAATCAGATCAGATGAAAGCTATATAAGCCTGTTTGGCGTAAACATTAATAGCACTGGTTTGTTTTTTTTTTAAATTTGATGAAATTTTGATCAGAGAGAGATATAGAGAGAAAGAGAGACAGACAGACAGACAGACAGACAGAGACAAAAAGACAGAGAGAGACAGAGAGAGAGAGAAAGAGATAGAGAGAGAGACAGAGAGAGGGTGAGAAGAGAATGAGAGAGAGAAGGAGAGAAAGGGAGAGAGAGAGAGGATGGGAGAGAGAAGAGGGAGAGAAATTGGCTCACTAGGTTGACATAATTACCAGTTGTTTTCATTAAATTATTTTTTTAACATACGTATTATTTTCTTTATTCCAGAACTGCCTTTGCATCTCTTTAATACGCTTTTTCACACATATTTACCCATTTTAGGTCAAGTGTCTATTAAAGGGTCATTGGCATACAGTGCAGACCCTGACGAGACGCCGCGTTATGCGGCGTCTCGTCAGGGCCTACAATGTATGCTATTGCTATTGCATATGTTGTGTTCTGCTATATGGAAAAACATCCTTAGATCACCCTTGTATATGTATAATGAAACCTTCCAGCAGGCACGTAGGGAGAGTTCACTGCAGTTTATAGGCATACATGAGTTAATAATTATCATGACCTTTCTTAGAACAATTAGGCGTCTAATCAGGAGCCAAACTGTTTGACACTTTTATCGACATTTATCTAGTCATACAACCTTAATTCTAACTTGGAATCGTGTCTTGCAGACAACAATACTGAAGTAGACGACATTAAAAAGGTGATGGGGTAAAAATCTCCCGAATAATTTGATCTTGGAAGGGTTAACCTATTCGTTGACAAAATATCGCCTGCTTTTAAAAAAAATCTGCTGTTATTTATCAAAGGGCTATAGGTACGTTTTAAAGATCTGAAGCAATGTTGACAACAATAAACGTCGATACGAGTGTCAAACAGTTTGGATCCAGGTCAGACGCCGAGTTACTCGGCGTCTGATCTGGATTCAAACTGTTTGTTAATGTCAACGCAGTCGGGATTAACAATGTAAGGGTTAAGTGGCATTGGAAGTGAATCTGGTCTAAGGAAATAATTATAGAGATTTCAACATTTGATCTCAAAACTCCCAGGTGCGCTGTTCACGTTTCATTATCTGAGACGTTTATGAGTACAGTGTAACCCGGATGTTACGGGTACTGAAAATGATGATAGTGTTTGGCATTTAAGGCAGGTACCTGTTTCTAGCAAGATGGAAGAATAGCAGAAAGTTCTTGGAGCTGATTTTTTTGCTCGCTCTTAATCTGTCTTAAGCTGTTACATGTATCCGACTGCATCACCAGAAATAAGAGTTTGTTGTAGTTGTTGTAGAAGAGAGGATATCTTGTACTCGGTTAGTTTATTAAATTCCCCGCTACAAATGTTGCTTGCTTTAACCCTTAAAATGGTATTTGCGAATTGGTTAACAGTTTGCAAATAGTTTGGATCCAGATCAGACGCCGCGTAACGCGGCGTTTGATCTGGATCCAAACTGTTTGTTACCCATATTCGACCTTTCCTCGGTTAAAACAAATTACAACTAATTGTTTGTTGTCGCAGGCGATATATTTGAAGCAGACGACAATTCAGCATTATTATGATAAACCTTTAACATGCCATGACCTAAATTCATTTCACTGTTACACACTTTTCGGATCCAGATATAAATGTCTAATAATTCGACGTCTAGTATGAATTATGCTATTAGACATCGTGACTATGTCCTCTACATGAAATGGCAGATAAATCAAATCAAACTATCGAAAAGTTTCAATTGATACCCTTACAAACGTTATACTGTCGTCGGTATTAAACAGACTGGAATCCGAATGATGAACTTGCAAAAAAAAAATAAGAAAATACTCAAATAAAAACAATTGTGCGGCATTATCGTGCATCTGGCCTTAAATATATGATACGCCTAAAACATCACTTTCCATCGCCTTTTCTACTCCGTTAACTAGACTGATCACTTTTTCATCATTTGTGCACGCGCAGGTATAAACAGAAAACAATAACTCGTTAGCCAAGTGATTTTTTTTTTGTCACCGTGCCCCGGGTTCGAATCCAACGGAGCTTCATTTTGTCTTTGGAATGCATTTTTAACAGAATGTTTTATCCTAACCCGATAGTTACGTATTTATATAAACGTTTGACATACAATTACAAATTGGTTTTTATGACAGTGTCTTAACCCTTTATCCCATAACCTGTTTCTTGTTTTGAAGACATTTGACACTTTGCTTTAATTTCAACCTGCTTTAAGCTACAGTGGAGAATCTGTTATTCTTTCCCGTTTAAACGCAAACGTACGCAAACGCAAAGCACTAAACCGTAGAAAAGAACAACTTTTGGACAAGTCTGATAATTCTTGTTTATCTTGGTGGCAAACAGTTTGGAGCCTGATCAGACGCCGGGTTACCCGGCGTCTGATCTGGCTCCAAACTGTTTGCACTGCAAATAATAGTTTTAGCGTAAACGCGTTTATTGGGAAAGAATAACAGATTCTCCACTGTATCATATGCTAGGCTATAGAAAATATTTCTTACAAAACATATTTATGACTGTATGATTTTGAACTATTTCGTCCTGGGAGAAATACATCAAAGGCATAGAAAGGCGTATTTATGTGGTAATGAGTTAAAACGCCAACTAACAATTTGTTTTGTAGTCGCTTAAAATGCCAACTACCTCGCAGCTTCTGCTGTAGACTACACACTGGCGGATCTTTATAACTCTTCAACCCATTCACTGCCTTACCCCAAGTACACTGATTAGTTGCAAACAATGTGGATTCTGATCAGACGCTGCAAAACGCGAGTCTGGTCTGGATCCAAACCGTTTAAACAGAATACACCCATTGCCCTAACTGACAGACTAGAAAGACTCAACCAAAGAAATGACACTACTACATTCACACACAAACATGCACCACATTGGCATTATATGACCATTTTATGTGTCACGGTTTCGTAAAAACAACTACAGCGCTCCCCCTCTACAACGACATCCAATAGGAGACGAAAAAGTGTGTACGTTGTTCGGAGGGAGTCGTTAAAGGGAGGGAAACTGGTTTACATTTGCAAATAGCTTGAATCCAGATCAGACGCCGCGTAAAGCGGCGTCTGATCTGAATTCAAGCTGTTTGTAACTCACCATTATGTGTTTTCTGTCAAAATGTCATTTATGTAAGAAAAACAGCAGACAACACTTTTAAGCAGACGATATTGCAGCAATGCAAGTACTGGACATATTTGTCTTTGGAACAGTGGCAAATGTCGTTATAAGGAGGGAGTCGTTGTTGGGAGGGCCGTTTTAGGGAGGGAACGCTGTAAAACAAACGAAATTATATCGTGATAGCCACCACTTTAACAGAAATTGTCCTAGATCCGCTCCTTCACGTGGTTGGATCATGTGACGCCTTTTTCATGATCACATTCTTCGTGAGAGTTTTACCCCTTCACCACCATAGTGTCGTCTGCATTAATATTATTGTCTGCAATATCGTTTCAAAGTTAGAATTAAGGCCTCTCAAAACAAGTGGCAAACAGTTTTGATCCTGATCTGACGCCGCGTCACGCGGCGTCTGATCAGGATCAAATTGTTTGCAAATGGGTCGTATGACGTCATTGAGAGTGAAAGGGTTAACTATACTAAACGCTGACGGCGAATTTATGTTTCTTTTGCAAACAGTTTGGATCCGGATGAGACGCCGAGTAATCTCGTGTTACGCCGTCTCATCTGGGTGCAAGCTTTTTAATATCACTTTGATATCACTTTCTGAATGCAGATTTAATCATCTCAAAGAATCATTGCAGGAGATAATTTTTTGCAGACGACAAATCGTGCTGAAGGCTAACCCCTTCTCTGCCTTGCCCCGAGTACAATAGTAATTTGCAAACAGCTTTGATTCTGATCAGACGCCGCGTAACGATCAGGATCCAAAGGTTTTGCACCCATTTCAATATTTCTTAAGTAAAAATACTTATAATTTGATTTTTAGAAATAAAAGCAAACGACAATCGTTTAAAATTGATGACGTCATGGCCGTGAAGGGGATAATAAGCGACGATGATTTAGAATGTCATGGCATACTTGCATTTTGAGTAGCAGAGACATACTTTCTAGTACGGTTATATTCACCGTTCAAGATAGTATCTACAAATAGGATGAAAGTAAAAACAGAAAGCCCCTACTCGAGCATTCTGCTTAACTTTCATCTTGATGAAAAACGACATGCCTTTAATATAAAATAACGGGTCTTATTTCGAATAGTAGTCAATATGGGATTATAGTAAGTCCGTCTGTTAGTGTCAGCACTACAGTAAAACCTCTCTATTACGACGACTAAATTGTGTTAATTATTAGGTGTTTACGACAGGTGGCTGCTTAAAGCAAGGTGACAGTAAAACAGAAAGCTCCTATGGAGCTTTCTGTTTTATTGTCATCTTGCTTTAAGCTGTCACCTGTTTTTTAAACAACCAATTAGCCTTAGTTTTAGTGGTCGTAAAAGAGATTTTTAATGTATTTAGAATGTTTTATATGTTCTAGTGTAACATTGCAAATGCCATATAGTTGCTAGAAATTACCGGTACTGTCTCATTATTATGTAATGTACATCCACTCAAAGAATGCTTATTTTAGAGTTTTAATTTAGGGCCAAATAGTTGCTGTCTGCTTTAACTCTTTGAACCCTAGTCCCGCAGATAGGCGTGCTTTTCAAACAGTGTACATGTGAATAGTACACTTGTCCTATGCAAACAGTGAAGACCCTGATCAGAGGGCCCCGAAAGGAGCCCTCTGATCAGGTTCTTCACTGTTTGTCACAATGCCAAATATTGACAAAAACAACCCTTAAAAGTCAGAAATGGACTAGACTAAAATGGAAACTGGAATTTTCCATTTAAAGTTTCAGGGAGGAAAGAGTTAACCCATTACATGTAGCCTGTTTCTAGTTTTGAAGATATGTGATAACTTAAAGCAGGTTGAAAGTAAAGCAGAATGCGCCTTGAGGCACATTCTGCTTTACTTTTAGCCTGCTTTAAACTATTATCTGCTAGAATATAGAAAATATTTCTAATGAATCTTATTTTTGTTACAGCATAAATTTGAACCATTTTCTTCAGTAGAGGAATTAGTTAAAGGCGTAAAAATGCGTATTTATGGGGTAATTGGTTAAAACAATGCGCGAGAAATACAATCCAATTGCTTTTATCCTGCATTTAGCAGCACCGTGTGTTCAACTCCTAAAATAAAGCTAGTATAGTTTCCATGTAAAAGAGGTTTCACTGTACAAAGTCGTTTGGATGAAAAAAAAACTGTGCAGCTAGTTTATAGATCGAATTTCCGCCATTACTGTGCAGTTATTGTATAGATCGAATGTCCGCCATGACTGTGCAGTTATTTTATAGATCGAATGTCCGCCATTACTGTGCAGTTATTGTATAGATCGAATGTCCGCCATGACTGTGCAGTTATTTTATAGATCGAATGTCCGCCATTACTGTGCAGTTATTTTATAGATCGAAAACCCGCCATTACTGTGCGTTTAACTGGTTAACTGCATGTTTTTTTTAAAAGTTCTAAAGTGTGCGGTATCTAAATTAAGCTAGAGTGTTACACATTAGTTTTACATCTTTCTTTTTTTTATTTAAAAGCGACGATTCTAAGGAGTAGTCACACCATATGATTTGTTAGTAACACTTCATGCATGCTAGCGATAAAGTCGTATTAACAGTATTGATCCTTAACCCTTTACCCCATAACCTGTTTCTAGTTTTGAAAATACATGTAAGTGACTACTTAAAGCAGGTTAAAAGTAAAGCAGAATGTGCCCTAAGGCGCATTCTGCCTTACTTTTAGCCTGGTATGAGGTACCACCTGCTGGAATTAAGAAAATAGTCCTTCTGATACATATTCATGACTGTATAGATTGGAATTTCTTTCTTCCGCGGAGGATTAAACGGAATGTGCTAAAAAGGGCTTCTATAAGGTAAAGGGTTAAAGTTGCGTCTCATCAGGAGAGGATCCAAAATGTTTGATACTCTGACCATGTTTTGATGATTTTTGATTTTTTTCATTTATAAAAGAAGCAGACGATAAGTTTGACAGACAAAATATTACCCAGCATGCAAATATAGATTTTAGTACAGTAAACCCTCTGAAAAATTGAACCCTTCCGAACCGAGAATAATTCCCGTTTAGTGAGGTTTCCGACTTAGAGAGATTTTGCGGTCATTTAACTCTTTCATTCTCAATGGCGCTTTAAAGCGCGTTTGCAAACAGTTTAGATCCTGATCAGACGCCGCGTCACGCGGCGTCTGATCAGGACCCAAACTGTGTGACTCTCTAATCGATATTTATTAAGTCATCTAACCATAAATCTAACTTTGAAACGTGTCTTGCAGACAACAATCATGAAGCAAACAACAATAAAGCGGTAAATGGGTAAAATCTCCCGAATAATTTGATCATGAAAGGGTTAGTGTCAATGGTCAAATGTTTAAGAAAGGTTGTTGTTTGATGCACGTCAAAAGTAATGTAGAAAACTCCTTTTGGGGCTTTCTGCATTACTACTGTCCTGTATTATGAAGCCACCTTTGCTACAGTTAAACATTGGGTTAGCACTAAGATTCTTTTGGGACCAACCTATTTTGTCCGGTTTTCATAGAGTTTTCGTTCAGAGGATTCCGGTTTCAGGGAGTTTCCGCTTAAAGGAGTCCGGTTCACTGAAAGTTTCCATTTGGAGGATTCCGGTTTATAGGGCGTGTCCATTTGAGGATCCGGTTTAAAGGGCGTGTCTATTTTGAGGTGTCCGGTTTACATGGCGTGTCTATTAGGAGGAGTCCGGTCGGTTGCAAGGGCGTGTCTATTTGGAATAGTCCGGTTTCAAGGGCGTGTCTATTTGGAAAAGCCCAGTTTAAAGGGCGTGTCTATTTGGAAGAGTCCGGTTTACAGGGCGTGTCTATTTGGAAGCGTCCGGTTTAAAGGGCGTGTATATTTGGAAGAGTCCGGTTTAAAGGGCGTGTCTATTTGGAAGAGACCGGTTTAAAGGGCGTGTCTATTTGGAAGAGTCCGGTTTACAGGGCGTGTCTATTTGGAAGAGTCCGGTTTAAAGGGCGTATCTATTTGAAGGAGTCCTGTTTACAGGGCGTGTCTATTTAGTGGAGTCCTGTTTACAGGGCGTGCCTATTTGGAGGAGTCCGGTTACAGGGCGTGTCTATTTGGAGGAATCCGGGTTACAGAGAGTGTCCGTTTGGTAGAGTTCTGTTTACAGGGAGAATCTGTTTGGAGATTCCGGTTTTCATGGAGTGTCTATTTGGAGGATTACGGTTTACAGGGAGTGTCCTTGTTTGATATATGCATAGAAGATCTATGATACGTACTTTTACCAGTTACAGTACCCCCTCTCATCATGACCACTAAACATTGTTAATTAGTAGGTGTTTTAGACAGGTGACTGCTTAAAACAAGTTGAAAGAAAAACAGAAACTTCCTCTAGAAGTCTTCTTTCTTTCTTCCATATTACTTTGAGCTGTCACCTGTCTTCCATACAATCAATTTACCTTACTGAGTGGTCGGGATAGAGCGGATTTATTTTATTATATTGTTTTGTTTGTTGTTATTTTGTGTACGTTTTGTGTGATAGATACGTGGTAATAAAAATCGGTTTCGTTCGAAAATGTGTAATTAGTAGTACAGAAGAGAAGACGGTATTCTTTCCCGTTTAAACGCATGCGAAACGCAAACGCAATGCATTAAAATGTAGAAAATGTCAATTTGTTGAAATTTCTCCCGATTTATGCATTTCGATTTAGAGGCAAACAGCTTGGAGCCTGATAAGACGCCGGATTACCCGGCGTCTGATCTGGCCCAAAACTGTTTGTATCGTAAATAACAGTTTTAACGTAAACGCGTTTATTGGGAAAAAATAACGTCTTCTCCACTGTACACCGTTATTGATATTTCATGACAATTTATGTAAACTCCTGTCAAAAGAGAAATAAGTATATATAATAAGGAGTTTAATTAAAAGGTGTATAGGCATTTTAACCTATAACCCCATGAATAAGTCTCTAATGTATTCCTCATAAAGAAAATAGTTCCACAATTAACACAGTACGAGCTCATATGTTTTACAATCTATGTGCTTACGTCATGTAGAAATAAACGTTATGGCAATTTATCCCTTTCGGTGACAGAGACGATAAATGTTGAATATGCAAACAGTTTCAATTCAGATATGAATCCAAACTGTTTGGCACTGGTATGTAGATAATTATTCAGATTAATGTTACATGTATATTATAATTATCGTATTGTAAATATTTATATGTATTTGTGTATGTATGACGAGAAACTGTACAGTTTTATTGAAATAAGCCTTCTTTTTATAGCAGAAAGTGTTTGACATGCCATAGTTTAACCCTTTCAAATTTCTCGTGAGGTTTTTACCCCTTCACCGCCACGTTGTCGTCTGCTTCAATATTGTTGTCTGCAACATAGTTTCAAAGTAAAATCTGAGGCAGTATAACTGACGTTATTTAAAAACAAATGGCAAAGACGTCACGCACGATGTTCGTCCTAATGCAGGGGTCGCTTTCCTTAAAATACATTTTCCTTTCACAATATAAGTTAATCTTCAAATGCTATACATCACTTTGAAGGTTGAATGATTGTCATTCCAGTGGTATAGAAAATATTTCAAAAGAAGAATAATTTTACCATTATAATGCCATACAAACCCCGAAAATTAACCGTTTTTTGGTAGGTAAGATGTAACACTTTTTACACAATCTGTGCAGTTAAAAGTAGAAAATAATACTCAAACCTATTTAGATTGTTATGAAATATGGTGGGAAGTCGCTTAAGACTTTGACGGATATGATGTAAACGTCATTTTGTTTTGACGGCTTGGTTAATTCGATTTGAATGCAGACGATCGCATTTTGAAACGTGGTAAGATTTTCATTTTTTGTTGATTTTTATCGATTTTTTTTAACTAAAAATGTTTTGGTAAAATTGTTTTGAAATGAATTATCCAAAACTTTGTTTTATTACAATCGTTAGTTCGAACATCGTGCGAGACGTCAAAACAATTTTGATCCTGATCAGACGCCGCATTATGCGGCGTCTGATCATGATCAAAACTGTTTGCAAAAACGCTTTATGACATCATTGAGAGTGGAAGGGTATCCGGGTTTTTCTTCCTCTGTAACAGCCGTGGTTTCAAGAGAGTTCATCGTTTTGTTGCAGCTATCTCGATATTACAATTAATTCTACTTTATATCGCCTGAAGTGCCAACGATAACAGTTTACTTTGTCATTTTGGAATATTAAGACATTTGGAAATATTGCTGCTCGTGATAGCGAAATCCTCGGGAGAAATCATTGATACCGTTGATATCCACGTAATTTTGTTTTCTTTCAGACTTATATATATGTTACAGGGATAACGTGTAATCACGGAATAGATCTACGTGAATTCACTGAAAAATCAGAGATTTCACGAAAACCCTAAACATCCCAAGGAAACTGTGTAATTGTGAAGCTTTTTTGCTGGTTTTTTTTTTATAAATATTTGGCAGTTTCTTTTGGTGAAAGTAATGAATCTTACCTTGTTTAGTTTAAAGGCAAGTACCGCACTATGAAATAATTTGTAAACCTTATTAACAAGACAGATGTCTTATTGTTTTTAATTGTCCTGGCTTATATGCACACTGTTGCGAAACTTTGTATGAACGTTCATTAGACCATGATATTTCAAGAAAGCATGATGTTTTAAGTCAAAAGAAAAGTCATGATAATACAAATCTATTTTTGTGTAAAAAGGGTCATTTCATCAATTCCCTAAAACGCCCAATGATTACGCGTAATCTCTAAAAAATGCAATGATTACGCGTAATCCCTGATTACACATTTTCCCTGTAACAGATATACCGCCTATGGTTTCATACATAATTTGGAAGGCATAGAAGTATTGGGTTTAACACGCACTCAAAGGACGACATAATGCAGTTAAACCTCTCTATTACGACAACTAACACAAAGGCTAATTGATTGTATAAAAACAGGTGGCAGCTTAAAGCAATGTGCCAGTTAAACAGAAAGTTCCTAAAGGTACTTTCTGTTTAACTGTCACATTGCTTGAAGCAGTCACCTGTCGTAAACAACCACTAGATATCATACGTTTGTGGTCGTAATAGAGAGGTTTACTGTATATTTGTACTACAGGTGGAAAATAAAGCAGAAATCTTCTTTAAGAGTGTTCTGCTTTACTTTTTTCCTTTAAGCAGTCATCTAGATAGTTTAATGTTTCTTCGAAAGCGAAAGCTTAACCCTTATCATAAGTGCGTCTTTGCTTATACAGTAGAACCTCTCTATTACGACCACTTTATTGTGTTAATTATTAGGTGTTTTCGACAGGGGACGGATTAAAGCAATGTGACAGTAAAACAGAAAGCTCCCTCAGGAGCTTTCTGTTTTACTGTCACATTGATTTAAGCCGTCGCCTGTCCTTTATACAGTCATTTGGCCTTCTTTTTAGTGGTCGTAATAGAGAGGTTTTACTGTACATGTATTTGCAAACAGTTTGGACCAAAACTGTTTGCCACTCATATCTATAATATTTCAAATTTTAAAAATATCAAAATTAATTATTATAGTTTTCGCAGACGAGATATTTCAAGCTGACGACAAATCAGCATGAAAAGGTTTGACTATCCATAAATGTTTCGAAACAATTTCTCTATAAAAGGTTATAACGTTCCGTGAATATTCTTAATTTAGACATATGTTTTATTTCATTGTATTATTGTACATTATATTTTTAATAGTTCCTTCATTGGCTCTTGCTTGGAGTTTTCGTCAACAGCAGTCTATAAATCACCCTGCGCAGTGTTTTCTGCAGCACGTCTCAAAGTATAATTTTATGCATCTGCCAATTCTCTCAAAACAAAACGGTTTTAATTCAGATGAGATTCCCATTCACCAAACTCTTTGTAACAAATATCACAGGATGGGCTGAATCTGTGATTGGACAGATAACTTATGACCATTTCAATGGTACAGTGGGCTGGGGTGTGTTGTTCTGTCCCTATTCACGTGTTTATCCTAAATGATGTACCCCTGTATTTTTCAAAATGTTTAGAGCCATCTCAGACGCCGAGTAGATCAGCATCTGATCAGGCACCAAGCTGTTTGCTACTCAGATTTATGTCAATCGTCATTTAACCCTTTCAACCCTAAATATCTCTTGTTGGTATTTATTATCCTTTTGGACTCTTCTAGTACAAACATTTTGAACCAGTCCATTGTTGCATTTTTGATATGACAACAAAAAACAATGAAAATATCAAACAGTGCAGACCCTGGTCAGAGGGCTCCTATAGGAGCCCTCTGATCAGGATCTACACTGTTTGCATATGGAATCAGTAATCTATACAGATGAATGTATGGCTGAATGGGTTAAAGAACAAACAAACAAAACAACTGGAATTTTAGCATAGTATTCCATTTCCTCCTTTCATTAATACGCAAAAGTTTAACGTATTCCATCTGTGGAAGACTTCATCAATAAATTGGTTCACATTGTTTTCAATACCGGTATCGGAATGGGTTTCTTCTTTCTTTCTCAATTAAACCGCATTTATAAGCGAGTCTGTCTTTATTAAAGAGTAGTCCTAGTCATAAAAATTAGTTGTTTCGGTGTCCCTTTGTCGATGTCCTCTGTAATACTAGTATATAACGTGTTTCTTTACCATAACATAAATTGCTGCATCAGTATCTACTTTGTGAGAATATGTTTTGCACTTAATGCATACATAATTGTTTCAATATCTCATAAAGTAAGTTTCCTTTTGTGAGAATACTGTTCCTTTCCTATAGCATAAACACTTGTTTCCATATCTCATTTGTAATTTTCCTTTTGTGAGAATATGTTCTTTTCCTATATATAGCATAGATAATTGTTTCAATATCTCATTACTAATTTTCCTTTTGTGAGAATACTGTTTCTTTCCTATAGAATAAATAATTGATTTAATAATGTAATTGTAATTTTCCTTTTGTGATAACATGTGCCTTTCCAATAGCATAAACAATTGTTTCATTATATCATTTGTGAGTTTCCTTTTGTGAGAATATGTTCTTTTCCTATAGCACATATAATTGTTTCAATATCTCATTTGTAATTTTCCTTTTGTGAGAAAATGTACCTTTTCTATGGCATTAACAATTGTTTCAGTATCTCAGTTGGAATTGTTCGTTTGTGAAAATACTGTTCCTTTCCTATAGCACGAATTTTTCTTTCAGTATCTCATTAGTAATTTTCCTTTTGTGAGAATATTTCCCTTTTCTATAGCATAAACAATTTTTTCAATATCTCTTTTGTTATTTTCTGTTTGTGAGAATATGTTCCTTTCCTATAGCATAAACAGTTGTTTCAATATATCGTTTGTAATTTTCCTTTTGTGATTCTATAGCACAAACAGTTGTTTCAGTATCTCCTTCGAAATCAAGTTTCCTTCGGAGGAATATGCTCTATTTCTATACTCTGAAAATTTGTTTCAATACCTCTTCGTCATCGTCATTTGTTCAACGTATCCATTTTCCATGGCGTAAACAGTTACTTGGGTGTCTCCTTTGTAATTCTCCTTTTTGAAAACATATTCCCCTTTTCAGTTTTGAATCCTTTAAGATGAAGTGTGCAATCTCATAGTTGTGTGTTGCCCTTTCAATTACGTGTATTCTCAAGCAATAACAACCAGGTAATGTATTATTTTCCCAAGAATACACGTATTCGGCAAGGCTTATCTCTCCTCGAATCCAGTCGTCACTACTTGACATCCTCCAGAGTTGGCCTCATTCGCAAGCGCTGACTTGTGCTGCAGTGCACCCTTCCTACAATGACCCTCCAAACAACGATTCCTTCCGTACAACAAGGCTTGTCGCTGTTCCCCAAACAAGACAATTACAGTGGAGAATCTGTTATTCTTTCCCAATAAACGCGTTTACGCTAAAACTATTATTTGTAGTGCAAACAGTTTGGAGCCAGATCAGACGCCGGGTAACCCGGCGTCTGATCAGGCTCCAAACTGTTTGCCACCAAGATAAACAAGAATTATCAGAATTGTCCAAAAGTTGTTCTTTTCTACGTTTTAGTGTTTTGCGTTTGCGTACGTTTGCGTACGTTTGCGTTTAAACGGGAAAGAATAACAGATTCTCCACTGTATGTCTTACACTTTCACTGCTGCAATATGGTCTGCTTAACATTTTCTCAGTTACTTATTAGAGGACGTTTTAACAGAATAAATATAACAGCTTTAATCCTGATCAGACGCCGCTTTACGTGGCGTCTAATCTAGATTCAGACTGTTTGTACATGTAAGCCAAGTCTTAGTTTCCCTCTCTATAACAACTCCCTCCGAAAAACACATCCAATCGTTGTCTTTCCTTAGGTGTCGTTGTAGAAAGGGAGCATTTCCAATATGCCTCTTGTAGGATTTACACTCTCCACAAATAAACCCTTGCTATTGTGTTTTATCAAAGGATTCTTCACTTACGGTGTAAAGACGGATAACAGTTTAAAGCAGTATGCAAACTCATATAGCTCCTTTAAGAGTTTACTGCTTTACTTTCATCTTGCTTTTTGAGCAACTATCTGCTTCCAACATAGACATCAATCGTTCGTTTGCTTTCATCCAGCAAATTCATCTTCGTTGCAAAACGTTCTGAAACTGTTCCTTTTAATAAAGCAAAACTAGCAGTACAT
Source organism: Gari tellinella (assembly GCA_922989275.2). Lineage (NCBI taxonomy): Eukaryota > Metazoa > Mollusca > Bivalvia > Cardiida > Psammobiidae > Gari > Gari tellinella. The sequence goes on from OV277859.1 coordinate 87,677,087, forward strand.
CATCGATGGTATGCTGTCTCCTGTTATGTATACCTCCTACTTTAAAATTCGCTTACGTTATATTCATAGAGCAATTGCATAGCAATTGGTATCGGATGAAACCAATACATTGGATAAATTGTCACACGTTTACTATATCACATATCCATGCACAGAATACCATTTCACCTGAATAGCACGTTACAGAAAACAGTCGACAACTAACTAAAGAATCGTGGCTTTTTCTAAAAACAGGTGACTTCTTAACTCTTTGAACCCTAGTCCCGCCTATAGGCGTCGTTTTCAAACAGTGTACATGTGAAAAGTACACTTGTCCTATGCAAACAGTGAAGACCCAGATCAGAGGGCTCCGAAAGGAGCCCTCTGATCAGGGTCTTCACTGTTTGTCATAATACCAAACATTGACAAAAACAACCCTTAAAAGTCAGAAATGGACTAGACTAAAATGGAAACTGGCATTGTCCATTTAAAGTTTCAGGGAGGAAAGAGTTAATGCAGGCTAAACTCATGCGGAAAGGCCATACATTAGTTTTCGCATTATTCTATCCTGCATTAAACAACCACTTGTATTCAATATACCCAATTAATTTATGTTCAGTGTTCGCTTAATGAAATATAACTTTTGCCACGACTTGGAAAACATGCTGAACGATTTGCAATTTAATGATTTTTTTATATCTTCTCCTCAAAACAGAAAATGTGGAGTAAACTGCATTATCATATTCTCCCCGTCTCCACCAAATTCATGTGTGTGAATCGTCGTAACTCCTATGCTGTGACTACTTATGCTTGAGACGATTCCAATGAAAAGTTACATGAACGGTTTTGGTGGTGGAGATACACGGTTTGTTGTATCTGAAATATTCCACTTAACTCGAATTCATGTGACTTTAATCTTACAAATGAGCATTGCTTTGAGAAAACCAGACCAAATGCCTTGAACAGAATGAAGAACCAGACATGATGCCATGTCACAAACGCGGCGTCTGGTCAGAGTCTGTACTGTCAAACAAGATATATAACACAACACGGTTTATGCTCGGGAGTGTCAAACAGTGTAGACCAAGACCAGCCGCCGCGTCTAAGACGCGGCGGCTGGTCTTGGTCTCCACTGTTTGCAATGCACTAAGTCTGCTTTTCTCAAAGCGTGGTCAAAACTCAAATGCATCAAGCTTTTTAACTGAAGAATCCGAAAACAAAATAATTAAAAGTTTGGACCCTGTTCAGAAGGAGTTTACTCGGAGTCCGATTGGATTCAAACTGTTTGCGTCGCCAACTAATGCTGTACTGGATAGGATAATGGTTTATATGTTATGTATAGTATAACCTGCCTTATCCGACATCCTTCGGTTCAAACTGATAATGTCGGATAAAGCAGTGTGCCGGTTAAAACAGGGTTTAGATATGCAGCCGAACTGTGATATTCCAAGCTCGCGTAAGCGGACCATATCCGTATTTTAAAGTATAAACGTGGCTTTGTCGCGTTTTAACTTTGAAATTAGGATGTGTTCCACTTAAGTGAGTTCGAGATATAGACATTCTTAAAAAAGATACTGGAGAGCTCGACTTAAAAGTGTTCGAGATAGCGATGTTGGACTGCATGTCAATCGACATTTGGGTCCGAAAATCATTTTGTCAGATAAAGCAGGTTTCTGGCTTAACTCTTTCCTCCCTAAAACTTTCAATGAATAATTCCAGTTTCCATCTAGGTCTAGTCCATTTATGACTTTTAAGGGTTGTTTTTGTCAATGTTTGGCATTATGACAAACAGTGAAGACCCTGATCAGAGGGCTCCTTTCGGAGCCCTCTGATCTGGGTCTTCACTGTTTGCATAGGACAAGTGTACTATTCACATGTACACTGTTTGAAAAGGACGCCTATATGCGGGATTAGGGTTCAAAGGGTTAACAAGGTATTGGATAAGTCAGGTTATACTGTAGTAATTATACATAAAACCAAGAAGAAACATTAATATCTCGTTTGTATTGTATTGAGAGTGAAGTACTTGCAACAGAAATTAATACCTGGTTTTATACGACTGGTGGATAATAATAAGAAGAACGTTATCATGAAATTAAATCTTTTGCATTGATATTTGCAGAGAATATGGATTTGGATAAAACATTGAGCATCGCACCTTTTAAGCGGTTGGAATTTTTGCAGTTATTAAGACTGATCAATAAGACTACGCAGTCGATCGTCTTAATTTTTTGCACGTTAACTGCGAAAACTGTTATTGCATTTGCAAATAGTTTGAATCAATATGAAACGCCGAGCAACAAGGTATCGCATACGGATCCAAACTATTTGACACTCTAGTCAATCATTCTAATTTTAGAATAGTAGCAGACGACAATTGACGCATACGAAACTTTACTTAGCCTTCAAGGAGCAAAGCAGACGACATTTTGTATGTAAAATGGAAGATGATCCAGAAATAAAACTGCAATAAGGACAAATGTGTAAGGAAAACTAAAACACGTTATTTGTTGTTTCTTCTTTTCCTTTAATGCAAATACAAGTTGTCATTTACAGTCATTCCAGAGACATTGCACATAGTGTAGACCCAGATCAACCACTACAGTGCATGGGGATAAGGGCTTCAAAGAACCAGGTTGCAATTTAACCTTTTACGCCATAGAAGCGCCTTAAAGCGCATTTGATTTAGTCCACTACTGTTGTTGTTGTTGCTGCTGCTAAGGTTTATAGTCCCGCATAAGCGTTTTCAGGTGCGTCATCCCATTGTCTCAGGAATTTAGTCTTCCACTGTAGAAAAAAGGTTCCAATTTATACTGTTATGAATATGCACCATAAGAAATATGCTATATACCCAAACAGATTGGAGCTTAACGCAGGCTGAAAGTAAAACAGAATGCGCCTTAAGGCGCATTCTGCTTTACTTTCAACCCACTTTAAGTGATCTTCAGTCTTCAAAATTGGAAACAGGCTATGGGGTAAAGGGTTAAAGCCACACAAGGATATTGAAATAATGTAGACCCAGATAAGAAAAAACATTATCTAATTAGGACTTGTGTTGTTTGCAGCAGTAGAAGACAAGCTGCGGTTGATTCTAGTGAATATCAAATTTGGTAGACTGATGAAAGGCCGTAACTACAAGAACACTTACTTACAATTGTCTACACAGTTTCAATGCCAATGTCCAAGGTTATAAAGCTTTTGAGTTGAGTCTGAGATGGTTCACCAGCATTGGATTGGTCAGTATTTGTGATTTTGACCAATCAAATATTTGTGAATGATCTCAGACTCAACTCTAACCCTTTATTACCTTGGACAAAGGCGGTCTTTGATCTGACAGCGCAGCTTCTTTAATCTTCAATCAAGGGTTTTAGACCACTGTCTTTGTTGATGCGTCAGACATATTATCTTTGATCGGTAACCATTACTCGAATCACCAACTGGCCTGGATTTACCTGGAAATAGAATAATACAACGTTTAATTGTTTATATTATATTACAACGCTCGTAGTAACATTTTCTCCCATAGGAATGCCATTGTACGCTCTTACCTACTTTACATATAACAGCTTAATAAAAGGCTGTAGAAATATCCTCTGCCTCTTGACATGCAGTTGTGCCTAAAGCATGCTGGTTGTAGAATAGAAAGCTCCTGAAAGAACTTTCTTCTCTACTCTAAGCCTGCTTTATGCAACCACTTGGGTTCAGGGTTATAAACATTGTTTTAGTTACCCTGTGTCATTTTCTTTACAATGGGTATAAGATAGGTTAGGCAAGGGTTAACCTGTGCCAATTAAAGTTTCAATTCATACAGTGGAGAATCTGTTATTCTTTCCCGTTTAAACGCAAACGTACGCAAACGCAAAGCACTAAAACGTAGAAAAGAACAACTTTTGGACAATTCTGATATTTCATGTTTATCTTGGTGGCAAACAGTTTGGAGCCTGATCAGACGCCGGGTTACCCGGCGTCTGATCTGGCTCCAAACCGTTTGCACTGCAAATAATAGTTTTAGCGTAAACGCGTTTATTGGGAAAGAATAACAGATTCTCCACGGTATCTGTACCATGTACAGATGAACAGTTTGTTTAATAAATGAATATATTTTTATTTTTGAAAAGGGATGGTACTCTGAAAGATTTTAGTTTTTGATACGTTTAGTTAACCTAAATAACTGGAACTCACCAAGGTCTAAAATACATTTAATTCCTGATTTCTCCACCTAATCTTGTCGTGTGACAACTCTTTCGAATTGTCTTTTCAATACTATTCGAAAGAGATGTCACAAGACTTGATTATATTAAAAAAATAAATAAAAGATTGAATATTTAAGATTCTGACTCACGATCAGGGTCTACACTAATTACATAGGACAAGTGTATTCATCGTGGGGACACTGTTTGGAAATGACGCATATATGTGTGACTATAGAGTTTAAACAATTATGTATAATCCACGAAGTGAGTACTACATTTGTAACTTTTGCATACAATCAATATCGAATTTAAGTCTTTCGCGTGTCTTTTTCGTTTTATTTCTTTTTTTCCCACCAATTTGCCAGAAGGGAATATAGATATACTCTAATTTTATCAGCAAATTGTATATAATTTCCGTTTTGCATGATGATTAAGTTGTAATAATATAGAACAAGTTCCCCTTAGGTTAGTTTGAGCTCACTGAGGTCTGATTTCGATCAAATCTGTTTTCAGAATATTTATCTAGACCAAGAATATTGATGGATTGAATAAACCAATACAATATTCATTAATATATTTAACTGAAATATATATAACGCTCGACAAGGCTCGCGTCATATGAATTTAGTCAACTCGTTTGTTAAAAATGATAATCAATGAGCACTCATGTAAGATCCTCTTTGAATATAATGGCTTTATTCCACCCCAGACCATAAGTTATGTGATAAACTGTTTTAAATTACTGTATGTAAAAGAGTGACACTATGGACCAATGAGTTTAAGGTATCATACATTATTAGGGCAGTGGGAGTTTATGTTTGATTATAAAGTAAACATATTAAGTAAACAAGTGAGATACATTTTGCATACGACAATTATAAAGCAGACGGTATAAGGGCGAGTTTAGGGTTTATGAGTAAAACTATGAGCTGTGGGCTTCTCATTCAAATGTCATTATGGATAATATTGGATATCTATATAATAATGTCATTTGTCATGGCAGTTAACCCCTACAGTGCTGGGTCCAAGGTTACAAGGCTTTTGAGTTGAGTCTGAGATCGTTCTCAAGCATTTGATTTGTCAGATTTGAGCTTTTGCTGAGCGAAGCTCAAATCTGACCAATCAAATGCTTGAGAACGATATCAGACACAACGTAATCAGCTAAAGCTCAAATCTGACCATTCAAATGCTCGAGAACGATCTCATTCTCTACTCAAAAGCTTTATAGCCTTGGAACCAGATCGCGACTTCGCTCATTGTTTGCAAACCGTTTGGATCCAGATCAGGTGTCCAGTTACTCTTTCTGACTGATCAAAACAGTTTTACACTCATATAAGAGGTTCTGTTGGCAAAATTCCTAAAAATCAAAATTTAAGAAGTAAAAGCAGACGACAATCTTTAAGCAGACGATATTACAGGCTTGCAGAAGAGAAAGGGTGAACCCCTTTACCGCCGTAATATCGTCTACTTAAAGAATGTCACCTAGAATGCCCAAATTTATTTTTTTATTATGCATTTCTAACTCAAGAAACATCAATACAAGTTTGAAGCAGATTGTATCAAGGTCACGTGCGAAGTGACTCGGCGTCTGATCTAGATCTAAACTGTTTACAAAATTAATATTAGTCAAGTGTTGGTACTAATATTTCCCAAGGGGTATATTACGCTCGTATCAAGATGCTCTTGTAAAGGGACATATATTAAGCGATATTTATTAACCCATATGTGCCCTTGGTCCTACAGTGGAGAATCTGTTATTCTTTCCCAATAAACGCGTTTACGCTAAAACTATTCTTTGCAGTGCAAACAGTTTGGAGCCAGATCAGACGCCGGGTAACCCGGCGTCTGATCAGGCTCCAAACTGTTTGCCACCAAGATAAACATGAATTACCAGAATTGTCCAAAAGTTGTTCTTTTCTACGTTTTAGTGCTTTGCGTTTGCGTACGTTTGCGTTTAAACGGGAAAGAATAACAGATTCTCCACTGTATATATGAGACATAGGCAAAAAGTGTAGACCCTGATCAGACGCCGACTAATGCGTTTTCTGATCAGAGTCTACACTATTTGCTGATAGGGATTGCAATATACAGTGGAGAATCTGTTATTCTTTCCCGTTTAAACGCAAACGTACGCAAACGCAAAGCACTAAAACGTAGAAAAGAACAACTTTTGGACAATTCTGATAATTCTTGTTTATCTTGGTGGCAAACAGTTTGGAGCCTGATCAGACGCCGGGTTACCCGGCGTCTGATCTGTCTCCGAACTGTTTGCACTGCAAATAATAGTTTTAGCGTAAACGCGTTTATTGGGAAAGAATAACAGATTCTCCACTGTAAAACAAAACGAAAATGAAGATTTAGACAAGGCACCCCTTAGATAAAAAAAATGGACTAATCTAATATATAAGCATAGAAGAATCCGCTTGGCGCAAATGGATTAATAATAGGCATTGTTCAGTTGTGTAGTAGTTCCCCTTCAGTGTCAAGCTCGACCACACTAATATGTACAAACAGTTTTGATCCAGATCAGACACGGCGTAACGCGGCATCTGATCAGGATTTAAACTGCTTGGCACTCATTTCAATACGGTTTAAGTCAAACTACATTTTCTGAATTTTATAAATACAAACCGACGACAGCTGCCTTACATAATACTGCTGCAACTTAATTTTCTTTGTCCTTCATTGACAGATTTTACCGTTAAGAAATAAACCGAATTTGTTCGGCGTTTAAGCGAAATAAACGACAAAAAACTATCGGCAAATTCTATGAATCGCTCTAGCTAAGAACACTATGTAGACCCACAATAGGAAGAGATCCGTTAGAAGCTGTCTATTAAGCATATATTCTAACTTAACCCATTACCCCATAAATACGCATTTGACGCCTTTAAAAGGTACATCTACTGAAAATTTTGTTTTATTTGTTAACGTCCGAATCTGCCTTCTATGGGCTAATTGGACGCCCCCAAGAGAGAGAAGCGGATACAGAGAACCCGGACGTGATGCTATGCTCTTATTATCGAGAGAGTTCTCTAGTTCTTTTATATGCCCAGTGTAAAGCATTGATACATCGGACCTGGGTTTATAAAGTCTCATCCGAAAGATTTGGTCCGGCGGGGGATCGAACCTACGACCCCTGGCATCGTTGTCAAGTGTGCTACCACTGGACCACTTCCGTCGGTCATTTACTAAAGAAAATATTTCCACTTCAAACAGTCATGAATATGCACCATAAAAATATGTTCTATACCCTAGCAAATCGTAGCTTAATGAAGGCTGAAAGAAAAGCAGAATATGCCTGAAGATTCATTCTGCTTTACTTTCAATCTGCTTTAAGTGGTCATGTGTCTTCAAAACTAGAAACATGCTATGACGTAAAGCGTTTAAATACCAATCGATATAACATGACAACTGTTAAACAGAAGTTCAGCCAAGGATCACCACTAGATAACAAAGGTTTTATCATCATCATGAGTCTTCTTGCTACATGTATAACTGATAATATTTAAGGTTGACCACAGTGATCTGCGACAATCACATATAAAATGGTTTTGGCGCCGGTTTTATCAATATCGCATGGTAATTTGAAATTCGCCTTAGTGTATGAGTATAACTACATGATGTGCCCACCCTTCACTATACCACACATTACAGTAACCAGTCCCTATTACGACCACAAAAAATATGTTTGTATTCCATGTTTACGTGAATTTGGGTACTTAAAGTAAGATGAAAATAAAACAGAAAGCTCCTTTAGGAGCTTTCTGCTTTATTTCCACCTTACTTTAAGTACCATGTATGTAACACAATCAATAAGTTATCATTTGAGTAAAAAAAACAAATGCGAATGTTATCTGCAGATAGCCTTAAGACTCGCTATTCAAATGCAAATGACAAAGTATCGATTTGTGTTGGTGTCTTATCATTATTTTAATCTATTTACATAGGCCTTGCCGATCACCAGAGGGCACACCGAAGCACACGGAAGCGATAAGCCTCGTGCCATTATACAAAATATAATGATAATCCACCTAGCTGTCACCGAGTAATTATAGTGGAAATGTGAATTATTGTTGACTCACAGCATCGTAGAAATACATGTAAATATATTTGATACAGTGGGGGACAGGTCAAATTCCAAGGTTGTGTTTTTTATGCAAAAATAATGATTCGAATCGCACTGGCAGCACAAATGCAATGCATTAAATGTAGAAAAAATGACTTTGAAGGATTGATCCATAATATTGAGCGATAATAAATAGTCATGTGTTAAACGTGGGTTTTCCCGTAAACAACATTTCCCGTTTTGTGTATGTAATATACAAGACATATGGAACAGCAGCAAATAAAGTAAGGCACACAATTAAGTGTATCGCATTGAAATACCTCAATGGCGTAACGCGCCGTCTGATCTGGATTCAAACTGTTTGCAAATGTAAAGCAATTTCCCTTCCTATAACGACTCCCTCCGAACAATGCACATATTTGTTGTCTCTCCTTGGGTGTCGTTGTAGAAAGGGGGCGCTGTATAATGAAAGTAATCAGATAACTCAACGACTTCGTTATAAATGAGCTTCACTTTAATAACAAACATGACTAATATCTCGGTTATGACTTCCAAAGCAGTTAAAATAAAATAAATCCTTTATATAAATGTTGAAAGCACAGTCGATATATATCTCTTTTTGTCTCGTAACATTTAAGTTGTTTATGCCACTATGCATTTATTAGTGCTAAAATGTACCACGCAAATGTTGTTTGCATCCTTAACCCTTTCATGATCAAATTTATCGTGAAGTTTTTACCCCATTTGCGCTTTATAACGTCATTAACCCTTTCCCTGATAGAAGCGACTTTTAGCACATGCATTTTATTCATCCGCTGAAGAAAATAGTTCCAATATAAACCGTACTGAATATGTGTCATATTTAATACTTTCCTTATTCTAGCTGGTAATAGCTTAAAGCAGGCTGAAAGTAAAGCAGAATGCGCCTTAGGGCGCATTCTGCTTTACTTTCAACCTGCTTTAAGTAGTCACCTATCTTCAATATTATAACTAGGCTATCAGGTAAAGGGTTAAGAGTGAATGGGTTTATGTATCACTCAGCTTTTTTTACTCAGTATATTCCGATCTGAATTAGTCTAGTCAGACGTCATGTGACGCGGTAGTTGACAAGGCTTCAAACTGATTGCAACGGATATTCTAGTACAGTAGAATCTCTCTATTACGACCACTAAAATGTGTCAAATATTAGTACTTGAAGACAGGTGACTGCATAAATCAATGTGAAAGTGAAACAGAAAGCTCCTACAGGAGCTTTCTGTTTCACTTTCACATTGCTTTACGCTGTTACCTGTCTTTGATACTGACAATTAGCCTTCTTTTTGGTGGTCGTGATAGAGAGGTTCTACTGTACTTGGAGTGCAAGAAGATGATACGAATAGCGTTGTATATCATACTACTGCAGTGGTGTAGGGCAAATGACATTATTCTTTATCGTTTAAAGACTTTTCCTTAGTCCATTGATGGACTACTAACCCTCCCCCTATTTGTTCGATAGGCGAGAAAAAGCATGAATCACAAAATGTCACCAATCTCAGTTGGTGTGAAATTACAGGCCCTCACATACTTACACTCAAGGGTTTTTCAATGGTTTTTACTAACCAAACTAACAAGTTTAAGGTACGGGCCTCACATGAAACGCTCGGATGAGTATATCCCTAGACAAGATAGCAGTAAGGACAAAACTTGCACATGGCTGCACGCTTTGATAGCTTGTTAGGTGTTATGACCGAAAGGTCGTCAGGAGATGTCTTTAAAACACAACTAAACTCAAGCACACTGCAATAGAATGTAGAACAAGAAATATCTTTCAAAAAGATATTCAGTGCATGGTGGAAGTATTGCTGTATATAGGCAGGGCTCCAGATAAGGGGAGTATTTCAAAAACTAAAATCTTTATTTTGCTTTAAACCCTATGGTGTCACTAATCATTAGAATCGTCTCGAACAGACGATTCTAATGAATAGTGACACCATAGGATTTGGTGCTGTATGAGTGAGGAAAGGTTGGATTTGTTCAGAATACTCCCTCTTATCTGGAGCCCTGATATAGGTGTGCAAAATGTTTGAAATCGAGGTTTTCCTTGAACAGTATCGGTAATGCATCTCCAAATACATGTAGTCAAAATAAGAACTTGTCTAATTGGAATGGGAATAGTCCATTAAAGGTTTCAGAGTGAATGGGTTCAGTTGTTAAATCTTTATGCAGAAGAAGCGTTGTTCTTTTGACGTTTGATCAAGTACTCGTTAGTGATGGTTTATTATAATCGTAGAATAGTTGGTCGATAATTGAAAGCAAATTACGTGTATTTATGACCTGGTTGCACGGCAGCGGTTAATACACTAGTATCAGAAGATTAACATACGAGAGATGTCACGAGAAAAACGGGACATCCAGTCATAGCAAACAATGTAGAACTGGGTCCAGGATGGGCTACTAAATGCAATGACAGCCAACTTTGGCTTAAAAGTTGTCATTTGGTTTACCCTTTCACTGCCGTACTCCAATAGATATACAGTGGAGAATATGTTATTCTTTCCCGTTTAAACGCAAACGTACGCAAACGCAAAGCACTAAAACGTAGAAAAGAACAACTTTTGGACAATTCTGATATTTCATGTTTATCTTGGTGGCAAACAGTTTGGAGTCTGATCAGACGCCGGGTTACCCGGCGTCTGATCTGGCTCCAAACTGTTTGCACGGCAAATAATAGTTTTAGCGTAAACGCGTTTATTGGGAAAGAATAACAGATTCTCCACTGTATGCAAACAGTTTTGGTTCTAACGCGGCGTCTGATCAGAATCCAAACTGTTTGACACGTAATTAAATATTTCTAATTGTCGAACTATTTAAAACTTTAAATCTAGAAATAAAAGCAGACAACAATTGTTTAAAGCTGATGACGTCATGGCAGTGAAGGGCTTAGCAACTTAAATGAGCAGTTTTTGAAATCAGTGATTGCCAAGGGTAGAGACTTGTGCCCTGGTCAATAAAAAGTAAATACTCTACAAGGTTATCACGCCACGAAGGAAGAAGTTTGCAGTGGTGGTCAATGTATAGACAATTGAAGAAACGGGCGTAACACGACGTCTGATCAAGACCAAAACTGTTTGACCCTCTTACTATCAATATTTACTAAGTCATACAACCTTAATTCTAATTTTGGAACGTGTTTTGCAGACAACAATACTGAAGTAGACGACAATAAAGCGGTGAAGGAGTAAAACTCTTCCAAATAATTTGAGCATGAAAGGGTTAAATGGGGTCTGATCTGACATCAAATTTTGGCAACTGACTTCAGGCTCCGATGTTATAAAGCGTTTTAGTCGAGTCTGGGTGTGTTCCCAAGCACTTGGTAGGTCAGATTTGAGCCTAGGCTCAAATCTGACCAATCAAATGCTTGCGAACGAGTTAAGACTCAGCTCAAACGCTTTATAACCTCGGAGCCTGTTCTTAGTTAGGCATATGTACAATCACTTTATGAGAGTATTCCAAGAAGATTTCAACTTGTTCTGAGAGAAACAGGTCTATTTCGAAATACTGAAAGTTTCAAGTAAGTTGCTGTTTGGAGTTTGTTTATGTTTTAAGTTTGCATGTGCTTAGGTAAGAGAATACAAAAGCAGCTATTTTGGGGAAAGACTTATGAGCCTCGGCTCTATAAACGAATGTTCTTGTACTTTGTCAATGTCAACACTAAATTCACTCCCTGTCACATTATGATTATTAACGCTGTCTCGAGTCGGCGAGTTCCTGGTGAAAAAACTAATGTTTTCCAGAGATTTCGAGCACTTTTTTGTCACAAATGATCCTGATTTGCGTCTCTTCATATCCCCAGGAATTTTAAAAGTTTTTTTTAACGATATATAACGATAGTTGAGTAAATATTGTATTCGCGAAATCCGATGATCTAGACGCTGTTGTGATCGTAAATAATTACACCCGCGATAGGAAAATACAGAAAAGAGCGGAAAGGACATGCGCGTTTGGGATGCGCAGTAACAACTCCCGGATACGTCTTTAAACGCAAACGAAATGCAATGCAATAAAAGGCGAGTCTTACAAGTGTTTGAAATTTATTTACACCGATTCCTTTTTCAGGCTAAGTGGCGTCTGGTCTGGCTCCAAACTGTTTGCAATGTAAGTAATTGTTTTAGCGAAAATGCTTTTATTGGGAAAGAATAACGTCATCTCCTTATAAAATTGTGCCGTTGGTTATTTCTTAGTAGTTCCCCAAGTGACTTACCATTCACATGTACTCGTATAAAAAAAAATAACGAGGAAAAAGGTATGATTGTTTTTTTATCTTTTATCTTCATTTAAGAAAGTTATTTTTTATTTCGGCGAATCCATTATTATCTAGAATTAATCGTATCATATCAGCAATAGTTATTATACGTATTTGTAGGCTTTTCATTGCTACAGTGGAGAATCTGTTATTCTTTCCCAATAAATGCGTTTACGCTAAAACTATTATTTGCAGTGCAAACAGTTTGGAGCCAGATCAGACGCCGGGTAACCCGGCGTCTGATCAGGCTCCAAACTGTTTGCCACCAAGATAAACAAGAATTATCAGAATTGTCCAAAAGTTGTTCTTTTCTACGTTTAAGTGCTTTGCGTTTGCGTACGTTTGCGTTTAAACGGGAAAGAATAACAGATTCTCCACTGTATAATCTTGCCAATTGCAACTGGTACAGGCACTGTCCTTTCGCAATAAACGCGTTTGCGCTTACACATCTATTTCCATGGCAACATTTTGGAGCCAGATCAGACGCCGGGTCACCCGGCGTCTGATCATGCTCCAGACTGTTTGCCACTCAGATTCATATGAATTTGTAGATATCTCAAACAATTATAGTTTTCTACCTTTTATAGCATTGCGTATGCGTTTTGTGTGCGTTGAAAAGGGGGAGGGGGTTCGTCTTCTTCATTACACACAAACAAGCAAGCTTGAGTTAACCGTTAAATCCTTTAATTTCCAAATTGAACCGTCTCTTTTAACCCTTTCATAGAAAACATATCGTCTGCTAAATTTTGTCCTCTGCGATTTTATGCTAAATTCAAAATTTTGAAAATCTGGCTGACGAAATATTGATACAAGTGTTTAACAGTTTGGATACTGATACCGACGTAGCGTCTGATCTTGAGCCAAATTGTTTTAGTCATTTTAAGTCGCCTATGGCCTATGAGATAGATAACTATCATTTTGATGTACTGTGGACACATGTATCTGCAAAGACGGTGACTGCTTAGAGCAGGATTAAAACAATATAGAAAGCTCATAAAGGAGCTTCCTGTGCTATTTTTATATTGCATTAAGCAATTACGTATGTTAAAGACTCCCCCTTTGATATTCTATTGAATGACAGCTTAACTCTTTCACTGTCAATGGCGCCAAAAGGCGACTTTGCAAACAGTTTTGATCCTGAACAGACGCCGCGTAACGCGGATCTGGATCCAAACTGTTTGACGCTCGTATCGACATTTCTTCAGCCTGTAAAGCCCTAAATCTGACTGGAAAATTATTGCAGACGACACTATCAATGCAGACGATCTTTTAACAGTAAGAGGGTTAAAGCAGACGATAAAATTTTGCAATGAAAGAGCTAACTCATTCACTGCATTACACCGAGTACGATAGTTACTTGCCATTGTTTTTGCTGTCGGACACTCATTTCAATATTACCTAATATTGAATTTGAGAAATAACAAGAAATATCTTTAAAAAAGATATTCGGCGGAATGAGTGGTTGAACTAAGGCTATATAGATGGGTGTGCAAAATTGAATTAAATTGAGGTTTTCAAAGAATATATATCTTGGATTGAAAAGCAAAAAATACAAGTATTCAATTGAAACAGTAACTTTTATTTAAAATGCAAAACTATCATGTACAGAAATGCAAAACAAAACAATAATTTAACTCATATCCTAGCTACTGGTAGGAGATCCTCACATTAATCTATTGTTCCATTCATAGAGTTTCTTGAAACAAACTATAGCATACACAATCTACTGTACTTCACTCTTGTAAATAATGATGAAACAACACAATTGTGTTTAACTCACTTGAGGCTATTCATATATAAAATATTGCTTTTAATGTATGGCAAATGTGTACAAATAGTTAACAATTAAAACAAATTGGTTGTAAACAATTATGAAACACCTAGCTTCCTCTGTATATCTATAAATAGATTTCAGATCATAGCATAATTTTGTCAATTCTGTGGCCTAGTGTAGTAAACAGACAGCCTGTATCTCTAAATTTTACACCCACAGTCCACATCATGTAAAACTGTAATGGGACATAAACCAGCCTACAGGGCTCCAGATAAGAGTGAGTAAACTAAACAAATCACATTTTTTCACCTCTTTTAGCACCAAACCCTATGGTATTACCACTCATTTTGATTGTCTTGAAGAGACAATTCATATGTATAGTGACACCACAGGGTTTAATGCACAAATAAAGATTTTAAGTTTTGAAACAATTCCCTTATCTGGAGCCCTGGCTTCTATCCAATCAGACTATTCAGTTTCAACAGGTGCTCTTAATTCTAAATTTCTGATCAAATATTATTGGTTGAAATGTGTGGCCAAATATTAAAGTGTGTCTAAATAGAAAACAGTCAGCTCCGCCGAAAAACAGACGACAGCTGTTTAAAATTGATGACGTCATTACTCATGGCAGTGCAGGGGTTATTTCAATATGGTCTGTACTTGCAAGTATTAACTTGACGTTCGGTCAAGATCCACATTGTTTGAAAGTCAACTTTAAAAGTCCTTCATATGAAGATACGATGATTGGGAAATCAAATTTGGAAATAAAATTACCTAGGATGATTGTAAAGCGTATATTTTCACCGCAGGAGAATGGTTGATATAGAATTAATTCTAGTTTAATTCCCAAGTGCATACGCCGTATATATACCACTGTTTACCTGCCTTTGATATTTTTCTTCAAGAAGTTACAGTGCCTAAGAGAATACTATTTTATCCCACGTTTGATAAGAAACTCGTGCGATTGACTTTCCTTAACCCTTTCACTCTCAATGGCGCCTTAAAGATCGATTGCAAAAAGTTTGGTTCCTGATCGGACGCCGCTAAACGCGGCGTCTGATCAGGACCCAAATTGTTTGACACTCTTATCGATATATATTAAGTCATACAACCTTAAATCTAACTATAAAACGTGTATTGCAGAAGAAAAAAATGAAACAGACGACAATAAGGCGGTGAATGGGGTAAAAATCTCCCGAATAATTTGGTCATGAAAGGGTTAACGGCGACTGATTAGGGTCCAAATTGTTTGCAAACGCGTTTTTAGGCGTCATTGACGGTGAAAGGGTTAACCCTTTCTATGCTGCAATCAGTATGTCAAACATATAGGGAATGCCGCATTACAATTCTTTGAAACCCTCAATTTCATACATTTTGCACACCCTTCTATAGCATATGATCTTCAAACACGCACTCTACTGAATCGCTATTTGAAAGATATTTCTTGTTCATGATGTTATTGGAAGCATGTGAAATGCAGCTTATATCACGAGGACTGGTACCACGTGTTACCGCCGACGCTGGACGCCCATTTTATGAAACACAAATCGTCGGTAAAATCGTGCCATCATAGTTGCTCAGATTTCTGCGACGTACAGTGGAGAATCTGTTATTCTTTCCCAATAAACGCGTTTACGCTAAAACTATTAATTGCAGTGCAAACAGTTTGGAGCCAGATCAGACGCCGGGTAACCCGGCGTCGGATCAGGCTCCAAACTGTTTGCCACCAAGATAAACAAGAATTATCAGAATTGTCCATAAGTTGTTATTTTCTACGTTTTAGTGCTTTGCGTTTGCGTACGTTTGCGTTTAAACGGGAAAGAATAACAGATTCTCCACTGTACCTCGAACATTCGTGCTATTGAGAAGGTCATCGTCATGGGTTTACAGCTGCAGTTTTAACCCTTTACCCAATAGAAGCGCCTTTTAGCGGATATGATTTATTCATCCGCTGAAGAAAATAGTTCCAATTTAATCAGTAATGAATATGTATTATATGGAATATTTTCTATATTATAGCACATGATAGCCTAAAGCAGGCTGAAAGTAAAGCAGAATGCGCCCTAAGGCGCATTCTGCTTTACTTTCAACCTGCTTTAAGTAGTCACCTATCTTAAGTACTAGAAATAGGCTATCAGGTAAAGGGTTAACCCTCACCCTGACAATCGAACTTGAATGAATGAATGAATGAATGGTGCTTTACGGTCCATCGACACAAGAAGGTCACCCAGAGCCGAAACAATCGATGGATGAGTTGAGTTTTACGGCACTGCGATACTGGGGCCCGTTTCATAAAGCTTCGTAACTTGCGAACTTCTTAAGCGTACGAAAGTCTCTTACGAAGTTCGTACGAAAAAAGTTAAGAGCGTTCCATAAACACGTTCGTACGAAGGGCAGTTGCGAATTTTCTTAGCTGCGAATTAGCAAGTTCTCTTCACAAAGGATGTAAGATTGGGTCATAGCAACGCACACTTCCGTTGAAAGCGCGACTGTGATAGGTTATAATATAGCGCCGATCGAAAAAACTTGAGATTTAATACCAAATTTACAAATAAAAGAAGTTCGGGTCACTTTACAGATTTCTTCAAATGAGCAATACAATTCGCAATAAAACCCCAAATCTGAGTTATGGTACAGTAAGACCTTTCTATGTTACCACTAAAACAAAACCCAATTGATTGTATAAAAGACAGCTGACCGCTAAAAGCAAAGTGAAAGCAAAACAGAAAACTCCCTACGGAACTTTCTGTTTTACTGTCACATTGCTTTACGCAGTCACCTGCCTTAAACACCAAATAATTTACACAATCAGTGGTCGTAGTAGATACGTTTTGTAGTAGAATTCGCCTTCATCGTGCACAAGGTCAACCGCGAACGCCGCACACGAAAAACTGATTATTCTGAAACATGTACATTTCACTTATCAACACTATCAACCCTAGCGACGAGTATAGTCGTAATTAACAATCGGTATACACGTGAAGAGAACACTTGTTCTATACAAAGAGTGACGACCCTGATCAGAGGGCTCCTTAAGGAACCTTCTGATCAGGGTATGCACTGTTTGTCACTTTGTAGTTCAATTTTAAATTCAACCCTAAATAGTCAAAAATGGACAAGATTTCATTGACAAGAGGAATTATCCATTCGAAGTTCCAGTGTGGAATGCGTTGATATACATGTTTTGGGGAAAAAGATATTGATCACCATATTCGTCACCAGGGTGATGTGTCTAAACAGGTGAATACTAATTAAACACCTCTCGACCTGCTAGCCGAGAATGTGTGAAATTATTTGCCAACGCTTCATGACCCGCATCAACACTTAATAAAGCCAACCCTGCAACCAGGGTCTGATTAATAAACCGTATATTTATCACAAATAGATATATATATGGCGTCATAAGATATGGTAAAACAAGTGACGTCCCAACGAATGTGAGCCGATGCTGGCGGTGGCTGCAGGGCATAGTGGGTGCATCAATATGCGACTTTGAGTGACTAAACTTTTTCTAAGCATCAACAACAACAATAAAACTAGCCTCATCAATGAACCCATGTGGTGTCATGTTTGCTACATATAACAATATTTATCAACTGTTCTATTCAATGCATATTAAAAGCAGGCTGAAAGTTGCAGACGGTTGGAGCCTGATCAGGCTTCAAACTGTTTGAAATGGAAATAATAGTTTTAACGTTAACACGCTTCTTGAACCATTGTAAATTCAGAACACCATCAATACACGAAGTTCCTTTAGGAAAGTTGCCCTGCATGAAGCTGACGTCCGTCTAAAGACTTCACCTATGTTTTAAATGGATGCTTAGTTCAATTGTTCAAGTTTAATAACGATTTTTGAAACAACATTCAAACTATATATGTCCTAGCCTTTCCTAAAGTATTTCAAACTAAAATCTTGATCCCTTCAATGCCTTACCCCGAGTACACTAGTGATCTGCAAACTGACCCAGCGCTTAAAACATTTGAGTTGAGTCTGAGTGTGTTCTCAAGCAGCTGTTTGGTCAGATAAGAGCCTAGGCTCAAATCTGACCAATCAAATGATTGAGAACGATTTCAGGCTCAACTCAAACGCTAAATATAAGCATTGGACCAGTTTGGAACCTGAATCTAACTGTTTGACACTAACTTCGATATTTCTTCAGTCAAAATATCTAAAAAAAAAATGAATTTAAGAAAAAAGCAGACGACAATTGTTAAAAATTGATGACGTCGTGGTAGTGAAAGGGTTACCTGTCCATATGTATGTCAATTTCATAGGATTCAACGTTCAGTCGGATTTGAATCATTATTACAGTCAATCTTACATTAAGATATCACTGAATATAATATTACAGATTGGTAATCTTAAAATCAGGAGGTTGCTTAACGTACATGTATGATAAAACAAAGCTGAAAGCTCCTACAGGAGCATTCTATACTATTTTCATCCAGAATTAAGCAGGCATCTGTCTTTAACCCATTCAACCCTAAATACATGTATCTCACGTGGGTATTTATTATCCCTTTGAACTCTCCTAGTATAATATTATGCATCTTGAACCAGTCTACTATTGCATTTTTGAAATTTCAACAAAAAGCGATTAAATATCAAACAGTGCAGACCCTGATAAGAGGGCTCCTATAGGAGCCCTCTGATCTGGGTCTACACTGTTTGCATATGTACTCAGTTATCTCTACAGAGGACTGTAGGGTTGAAACGGTTAAGCAGTCATCTGCCTTTAAAGATCTCTACGCTACTTCAATTAATTGTAGCTTGATACAAGATTACCTGCATATCAGATTATTAAATATCAGTGTTTGATGTCTCTGAAGATATAATTATTAATAACATACTACAGTGTTCCCTCTCTACAACGGCCCTCCCAACAACGACTCCCTCCTTACAACGACCCTTACCGCAATTCCATAAACGGGAAAATTATGCCTAACGCTTTTACTGCAGCAATATCGCCTGCTTAAAATTGTCCTCTGCTATTTTTTCTCAAAGCTACATATATGTGGAGATTTTGATAGAATAGATAATAATGACGAGTGACAAACAGCTTGATTCCAGATCAGACGCCGCGTTACGCGGCGTCTGATCTGGATTCAAGCTATTTGCTTATGGAAGCCAAGTCTTAATTTTCCCTCTCCATAACGACTCCCTCCGAACAAGGCACAACATCTGTGTCTCCCATTGGGTGTCGTTGGAGAGGGAGCACTGTATTTCAGAATACACACAGCAATAGCGAGACTGCATATTAACCAGGATCAGGATTAGATGGGCAAATTTCATCAACAGATGCTATCACCTGAAATTCATCTATCAATTATTTTAAGAACGATCATCTAAAGCACACAGATTGGACCATGACGAGTCATCGAGGAACTCGTAATCTGGTCCAGCGCTTATAAAGCTTTTGAGTTGAGTCTGAGTTCGTTCTCAAGCATTTGATTGGTCATATTTGAGCTTAGGCTCAAAAATGACCAATCAAATGCTTGGGAATGATTTAAGACTCAACTCAAACACTTTATAAGCATGGACCCTGATCTCGATCCAAGCTGACTTAAACAGTTATCCCAAGCAGTTGGGATCCAGATGAGAAACCAAATAACACTAAAATATAAAAACACAAATTTGCTGATACCTGTGTTAACCCTTAGCCTGCCACTCACGACTATAGCTCGATATGCAAACAGCTTGGATCCGGATGAGACGCCGAGTAACTCGGCGTCTCATCCGGATCCAAGCTGTTTGACACTCGGACAACATTTTCAGCAATTTTGAGCAACTTTGAAGCACTTTCAAACTTGAAGCAGACGAGAAATATAGCAGACGACAATTTATTTGGCGGGCTAAGGGTTAAAGGTTAATTGCGATGAAAATAGGTCAATATTTTCACAAATATGAAACACACGCTGTTTTTTAACCCTTTTACAATCACAAGCAACTTGACTCATCCGTTCCTGAAACTTCGAATGGACAAATTCCATTTCAGTTTCAAATTACGTCTAGTCCATATTACTACTTAGGTTAATTTTCTGCAATATATAGCAAAACAACGACTTATATTGCAGAATCTGACCACGGGCCTCCTTTAGGAGCCCTCTAATCTGGATATTCCCTGTTTTCATTGGACAATTTAACTGTTCATAGGTACATTGTTTGTTAAAGACGAGTCACGTATACCCGTCGCTAGGCCACCAGGGGTCGCCAGTGTCCATGCTTATAAAGCGTTTGAGTTGAGTCGGAAATCGTTCTCAAGCATTTGCCTAGGCTCAAATTTTACCAATCAAATGCCTGAGAACGAACTCAGACTCAACTCAAATATAAGCACTAGGCCGAAGGATTCAATGAGTTACTTTGGCTCTGCACCTTGTGTGGATCAATATCATAGGATATAGGACGTGTAACGTGGCGTCTGATCAGGGTCCAAATTGTGTGGCACAGTTATCAATATTTCTTCAGTCAGATCTTCAAATATTTGATATTTGAATAAAACTGAAAATATTGACTGACAATTGACATGTACATTATGTATTGTATGTGAATCGGTTAAAGTAGATTAAAAAATGACACTGAAATTTGAATTTTTATCTGAGTTTCAAACGATGTGGAACCTGATCAGACACCGGGTTACCCGTCGTCTGATCTGGTTCCACACAGTTTGCAATGGAAGTAACAGTTTTTGCACAAACGCGTTTATAGGGTCTTTCCCACGGTATGATGGGGGTTATAATTAAAAAAATTGCACTTACTTAGCAGGGCTGCCATTTCTCCGGTTTTTATTTGGATCTTAATCCTAGCAGATTGTAGCTTAAAGCAGGCTGAAAGTAAAGCAGAATGCGCCTTAAGGCGGTATTCTGCTAAAGCATAAATATGTTCAACCTGCTTTAAGTCACCGCGCTTGAAAAATAGAAAAATTGGAAATCTTAGGATTGTTCATGATCAACTTATGGCAGCCCTGTTGTAGTGTTGGATTTGTTCAATATTTTCACACCAATGAAGTGTTTTTATTCAACTTAAAGCAGTTGTCATAGCATTCATCGAGCTTGCAAGAACGATTTTAGTTTTTGTACATGTAAGTCTGTTTTACACACTTCGTCGTATTACAGTACAGGGGCCCGTTTTCATAAAAAGTCTCACTTTTTATTTATTTATTAATCTAATCCTGTCTTGTGACATCTCTTTGGAATCGTCTACTGTGCATTTCTGAAGCGTTTACAGTGCTCCCTCCCTACAGTGGCCCTCCGAACAACGATTCTCTCTTTACAACAACGCTTGCCACTGTTCCCTAAGCAAATCAAAACTTTCACTGCTTCAACACCGTCTGCTAAAATTATTGTCAGCTGTTTTTCTCAAAGTTACTTATTAGTGGACATTTTGACAGAATAAATATAAATGACAGGAGACAAATAGCTTGAATCCAGATCAGACGACGAGTTACGCGGCGTCTGATCTGGATTCAAACTGTTTGCAAATGTAAGCCAAGTGTAAAATTTCCCTCCATATAACAACTCCCTCTAAACAACACATACAATCATGATCTCTCCTTAGTTGTCGTTGTAGAGAGGGGACACTGAACAGTTGAGAATGTGTTATTCTTTCCCAATAAACGCGTTTACGCTAAAACTATTATTTCAATTACAAACAGTTTGGAGCCAGATCAGACGCCGGGTAACCCGGCGTCTGATCAGGCTCCAAACTGTTTGTCACCAAGATAAAAATAAATTATTAGAATTGTCCACAAGTTGTTCTTTTCTACGTTTTAGCGCTTTGCGTTTGCGTACGTTTGCGTTTAAACGGGAAAGAATAACAGATTCTCCACTGTAACTTCATTCGTATCTAAGGGGGAATGGCAACCCTTAAAATGCGGGTTATTGTTGATTGTTTAACCTATTTTATACCTGGATATTGCAATGAACTCTACCTAAGTGCATGCTGGAAGATTCTATTATAGATATACATGTACAATGGGATAGAAGGATACTGTATGGTTTTTGTTCTTTATATCACAACAATTCACATGCAATAACAAATAGTGCAGACCACTGTTTGCCAATGTCCTCTTTAACCCATTACCCCAAAGCCTGTTTCTAGTATTGAACATAGGTGGCCACTTAAAGCTTTACTTTCAGCCTGCTTTATGCTATTATCTTCTAGGATATAGAAACTATTTCTTATGCTACATATTCATGACTGTATAAAAGGGGACGATTTACTTCGATGGTAGAATATGGGTAATGGGTTAATAGACACTAGACTCTTACAGTGGAGAATCTGTTATTCTTTCCCGTTTAAACGCAAACGTACGCAAACGCAAAGCACTAAAACGTAGAAAAGAACAACTTTTGGACAATTCTGATATTTCATGTTTATCTTGGTGGCAAACAGTTTGGAGCCTGATCAGACGCCGGGCTACCCGGCGTCTGATCTGGCTCCAAACTGTTTGTAAAAGAAAAAATAGTTTTCGCGTAAACGCGTTTATCGGGAAAGAATAACAGATTCTCCACTGTAAGGGTATTTTGTCAGTCCTTTGATGGAACCCCCATTGTTCTCGATAGGCGTTAAATTAACTGTAAACGCATGCAGCATATGCTATACCAATCTCAGTTTGCCTTGTGAGGCCCAAACATATACATACTCAAGAGGTTTTTCAATGGTTATTTCTAACCAAACTATCAAATATAACAGTCGGGCCTCACACGAGACTCTTCAATGATTCAAACTAGTACATGTATGCACAGAAAGCATGAGTTTTGCCTGGGAACTCTCTGACTAGGTGTTGTCATCAAAAGTAGGTCAGGACATGTCTTTAAATGGGTTGATGTAGGACAAGAGTAGGGCAGAAAGTTCTCTTCTGTTACTACGACCCTGCTTCAGGCTTCCAACTGTAGAGGTTGCGCTGTATTTCAAAACACCATGCCTCAATAACGTGTCATTACCATTGCACGCAAGACATGTGCATGCCATCTAACAAAATGGTGCATGGTTCCTTTACAGTGTCGTGCGTATGTTTAAAACATGATATGTCGTTTTAGTGGCCTACTAACGATTAACACATTCAACCCTAGCGACGAGTGTACTCGTCATTTACAAACAGTGTATCTATATGGATAACACTTGTCCTATGGAAACAGTGTAGACCCTGATCAGAGCGCTCCTTAAGGACCCCATGATCAGGTTCTACACTGTTTGTCATTTTGAAATTTATTGTTCAAATCAAGCCTTAATAGTAAACAATGGACTCGACTTAATTTGCAATTGGAATTGTCCATTAAAAGTCTCAGGGGTGAACGAGTTAACAAACTAACGCTGCAGACAATGGCGGGCAAAAACTGGGTTCAGACTAT
Organism: Gari tellinella; assembly: GCA_922989275.2. Lineage (NCBI taxonomy): Eukaryota > Metazoa > Mollusca > Bivalvia > Cardiida > Psammobiidae > Gari > Gari tellinella. The sequence continues at coordinate 87,700,735 of OV277859.1, forward strand.
ACATGTAATTATGGCACTACAAGACAAGTGGCGGCACAATAAACGCAAGCTAAAACGACCATTCAAATGAACACACTCTGTTACTTTCACAGTGTAGAAAATGTTATTCTTTCCCGTTTAAACGACAGAAAAACAACTCACAATGCAATAAAAAGTAAACATTTACAGTTTAATTTAAAAAATAGACTTTGACGTTTTATTTTTTATCGAGGTGGCGAACAGTCTAGAGGGGGGGGGGGGGGGCTCTAATAGGGGGAGGGCCAGCTCTAATGTTGTAAGAACTTGTGGCCCGACCCCTTTTCTTTGAGAAAAGGAAATATAATATGTTTTAACTACCTTAACGGTCTGGAGCCTGGTCAGACGCCGGGCCACGCGGCGACCTGACCAGGATCTAGACTATTTGCAATGAACAAAAGATTTTGAACTTCAACGCCTAATTTGGAAAGAATAAATGGCTATACTGTGTAGTGCGGTATTGAGTTGAGTGCGGACGATGTGGACAACAATGTACAATTAGTATAAAACTATATCGTTAATTAACATGATTTCTCCATTCCAGGGATAGCCTAAAGCCATTCTGAGCTCATTACATACATGTATACAGCCAATTGTATATGTTACATGGATTAAGTGTAATCAGTGAATACGTGAAATCCATGAAAATCAGGGATTTCACGGAAACCCTGAATCTCCCCACAGGTACTTGACATCTAGATCTATTACCCCCAACCCCCCCCCCCCCCCTTTTAATTTTTTTTTTTTTTTTTACTATACTTCTATTATAGATACATGGTAAACAGCGCAATTCGACACCATGTCTTTACTATCGACTTAAACTGATGCTAAACTGTTAAAGTGATGACTCGATCGCCGATATTCTCTTGTGGTACCCTCGGGAAAGGATTAATTTATCAATATCTACTCTTTTTTTTTTATCAAATAACGCCACAGTACGTGAATTATAACGAAAATGTGCATCAAAAAGTTTTATGTCGTTCTCACGGTCCTCTCCCCATGGCAACGAGCCTACACGAATGCGAGAAACTTTGTATGAACGTTCATTAGACCATGCTATTTCAATAAAACGTTTAAAACCAATAGCACTGTCATGCTAGTACAAATCTATTAATTGGATGAAAAAAGGGACATTTCTTCAATTCCCTAAAACGCTAACTGATTACGCGTAATCCCTAAAAGGAACAGGGATTTTACGTAATCCCTGATTACACCTCATCCCTGTAACATATACATGTACACGTACGTGTATATTAAAGCCGCATTGAGCTTTTGAGAAACCTGCATAAAACGGTTGTTTGGGGTCCCATTTGAACTACGTGGGACGTGATTCTTTCACAAAAACCGGTTTTATCTAAGCAATTCGCTTTTTAAATTTTATTTATAATATTTTTGTGCTAGCACCAATTAAAAAGCCTCCCTTGTGAATGGAAAGAAGGACAACTCTGTAAATACAGGGCTCCAGATAACGGAAGTATTTCGAAAACTTAAATCTTTATTTCTGCTTTTAAACCCAATGGTGTCATACTCATTAAAAGTGTCTCGAATAGACGGTTTAATCAGTAGTAACACCATAGCATTCGGTGCTGAAATGAGTGAGAAAATGTAAGATTGGTTCAGATTACTCTCGCTTACATGTTTAGCTGGAACATCTGGATAACCCTTATTCTGCTGCACAGACGTCTGCTTCGACATTGTCGTCTGCAAAATGTGTTCAGTTTAGATTTATGCATTGTTTTAATTAAACAAACCTTAAGACGAGTGTCAAATAGTTTGGATCCAGATGAGACGCCACGTTACGCGGCGTCTTTTTAGATTCAAATAGTTTGTAAACTCCGTAAAGTAGGCACAGGGTTAAACACTATGAGATTCAATAACAACGTATACATATCTTTCACTGTGGGTAAACGGTCAAATAAACCTATAGAGAATGTATACATTGAGCTTGCTGAAAATGACTGTTTCAGCCTCGTCCGCTCTCTAACTCAAACATTTCTTTTTGGATCTTCACCAAACTTGCTACAAATGTTTATTAGTATAGAATCTAGGTCAGGTTCAATAACTAGCAAAGTCGCATAAGGCATGTCTGAGTTATTGCTGAAAAATGCTGAAACAGTCATTTTTTAATACATAAAGGGCAAACACTCAGATATGCCACATGCGATTTTTGTAATAATCAAACTAAACCTAAATTTTATATACTTAAACATTTTCAGCAAGTTTAATGAATATCCGATAAAAACTGTATGTGTTAGAGTGCAAAAAGTGACTGAAACCGTCATTTTTCATTAATAAACAGGCAATAACTTAGATATACCTCATGCGCTTTTAGTAGTAATCATACTAAACCTTGATATTATATCAATAAATATTTTCAGCAAATTTGGTGAAGATCCAATAAAACGTATTTGTGTTAGAGAGCAAACCTTGCTGAAAACAGTCATTGTTTAATACATAAAGGGCAAAAACTTAGGTATGCCACATGCGATTTTAGTAATAATCAACCTAGACCTGAATTTTATATGAATAAATATTTTCAGCATGTTTGGTGAATATCCGATAAAAACTGTTTGTTTTAGAGTGCAAAAATGACTGAAACAGTCATTTTTTATAAATTAACAGGCAATAACTCAAAAACACCTTATGCGATTTTAGTAGTAATCAAACTAAACCTTGATTTTATATCAATGAACATTTTCAGCAAGTTTGTGGAAGATCGGATAAAAGATATTCGAGTTAGAGAGCGGACAAAAAAGTGTGATAGTCTAACTGACTGCTGGATCGACCGTCGAAGGTAATTGCGGTTGCACACGGTGATGTTGACTCCGGCTGTATCACGTGATACTAAGCCGTGTGGTAAGGTTTATGGCAGACGCTCTATTTTCGGTTTGTTATGATTTTAAATCGCCCTTTTTGGTGATTTAGGTCCGTCTTCATCATTTCATAGATCAGTTTGGCCCATTAGAATGTTCAAACATTATTATTAACCGTTATTGTATTACAGACATTATGAAAAGGTCTGAAAACACAATGGGACTTTAAGCATTTAGATAAACGACACTACATGTATTTACTTATCACGCTAATTTAAGAATGTTTATTTTCTTTTTAAAAGAAAATGTCAAAAACCACATTTGGAATGATTTTTGTTGAAATAATTGCCAATATCTTCCGCTAGCAGAGTTCATGTTTCAAAAAAATATGCTCGCAGCGTATTCTAAGTAACGAATTCAGTTACTAGGCTAGCGGTCATGTGTCTTTAACATGAAATTAGTGGATGCTACCTAATTAATATGTCGTTTTCTGAAATAGATAATCATACGTTCATAACGCCAGTCGCACTCTGTGGATATTGACATTTTCTGTTTCATTTGAGCTTAATTACCACCATCATATCTCCATGCCTTTCATTTGCGCCTCTCTCTCGAAATCTGATATACCAATTAAATGGTATGATAACAAGTCCCTTGTCAAACTGGATGTTTCTTGTCACTCCGCCCCTTACATGACCTTTGATTTGACACATTATGCTAGCGTAATCGTTACGTTTGCAGATATCAGTTTAATGTAGGATAAACGTAATGGAGAAAGCTCCATTGGCAGCTTTTCACATTACTTTGATCCTACATTAAGCAACCACCTGACTTAAAATGGCTCTTATATCCTTACAGGGCTGCCGTAAATTGACATTATAAATCCTAAGATTTCCATACTTGCATTTTTCAAGTGCGATTTAACGAAACGTACCTTTACCCATTAGCCTTGTTCTTGTTTTGTTGACATGCGACTACTTAAAGCAGGCTGTAAGTAAAGCAGAAAGCGCCATACGGCGCATTCTGCTTTACCTTCAGCCTGCTTTAAGCTACTATGTTATGGGGAAATAAATCCGGATATTTAGAAAAAATCCGGAGAAATGACAGCCCTGTCCTTACTTGTAAAGGTTATACGAGATAATATTTGCATACAAGCACACACATACATGTACAATGTACACGTGTATCCGCCTCTATCGAGTCTTAAGTAGAGACAATCGCCTAAAGCAAATTTTCTAAACAGTTTGGAAACAAAAACAAAGAGTCTTATAGGTTTATTTATATCTTAAAGTTTGAGATAATAAGATCACAAGAAAAGATATAAAAAACAAGTTGGATTCTATTTTGAGTTCTTTACACCCACAAAATGGTCTGCAAAATCGTACATGTATTCCTCCTTTGACGACCCCAGACTTCACTTCCATGGTTTAGTATTGACAAGGTTAGCTTACTATCTAAGTTCCGATATATGGATTAAACTTTAGACTGTGAACATTTATAGATATACCATGTAATATAATACATCGTTTAAAAGTTAAATGCGCCAAAAGGCGAATTTGAAACAGCTTAGATCCTGATCAGTCGTCGCTTAACACAGCGTCTGATACAAATACATGTACAAATTATTCGAAATTCGTCCCTAGGTTTCCTCAGTTAAAATGTATACACCTTAAGTTGACTAAATTTTAACCCTTTCACTCTCAATGACGTCATAAAGCGCATTTGCAAACGGTTTTGAGCCTGATCAGACGCTGCATAATGCGGCGTCTGATCAGGATCAAACCTGTTTGCCACTTGTTTTGAAATTACATCAGTTAAAAACTGCCTTAAATCTTACTTTGAAACGATATTGCAGACAGCACTATTGAAGCAGACGACAATATGGCGGTGAAGGGGTGAACACCACCCGACAAATTTGATCATAAAACGGTTAAATAACAATTTGAAAACATACGAGACTGTCGTAGATGTTGGTAGTGTGCAATTTATACAGGGATGAATATGTACCATAAAAATATATTCTAAACCCTAGCAGATGACAGCTTAAAGCAGGCTGAAAGTAAAGCAGGATGCGCCTTAAGGCGCATTCTGCTTTACTTTCAACTTGCTATAAGAAATCACCTGTCTATAGAATTAGAAACAGGCTATGGAGTAATGGGTAAACTCGTACAGTGCTGGATATCCAAATGGACTCTCCCTATTTATTTATTTTAAAAAAAAAAAAGAGTGTGGTCTATATGGGTGTGTTTACAAAATATCCTCCAGGAGCTCTCTGATCTGGTTCTGCACTTTTTGAAAAGAAAGGAATTCTATACTCGTTTCCTACATGTACAAGTAAGGGTTACTCCGTTACCCCATAGAAACGCCTTGAAACGCATTCAATATATTCCTCCGCGGAAGAAAATAGTTCCAGTTTATTGTCATGTACATGTACCATGTGAAATATTTTCTATATCCCCTAAAATTGCAGCTTAAAGCAGGCTGAAAGTAAAACAGAACGCGCCTTAAGGCGCATTCTGCTTTAATTTTAACCTGCTTTAAGTGGTCACAGTCTTCAAAACTAGAAACAGGCAATGGGGATAAAAGGTGAACGCATAAAAGTTGATACTAATCTACCTGTAGGTACCACATACAATGGAGAAAACGTTATTCTTTCCCAATAAACGCGTTTACGCTAAATCTATTATTTCCCAGGCAAACAGTTTGGAGCCAGATCAGACGCCGGGTAACCCGGCGTCTGATCAGGCTCCAAACTGTTTGCCATCCAGTTTAAAATGAGTCGTCAAAATTGTCAAAAAGTTGTCATTTTACCCTTTGTAATGCAATGCGTTTGCGTTTGCGTTTGCGTTTAAACGGGAAATAATAACGTTTTCTCCACTGTAGTAATATAGATGTTTTCATCCTTCCATCTTTCTATTACAACCCTGAGTACGACAGTAATGGAATACACTATCAACCATGTACAGTGGAGAAAATGTTATTCTTTCCCAATAAACGCGTTTACGCTACAACTATTATTTCCGATGCAAACAGTTTGGAGTCAGATCAGACGCCGGGTTACCCGGCGTCTGATCAGGCTCCAAACTGTTTGCCATCATGACCATCATTAAAGATCAGAATTGTCCAAATATTGTACTTTTCTGCGTTTTAGTGCTTTGCGTTTGCGTTTCGTTTGCGTTTAAACGGGAAAGAATAACGTAGTCTCCACTGCACTAAATAATCATTCAATAATGAAGAATACATGACTCTGAAAACAGATGACTGCTTAATACAAGACAACACTGGTGTAAAAGTGCCTTAAACAATCCTGGTGCCATACTGTTTACTATAATGAGGTATCGCCTAGTTTTGATTATAATCCACGTGAGTGTTCATGATAAGCCGCATAGTACAGGATTGGGTGTACTATTATTATCTGATAGGATTAATATAAAACGATTATAAGCTATATGTATTCCTGCATTGATAATAAGTTATTAATAACAAATATCAACCAGTCACAGTATTATCTGTCTTAAACGATCAAGTATTGAAAACAAATGCATTTTTAATGAAAGTGGCTGCTTAATATAGGGCAAAGGTGATGTAGAAAGTTCCGTTATAATGCAGAAGTTACCTCTAGATGCTATGTGCACTACTTTAGCCTTGCATTAAGCTGTCACCTGTCTTAGTAATTGACAATAAGACATATTCTGAGAGTCGCTCAAGAGAGGGAAGATTGTAAGTGGATAAATGTATCTATTGCACATATTATCAATATGCCTCTAAGCTTACGCTTTATACTATTTAATGAAAAGAGATTGTCGATATGTATTGTGGAGAAAACGTTATTCTTTCCCGTTTAAACGCAAACGAAACGCAAACGCAGTGCATTAAAATGGGTAAAATGACAACTTTTTGACAATTTTGACGACTCATTTTAAAGTGAGTGGCAAACAGTTTGGAGCCTTATCAGACGCCGGGTTACCCGGTGTCTGATCTGGCTCCAAACCGTTTGCCATGGAAATAATAGTTTTAGCGTAAACGCGTTTATTGGGAAAGAATAACGTTGTTTTCTCCTCTGTACGCTTTTGTACTATTTAATGAAAAGAGACTGTCAATATGTATAGTACCAGACGTTAATCTTTCCCAATAAGCCAATTTTAATGGTCGTTATAGAGAGATTTTTCTGTATTCTAGTTTAAGTGTCTTATATTTTGGAGTATCATAAGACGCCAAGTAACTAACGCGTATTAACTATCAACTATGGTCATACAATGAGGAGAAGACGTTATTATTTCTCACTAAACATATTTGGGCTAAAACAATTATTTACATAGCCCACAGTTTGGAGCTACATGTAAATCAGATTCCGGGTAACGTTAACCGTTTCACCGCAAATTCCGCTAACACTAACATTTGCACCCATATCAGTACTTCTAAGTTTGATAGCTTCATCCTGCTTCAAGCAACTCTGTAAAAACTAATCGACCGTCTATCGAAATCGAGAAATCGATTGGATTTTGATTATGAATGAATTGGATTCGGATTTCCCATTTATATAACTCGTTTTAGGTTCGTTTTAGTTAGCAGTAACTTTATACGGTATTACGCTAATCTAAAAATAAAACAGTTTAGATAGATATCTACTCAACATCATACTCATGTTAAAGAAAACATTTGCATGAATTGTTTACAAAAAATAAACACTTTCAAAATTCAGTTTAATGGATAATAACTTTTACTTTAACATTAGAAAACCAAAAATTACAGTATTGAGTAAGATTGATAGACATAAAAGTATTGATAATATTATATAAAAATATTTTTTTAGATCTTTACTCCATAGCCTTTTTCTAATTTTGAAGACAGGTTATCACTTAACGCGGATTGAAAATAGAGCAGAATGCGCCTTAAGGCAGCCTGCTTTAAGCTACCACCTGCTAGAAAATAGAAAATACTGGTTATGATACATATTTATGATAGTATAAATTGAAACTATTTTCTTCAATGGAGGAATAAATTAAATGCGTAAAATGATCATCTACAGGATAAAGGGTTAAGATAAGAGAAAAGCTATGAAAATGACATTGTTTCGAACAACTTTAGTCAATACTGTGTTACACTTGGCGTGTGTGTTATAGAGAAGGGTGTGGTGCATACGTTCCGGTTTATACAGAACTAAATACAAACTCAATGCTAATTAAATGTCGAAAATGACGACAGGTGTTTTTCATCTTAGTAAAAAATAATTACAGTTTGAACCCTTATCTGACGTCGAGTTACTCAGCGTCTGGTCAGGCTCCAACCTGTTTGCAATCTTAAGCATTAACGCGGGTTTCCTACTGTAAGCTTCTACCAAAATATAACGCAAAAGTTCCGTCTTGAAATATGGGTAATGGCTTAATGCAATAAAGACTGTATCTACATGTATTATGTAAACCTTGTTCCTCCATGAGCAACAACCATTTGAAATGAGACATAAGTAAAAATACCTATACTTATATGTCGAACTCCATTAAGTCGAATTTAGTCGTATTTCAGCGGTTTAATTCTATTAGTTCACTATCGCCTAGGTCGAACATATCCGTATTTCAAAGTTAAAACGTGGCTTAGCCACGTTTTAATTTTGAAATACGAATATTTTCGACTTAAGCAATTTCGAGATATCAACTTTCGACTATATTCATGTTTCATCAAAGAACTATCGCTTCACACTACTCTGGTTTTGTATTTACTTTAAGACATTGAAAGAGCTTAAGAAGTTTTCTTTTTAACCCTTAAGACGGTATTGGGTGAAACAACTTAGCTTCTTAAATGTGCTACAAACAGTTTGGATACACTTATACATGAGAATTTTATCGTACATAGATTTAAAAAAAAAAAAAAAATGCTCTAATGATAGGAAATGCTTACTAGAAGTTGTCTGATAGCGAACAGAATTTATTGTGGTTGACAAAATTAATTTGTAATGCTCACATAGATATATATGTTAAAAATAAAATAAAGCAGAATAAAGTCAAATTTACTCACCGTTCGAGTTCTAAACCATGTTTTACCCCTGGCTGTAGACAACGTTAAAGAGATGAATCCTTGTTCTGTAAAGCGACGTTTCATCTTTTAGAGCTATTTCATGTTCTCTCGCAATTGCGTCTCTTAGCCTTAAGCAATCTATGTTAATGTCGTCTGCATGCAACAGTCTTCAGGACTAATTTAGCTGCATTTTCACCCATAAAGTATCACCAGATTGTCAAACAGTTTGAATCCAGGTGAGACGCCGAGTAACTCGGCGTCTCACCTGGATGCAAACGATTTGAAACAGTTATCACAAAATCTTCCGTGGCGTGCAGTGTTCGGTTCATGACTTCGCTTTGAAATCTGTCCTTTTTTGACGAGACGAATTCTCATATTCTTTCTGCCCAAGGCTTAAACGTCTAGTTTAAAACCGACTTGGAGAATATGTCTAAGAATGCCATCCGCCTGTTTCAAGAAATTCGCTCTTCTTGCACAGTAAATCTAAGCCAAAAATAAACTTCTCTCGTATGATGGTTCCGCACAAGTTGCCTAAGTTTCTTCTGAAGAGCAGTTTGGAAAAATACATGTTGACAGTTCAAAGTCTTTAGCGAAACTGTTGCCTTGATTCCATTGTCAGTCACTCACATTGGAAGTTTGTCTGGTGTGTCTCCCAGGAGTCACGTGATCACCAGGTAATACGACACGTATCAACCCTGAATCTGTCTTTCGCGACATAACTGGTACTTTGCAAACAGTTTGGATCTAGATCAGACGCCGAGTACCTCGGCCTCTGATCTATATCCATACTGTTTGGCACCAGTATTTAGGTTTCATAAATAAAAAACTGAATTAATTTAAAGTTTAATGATTTTGCAGACGACAATTTCAAAGCAGGCGATTCTACGACAGTAGAAATGGTAAACACTCACAATTCTAATGTCTATTTTACTCTCAACTATTTTCATAAACAGCCTGGATCCTGATCAGACGCAATGTGACTCGCCATCCTACTAGTATCCAACCTGTTTTACAGTCAAATCGTGCCATTATTTAAAAAAGTGGTCAAACTTTATACGAGATTTTTTTCCAGTAGACGACAATTTAGAACAATAAGGGTTCGTTTGTATTGATTTTCGGTTCAAGTGACACTTTGTAAAATCTGATCTCCTGTAGAAATAGCCCAAATGTCATCATCTTCATAGCTAACGCTGTTCAAAATGAAATCGCTCAGAAAGTGACACGTGGACCTTACTCCACGCGCCCTGAAATTGATACACCTTTTGCCCACTGGTACATCGGAACAGGTGATTGGATCATGTGACAGTATCTCATGAAATGGACATAGCTGCTGAAACTGAATCAGAATGGAATTGAAAACTGTCGCCAGTTTACTGTACAAAGTCAGGGCTACCATAAGTTGCTTATGAAAAACCAAATATTTCAAAATTTTCAAGCAAGATTTTTGGAATCGTACCTTTTCTTTAACTCTTTCGCTGCTCTATATAACACTAACATAATTATGCCAACAGTTTGGATCCAGATCAGACGCCGCGTAACGCGGCGTCTGATCTGCATTTAAACTGTTTTACACCCATAATTATCAACATTTCCTAAGTAAAACACATCAAAATTTTACAAGTAAGAGCAGAAATCCAAAGATTTCGGGAAAACCCGTAGATCCGGAGAAATTAAAAAATAACCCGAATATTTCGAAAATTTCCCCAGAAATGGCAGTCCTGCAGAGAGAACTCATAAGGACGAATCCACTGCATAAAGTTATGCCCCAACTCAGCCTCACCCAGAGTTCCCAAAAAACGAATATTCTATTACAAAATTAATATAACAGTTACGAAATTAGATTTCCTTTCTGGTTTAATTCGTTTACCGCCAAACTTTAACGCCTGTTAAATTCGACAAAATATTTCAAAGTTCATGTTTTTAAATTTTAATCTTTGACTGTTTTATTTATTTCTAATTAGATCGTTTGCGTTTTAACTTGCAAAAACGGCTACATGTTTATACCTGTTGACACAGTAGGAGTAAAATCAAATAAGCATTTGCTTTCCCATCCTAATGTATATGACCCGTGCTATGGGAAAACCTTACTTATTACATTGCAAACAATGTAGATCAAGGCTTGATCTACACTGTTTGACTACCACATGCATCTAAAGTATTTTACGTTGCTGTGTTAAATACAGTATTTGGCAGTGTAGACCAAACTCAGATACAGAGCCTGTGGTGTATACCCCTTCACCACTATAGTGTCGTCTGCTTTAATATTGTTGTATGCAATATCGTTTCAAAGTTAGATTTAAGGCAGTAGAACTGAAGTAATTTCTTTAACCCTTTCCCCCATAGAAGCGACTTTTAGCGTATTCAATTTATTCCTCCGCTAAAGAAAATAGTTCCAGTTTATACCCTCATGAACAATTACCATTACAAATATTTTATATAGCCTAGCAGAGTTTAGCTTAAAGCAGGCTGAAAGTAAAGCAGAATGTGCCTTAAGGCACATTCTGCTTTACTTTCAACCTGCTTTAAGTGGTCACCTGTTTTAACAACTAGAAACAGGCTATTGGGTAAAGGGTTAACCTAGTCATACGCCGCGTCAGGATAAAAATGTTTGCCAATGCGCTTTATGACGTCATTGAGAGTAAACGGGTTAATAGAGTTAGTATTGAGACTCGATTGTATCATAAAATAAATTGTGTACATCAGAGTACTTTGTCTAGATATTGTTGATTACTCTTAGTAATGTTTTTACTCTTAATGTTTGCACCTATTTTATTTGTGAAATCAGCGTTGGAACCTTTCCATTATCTGATTTCTCGGTGTCAAAATGTAATGTTTTATATGTGTGTATTTTATGGCATGAGATGCCATTTATACCATCTCTTATAAGGAATGGCGTTGCGCTATTTGAAAGCTATTGTATATGCTTCTATGTACATGTATATTGAATGTGCAATGATGAGTTGTAAATAAAGATTCCATCTATCTATCGAAAATAAGATTCTTGATCAGATTTGATATATTTTTATCGATATCGTACTAGATTCTATTATACCTTCTGTCCCCGTGGGGTTAGGGCGTCCGCCTCGGAAGCGGGAGATAGATGGTTCGAATCCCGACGGAGGCTGGGTATGAACTGATGTGTCGCAATGTAGTTAAACGAATTGTTTATCGTATGCCCATCTCTGCCAGGCGCCCGGCAATAAGAGAAGGGATTCGGAAGGCCCTGTGCGCACAAAATATATGTATCAAGTAAGTCAAATTGCCCACTGGCCTTTTCAATAGGGATGACACTTTAATAAACAAAGCTTTTTCTATGTTTAGCAGGTATTGACTAGACGCCGAATTGCCCGGCGTCTTGTCTGGATTTTAGTAATTAACCTATAAATACGCATTTTTACACCTCTCATTTATTCCCCCACTGAAGAAAACAGTTCTAATTTATTCAGTCATAGATATGCACCATAAAAAATATGTTTTTCATCCCAGCAGATGTTAGCTTAAAGCAGGCTGAAAGTAAAGCATAAATAGCCTTAAGGCGCATTCTCATTTATTTTCAACCTGCTTCAAGTGATGACAACTGTTTGACAATTTTGACGACTCATTTTAAACCGAGTGGCAAACAGTTTGGAGCCTGATCAGACGCCGGGTTACCCGGCGTCTTATCTGGCTCCAAACTGTTTGCAATGGAAATAATAGTTTTAGAGTAAACGCGTTTATTGGGAAAGAATAACGTTTTCTCCACTGAAATTAAAAAACTAAACTAAAATAATTAATTAAAATCTGGCTATATAGGTTAATGGGTTAAATGGCATTCAATGCGCGAGTATCGCAATAATAGTTACATGTTAGTTTATGGGATAAGCATAAAGCTAATGCTTCTTTTAATAATTACGTATGTTGACGACTATTTGCAAACAATTATGATCTGGATGAGATTCCGAGTTCGACATTCAAGAGATGGGGATGGACAAGTCAAAATCAGGTACATTTGTTATTCGGAGGGCCATTGTAGGGATGGAGCACTGTAGTTTATAGTTAGACATATTGAAGTACTGTTTTAACAAAATATTGGAATGTAACAAAGTTCGCCAATTGCAAACTTTGTTCAAATACGGGCTTATAAATAGAATACTGTACCTTAGAACAAATGTACATGATTAACCTGTTTTTTGCCATCAAATTAGCCTTAAAACTAGTGTACACGTATGATTTAGATCAAAAAGTCCACACCAGGTAGATCAGTAAAACTTTAAGCAACTTTATTTTGTTAACAACATTCAAGAATTGGTAAAAATGATTCACGTTTGTTTTTGAAATTTCATCACACATCACTGTCGAACCTAAAGAGAACATACATATATATATCTAAATATAATGCAAACAGTTCATGCAATGATATTGGTTTTCGATACTTGCGTCTACATATTAAATTGAAAATAATTGCTAAAAATGTCCAAAATTAGTCAGCATTCCTTAAAGATATATCAAATATATGAATTTCACTAATTGCGGCTACAAATTAACTTGACAAGTATTGCCAAACATGTCCACAACTGGTCGGCATTCCTTTGAGATGTATCAAATATCTGCTATATATTGCATGAATTGCATTACTTTAATGTTCAGTCATGTTTCAGTGAATATTCATTCCATATCAAACATCCTAATATAAATTTTTATATGAACTCTATAAGCAGTTCGATGCTTACGCTAAACGTTTCTGTAGAGAATGAAGTAAAAGTGTAAGAAACAAATGTCAAATAAGCACACGATAAAAGATAACATATAAACGAAAACATGTCTTTCTTTACACTGCATGATATTGTTGAACTTCAATATTTAATATTGAATTCCAATACTTGCGGCAATGCATAAAACCTGAAATTCTAAAACAGGCCAGCATTTCTTAAAAACAATTCATGTATCAATAACTTTGTCTTGTTTTGCTTGCACTGCATTACTATAATGTTAGGCCCTTAGGAAATCTTCATTCCAAATACTAACGTCCTAGAGTATTATATTTTATCCATCAAATTGTTAATTACGTAATAATAGCATCAAAACTTTCGGCTAAATTTTAAATCTTGAAAGTTTAGCCAAATAGGAGTCCAAAAATACAGTAAAATCTAATTATTATGACCACTAAAGCGAATGCTTATTGATTGAAGAAAAGGCAGGAGTTTTCTGTTTTGCTTTCACCTTGCTTTGAGCAGTCACCTGTAGTAAAACCGTACAAATTAACATAATTTAGTAGTCGTAATAGAGAGGTTTTACTGTAAGTAAATTATTTTAAAAAGTCTAAACTGTTTTTTCTGTTTTCACTACACAACATAATTATATCAATGTTCAATCCGTAGAGAAAGTTTAACAATTTCCTCTCTGAAGATTTCATTTATGGACAATTCCAGTTTCCAATTCAGTCTAGTCTATATTTGACGATGTAGGGTTTTTTATTTGTTCGTTCTTCAATGTGGTGGTATATCACAGATAGTACAGCCGTGCAGAGACTCCTTCAGAAGCTCTCTGAGCGTTGTCTCCACTGTTTGGATAACTGTACTTTTCATGTGTACACTGTCTGCAAAGGACACGTGTATACGTGACTAGGGTTCAACGGGTTAAACGAAATATCAGTTTCCTACTGGTAATATTTCATGGAATATTACATTATACATTTGTATTAGTGAATTTCAACACTTACACCAAAACCGTAACCTCTGCTGACAGCGGCGACTACGTACGCGCCTCTAGAATTAAAATGAAACGTGTTCACCGAGCAGAGATATTATGATACATGTAGTTTGATACTACAGTGCTCCCTACAGCGACACCCAATGGGAGACACAGATTGTGTGTGTTGTTCGGAGGGAGTCGTTACAGGGAAGGAATTTTAAGATTTGACTTACATTTGCAAACAGCTTGAATCCAGATCAGATGCCGCGTTACGCGGCGTCTGATCTGGATTCAAGCTGTTTGTCATTCGTCATTATACTTATTCTTATCAAAATGTCCACTTGTATGTAACTATAAGAAAAAGCAGCAGATGACAATTTAACTAGACAATATTGCAGCAGTAAAAGCGTTAGACATAATTGTCCTGTTTAGGGAACTACGACAAGGGTGGTTGTAAGGAGGGAGTCGTTGGTCGTTGTTGGGAGGGCCGTTGTAGGGAGAGAGTACTGTATTTCATTCGTAAGTGGTGAACACACAGTACCAGCCTCTCTACACCCTAATGCGCACACTAAAACCTGCCAATTTGAGTGTCAAATAAGTTGGTTGTTCCGCTTCTTAGTGATCTGGCCTCACGGTTATGAAGGGTTTTAAATGAGTTTGAGATCGTTCTCAAGCATTTGATTGGTCAGTTTTGAGCTTTTGCTCAGCAAAAGCTCAAATCGGACCAAGTAAATGATTGAGAACGATCCAAGACTCAACTCAAAAGCTTTATAGCCTTAGACCATGAGCTCTAACTATTCAGCACTTAAGCGGTACATTAAACCTTAGCAGAAACAACAATAACAACTAAGTCTTTGAAAATGCTACTCGTAATTCCGCAAAGGCCTGTGTTTCTTGCGCTCTTAACTTGCTATTTATCTTGGTAAGTGTTGTTCCTAATCTGATTCAGTCATACACACATTTAAACAACGTTGCCAATAATTATATTAATCGCCACGTTTTGCATTTACAGCGCTTCCTCCCTACAACGGCCCTACCAACAACGACCCTTGCCGCTGTTCCCAAAACAAGACATCTATGTCCAACCTTTTCATGGCTACAATATCGTCTGCTTAAAGTTGTCGTCTGCTGTTTTCTCTCAAAGTTACATATTGTACATTTTGACATAAAAACAAGAGTGGCAAACAGCTTGAATCAAGATCAGACGACGCGGCGTCTGATTTCGATTCAAGCTGTTTGCAAATGTTAGCCAAGTCTTGATTGCCCCTCTCTATAATGACTCCCTCCGAACAACACACACAATTTGTAATTCCCATCGGATGTCGTTGTAGAGAGGGAGCACTGTAAAAGCGTTAGACATAAATGTCCCGTTTATGGAACTACGGCAAGCGTCGTTGTTAGGAGGAAGTGGTTGTTTGGAGGGCCGATGTAGAGAGGGAACACTGTACATGTAATTCAGTCTCGCTTATTATGACAATAGTTCATTCAAACGAAGCCAATCTAGAGGCCATACGTCAAGGATAATTGACAACATGTTTCCTCATATTAGAGAAACTGTCATTACAATCTTTTGAATATGTCTCCGGTAATGGTAGATATCTTCTTTATAGAGCTCTCTGAGCCATAACATACACTTGCCAGATTGTCATTATTATTAGAAACATGTCAGGCAACATGAATTATTTCTGCTAATGCCAATAGCATATCCAATTTATGGTGTATTAAGAATGCGAAATTACAGCTCATCCCTTGATGACATACCGATACTAAATAAAAGGAACATTTAAAGGTATACGATTGTTTAATGCAGAACAAAGGTGATGCTGAAAACTCATTCAGGAATTTTCTGCATTAATTATGTCATGCATTAAGTTATCCTCTGCATTAAACAAAAAATAATCACACTTTTTTAGTTTTGCTGAAAAGTGCTTTATCTGTAATCACATCAGCATGAGGTTAAGCATCTTTTGATATATCAAACAGATTAGTCACCGCCTTTAATGTAGGATTAACCCTTTCGTTGCCAAGCATTGTCTTCCATTTTAACCGTTTCACCGCCATGACATCGTCTGGTTTTATAATATTGTTGGCTGCAGTGTAGTTTCAAAGTCAAAACGTCGGGATCCTGATCAGACGCCGATTTAGACAGCGTCTTTTCAAGACCAAAACATTGAAATGTTGGCTGAAGTATCTTGAAAATTTTAGATCTTTATAGTGACGTCATACAGTGGAGAATGTGTTATTCTTTCCCAATAAACGCGTTTACGCTAAAACTATTATTTGCAGTGCAAACAGTTTGGAGCCAGATCAGACGCCGGGTAACCCGGCGTCTGATCAGGCTCCAAACTGTTTGCCACCAAGATAAACATGAATTAAAGTTGTTCTTTTCTACGTTTTAGTGTTTTGCGTTTGCGTACGTTTGCGTTTAAACGGGAAAGTATAACAGATTCTCCACTGTACCACAGTAAAGTGATACGCAGTATTATTGATGCGCAGTATTAACCATTTCACTGCCAAAGTACGTCTGATCAGGATCCAAACAGTTTGACACTCGTTTTGAAATTTCGTCAGTCATGCTACCGGTACCTTATTTTTTTAACATTGAAACGGCATTGCAGAAAACAGAATTGAAGCAGACGACAATAAACGGTGAAGGGGTAAAAATCTCATGAAAAATTTGGCAGTGGAAGGACAACTTGTTGACAATTCTGACTATTGTTTTAATCTCAGTGGCAAAGAGTTTGGAGCCTGATCAGACGCCGGGTTAACCGGCGTCTGATCTGACTCTAATCTGTTTTCACTGGAGAAATAATTTGCGTGTAAACGCGTTATTAAGAAATATTTTTTCTACACTGTAACAGCATGATGCAGATTATAATTTATGCAGGTATCGCTTTTACTGCTTTGCGTTGCCGCTTGTTTTTGTTTTCGCTAGAAAACATAGTATCGAAGATTGCAGAACGATACGCTTCTTAAGAAATCCCGAATAACCGCCTCCTGTTGTAAACAAGTAGTACTAAAATCGTGCAACTCATTTTTATAGGTATTCATTTCTTATAACAACTGTTTCTTATTTAAGATTTTATTCTTTATAATAATTAAAAATCAAAGATTCTGGTTCAAGGCTGCAATGCTTCTCTTCTTTACAGTTCGCTAAACAAATGTTGGACTGCAGGAAAATAAAAACAGGAAATATAAATTACTTTTGAAATAGTAGGAATAGCACAGGTGCAAAAAAGATCTAGAAGTCATATAAATGGTAAACGCAGTCATAAAAGGAAAATGATTATGTGATTTAAAGTTTATGTGGCTAATTATACAAGACACCAGACATGTATAGTATTAAATTTCCTACCAATATAAAATACTCAATTAGTTGTTTGGATTTTATTACTGTTGTCATTTATATGGCTAAGATATTCGACATTATAACAGTATACATTTGTAATAAATAGAAGAAAATAAATACTATCTTATAGAATAGCTAAACGTCTCATCCGAGGCCATCATGTTTGAATAGTTGCCATTAACACATTCATCCCTAGTGACGTGTATACTCGTCATGAACAAATGAACATGTAATGAGTACACTGGTCCTATGCAAACAGTGTAAACCCTGATCAGAGGGCTCCTGTAGGAGTTCTCTGATCAGGGTATGCACTGTTTGTCAATTTCCCATATCTTGTTAAAATAAACCCTAAATTGTAAAAAATGGAACTGTCCATTAAAAATTCCAGGGGTGAATGAGTTAAGTTCACTCTAGCCTGCCAGCGGTGAAACCATGATAACCTTTGCACACAGTTTGGATCCTGATGAGACGCCGCGTTGCGCGGCGTCTCATCAGGATCCAAACTGTTTCGCACTCTAACCCAGTATTTTGAAAAGAAAGATATTGTAAAAAGTCCATTTTAGAACAGAAGCAGACGATAGTTATTGCAGACGAAAAATCCCAAACACGAGTTACTGTGGAGAAAGCTTTATTCTTTCCCGTATAACGCAAAAATGAAAAGCTAACGTATTGCAAAAAAAGGTAGAAAAATGTCAATTTAAGAAATATCTAACAATTCATCATAATTTTGCAGTTTGGATATTATGATTTTAGCATAAACGCGCTAATTGGGAAAGAATATCGCCGTCACCACTGTAGACCTTCACCCGCTGTAATAATGTCTTTTTTGATAATGTGTCTGCAACATTTTTTGTTCAAATTAAGTTATATATTGAGTTCTTTTTTATTACAGAAATTTTCAGACAAGTGTCAAGCAGTTTTGATCCAGATCAGACTCCGCGATGGCAGAAAATGAGTAAACCCTTTTGTGCCTAGCGGCATATACAAGGGACACATGCAAACAGTGTAGACTCTGATCAGACGCCGCATTTTACTGCGTCTGAGCAGAGTCTACAGTTTGCTGATAGGATTTTCAAAACAAAACAAAAGGAAAATTAAAAAAAAACTTATCAAACATATAAGCAAGGAAGAATTCACTGAGCGAAAACAGGTTAATAACTGTTACAGTGGGGTTCGATATTATTTTCCAAATCGACACGTTTATACTACATTTGTTTACAGTGAACCCCCTCCAAACCGAACATGTGTGGGGACAACAAAAATGTTCGGTTTAGAGGGGGTTCCGGTTTAGAGGGGTTTTAACCCATTACCAAATAGCTTGTTTCTAGTATGGACAATAGCTGACCAATTAAAGCAGGTTTAAAGTAAAGCAGAATGCGCTTTAAGGCGCAAGCTGCGTTATTTTAAACCTGATTTAAGCTTTCTTCTGCAAGAGTGTATAAACTATTTTCTTCAGTGTAGGAATGAATCAAAGACGTAAAATGGCGTATTTATTGAGTAAGGGGTAAAAATAAAGAAGGGTTAGAAAGGGGCCCAAAGATTTTGTCCGGTTTAGAGAGCATTCCGATTTTTAGAGGTTCCGGTTTGGAGGGGTTCCATTGTATTTCATTTTTCAAAAATAGAATAAAACATAGTGTTAATCAGTTTACATTCAACGAGACCCCAAGTGACTGAAATCGTCTCAGCTGAGATACAAATCCAATTTCGCACGTCTCGTGCTGGAGGTTACTTCGTTTTGTTTAGGTTTTTTATAAACAGGAAGATTTGTATGGCCTTTTGGGGCCTTTTTGAGACATGATTTTGAATATTAAAGGGAAAAAAGTTCCTGCAACACGGTTAAACCACTATTCCGCCACATCCAAAATATACTTTTATTAGATATGGAATCTACGGTGGCACTAAGGTGACATTATGAGTTAAAATAAAAAATAACTCTTTTTAATAAGTCCCCAAAACAAAAAATTGTTTTCCAGGGTTGAAAAAATAAGACCAATGTTTGTTTTGTTATCCATTGTTAAAAAAAGTCCCGAACAACAAAAGTTAGTGCAACCGTACTGCAATCTTAATAATTTCACAACAAAATTTTATCGTTTGTTTTAACCTTTCGCAGCCATCATGTCGTCTGCTGTAAGGATACTGAAAATTAGATTGTAGACGCAATAATAACGATAAAAGAAAACTATGATACTATTGTGCAAAGTTCATTAACATTTTATTGTTAGCCTGAAGAACGACACAGGGATGTATTCGTTATAAAATAACTGCCTCATCCATATCCATCTGCTCTTCATACAGAAGGTAAATACAACTTAGCTATTTCATGTATCTATGTTATTAAACTCGGTATGAAGAGTAACTATAAATAATTATTAAAATAATATGTATATGTTTATACAGGTGTCTGTCATCCATTTACACCCCCACCAAAAAAGAAGAAAAGGCGCAAAACTGTGTCTGACCAGGATCCAACTTGTTTGAAACTGCATAGGCTTCAGTCGCCAATAGTTGTGTACGGGTGGATGCAGACTAAAGTAATGCATAACAATTCTTTTGGATATTTCTGTATTATATACTTTAGCCCATTTAAGCAGCCTCCTACCTTTCAAGCTCTTTACTTTGTCTTATTAATTAGTACTAAATATCCCTAGCTGATGTGGTATACGGCATATGCTCCAGACAAAAGGTGCTCGGACGAACGGACGGGTCTACACACTAGTTAACAGCTCAATCACTTTATGCTCCCAGCTGGGATTCTTAACAATACATAAAACAAGCTTTAACTCTTTCCTCCCTGAAATTTTAAATGGACAATTCCAGTTTCCATTTTAGTCTAGTTCATTTCTGACTTTTTAGGGTTGTTTTTGTCAATATTTGGCATTATGACAAATAGTGAAGACCCTGATCAGAGGGCTCCTTTCGGAGCCCTCTGATCTGGGTCTTCACTGTTTGCACAGGACAAGTGTACTATTCACAAGTACACTGTTTGAAAAGGACGCCTATAAGCGGGACTAGGGTTCAAAGGGTTAAACAAACAATTCAGCAGGAAAATGGTTTTGGGTAGAGCGTCAGCGATCAAAGTTTGGAGTAAATCATATACAATCATAAGGCATGTGATTTGATTAGTAATTTAGTTGTATAATAAAATTAATAATGACTAGAATACCATGATACACCTGCCCCGGGTTCCATTTACATTCCACTCGATTACATTACACAGTGGAACTTTGATTTGTTCTCTTTGAAGTTTCTGGACAATGGGCCAATCAAAATTGGAGCATGATCACGTATGTGACTTTAACCTTTATCGTGCTCAGCGAGATATGACGATAATTAGCGAGCAGTTCTGGGATCCGTCTCATAAAACTTCGTACGACAAAAACGGCCGTAAGTCAAAACTTTGAAATACATTTAATTGCTGATTTCTCTATCTAATCCTGTCCAGTGATATCTCTTTGGAGTCGTCTTTCCAAGAAGATGCCCAAAAGATGTCACAAGACAGGATAAGATAGAGAAATAAATAATAATTGAGACTTTTATAATATGACTTACGACAGAGTTAATTTTGTTGTACGAAGTTTTTAAAATGAACGGGCCCCATATCCTGATCAGATGCACGGGAACGGCGATCCAAACTGTTTGGCAATTATATTACGCCTGGTACACAAATCGCATTTTTATTATTTCGCAGACATCATATTTAAGCAAATGATAGTTCAGTATAAGTTGTTTTTCCTTCATTTTTGCTTTTCTTTTTTCAAGACGAATCTCTTTAATATGATAGCGCTATAGAAGTACTGTTTTCAGGGAGAAAAATACTTTCGATTTCAAGACAAAAAAAACCAAATCAGCATAAACTACTTTAGAAACCAAATTAAATTGTAAAATGATATGACCAATTTAGCTGTAAAATGTCATGCTTGATACACAATGTAATACGAATTTATTAAACCAATTACCCCTTAGATATATCTTTAAGAAATAGGCAACCAGATTTGGCACAAACAATAATTTGTAAATGTTCAACACTTATATAGACACATAAATATTGGCTTTTTGAATATGTTCATTTAGTAGGTCAAATACATATGTATAGAAAGTTCTTTTTACACTACTTGAATAAAGTATTTACTGTCGACAGTTTCGACATCTACTGATGTCTTTCTCAAGATTCTTGAGAAATCCTTCAGTAGATGTGGACATTGTAGAAGGTATTTTTATGATAACATTCCTAAGAACAACGAGTCCATCCTTACGCCGATGATTGTTGCTGTTCCCAAAACAAGGCCTTTACGTCTAACTATTTTATTGCTGTAATATCATCTGCTTAAAAATGTTGTCTGCTGTTTTGTATCAAAGCTACATATGGAAAATTTTGACATTTGCTATATAACTCTATGTAACACTGTGATCCCTAGGACGGGGTATATTTTACCCCAGGAGAATAATTTGAACAATTATGATAGGGGACATGACTTGTGTAGATGATGCTATGTGCCAAATATCTAAGCTCAGGGTACTGTGGTTTCAGACGATAATTTTTAATTTTTGATTGAAAAATCTAGTTTTGCTCCTTTGACCTAGATATTCAACAGACCAGATTCATTTCAACAGATTCATTTTTTAAAGGACCTCTTGAAGTGTCACCATGCCAAATATCAAAGCTCATATTAGTTTGAAGATTTCACTATATAATTCTATGTAAAACTGCGAACACCGGGGCATAATTAGAATTTTTTTAATAGAGGACTTGTAGATGATGCTTTGTGCCAAATATCTTAGCTTAGGGTACTTTGGTTTCAGACAAAAAGTTGTTTTAAGTTTTCATTGAAAGATGCATTTTTGGCTCCTGTGACCTAGATATGCAATTGACCGGAATCATTTAAACAACTTTAAAGAGGACAATATAAGGATCATTCCTGGCAAGATAAGTTAATATCCATCAAGTGGTTTAGGAGTAATTTTAATTTAGTTTCAACATATTTTTATTCAATAACATCTTTTAAAAGTAATTAAAAAAAATTGTTGACCACGGACGGACGGACGGAAGAACAAACGAACGTACGACGACGGACACGGGACCAAGGAAGATAAAAAAAGCTCACTTTGGCACTATATAACTGTCCCAGCGCTTATAAAACGTTTGAGTTAAGTCCGAGTTCGTTGTTCAGCATGTGATTGGTCAGATTTGAGCCTACGCTTAAATCTGATCAATAAAATGCTTGACAACGATTTCAGATGAGCTAAAACACGGCATCTGAGCAACCACATTATTGCAATACATTATAAAAGACGACCCAAAGCAGTGCGAAAATGGACTAGACTTTATTTGAAACTGGAAGAACATGTCCATTCGAAGTTTCATGGGCGAATTCATTTACCCTTTCACTCTCAAAGACGCCATAAAGCGCATTTGCAAACAGTTTTTAACCTGAACAGACGCCGCATAACGGTTTCCCCTTGTTTTAAAATCACATGAGTTTATTACCTTAAATCTAACTTTTAAACGATACTGCAGACAACAATGTTGAAGCAGACGACACTATGGCGGTGAAGGGGTCAAAACCTCACGATACGTTTGATCATGAAAGGATTAAACAATTTTTGTAGCGACACATTCAACCGCGATGAGTATACGCGTCCTTTACAAACAGTGTGCCTATGAAGAGTACAATTGTCCTATGCAAATAATATAGACCCGGATCAGAGTCTTCTGATCTGGGCCTATCCTGTTTGCCATTATGAAATGATCTTTAAAAGACTACGCTAGCCAAGCATGGACTAGACTTAACAGAAAACTGGGAATGTTTTAGGTGAGAATGAGCTAAACACAGATTAAAACAAATATAGAAAAAGATATGGTGGCACGGTTCTGACACCAGTTACTACTTAGCATTTCTGAAAAAAATCCAGATAATATCTGACATAATTATCTAGTAAGTGGAAAGTGGATTTTTTTCGTGAAAACCTGATAAATATCGTAACTCTACAAAATGACCTGTTAGTGCCATATACTGTCACCACAATTTAGTCCAGTCAAATTAGATCTTGAGGTAGAACTAATTGCAACAGAAACCTTTTTGCGACTATGCGAAAGTATAGATCAAAGTGTATTACATACTAAAAGTCCCACAAAATCCCCCTTTCAACAAAAAAGTTATTTTGTGTCAAAGTTTGTAAAATTCGGTTTTTCCGATTCAGTATCAAAAAAATATGTTACAACATGACGTCATAACATCTATTTCATGACGTTATCGCCAAAAAGATTGCGATGCGCACTTTGCTTTGTTTACCTTGATACGGACTCAATTTCAGCTTTTCAGCAGAATAGTAAGGTAAGACATATTAAAACTACCATGGTCAGACTCGAATATTTTAATCAGATATATTAAGTATCAATATCTTCAACAAATCTGACAAAAAAAAAATTTGTTTTACTAAAATCGGTCAAAATTATTGTACGAGCCCCAATGCATTAGGCAGATAGAAGGAAGTTTCCGTTTCCTATTGAAAAATTGTTTTAAAGCACGGAAAACTTCAAGTAGAAAGTTGAAATAAAAAAACTCATGTGTTATTTATTGTAAATGATGTGAAAACAGTGAAATGTGAAGGTAGTTTACTTAAAACTAGTTAATCCAGTGGCATTTATTTTTTCTACGGAAGCCAATTCGGGCCACAAAATTAAAATTCGTGTAAATCAATAATCTCTTCTTAGGATTAGTGTGACGTTCATATGAAGTATTTTATGTGTTGAGTTTCGTTTGCAGTAGTCAATATAGTTTTTTATCGTGACTTAAATGGAACTTACACGTAAAATGAGTAATACCGGTACACCAGTTTTCCAGCATACTAGGAGCAATCATAATTAAGAAAAATAAAAAGTTCATATACAAACGGTTAACTTTTAATTGTGGAATATTCTTTAACATTGTAAAAACACTTTTATTGTTCCTTTTAAGGATTCAGATTCGGAAAAAGACGAAATTCCTACGCCGCTATGCGTCTTGAATTTTGTTTACTTGGGTAATATTATATATTCTGCTGAACATTATGATAAAAATCTCCTTTCACCAATTAAATCTCAGTTAAACTTCGACAAATGAGGTCGTAATCATGCACTTTTTGAAATAGTATGTACCGGTAGATCTCAGTTTTAAAACAAACATATTTGATCCAAATGTTTTGCTTGAAGCAAATCAATCAGTTAAATGTCATGCTAAACACGGAATCTTAATCTTACGAAGGACGGGTTATATTTGACACTATAAGCATTAAACACTGTGACAATGATAATCATTGACACATTACAAAAAAAACATTGTTTTTTTTCTGACGGGAGTGTTTACTAAACAATTAATGCACCAAGGTCGGGTGGAATAAACTGGTTTTGAATCGTGTTTCTGAATGTATATTTAACATTTCTTAATCTTAGGTATAAGATAGTGGTAGCTAATTCGATCTCCTCCCACTGGTCAATTCTAAAAAAAATAATTCCGCATCAGTCTTATTGCAAGCCATAACAGCAATTAAATCAGGATGAAACCTAATTAATGTTACTATGTTATATATCAGTATTTAAATAAAATGGTTTATATAAAACCGGTGAAAGTAACACGGTGTTTGCAAACTTGTGTTTGAATCTTCTGTAGTGTTTGAATCTCCTATATGATCTTCTTTTCCTAAAATTGAGCTTACTAGTAATAATCTCTAGATAGAATAATTGAGACTGTACATTGACAAAGCACCTAAAGATTACTTTGTATTATATTTCAGACTGCACAATGCCTGCAAAGCAGACAAGTATACCCATGGCTAATTGAAGACTGGTCTTGTACCCAAAGTACGTAGCAGTTTGCAGTATGCCTACTTAGGCAAAACAGATTCTATGTTTCGGAGAACCCGACCTACCAAGCAAAACACTTTCGATCCTAAAGCTTTTTGAAGATTTTGGAAAAAGTAATATATCAAAAACAGAGGAAAAACTGTTTAAAACATGCTTTTGGACCAATTTTGACATCTAAACAATTGTAAAAAAAAAAAAGCCTGACCCTACAATGTACCTATTTTGTTTCAGACCTATGCCCGAACACGTATTGTTTTCTTTTTTTTAAGTGCCTTTTTGATAAAATTATAAATTACCAATCTTTATCTTTAATGTGTATCGTTTAATGCATTTTGTTTCAATACTACTGACAAAGTGTTTCAATTTAAATCACTCGGCCTTATTATCAGCAGTCGTCGACAAAGTTCGAAAATAGTTTACTGTGTATGTTAAGAAAACTAATAGGAATTTAGTTTAAAAGTTAGTAATCAACATTTTTCTGTTGTTTATTTCCGATCCCCATCATTTTGAAACATCATTATAGATGCCGATAAAACAGCAGTGATCCTACTTATTTAAAAGTAGCTAACTTTTATCGAAAAGACACATGATTTACCTTGACAACATCAGTGAGGAACAGTTTTAATGTTATCTAGGCCTTGATTGTGATTCCGCGTATCGTAAAGCGTGTTTGTCTGGAAGACTGACAATGGTTTATTCTAAGAAGTCCGACAATGTCGTATGTTTCTAAATGGAAATTCCGAATACATGTATCACAAATACCTGAGTTATGGTAAAAATATGATTGGTTGAAAACTTGACAGGGAATACAGTATCATTTTTCTTTCATTTCAGATCAAAATTGAAAGTGAATGTCTCATTTGTCACCAACCTTTAACTGATGATGAGCCGACGTTGAGTCTCCGGGAAAAAGGAAACAGCTTTATTATCACCACAAGTAAAGCCCAAAACCGCATTAATGCAGTGGCGCCCGGTATTAATGTTCATGTACAATGTAGGAAAGACTATACACGGCCAAGAATTCAGATTGAAAAGTCAGAAAATGTTGTGACTGAAGAAAACAATTGAGATCTGGTGTAGCCGTATGTTTGACTTTAAAAGTAACTGGTTTTTTTGTTAAAAACCAGCGAAATGTGTAGTACAAGACATGATGGATGGGCAGGGGAGGTTAGTGCTAGGTTCCATTGTGGCATAGATTTACCCGCAGCAAATCCTCCCGGAAAGTAACTTTTTTTTTTAAATGAATATCCAAATTTACTAGACATTATGAGCGAAACATATCGTAGGCCCTGATAAGCAACCTTTTCGCAGATGACGTCACATAATGACATATGTCAAAGTTATTCAAATTACATGTATATTAATAGTCTAAAGGTCGGCCTGCTACGACACGGAGGGTGGGTCATGAAAGAAGTGATTGCTCAGTCTCTATGAGGTCTGTCGTGTTGATTAGTGGCCACCACGCTGGCACCCAAACGGCCGCAACGATAGCCGTAGAATGTTCGTATTTTTTACATTTTTTGTTTCTTTCTATTACAAAACGCTTATCAACCCATTCCTTCATTAGGCTTTATTGTAACAAAACGGCTTGGGTAAGACAAACTGCACATGTAGGAAAGTCTGTTGGATTGTTCCAAAACTTCATATGTTTTCACTTAACGATATCATGTATTACAGTAAGCCTTAACTCGATATAACAAAGAAAAAATCAAATTATCTACAAAACCGTTTGACAGAACTGTCTGAAAAAGATCAGTAAATAATAAATAATGTATTTTATAAGATGTGAAGAGGCGTGGTCGCCCGGTCCCCTTTAACCGATTACAAGTTATACCCGTATCTCTCCCGGAATCTAATAGTAAATAATCTTCTAAATTTAACTAACTGATAATACACTAAATTAATTGTTTGTCAATATGTATGTTTTGTCTATGTATATACAATGTATAACGTTTTCCTCATGTATTCATGTATATCATGAACTGAGTGTAATAAAGGAAATTGAAAATTGAAATTGATTACGGAATTAATTCGACAGCATCATTTGTTCAAGTCTGCGTTCAAGTAACAAGGTTAAGTATTGGCCCAAATTCGAGCACATTTTCATATCTATTTAGGATTAATTGCAGTGAATCTCAAAATTAAGGATGAGCTTACCAGACATGTTCTTGGACTTTGGGATCGTTACAGTCAGGCCTATGTACAATCACTTTATGAGGGTATTACAAGAGTAATTCGGCATAATCAGAAAGAAAACGGGTCTATTTCAAAATACTGAAAGTTTCAGGTAAGTTTGAGTTGCCGTTTTGAGTTGGTTGATGTTTAAAGTTTGCATGTGCTTAGAGTAGAGAACAAAACGGCAGCCATTTTGGGGAAAGACTTATGAGCCTCGGCTGTACTTGTGTAAAAAACAACAACAACCGGCTTTCTTGCTCGTAGAATGTCATTTTCAATGATAATTTGTTTTTTTAAAATGAAACAAAATGGCATAGAAGGGATTTGGACTGAAAATTTAAAAACAAATAGAAAATATTTAATTTTATAAAGTGGGTGGCGTAATTGTACCCCATAGTTTATCATTCAGACCCTGAAATATCAATATAATATAATTTTCAGTGTAAAGAGTTCTTATATATGACGAATTGTTATGCATATTATTGTTATAAATGAACGAAAAACGAGTCAATTATTGCTTACTGTCTATTTTCCTATTACTCTGATTGAATATTGTGTCCGCCTACATATAATCAGGTTACAAATTCTATGAATGCTGTCATCTAATATTGTAGATGTGTAAAATTTTGGCTTACTTGCTCGTAGAATGTCTTTTTAATGATTATTTGTTTGTTAAAATGTTACAAAATGGCATGGGAGGGGTTTTGACTGAAAAGAAAAATTAAAAAAAAAAAGGGAGAAAAAATTTAATGTTTTAAAGTGGGTGGGGTAATTGTACCCCATTGTTTATCATTCAGACCCTGAAAAATCAATATAATATAAATTTCAGTGTAAAGAGTTCTTGTATTTGATGAAGCGTTATGCATGTTCTTGTTATAAATGAACGAAAAGTAAGTCAATTATTGCTTACTGTCTATTTTCCTATCACTCTGATTGAATATTGTGTCCGCCTACCTATAATCAGGTACCACAATTCTATGAATGCTGTCATCTAATACTGTAGATGTGTAAAATTTTGTCTTGCTTGCTTGTAGAATGTCTTTTTAACGATTATTTGTGTGTGGCGTGGGAGGGGTTTGAACTGAAAATTAAAAAAAAAAAAATTTAATGCTATAAAGTGGGTGGGGTAATTGTACCCCATATTGTATCATTCCGACCCTGAAATATCAATATAAAATAAATTTTACTGTAAAGAGTTCTTATATATGATAAAGTGTTATGCATATTATTGTAATAAATGAACGAAACGTGAGTCAATTATTGCTTACTGTCTATATTCCTATAACTCTGATTGACTATTGTGTCCGCCTAAATATAATCAGGTACCAATTTCAGACCCCCAAAAAATGAATTTCCCATCTAGCTACTGGCTGGGACTTTTAGTATGATAAAGAGTACACCTGTGTGATATAAATACAGCAGAAAAAGTTTCTGTTGCAATTAGTTCTAGCACGGAATTATATCAGTGTATAATTCTGTGGTTCTAGGTTCGACCCTTTTTGGGGCTAATTTGACTGGACTAATTTAATATAACCCGGATTTGGTGATGTTCGGCGATATTCATTGCAATAATCACCCTCCTTCTCTGAAGAGTCATATGAGTCCTAATAAAGGTTCTACACCACTAAAATGCACTTATGATATTCATTAAGTATATACAGTGGAGAAAACGTTATTATTTCCCAATTAAGGCTTTTACGCTAAATCTATTATTTCCTTTGCAAACAATTTGGAGCCAGATCAGACGCCGGGTAACCCGGAGTCTGACCGGGCTACGAACTGTTTGCCTTCCCAGTTTAAATTAACATTCAGAATTGGCAAGAAGTAGTCATTTTCTACATTTCATTTGCCTTTAAACGGGAAAGAATAATGGTTTCACAGCTGTATCTGACCTATGCAAACATTGTAGATCCAGACCGAAAGGCTTTTAGACTTCGTTAATAGTTTGTTTTGTTAATCAGATGGCTGCTTGGGGTGAATGAAGGTAAAGCAGTAGCCTATGAGCTTTCTGATTTACTTTCATCTTGTTTTAAGCTGTCACCTGTGTTAACTCATTCGACCCTTGCGATGAGTAGACTCGTCCTTCACAAACAGTGTACCCTATTGGACCGAGGTCTACGCTGTTTGTCATTTTGTAAATAGGCCTACATGTGTATTTTTCAAAAGAATCCGAAATAGTCAAAGTACGAATACAATGTTTCTATTTTCAGATAACTGGTAACACGAAACTTTTCTAGTTAATTATCTAGTTAAGTAACTAGATAAATTCGTTAGGTGGTGGCGGTTTAAAGCAAGTTCGTGTTCAGATATCTATCTGGTTATCGTGAAAAGTTTCAACATTCCACTTACCCGATACTTATCTGAAAACTAACGCGAACGTTTTCTAGATAAGTAACTAGTTAAATATTTATGTGAGATATTAACAGGAATCTATCATGATAATTAAGTGGTTAACTGGTGTCAGAAATATGCCACCATAAAAAGACACTTGAAATCATTTGATAAACGTATTGCCTTGTTCCGAGTACACAGACATTTTACAAAAAGGTGGATCTTGACCAGACTTCGAGTAAGTATGCGTCTGATCAGGTGCCGGTTTGTTTGTCAATCATATTGACATCTCTTAAATCAAAATGCCGCATATCCAAAACTGAGGAATAAAAACAAGATATGTGATTCTTTTAAAATTATTATTGGTTTAAACAGTATTTATTTCAAAGTTTTTATACACATTGTTTCATATTTACAGAACATAATGTCAAGAAACATTTAAATATGGGTTAGAAAACAAGTTACTAAACACTTATGTGAATTCTTCTCAATGGTAAATAATAATTACAATACATGAATTATGATTAGTTTAAGTTGACATAGTTGGCTTATAAAAAGAAATGACGTTTTGTATGAAGATTATTTAAATAAATACGTCTAATTATACATAAAGATTGTAAAATTATTATTATTTTCAACTATATCATAATTGCATTGCGCACAGTGTTTCAACACTTCGTAAATGAGTTTACTCCTGGCTACCAAGGACTGCTCCCAAGGTTAAAAAGCTTTTAGGTTGAGTCTGAGATCGTTCTCAAGCATTTGATTGGTCGGATTTGAGGTTTTGCTAACCAAAACCTCAAATCTGACCAATCAAATGCTTGAGAACGGTCTAAGAATCAACTCAAAGACCTCATAACTTTGGACCCAGCTGTTTACAAAATTAGTTAATACTTTTACCATATCCTTATCTTTAAATGTTGTTGTTTTCTTAAACAAAAGCTGCTTAACCCTCTACCCTATAACCTAGTTTCTAGTTCTGTAGACAGATCATCATTGAACGCAGATTAAAAGAAAACAAGCATGAGAATTTTGCTTTACTCTCAGCCTATTTTAAGCTTCTATGTGAAACATATTTTAAATGCCATCCATGATTCATTTCCACAAGTTCCTTGATTCGGACTTCTTTCCTCAGTATCGAAATAGGGCATATCACGTGTTACAAAGTTTAGCAGTAAATTAACTAATCGATATAAACACAGTCATAATAGAATATGTCACTATTTTCGATACAATTTCCAGATATTTTTATGTTATTGTTCGTTACATCTGGTATCTAAAATCTTTCTATAGTTGTAAACCTTGTGAACTTTCGATGTGGGTTCCTCTAGAAAACGAACCTCCATGAATCCTCATTAAGCATTGGTGCACCCCAACATACACATTCTGTCATTATTATGATATACTCCGTCATTACGCAGATTTCTTTTTCACTAGTCCATCAGATAACGGCACAGGTTAGCACTTAGACTAGACCTGTTGGTGGTCAATTGTGTCCTTCCCTTGCCACAGAATATCGTCGAGAGATGCACTAGTATTTCCAAGGTCACCAAAAAGAGGAATTGTGAACAGGCGAACTGCTGATACTAGTTTGAGGTGAGTAATATATATACAGTGTTCCGTCCCTACAACGGCCCTCCGAACAAGAACTCCCTCCTTACAACGACACGTGTTACTGTTCCGGAGACAATTATGTCTTACGCTTTCACTGCTGCAACATCGTCCGCTTAAAATTGTCATCTGCTCTTTTCTTTTTTTATATAATGATCAATTTGATAGATAAAACATAATTAAAACTGGCAAACATCTTGTATCCAGACGCCGCGTTCCACGTCAATCTATTTGCAAATGTAAGCCAAGTTACCTCCCTAAAACAACTCCCCCAAACAACACACACACATTATTAGTCTCCTATTGGGTGTCGTTGTAACACAGTCATGGATATACACCATGATAAATTGTTCCTATCATCTGATACATGTACAGTGGAGAATCTGTTATTCTTTCCCGTTTAAACGCAAACGTACGCAAACGCAAAGTACTAAAACGTAGAAAAGTACAACTTTTGGACAATTCTGATATTTCATGTTTATCTTGGTGGCAAACAGTTTGGAGCCTGATCAGACGCCGGGTTACCCGGCGTCTGATCTGGCTCCAAACTGTTTGCACTGCAAATAAACGTTTTAGCGTAAACGCGTTTATTGGGAAAGAATAACGTTTTCTCCACTGTACAATGTATATTGCAACTTACAGCAGACTGAAAGGTAAACTAGCATTCTGCTTTACTTTCAACCTGCTTTAAGCAACCAACTGTCTTCAATACTGAAAACATGCTCATGATTGGGAGAAGGGTTAAACAACAATTTATTTTGTCTTTGTATGGTTATTTTTCTAAGGCAGAATGTCGCCGTGTCTTATACTGCGGTTTGGGTACATCTTGAGGATTGAATTGCGATCTGAAGTCGTGTTAGAGCCATGGATGTATCGCAGATGTTTTCCTAGCCACATAAGACCAGCAAGAATCAGCAGTGAGAGAATTATGACAACCTGGAACAAGAAATATCTTTTAAAAAGATATTCAGAGGAGTGCGTTGTGGAAGTAATGCTGTAGATGAGTGAAATTCAATTACAGTATTTTCCATGCAAATGTAGCATAGTTACAGTGGGAAAAACGTTATTCTTTCCTAATATATGTAATCGCGTGTATGCTAAAACTATTATTTCCATTGCAAACAGTTTGGAGCCAGATCAGACGCCGGGTAACCCGGCGTCTGATCAGGCTCCAAACTGCTTGCCACTCGTATAAAAATGAATAATCAGATTATTTTGTTCATTTTATTGCACTGCGTTTGCGTTTCGTTTGCGTTTAAACGGGAAAGAATAACGTTTCTCCACTGTACTAAAAAGCTATCATCTACAGAATTGTCTAACGATAATTTACTCCTTATCGTGCTGATCGTAGATGTTCTATATATCATACTTTATTCATGGAGCTTCTTGAAACAAACTATACTTTAACCCGTTCACTGCCATGACGTCATCAATTTAAAACAATTGTCGTCTGCTTTTATTTATTAAATTCAATTTTTAGGTATTTTAATTTCAAAAATATTGAAATGAGTATCAAATAGTTTGGATCCTGATCATACGCCGCATGATGCGGCGTATGTTCAGGATCCAAACTATTTGCAAACAACTATTGTACACGGGGTAAGGCAGTGAAGGGGTTAACAGATGTCATATCTTAAAATAGAAACAATGACATATGCTGTCATATATAGCTGTTGCAGACTGTGTCTAGTAATTTGGCACTCACAATTCATCTTCAGTAAAACTTGTAATTGGGTACATAGACCAGCCTGCATGCTATTTGTCCCCTATGCAACCAGACCATTCAGTTTTAAACAGGTTGAGAATTTGGGTCTAAATAGATACCATACAGCTCCGCTGAGAAAAACAACGTTACAAAAAGGAAACAACAAGTGATCGCAGTTAAAAATCGTCAATTTTTCCTGTTCTAAGGGACGCAAATATAATTACTTAAAGTGTAGACATTGTCAATACTGAAGATTTATGATAATTTGAAGTTTTAAAGAGTTTGGTGCCTAATCATACGACGAATTACTCGGCGTCTGATCTGGCTTCAAACCAATTGCAATCAACAGTGTTGTCAATAAATTGATAAGAAAGAATAGCTACTATTTAACACTCCCTATAAAAACTCCCCTCAAAACAACACACACAATCTTGTTCTTCCATTGGGTGTCGTTGTAGAGAGGAATCATTGTAGTTCAAAATTTTGGTGATGAAATTTAGTGACCACACAATCTAAACTGCACAAAGGTCAAACAATGTTTGCCGTGTGTCTGCATTTTATTACACGAATGTAACTAGTTGATCAGTATGTTATGTCCATTGTGAGGTTGTAGACAAAATTAGAACAAAACTATAGTCAGATGAACATATCATACATCTTATTCAACTTTAACCCTTAGCCTGCCACTCACGACTATAGCTCCATATGCAAACAGCTTGGATCCGGATGAGACGCCGAGTAACTCGGCGTCTCATCCGGATCCAAGCTGTTTGACACTCGGACAACATTTTCAGCAATTTTGAGCAACTTTGAAGCACTTTGAAACTTGAAGCAGACGAGAAATATAGCAGACGACAATTTATTTGGCGGGCTAAGGGTTAACCAATTACTCCATACATACAAATGTTACGCCTTAATTTATTCCTTCACTGTGTAAACCTTGACACATCGATGAGTTTCACCTAACCTTCAAACAGCAATCAAAACGCTTCGTACACAGAGGTCTTACCTTAACTCCGAATTTCATCGTGACTTTCTATCTATCTATCCCAATTATTTCATGCGCAAAACGCAATTCCCCATCCTCGCTGCTGTTTCAGTGAAAAAGCATAAGCCTTCTCCGGCTCAATATTAATATTAACCCTTAGCCTGCCACTCACGACTATAGCTCCATATGCAAACAGCTTGGATCCGGATGAGACGCCGAGTAACTCGGCGTCTCATCCGGATCCAAGCTGTTTGACACTCGGACAACATTTTCAGCAATTTTGAGCAACTTTGAAGCACTTTGAAACTTGAAGCAGACGAGAAATATAGCAGACAATTTATTTGGCGGGCTAAGGGTTAAATTATAAAACGTGATTATCAGAATATTAATATTTAAAGCTCCGTCAACTACGAGTACAGTGGAGAAAACGTTATTCTTTCCCGTTTAAATGAAACACAAACGCAAAACACTAAAACGTAGAAAAGTGCAACTTTTGGACAATTCTGATAATTCATGTTTATCTTGGTGGCAAACAGTTTGGAGCTTGATCAGACGTCGGGTTACCCGACGTCTGATCTGGCTCCAAACTATTTGCAATAGAAATAATAGTTTTAGCGTAAACGCGTTTATTGGGAAAGATAACGTTTTGTCAACTGTATATATCATTGGAAATATTACCTGGCCTTATCAATCTTAATAATCCCATGGAAGAATACAGACTCGTGCTAGGTAGACCCTGTAAGAAAATAGCGAAGACCCTGATCATTCGGGAGTTTGTCTTATCTGAGTCTACACTGTTTTCAAAATTCCTCAATTTAGATTTACATTAAATTGCATTAAGAGCAAGGGGCGGGTTAACTCTTCGCATGCTACAGTGGAGAAAACGTTATTCTTTCCCAATAAACGCGTTTACGCTAAAACTATTATTTGCAGTGCAAACAGTTTGGAGCCAGATCAGACGCCGGGTAACCCGGCGTCTGATCAGGCTCCAAACTGTTTGCCACCAAGATAAACATGACATATCAGAATTGTCCAAAAGTTGTTTTTTCTACGTTTTAGCGCTTTGCGTTTGCGTACGTTTGCGTTTAAACGGGAAAGAATAACAGATTCTCCACTGTATAAGTGAAATCATGATAAACTTTTGGAAATAGTTTTTGACCCTGATGAGACGCCGAGATACGCGACATCTCACCAGTATCTAAACTGTTTCACATCCTGCTCCTTTTTTTAACCCTTTCCCTTATAGAAGCGACTTTTAGCGGATTCATTTTATTCATCCGCTGAAGAAAATAGTTCCAAATTATACCGTAATGAATATGTGTCATATTTAATACTTTCCTTATTTTAGCAGTTAATAGCTTAAAGCAGGCTGAAAGTAAAGCAGAATGCGCCTTAGGGCGCATTCTGCTTTACTTTCAACCTGCTTTAAGTAGTCACATATCTTCAATACTAGAACAATGCTATCAGGTAAAGGGTTAAAGGAAATTTTTAAAACTACATTTTTAGAACAGAAGCAGACGACAATTGCTGAAGATGAAAACTAACCCAGCATGCAACGAGTTCATGAATAGTCCCACTGTTGCAGCTATTCAGTGTTGGTATTTCATTAAGTAAGTTCATAAATTAAAATTTCTACTTCCGTGGCGTGGCGAACTTAAAATACAGAGAACTTGAAACACTGATTAATACTGTAACGGGTTTGAAAACTGGTTTTAGCCTAATATAAACTCTACTTTTTAAATGTTTTCATGAAACACTTGAATATTTTTTCAAGCACGTTGGAGATGATCTTTACATGCATATAGCCTTTAAATGTCATTAAACAATCCCAAGGAAGCTTTTTCAACAGCCACGGAATCAACCGCGGCGACACTCTCGGTAGCGCCGTATTTCAAAGCACACTATGCCACTTTCCTGGTCCCGAAATTATTCGTCCACAACAGAAAGTGAAAGTAGGTTCTATTAAATTTATGGTCATTATTTTTACTTCACAGTGTAACTCTTATTCACTAGAAGTTTATTATTTTAAACCGTTTCAATGTTTCATCTATTACAGTTCTCAAAATGAATCGATTTGACTGATAATATCCTATACGCTATATCATGTGCCTGTTCAAATGTCATGCGTCATCGTGCGTTCGATCAAATTGTCATCGTATCGTGAGTCGTGCGTCGACCTAAAGCACGACATATGACAATTAAAATGGCACCAACGGTACTCCGTATAAAGAAGCATTTACTGAATTTAGACTTAACCTTTATACTGTCGAAATACCATCTGCTTTCAGAAACTGACGCCTACAAAGAATTAATTCAATTAAGATTTATACATTTAATTAAAGAAAATTACAGAAGAGTGTCAAACAGTTTGGATCCAGACCAGACGCCGCGTTACGCGGCGTCTGATCTGTATCCAAACTGTTTGCAATTACCAGTTAACTGGCTATCGACAGGATAAAGGTAAATTATAATTGTACATGTACATGTATTTCAATATTATCTTCACATATTTGTTTATAGATGGCTGGTTTATGCTAATGAAGTGTGGACGCTAGCCCTGTACCACCAACGCTTCAGAATCCTCATCAATCTTCATCAAACTTTATCAAACTTGTGAATCTTTATAAAGTGATTGAAAATACTGCCGTACAGATTGTCAGCCGCGATATCACCCAGTCCCACTCATTTTGACTGATTTTCTTCAACTTTCTGACTTTATTTTTAGATTTGTTTCTAATTCAAAATATATTACAAACTAGCAAACAGTGCAGACTATGATCTTATCTAATAACTGACACACTTAATAAATGTAAATAATTACTGTTTTGTTCACGAGAAATGAAAGTCGTTTTCGCCACTGTAGCAGAAATGTCCTTTAACTCTTTCGCTGCCAAATTAATCGTGATATTTTTATCCCCTCCTTGTACCGTTTCATTGTCGTCGGCTTCAATTTTATTTTGTTGTTTGCATCTTTGCAAGATCGTTAAAAGTAAGATTGAATGTAGTATTACTTAAAACATATCGCTACGAGAGTCAAACAGTTTGGATCCTGATCAGACGCGGCGTTACGCGCTTTTGGCGTCAATAAGGGTGAAGGATTAACTACAATTTGTTTGATGACTACAATACGGCATTCCCGGATCATTACGACCTCTTGACCATTCACTCCATACATATGCCTTTTTACGCATTTGATGTATTCATCCACTGAAGAAAATAAGTATTGGTTAGAACATGGTTGCGCGCGAATAAACGATATAGTTCGAGGGGGCGTAGCCCCCGAGAACTATGTCGTTTATTCGCGCGCAACCATGGTCTAACCTAACCGCTTTAAAAACGCAACAGCCGAGAAAAGTTTGACAATATATTTTATAGACAAATGATAGCAATGCTATTCCAACATAATGTAAATCAATGTGTTCTGCGAAGGTACTCAAAATTTCATGACAATAGAACAATCCAAACACTCTTATTTTATCACTCGATGACATAAACCCACAAACTAAAAATTCACGACTCTAGTACCGTGTATATCAACCATATGCAGCAATACAGGCCTGACATCTACGACGTATGGAATGAAAGATGCGGGTAATAACTGGTTGGGGTAGGTTTATCAACTCTTCCTGGAGGACTCTTATGAGATTCTTCACTGTGGTTGACGATGACGTACACGTCTCTCCAAAAGCACATTTAAGATTGTTGATGCAGTAAATGTGTCGGAATATTAAGTCAAAATAGCGTGATGAGGTAAAAAATAGCAAAGTCACAAATGTTTGTCAATAAATATTTCTAATTAAAATTTTGAAAAAGCGATACCGTTTTGCGGGAAACTTACCCATGACTTCAACGTGTCTGTATTGTGGTTCATGTGGCTGTTGTACAGCGAACTCTCAGATGTGACGTTCTGATATTGACGTCCTGATGACGTTACGTTACTGTTGGTCTGCCTGGTAGTTGATGATCACGAACTTCGCCACTAGCTTGCCATCGTTGAAGAAGTCTCGTAATTATCGGCATATTACAATTTAATGCCCTTGATGTGGCACGCGCTGACATAGCAGCCATCAGAATGCCAATTGCGCGTTGGCGCTCATTTTCAAAAACGTGGCATGGACAAAAAAGATAATTTTTTTAACATGCTGTGTTTTTATTACTCCTGAGTCATACTAAAATGCATTCGGTGTGAAAGTATTGCTGAGTACCACTTGGAAAAATGTGCACGTGGAAATCATTGAAGTTTCACCGATTGCGTCAGAGACACTTATCGCTTGAATGATTTCACAACCCATTGGCGGAAAGATCAATTTGATGCATGTGCAAATGATGATATATTGTTACCTGTTTGCATACTTTTAAGGAACACGTTAAAAATAAGGTTTGAAAATGTTGCGTTTTTAAAGCGGTTGAGTGTATTTATCACTGGCTTGGGCTCGAGGAAAACAAGAAGACCCTTCGTTTCTGCTTTTTGTTTTAGACGAAAAAGTCATTTTATTTTTAATATTTTACTTAAATTGAAAGGTTATTTCAATGTGTAGTATGAGACATCAAGCATGCTTTAACACCAAAATAAATAACGCTTATTGAAGCTCTATATGTAAGCACAATTCATTATTAATTGTCTTTAAAGTTTAGGTCTTACTGTACATAATATGACGTCATCAAGCGAGTGCAGTTCCCCTCCGATCTTAGCTGTATAGTAAAGACAATCTAGACATGCATATCGCGGTTTTTACATCTACAGCTGAAACAATGCATATATCTAGGTCCAAAGGGATGGGGTAGATCTAGATCTATTATTGATACTGTGGAATTACCGTATTGCTTTAGATTGAATCCTTGATCTGGTGTTTATTCCGATTATTTATCGTTAAGCCTACAGTGCAGGCAAAAGGTTTTCGCGGTGGCCCGCTCGGAGGATTGCTAGGGTTGTGACGTCAAATTGCCTTGAGATGACGGAAGCATGGAATAAGTGAACAGTGTGTTAGTTAATTCATGGTTTCGTAAAATAAACGATATATTCACAGGTTTTTGAGGCATCTGATTGGCCGAGAGCTCCAAGCCATGTGCTAATTATCGTTAAGCCTACAGTGCAGGCAAAAGGTTTTCGCGGTGGCCCGCTCGGAGGATTGCTAGGGTTGTGACGTCAAATTGCCTTGAGATGACGGAAGCGTGGAATAAGTGAACAGTGTGTTAGTTATTTCATGGTTTTGTAAAATAAACGATATATTTACAGGTTTTTGAGGCATCTGATTGGCCGAGAGCTCCAAGCCATGTGCTAATTATCGTTAAGCCTACAGTGCAGGCAAAAGGTTTTCGCGGTGGCCCGCTCGGAGGATTGCTAGGGTTGTGACGTCAAATTGCCTTGAGATGACGGAAGCGTGGAATAAGTGAACAGTGTGTTAGTTATTTCATGGTTTTGTAAAATAAACGATATATTTACAGGTTTTTGAGGCATTTGATTGGCCGAGAGCTCCAAGCCATGTGCTAAATGAAATACATTTTACTTTGATACAAATACGGAAATGGGGCCGGGTCTTATTTAAGTTTTTTATAACGTTAGATTCGATCCGCGTTTCGCGGCGTCTGATCAGGACATCCACTTTAAATGACCGCATCTCAAAATCTGAAAAGCCAACATATTGTTCTTGGACTGATCTAAATGTTGGTACCAAATACATTGAGAATGTCAGGAAAACTACAGAAAACAAAGTGCAGTTTCTGTTTGAATTGAGTATATATAAAAGAAAGACTACAAACTATGGCTTTTATTGATTTAATAGGTGTCGAAATTCCTTTGTGATAAATAGAAACTCACATTCGTCCTCATTACTTATCATTTGTAATAAACTCGTTGACTAAAATAGGTATGACGCTTGCCAAAGACTCTCGTCATATTATTTTAGTCAACTCGTTTATTAACAATGATAAATAATGAGCACTCAAGTAGATGGGAAAGAATAACGTCCTCTCCACTGTACATCCATTGTAGAGGTATAGTGTAGAATCTGTTATTCTTTCCCGTTTAAACGCAAACGTACGCAAACGCAAAACGCTAAAACGTAAAAAAATACAACTTTTTGACAATTCTGATAATTCATCTTTATCTTGGTGGCAAACAGTTTTGAGCCTGATCAGACGCCGGGTTACCCGGCGTCTGATCTGGCTCCAAACTGTTTGCAGTGAAAATAATACTTTTAGCGTAAACGCGTTTATTGGGAAAGAATAACGTTTTCTCCACTGTATGTTACAGGGATAACGTGTAATCAGGGAATACGTGAAATCACTGAAAAATCAGGGATTTCACGAAAACCCTAAATCTCCGACGGGGAAAGGCATAATTTTGAAGCTTTTCGTTGAATTGTTATAAATAGATCTATTTGGCAGTACCTTTTGGTTAAAGTAATGAATCTTACCTTGTTTAGTTCATTTAGTTCAAAGGCAAGTACCACGCTATGAAATATTTTGTAAACCTTATTAACAAGACAGATGTCTTGGTTTTTTAATTATCCTGACTTATATGAACACTGTTCACTTATTTTTATTTACTTGTGCGAGAAACTTTGTATGAACGTTCATTAGACCATGATATTTCAAGAAAGAATGATGTTTTAAGCCAAAAGAAATGTCATGATAATACAAATCTATTCATTTGATAAAAAAGGACATGTCATCAATTCCCTAAAACGCCCATAGATTACGCATAATCCCTAAAAAATCAGGAATTACGCGTAATCCCTGATAACACGTTATCCCTGTAACAGATACACGCTAACACGACAGGAATCAATACACTGAAACTAGTCAATACATTAGCGGTCCAATAATGAATTGCAAAATAATACTATTAATACTGAATCCTGTCAAAATAATGAAGTTAATTAGATCTCTTCTAATGGTATCTATGATTTGTGATGATCCAACGTCTAGCGGATATTTATCACCATGTATTATATTCATCCAGGTGACGGGGTTGGTCAGAACAGAACAGAACAGAACATAATTGTATTCAGATTTGTACAAAGTACATCATCTCAATCATATATAAAAATAATATTCATAAATAAATAAAATGATGTGACAATATGAGGAGGAATACGTCAATTATTTTCATTTAAGGAACGTCTTAATCTCTTATTTAGCTAAAATGTACAAAACTTGCTTGTTTGTGTTTTCCATTAATTCAATAAATTGAAACATTGTATTGGTCTTTGAAAGGGGAATTTCTTTAGATAGTTCACTCTTAAATCAACATAAAGAGGACAAACACATATGAAATGGAATTCAACTTCAACAGGGCTGCCATTTCTCCGGATTTTCCTAAATATTCGGATTTTTTTTTCTAGTACATGGTTGCTTAAAGCAGGCTGAAAGTAAAGCAGAATGCGCCTTAAGACGCATTCTGCTTTACTTCCAGCATGCGTTAAGCAGTCCACGTGTCAACAATACTAGAAACAGGCGATGGGGAAAGGTATGATTCGTAAAATCGCACTTGAAAAAATGCAAATTTGGAAATCTTAGGATTTTTCATGTCAACTTATGGCAGCCCTGTTTCAACATCACATGGGTTACAGAATAAACAGATTCTTTCATTACAAATTAACCTGTTTTGAGGAATCTGCCGGTTTGAATTCCAAGACAATGCGATAATAACCTTATTAGAAAAATTACACTCTTAGTGAATAAGGTAAACTATCTACAGTTGGAACCCATCCAAACCGGAACCTCTAAATACCAGAGTTCTCTCTAAACCGGACAAAAACGTTGGTCCCGTTTTTGATTTATTCCTTCCATTTATCCCATCATGCATATGTGTCATCAGCAATATTTTCTATATTCTAGCATATGATAGGTTAAAGCAGGTTGAAAGTAAAGCAGAATGCGCCTTAAGGCGCACTCTGCTTTTCTTTCAACCTGCTTTAAGTGGTCAGCTATCTTCCATACTAGAAAATTGGTTAAAACCCCTCTTAAAATGGAAATCTCCCTTAACCGGAAATTTATGTTGTCCCCACACATGTCCAGTTTAGAGGGGTTTCACTGTAAATATCTTTCATAATCGATACTACTTTTCACCTTAACCCTTATCATTCTGAATTGCCGTCTGCTTCAAATATATCGTCTGTGAAAAAAGTCAAAATAAGCTAAAAATAATTAACTGAAGAAAGGTTGAATATGGGTGACAATTACTTTGCGTTACGCAGCGTCTGATCTGGATCCAAACTGTTTGCAAATGTAATTCAATTAATGTGGATTCCTGGGCGTACCGACGTATACAGGTAGCTTCGCGCCTCATTACAATATATCTAAGCAAAGATCAGTCTAGCTATATATCAGTTGTGCATTGTACTTTTAACTCATATTCAATGTCCCACTTTTAATTTAATGTCATAATGCATTTCAG
Source organism: Gari tellinella (assembly GCA_922989275.2). Lineage (NCBI taxonomy): Eukaryota > Metazoa > Mollusca > Bivalvia > Cardiida > Psammobiidae > Gari > Gari tellinella. The sequence goes on from OV277859.1 coordinate 87,743,645, forward strand.
CAATTTTCATACTGTGCTTATAAAACACATTTTATGTAAATTGGCCCCATGCGTGTGTTTCACCCAGTCGTGAAATTAAAGAAGTTTGCAAATTCCACGTTTTGATCCAGGCGTTTATTTATAATATAATATGTATAAGAACATAATTATGCATTTAACTGGAATGGCTTTAATTATTGAAATATAACGAAACGTGTGAAAATATGATAACCCATTTCTCTGCCAATTTCATGGAAATATCCGTCTAATACAATCGCTGACATATTATCGTCTGTTAATATTTTTCGTCTGCTTTTACTTTTAAAATTTGGAATGTTAAGCGTTTTTAACTTAAAAACATTGATGTGGGTGTCAAACAGTTTAGAACCTTTTCCACCAAAAATATGCTGAAATATTCTATAATTCATATTGTTGATTCCACCTTTAAAATATGACCTGTTTTATATTGATTCAGGGCTGCTTTCTTAAAAAGTAGATCTATGTCTGAAAAATAAAAGTAAACTAGAACAAACAGTGCAAGCCCTGATCAGGTGGAGCCCTCTGGTCAGAGCACGAATTTGTGCTTATTAATTCGTGGTCAGAGTTAACACTGCAACGGCTTGCATATAGATATAGATCTATCATTGACTGGTTTTCATCGAAGGGGATTTATCCATTTCGTGATCAAATTTATCGTGAGGTCTTCACCTCTTCACCACAATATTGTCGTCTGTTTCAATATTGTTGTCTGCAATATCGTTAAAGTTAGATTTAAGGCAGAATAACTGACGTAATTTCAAAACAAGCGGCAAATGCGGCGTCTGATCAGTATCAAAACTGTTTTTAAATGTGCTTTGTGGTTGCATTGAGAGTGAACAGGTTAAACCAACACTTTTTCAAACAGCGTCCAAATGTTCTGTTTGTGTCGATCTAGATCTACACTATAATCTAAATTCTATTTTAGTGCGGCTTTGTAATAACTTGCAAACAGTTTGGATGAAAATGGGAAGCCGAGTACCCGTAGGTGTATCCTCTGGATTATTTTAAAGCATTACCCCACCATATAGTAGCCTGTTTCTAGTTTTAAAAACAGCAGGGCTGCCATAAGTTTAAAGCGGATTGAAAGTACAGCAGAATGCGCCTCAAGGCACATTCTGCTTTACTTCCAGTCTTCTTTAAGCTACCGTCTTAAAAGCGTAAAAGGCGCATTTATGGGGTAATGGGTTAAAACTATTTGACACTCTGGTGATATTTCTGAAAGACAGATTTTACTAACTCTTGAGAATCGATGCAGACGACAAATACAGTATCTGCAGACGGCAAAAAATGGACGCATACACTGTAGTTACTATAAACTATCCTTTCAGGCGCTCGTGTTTTATCGACTACCGGCCGTTGACGGAATAAGACGAATACTCCCGATCTGAAGAGTTGCTGATGTTGATCGATCTAAAATATTGATCTTCCAGTCACCTTGCTCAAATAATATGCAGTGTTAGAGAATGTGTAAGTTTTGTCCTAGAGAATAAACAGTTAGACTAATTTGCTATTTGTAATCATACTTCATGGAAATGGTATTTGGAGACTGCAATTAATAATTGGCAATTAAGAAAATAGGGAATTTACGCGGGAAACTCTGTCATGTTCGTTAGCCAATTACTAAAGCTTAGAAATAGGACTACATAACATAAATTGACTGTTTCGGATTTTGATCGTTCTTTCAGGTAAAAGAAATGATTTTATTTACAGTTACAGAATAGATAACCACATATTTGTTAGAGCCACACTGAAGAATAATATGAGTCATATACATGCAGTCACAAAATCATGTTTGGTAATATTAAACGTTTCGTCCCAGCTTGCTATCGACCCACAACATTTGCTGGATGGAAACTTTGGAAAGTTGTACAACATTTGCTGGTTTCTGAAACAGAATTCAGAAATATTTAGATTATTTGATGTTTTAAATTACCCTGCATTATGCAGACAATGATCTGTGTATATGTAGAACCTTTGTTAAAGCCCCTATATTACTCCCACATAAACAGAATCAAACATTTTTCTTACATGAAATTTATGTCACTATCGTAAGCGTTCCATATAAAAAGAAGTAATACGTGGTGATATTTGAAGCAATATTGCTAATGAACAGTGAAATTTGTGGAAACAAGTAATCAAGTTTGTTTATTTTTGAATAGCGACGAAAATTTACGGACATACTCGGTAAAGCTCATTTGCATAATTCTATACAACAAGTCGAGTGCTTTACAACCAAAGAGAGACAACTCCTTTAAGTTTGGCCGTTAAACTGATGCAATGTATACACATTGTCGCGGCCGAATCAATCACGTGACCTTTATGCGATCGATCGAGAGTTCTCGGAACCAGCCCGTAATCTTATTTGTAAACAAACCCGCTTATAATGTAAACCACCACGATAAGAATTCGACACATTTAGGTAGGATTCTTTACGAAGTGGGTGCATATGTCAGGCTTCTTACACTGGATTTCACTTAGTTTTAATACATAGAAAATGCACACATATAAGAAATTGCGCGTTTTAAACACCAATTTGAGCGGGATTGTGCCTTTAAGCTTAATTTTTTAAGAATGATTAAATACCGGCAAGTTGGTAACCCATTACCCCATAAATAATTAAATATGCCTTTAAATTAATTATTCCTCTACTGAAGAAAATTGTTCCATTGAAACAGTCTTAATGAATATGAATCATGAGAAATATTTTCTATTAAACCTAGCAGATCTATTGGACTTTAAAACAGGCTGAAAGTAAAGCAGAATATGCATTCTGCTTTAAATACTTAAATTCAACCTGCTTTAAGTGGTCACCTGTCTTCAAAACTAGAAACAGTCCATGGAATAACGGGTTAAATCTGGGTTGGAGATATGAGTGATTAACCCTTAGCCTGCCAGTCACGACTAGCTCCATATGCAAACAGCTTGGATCCGGATGAGACGCCGAGTAACTCGGCGTCTCATCCGGATCCAAGCTGTTTGACACTCGGACAACAGTTTCAGCAATTTTGAGCAACTTTGAAGCACTTTGAAACTTGAAGCAGACGAGAAATATAGCAGACGACAATTTATTTGGCGGGCTAAGGGTTAACCCATTACCCCATAAATATGGCATTTTACGCCTTTATTTTATTCCTCCCCTGGACTGAAAAAAAAAATTCCAATTTTCACAGTCATGAATTGTATCATAACTTGAGAAATGTTTTCTATCTCCTAGCAGATGGTAGCTTAAAGCAGGCTGAAAGTAAAACAGAATGCACATGCTTTAAGTGGTCATCTGTCTTCAAAACTGGAAACAGGCTATGGGATAATGGGTTAAACAGAACATATTTCCAATATTTCGCTTATACTGCCACTGGGTCTGACAAACCCTATGTCTTAACCCATAGTCTGCTTTTAGCTTTGAAGACATGTGTCCATTTAAAGCAGGTTGAAAGTAAAGCAAAATATGCCTTATGGCACATTAATTCTGCTTTACTTTCAGTTACCACCTGCTAGGATATATAGAAAATATTTCTTATGATGCATACTCATGACTGTATAAAGTGGAATTATTTTCAGTGGATCAATTAATTAAAGGTGTAAAAAGGCGTATTTATTGGGTAATGGGTTAAACACACTCAGAGTGGTTATAACAGAGAGGTTTTACTGTACTTGATCACTTTACAGCAGGGCTCCAGATAAGGGGAGTATATCAAAAATTAAAATCTTTATTTCGGCTTTAAACCCTATGGTGCCACAACTCATTAAAGACGATTCTAATGAGTAGTACAGCGTTCCCTCTCTACAACGGCCCTCCCAAAAACGACTCCATCCTTACAACGACCATTGTCTCAGTTCCCTAAACCCGGACAATTATGTCTAACGCTTTTACTGCTGCACTGTCGTCTGCGTACAATTGTCGTCTGCTGTTTTTCTTAAAATTACATATAAGCGGACATTTTGATAGAATAAATATGGCATTATGAGTGACAAACAGCTTGAATCCAGCATTATGAGTGACAAACAGCTTGAATCCAGATCAGACGCCGCATTACGCGGCGTCTGATCTGGATTCAAGCTGTTTGCAAATGTAAGCCAAATCTTGATGTTCCCTCTCTATAACGACTCCCTCCGAACAACACACACAATCTGTGTCTCCCACTGGATGTCTTGTAGTGATGGAGTGCTGTAACATCATAGGATTTGGTGCTGAAATAATTCAGAAAATGTTGGTTTTGTTCAGTTTACTCCCCGTTATCTGGAGCCCTGCTTTACAGGGAGAAGCTTTATAAGTAATTAGTTTGACTGTTCTTTTCTTTTCAGACAGTTGTAGGCTACCAGGATGGTCTTGTATCGGTCGGCTGCTGTTTTATTGTTCCTGTCTCATTTGAAGTTGACTTATTCCAAATACCCGGGGGAGGAGAAGTATGATATAGGCACCTTGGAAGGAGACGTACAGAATTGGGCCGTGCTGATTGAAAATTACATTCTTCAGGTATGGCTTCTAAGACTACAGCTACAGATTTAGTCAGAACTTAACCCATTACCCCATAGCCTGTTTCTAGTTTTGAAGATAGGTGACCACTTAAAATTTATATCTAAGCAAATTGTAGCTTAAAGCAGGCTGAAAGTAAAGCAGAATGTGCCTTAAGGCACATTCTGCTTTACTTTCAACCTGCTTTAAGTGGTCATCTGTCTTCAAAACTAGAAACTGGCTATTTGGTAATGGGTTAACCTATATTTCAGCTGGCCTATGATGGTATAAACCAGCATTTTACTCAAGGCTATTTGGACAAGGCAAGGTACGAGTCTGACACAAAGTATGGAGAAGACATAGTGAAACAGGTGAAAGACAACCTCGCCAATTACTTCACACAGAAAAAGATGGCTGCTGAGGTAAGTTGGTTCTTGTTACCCTTTCCTCCCTGAAATCTCAAATGGACAATGCTAGTTTTCAATTTAATCCAGTCCATTTTTGAATTGTACAATATGTCAAAATGACAAACAGTGTAGACCCTGATCAGAGGGCTCCTTAAGGAGCCCTCTGATTAGGATCTACACTCTTTGCATATGACAAGTGTATTCCTCACGGGTACACTGTTTGCAAAGGATGCTTATATGCGTGACTAGGGTTCAAAGAGTTAACAGAACTTTAGATGGGGGGGGGGGAGGGGGGTATGCATTTTACTCCCTCTTATTTGGAGCCCTGAATTAAACCATTACCCTATAGCCTGTTACTTGTTTTGAAGACCGGGTCCATGCTTATAAAACATCTGTGTTTAGTCTGAAATCATTCTTAGGCTCAAATCTGACCAATCAAATGCTTGATAACGAACGAAATGCAAGCATCGGTGCAGATTTTTTTTTTCTAAATTGGAAAAAAATCTTTAGAGTCAGCAGTATTTAATAGGGTCAGTCGGGTGACCTGAAACACTGCAGGTATATATTTTTTGGCCTCAAATAGTGCTCCAATTGCTATTTAGACAATTGAATAGCTATATGACGGTGTTCTGGACTGAGTGCCATGGAGCAATATGCAGTTGAGTAAGCTGACGGTGACCTTGGAGTTAATGGAGACATGATAGAGGTCCACTAGGGATCAATGCTTCTGGTGACCTGTTATAAGCTGTCTAATTATTATGTAGTCGATCTGTGGCGCTCTCACAGAGCACCTTAGATCGCCACCTAGTGGAATGGTGGTATAAGGAGCTGTCTGATCTTGATAAATGCTATTTTCAAAAAGTGTCAATAATGCAGCATTTCTGTGTTTTTCAGAGGCTTGCAGTGAAGGTACAGGAGTTGCATGATGAATTTTTGCTGAGTGGTGGAGATGCTGGGGTGACCATACTATCGGACTTGACTCAAGATGTCTATGCTGATTCCGACATCCCTATTAGGCTGCCTGCAGACAGGAAGTTCAATCCGTAAGAATATTTATTATTGTTTGTTCACCAAAATAGGCAAAGATGAAAGTAGAACAGAATATTAAGAGCTCTTAAAAGAGCTTTCTGTTTTACTATCACCTCATGCATTAAGCAGCCTGATGCCCCCAAACACCTAATAATTAACACAATCCAGCGTTCCTTGTAGAGTTACTTAACTGCATTAGAAAAGAGAAATAACTTGTTGTTTCATATACCCAGAATTTCTGTATATTTTAGGTATTTACTCATTTCTGTATATTTTAGGTATTATTAATTTCTGCATATTTTAGGTATTTATTAATTTCTGGATAGTTTATGTATTTATATTTCTGTATATTTTAGGTATTTATTTCTGTATATTTTAGGTATTTATTTCTGTACATTTTGGGTATTTGTTTCTGTATATTTTAAGTATTTATTTCTGTATACAGTAAAACCTCTCTATAATGACCACTAAATTATGTTTATAATTATGGTGTTTACGATAGGTGACCGCTTAAAGCAATGTGACAGTGAAACAGAAAGCTCCTTCAGGAGCTTTCCGTTTCATTGTCACCTGTCTATTATACAATCAATTAGCCTTCGTTTAAGTGGTCCTAATAGCGAGGTATTACTGTATTTTAGGTATTTCAAGCAGCCAGTTAGCTGGAACCAGTCAGCAGTGAAGATAGCAGATGAGGTACCTAGAGATGATCCCAGCACAATTAATTCAGTCTTCTTCTCAGCCGGCCTGGATAAACTGTTTAAAGAAAACCACCACATAGACCCCACACTAAGGTTTGTAATTTGAACCTATAAATTTATGAAAATCATGCAGGTCCCAGGGTTACAAAGAAATTGAGTTTAGTCGGAGATTGTTTGAGTCTGATATTGTTCTCAAGCATTTGATTGGTCAGATTTGAGCCTAGGCTCAAATCTGACCAATCAAATGTTTGAGAACTACTTCAGGATCAACTCAAAAGCTTTATAACCTTTGAGCCGGGTCAGGTTTGAGCAAAAGCTCAAATCAGTGACCCATTAAATGCTTGAGAACAAACTCAAGGCTCAATTCAAACTCTTTGTAACCTTGGATTCTGGGCTCTAGATAAAAGTGAGAAAACATTTTCACCATTTTCTCCTTTATGTCTCCACAAAAACCTATGTTGTGATAACTCATATATCTTTGACCCCATAGCCATGTTTTTATTTTTGAAGACAGAATGATGACCACTTTAAAAAAGCAGGTTGAAAGTAAAGCAGAATGCGCCTTACAGCACATTCTGCTTTCCTTTCAGCTTGCTTCAAGAGGGTTTGCACAGGTCTTGACAAAGCCTTGAGTTTTGATGCCCGGCTGCTGTCTTGAAAAAACCTTATTCTTCAAAGCCTTGAAAGATCCCTGAAATTATATAAAAGCCAATGAAAACCCTTAGAAATAATTGTTTTCCTGTATAGTGGCTGTTGTCTGTGCATTTACTTTCAGCTCTGCTTTAACCCAAATTCCCATAAATACCTCTGAAGAAAACAGTTCATATAATACAGTCATGTATATGCACTGTAAGAAATGTTTTTTATATGCTAGCAGATTGTAGCTTAAAGCAGGCTGAAAATAAAAGCAGAATGCGCCTTAACCCTTAGCCTGCCACGCACGACTATAGCTCCATATGCAAACAGCTTGGATCCGGATGAGACGCCGAGTAACTCGGCGTCTCATCCGGATCCAAGCTGTTTGACACTCGGACAACATTTTCAGCAATTTTGAGCAACTTTGAAGCACTTTGAAACTTGAAGCAGACGAGAAATATAGCAGACGACAATTTAGTTGGCGGGCTAAGGGTTAAGGTGCATTCTGCTTTACTTTCAGCCTGCTTTAAGTGGATACAGGTCTGTCTTCAAAACTAGAAACAGACTATGGGGTAATGGGTTTACAGCCAGGGTATGCACAGGTCTTGAAAAACACTTGGATTTGATGACTGTATAAAAAAACCCATTGAAATGCCTCAGAAGCCTTGACAAATTCTTGAAATTATAATTAAAGGTCTAAAAAAAACTGAAAATAAATGATTTTCCTGTATAGTGACTGTAGTCATGTGCATTTACTCTCAGCAATTAAAGACATCTCCTGGCGACCTTTCGATCATAATGCCTTGCCAGACAAATTCCTTGCAAAAATCATGGATCTTATGGACATGTCGCTAGCAAAGAACCATTGAAGCTTCTCGTGTGAGACTCTACCTTTATATTTGATAGTTTGGTTAGAAATAACCATTGAAAATTATGAGTATAATCTGGGCTTCACCAGGTAAACTGAGATTGGTATACAAGCTGCCGAGCTTGTGCTGCACATGCTTTCACAGTTTCATTGACACCTCAAATTCAATGGGGGGGGGACTCTCTCAATGGACTGAGGAAAAGTCTTTAAGCCCCAGAGCCACGACAAGGAAGGTTTCTGGGGCAGTCTGAACCAATTTCAAGACATGAGCAGACAACATTTTTAGCTGACTGTAATTATTCTGAGTTCAAAAAGGTTGACAGAAGTCTGTCTGAACTCCGGGGTAGAATGACAGATTTGCAGATCAGTCCCTCGAGACATGACAATATTGATTCTGTGGTTAAATGTATGGCATCAATTATCAATATCTCAAAAATCTATGTGCTACAGTCAAACCAGGCCAAAAGGTTATGAGTTGAGTCTGAGATTGTTCTCAAGTATTTGAATGGTCTGATTTGAGCTTTTGCTCAAATCTGACCAGTCACATGCTTGAGAATGATCTCAATCTCAACTCAAGCTCTTTATAACTTTTAGCTAAGTGTACAGTCGCTGCTGTAAAGGAGATGAATTTGAAGTTTTATTTAAAGCTAGCATTGTACTATGAAGGACAAAGGTAATACAGAAAGCTCCGATAGAAGCTTTCTGCATTACTTTTATCCTGCATTCAGCCATAATCTGTAATTTACTTTAGTTTGAAAAAAGTGTCTTTATCACATAAAACCGACTCTGGGAGTGTTATAAAGCCATTCAATAAACTATAGTGAAATATCAATATTTGGGCTCCGGCCCTACCTGTTCGTCCACGAGCGCTGCATGGCGCTGGGCGCCAAATTACGTAATTTGCCATGGCGTTACTGTAAACAACGTCAAGTTTTGGCGGAAAATACATATGGCGGAGAGACAAAAAACTACGGATTCCGTTCACTTAAAAGGGTTTTAAAATGTGTATGTGATAAAAAGGATCTAACATTCGTGCTTATTATTTATCATTCTTAATAAACTCGTTAACTAAAACAAATATAACGCTCGCCAAGGCTCGCGTCATATTGTTTTAGTCAACTCGTTTATTAAAAATGATAATTAATGAGCACTCGTGTTAGATCCTCTATTTAATGAGTTACGTATATAATAGTGTTTTATAGTATTTTTTTAATGTGATTTTTTTCTTCTTTCTCACCAGAAATTCTAATCAATTTTTAAAAAATGATTAAGAAAAATAAGATCAATATAAGAATAATTTTTCAAAGATCGAACAGATGCTGAATAAAAATCGAGATGACTTTTGGGTCTAATTTAGATTTGCAGATTTTTCAATGGGGCTTGATGGTCATTTGCAAGCCAGTCCACGTGCCAGGAGTGGTCAAATAATAAGTTATATCAAATTAATTCAGAAAAATTAACTGATATGATTGACCCTTTGTTTCATACTTCTTCCTCATTTTAATGCTGAGAGTGTATTAAACTGTTGCCTGCTGATTGCGACTACTGATGTTTGCAAACAGTTTGGATCCAGATCAGACGTATGTAGATTAAACACATTTTGCAGACAACAATTTTGACCCAGCCTCTCTATTACGACCACTAACGTGTGAATTATTAGATGTCTAAGACAGGTGACTGCTTAAAGCAAGTTTATAGTAAAACAGAAAGCTCCTTTGACTGTCACCTTGCTTTAAGCTGTCTCCTGAGATTTATGCATTCAATTAACCATTGTTTGAGTGGTCCAAATGATAGAGAGGTTTTACAGTATAACTTTTGTATCAGGGCTCTAGATAAGGGGAGTATTTCAAAAACTAAAATCTTTATTTTTGTGTTAAACCCTATGGTGTCACTACTCATCAGAACCGTCTCTTCGAGACGATTCTTATGAGTAGTAACACCATAGGATTTGGTACTGAAATGAGTGAGAAACTGTTGGATTTCTTCAGTTTACTCCCTCCTATCTGGAGCCCTGTTGCATTCTGGTTCTGGGTAAGGGTAGACAAAGAGTTAATGAAAAAGTACTGGCTGCAAGCAACTATAATTATAACTGTATAGGGCTTATTTGTGTCTAGTTAATATTGTTGTATTGTCGGGCTGTCATTGATTTTTGTTCCGTTGTATTCACCTCTGGCTAAATTGTGAAGGTAGGGTTAATTATATATGCACAAAGATGTGAGAAAAAGAAACAAACATGGGGTATTGATTGGTGGGTGTACAATGGAGGTTTCTGAGACCATAGCTCCAGATAAGGGGAGTATTTCAAAAACTAAAATCTTTATTTTTGCTCTAAACCCTATGGTGTCTGAACTACTCATTAGAATCGTCTCTTCGAGACGATTCTAATGAGTAGTAACACCGTAGGATTTGATGCTGAAATGAGTGAGAAAATGTTGGATTTGTTCCGTTTACTCCCTCTTATCTGAGCCCATTGTGACCTGAGACACAATAGCCTTTGTGAACTGATACTTAATTAGTTTGAGAGATTATGTTAATAATAGTTACACAAAGTTTTGTTAATCCATTAGCATATAAATACACCTTTTCAGGGTTCGACATTAACTTTTTTTTCACTAGACATTCGGTCTTGTAGCCTGCAAACATTACTAGACCAGACCAAAAAGTTGGTAGACCAAACAGAAACAACTGAATCTTTGGTAAACTTCAATAATTTCGCAAAACTTTCTCTGTCTTATTTGCTTTTCATAGCTTGTATTTGACTCCGACGTAGCTGTACTTGCCCTTTTCTCTTCCTTTTTCTTACCATTAAAACCGAAGTTGAATAAATCTGACATGATTTGACGTTACGATGTACACAAACTAAAAAGCGTTCGCTGAATGTCGTACTTATACTTGGCAGAAAAATGGATATTTTCGTTAACAAAACAAATAATATATCAGAATTGGGATTGATTTCGGTTTCGCACGTAAAAATTGATACAAAATTGTGTTTTAGGTAAAATAATTGCATTGAAGATACTTACGACAATCATGGTAGTGAAAAGCGTGGGAAAGTGTAATATCCGGTAACTACCGAGAAATATCGGTTCGCAGAATAAATTGTCATTTTCAATCCCAAAAACTGAGACTGCAGTTACCTTTTCGGATATTGTACCTTTCTAATTAAAAATGATCAATTCTAAAAACATTCAAAACGTAACTGTTATCAACACAATCAGGTGTTTTAAGTATAGCGCGAGATGATCAATTAATCACACCGATATTTTTCGTAACTGAACCGGATTTTACTCATCGCCCTAATTACTGCGGGATAGTTACTACTGCTAATTTTAAAACAAGGATTTCCCGACTGCGTGCTTTATTTAGATGGGGAAACAGTTTTGAGGTCTGAGCAACCTACTTGTCTGAAACCACAGTGGCGAACTGGGTAGGATTTTTAGCTTGAACATAATGATGTCATTTTCTAAATGCGTGAATTTAAAAAAATCATCCTCAGATTTTAAGTAGACCATTCGGGTTAGTAACTGCGAGGGATCACTAGACCGAACATCGCCGTTACTAGTGAATGTCTATCGGACGTAGGCCAATGTCGAACCCTGCTTTTTACGTATTTAATTTATTCCTTGAGACCACTGAAGAACATAGTCATGAAAATGCCCAATAAGAAATATAGTCCATAGTCAAGCAGATGGTAGCTTAAAGCAAGCTGAAAATGAATAAAGCAGAATGCATCATAAGGCACATTCTGCCTAAACTTTCAACCTTCTTTAATTGGCTATCCTTCTTCAACACTTGAAACAGGCTATGGGGGTAATGGGTTAAGAGAAGGAAGTGAGAAGTTCTTGGTGAATATGTAGAAGAAAATCCTGTACAACCTGTCTTGGTGGACTAAAGGAAAAGAAAATCTATGGATGATTTTAAGCTTAATACTTAACAAATTTAATGCCTACATTTTCTGCATTAACATTTTTTGTTGCATTAAGCATCTACAATCTGTAAGAAGTATTTTTTTCTCTTCAATAAATGGTCTCTGGATGATGGGCGATAATGATAGGTTTATGGATGTATGAGATATAATATGATATTTCTCCATTGAAAGTGATGAACAAATGAATCTATTGATACAATAGTATAGCAGTAAATCAAGCTACAATCAAACATGTCTTAGGCAGGGATTTGTAGGAGAAGCATGCTGTTCTTGTAGTCTTAATGCAGGACTAAAGTAAAGCAGAAAGCTCCTATAGGAGCTTTCTGCTTTACTTTGGTCCTGCATTAAGCTGTATAGGAGCTTTCTGTTTTACTATTGGCCCTGCATTAGGCTGTCATCTTTCTTAAAGACTAACAAGTTATGGTGTTTGAAGCGGCTGTCGAGGAGAAGTTTAACAGTAGTAATAATGTTGATAGATAGTTGTAATAGTTCCATTGTCGTTATAGATAATTGGTTGAAATGTGAGAAGTAAAGCGTAGATATTTGGTTGAAGACAAGAATGGACAGCTGTATGCTTTAAGTAACCCTTTACTCCACAGGGCTCCAGATAAGAGGGAGTAAACTGAACAAATCCACTTCACTCATCAGCACCAAATCCCATGGTGTTACTACTCATTAGAACCGTCTCTTCGAATTAATAATAACGAGTAGTGACACCATATGGTTTAATGCAGAAATAAAGATTTTAATGATTGAAATACTCCCCTTATATGAGCCCTGACTCCATAGATACATGTTTTAATGCATTTAATTTAACCTTCGATTGAAGAAAACATTTCCATGAAAATACAGTCATGAGTATGATATTCTATATTCTATATTCTAGCAGATGGTAGCTTAAAGCAGGCTAAAGGTAAAACTGAATGCACCAGATAAGGCACTTTCTGCTTTTCTTTCAACCTCGCTGCTTCAAGTAGTTGCCTGTCTTCAAAACTAGAAACAGGCTATGGAGTAGAGAATTAAAAAACAACAACAACAACATGTATTCAGACAAGCTTCTGTTAAATTATCCATCACCTCATGCATTCACCTTTCTACGTCTTTCATTTATTCTTCCATAGTCATGAATACATATCGTATATATCATATGTATTATAAGAAATATGTTCTATATTCAAACAGAATGCTTTAAGTGCTCACCTGTCTTCAAAACTAGAAACAGGCTATGGAGTAAAGGGCTAAACACCAACAATGCTACATATTAAAAGTAAAGCAGCACTGAGGTAGTGCCCCACAAAAAAGGTGTAGCCTGTTTCTAGTTTTGAAGACAGGTGACCACTTAAAACAGGTTGAAAGTAAAGCAGAATGTGCTTTAAGGCACATTCTGCTTTACTTACAGCCTGCTTTATTAAGCTACCATATCTGCTAGAATACAGAAAATATTTTTTATAAAACATATTCATGACTATATAAATTAGAAGTATTTTCTTCAGTGGAGGAATAAATTAAAGGCGTAAAAAGGCGTATTTATGGGGTAATGGGTTAAAGTAATGTGACAGTAAAACAGAAAGCTCCTAGCTAGGAGCTTTCTGTTTTACTTTCACATTGCTTTAAGCTGTTACTTTTCTTTCATACAATCCATTGGCATTCTTGTTTGATGGTCGTAATAGAGAGGTTTCCAGAGCTCCAGATAATGGGAGTATTTCAAAAACTAAAATATTTATTTCTGCATTTAATCCTATGTTGTCACAACTCATTAGAACCGTCACTTCGAGACGATTCTAATGAGTAGTAACACCAAAGGATTTGGTACACTAAAATGAGTGAGAAAATGATGAATTTGTTCAGTTTACTCCCTCTCATCTGGAGCCCTGTGTTTTACTGTACCTCTGTATTTCAGATGGCAATACTTTGGATCTACCAACGGCACGGTGCGGATCTATCCAGGTAGGGAATGGGGCACCAACTTTGCTGGATTCTACAATGACTATGATCCGAGGGTGAGACCATGGTATATAGCAGCCACTAGTGGACCTAAGGATGTCATCATTGTCCTCGACTGCAGGTATTATGATATGATTAACTCTTTGAACCCTACTCACGCATATATGCGACATTTGCAAACAGCGTACTTCTTTTGAAGAGTATATTTGTCCTATGCAAACAGTGTAGACCCTGATCAGAGGGCTCCTTTACACTGTTTGTCATTTTGACATATATTGTAAAAATCAATCCTTAAAAGTAAAAATCGGACTAGACTAAATTAAAAACTTGAATTTTCTATTTGAATTTCAGGGAGGAAAGGGTTAAACTGGGTTTCAGGGTTTCATAAACTTACTGATACCCATTGACCCATAAAAAAAAATTTACTCTAAGAAAACCATTTTCATGTTGTTGGAAACGTTTCCTATATATTGACAGACCTGTGGATACTTAAAACAGGATGAAATTAATGTAAAGCAGAAAACTCCTATTGGAACTATCTACTTGCAGAATGTGCCTTATTGCTTAACATTTAGCCTACTCTAAGCTACCATCTGCTAGGATATAGAAAATACCTCTAATGGTAGGATACATGTTTATGACTTTATAGCCTAGATTGAAACTATTTTCTTGATAAAAGGCACTTCTATATATGGAGGGAAAGGGTTAAGCCATTACTCCATAAATATGCGTCTTTACTCCTCTGATTTATTCCTCCACTGAAGAAAAAGTTCCTCTTTACAGTCACGAATATATACCAAAAGAAGTATTTTCTTATCGTAGTAGATAGTTACTTAAAGCATACTGAAAGTAAAGCAAATTACGCCTGTAGGCACATGCTAATTTACTTTCAATCTGCCTTAAGTTGTCACCTATCTTCAGTACTAGAAACATAAAGAGGTAAACATTGCAAGCAAGATTTTGGAGCGAATTAACGAATAAGAAACCTCCCTGCTTCATCATTGAATTCAGGGCCCCAGATATAAGAGAGTTAACCTAACAAATCTAACATTTTCTTACTTGTTTCAGCTCCAAATCCTATGGTGTTGCAAATCATTAAAATTGTCTCGAAGAGACGATTCTAATGAGTAGTCACACTATAGGGTTTAATTCAGAAATGGAGATCTTAGTTTTTAGCTCACCTTGGCACTTTCACGAAGTGCCAAGGTGAGCTATTGTGATCGCCCTGTGTCCGCCGTCCGTCGTCGTCCGTCGTGTGTCGTCAACTTTTTCTTTAAAGATCTTCTTCTTGGAAACTACTTTGTCAATTTCATTAAAACTTCATAGGATTGTTCCTTGTAGGGTACTCTCTCAGATTTCTTGAAATATAGGTCATGCAATTGAAATTGTGGTTGCCATGGCAACCTATTTGAAAAAATGTTAAAAATCTTCTGGTCAAAAACTACTGGTCTGAATAGAAAATAGTTTTACCCAAATGTGCCATTGGTGACCCTCTATCAGATTTCTTAAAATGATTTTGATATCTTAAAAAAAATGGCCGCCAGTGGGTGGGGCAGATTTTCCTTATATGGCTATATAGTGAAAACTTTAAAAATCTTCTTGTCTGAAACCTCTGATCTAATTTGAAAATAATTTCACACAAATGATCCATGGGTGACCCTCTACCAGATTTCTTAAAATAATTTTGATATCTTAAAAAACATGGCCGCCAGTGGGTGGGGCAGGTTTTCCTTAAGATACTTTAAAAATCTTCTTCTGTGAAACTGCTGTCCAAATTGAAAATAATTGTACACAAATGATCCATGGGTGACCCTCTACCAGATGTCTTTAAATAATTTTGATATCTTAAAAAACATGGCCGCCAGTGGGTGGGGCACGTTTTCCTTATGATACTCAGTATAGTAAAAACTTTAAAAATTATCTTCTGGGAAACTACTGGTCCAAATTGAAAATAATTTTACACAAATGATCCATGACTCTCTACTAGATTTCTTAAAATAATTTTGATATCTTAAAAAACATGGCCGCCAGTGGGTGGGGCATGTTTTCCTTATGACACTGTATAGTTAAAACTTCAAAATCTTCTTCTGTGAAACTGCTTGTCCAAATTGAAAATAATTTTACAAAAATGATCCATGGGTGACCCTTTACCAGATTTCTTAAAATGATTTTGATATCTTAAAAATCATGGCCGCCAGTGGGTGGGGCAAGTTTTCCTTATATTTCTGTATAGAAATTTTTCAAAAATCTTTTTCTCTGAAACTATTGGTATGATTTAAGAATATTTTTTTTAAAAAAGTAATGATGGGTGACCCTTTGCCAGTTTTCTTCAAAGAATCTTCCTGGTTCAAACAACATGGCTGCCTGTGGGTGGGGGTTAATTTACCGGTGATGGCTTATCGTGGAATTTTATCATTACTGGTCCATTACCATGACCGTAAACATGGGTACCAGGTGAGCGATTTAGGGCCGCATGCGGCTCTTGTTGAAATACTCCCCTTATCTGGAGCCTTGTAGAATTCATGCTTGTAGAGAATTCATGCTTGAGATATAAAGCTTGACTGGGTATCATAATGTATAATCATCTGTATAGAAAGACACAACTAGACCAAAAAAGCGTTTGCCTTGTATGATGATATTACAGGCTGAATAATTTTGAAAATGTTCTATAAATTTCAGCTTCATTACTCCAATTGGAATCTTACAAATTGCTTCAAAGGAGTACAGATGTCCTTACTGATATAAATACTATTCTTCCACTTTCAATTTTCCAAGAATATGGTATCATGTCTGGTATTACCGCCTGAACATCTGTTAACATTAGGGAATCTTGAATTGCATGTGCCAACAGTTTGGATCCAGATCAGATGCTGAGTAACTCGGCATCTGATCAGGATCCAAACTGCTTGACACATATTTCAACAATGAAAAATGCATTAATACTGTATTAAATGTGAGCAGAGGACAGTTTTGAGGCGTATAATTTTGTAGCATGCTGAGAGATAATGTCATCTCATTTGTAATTTGATCACAATGTTTATGGGAGTAATGTCTTGAGAAAACTTAACCTTTAAACTGCTGGCCTCAAAGTTATAAAGAGTTTGAGTTGAGTATGAGATAGCTCTCAAGTATTTAATTGGTCTGATTTGAGCATTTTGCTCAAATCTGACCAATGAAATTGCTTGAGAACGTTTTCAGACTCATCTCAAACTTTTTATAAAATTGGATCCTTGTCTTAATCCTAAACAGTTTTCAAATGAACTCAACTCTTATAAATTACCAATCAATATGGACCCTCAAGGGGTTTGCCCTCAAAAGTATTCAAGAGCATGACAGTGAAGACCCAGATCAGAGGGCTCCTTCAATATAAGAATAAACCCTTTTTAGTGCTGAATAAATGAAAGTAAACTTTTAAAAATATCAACTGCTTTTACACATTATTATTACCAATAGATACACCTTCTTTATTTCTACACTAAGGAAATTAGTCACCAACTAGGAAGTCCTAAACATAAAAGGCATTTTCAGTATCCTTCCAGATGATAGTATGAAGCAGTTTGAAAATTAGAGGCATTCTGCTTGACTTTCAGACTGCTTGGTAACCTGATTTCAAAACTAGAAACAGGCTATTGGGAAAGGGTTAATTATAAAATCTGTTCTGTTTTCCATAAATTTGCAGATGTGTAATCTGTGTGACAAACAGTGGTGATCCTAATAAGAAGCCATGTTACACTGTCTGTGTCTGATCAGGATTCAGGGCTGCCATAAGCTGCAAAATCCTAAGATTTCTAAATATTCTATTTTTCAAGTGCAATTACTTAAAAGCAGGTTGAAAGTAAAGCAGAATGTGCCTTAAGGCACATTCTGCTTCACTTTCAGCCTGCTTTAATCTATCATTTGCTAGGATAGAGAAAATATTTCTTTTGATGCATATTTAGGCTAATATAAATTGGAACAATTTTCTTGGGCGGAAAAATAAATTAAAGGTGTAAAAAGCGTATTTATGGGGTAATGGGTTAATTTAGCAAGCTGAAAGTAAAGCAGAATGCTTAAAAATGTGGGAGACAAAGATTATGTGTGTTGTTGAGAGGGAGTTCTTATAGGGAGGGAAAATGAATACCTAAATTAAGTGCTGAATTTGACTTGGCTTTCATTTGCAGATGGTTTGAACCCAAATCAGATGCTGCGTCTGATGAGGGTTCAAAATCAGCTTGTTACTTATCTTTACGTTTCTTCTGTCAAAATGCCAACACATAACTTTGAGAAAAATAGCAAATGACAATTTTAAGCAGAAGATATTGCAGCAGTGAAAGCGTTAGATATAATTGTCTTGTTTGGGGAACAGAGGCAAGAGTTGTTGTAAGGAATCATTGTTTTGAGGGCCGTTGTAGGGAGGGAGCACTTTATAGGAAAATACAGTCAAACTTTGATATCTCGAAGTTGGTTTTGTCGAACATACCCGTATTTCAAAGTTAAAACGTGGCTAAGCCACGTTTTAACTTTGAAATATGGGTATGTTCGACTTAACCGATCATGAAATAATGCAGTTCATATGTCGAACTATTGGATAGTTTGAGTTACACGAGTTCGAGATATCGAAGTTCAACTGTACGTAGTGAAATTGAGATGTTGAGATGTATATCTTGTTTTCAGCCAATCAATGGAAGGGGAGAAGTTTGAGATAGCCAAGGGTGTGGCCAAGACAGTCATCAACACACTGACCAAACAGGACTATGTTAATGTGATCTGTGCACGAGCCAGCTACTGGGATGAAGTGGGCAAGTAAGTAATGTTCTCTGGAGGACTACCTCATCATCGTCAATACAACCTTACCTATCACCCACATGCAGTGCTCTTGTTATTCATTCTTATGTTAGTTCCTACGTACATTTCCCAAACTACGTCACTGCACTAGACTTCA
This sequence comes from Gari tellinella, assembly GCA_922989275.2. Classification (NCBI taxonomy): domain Eukaryota; kingdom Metazoa; phylum Mollusca; class Bivalvia; order Cardiida; family Psammobiidae; genus Gari; species Gari tellinella. Next base: position 87,762,547 of record OV277859.1, read on the forward strand.
TTATGCCATTGTCATTACAGATCACACATGCCCTTACAAAATCACCTCTTGTGTAAGTTTGCATTCAATCATATTACAGTCAAAGACTGGTACAGTAAAACCTCTCTATTACAACAGCTTAACCCATTACCCCATAGCCTGTTTCTTGTTTTGAAGATTGGTGACCACTTAAAGCAGGTTGAAAGTAAAGCAGAATGCACCTTAAGGTGCATTCTGCTTTACTTTCAGCCTGCTTTAAGCTATAATCTGCTATAATATAGAAAATATTTCTTATGATACATATTCATAACTGTATATTAGTGGACCTATTTTCTTCAGTGAAAGAATAAATTAAATGAGTAAAAAGGCATATTTATGGGGGAATGGGTTAAAAGAAGGCTAATGAATATATGAAATACAGATGACAGCTTGAACTGAAGGAGCTTTCTGTTTTACTGTCACATTGCTTTAAGCAGCCACCTGCCTTATACACCTGATTATTACAAAAATTTAGTAGTCATAATAGTGAGGTTTTACTGTAAACAGAACTTGATTGAAATTTTGATGTCACACCTGTATAGACTTCATTTCTAATATCCAACTGTCATATAAAACTTCACACATGTGATCATAAACATCACTTATTTGTGAATTGGCAGTCCAAGTTTCTGTGGTCGAAAACTAGGTGACAATCTTTATATACTCAGCTAAAAAAGAAAGTACCAACTTCTGTATTCTTAATTATTAACGTCTTATAAATTAAATATTTTTTTTTGTTTTATAGAAAGTGGCAGATGACATAAAATCATTGTGGCTAAATAACTGGCACATTGTAGTGAAAATAAAAGTTCTATAACTCTTTTTTCTGAAAACAGCATTTTAGCTTAGAAATGTTTTCCATAGAAGAGAAACAATGGTGCTTATATTCAGCAGCTAGAACTTTTTCTGAAAGAAAATAAAATCACATTAGACTTTCGTTCATCACAATATTCATGGCGTTTTTCAAGACTAGAAGGTCTTATAAAAACCAAATTACCTCCCTTTGATTTAAATTTGGAATGATTTTTAAGTGTTTCCTTTTCATTACATGTGTTGTTTAATCTGAATGTTTTTACTGGAATACATTGGTGAATGAGCCTTTAAATTCTCAAACGAAATTGAAGTTGATAAGGTACTGTAAAAGATATGGAGCTTTAAAATTTACTTAATGTAAAGTCAATGTGAAAAGAGGGTACCTTGTACTTTATTTTTTGGCTGAGTATATAAATAAAGCTTGATTGAAATATTTACTTCAGTACTCTACACACTTCATTTCTTATCCAACTGTCACGAAATTTTACACCCATATCAGTGATCACCTCTTGTGCATGCAAGTTCAATTTCCAACTTTCTTGACAAAATCTAGGTCACATTTACTATAAATAGAACTTGACTAAAATATGTTTCATCCCTCTTTGAAGTTATAGTAAAAAAATGATTATTGTATGCTTTTAAAAGAAAAGCAGTGACCACATAACTTAAGCAGCTGTACAATGATATAGGACCCCCCCCCCCCCCCCCAAAAAAAATAAAAAAATAACAAAACAAAAACACCAACTTTGTTTGTAAACTTTAATTAATGATATAATTTATGACAGTTTGGAGCAAAAACAGATGCAGTTTTGATGTAGTTTAAATATGACATCACACTATTGATAAGTTAACTTATGGCATTGATACAGACAAATTTTGTTTCTAAAATCGTACATTTTTGGTGGAAAACCATCTCTTATTGATATACATGTATGTAGAAGAATTCAAGATGAATGCTTTCTGGTTGAAGGAATAGGTCTACAACGACATCTAATGGGATACGGAGTGTGTGTGTTGTTCGGAGGGAGTTGTTACAGAGAGGGAAAATTAAGACTTTGTTTACATTTGCAAACAGCTTGAATTCAGATCAGATGCCGCGTAACGCAGCGTCTAATCTGGATTCAAGCTGTTTGTCACTCGTCACTATCTAAATCTCAACTTATATGCAAGTTTGAGAAAAAACAGCTGAGACAACAATGTTAAGCCGACAATATTGCAGCAGTAAAGCGTTAGACATAATTGTCCAGTTTAGGGAATTGCAGCAAGGGTCGTTGTAAGGAGGGAGTCATTGTTGGGAGGGTCGTTGTATAGAGGGAGCACTGTAATTTAATTTTCATGGTTTTGAATAGTCGTAATTTAGTCCCCAAAATGACTATTAACAACAGCAGCTGTCTCCTTAAAGACTCACTTAGTAGTGTAATAATTTTTATTTTCAGAGCTCCAGATAAGATGGAGGGAGTAAAGTAAACAAATCCAACATTTTCTAGCTCATTCCAGCACCAAATCCTATGTTGTCACTACTCATTAGAATTGTCTCAAATAGACAATTCAAATTAGTAGTGACACCATAGGATTTGATGCAGAAATAAAAAAATTAGTTTTTAAAATACACCACTTATCTGGAGCCCTGGCATATGGATTGTAAATAACCTTCCACAATATATCCTTTGTAAACAGTGTACTGAGTGTAGATCCAGGGGCCCTCTGAGCTTCGGTCTATACTGTTTGGCATACATTAAAATATTGTTTACTCAAGAATCAACATAATATAATCAAATGTAACAAGAAATATCTTTAAAAAAGATATTCCGTCGCAGGTTAAAGTTTTGTGTGGGGTACAGTGGAGAATCTGTTATTCTTCCTGTTTAAACGCAAACGTACGCAAACGCAAAACACTAAAACGTAGAAAAGAACAACTTTTGGACAATTCTGATATTTCATGTTTATCTTGGTGGCAAACAGTTTGGAGCCTGATCAGACGCCGAGTTACCCGGCGTCTGATCTGGCTCCAAATTGTTTGCACTGCAAATAATAGTTTTAGCGTAAACAGGTTTATTGGGAAAGAATAACACATACCCGGCGTTTGATCTGGCTCCAAATTGTTTGCACTGCAAATAATAGTTTTAGCGTAAACAGGTTTATTGGGAAAGAATAACACATTCTCCACTGTACAGTATTCACTTAACCAGAGACAAGTGTATACACCGATTCTGACTTAACATCTTTCGTAAACAGACTTTCCCACATGCTAAATTTAGAGCTTATCCTTGCTAAATTTAGAAATGATGACATAGACTGCATCTCAATGTTTTGCCAGGTTTACACTCGCAAGATTGATGTGAAAAAATAACAGAACGCCAGTCTAGGCCATTGGCCGATAAGAGTACTGCATTTCAAGCACGTGATCATTGACCAGGATTTCTGATCATTCCTGATTGGTTAAATTGTTTCATAGAGTTGCGGTCAAAATACAAAATACAAAAACATTAATGATAGGTTCGATCTAATGCTAGTTTTAGGGTTAAACAGGGCTCCAGATTAGGAAAATATTTGAAAAACTAAAATCTTTATTTCTGAAGTAAACCCTATGGTGTTACTACTCATTAGAATTGTCTCTTTGAGATGATTGTAATGAGTAGTAACACCATAGGATTTGGTACTAAAATTAGGGAGAAAATGTTTGATTTGTTCAGTTTACCCCATCTTATCTCACTGCTGGAGCCCTGGTTAAATGGCTCTTGTTTTGCATAAGGCAGTTAGGTAGACACACCTGATGCTCATACCTTTATGACCATAAATCAGCCTCTATTGATGTGTTTGGATGGTCTCGAACTGATATTTAGAAATATTTTTCCTTTTTTGTGGTATCCTTGGTTTCTAGTGCGCATTACATGGCTCTTATATGTTTTGCTTTAATTATGCTTTGCCATGTTATGTACACTTTTTACCGAAATAAATCTATCTAGAAGTAAACAGTCCTCACAAATAATATAGCATACAAAAAAATGGTTTTGGTGATGTTTCTGAATTATTTTTATTAAATGTTATTAAAAAATGTTCCACATGGCCTGATTTCCTTATCATGATTTGATTCTTTTGAAAATTACATCTGATCATCTCATAAAACAAAATCTGTAACATATACACATCTGATGCCCCCTAAGCAGATCTACCTTATATCCTTGAGGACGCTTGATCGTTTTGTACACATAACCCAAAAACTACCTGACTTATCTGGAGTTCAGTTTCTGAATTTTAACCCATTACCTTATAGAAGTGCATTAGCGCATTCCATTTAATCCTCCGCAGAAGAAACTAATTCCAATCTATACAGTCATGAATATGCATCAGAAGGAATATTTTCTTTATTCTAGCAGGTGGTAATTTAAAGCAGGCTGAAAGTAAAGCCTTAGGGCGCATTCTGCTTTACTTTCAATCTGCTTTAAATAGTCGCCTAGCTATTATGCCCCCAGAATCTACGATTCTGGGGCATATAGTTTTTGTCATGTCTGTTGGTCTGTCCGTCTGTCCGTCCGTCCGTCCGTCTGTGCCAAAAACCTTAACCTTGGCTATAACTCTTGCATTTTTGTACCTGGACCTTTTATACTTGGCATGTGTCTTCCCTGTATCAACCCTTTCCATCCATACAAACCGTTTTGACCTTGTGACCTTGACCTTGACATTTGACCTACCGGTACTTTTGTAAAAATCTTTAAATGGCTATAACATTTGCATCAGTAGGCCCAGGGCTTTCATATTTTGTATGTATATTTCTTGTGTCAAGACCTTTCCAACCATACCAACATCTTTGACCATGTTACCTTGACCTTGACCTTTGACCTATTTAATCAAACTTTAACCAAAAACCTTAACATTGGCTATAACTTTTGCATTTTTAAACCTGGGTCTTTTATACTTGGCATATGTATTCCTTAGGCAAGACCTTTCCAACCATATAAAACTTTTTGACCTTGTGACCTTGACCTTGACATTTTACCTACTTTTGTAACGATCTTTAAATGGCTATAACATTTGCACCAGTAGGCCCAGGGCTTTCATATTTTGTATGCATATTTCTTTTGTCAAGACCTTTCCAACCATACCAACATCTTTGACCATGTGACCTTGACCTTTGACCTATTTAATCAAACTTTAACCAAAAACCTTAACCTTGGATATAAATTTTGCATTTTTGCACCTGGGCCTTTTATACTTGGCAGGTGTCTTCCCTGTGGCGAGACCTTTCCAACCATACCAACGTATTAGACAATGTGACCTTGACCTTTGATCTATTTAATCAAATTTAACCAAAAACCTTAACGTTGGATAATACTTTTGCATTTTTGCACCTGGGCCTTTTATACTTGGCAGGTGTCTTCCCTGTGGCGAGACCTTTTCAACCATACAAAACTTTTTGACATTGTGACCTTGACATTTGACCTACTTTTGTTAAAATCTTTAAATGGCTATAACATTTGCCCCAGTAGGCCTACGGCTTTCATATTTTGTTTACATATTTCTTGTGTCAAGACCTTTCCAACCATACCTACGCTTTTGCACTTGTGACCTTGACCTTTGACCGGCTTTTGTATAAATCTTTATATGCCTATAACATTTGAACCAGTAGGCCTAGAGCTTCCATACTTTGTATGTACATGTACATTGTATGTTTCTTGTGTTAAGACTTGTTCAACCATGCCAATGTTTCATTTACCATGCGACCATGACTTTTGACCTACTTTTGCAAATAATCATTACATTACAGAACATGACGCTGGCTGGGGGCATTTGTGTTTCACAAACACATTGCTTTACATCTGATCTTTACCAAACTTTCTGAAAATGTTTGTTGACATAAAATGGAGACCAAGTTGGATAACCAGCGGCGCCAATTTATGCTAGGCTCTTTGGAGTAATGGCCCTTGAATTCCTCAAAATGGCGCTTTTATGGCGCTCCATGACAGTTTCTGCTCTCTAACTGGTACATTTTACATTTGATAGTCTGGAATCCCCTCCCTGTATCATCGGGGGCATTCGTGTAACTGGGACACGCTCTTGTTTTCAAACTAGAAACAGGCTATGGGGTAAAGGGTTAAACTGATACTTTTACAGGTCAAAACGAAACCAAAAATAACGATCTATCTTTAGACCTGATCTATTGAGCTTGAATTTTGTTTGTGGCATTTGTGCATCTTTCTCCAGGCCTAGAAGTAATAGAAATTGAACGAATTAGTTTTAAAAAAAAATAGATTATGAACTCAGTTTGAGCTTTGTAGTGATATATCAGTGTAACTGAATTCTAGCATGTCAGCTATCTTAACCATTTTTGACAAAAGATCGCACAGATTTGAAACCAAAAATACAGAAAGGAGGACTGTTTCGGTCCCTTTGGCATTTGCATTTTTTAAATCATGCAAATGTGTGTCTGGATCCAATTTCAATGCTGCCTGAAAGTGTCACATTTTGCAGGAGTTCCTAGTGCCTAGCATGGCTTTTGAGAATTATCTTCCAAAGTGATGTACTTGCTTATGGTAACTTTTCATTCTACTGAACCTAAAATGTACCAGCTAGGTTAAGCCTTTAAGGGTTTTATTTATAACAGGCGCACAGAGGATTATGCAAAAAAAATGAAAACTTAACCCTTTACCCCATAGCCTGTTTCTTATATTGAAGATAGGTGACCATTGAACCCCTGTGAAATGAACATGATCAAACCATGGTTGACCAAGTTTTAAACAAGGATAACCATGGTTTTTATACATGGTTGATCACAAAATTTCCATTTATAATCCATATGGTCTACCATGATTCATGTCGTGGTTTATTACCGCCTCTAACAACCATGGTTAACCATGGTTTGTTAATGATCATGGTAAATATTGTTCCATGGTCATACAAATTGTCCATGGTCAATCATGATTCATAGGCCATGTGGTTTATTGCCGCCCTAGTACCAAGGCCAACCATGATTTGACCATGATCTTAAGAGCATGGTTAACCTTGTTCAAAGTCATCAAAATTATCATGGACAACCATGTTTCAGAGGCCACATGGTTTATTGCGGCCCTTATACCATGGTCAATCATGTTTTTGAATATTATCTTAAAACCAGCATTAATGATTCAATATTAGAAACAGGCTATGGGGTAATGGGTTAAAGAATTTTCTGCAATTTGTTCTTTGACATGATGATACGAAATCTAAATGAGAATTGATGGCTCAGCACAAAACTAGGCTATCTCCATTTTTAGAAAATTTTACAGAAGAGCAAAAAAACTTTTCAATGTTATTTCTATTTCTTGTAATCCATATATATATATATATTTATTTTTTTTAACAAAAGTCATAATCATTAACTATTGATAATGGTGATTTTCTTTGAAAACCATTTTTTTTAGATTTTTAGCTCACCTGGCACGTAGTGCCAAGGTGAGCTTTTAGGATCGCTGGATGTCCGTCGTCTGTCCGTCCGTCCGGGCTTACAGTAGCTACCTTATGGGATCCGTTTCGGTCATTAACCTGGCCAGTTAGTGATTGTGGGGTTGAAAGAGAGTATTGTGGGGTTCAAAATCACGCATGTGGGGTTAGTTTTAGGGTTAGGGTTTATATAGCAAAAAACCCCACAACAACCGTCTCCTAAGAACGTCCGTCCGTCCGTCCGTTCACAATTGTTCGTTAACACTCTAGCAGGTTCAAATCTCATTGGATCTTGATGAAACTTGGTCACAATGTTTGCCTAAATAAAATCTAGGTCAAGTTCGAAAGTGGGTCATGTCCGGTCAAAAACTAGGTCACTAGGTCAAATTATCGAAAAACCTTGTTAACACTCTAGAGGCTACAAATTTCATTGGATCTTCATGAAACTTCATCAATATGGTTGCCTCAATGAAATCTAGGCCAAGTTTGAATGTGGGTCATGTCCGGTCAAAAACTAGGTCACTAGGTCAAATCTTTGAAAAACCTTGTTAACACTCTAGAGACTACAAATTTCATTGGATCTTCATGAAAGTTCATCAATGTGATTGCCTCAATGAAATCTAGGTCAAGTTCGAATGTGGGTCATGTCCGGTCAAAAACTAGGTCACTAGGTCAAATTATCGAAAAACATTGTTAACACTCTAGAGACTACAAATTTCATTGGATCTTCATAAAACTTCATCAATATGATTGCCTCAATGAAATCTAGGCCAAGTTTGAATGTGGATCATGTCCGGTTAAAAACTAGGTCACTAGGTCAAATCATCCAAAAACCTCGTTAACACTCTAGAGACTACAAAATTCATTGAATCTTCATGAAACTTGAACAAAATGTTTGTCTCATTGAAATCGAGGTCAATTAGAATAAGGGTGATGCCCGGTCAAAAACTAGGTCACACGGTGTACATGGTTACATGGTTACCAGGTGAGCGATTTAGGGCCATAGTGGCCCTTGTTGATATATGTTATAGCTCACCAGAGCGCGAAGTGATCAAGGTGAGCTATTGTCATACCACTCTTTCCGTTTTTCATCCGTCCGTCCATCCGTCTGTCTGTCTGTCCATCCGTCTGTCTGTCTGTCCATCAACAATTGCAAACAACTTCTCCTCTGAAACCAGTAGCCCCAGTTAACCAAACCTAGGTCAGATACATGCTGTTTGCTTGAGCTTCAAAAGTTGTTCAAAGAAAATGGGTGGGCCAGTGGTGTTGTTGCCACGGGAACTGTGCATATTATCTAGAAAAATCTTCTTCTCCGAAAGTAGTGGTCCGATTTCAATTTGGTTTTCACCAAAGTGTTTCTTCATGGATAGACTTCAAAATATGTTCAAAGAATTTCAATCCGTCTAGCTGCCAGAGGGCGGGGTCACTTTTCTTGTTCGGAAGTATGGAATTAACAGTTAGAAATCTTCCAGAAGTCAAATTTTTGGCTATATCTTTATGAGATTTTGTCTGTGAGATGACCTTGATAAAATATAGGTCATACTTGAATGTAGGTCATGTTAGGTCATAAAGTAGGTTAGAAGGTCAAATTGAACTTGTTTAGAATGATTATCTTGACTAAAGCTTGGCACTTTGTGAATATGAGTTACGTAAGATAAAAAAGTAGGTCAGTAGATCAAAACATAGAAAAAGCTTCTAAACACTGTACAAACGATATTTGTAGCCACACATTTATAAACCTTGATCAGAATGATCACCTTGACAAAATATAGGCAATGTAATAATATGGATTACTTGGGATCAAAAAGAGGGTCATAGGTACATGTAGGTCAAATCATAGGAAAAGCTTCAAAGTACTATAGGGCCCACATCTGTTGCTCTAACTCCATGAAACTAGCTCCGAATAATTATAAAATCTATATAAATTATGAATATCATGGTTATGTCTGAATAAAAAGTAGGTCAGAAGGTCAAATAAAAAAAAAAGGCTTCTGAACACTTTAGGGGCCATATTTTTAGCCCCAAATTCATGAACCTTGCTCAAAATAATCACCTAGACAAAATTTAGGCATTGTATGAATGTGAGTTATGTCAGGTCAAAAAGTAGGTCATTAGGTGGAATCAAGTGAAAGATTTCTGAACCCTATAATTTATTATGGAGTACATACATCAACATTATCCTGACAAATTGCTTAGTGTGACATTAGGCACTTATAGTGGGGGTATTTATCACCTTCAGTGATAAAGTCTAGTTAAATCTGGGAACTTTGTACATGTATTCTGGTGAGCCTCTTAGAGCCTATTGGGCTCTTGTTTAGGAAAGCTATAGTTTGCACTGAAAATAAATGTCTTTTAGATAAAAACTTAGTGCAAAGCTATACCTGTATCTGTCTTTTCAGAACCGCTGAACTCTTTGATTTAACTTTTTGCATGCTGGGTAAAAATTTTGTCTGCAACAATTGTCGTCTGCTGTTCTTCTTAAAATAGAATTTTTAATTTTTTTTTCAAATCAGGGTTAGAGTGTCAAAGAGTTTAGATCCTGATGAGACACCACATTATGTGGCGTCTCATCTGGATCTAAAGTGTTTGCACAGATAACCATGATTCTGTCTCTACAGGGCTGCCAGAAGTTAATTTTGAACAATCCTAAGATTTTCAAATTTTCTATTTTTCAAGCGCGATTACTTAAAGCAGGTTGAAAGTAAAGCAGAATGTGCCTTAAGGCGCATTCTGCTTTACTTTCAATCTGCTTTAAACTACAATATTCTAGGATAAAAATCTGAAGATTTCTGGAAAATCTGAAGAAATGGCAGCGCTGCCTCTAGCGTGCAAAACAATAATGATATTAGTAAGTTTATAATGCCAGATGTCTCTCAGTATATCATATGACAAAACCTAAAATGCTGAGACCAGCAAAAATGTATTTCATATATAGCTATAGAGTCAGTTGTCTGTTTGATTACCGGGTCAACTGTAAAAGCATAAAAAGATAAAGCTTATTAAACTTTCGCACTGTCAGCAATTTTTAAGAACAAACATTGTACAGTACTCCCTGTTTACAACAAGACCCATCAGGAGACAGCCATTGTGTGCATAATGGGAGGGAATCGTTATAGGGAGGGAAATCGGCTTACATTTGCAAACAGCTTGAATCCAGATCATACGCCGAGTAATGCTGCGTCTGATCTAGATTCAAACTGTTTGTCATTGTCATTAAGGTTTTTAGGTCAAAATGTCCATTATGTAACTTGGAGAAAAACAGCAGACGACAACTTTAAGCGGACAGTATTACAGAACAGAACAAAACAGATCTATGTTTTATTTGAATTAAGCATACAAGCGCATCATCATAACATGTAGACATAATAACATGAAAAGGGCTGGGCGCCTTTTGGGTTCACACTATATATTCAAATTCTTTATTTATATATAGACTTTGCTTATATTTGCAAAAAGTTTGAACCCAGATCGGACGCCGCATCACACCTGATCCGAGTTCAAACTGTTTGTCACTCATCTTTAGGAAGTTTAAAACAAATACAGTTAAACCTCTGTATTAGGACCACTAAAAAGAAGGCTAATTTATTGTATAGAAATAATTCCTATTTATGATAAAGTAATGGATATGCACCATAAGTAATATTTTCTATATCCTAGCAAATAGTAGCTTAAAGCAGGATGAAAGTAAAGCAGAATGTGCCTTAAGGCACATTCTGCTTTACTATCAACCTGCTTTAAGTGATCACCTATCTTCAACACTAGAAAAAAGCTATTGGGTAAAGGGTAAAAGACCATACCCACTCATCTGACAGTTAATTGGATTTAGTTAGTTTATTATTTTTTTGTTCAAAGTTCAGTGTCAGTACAAATATACTTAATTAAATCACAATGTGATGTATTATGGGGCTGTCAGTCAACAATAATAAGTCATTCCTATAACCTGATTAACATGATTACTAGTATTTATAATGATTTACTCTGAAACTTGTGTTTGAACCATTTACCCCATAGCCTGTTTCTAGTTTTGAAGACTCAGGTGGCCACTTCAGCATGTTGAAAGTAAAGCAGCTTGGTACCTTAAGTTGTATTTTGCTTTACTTTCAGCCTGCTTTAAGCTATCATCAGCTAGAACATAGAAAATATTTCTTACGGTACATATTCATGACTGTATAATTTTAAAGTGGAACTAAATTTTCATCAGTGGAGGAATAAATTAAAGTCATAAATAAGATATAATTACGGGGAAATGGGTTAAACGTTCTACCCATAAAAGAACGAATATTCAATAACTGCACATCTGGGGTCCGTTCCATAAAACTTCTTAAGACAAACGTTGTCGTAAGTCGGATTATAAAAGTCTCAATTATTACTTATTTCTCTATCTTATCCTGTCTTGTGACACCTCTTTGGAATCGTCTTACAGGATTAGATTGAGAAATCAGAAATTAAATGTTTTTTAATATTACACTTACGATCGTTTTTGTCGTAAGATGTTTTATGAAACGGGCACCTGGTCTAGAGCCAAACTGCTACAGCTGTAGGGAAGGAAAAGTCATTTTCATAGAAGACAGCTATCGTGATACAGTAAAACTTCTCTATAACGACCACTAAAATGAAGACTATTTGATTGTATAAAAGACAGGTGACAGCTTAAAGCAAGGTGACTGTAAAACAGAATTTGAGCTCCCTCAGGAGCTTTATGTTTTACTGTCACCTTGCTTTAAGCAGTCACCTGTAGTAAACACCTATTTAATGAACTCAATTTTGTGGTCGTATTAGAGAGATTTTACTGTACTTAAAAAACCCCAGCTCATTTCAAGAAAACACTTTTCCAGCATGTGAAAGGTAAACCCTTACACTGCTTACTTTCCAAATGGGTTTTTCCATTTTCTAAAAATAGACAGCTTTACTTTGACTTTAGGAGGTTTGTCCCAAAAATATTTAAAACTATGTCAAACAGTGTAGAATCAGATCAGAGAGCTCCTGAAGGATCCCTCTGATCTGATTCTACACAGTTTGTAAATGATGCATGAATTATAAGTTTCCAGCTTAGAAAGGGTTTACTCATTCACCCCTGAAGCTTTTAATGGACAATTCTAACTTCAAAATATGTCTTGTCCATTATTGACTATTTAGGGGTGATTTTTGACAATATATTTCAAAATGACAAACAGTGTAGACCCTGATCAGAGGGCTCCGTAAGGAGCCCTCTGATCAGGGTCTACACTGTTTGCATGGGTCAAATGTAATCCTCACAAGTACACTGTTTGTAAATGACGAGTTTACTCGTCGCTAGGGTTGAATGTGTTAATAAGATATAATATGAATATAATTGGACTTGCTGTCAATCTTTGGCTTCATTTATCACTGAAAAACTAACACTCCTTAGTCCTAATATTTGCAAATGTGTCTAATTTAATATAATTTATGTTCACATCTAGTATTTCGGATACATGGGCGTTATACTCTCTGAATTCTAAGTACAGTAAAACCCCTCTATTATGACCACTAAAAAGAAGGCTAACTAGATGCATGAAAGACAGGTGACAGCCTAGAGGAGATTTTTGTTTTACTTTCATCTTGCTGTTCATCTTAAGCCTTTCCCCCATAGAAGCGAATTTTAGCGTATTTAATTTATTCCTCCGCTGAAGAAAATAGTTCCAGTTTATACCCTCATGAACAATTACCTTTACAAATATTTTATATAGCCTAGCAGATTTTAGCTTAAAGCAGGCTGAAAGTAAAGCAGAATGTGCCTTAAGGCACATTCTGCTTTACTTTCTGCCTGCTTTAAGTGGTCACCTGTCTTCAAAACTAGAAACAGGCTATAAGGTAAAGGGTTGAGTAGCCATGCATCTGCCATTAAATTAACACCTAATAATTAACACAATATAGTGGTCATTATATAGAGAGGTTTTCCTGTATATCGTAATACATTGTCAGCAACATTTATTGAGCTAATCAGAGTTTTGCCATTTGCATGCTTAGCAATTAGTATTGTTAATTTGCCGATTATTTTCTGTCATTTATTTCGCTTAAACGCCGAAAAAATAAGTTAATTTCTTATATTTACATTATATTCGCTGTAATTTCTAATATTAAATTAACATTTTATTAGTATGTACGTATGTTTAATCCTTATTAGACGTTCACACAAATAATGTGTACCCTGAAAGGAACAGCATAACCACATTACTGAAGCTCTGTACATTCAAACGCAACAAAATAGGTTCCACTGTAAACCTTAAACGTGATAAATTTGACAGTTTGGTGCAAGGAGGCAGATTTTATGTCATTTTGAAAACTAGGATAAAAATATTGATTATTTTGTCATAAAGAAATGCAGACAGATGCTGTTTATAAGGTATTTCAATTTTCTTGAAATTTGTCTCTTTAATAAGAATAATTTTAGTCGATAATCATGGTTTCCGCTAATAGGAAGGTATACATTGGTTAGGTGAAGCATAGATTTAAAAAATCTGCCAAATGTCTGCTATTCGAGTTTGAAAGATTTATTTGCAGAGAAAAGATCCCTAAAGCCCCGCCTCCTCTGCAAAAGATATCCACAAGTACCCACCCTCCTCGAGCAATTGCATCAACATGTATATCGACAATTTTTCAATGGAATATTGAATGGGGCGAATGTAAATATAAAGGCATATTAATTGGGTAAAAGGTTAACTCATTCTTCCATAAATACACCTTTTTACGCCTCTAATTTATTCCTCCACTGAAGAAACTACATCTGCTTTATACAGTAATGGCTTTGTTCCATGAGAAATATTTTCTATAACATTGCAGATTGTAGCTTAAAGCAGGCTGAAAGTAAAGCAGAATGTGACTTAGGGCACATTCAGCTTTACTTTCAACCTACTTTTTTAGCTCGCCTGTACGAAGTACATGACGAGCTATTGCAATACCCCCGGTGTAGTCGTCGTTGTCGTTGTTGTCGTCGTGAACGCCGTAAACAATTTTAAGAAAATGTCTATAACTTCTATGTCCCTTGAGGTATTGCTTTCATAGTTGGTATGTGTGTGTATATGGACAAGACCTTTCCATGCACAGAAAAATTTAGACCCCTGTGACCTTGACCTTGAGCTTAGGGCCCGCGTTTAGGTTTCGAAATCTGTGTTTAGGTTTCGAAAAATGCCTATAACTTCTATGTCCCTTGAGGTATTGCTTTCATAGTTGGTATGTGTATGTATATAGACAAGACCTTTCCATGCACAGAAAAATTTGGACCCCTGTGACCTTGACCTTGAACTTAGGGCCCGCGTTTAGGTTTCGAAATCTGTGTTTAGGTTTCGAAAAATGCCTATAACTTCTATGTCCCTTGAGGTATTGCTTTCATAGTTGGTATGTGTGTGTATATGGACAAGACCTTTCCATGCACAGAAAAATTTGGACCCCTGTGACCTTGACCTTGAACTTAGGGCCCGCGTTTAGGTTTCGAAATCTGTGTTTAGGTTTCGAAAAATGCCTATAACTTCTATGTCCCTTGAGGTATTGCTTTCATAGTTGGTATGTGTGTGTATATGGACAATACCTTTCCATGCACAGAAACATTTGGAACCCTGTGACCTTGATCTTGAACTTAAGGCCTGCGTTTAGGTTTCGAAATCTGTGTTTAGGTTTCGAAAAATTCCTATAACTTCTATGTCCCTTGAGGTATTGCTTTCATAGTTGGTATGTGTGTGTATATGGACAAGACCTTTCCATGCACAGAAAAATTTGGACCCCTGTGACCTTGACCTTGAACTTAGGGCCTGCGTTTAGGTTTCGAAATCTGTGTTTAGGTTTCGAAAAATGCCTATAACTTCTATGTCCCTTGAGGGTTGCTTTCATAGTTGGTATGTGTGTGTATGTGTATATGGACACGACCTTTCCATGCACAGAAAAATTTGGACCCCTGTGACCTTGACCTTGAACTTAGATCCAGGGTTAAGGTTTCGAAATCTGTGTTTAGGTTTCAAAAAATGCTTATATTTCCTATGTCCCCTGAGGTGTAACTTCATACATGTATTTGATTTTCATGTGTATATGGACAAGACCTTTCCATGCAGGCAAAAAGGTTGAACTCGGTGACCTTGAGTGTGCTTTTAAGTTTCTAAATGTGCCGGTGGCGAGCTTTGTTGTCTCTCTGACAACTCTTGTTTAAGTGGTCACCTATTTTCAAAACTAGACACAGAATATGGGGAACTCAGGGCTCCAGACGGAGAAGGGGAGTATTTCAAAAACTAAAATCTTGATTGCTTCATAAAACTGGAAGAGACAATTCTAATGAGTAGTAACACCATAGGATTTGGTGCTTAAATGAGTGAGAAAATGTTGGATTATCTGGAGCCCTGGGTGGTAATGTGTTAAACACAAACTGTTGCTTGTTTCAGATGGCAGTTCTTCCAGACTCAAGTTCTCAGTTGTCAGGGGGAGCGCATGGTAATGGGTTATGGGTAATGGGTTAAACACTAACTGTTGCTTGTTTCAGATGGCAGTTCTTCCAGACTCAAGTTCTCAGTTGTCAGGAGGAGCGCATGGTACCAGCAACTATAGCACATAGGAAAGACCTGATCAAGAATATACAGAACCTGATACCAGGAGGAACCAGCGAACTAGAGTGAGTTAAGTCCCTTTATCACTCTTTCCCATAGATACACATTTTAACCCATTACCAGCAGGCAAACAGTTCAACATAAAGGTTCTATGGTTAACAACAAATTTATCGCATTACCCCATAAATATGCCATTTTACACCTTGAATTTATTCCTTCACTATAGAAAATAGTTACACTTTATACACTCCTGAATATGAAATATACAAAATATTTGCTATATCCTAGCAGATGATAGCTTAAAGCAGGCTGAAAGTAATTAAGCAGAATGTGCCATAAGGCGCATTCTGCTTTACTTTCAACCTGCTTTAAGTAGTCACTTGTCTTGGAAACTAGAAACAGGCTATGGGGTAATGGGTTAACCCAACAAAACATTTGTTTTCAGGAAGGGTTTTGAGAAGGCATTTGACCTGTTAAACAGTAACCCTCGGACAGGCTGTCAGTCAGTGCTAGTATTTGCAACAGACGGTAAAGATACCGACGGAGAAAATATAAGATGTGGACCTGGTAAGTTTCTAATTGCTAGTTTCATTGTTTTAACCCGTATTACTCCATAAATATGCATTTTGTATCCTAGTAGATTGTCATGGCTTAAAGCAAGTTGCTTTATTTTCAACAACCAATTTTACCTCTGAAAATTTTAAAATCTACCTGACAGGCAGAAAAGGGTTATCACATGTATGTAACTCAGGAAACTCGTGTTTTTCATTCAAAATTTCAGGTGTAAGAGAGTTTAATCTACACCAAATTTCATAAAAAATTGTAATGTAATTGAAACAGAAAAACCTTTCTATTATGGCCACTACAAAGAAAGCTAATTGATTTATAGTCGACAAGTGGCAGCTTAAAACAAGGTGACAGTAAAAGTTAAAAACAGAAAGCTCCTGATGGAGCCTTCTGTTTTACTGTCTCCTTGCTTTAAGCTGTCTTTTGTCCTAAATACCTAATAATTGATACTATTAGTGGTCTTTATAGAGAGGGTTTATTGTATTTTGTATGTGTTATTGTACTTGTAGGCTATTACACCAGAAGTGGCTATGTACCTGGTCCTGTGTGCAAGTACAACTGGACCAAAGTCTGGAGTATAGCTGACAGCAGAAATCCTTATTTCAGTCCACCAGTACGTCTTTATTTACATACAAGTCGAAGTACATTATTCTACTTACCTGAAGAATGTGTTTTCATTTTAAGAACCATAAGATCAAGATAAGGCACCACTTTACATGGCGTCTCATCTGGATCCAGAATGTTTGAAACTCTGACCCTGTTTTGATTTTTTTTCTTTAGAAAAAAAATCTTAATTTTTTAGCAGCAGCAGACGACAATCATTGCAGAATGTAAAAATTACCACTCATGCAAAGAGTTAAAAGAAATTTGTTATAAATATTTTTCAGGTTCGGATTTTCAGCTATCTCATAAAAGAAGATGCGGAAGATTTTCCAGGTCGGTTAGCCTGTAAGTTTGGAGGTGGCAGTCTTCTGAAGCTGAACTCTGGTCAGAATCTAATCTCTCAGATGAGCAACTACTTTGAGTTCCTTGCTGGTAATGCCAAGACAACAGAGGCCCTGTGGACATCTCCCTACCTGGATGCCTGGGGTCTGGGGATCATGGTGACACATGCTATACCTGTCATCAGTAAGGTCACAGAGAAGTGAGTATGAATGCTGGGTAATTTTTTTCGGCTGCAACAAATGTCGTCTGCTATTGTTCTAAAAATAGAATTTTCTAAACATCTTTTCATAACATTGTCAGAATGTCAAATAGTTTGGATCCTGATGAGACGCTGCGTTATGCTGCGTCTCATCTGGATCCAAACTGTTTGCAAAGGTAATCACTGTGGCAGATATATCCCCCGCTAGCATGCAAAGAGTTAAACTGAGCAAATTAAATTTGTTTTCTAATTTTAGTACCAAATCCTTTTTTGTTACTATTCATTAGAATCGTCTTCAGGATTCTAATGAGTAGTAACACCATAGGGTTTAATGCAGAAATAAAGATTTTAGTTTTTGAACTATTCGCCTTATCTGGAGCTCTGTATACAGTTAAACCTCTCTATTACGACCACTAAAAAGATGAATGATTAGAGGATCTTTCTGTTTTACATTCACCTTGCTTTAGACAAGACAAGACAAGACAAGACAAAGTTTATTGTGATACAGGCCTGACACAGATACAAAATATACAATCAATACATACGGTGTGTAACAATATGAAATCAACAAACATTGGCAAAATTCAATTTACAAATGATTATAAAAAATATAGATTCTTTGCGTAATTGCAAGGCATAGTAAATGTACATTGCAAGATTTCGCACTGTATCAATATTTGTACGTGTCATAAGTAAATTCAACTTGTACATATTTGGATAATTGTAATATTTTATTGCTAAATATTGTTTCCTTAGGTCATTATATAAAGGGCACACTAACAGAAAGTGGTATTCGTCTTCGATACTTCTTGGACAAAACTTACATAATCTTGAATCTCGCGAAATACCCAAGTGTCTGCCTTTTTCGATCATGAGAGTGTGAGAGGATATCCTGAACGATGCTAAAGTTACTCTAAATTTCTTAACGTCAAGAACATTTAAGTACTCTTCAAATTTAAAATCAGGTTTAAAACCAATATATTTGGAGAGCTTTGAACTTGAACTACATGATTCATGCCACTGTTGCAAATATTGGTCTTTCATTCTTTGTGTGTGCTGATATATAAAAAGAGTTTCATTGTACACACATTGGTTTAACCCCTGATTATTTAACTCAATTTAGTGGTCCAATTGATAGTTAAAGCAGGGCTCCAGATAAGAGGGAGTAAACTAAAACAAAATCCAACATTTTCTCACTTATATCAGAACGAAATCCTATGGTGTTACTACTCATTAGAATCGTCTCTTCGAGACGATTCTAATGAGTAGTGACACCATAGGGTTTAAAACAGAAATAAAGATTTTAATTTTTGAAATACCCCCCTTATCTGGAGCCCTGTAAAGGGTTGAACCTGTATTACTCAGTGGTTTCAAAGTCAATGTAACACAGCGTCTCATCAGAATCCAAACTGTTTGACAATCCGACCTTGGTTTGAAAAGAAATTTTGAAACCTCTATAATTTTAGAACAGTAGCAGATGACAATTATTGCCGCAGAGGAAACAATTACCTAGCATGCAAAGAGTTAAACCGTATATATTTGTTGTGAGATACAGACAAGTTTTTACGGAAACAAAAAGCCTGCAGATATATGAGTGCTACCTCGTTAGTACACCTGTTGAATGGGAAAAAAAGATCTGTATCATACTGTTACTTGGCTAACAAATACATTTGTAGACATTTTGAATCCACTAGATCAGATGCCAAATAACACATTATCTGATCAGGATTCAAACTGTTTGTCACTTCATAATAAGTTTCTCTTACGTTAACCCTTTACCTGATAGCCTAGTTATACTATTGAAGATAGGTGACTACTTAAAGCAGGTTGAAAGTAAAGCAGAATGTGGCTTAAGGTGCATTTTGCTTTACTTTCGGCCTGCTTTAAGCTATCATAAAATTATGCTAAAATAAAGAAATTATTCCCTCTTATATATATTCATGACTGATTAAACTATTTTCTTCAGCGGAGGAATAAATCATATTCACTAAAAGGTGCTTCCATGGGGGAAATGGTTAAAAAGATATAAATAGTGAATTATTAATTATTTCCAGGGCTCCAGATAAGAGGTAGTTTTTTCAACAAATTCAACATTTTCTCACTCTTTTAAGCACCAAATCCTATGGTGTTACTACTCATTAGAATCGTCTCGAAGAGACGATTCTAATGAGTAGTGACACCATAGGGTTTAATTCAGAAATAAAGATTTTAGTTTTTGAAAAACTACCCTTATCTGGTGCTCTGTATTTCTCATAGACATTTTTGAAGTACAGTTGAAACTCGATAATTCGAGCTCGCATTAGTTTGAACAAACCCATATTACAATCTCAAAACTTGGCTTGGCCATGTTTTAACTTTGAAATACAGGTCTGTTCGACTTAAGAGAGGTCGAGTTATCGAAATTAAAAATGATGAAATACTGGTAATCATGTTGATTTAAGTGAGTTCGAACTATCGAGTTTCCACTGTAGAAGACAATTTTTAGCACTGACAATACCGATTAATGGACAAATTGCTGAGTTGGAGAAAAGATAGCCATGTCTAATTATTTCTGATTTAGGAATTGCTGACGGTAAGGTACACCGGTGAGGGTATTGATCTGGTATAATTGTAACACAGGGATGGAATTTTCTTTTCATTTCTTTCATAAAACTCTGATATTACATCTGATTCAATAAATTTCCTGATTTCATTCATAAAAACTTTTCCTGGTCATTTAACTCTATGCATGCTAGCGGCAGATATACCTGCCATTGTGATTACGTCTGCAAACAGATTGAATCCAGATGAGACGCCATGTAACGCGGCGTCTCATCAGGATCCAAACTTCACGGCCGTCATCCTGAAACTACGATAACAGAGGACAAATATGATAACAGAGGTAAACAGTGAGCACGCACTAAGGGTAAGTTCCTCATTTTTTTTGCAACTTATGTTCTGTAGAGAAGATTTTGAGACATGAAACATAACGGGATCGATAAATAGCATTTCATTCCATGTTGTGAAGACAGACATGCACAGGGAAATGGGGCTTTCTGCCAAATTTTGAGAAAATTTCCTAGAAAATCAGCCTCAACTGTGTACTGATGTGTTATTTTGACCAAATAATAATATTTGAAATGAAAGTAAATATATCGCTGTTCTTCCATCCAGTAGAGTAATCATTTTGCTTCAAACTCTAATATTTTGGTAGCAAACACTAATGTAGGAACGAAAATAGAGAATGTTTTAGTGGCTGGTATGTGTGGTTTTATGGGCACTACGATTACCGAGTGAGGACACTTCATGTAACAGAGATTTTAACGAAATGGGCACTATGATATCAGAGTTGTATCTAAATCATTAACATGTGTTTTGTGGATTATTTCGCTTCTTACCAAGCATTGTAACGCACGAATATATTTGATTAGTCCAAGGTGACACATGGGAACCTTAAGTTAATTGGAAAGCGACAGCCAAATTAACCCTACACGTTCTAAAAGTAGCATGCTGTAGAAGTGAATGGAGAAGTTGCTACAAAGTATAAGTACACTGTTGGTAAAATACTAAAATATTGATACTAGGGTACGTGTGTTGATATCATGTGTTGATGGTTCTTGTTTTGTCTATACAATTTTTTTTACAAATACATAAGAGTTTTCCCTAACACATTAAGTCAATATAGGCCTACCTCGCTTGATACTTTCAGTTTATTGCACATTCGTCTTTACAGTCATTACATGTATCACATTGCCCGAGAAAGCGATCTATGCTGGAATTTGTCTAATTGGTCAATGATTATACGTTCCAATCGTTGATTGGTCTCTTTAATGGGGTTTACACTACCTTTGATTAGCAAAGCGCTCACTTGCGCGCCTATAGCGGTAATGTTCCTGTCACTGATTGGTCGTTCAAACGGGGATTCTAATGGATGTCAAAAGCGCTCAGTATTTGGAGTAATTTGCACAGAACCTAACCTCTTGGTCTAGCGACATATTGCTTTAGCTCCACTTGTTATCTAATTCAACACACCCACATACATTAGTGCGCACACTCATGTATAGTGAGCGCGTTTAATTGAGATCACTCGTGGGATCTATGCAATATATATGTTTATTACACCTCGCTTTGAGTTACAATGTTAAATTCCCATAGACCTACAGTTAACATTTTGCATGTCTTTTACATCTATACTGTCACTCTTTATGATATTCTTTTTGTGACGTCATTCTAAATGACATTACTTTTTTACTACGTCTTAAAACGTACTGTCAGCCTTGACATGCCAATCACTATTGGATACATTGGAACGTTTTAAAGAGTGGTAACTTATAATCAACTTTTGGCATTTTCTGTACAAGTTGCTTCCTTTTGTCCATTCCTTAACGATTTGTCATAATTTCGGAAGAGGATATTTGCCACCTAGACAATGTAAAGACGCTGTTTCTTCAATTTACTTATCATAACGTTCTTCTTTGTTTACTTGTAATATAATTATAAACAATGTGACGTCGTAAGACGGCGACGTCATTTCCCGCGTTATGTACATGTCCGCGCTAAATTGGTGTTCACAACACATTTTATAAAAGACGAATAAAACGATTCCAAGGCCAGGGTTGATAAGCTCAATGTAATAAAAAAAAAATTAGATGTCAGTTTGCGTGACATTCAAATTGTCAACCCTCGAAAACAAGAATGTCACCCTCGGCTACGCCTCGGGGTGACATGCTGTTTCTCGGGTTGACAATTTGAATGTCACGCAAACTGCCATCTAATATTTATATAATATTAATCTTTGAACAATACCGAAAAAGCACCCCCCCCCCCCCCCCCCCCCCCCTCTATGTAGGCCTGCAAAAACAGGGGGGGTTCAGACGTCAAAACGAACAAAAAATCGGGGGTGCCGCCCCTGATGCCCCCCCCCCCCCCCCCCCCCCCCCCCCCCCGCCAATGAAGAGTGCCCCCCATTCAAGTTTGCTTCCAACGGGCCTGTTATGTGCGATGTACGGCTGAGTGAAATACGTCAAGGCTGTGTTTAATTATCAATCGCGTGTATGCCTATACCTCGCTTGCTACTTTCATTTTCAGTTCTTTTTCAGTAAAATCGGTCCACCACAATTCTAACCTTTTTATTCGCCCCGGCGACATGCCCTTCGGAATAATTTGATTTGCAGCGAACTGAACCAAAAGCTTACTGTTTCAGGTCATGTTCAAGTATGTATTAGTAAAAGTGCTAAGTGCCTTGATTTGGAAATACATTACACACTTCCGGTCAACTGTTCGGTAACAAAGAAAGTAGTTTATATTTAATGAAGCGCATGTACCATGCGCAGATCCGGGGTTGGGTTGGAGCTAGAAAATCCCAGTTCAGTTTTTGTTTAAACAGAACTGAGAAACAGTGCATATTGTCGCTTTTGATACATAGACTGTGATCATTATATAGAGAAAAGCGGTACATTCCATTTTTTATTCTATTTTGCACAGCATTAAAATGTCATTATGTTCCCTTTATTTCCCAATTGAGTTTTCAAAACAGCCTAAAAAATGGATAAAATCTTAATCTGCAACTACACACCTGCGTTGTAAGGTAGATGTATTGACTTGAAATCACATGCAATTCCAACAAGCAATGTAGTAAAAATACTGATTCTAATAATTGCTAATTACTCCTCTTTTGATAACGACTATTTTTGTTATTCTTTAAACAGTGTTCTGGAGAGAATTCTTCATTTCTGGTTCACTAAAAGAATATGTTTATCTGTTATAAAGTGTCTTATACTCTGGAATCTAAGTGTCATTACGAGTGAGATGCTCGGTTATAGAAGTGTCTGTGATAATAACGCATCTGATTCTTTGTACCTTTGAATTTCTTAAATTACGCTGATAAACTACAACTATTACATGCTCTATCGTTAATCGACATATCCATCTTTTACTTAAATAGGTAACATTGAATTACTATATGTTTTATCGTTGTTAATTTATCGGAATATGTCATCAATATCCATTTGCTACTGCTTTCCGAGAGAACTTACTCAAAAATTGCCAGATAGCTATCGTTTTTTTCGTGCATTTCTGTCTTCACAGTATGAAAAGATATACCATTTATCGACCACTACAGGTTTCATATCTCAAAAGCTACTCTACAGAACATAAGTTGCAAAAAACTGAGGAACTTACCTTAGCGCGTGCTGTTTGTTTACCTCTGTTATCGTATTGTCCTCTGTTATCGTAGTGTAGGGATGACGGCCGTGAAACTTTGCTATTCTGACACTGAATTTGAAAGAAATTTTGAAAATTCTAATTTTAGAATGATAGCAGATGACAAATTGTTGCAGACGAAAACATTACCCAGCATGCAAAGAGTTAATAAAACTCTGATATTACATCAATAAATTTTCTGATTTCATTCATAAAAACTTTTCCTGGTCATTTAACTCATTTTATGCGTGATACACTTTTAGGTGTACCTCTAGGCAAACAGTTTTGATCTCAGATCAGGCCCCACATTGTGGGGCCTGATCTGAGATCAAAACTGTTTGCAGCTAAGTCAATATTCTATCAGAAACTGCTAAAATCTTTTGCAAATATTTGAGTTATACCCGCTGCAGACGACATTTTAAAATGGCCGCCAAATATTACCCAGCATACAATGGGTTAAGTATTTAGAGTGAAAGCATCCACAGTCAAGCTTGAGTTAAGCAGCCATAGAAAAGAGATACATGGTCTGATGGAGACCTTTATAGAGAGGTCACAGGAGCTTTCTGCATAGGAGCTTTCTGCATTTCTTTTATCCTGCATTAAGCCATTACCTATCTTAAAAAAACTGCTTAGGCATATTCAGTTGAAATGATTTTAAACTCTAATTATATACTTAACCCTTTCCCCCATAGAGGCTCCTTTTAGCGCATTAAATTTGTTCATCCACTGAAGAAAGTAGTTCCAATTTTTACAGCCCTGAAAATGAACAATAAGAAATATTGTGTAAATCCTAGCAGATGAGAGCTTAATTTAAAACAGGCTGAAAGTAATTAAAGCAGAATGTGCATTATGGCACATTCTGCTTTACTTTCAACCTGCTTTAAGTGGTTGCCTGTCTTCAAAACTAAAAACAGTATGGGGTAATGGGTTAAGGACATTTCTTTGGATAATTCATATGCAAGAAGCGTATAGGCAGTCTTGAATTAAGCATTGATTAATATACAAACTTGCTGCTTAATGTAGCATATTTAAGCCTATCGCAGAAAGCTTCTATTATTGCTTTCTTCTTTATCATTACGCTTACCCTACATTAAGCAATCACCTTTTTAGCTCACCTGGCACGTAGTGCCAAGGTGAGCTTTTAGGATCGCTGGATGTCCGTCGTCCGTCGTCTGTCTGTCTGTCTGTCTGTCCGAGCGCACGAAAGGTCCTTTGTTGGGTAGGGAGAACAATAGATTCCATTCATTCCGTGATTGCCCTATTGTTATTGTTGGGTATTTTAGTGTACTGTTGGGTACTTTTAAACAAAAAATATACCCAACAAATCGTCGCCTTAGTCTTATAGTGCTCTATCTACATTTTTGCCAAAAATGAAATATTTATATCACTGGATTCGTCTCACAGAGATCTATCTCCTGGTGCTTGTATTTTATTGATTGGGGGTCTAATTATAGAGTTACCGCCTCACACCTTGCGCTATCTCCATGTTTCGTAGACACTGTTGTGTGTTATACTAAGCTATGTCATGGAGTTGCAGCACTATAATACTTAATTTATAATCCTTAGAAGTATTACCCAATCACGTTTCAGGCATTAAGCACGTGACAGTTATGTTTACAATAACATTTTGCGGTATCTCCATATGGGATACATATTTGTAATATTACACTGAGCTATCTCCAAACTAAAAAGTTGATCCACAGCTTCAGTGTCACAACATGTCAGGTATAATAAATGAAGAATACGGGTATAACCGTAAATGTGACCAGAGCATACCGATTTTTACTTGATAAGACTCTATTTCCAGATATTTGCTGATAGCTCAGTATAATACTGACAAAAAATAAAATATTTTTTGAATTTTGAGCTATCTCCAAAATTAAAATTTAAATTATGAAAAAACTATTAGATGAATGAGGCTGTTATTGTGTTTGGTTATAGAAATGTGCAAGGTCTGACATATGTTTTTTAATTTAAAAAAAAAGACGAAGAATTAATGATATAACACACTTTGAATGTTGGAAGGCGTTTTTCTCTAAACTGTAAAAATGTAGATAGCTCATTATAAGAATAAGGCGACGAAATGTCCAACTGTGAGAACGTCCGTCCATCCACAATTGTTCGTTAAAACTCTAGCAGGTTCAAATCTCATTGGATCTTGATGAAACTTGGTCACAATGTTTGCCTAAATTAAATCTAGGCCAAGTTCGAATGTGGGTCATGTCCAGTCAAAAACTAGGTCACTAGGTCAAATCTTCGAAAAAACTTGTTAACACTCTAGAGACTACAAATTTCATTGGATCTTCATGAAACTTCATCAAAATGTTTGCCATAATGAAATCTAGGTCAAGTTCGAATGTGGGTCATGTCCGGTCAAAAACTAGGTCACTAGGTCAAATTATCGAAAAACCTTGTTAACAATCTAGAGGCTACAAATTTCATTGGATCTTCATGAAACTTAATCAAAATGTTTGCCTTAATGAAATCTAGGCCAAGTTCGAATGTGGGTCATGTTCGGTCAAAAACTAGGTCACTAGGTCAAATCTTCGAAAAACCTTGTTAACACTCTAGAGACTACAAATTTCATTGGATCTTCATGAAACTTCATCAAAATGTTTGCCTCAATGAAATCTAGGTCAAGTTAAAATGTGGGTCATGTCTAGTCAAAAACTAGGTCACTAGGTCGAATCATCGAAAAACCTTATTAACACTCTAGAGACTACAAATTTCATTTGATCTTCATAAAACTTGATGAAAAGGTTTGCCTCAATGAAATATAGGTCAAGTTCAAATGTGGCTTATGTCTTGTCAAAAACTAGGTCACTAGGTCAAATCATCAAAAAACCTCGTTAACACTCTAGAGACTACAAAATTCATTGAATCTTCATGAAACTTGGAACAAAATGTTTGTCTCATTGAAATGGAGGTCAAGTTAGAATGAGGGTCATGCCCGGTCAAAAACTAGGTCACACGGTGTACATGGTTACATGGTTACCAGGTGAGCGATTTAGGGCCATAGTGGCCCTTGTTTAGATTCTTTACATGGGTTTGAAATGGAATGGAAGCTTGATATTGGATTGACTGTACGTTTTATTGTTAGATTTTTAGCTCACCTGGCACGTAGTGCCAAGGTGAGCTTTTAGGATCGCTGGATCGTCTGTCTGTCTGTCCGTCCGTCCGTTCACAATTGTTCGTTAACACTCTAGCAGGTTCAAATCTCATTGGATCTTAATGTAACTTGGTCACAATGTTTGCCTAAATTAAATCTAGGTCAAGTTCGAATGTGGGTCATGTCCGGTCAAAACCTAGGTCACTAGGTCAAATTATCGAAAAACCTTGTTAACACTCTAGAGGCTACAAATTTCATTGGATCTTCATGAAACTTCATCAATATGATTGCCTCAATAAAATCTAAGCCAAGTTCGAATGTGGGTCATGCCCGGTCAAAAATTAGGTCATTAGGTCAAATCTTCGAAAAACCTTGTTAACACTCTAGAGACTACAAATTTCATTGGATCTTCATGAAACTTAATCAAAATGTTTGCCTTAATGAAATCTAGGTCAAGTTCGAATGTGGGTCATGTCCGGTTAAAAACTAGGTCACTAGGTCAAATTATCGAAAAACCTTGTTAACACTCTAGAGACTACAAATTTCATTGGATCTTCATAAAACTTCATCAATATGATTGCCTCAATGAAATCTAGGCCAAGTTCGAATGTGGGTCATTTCCGGTCAAAAACTAGGTCACTAGGTCAAATCTTCGAAAAACCTTGTTAACACTCTAGAGACTACAACTTTCATTGGATCTTCATGAAACTTCATCAAAATGTTTGCCTCAATGAAATCTAGGTCAAGTTAAAATGTGGGTCATGTCTTGTCAAAAACTAGGTCACTAGGTCAAATCATCGAAAAACCTCGTTAACACTCTAGAGACTACAAAATTCATTGAATCTTCATGAAACTTGAACAAAATGTTTGTCTCATTGAAATGGAGGTCAAGTTAGAATGAGGGTCATGCCCGGTCAAAAACTAGGTCACACGGTGTACATGGTTACATGGTTACCAGGTGAGCGATTTAGGGCCATAGTGGCCCTTGTTTTTATTGTATCCTATTGAATGACTTAAATTGGCATTATGCAGCTGTCTTCAAATTTGACCAGTTATGGTGATGTGGAGCTTTAATCTAAACTTTTAGCCTGCTAGCAGTGCAATAATGATAACCTTTGTAAACAGTTTAGATCCAGTCCTTGCGACTCTCTACACTCAGCATGAGCTCAGTGTTGTGGGAATAGCATTTCTTTGCTGACCAGAATGATGGTCGTACTTTTAAGTCAGATTCTGAAATTCTCAATTATTATTTATTTCTCCATCTAATCCTGTCTTGTGACATCTCTTTGGAATTGTCTTGAAATACTCCCCTTATCTGGAGCTCTGTAAGGAGGATAAAGAGAGAAATCGCTGAAAACACAAATTAATGATTTTAATGCGGTTTGTGATTTTCTAAGGCAAGATATGGCCTCGGTAGAAAGTATTAAATGAATATGGGATTAAATGATATCAAAATGTAATGACCATTGTATCCAATCCAATCTAAGTAATAAAAAGGAAACGTGACGATACTTGCATTTTGTAAAATTGGCATAAGTATACACATACTGGTTTCTAGTATAGAAAAGGTTAAATATAATAACAGATTAATATTTTGAATGATTGAAATGAGTTTCCAACACACCTGCAAATAGTTTTGATTCATGTCAGCATACGATCAGAATTCCAAACTTGTCGCTCAGGTTTTTTATCTGCAAATATGGAAAAGATTCTTTTCCATAAAGCATGCATCTATTTCAGAACTAAAGGACAGCTAGCTAGGGCTCCAGATAAGAGGGAGTCAACTGAATAAATCCAGCATTTTCTCACTCATTTTAGCACCAAATCCTATGGTGTTACTACTCATTAGAATCGTCTCTTTGAGCCGATTCTAATGAGTAGTGACAACATAGGGTTTAAAGCAGAAATAAAGATTTTAATTTTTGAAATACTCCCCTTATCTGGAGCCCTGAAAGGAGACATGCTTGTAACAGCTAGGGCTTCAGATATATATAAGGGAAGTATTTCAAAAAAGAAAATCTTTATTTCTGGATCAAACCCTTTGGTGTCACTACTCATTAGAATCGTCTCTTTGAGACGATTCTAATGAGTAGTAACACCATAGGATTTGGTGCTGAAATGAGTGAGATTTCTTTTTTTGATTTGCTCAGTTTACTCCCTCTTATATTGAGTCCTGTTATAAGCAGTTAACATATTTAGTCAACATTTGAAAGGTTATTATTTTATTTCTAATTGCAACTTAATTTATTACGATTTATATTTCCAAGCTTGATATGGTTTATATTGGCATCATAACATCCTAATAAATGTAGTTTAATCTGTTGAAAGTTTAAAGAAAAAAATCCTTTACTCAAAATATCATCGACATGTAGGAACATTAATACTGAAATTCACATTTCCGATACTTTGTAGATATTTTTCAGAGTGACAAGTAGTTTGGATCCTCATCAGATGCCAAGTTATTTCGCAATTGATCTGGAATTGTCTGTAGGGAAAGGTCTTATATATTTCTATGCACCCACAGGGTTTAACCCTTTCCCCAATAGAAGCACCTTTTAGCACATTTTTTTAAAAAATTTATTCATCCACTGAAGAAAATAGTTCCAATTTATACAGTCATAAACATGTATAAAAAATATTTTCTCTAGCCTAGCAGATGGTAGCTTAAAGCAAGCTGAAAGTGAAGCAGAATTCGCCGTAAGGTGCATTCTGCTTTACTTTCAACCTGCTTTAAGTGATCACCTATTTGATATATTAGAAACATGCTATGGGGTAAAGGGTTAATGTCCCTTAATAGCTATCGCTCGAGAATTAATCTTGACATAATACTAAAACTTCTACATTTTATTGTATGAATTAAGACATGCCAGCTGCCACCAGTCCTCAACCTTTACCTAAATAGAAGCAACTGAACTCCTGCCATGATAGGGGCGGATATGTGCCACAGTGATTACCTTTGCAAACAGTTTGGATCCTGATGAGACGCCGCGTAACGCAGCGTCTCATCAGGATCCAAACTGTTTGACACTCTGACCCTATTTGGAACAGAAGTTTTGCAAACTCTTAAATTTTAGAACAATAGCAGACAATAATTGTTAGACAAAAAAATTACCCAGCATGCAAAGAGTTAGGACACCTCTACCTTCTCCTCCGCTTACATACAGCAAATGAATATTCATTGATGGTATTGAATATAGGTGTTTGCTTCACCCATTACTCCCGTAATATACCTTTTTACACCTATAATGCATTCCTCCACTCAAGAAAATAGTTCTACTTTTATACAGTCATGGATATGTACAATGTCAAATATGTTCTATGTTCTATCAGAATGCAGCCTAAAGCAGGCTGAAAGTAAAGCAGAATGCATCTTAAGGCTTATTCTGCTTTACTTTTAACCTACTTTAACCTATTATTACATAGCTATGCATTTTAACACATTTAATCTATTCCTCCACTGAAGAAAATAGTTCCATTTTATACAGTCATGATATCAGGTATGTATTATATGAAATATTTTCTATATTTTAACAGATTGTAGCCTATTACAGTGGAGAATGTGTTATTCTTTCCCAATAAACGTGTTTACGCTAAAACTAGTATTAACAATACAAACAGTTTGGAGCCAGATCAGACGCCGGGTAACCCGGCGTCTGATCAGGCTCCAAACTGTTTGCCACCAAGATAAACATGAATTATCAGAATTGTCCAAAAGTTGTACTTTCCTACGTTTTAGTGCTTTGCGTTTGCGTACGTTTGCGTTTAAACGGGAAAGAATAACAGATTCTCCACTGTAGCAGGCTGAAATTACAGCAGAATGGACCTTAAAGTGCATTCTGCTTTACTTTCAACCTGTTTTAAGTGGTTGCCTGTCTTCAGTACTAGAAACAGACTATATAAGTGTAAAGTTTAAGTAAAGTAATAGTTAATCATAAAGTCAGGATGCATAGTTACAATACATTTGTTCAGTAGCATGTTCAGTTGCCACTGTTTGCTGTTTAGGTTTGGAGTTTGTGCCCCGTGTGCAGCGTGCAGAGTACAGTAGAGAAAATGTATTCTTTCCCAATAAACGGTTTAACCCTATTTAACTATTATTTCCATTGCAAACAGTTTGGAGCCAGATCAGACGCCGGGTAACCCGGCGTCTGATCAGGCTCAAAACTGTTTGCCACTCAGATTAAAACTGGTAGTCAGAATTGTTAAAAAGTTATCATTTTCTATATTTCATTGCAATGCGTTTGCGTTTGAACGGAAGGAAGAATAACGTTTTCTCCACTGTATTTCAAACCAACAGCCAACTCGCTATCGATGGCCATCGATTTCCTTACTGAACTCATGGCAGAGCTGTACACTGCCATTCATCACTATTATTTTGAAACGAAAAGAGCAAGAATTGGCCTGACATGTTATCTTCGGATACACAAATCAACTACTTAGATGTCCTGCTCATCGTCGATAATGATGGAGGAACATAATCATCATCATCATTTTGAAACGGTATCAGTATGTTTATCAACATTTCAACTTCAGGACTATAGGAGTTGTTGGTATCGATGCTACACTGGACAAGATAGAGAACTTTCTGACCAAGCACCAGTGGGGTACCGTCTATTCCTTCCTCATCAACAACCAGGGCGAGACAATATTCCACCCTAAATTGAAACCAAGTACAAATGTAAGTATTTATCCCATAACCCCATAAATACGCCTTTTTACACTTTTAAGTTATTCCTTCTCTGGAGAAATTCTTTATACTGTCATGAATATGAATCATAACAAATATTTTCTCTATCCTAGCAGATGATAGCTTAAAGCAGGCTGAAAGTAAAGCAGAATGTGCCTTAAGGCACATTCTGCTTTACTTTCAACCTGCTTTAAGTGTTCACCTGGTTTCAAAACTAGAAACAGGCTATGTATTCAGAGCTCCAGAGAAGGGAAGTATTTTAAAAACTAAAATCTTTATTTCTGTATTAAACCCTATAGTGTCACGTACCACTTATTAGAATTGTCTCTTCAAGACTATTCTACTCATTAAAATTGTGTCTTCAAGACGATTCTAATGAGTAGTGACACAATAAGATTTGGTGCTGAAATGAGTGAGAATATGTTGAATTTGAGATGATTCTAATGAGTAGTGACATCATAGAATTTTCAGTAGAGATTAAGCAGATGTCATTCTTTATAAATCAGATTATTTGGTTTATGCTTTAATAAGTCTCCAGTAGCGTTACATGACTCCATTATACGAGTCACGTAAACAAATTTGTTTTATTCATTGTCATTTAATAACTTGAGCACTAGCTGAACATTTTTGAGCTCAAGAATAGCAATAAATGTTGATGCAAAAGGTGATTATGTATATTAACCCTTTCACTCTAAATGATGCCAAAAAGCGAGTTTGCAAACAGTTTAGATCCTGATCAGACGATGCGATGTCTGATCAGGATCCAAACTGTTTGACACGTGATTTGAAATGTCTTCAGTCATACTGCCTTGAATTAAACTTTGAAACCATATTGCAGATAACAATATTGAAGCAGACGACAATATGGCGGTGAAGGGGTAAAAATCTCACAAAATATTTGATCATGACAGGGATAAGATACTAACTAACTCTTTGAACCCTAGTCACGCATATATGCGTCATTTGCAAACAGTGTACCTGTGAGGAGTACACTTGTCCTATGCAAACAGTGTAGATCCTGATCAGAGGGCTCTGATCAGGGTCTACACTGTTTGTCCTTTTGACATATATTGTGAAAATCAACCCTAAAATGTCAAAAATGGACTTGACTATATTGAAAACTAGAACTGTCCATTTGAGGTTTCAGGGAGGAAAGGGTTAAAGATTAATCAAGAGTCTTCAAGAGCAGTGATAAATCTATTTAGCTCATTGTAAGCCTATGAAAATTTGCCATAAAGGTATTGCTATTGAAGCCTTCTTATTGAAACCATAACTCACATTAGTGTTTATTAACCCTTTCCCCTACAGAAGTGGCTTTTAGCCCATTATTGTGTCCCCTGCTGTAGGTAGAGGTGATACTTAGGGATCACTCTGCCTCCAATCACATTATTTTCCATCAAAAATGGAAAGAGCTTCCGTTACGGAATTGACATGTATGGCAAAAGACTTTTGCCCTATATGTCCCTTATACTTATATTTATCGGTATTTTAGATGCAAATGAGATGCAAATTAGTCGTTCCCCTATATATATTGGGCATTTCCCTATATATATTGGTCATTGCCATATATGTTGTTCCCATATATATATATTACGGTAGTCATTTCCCGATATATATTGGGCATTTCCCTATACATATTGGTCATTGCCCTATATGTCTGCCACCAATATATATCGGGCAATGACCAATATATATAGGGCAATTTAATGCCCAATATATATTGGGGGAAATCTACAGGATTTTTACCTCAATGACCTTGACTGTCACTGACTCTAATGATTTTCTGCTCACATTCCCAGAAAGAATGCCTAAAAACATTGATGGTAGCTAGCATATATTAAAGACAGAATAACTCATAATAAAAGAATAACTCATTTAAAATCTAAACTAAACAGTGAACAAATACCTGATTAGCTCCTTCCCAAACAAGAGTTTTGGCCATGCTTGATTGTTGATAATATTTCCACAACACATGAAATAATGTGTCTCATACAAAAATATCACTGTAGAATCACAGATTAATGTTTGTTCTTTGCTTCAAATACACTGTTTTTAGCTCACCTGGCACAAAGTGCCAAGGTGAGCTTTTAGGATCGCTGGATGTCCATCGTCCGTCCATCTGTTCGTCCGTTCACAATTGGTTCGTTAACACTCTAGCAGCTACAAATTTCATCCGATCTTCATGAAACTTGATGACAATGTTTGTCTTGATGAAATCTAGGCCAAGTTCGAATGTGGGTCATGTCGGGTCAAAAACTAGGTCACTAGGTCAAATCATATAAAAATCTTGTTAACACTCTAGAGGCTACAAATCTTATTGGATCTTAATGAAACTAAGTCAAAATGTTTGCCTCATTGATATCTAGGTCAAGTTCGAATATAGGTCATGCTCAGTCAAAAACTAGGTCACTAGGTCAAATCATAGAAAAACCTTGTTAACACTCTAGAGGCTACAAATCTCATTGGAATTTAATGCATCCTTGTCAGAATGTTTGTCTCATTGATATCTAGGTCAAGTTCGAATATGGGTCATGTCTAGTCAAAAAATAGGTCACTAGGTCAAATCATAGAAAAACCTTGTTAACATTCTAGAGGCTTCAAATCTTATTTGATTTTAATGAAACTTGGTCAAAATGTTTGCCTAATTTATATATATAGGTCAAGTTTGAATATGGGTCATGTCGGATCAAAATATAGGTCACTAGGTCAAATCAAAGAAAAACCATTGTTAACCCTCCAGAGGCTACACATCTCATTAGATCTGAATGAAATATTGCCAGAATGTTTGCCTAAATCAAATCTAGGTCAAAATCAAATGTGGATTGTGTCTGGTCAGAAACTAGGTCAAATCATAGAAAAATCTTGTTAACATTCTAAAGGTTGATTGTGGGTCATGTCCAGTCGTAATCTAGGTCACTATAGGTCATGTTTTAAATCGTGTACCATGTGAGCGATTTAGGGCCATGGTGGCCCTTGTTTAGCTCACCTGGCACGAACTGCCTAGGTGAGCTATTGTGATCGCCCTGTATCAGTCGTCCATCCGTTGTCAAACTTTTTCTTTAAAGGTCTTCTTCTTAGAAACCACTGGGCCAATTTCATTAAAACTTCATAGGATTCTTCATTGTTGGATACTCTCTCAGATTTCTTGAAATATAGGTCATCCAGTTGAAATTGTGGTTACCAATTGAATAAAACTTTAAAAACCATCTTGTCCAAAACTACTGGTTGGAATTGAAAATAATTTTACCCAAATGCTCCATGGGTAACCCTCTATCAGATTTCTTAAATAATTTTCCTATTACAAAAAACATGGTTGCTAATGGGTGGGGCACACTTTCCTTATATGGCTATATAGTAAAAACCTTACAAATCTTCTTGTCTGAAACCTCTTATCGGATTTGGAAGTAATTTCACACAAATGATCCATCGATAACCCTCTACCAGATTCCTTAAAACAAGTTTGTTATCTTTAAAAACATGGCCGCCAGTGGGTTAGGCACAATTTCCTTATATTACTGTATAGTAAAAACTTTAAAAATCTATTTCTCTGAAACTACATGTCCAAATTGAAAATGATTTTACACAAATGATCCATTGATGACCCTCTACCAGATTCTTGAAATATTTTTGTTATCTGAAAAATCATGGCCGCCAGTGGGTGTGGCATGTTTTCCTTATACAATGTATTACTGTATAGTCAAATTTTTAAAAATCTTCTTCTCTGAAACTATTTGTCCAAATTGAAAATAGTTTTACACAAATGATTCGTTGATGACACTCTACCAGATTTCTTAAAATAATTTTGTCATCTTAAAAAACATGGCTGCCAGTGGGTGGGGCAAGTTTTCTTTATATTACTATATAGGAAAAATTTAAAAATCTATTTCTCTGAAACTAATGGTCAGATTTGAGAATAAATTTACAGAAATGATTCATGTTTTATTCAAATAATCTAAATGAAAGTTATTTACAAATCTTTTTCCCAAACCACTTGCTTAATTGGACGTCACCATGACCGTAACCGTGGGTACCAGGTGAGCAATTTAGGGCCGCATGCAGCTCTTGTTTCTTAAAACCATCATTAGAATGAAGATGGATCAGATTTATAAATAATGTCACCCTTCTGCCATCTTTGACTCTATGTTAGTTATATGACAAATACATAAACTGAAGCATGGGCTCAATAAACATGGGCTTCTCTAAAATGACAAAAAAAATACAAGGAAATGGTCGTTTCCAGAAAAAATAATCTGTGTAACCCTTGATCAATTTTAAAAATCAAAATTTTATAGAGTTGTTCCATGTAAATTGTAAGATATTTTTGTTTAAATCTATTTTTTCATCTTCCAAAATTTCCAAGTTCACAAAATTTGTGGAGTTAGAACATTTCTTTAAGTATGTTTGTGTCTATTTGTACATAACTATAGGGGACTGATACTTTCCTATATTATATAGAGGGCAGTGCCAGATATATATAGGGCAGTGCCCTATATGTCACTGATATAAATAGTTCACATATATGTATTTAACAAATAAATATAGGGGCCCTATATTTGCCATATATTTTACAGTATGCTGATTTGGTAAGGGTTGACAAGTGGAAACATCTTGCACAAGGTTTATAACTCTTGCATCAATACTGTGAGAGTTATTCCCCTTTCCCACATTTTCAATTGCTACCTATAAATCCTCTTCTGTTGCTTTTAAAATGAAGTTTTATTTATGGAAAGAGTTTAATGAGTGGAAGTGCCTTGCACATTGTTCATATATGCTGCATGAATACCATGAGAGTTTTTCCCCTTTTATACACTTTATTTTCTTGAATATAATTTCTGCTTTTCATTTTGACAATAATTCTTGTTTGATCAATGCTTGCTGGCAACTAGACTATAGGAAATGTTTCTTATGATATATAATCATGACTGTATAAAATGGAACTATTTTCTTCAGTGGAGGAAGAAATATTAAATGTGAAAAATTGTGTATGTATGGAGTAATGTCTTATTGGTACTTATGTAAAGGAATATGTTAAAGCATTATTCTAAGTTATTTTTCCCATATTAACTCTTCCTCCCTGAAACTTCAAATGGACAATCCCAGTTTCCATGATTTAAGTCTATAGTCCATTTCTGACTTTTAAGTGTTGTTTTTGTCAATGTTTTGCATTATGGCAAACAGTGAATACCCAGATCAGAGGGCTCCTTACGGAGCCCTCTGATCTGGGTATTCACTGTTTGCATAGGACATGTGCACAGTTCACATGTATACTGTTTGAAAAGGACGCCTATATGCAAGATTAGGTTTCAAAGGGTGAAGTATTTATAATGGATATTGGTATAATTTTTTCCACAGCTGCTGGAGGATCCAATCTTTATCCCTATTCAACAGCTTGAGCAGAATGTGAAAAATGAGCCCGAAGAGTTCTTCAAGATAGAGCAGGCCATGAAGGCAGGCAAGGAAGGGAGCTTCTTGATCGCCCAGGCCAGAGATGGCACACCTAGGGTACGTAAATCTGGGCAACAAATAAGGGGTCCAGTATTTCAAAAACTAAAATCTTCATTTCTGCATATAAAAATCCTATGTTGTCACTACTCATAAGAATAGCTATTAGGATTGCTGGATGTCCATTGTCTGTGCGTACACAAGTGTCCGTTATCACACTAGCTGCTACAAATTTCATCCAATCTTGATGAAACTTGATGACAATGTTTGTCTAGAAGAAATCTAGGTCAAGTTTGAAAGTGGGTCATGTGAGGTTAAAAAACTAGGTCACTAGGTCAAATAATTGCAAAACTTTTTTAACACTCTAGAGGCTACAAATCTGATTGGATCTTCGTGAAACTTGGTAATTGATATCTAAGTCAAGTTCAAATGTTAGTCATGTCCGGTCAAAAACTAGGTCACTAGGTCAGATCATAGAAAAAACTTGTTAACACTCTAGAGGCTACATATCTCATTGACTTTCCATAAAACTTGGTCAAATTGATATCTAGGCCAATTTTGAATGTTGATTTTGTCTGGTCAAAAACTAGGTCAACAGGTCAAATCCTAGAACAACCTTTTTAGCACTCTAGAAATTACAAATCTCATTTGATTTTCATGAAACTTAGTCAAAGTGTTTGCCTTATTGATATCTTTGTTCAAATTTATACATTCATGAATATATATTATAAGAAAGTTTTTCTATATTCTAGTAGATGGTAACTTAAAGCAGGCTGAAAGTGAAGCAGAATGTGCCTTAAGACACATTCTGCTTTTCTTTCAACCTGCTTCAAGTGGTCACCTGTCTTCAAAACCAGAAACCGGCACAGGGGTAAAGGGTCAATTTAGATAGAGACTAGTTGCCACAGGTTTTCAGCCAATTCTCATGGTTTATACAAGATGTCATTCGTGCAATAATAGTTTTAAGTACTTCCTGGATTTATCCTTCAAATAATAATAAAAAAAAATAACATAAAAATTTTTTTTATTGATTTTTAGCTCACCTGGCACGTAGTGCCAAGGTGAGCTTTTAGGATCGCTGGATGTCCGTCGTCTGTCTGTCTGTCCGTCCGTTCACAATTGTTCGTTAACACTCTAGCAGGTTCAAATCTCATTGGATCTTGATGAAACTTGGTCACAATGTTTGCCTAAATGAAATCTAGGCCGAGTTCGAATGTGGGTCATGTCCGGTCAAAAACTAGGTCACTAGGTCAAATTATCGAAAAATCTTGTTAACACTCTAGAGGCTACACATTTCATTGGATCTTCATGAAACTTCATCAATATGATTGCCTCAATAAAATCTAGGCCAAGTTGGAATGTGGGTCATGTCCGGTCAAAAACTAGGTCACTAGGTCAAATCTTCGAAAAACCTTAACACTCTAGAGACGACACATTTCATTGAATCTTCATGAAACTTCATCAAAATGTTTGCCTTAATGAAATCTAGGTCAAGTTCGAATGTGGGTCATGTTCGGTCAAAAACTAGTTCACTAGGTCAAATCTTCGGAAAACCTTGTTAACACTCTAGAGACTACAACTTACATTGGATCTTCATGAAACTTAATCAAAATGTTTGCCTCAATGAAATCTAGGTCAAGTTAAAATGTGGGTCATGTCCGGTCAAAAACTAGGTCACTAGGTCGAATCATAGAAAAACCTTATTAACACTCTAGAGACTACAAATTTCATTGGATCTTCATAAAACTTGATGAAAAGGTATGCCTCAATGAAATATAGGTCAAGATCAAATGTGGCTTATGTCTTGTCAAAAACTAGGTCACTAGGTCAAATCATCCAAAAACCTCGTTAACACTCTAGAGACTACACAATTCATTGAATCTTCATGAAACTTGAACAAAATGTTTGTCTCATTGAAATCGAGGTCAAGTTAGAATGAGGGTCATGCCCGGTCAAAAACTAGGTCACACGGTGTACATGGTTACATGGTTACCAGGTGAGCGATTTAGGGCCATAGTGGCCCTTGTTTATATAGGACACAATAAAAAAAGGTA
Source organism: Gari tellinella (assembly GCA_922989275.2). Classification (NCBI taxonomy): domain Eukaryota; kingdom Metazoa; phylum Mollusca; class Bivalvia; order Cardiida; family Psammobiidae; genus Gari; species Gari tellinella. The sequence goes on from OV277859.1 coordinate 87,801,524, forward strand.
CTTCATAGAATAATGATTGGAGTTGGTATAATTTTCTCCTTCATCAACTCTTTTTACATTTTTTTGCTGATTTTTATTCTCACATAGTCATTTCCACTTTAAAAAAATAACCAGTATATGAACATTTTTACAACTGTTTCTAGAAAGAAAAAAAATCAGAAATATAAGTAAAAATACTTAAAATAGTGACCAGAGAACTCCTTAATCCTTTACTTCATAGCCTGTTTCTAGTTTTGAAAATAGGTGACTACCTAAAGCAGGTTGAAAGTAAAGCAAAATGAAATTTAAGGCACACTTTGCTTTACTTTTAGCCTGCTTTAACCCTTTACCTGATAGTATGTTTTTAGTATAGAAGATAGGTGAGTAATTTAAAGCAGGTTGAAAGTAAAGCAGAATGCGCCTTAAGGCGCATTCTGCTTTACTTTCAGCCTGCTTTAAGCTTCCATGTGCTAGAATATAGAAAATATTCCATGTACTATATATTCATGACTGATTGAATTGGAACTTTTTTCTTCAGCGGAGGAATAAATCATATCCGCTAAAAGTCGCTTCTATGGGGGAAAGGGTTAAGTTACCCTCTGCTAGGATATAGAACATAAATCTTTATGTTGCATACTTGTTACTGTATAACCCTTTACCTCATAGCCTGTTTCTAGTTTTGAAGACAGGTGACCACTTAAAGCAGATTGAAAGTAAAGCAGAATGTGCCTTAAGGCACATTCTGCTTTACTTTCAGCCTGCTTTAAGCTAAAATCTGCTAGGCTATATAAAATATTTGTAATGGTAATTGTTCATGAGGGTATAAACTGGAACTATTTTCTTCAGCGGAGGAACAAATTAAATACGCTAAAAGTCGCTTCTATGGGGGAAAGGGATAAAATGGAACTATCTACTTCAGTGGGGGAATAAATTATATGCACTAAAAGGCACTTATATTGGAGAAAGGGTTAAAAATGATCACCTGAAATTGTGAAAATTGACATGTTCCTATACATTTATAGATATGTTCATGATCCAAGTGACAAAAGTTTCAATCTTCTTACTTACTTAATGACTGATCTAGATCCAGACTGTTTGACAAGAGGGTCATGATGTCCTGAAGTGCTCACCAGAGAACTAAGAAAATAAAACTGTAGTCTCAATTGTCTCCAGATTTTTTTTTCTACCATTTGATGGGGGTGGGGGCATTATGCCTTACTTTCAGACTGCTTTAACCAATAATCCTATAGCCTGTTTCTAGTTTTTTAGACAGGTTCACACTTAAAAGAGGTTGAAAGTAACTTTTAATATACTTTCAGTCTGCTTTAGGCTACCATTTGCTAGGAAAGAGAAAATATTTCTTATGAGGAGTATTCATGACTGTTTAATGTGCAACTATTTGCTTCAGTTGAGGAATAAATTAAAGGCATATTTATGGGGCAATGGGTTAAGTTACTATATTTTAGGATTTAGGAAATATTTCATGTGTATTTTTAGCTCACCTGGCACGTAGTGCCAAGGTGAGCTTTTAGGATCGCTGGATGTCCGTCGTCCGTCCGTCTGTTCACAATTGTTCGTTAACACTCTAGCAGGTTCAAATCTCATTGGATCTTGATGAAACTTGGTCACAATGTTTGCCTAAATGAAATCTAGGTCACGTTCGAATGTGGGTCATGTCCGGTCAAAAACTAGGTCACTAGGTCAAATTATCGAAAAACCTTGTTAACACTCTAGAGGCTACAAATTTCATTGGATCTTCATGAAACTTCATCAATATGATTGCCTAAATGAAATCTAGGCCAAGTTCGAATGTGGGTCATGTCCGGTCAAAAACTAGGTCACTAGGTCAAATCTTCGAAAAACCTTGTTAACACTCTAGAGACTACAAATTTCATTGGATCTTCATGAAACTTCATCAATATGATTGCCTCAATGAAATCTAGGCCAAGTTTGAATGTGGGTCATGTCCGATCAAAAACTAGGTCACTAGGTCAAATTATCGAAAAACCTTATTAACACTCTAGAGGCTACAAATTTCATTGGATCTTCATGAAACTTCATCAATATGATTGCCTCAATGAAATCTAGGCCAAGTTTGAATGTGGGTCATGTCCGGTCAAAAACTAGGTCACTAGGTCAAATCATCCAAAAACCTCGTTAACACTCTAGAGACTACAAAATTCATTGAATCTTCATTAAACTTGAACAAAATGTTTGTCTCATTGAAATCGAGGTCAAGTTAGAATGAGGGTCATGCCCGGTCAAAAACTAGGTCACATGGTGTACATGGTTACCAGGTGAGCGATTTAGGGCCATAGTGGCCCTTGTAATCTCTTTTATAAGAAAATATGGACAACTTCAGGTCTCATCTGGTGTTTTAGTTTACTAGACAATTTATGTCTGAATTCTGCTATTTGTTCAAACATATAATGATCCTTTATGTCGAATAACTTTCAGTGTTTTCAGCCATTATGAATTTCCTTACCTTAAACATGTAAGGATGAACAAATGTTTTTTCATGATGATGACAAATTGTAGCACTATTTTTTAACCCATTTCCCCTAATGGCCTATAGCCTGTTTCTAGTTTTGAAGACAGGTGAATACTTATAGCAGGTTGAAAGTAAAGAAGAATGCACCTTAAGGCAAATTCTGCTTTACTTTTAACCTTCTTTAAGCTATCATCTTCCAGAATAAAATGTTTCTAATGGTACATGTTTATGACTGTATAAATTGGAACTACAGCTCTCCCTCTCTACAATGACACCCAATTTGAGACACAGATTATGTGTGTTGTTCGGAGGGAGTCGTTATAGAGAGGAAAGAGTAAGACTTGGCTTACATTAGCAAACAGCTTGAATCCAGATCAGACGCCGCATCGGGTATCAAGTTGTTTGTCACTCGTCATTATATATATTCTAGCAAAATGTCCACTTATATGTAACTTTGAGAAAAACAGCAGACAACACAATTTAATTTAAACAGATGGTATTGCAGCAATGAAAAGGTTTGGCATAAATGTCTGGGTTTAGTAAACAGCGGCAAGGGTCGTTATAAGGAGGGAGTGGTTGTTGAGAGGGCCGTTGTAGGGTGGGAGCACTGTATTTTCTTCAGCAGAGGAATAAATGAAATGCACTAAAAGGCACTTCTATCTGGATATGGTTTAAAATGAAGGCCCTGATTTACAACAATACATCTTAAGTTTAAACCTTATGAAAATAAAATCTTGTCTGACTTTTCTATTCTTAAATATATTTTCTTAACTCTAGGACAAACAATTCACAGATTATAAAAAAAATCATGTTGCATCTCAAAACTGGTGCTTTCTGTTGATGTCCTTGGACAAGGATTATTTATACTTGCCTGCCAGTTCTCACTTAGCTACATATTCAAATTTAACCTTCTCCAAATTCTGCTTTACTTTCAACCTGCTTTAAGTGGTCACCTATTTTCAAAACAAGAAACAAGCTGAAGAGTCAAGTGTTAATTATTAGCTAGCCCATTACCCCATAGCCTGTTTCTAGTTTTGAAGACAGAATAATGTTACTTAAAGCAGGTTGAAGGTAAAGCAGAATGTGCCTTAAGGCGCATTCTGCTTTAGGTTCAACCTGCTTTAAGCTACAATCTACTAGAAAAAATAAAATATTTGTTATGGGACATATTCATCACATTAATTTTGAACTATTTTCTTCAATGGAGGAATAAATCAAAGGCGGAAAAGGGGGTATTTATGGGGTAATAGGTTAAAGGGTTATACTCTAAAATCATGACTTGTTTTCTTACTTGTTGTGTATGATTAACTGTTTACTCTCTGTCTCTTGCAGACTTACTACTACGCAGCATTGAAGAACTCAGAGTATTCCTTTGCTTACAGTATCGCAGATACAGATATGGTAGGACAATTGCAGTGTTTTAAGACCAGAATTGAGAAGCAGTGGGTCAAAATGGCCCATTAACATCAAACACTGGGGGTCATTTAATTGATGATTTCCAACTGTTTTACCAAACTATTGACTCAAATATGTCTGCAAACTGACTTCTATTGGTTTTAATGACTTAAGGGTGTATCAATGTCATGAATTTGGGAACTTTTCAAAGTATATGAAAACACTCTATGATGGTTTTGTATTGAAGAGCTATTTAAGATGAATGAAAAAATAGAAAAAGTGTACATTTTGGTGAACAACAGTTGGCTCTACGGCCATGTAAAATTTACCCCACCCACTTCCTCTTATTTTGTCCTTTTTCAAACAGCCCGCTTCAATAAAACCCATTTTAAATGAAAACAAATATGATAATTTGGGTTTGTGTTATTTATTTCCTATCTATGGTAGTATTTCTTCATACAAAAACTAATTTAAGAAAAATAAGGCACCAAATGTGAAATTTATAAAGCTCTAAATATCATCGATATGGTACTTTTTTGTAAATTTTGTAAGGGGTGATAACTCTTTTTACTTTAATAACTCAAAATTTTCAACACTGACCTTTCAATTTCTTTTCATATTTTGAACTGCCTTAGTATGGGCTTTCATCTGGTAGAATATAAGAAAAAGTTAAATACTAGAACTATTTCATTTTCAAACTTTTTTACTTTTTTTCATAAAATAAAAAAATCTAATAAATCATGCCCTATATCAAGCATATTTTTGATATTCAAGGATCCATATTGTTCAAACCTGGTGCCTGCTTTGTCTAAATTTGGTTTATATTTGTGAACATACCACCATAGACATGAAATAAATAAAGAAAACCCAAATTAACATTTTTGTTTTGTTTTGAAATAGATTTTACTGAAACTTGTACTCTGAATGGGTAAAATTTGAAGAAAAAAAATCCAAATTTGACATACCTTTTTCAAATCGCTGTAGCTAAAAAAAAAGGACACCACCATATATATATTTTTTCATTATTTCATTCATCATAAATAGCTCTTCCAAAAAAACAATGATAGAAAAAAAGTTTAATACTTTGAAAAAAATGGCTCATGACATTGATACACCCTTAATGGTTGGTGTTACTAGTATTTAATTTTTATGATGTGCTAATCCTCTAATACATGTAATTAATTATATTAATACTTGTTATGCCTCTAGAATCTACGATTCGGGGGCATTTAATTTTTGTCCTGTCTGTTGGTTGGTTGGTTGATTTGTCCATCTGTCTGTGCCAAAAACCTTAACCTTGGCTATAACTCTTGAATTTTTGCAGCTAGGCCTTTTATACTTGGCATTGTGTCTTCCCAGTATCAAGGCCGTTCCAACCAATCAAACCTTTTTGACCTTGTGAACTTGACCATGATATTTGACCTACTTTTGTAAAAATCTTTAAATGGCTATAACATTTGCACCAGTAGGCACAGGGCCTTTATATTTTGTATGTATATTTCTTGTGTCAAGACCTTTCCAATCATACCAGCATCTTTGACCATGTTACCTTGACCTTTGATCTATAACTTTAACCAAAAACCTTAACCTTGGCTATAACTTTTGCATTTTTGCACCTGGGCCTTTTATACTTGGCATGTGTCTTCCTCATTTCAATACTTGTCCAACCATACAAACCTTTTTGACCTCTTGACCTTGACATTGGACCTACTTTGTAAAAATCTTTAAATGGCTATAACATTTGCACTAGTAGGCACAGGACTTTCATATTTTGTATGTATATTAAATTTTCTTGTGTCAAGACCTTTCCAACCATACCAACATCTTTAACCATGTGACCTTGAACTTGACCTCTGATCTGTTAAATCAAACTTTAACCAAAAACCTTAACTTTGGCTATAACTTTTGCATTTTTCACCTGGACCTTTTACACTTGGCCTGTGTCTTCCTCGTGTCAAGACCTTTCCAACCATACAAACCTTTTTGACCTTGTGACCTTGACCTTACATTACAGAACATGATGCTGGCTGGGGGCATTTGTGTTTTGATAACCAGCAGCACCAATTCATGCTAGGCCCTTTGGAGTTATGGCCTTTGAATTTCTCAAAATGGTGATTTTATGGTGCTCCACGACAGTTCCCGCTCTCTAACTCGTACAGTTTACATGATAGCGTGGATTCCCCTCCCTTTATCATGGGGGGCATTCCTGTAACTGGGAAACGCTAGTGTTTAGAATTTATGTTTCAGTCAGCCTCAGCTGAAAGTTGGTGGGTCAAATTGACACATGACCTTTCCTTAACCCATTACCACATTACTGTGATGATGTTTCTAGTTTTGAAGACACGTGACCAGTTATAGCAGGCTGAAAGTAAAGCAGAATGCACACATTCTGCTTTACTTTCATCTTCTTTAACTCTTTCCTCCCTAAAACTTTAAATGGAGAATTCCAGTTTCCATTTTAGTCTAGTCCATTTCTGACTTTTAAGGGTTGTTTTTGTCAATGTTTGGCATTGTGACAAACAGTGAAGACCCTGATCAGAGGGCTCCTTTCGGAGCCCTCTGATCTGGGTCTTCACTGTTTGCATAGAACAAGTGTACTATTCACATGTACACTGTTTGAAAAGCACGCCTATATGCGGGACTAGGGTGCAAAGAGTTAAGCTACCATCTGCTAGTAAAAATATATAAATTCTTATAGTACCTATTCATGACTGTATGAATTGGAACCATTTTCTTCAATGGAGGATTAAATTAAATGCACGAAAAGGCTCTACTAAAGGGAAAGGGTTAATTTTAAAACAGATATGTTCAGTTTAGGAGTACTGGAGATAATGAGATTGGGCTGTATTTTATTTTCCAGGAGTTCCTGAGATCACAGGAGCCTTTAGACAGGTCCAAGTACAAAACCAGCTTCTTCAATCTCTTGAAGCATTACAACAGTTCCCTTGCCAGGAAAAAACTGAAGGGTATGTTTGAGGAGATAGATGTGAGAGAGACCGAGCCGAAATATCCCGGGCTACGTATCACCCACAAGTATTCCACCATCTTTCTTGCTCCCATGTCCTACTGTGATCCAATAGAGTATATTTATGATGACGATCTGGATAAGAAAACGGTGGACGCTCATGTATGGATAAACAGCTATGATAGGGATAACGGATGTGACGGAAAACAGAAGTTTGAGAAAGGAGTCAGGTAACGATGTTTGCTGACTCAACAGCCAATTATTAACCCATTATCACAATGTCATAGCTTTGGAGACAGGTGACCACTTAACCCATCACCCCATAGCTTGTTTCTAGGAATAAATTTTAAACATAAAAAGGCGTATTTATGGGGAATGGGTTAAGAGACACTGAATGATATGATTGCAAAACAGTTTTGATCCTGATCCAATACTGTGTGATGTTGCATCTGATCAGGATCCAATCTGTTTGCAAATGGGTTTGGCAGTGGGGAACATAAGACAACAATAAAACCAGAGCCCCAGATAATAGGAGTATTTTAAAAACTTGAAATCTTTATTTCTGCATTAAACCCTATAGTTTCACTACTGCCATTAGAATCGTCTCTTCGAGACGATTCTAATAAGTAGTAACACCATAGGATGTGGTACTGAAATGGCTGAGAAAATGTTGGATTTGTTCAGTTTACTTCCTCTTAAAATGGAGCCTCTTAAAACTACTAATAATTATAGTAGCAATGGAAATCATAATAATGATGATCATAATAATAATAAACAGTAATGATAAATTAACCCTTAGCCCGCCAAATAAATTGTCGTCTGCTATATTTATCGTCTGCTTCAAGTTTCAAAGTGCTTCAAAGTTGCTCAAAATTGCTGAAAATGTTGTCCGAGTGTCAAACAGCTTGGATCCGGATGAGACGCCGAGTTACTCGGCGTCTCATCCGGATCCAAGCTGTTTGCATATGGAGCTATAGTCGTGAGTGGCAGGCTAAGGGTTAATGATAAAAATTGAGAAATATTAATTAGAATAATAACCACTTTACAGCAGCAATAATGTTAATGATAGTACCTTTATAAGCCAAGACATTAACATTTATATCTTTGTATGCTGGGTAATTTTTTTGTCTGGGACAATAATAATTATATTGTTGTCTGCTACTGTTTTAACCCTTTCCCTTATAGAAGCGACTTTTAGCACATTCATTTTATTCATCCGCTGAAGAAAATAGTTCCAAATTATACCGTAATGAATATGTGTCATATTTAATATTTTCCTTATTCTAGCAGTTAATAGCTTAAAGCAGGCTGAAAGTAAAGCAGAATGCGCCTTAGGGCGCATTCTGCTTTACTTTCAACCTGCTTTAAGTAGTCACATATCTTCAATACTAGAAACAATGCTATCAGGTAAAGGGTTAAAGATAGAATTTTCATTTATTTTTAAAAAAAAAAAAAAACTAGGGTCAGAGTGTCAAAACAGTTGGGATTCTGAAGACAGATGACCACTTAAAGCATGTTGAAAGTGGCAAAAGCAGAATATGCCTTAAGGAACACTCTGCTTCACTTTCAGCCTGCTTTAAACTACCATCTACTAGAATATAGAAAATATTTCTTACCATACATATCCATAAATGTATAAATTGGAACTAATTTCTTCAGCGGAGGAATAAATTAATTGCATAAAAAATGTGCATAAGAAGAGTAAAGGGTTAAGTAATTCTCTCCTTGTTTTGTCTATTGCACAGGGCCGATGTCCTAATCACCCAGCCTATAGAGGATGTATGGAAGGACAGAGAGTTTGAATCCCTCAGTCAGATAAAGTGGACCAATGTTGGACTCAGGAGTGGAGTGTTCAGAACTTACCCAGGTCATAGGTCAAGAAGAGGATATGACCCAACCAAGTATGGTTTTGTTATTACCTGTTCATAGTTTGTTTCTTATCATACTTCTTAACCCATTACCCCATAGCTGGTTTCTAGTTTTGAAGAAAGGTGACCACTTAAAGCAGGTTGAAAGTAAAGCAGAATGTGCCTCTTTGAGGCCCATTCTGCTTTTACTTTCAGCCTGCTTTAAGCTACCATCTACTACAAATAGCTAGTGTGATTCATGGTAAATTTGCGGATCATTTTTAGCTCACCTGAGCCGAAGGCTCAGGATGAGCTATTGTGATACCATTCCGTCCATCGTCCGGTGTCTGGCGTCCGTCGTACGTTCACATTTTCAAACAACTTCTCCTCAGAAACCACTGACCCGATTTTAACCAAACTTTGTCAGAAGCATCAGTGGCAAGGGGGAACGAATTATGTTCAAAGTTTTTGGCTAGAGTTATTCCCCTTGCTGTGGGACCAGATTATCTAACATGACCATATAGACGACTTTTAATTATAAGAAAATCTTTAAAAATCTTCTTCTCAGAAACCCAAAGGCCCAGACCTTTGATATTTGGTATGTATCATTACCTAATGATCTTCTAGCAAGATTGTTCAAATTTTGACCCTGGGGCCAAAAAATAGGGCTTATCAGTTTTTCTTAGGAAAACCTTTAAAAATCTTCTTCTCTGAAACTGTATGGCCTAGATCATTAATATTTGACATGTAGCTTTGTCTTATGGTCCTCTACCAAGATTGTTCAAATTATGACCCCCGGGTCAAAAATGGCCCCGCCCCGGGGCTTATCAGTTTTACATAGACTTATATAAGAAAACCTTTAAAACTCTTCTTCTCTGAAACTGTATGGCCTAGATCATTAATATTTGACATGTAGCTTTGTCTTATGGTCCTCTACCAAGATTGTTCAAATTATGACCCCGGGTCAAAATTGGACCCGCCCCGGGGCTTATCAGTTTTACCTTTAAAGATCTTCTTCTCTGAAACTAAAAGGCCAAGATCTTTAATATTTGTCACATAGCTTTGTCTTATGGTCCTCTACCAAGATTGTTCAAATTATGACCCCGGGTCAAAATTGGACCCGCCCCGGGGCTTATCAGTTTTACCTTTAAAGATCTTCTTCTCTGAAACTAAAAGGCCAAGATCTTTAATATTTGTCACATAGCTTTGTCTTATGGTCCTCTACCAAGATTGTTCAAATTATGACCCCGGGTCAAAATTGGACCCGCCCCGGGGCTTATCAGTTTTACCTTTAAAGATCTTCTTCTCTGAAACTAAAAGGCCAAGATCTTTAATATTTGTCACATAGCTTTGTCTTATGGTCCTCTACCAAGATTGTTCAAATTATGACCCCGGGTCAAAATTGGACCCGCCCCGGGGCTTATCAGTTTTACCTTTAAAGATCTTCTTCTCTGAAACTAAAAGGCCAAGATCTTTAATATTTGTCACATAGCTTTGTCTTATGGTCCTCTACCAAGATTGTTCAAATTATGACCCAGGGTCAAAATTGGACCCGCCCCGGGGCTTATCAGTTTTACATTTAAAAAAGATCTTCTTCTCTGAAACTAAAAGGCCAAGATCTTTAATATTTGTCACATAGCTTTGCCTTGTGGTCCTCTACCAAGATTGTTCAAATTATGACCCTTGGGGCAAAAATGGCCCCACCCTTGGGGTTATTGGTATTTCATAGGAAAACCTTTAAAAGATTTCTTCTCTGAAACCCTAAGGCCCAGATCATTTATATTTGACATGTAGCTTTGCCCTATGGCCCTCTACCAAGATTGTTCAAATTATGACCCCTGGATCAAATTTGGCCCGGCCCTGGGGCTTATCAGTTTTACATAGACTTATATAGGAAAACCTTTAAAAACATAGACTTATATAGGAAAGCCTTTAAAAACTTCTTCTCTAAAACTGTAAGGCCCAGATCTTTAATATTTGACATATACATAGCTTTGCTATGTGGTTCTCTACCAGGTGTGTTCAAATTTTGACCCCCGGACTAAAATTGGCCCCGCCCTGGGCTTGTCAGGGTTTTTTTTACGAGAAAACCTTTAAAAATCTTCTTCTCTTAAACAGTAAGGCCCAGATCATTAATATCTGAGATGTAGCTTCGCATTGTGGTCCTCTACCGAGATCAAATTATGACACCTGGGTCATAGCTATATCAAAATGTTGTCTTGCCAAGTCAGCTTCTAATGTTCTCAGTTGAGCGAAATGTGGCCCTCTGGGCCTCTTGTTTGTATAAAATTATATGCTGAAAAAATTCAGTTCATTTCTCAGTATATTTACATTATATTTACTGAATAATGTGTACCCTGAAAGGAACAGTCAAAACGGCATTACTGAAACAACGCAGCAAAATGATTCGAGAAGAGCAGACCCATAAGGCCCCCCTTCCCCCTCTTTGGAAAGGTATACACAACTCCCGCCCCTAGAGAAATTGCATTTATACAAATTAAAGGTCACTTTTTTCAATGGAATATAATGGGGCAAATGTAAATATAATGCCATAAACAGTTTTAAGAAAATGTTTGCAACTTCTATGTCCTACTTGAGATTGTAGTTGCTTTCATATTTGGTATGTATGTGTATATGGACAAGATCTCCCATGCACTTAAAAGTTTGACCCTACTGACCTTGACTTTGAACTTACGACCCGCGCTTAGGCTACAACATCTGCTTTTATATTAGGAAAAATCGTTAAAACTCTCATGTCCCTTGAGATATTGCTTTCATATTTGGTATGCATGTTTATATGGACAAGACTTTTCCGTGTACATTAAAAGTTTGACCCCAGTGACCTTGAACTAGGGCCTGGGTGTAGCTAGGTTTTGAAAGGTACATTTAGGTTTTAAAAAAAGGCTTAGAGGTCCTATGTCCCTTGAGTTATTCACAGCTTTCATATTTGGTATGCATGTCTATATGGACAAGACCTTTCCAGTGTTATCCCTGTGACCTTGATTTTAACCCTTTCCCACATAGCATATCTCTAGTATTGAATATAGGTGTTCACTTAAAGCAGGTTGAAAGTAAAGCAGAATGCGCTTAAGCGCATTCTGCTTTACTTTCAGCCTGCTTTAAGCCATCATCTGCTAGAATATAGAAAATATCCCGTATGATACATATTTATGACTGTATAAATTGGAACTATTTTCTTCAGTGAAGGAATTAAACTTAATGCGCTAAAAGGCGCTTCTATGGGGGAAAGGGTTAAGTTTAGAAATGTGCCACCAATTAGTTTTGTTGTCTTTCTGACAACTCCTTTTTGATTGGATAACATATGATTGATTTGACACATGACGATCAGGGCTCAAGATAAGGGGAGTATTTCAAAAACTTAAATCTTTATTTCTGCATTAAACCCTATGATGTCACGATTCTAATGAGTAGTAACATCATATCTTTCATGTTATTTTCAGCACATTTTTTTTCTTTTTCCTTTTTTTTTATTATATACAGTGGAAACTCGATTTAAATCGGCTTACCAGTATTTCGTTTAAATCGATTTCGCCTAAGTCGAAGATATCCGTATTTCAAAGTTAAAACGTGACTAAGCCACGTGACGTTTTGGCTTTGAAATATAGGTATTTTCGAAGTAACACGAGTTCGAAGTATCGAGTTACGACTGTATTCACACAAAAATTATGTTCAATATAATAGAGAATAAAATATTTAACATGTATTGTAAGGTGTAGAGTGGGATGGATCTCCAACCCACATACACCTATTCACGGAGATAATAAAATATTGAACTGAAAAAAAAAAAAAAAAACATCATAGGATTTGGTAATGAAATAAGTGAGAAAATGTTGGATTAGTTCAGTTATCTGGAGCCCTGGACGATAGGTCAACTGACTGAAGCTTCTCATTGCTGTCCATCTAGGCGTCCTTGGTATAAGAGAACCAGTGCAGCTCCCCATCAGATATCCATATCAACGCCCTACATGGACGCTGCAGGGGTGGGGAAAATCAATACCATATCTCAGGCTGTGTTTGAAGGGATGTCATACAAGTCAGACGAGGATTGCTTCAACATTTCCAAGACAGGACCATGGCCTGGTGGCTGCAAGTGCAATGTGGACCAGGATTGTATTATAAGTATGTTGACATGACATTGTGTCAAATTTATCTTTTCCCTTTCTTCTCATATCTTTTTTTCCAGCATAAATGATGGGTAACATCTTAAAGTAGGCTGAAATTTAAGTGTGAATCTCTCATAACAAGATTTCTAGGAAAAGTTTTCTATGGTTAAGCTACACCTTAACTTGGAAATATAGGTATGCTCGTACAGCTTTAGCAATTTTGATCGTCCGTCGTTCGTCGTCAACAATTTCTTTAAACAACATCTCCTCTGAAACCATTGGATGGATTTTTAGCTCACCTGAGCCAAAGGCTCAAGGTGAGCTATTGTGACCGCTCACCGTCCGTAGTACGTCTGTCCGTCTGTCCGTCTGTCCGTCTGTCCGTTCACTTTTACTTCAAACGACATCTCCTCTGAAACCCGCCGATTGTAGGGAGAGTTCAAACTGCTTATGATGTTCCTTGGATGCTTCTCTACAGAAGTTGTTCAAAAAAAAGGAAAAAAAGCACAAACTCTGCTTGAAAAAGCAAAAAAGCAAAAATCTTCAAAAAATCTTCTTGCCCAAAACTACTAGGCCCTAAGCTTTGATATTTGTACAGTAGAATCTCCTGGTGGATCTATCTATAGTTTGTTAAAATGAAATCCCTAGGGTCACATTTGACACCACCCTGCACAGTTTAAGTGCTGCTCTAGGCAGGTTTTACAGTATTTTTGATTTAGGCAGAACTGTATTTACCTGAGTTACCCTTAATATACTATGGGCAAATAGCCAATATTTGCAAACATTTTGGATCCAGATCAGATGCAACATAATCATAATGCTACATCTAATCTGGATCCAACCTATTTGCCACTCATTTACCAACTTAACAGTTTCTAAATTGTTTTTTGTACACTTTTCACATACAGTAGGTTTTAAGCAGACATCATTTCAGTCTGGTAAGGGTAAGCCCAAGCGTTCTAGCCACTGAGGTCAAATATTATGCAACTCTGAACTGGTAGTGGGTATCACAGAACTGGTCATGATCAGCTGAACATGTTGTCTGCTAAAGTTTAGATATGGTTCAGTCTGATTCATACTTAGAGAAACAGGATCTGGAAGTGATCCACTGACAGTTATGTAATTATGTCTTATGCCATATTTATACATATGTTTAATATTGGTTTTGTCAGAGTTATCTGTATGTCTTTTCAATAATTCCACTTTAAACAGTCATGAAAATGTAAGATGCAAAAGTAAAGCAAAGTGTGCATTAACCCTTAGCCCGCCAAATAAATTGTCGTCTGCTATATTTCTCGTCTGCTTCAAGTTTCAAAGTGCTTCAAAGTTGCTCAAAATTGCTGAAAATGTTGTCCGAGTGTCAAACAGCTTGGATCCGGATGAGACGCCGAGTTACTCGGCGTCTAATCCGGATCCAAGCTGTTTGCATATAAAGCTATAGTCGTGAGTGGCAGGCTAAGGGTTAAGACACATTCTGCTTTACTTTCAACCTGCTTTAGGTGGCCACCTATTTTCAAAATTAGAAACATGCTATGGGGTAATGGGTAAAATGAAATTGCCTATTTGGAAAGAGCCTGATGAGAGGAAGTGCCATTTGCAAAGGCCATAACTCTGACATCATTGTTTTTTGAGTTATTTCCCTTTGTGATATTTTCTTGTCAAGAAGACAACTTCAGTTCTACTGATGCTATTGTAATGAAATTTTATGTATGGAAAGAAACTGATGAGAGAAAATGCCATGCACAAGGGCAGCAATATTTAGTTTTTCCCCTTTGTCATATTTTATTGTCAGGAAAATAATTCCAGTTCTGTTGACGCTAGTGAAATAATTATCATTTATTGGAAATGGAAATAGCTTGATAAGAGGATGTGTCATGGATAAGGGTCATAAGCTTGGCAACAAAATTCACTTTTGTCATGTTTTCTTGTCTGGAAGATAACTCCATTTATAGTTATATTAAAATGTTGTCTTGCCCAGTCAACTTAGGTACAAACTTCAATGTCCTCAGGTGAGCGAATTAAGGGCCATGGCCCTCTTGTTACCAAACTTGGCAGGAATGATCCTTGTATTGTCCTCTTTCAAAGTTGTTCAAATATTTCCGGTCCGTTGCATATCTAGGTCACAGGAGCTAAAAATAGATTTTTTCAATGAAAACTTAAAAAATCTTCTTGTCTGAAACCACAGCACCCTGAGCTTAGATATTTGGCACAAAGCATCGTCTTCAGGTCCTCTATCAAGATGGTTCAAATTCTGTCCCTGGGGTCAAGAATGACCCCGCCCCGGGGGTCGTAATTTAACATAGAGTTATATAGTGAAATCTTCAAACATCATTTTCTCTGAAACTAATATGGCCAGAGCTTTGATATTTTGCATGTGGACCTTTTTAGAAGCCCTTAACATATATTCTAGGTTACAGGAGCTAAAAATAGATTTTTTCAATGAAAACTTAAAAAATCTTCGTCTGAAACCACTGTACCCTGAGCTTAGATATTTGGCACAAAGCATTGTCTTCAAGTCCTCTATCAAGATTGTTCAAATTATGTCCCTTGGGTAAAAAATTATCCCGCCCCGGGGGTCGTAATTTTACATAGAGTTATATAGTGAAATCTTCATACATCATTTTCTCTGAAACTAATATGGCCAGAGCTTTGATATTTTGCATGTGGACACTTCTAGAAGCCCTTAACCAATATTGTAAATATGGTTCCGGTCCGTTGCATATCTAGGTCACCAGAGCTAAAAATAGATTTTTCCAATGAAAACTTAAAAAATCTTCTTGTCTGAAACCACAGTACCTATAGCTTAGATATTTGGCACAAAGCATCGTCTTCAGGTTCTCTATCAAGATTGTTCAAATTATGTCCCTGGGGTAAAAAATTATCCCGCCCCGGGGGTCGTAATTTTACATAAAGTTATATATAGTGAAATCTTCATACATCTTTATCTCTGAAACTAATATGGCCAGAGTTTTGATATTTGGTATGATGACACTTCTAGAAGCCCTTAAACAATATTGTAAATATGGTTCCGGTCCGTTGCATATCTAGGTCACCGGAGCTAAAAATAGATTTTTTCAATGAAAACTTAAAAAATCGTCTTGTCTGAAACCACAGTGCCCTGAGCTTAGATATTTGGCACAAAGCATCTTCTTTAGGTTCTCTATCAAGATTGTTCAAAATATGTGCCTGGGATAAAAAATGATCCCGCCCTGGGGGTCATGAGACCCTTGTGTTGGTTTTTCCAGGTGAGCGATATTTAGGCCCGCATGGGCCTCTTGTTACACCTTTAATTTATTCATACACTGAAATAAATAGTACCAGTTTATACAGTCGTGAATATGAACCATACATCCTATTATTTCCAGTCATCATAAATTCTTGGACTCTGATAGGCTGAAACTGCACATGTGACCATAGTGTACGAAATCTTACACATTGATTTAGCCGGGTAGTACGGGTCACGTGACTATTTAGATTTTGTTCCCTCGATCGATTCGCGTGAACAATCTCTCTTTTTCTGTTTATTAAGTAATTGTTTTCTAAGAAATAAAAAGAAATCTTAATTAAAAACTATTGAATCTATCATTATGGGTACATGTAACTCAGATATCGATTATATGCGAGTTTCTTGCTTTGTTTTCCCTGATTACCCCACCCGCGTCTTCACCATTATAAACAAAAGACTGGAAGTGAAATGAACAATGCGAAGTACAACCGCACATGTCACTGGTTTATAATGAAATTGACACTGAATTAAGATCTATTTAGATCAATATGTTTATCGAAATCAACCCAAATAGACATTAATCGATATGCCTAGCCATTGACCTACGTGTTCATTTGTTTGCTCCTGATTATTTCCGTTCATTTGCTATAATTTATCGTTACAGTATGGTAATGAACATTTAAAAGACATCCACTTTCCAATCTGGTGATGTTACCATGTTAGAAACAGTCAAACTTTGATAGGACCTATCCTGAATTCATTTCAGTCAAACATATCCGTATTTCAAATTAAATAGGTGGTTATGCAACTTTTAAATCTTCAAATACGGAATATGTTTGACATAAGCGGTTTAGAAATTATTGCATTAAACTGTATACAGATTCTTGTGTGGAAAAGGAAAGGCAGTAGACACTCACGACCAAGGCAATATGGTGTTTTTGATCTTTTATTATGTCCGACGTTTCGATCCCTCACAGGGTCTTTTTCAAGGATAAAATATCAAGTAATCATCTTACTGAAGTACAAGGAAAACGGTACTTTTGTCACGTGATCACTTTCTAAATATAAAAAGCGCCGTCCATTGTGACGTTGAACGGTACTTTCTATTTTCGGAAACAGATCGATCAAAATCAGTAAGGTGACATACAATGGAATAGGGAATAATGGATGAATGAGATGAAAAAACATGCAATTCAATAAAAAAAATGAGATGAGAAAAAAATTAACAGTTTTTTCAAAGTCAATTTCTTATGTTAGAGAGTGGTTATTATATTGTTCAAATGTCTTAGGTCAATAAGACCATTGTGATGGTAAATACTTTCTGTCCCGTTTTCTAATGTTATTAGTGTCATTATGAAAGTTTTAACAGTGTCTTTCCTTGCTGATGGATTATGATGTTGATCGCCGACTTTTGCTGCTGCTATGGGTACGTATCATTCAGGTTGTCTGGTTATGCAGGGTAGTGCCTAATGTTCTTCAAATTGGGATGGTGGTAGAATTCTTTGGGTAGATGATGTTGATCAAATTCGTTTGGGGAAACGAGGGAGTGGAAATTTTTACTCTCCCGTTTCTCGGTCCTGACGGGATGTTATTATCTGGAAATTTGTGTTGTTTGCTGGTGCCTGTATCGATTCAACGGGTATTTGTGTCGATATAATGGGTGTAGATTTAGGCCATAGCGGAGGTCTCAAAATCCTCTCGACGATTGGGCCAAAGTGTTCTATTTAGGATTTTGAAAACGTCTTCTGAACATTGTATAGCTGACTCTGTAAATTGATGATGGATTTTTCGGTTTCAAATGGTTTGTTACTTGTTAGGACTGTAGGCGGTACTGTCCACCTATGTCCCCTCTTGTATCAGTGTTGGTGTTCTGTGTTTTCTTCGTTTGTAAGTCCCGTTTAACCGAGATTACAATTTTTGAGATGATATCGGATATTAGGTCTATTTCGTCTCGTGGTGTGTTACTTTTGTATAGATTCTTGTATTCTCCCAACCCGCGAATAGTGAACTGATGTCAATTTCAAGTGTCAACTTTTAGGGTCAAGTCAGTAAAACTTTGTTAGATTATGTATGGTTTTTTCCTTGTATTGGATCTAGACTGGATAAAAATTCGTTACACGGCATTCCCGGCAGGAAGGAGCGCGAAGGAAATACGGAATTCAAAACCGTTATACAAGCCTGTACACCCTGCCGAAATACTGTGTAACTAATAATATCTGTGTACTATATCCTAGCAGAAAGGAGGCTGAAAGAAAAGCAGAATGAGCCTTAAGGCCTATTCTGCTTTGCTTTAACCCTTTGAACCCTAGTTCCGCATATTGGCGTTGTTTTCAAACAGTATCCATGTGAAAAGTACACTTGTCCTGTGCAAACAGTGAAGACCCAGATCAGAGGGCTCCGAAAGGAGCCCTCTGATCAGGGTCTTCACTGTTTGTCATAATTCAAAACATTGACAAAAACAACCCTTAAAAGTCAGAAATGGACCAGACTAAAATGGAAACTGGAATTTTCCATTTAAAGTTTCAGGGAGGAAAGAGTTAAAACTGCTTTAAGCTAGTGGTCACCTATCTTCAATACTAGAAGCAGGCTATAGGGTAATGGATTAAAGTATTTCTTTGTAATTCCTTAGCCTGACTTTGTTCTGGCTAGACACCTAACTTTGTGTAATTTTTTTGTTGCTATGCAGAGGTATGTTACCAGAGCAAAGGCCTAAAGACAAGTGATCACAGACGTTGTGCCACGGCTCGTGTTGAGGCTGTGACAGGACTGGACATCCTCTATGATGACTTCCAAAACAAGACCATGAGTAGTATGGAAGCGAGTGACTTCCAGAAGTCCTGTGGACAGCTGTATTCCTGTCCAGACGGGGAGCCCCACTGCTCTACCAGGTACACAGAGGACTGAGGGCTCAAAACTGCAGCCAATCTTGTATTAACACTTTACCCCATAGCCTGTTTCCAATCTTGAAGACAGCTGACCACTTAAAGCAGGTTGAAAGTAAAACAGAATGCGACTTCAGGCGCATTCTGCTTTACCTACAGCCTGCTTTAAGGTACCATCTACTAGAATATAGAAAATATTTCTTACGATACATATTCATGACTTTATAAATTGGAACTATCTTCTAGAGTTGAGGAATAAATCAAAGGTGTTAAAAGGCGTATTTATGGGGTAATGGGTTAATCCTTTCCTCCCTGAAACTTCAGATAGACATTTTTAGCTCGCCTATTCGGAGAATGGGGGGGCTTATGGAATCACCCCGGCGTCGGCGTTGGTTTTTCATGGTTAAAGTTTTGGGGTAAGTGTTGTAATGCACTAACACTATATGAAATATTTGCATTAGGAAGCTGATATTTTGAATGGAGGTGCTCTGTGGGTTGAACATTGATGTTGTGTAGTTAAAATTAAAAAAGAAGTTAAATTTAGTCAAAATTTCACCTTTTGTGGACTTAGGTTTTTCGGCTGATTTCTCATGGTTAAAGTTTTGGGGTAAGTGTTGTAATGCACTAATACTACATGAAATATTTGTATTAGGAAGCTGATATTTGGAATGGAGGTGCCCTGTGGGTTGAACATTGATGTTACGTAGTTAAAATTAAAAAAAAAAGTTTAAATTTAGTCAAAATTTCACCTTTTGTGGACTTAGGTTTTTCGGCTGATTTCTCATGGTTAAAGTTTTGGGGTAAGTGTTGTAATACACTATTACTACATGAAATATTTGTATTAGGAAGCTGATATTTGAAAAAGAGGTGCCCTGTGGGTTGAACATTGATGTTGCGTAGTTAAAATTAAAAAAAAGAGTTAAATATAGTCAAAATTTTACCTTTTGTGGACTTAGGTTTTTCGGCTGATTTCTCATTGTTAAAGGTTTGGGGTAAGTGTTGTAAAGCACTAATTCTACATGAAATATTTGTATTAGGAAGCTGATATTTGGAATGGAGGTGCCCTGTGGGTTGAACATTGATGTTACATAGCTAAAATTAAAAAATAAGTTAAATTTAGTCAAAATTTCACCATTTGTGGACTTAGGTTTTTCGGCTGATTTCTCATGGTTAAAGTTTTGGGGTAAGTGTTGTAATGCACTAATACTACATGAAATATTTGTATTAGGAAGCTGATATTTAGAATGGAGGTGACCTGTGGGTTGAACATTGATGTTTTGTAATAAAAATTTTAAAAAAAATTAAATTTAGTCAAAATTTTACCTGTTGTGGACTTAGAGTTTTGGGACTGAAATTTCAAAGTTAGTTATGGAGTAAGTGTTGGAATGCACTTCTACTACATGACATATTTGCATTTATAAGCTGATATTTGGAATGGAGGTTCCCTGTAGCTTGAATATCAATGTACTGATACACTTTTTTAGCTCACCTGAAAGCTATTGTGATCGGTTGCCGTACGTCGGTGTCCGTGTCCGTGTCTGTGTCGGTGTCCGTGTCGTCTGTTCACAATTTGTTTCAAATAACTTCTTCTATGAAACCAATGGCCCTATTTTAACCAAAGTTGGTCAGATACATACTGTTGTTGTGAGCTTCAAAAATTGCTCAAAAAAGTGGGTGGGGCAATCGGTCTTGTTGCACTGGCAACCATGCACAATATCTAACAAAATCTTCTTCTCAAAAACTACTGGTCCGATTTCAATTTGGTTTTCACCAAAATGTTTCTCAATTAATATACTTTCAAAATTGTTCAAAGAATTTTGATCCGTCAAAAAACATGGCCGCCAGAGGGCGTGGTCATTTTCCGTATTTACGTAATATTGACAACTAAAGTCAAAACTTTAAACATCTTCTTGTCAATAACTATAAGTCCTAGGACAACCAAATTTCACAAGTAGCATCATGTTGTGAACCTTTAGCAAGATTGTTCAAATAATGACCCCTGGGTCAAAAATGGCTCCGCCCTGGGCTTATCAGTTTTTCATAGGAAAACCTTTAAAAATCTTCTTACCTGTATGGCCTAGACCTTTTATATTTGGCATGTAGCTTTGCCTTATGGACCTCTACTAAGAGTGTTGAAATCATGACCCCAGGGTCAAAAATGGCCCCGCCCCGGGGCTTATCAGTTTTACATAGACTTATATAGGAAAACCTTTAAAAATCTTCTTCTCTGAAATCGTATGACCCAGACCTTTTATATTTGGCATCTAGCTTTGGCTTATGGTCCTCTACCAAGATTGTTCAAATCATGACCCCAGGGTAAAAAATGGCCCCGCCCCGGGGCTTTTCAGTTTTACATAGACTTATATAGGAATAAACCTTTAAAACTCTTCTTCTCTGAAACCCTAAGACCCAGACCTTTTATATTTGGCATCTAGCTTTGCCTAATGGTCCTTTACCAAGATTTTCAAATCATGACCTCCGGGTTAAAAATGGCCCCGCCGCGGGGCTTATCAGTTTTACATAGACTTATATATAGGAATTAACCTTTAAAACTCTTCTTCTCTGAAACCCCAAGACCCAGACCTTTTATATTGGGCATCTAGCTTTGCCTTATGGGCCTCTACCAAGATTGTTCAATTCATGACCCCCGGATCAAAAATGGCCCTGCCCCGGGGCTTATAAGTTTTACAAAGACTTATGTAGTAAAACCTTTAAAACTCTTCTTCTCTGAAACCGTAAGGCCCATACCATTTATATTTGGCATCAAGCTTTGCCTTACGGTCCTCTACCAAGATTGTTCAAATCATGACCTCAGGGTCAAAAATGGACCCGCCCGGGGCTTATCAGTTTTACATAGACTTCTACAGGAAAACCTAATTCCGAGTTGTATTAGTTTCATGCAACAGTCCACATACAATTGCAATGACAAACTTCATTATGCATCGAGTATAACTCAATAGTTCCTCAGGTGAGCGATTTAGGGCCGCATGTGGCTCTTGTCTATTGATAGTTACCTATTTAAGAAAGGTTTAGTTAGGCGAGCTATGCTGTTCTCCGACAGCTCTTGTTAACTATTAAGAATGGTTTAAATCAGTGCATTGCAATATGGCAAACAGTACAGATCCTGATACTGACTCTTGAAATTGTTTTAACTGTTTGCATTGGACAAGTGTTCATTTCACAGGTTCACTGTTTACAATGACTTTTATCTGGGTTCAAAGAGTTAGGGTAACAGTCTCAGTGCATAAAGAATCTTAAATGGTTGCTTAACTCTTTCCTCCCTAAAGCTTTAAATAGACAATCCCAGTTTCCATTTTAGTCTAGTCCATTTCTGACTTTCAAGGGTTGTTTTGTCAATGTTTTGCATTATGACAAACAGTGAAGACCCAGATCAGAGGGCTCCGAAAGGAGCCCTCTGATCTGGGTATTCACTGTTTGCATAGGACAAGTGCTCTTTTCACATGTATACTGTTTGAAAAGGACGCCTATATGCGGGACTAGGGTTCAAAGGGTTAATGCAAGGTAAAAAAAAAAAAGCATGCAGAAAGCTCCTATAGGAGCCTTTAGGCACATTCTCCTTTACTTTCAACATGGTTTAAGTAGTCACCTGTCTTAAAAACTAGAAACACTGGCTATGGGGTAAAGGGTTAAAACTTCTACTGGTGGCTTTGATGATGTGAGCTGATCCTTCAATCATTTCTCTGTTTATTTCTAGGTGCTACTTGTTTGATTTCTCTGTTTATTTCTAGGTGCTACTTGTTTGATTTCTCTGTTTATTTCTAGGTGCCACTTGTTTGATTTCTCTGTTTATTTCTAGGTGCTACTTGTTTGATTCTAATGCCAAACTTGTAATGGACCCTGACTTCCTCGTAGCCAGTGATCTGGATGAGAGCAAGTACGAGCAGGTCCAGCTGGGTAAAAAGGAAGGGGAGGTAATGATGGACCTTATCTACAAGCATGGCTTCATCAGGAGAACAGAGAAAGTCGACTTTCAGGGCTCATGTAGGATCACCCCAGAGGAGCCAAAAGTAAGTTAGGTGTTAGTACAGTGAAACCTCTATGTTATGACCAGAAAAAGTAAGGCTAACCGATTGTATAAAAAACAGGTGACAGCTTAAAGCAAGGTGGAAGTAAAACAGAAAGCTCCTAGCTTTCTGTTTTACTTCCGCCTTGCTTTAACCCATTTCCTCATAAATATGCCTTTTTACACCTTGAATTTATTCATCCACTGAAGAAAATAGTTCCATTTTTATAAAGGTATGAGCCATACATGTGATATCTCCCGATATGGTAGGGAGCTCCCTAAATTAGACCTCTACTCATGATCTCCTGGTCGGGAGACGAAATATCCCGATATTTCATGAAACCAGGTTCATTTTTTTCAATATGAACTTTTATATAATTTTCCTCGTTCGCCGACTCTTAAAATCTTAAAATTGGCCTCAGAGTTCTCTGGCTAATCCATACACACGCTTATCACCAAACGCTACTGATGCGTGTAAACACGTTACGCAATCGTCGGTAGTTTGAGTGTGTAGCACTATACATGGCATGTATATGGCAGGCTGCCAAACAATGTTTGACCACACGCGCCTAGTGGGGGTTTGACATACATGCTTTTGATGTAATGTAGATCTAATTGGTTATCAAAAAAAGTGATAGACAGGTTCTCCCCGAATCGGAGACCTAGCAACGACAAATTTTAGATGCGGTGATGCGAAGGATAAAGATCTATGTCGCCAATACGGGTCGGATTAAAATCAGATAATTCTCCGTAAGTTCTGGACAAGCACACATTTTATATGAAAGCTGATCAGAATTTAACATTTATGAATTGATTTCCACCACATAATACTTTGAATATTCATGTAACAGAAAAATACTTCGAAAAATATACCGTTACAAAATGACGGGGCGCCTTAATATTTGCTACGGGAATCATGCATATTTTGTTAGTCTAAAAAGTTTTCCCCAGCATCGTTTTCTAACAATCAGTTAAAATTAAACATTGGACCTAAATTCTTCTGTTTGTTACATACGATTTGTGCAAATGTATAATTATTAAGTTAGATTTTACAACCAATTACGCTCGTAAAATTGATTTGCAATCAGTTTTCGCGGTAGAAAATCTAGACGCGTTATTTCGTTGTTAAAACCACGCCCACTTTACGGCACTAGTAAATGTCGTCTGCAGACTTTGTCTGCAACAATTCTCTGAGTTAATCTTTTTGTATTTTCTTTCAGAAAATGTCAAACTTTTTGTATCTAGACAAGATGATGCGGCGTCTCATCTAGATCCATACTGTCTGCAAACTTTAATTATAATAACAGATTGTTAAGTTGCTAACTCTTTCTAGATCTACTCCATAGATAGAAATCTAGACCATTTGAACAGAGACAGCACTTGGTATACACTGTCTCTGATTTAAACTACTTCATTCATTCTCTCAAGAAAATAGATATAGTTCCAGTTTATCTTTACTAGTCATGAATAATATAAGAACCATAAGAAATAGTTCTTATATCCTAGCATATGGTAGATCTAGCTTAAAGCAGGCTTAAGCTTTTACTGAAGCAGAATGCTCCTGAAGAGTATTCTGCTTTACTTTCAGCCTAGATGCTAGAATAATAGGCCCATTGTCAGTATTAGAAAAACTATATCTCTGGGTGAAAATTGTCTCTGTCTTAGTGGTCTATAGACTTATCTATTCACTGATTTTAAAAAAAATAAGCAATTAGTGATTAACTTATGAAAATAGATAAATGTGTTAGATTTTCATCGCCTGCGATTAGTTTTGTCGCGAAAAAAGTGTCGCGATAAAAGCTCCCTATTTGGAACCCCAATCTCCCTATTAAAATTTCCAGATCTCCCTATTTGGGTCCAAGATAATATCACATGTATGGTATGAGCAGGTATGAACATGTATAATAAGAGCTATATGTTCTATTCTAGCAAATGGTAGCTTAAAACTGGCTGAAAGTAAAGCAAATTGGGCCTTAATGCGCATTCTGCTTTACTTTCAACCTACTTTAAGTTGTCACCTATCTCCAAAGCTAGAAACAGGCTATGGGGTAATGGGTCAAGCGGCCCCCTGTCCGAACCAACTACTAACTAACATTATAATGTAGTGGGTGTAATTGAGAGGTTTTACTGTATTTGTAACAGAGCTTTGATAGTGTCTAGGTTTGTCTCTATCTGCAGTCATATATGGTCAACTCTATTAACTCATTATCCCCTGAAACTTTCAATGGACATAAAGGCTGGTCCATTTTAGACTGTTTAGGGCTGTTTTCTTGTAATAAATTGTAAAATGACAAACATTGAAGTCCCTGATTAGAGGCAGGAGCCCTCTGATCAGGGACTTCACTGTTTGCACAGGACAAGTGTATACTCTTCACAGATACATGTGTGGTAAATGACACATATATGCGTCACTAGGGCTCAATGATTTAACTATGGCATACGTTTTTTACTCTCTTTTTTTCAGGAAATTTCATGTGTTTTCTCCCTTGTTTCAGGTAACTTTGGATGGAATTCCTAAGAACCCTGAAGAGCAGGATGATTATATAGAAAACAAAGGCCCAATACCCAAGTTTAAGAGCGAGTTTGGCTGCATACAGGATGTGGTGGGCTACTCTGTCAATGCTACAGTCCTTGGTACGTAGTTAGCAGAATCTCTTTGTTATCATTTAACCCATTCTTCTCTGAAAATATTAACCCTTTCCCCAATAGAAGCGACTTTTAGCGTGTTTAATTTATTCCTCCGCTGAAGAAAATAGTTCCAGTTTATACCCTCATGAACAATTACCATTACAAATTTTTTACATAGCCTAGCAGATTTAAGCTTAAAGCAGGCTGAAAGTAAAGCAGAATGTGCCTTAAGGCACATTCTGCTTTACTTTCAACCTGCTTTAAGTGGTCACCTGTCTTCAAAACTATAAACAGGCTATGAGGTAAAGGGTTAAAGGACAATTCCACTTTTCAATTAAGTCTAGTAAATTTTGATCTATCTGATGTTGATTTTAACAATGTATTGAAAAATGACAGACAGTGCAGACCCTGATCAGAGCGCTCCTACTTACATAGGATAAGTGTACTCTTCATGGGCATACTGTTTGTTTATCCAGGCAACTATACTCGTCGCTAGAATTGAATGAGTTAAAAATGCAGAACAATCCAAAACGTTTTTGTTTACTTTCAGCTTGTAGCATATGAAGCTTATGCGAATGAAAGGATTTAAATCTAGATTGACAAATTGTCTGCTAACCTCTTAAAAAACCAGTTCAAAAGGCAAAATTTTGGTTAAAAATGATAATGGGCAAATTCTGTTCCATTGGTTTATAATAATGACCATTGTGATGTTTTAAAACCTATCCATTATGACCAATGAGCGAGGTTTGGTGTTTCAGGCTAGTGGCTGCTTAAAGCAAGGTGAAAGTAAAGCAGAAAGCTCCATCAAGAGCTTTCTGCTTTACTTTCACTTTGCTTTAAGCTGTAGTTTGTCTTAGAAACCATTAATTAATTGTCATCTCAATAATGCCAATAGAATTATTTGACTGTACAAAGACCCTACTTAGATATAATACACAGGTTAATTTCTTTAGAGCCACTATTATACAGTAAAACCTCTCTATAACGGCCACTAAAGTGTGCTAATTTATTAGTTGTTTTTGACAGGTGACTGCTTAAAGCAAGGTGACAGTAAAACAGAAAGCTCCTGTAGGAGCTTTCTGTTTTACTGTCACCTTGCTTTAAGCTGTCACCTGTCATTTAAATAACCAATTAGTCCTCGTTTTAGTGGCCGTTATAGAGAGGTTTTACTGTATAAGCATAAACAGTGCTCCCTCCCTACAACGGCTCTCCCAACAACGACTCCCTCCTTACAACAACGCTTGCCACAGTTCCCTAAACAGGACACTTACATCTAACGCTTTTACTGCTGCAATATCGTCTGCTTAAAATTGTTGTCTGCTATTTTTAGCTCACCTGGCACGTAGTGCCAAGGTGAGCTTTTAGGATCGCTGGATGTCCGTCGTCCGTCGTCTGTCTGTCCGTCAGTCCGTTCACAATTGTTCGTTAACACTCTAGCAGGTTCAAATCTCATTGGATCTTGATGAAACTTGGTCACAATGTTTGCCTCAATGAAATCTAGGTCAAGTTCGAATGTGGGTCATGTCCGGTCAAAAACTAGGTCACTAGGTCAAATTATCGAAAAACCTTGTTAACACTCTAGAGGCTACAAATTTCATTGGATCTTCATGAAACTTCATCAATATGATTGCCTCAATGAAATCTAGGCCAAGTTCGAATGTGGGTCATGTCCGGTCAAAAACTAGGTCACTAGGTCAAATCTTCGAAAAACCTTGTTAACACTCTAGAGACTACAAATTTCATTGGATCTTCATGAAACTTCATCAAAATGTTTGCCTTAATGAAATCTAGGTCAAGTTTGAATGTGGGTCATGTCCAGTCAAAAACTAGGTCACTAGGTCAAATTATCAAAAAACCTTGCTAACAATCTAGAGGTTACAAATGTCATTGGATCTTCATGAAACTTCATCAATATGATTGCCTCAATGAAATCTAGGCCAAGTTCGAATGTGAATCATGCTTGGTCAAAAACTAGGTCACTAGGTCAAATCTTCGAAAAACTTTGTTAACACTCTAGAGACTACAAATTTCATTGGATCTTCATGAAACTTCATCAAAATGTTTGCCTTAATGAAATCTAGGTCAAGTTCGAATGTGGGTCAAGTCTGGTCAAAAACTAGGTCACTAGGTCAAATTATCGAAAAACCTTGTTAACACTCTAGAGGCTACAAATTTCATTTGATCTTCATAAAACTTGATGAAAAGGTTTGCCTTAATGAAATCTAGGCCAAGTTCGAATGTGGGTTATGTCTGGTCAAAAACTAGGTCACTAGGTCAAATCTTCGAAAAACCCTGTTAACACTCTAAAGACTACAAATTTCATTGGATCTTCATGAAACTTCATCAAAATGTTTGTCTCATTGAAATCGAGGTCAAGTTAGAATGAGGGTCATGCCTGGTCAAAAACTAGGTCACACGGTGTACATGGTTACATGGTTACCAGGTGAGCGATTTAGGGCCATAGTGGCCCTTGTTTTCAAAGTTACCTAATGAACATTTTGACAGAAAAACTTAATGTCGAGTAATAGCTTGAATCCAGATCAGACGCCGCTTTACATGGCGTCTGATCTGGATTCAAGCTGTTTGCAAATGTTAGCCATTTTCCCTCCCTATAGCGACTTGCTCCGAACAATGCACATATTTTTTGTCTCCCATTGGGTGTCGTTGTAGAGAGGGAGTACTGTAATTGTAACTATCATATTAGACTTGTCATGGTGTATCATTACTGCAGTAAATTAAAGGTATTGGTGACCTTGTATAAGGAAATGATGTTGCTTATTACACCCAGAGCGTTGTGTGCTACAAGTAATATACATGACATATACATTAAAACTTCTATTTTACAATCACTATATGAGCTTAATAGTTCTGCTTTTTAGGCAGGTGGTTGCTGAAAAAAAGACAAAAGTAAAGCAGAAAGCTCCTATAGGAGCTTGCTGCTTTGCTTTTGTCTTGCTTTAAGCTACTACTTGTCTTAAATACTGTCTTTTAGACTCATTTTTGTTACAAAAAGCTTTTACTGTATATTGTACTCAGATTTGTGTTAGTACGACAGCACTCCCGGACCCTACAACGTCTCTCCCAATAACAACTCCCTCCTTACAACGACCCTTGCCGCAGTTCCATAAACAAGGCAATTATGTCTAACGCTTTTACTGCTACTATATCATCTGCTTAAAGTTGTTGTCATTTTGACAGAAAAAAACATAATGATGAGTGGCAAACAGCTTGAATCCAGATCAGACGCTGCGTTACGCGGCATCTGATCTGGATTCAAGCTGTTTGCAAATGTAAGCCAAGTCTAAATGTTCCCTCCCTATAACAACTCCCTCCGAACAATACATGTACTCACAATATGTGTCTCCCATTGGATGTC
This sequence comes from Gari tellinella, assembly GCA_922989275.2. Classification (NCBI taxonomy): domain Eukaryota; kingdom Metazoa; phylum Mollusca; class Bivalvia; order Cardiida; family Psammobiidae; genus Gari; species Gari tellinella. The sequence continues at coordinate 87,830,461 of OV277859.1, forward strand.
GTTGTAGAGAGGGAGCACTGATGCATTCAAATCTCTTTAATCTTCTCCTACACAGAAGAGTCACTGCTTCTAGTTTTGAAAACAGGTGACCACTTATAGCAGGTTGAAAGTAAAGCAGAATGTGCCTAAAGGCGCATCCTGCTTTACTTTCATCCTGCTCTGCTTTAAGTTACTATCTATTAGGATAATTATAGAAAATATTTCTTATGGTATTATTCATGAATAAATTAAGTTGACTTATTTTCTTCAGAGGAGGAATACATGAAAGGCGTAAAAAGGCGTATTTATGGGGTAATGGGTTAAGTAACCTACTCCACCATGTAAGTGTTACATATGAATATTCATTTGCAGTGGTAAATACAGGTGTTAGCAGCTGTTAAAGCAAGATAAGAGTAAAGCAGAAACCATCTTCTCTGAATGGCCACTGAACCCTCTTCCATAGCCAAAAGTGCTAATCTACTTTAACCCATTACCCCATAAATCCGCATTTTTACTTCTTTAAATTATTCCTCCATTATAGAAAATAGTTCTGTTTTATAAAGTCATGAACATGTACCATAAAAAAAGAATTTCTATATTCTATCAGATAGTAGCTTAAAAGCAGACTGAAAGTAATGCAGAATGTGCCTTAAGGCACATTCTGCTTACTTTCAACCTGCTTTAAGTAGTCACTTATTTTCAAAACTAACAACAGGCTATGGCGTAATTGGTTAAATAAATGTGTATAATCCAGGTGACTGCTTAAAGCCAGATGAAATTAATTTGGAAAATTCCTACATGTAAATGAGCTTTCTGCTTTACTTTCAACTTGCTTTAAATTGCCACATATCATTGAATGGTCATTTTTGGTGCTGTTATATGTGAAGGAAACAGTTAACACAATACGATGTTCTTGCCATGTACTGTATATGAAAGCAATTTCTTTCAAGCTTTTATAGTTGCATTGTGTAAATGATTATTGCAGAGAGCAGCCGTATGCTGACAGGCAATGTGTCAGGCCCGTGTATGTCTGGCTTTTACTATGTGACAGCATTACCAAAGACTAATCTATATCTACTGGTGATAGAGAATTACCTGAAGAACAAAGCCAGTATGTTCTATAACTTCAACTGCAAGATCACAAGGAGGTAAGCAAATGTATCAGTCAAAATACAGGGCTGCCATTTCTCCGGATTTTTCCTTAATCTTTGGATTTTTTTCTTGTACAGGGTAGCTTAAAGCAGGCTGAAAGTAAAGCAGAATGCGCCTTAAGGCGCATTCTGCTTTACTTCCAGTCTGCTTTAAGCAGCCACGTGTCAACTAAACTAGAAACAGCCGATGGGGGTAAAGATACGATTAGTAAAATCGCACTTGAAAAATGCAAATTTGGAAATCTTAGGATTTTTCATGTCAACTTATGGCAGCCCTGAAAATAGCTTGGAAAATGTTACATTAACCCATTACTCTAAAGCCTGATTAAGGTGACCACTTAAAGCAGGTTGAAAGTAAAGCAGAATGCGCCTTATGGCGCATTCTGCTTTACTTTCAGCCTGATTTAAGCTACCATCTGCTAGAATGTAGAAAATATTTCTTATGATACATATTATTGACAGTATAAATTGGAACTATTTTCTTGAGTGGAGGGATTAATTGTAGGTATAAAAAGACATATTTATGGGGTAATGGGTTAAAATACTTTCTGTATAAATAACTTCAACTGCAAGATCACAAGGAGGTAAGCAAACGTATCAGTCAAAATAGCTTGGAAAACGTTACATTAAAATGATATCTGTATGAACGTTCCCTTAGAATACTTATTGAAAGTGTTAAAGACAGTTGGCAGCTCGAAGCAGGGCTTCAGATAAAGAGAGAATTCCAAAAACTAAATTCTTTGTTTCTGTATTAAACCCTAAGGTGTTACTACTCATTGGAATCTCTTTCAGCCAATCTAATGAGTAGTCACACCATAGGATTTGGAGCTGAAATGAAGGAGAAAATGTTGGATTTATTCAATTTACACCCTCTCATCTAATAGAGTCCTGTTTACTTAACTCTTTGAACCCTAGTCATGCATATATGGGTCATTTGCAAACAGGGAACATGTGAGGAGTACACTTGTCCTATGCAAACTGTAAACCCTGATCAGAGGGCTCCTTCAGGAGCCCTCTGACCAGTGTCTACATTGTTTGTCATTTGGACATATATTGTACAAATCAACCCTAAAAAGTCAAAAATGGACTAGACTAAATTGAAAATTAGAATTGTCCATTTTAGGTTTCAGGGAGGAAAGGGTTATTGAAGGTGTTGTTTACTAATTGGTATTTTGGATGACACATTGTTAAGAGAGAAAACCTTTTTAGCTACAACCAGAACAAGCTGAAAGCAAAATGAAAGTAAAGCAGATAGCTCCTATGTTATCTTTCTGATGTACTTTCATCTTGCTTTAAGTATTCAACTGTCTTGTACACAAAACAACCCCTTTCTTTTGGAGGTTGTTAAAGAGGTGCAATATAATACAGAAAATTTGTTAAGTGATGTAAAAGATAGACAATCCTTAAATCTATAGTTACGCATTTTTAGCTCACCTGAGCCATAGGCTCAGGATGAGCTATTGTGATCCCATTCCGTCCGTCGTCCGGTGTCCGTCGTCCGTAGTACATCGTCCGTCCACATTTTCAAACAACATCTCCTCTGAAACCACTAACCCGATTTCAACCAAACTTTATCAGAAGCATCAGTGACAAGGGGGAACGAAATTTTGTTCAAAGTTTTTGGCTAGAGTTATTCCCCTTGCTGTTGGACTAGATTTTCTAACATGACCGTATAGACAACTTTTAATGCATAAGAAAATCTTAAAAAATCTTCTTCTCAAAAACCCAAAGGCCCAGACCTTTGATATTTGGTATGTATCATTACCTAATGATCTTCTACGAAGATTGTTCAAAGTTTGACCCTGGGGTCAAAAATGGCCCCGCCCTGGGGCTTATCAGTTTTTCTTAGGAAAACCTTTAAAAATCTTCTCCTCAGAAACTGTATGGCCTAGATCATTAATATTTGACATGTAGCTTTGCCATATGGTCCTCTACCAAGATTGTTCAAATTATGACCCACGGGTCAAAATTGGCCTCGCCCTACCGGGGCTTATCAGTTTTACATAGACTTATATAGGAAAACCTTTAAAAATCTTCTTCTCTGAAACTGTAAGGCCCAGATCTTAAATATTTGACATATAGCTTTGCCTTGTGGTCCTCTACGAAGATTGTTCAAATAATGACCCCGGGCCAAAAATGGCCCCGCCCTGGGGCTTATCAGTTTTTCATAGGAAAACCTTTAAAAATCTTCTTCTCTGAAACTGTAAGGCCTAGATCACTTATATTTAACATGTTGCTTTGCCTTATGGTCCTCTACCAAAGTTGTTCAAATTATAACCCCTCGGTTAAAATTGGCCCCGCCCCGGGGCTTATCAGTTTTACATAGACATATATGGGAAAACCTTTAAAAATTGTCTTCTCTTAAACTGTATGGCCTAGATCTTTACTATTTGACATATAGCTTTGCCTTGTGGTCCTCTACCAAGACTGTTCAAATTATGACCCCCGGGCCAAAAATTGATACGCCCTCGGGCCTATTAGTTTTTCATAGAAAAACCTTTAAAAATCTTCTTCTCTGAAACCGTAAGGCCAAGATCATTTACATTTGACATGTAGCTTTGCCCTATGGTACTCTACCAAGATTGCTCAAATTATGACCCCTTGATCAAATTTTGCCCCGCCCCGGAGCTTATCAGTTTTACATAGACATATATAGGAAACCCTTTGAGAATCTTCTTCTCTGAAACTGTAAGGCCCAGATCTTTAATATTTTACATATAGCTTTGCCTTGTGGTTCCCTACCAAGTGTGTTCAAATTATGACCCCTGGGTCAAAATTGGCCCCACCCAGGGGCTTATCAGTTTTTATAGGAAAACCTTAAAAAATCTTCTTCTCTTAAACCGTAAGGCCCAGATCATAAATATCTGACATGTAGCTTCGCATTGTGGTCCTCTACCAAGATCAAATTATGGCACCTGGGTCATAGCTATATCAAAATGTTGTCTTGCCCAGTCAGATTCTATGGTACAATGTCCTCAGGTGAGCGAAATGTGACCCTCTGGGTCTCTTGTTACGTCTCTAATTTATTCCTCAACTAAAGCTTATACATGTAGTTTCAAGTTTAACAGTCATGAATATGTATCATAAAATACATTTTCTATATTCTACTAGAAGGTAGCATTCTGTTTTCTTTCAACTTGCTTAAAATAAGTTTCCCTGTTTTCAAAACTAGAAAGAGGCTATGGGGTAAAGGGTTATGAGTATTTTACTGTAATGAACTTCCATGTAGAATTATAACTTTATACTTATTAACCTTATTTATGTTTCAGTGTTGTAGACTCCGGAGCTTTTAGAATTATCAATGGTACCTGTGACCACCAAGACTCGTCCAGCACAACTCTGGCCGGCCAGAACAAATGTCCAGCACTGAGGGATCTCCAGCTACCCTGCAAATACCAGTCTGCCATGATACATAAAGCTAGCCTATTGTTCACTGTATTACTTGTTATAGTCTTGTATATAGTATAGTACTTAGTATCAACCCTTATCCCAGGGCTCCATGGAGATAAGAGCGAGTAAACTGAAAAAATCCAGCATTTTCTCACTCATTTCAGTACCAAATCCTATAGTGTGACTACTCATTAGAATCGTCTCTTCGAGACGATTCTAATGAGTAGTCACACCATAGGTTTTAATGCAGAAATGAAGAATTTAGTTTTTGAAAATACATTTACTCCCCTTATCTAGAGCTCTGTAAATTAAAATCCTGCCATAATATAGTCTGCTTTGAAATGTTTGTCTTAAAAAAAAATTCAATTAAGATTTATATATTTTTTGATAATAGAAACTTAAAGTCAAGTGTCAAATAGTTTGAATCCAGATGAGACCCAGCATAATGGGGCGTTTTATCTGGCTCCAAATCATTTTGCAAATACCAGTTAAGTCGCAACATGCAGGGTAAGGGTTAAATAGCTTAGTGGATATTGAAGTATTTATTATTTATAGAGATCATTTAGGTGCAAACAACTGAATAACTTGTATCCATTGAACATGTCATTTCATTGCATTATAATTCACATGTATAATTAACCCTTAGCCTGCCAGTCACGACTATAGCTCCATATGCAAACAGCTTGGATCCGGATGAGACGCCGAGTAACTCGGCGTCTCATCCGGATCAAAGCTGTTTGACACTCGGACAACATTTTCAGCAATTTTGAGCAACTTTGAAGCACTTTGAAACTTGAAGCAGATGAGAAATATAGCAGACGACAATTTATTTGGCGGGCTAAGGGTTAAATGCTGCTGTTTGCACTATCAGGTTTTAACCAGTTGCACACTCGGTATTTTTCTGTTAGTTTTGTAGTAGTTTTTAGAGACGATCCATCTGTCACATCAAATGCAGATATAACAAAGTTCTGTCTGATAGTTTGATTTCTGATTAAAGGTAAATATACCCTGACAGCATCTCATCTGGAACCAAACAAAGGTTCACCCATCTCCTGCTATTACAGGGTTCCCTCTCTACAACGGCCCTCCAAACAACAACTCCCTCCTTACAATGACCCTTGCCACAGTTCCTCAAACAAAACATTTGTGTCCAACCTTTTCATAGCTGTATAATACCGTCTGATTAAATTTGATGTCTGCTAAGTTACATAATTTATAAGTGGACATTTTGATTGTATATATAGAATTACAAGTGACAAACAGCTTGAATCCCGATCAGACGACGCGACGTCTGATCTGGATTCAAGCTGTTTGCAATGGTAAGCCAAGTCTTGATATTCCCTCTATATAACGACTCCCTCCGAACAACACACGCAATCTATGTCTCCCTTTTGGTGTCGTTGTAGAGCGGGAGCGCTGTAGTATATTATATGGACACTTTTTGAAAAGTGTGGTGACTTAAAATTAAAGTGCTCCTGAAGGACTGTTTTCAGTTAGGCACTAACATTGAGTCTGCACTCTTTTCTGAGGGAACTTTCCATATTTTATTAGCCAATGTAATAATATTTCATATGGAATATGTTCAGATGAAAGAGTTTTTAGTATATGTATGTTTATTAGGAGAAGGATCATTGCACCTTTCTCTTTTAGTTTATTGACCTTCCCGGAGGCCAAATTTCTTCACTCTTTGAGCCATTATGACACATACATGTATATGCGTCCTTTACCAAAAGTGTACCTGTGAAGGGCACCTTAGTGAAGTCCCTGATTAGAGGGCTCCTGCAGGAGCCCTCTAATCGGGGATTTCACTGTTTGTCATTTTGCAATATTATATAAAAAAACAACCATGAATAGTCTAAAATGGACCAGTCTTTGTTGTTAACTGCATTTGTCCTTTGGAAGTTTCAGGGGAGAATGAGTTAAACTGTTAGAGCTAGAGCCTGGCGTATTGTAGCTATTATTCATAATTATACAATCAAATAACCATTATCATTTTACTAGTAATATCATTCCATATACAAAGTGATTTTTTGAAATGCTTTTTTATTGGCATTTTATGATTGTTTGTCATTGTTTATTTTTTGAAATTTTTATTAATTTATATAAAGCATTGTGTCAATTAATGCATTCTTATTATTGATATGATTTTAACAAATTGAAGCTTTAGATGATCATATTATGTTACACTGTACAGTTTATGAATCAGTCCCACCGATTTATTATAGGTTTATGTTAGTCCCTTAATGTATTGGGGACTGCTGTTTTTAGCTCACCAATGTGATTACTGTTGTAATGAGTCTCCCTCCATTGATAGGTTGTCTATGTATCTGATTGTGTGTTTTCAGACATCTCCTCTGTATATAACCATTGGGTTAAAACTCTGACAGGGCTGCCATTTCTCGGGATTTATCCGAAATCTTCGGGTTTTTCTTTATTTCTTTAGACCTACAGATTTCCCCCAAAACCCTCGGATTTCTGCTCTTTTAAAAATTGAAATTTTATGTGTTTCTTTTGCAAAAGAGAAATTGACATGGGTGTCAAGTAGTTTAGATCCAGATCAGATGCCGCATTACGCGGTGTCTGATCTGGATCCAAAACTGTTTGCATAGTTATGTTAGTGTTATAGAGCCTGGCAGCGAAAGGGTTAAAGCTTGACAATTTGGAAATCTTAGGATTTTAATGAGCAACTTATGGTAGCCCTGCTGTGCATGGACGTTATTTGGATGGTTCCTTACCACAAGTGTATAATATCAGCTGATGTGTTTTGTGTTTAAACAGGGCTGCCAATTTTCCTAAGTATTCGGATTTTTATCCTAGCAGATTGTAGCTTAAAACAGGCTGAAAGTAAAGCAGAATGCGCCTTAAGGCGCATTCTGCTTTACTTTCAACCTGTTTTAAGCAGTCATAAGTCTTCAAAACAAGAAACAGACTATGGGGTAAAGGTATGATTAGTAAAATTGCGTCTGAAAAATTGAATATTTGAAATCTTAGGATTTTTATGATCAACTTATGGCAGCCCTGTATATATCTAGTCTTGTATATAAGGAATACTAGATCTATTTTGTGTTCTATCTTTTCAAATTCTCCATTTCAGTATTGAAACCATTGTTTACATATTTTGTTAAATTTTACATTGAATAAATATGTATGTGTACACATTATCTTGTTTTGGTAAAACAATCCCCGTTAAACTGTGTAGAAAAGGAAAGTAACTTGGCATCTGATCAGGATCTAAAGGATATGAGGATCAGAACGATTTCTTAATTGTAAATACATGTACCATAACCTTTTCACTACCATGAGATATGCACTACAGTGTACCAGTGGTAAAATGACCAAGACCAGTTTCCCCACCTTATTAGCTCACCTGAGCCAAAGGCTCAAGGTGAGCTATTGGGATGGCCCTGTGTCCGGCGTCATCCGTCGTTAGTCGTGCGTCGTCCGTCGTCGTTAACAATTGCTTCAAATGACATCTCCTCCTATACGGCTTGACAGAATTCCACCAAACTTTACAGAAATGTTCCTTGGGTCAAGCTCTTTCAAATTTGTTCAAAGAATTAAAAACAATGCAGAACTCTGGTTGCCATGGCAAAAAAAATAAGGAAATCTTAAAAAATCTTCTTGTCAAAAACTGGAAGGGCCAGAGCTTACATATTTGGCACATAGCATTATCTACTGGTCCTCTATCAAGTTTGTTCAAATTATGCCCCTGGGGTCGAAATTGGCCCCGCCCAGGGGGTCACAGATTTACATAGAGTTATATAGTGAAATTTTCAAACGTCTTCTTCTCTGAAACTAATGTGGCCAGAGCATTGATATTTGGCATAGTGACACTTCTAGATGTCCTATACGAAAATTGTTCAAATGGTTCTGGTCAGTTGCATGACTAGGTCACAGGAGCTAAAAATAGATTTTTTTTCATTGAAAATTTAAAAAATCTTCTTGTCTGAAACTACAAGTGCCTGAGCTTAGATATTTGGCACATAGCATCGCCTACAGGTCCTCTATTTAGTTTGTTCAAATTATGCCCCTGGGGTCGAAATTGGCCCGCCCCTGGGGTCACAGTTTTACATAGAGTTATATAGTGAAATTTTCAAACGTCTTCTTCTCTGAAACTAATATGGCCAGAGCTTTGATATTTGGTATGGTGACACTTCTAGATGTCCTAAACCAAAATTGTTCAAATGGTTCTGGTGGGTTGCATAACTAGGTCACAGCAGTCAAAAATAGATTTTTTTCAATGAAAACTTAAAAAATCTTCTTGTCTGAAACTACAAGGGCCTGAGCTTAGATATTTAACACATAGCATCGCCTACAGGTCCTCTATCAAGTTTGTTCAAATTATGCACCTGGGGTCAAAATTGGCCCCACCCCTGGGGTCTCAGTTTTACATAGAGTTATATAGAGAAAATTTGAAACGTCTTCTTCTCTGACACTAATATGGCCAGAGCTTTTATATTTGGTATGGTGACACTTTTAAATATACTTTACATAATTTGTTCAAATTGTTCGGGTCTGTTGCATATCTAGGTCAGTCCTGGACCTAAATTATTATCGCCATTTTTTCAGCTATTTTCTCAGGTGAGCGAAATATGCCCCATGGGGCTCTTGTTATAGTATGGGGATGGTTAGGGTTAACATTGGTTATGTTGATGTATGGTGGTGGTTATGGTTAGAGTTCACATTGATTTTATTGATGTATGGTTAGCGTATGGATTTAAAGGCAGAATGTCACCCAAATGGATGTTTAAAACGAGCAATTTCTTATATAATTATGTACATTTTCTATGTATTAAAACTAAGCGAAAATGGTTGTCAGATGCCCGACATATGCCCCCCTTTCTTTAAGAATAATACATAAATGTGCTGATTTCTTATCGAGATGGTTGGAAAAATAAGCTCTTTGTTTACATAACAAATCTTCCTGTCGGCTTCCGAGAATTTCCGCATGGTCGAATAAGAGTCACGTGATCGATCCGATTTTTCTGACTTGTCTGTGTTACTTTAGAACAGAATAGTTAATAATGGTAAATAGGTAACAGTGGAGAAAACGTTATTCTTTCCCGTTTAAAGGGACTCGCAACCGGATGGTGTACTTGTCAAAATAAAATAAAATACTCAAATAAAAGCAAATTTGTGGCATTATTTGGCTTCTGACATTAAAAAAATATGATCAGTCCAAAAAAAGTCTCAAGAATCGTCACCGAATCTTAGATTTTTAGATATTTTCCATCGTTTTTCTATACCGACTAGTAGACGGTATAGTTGTTGTTGTTGCTTCTGTACACGGGCTTAGACATAAACACGAGCCGAATTACGAAGTTGTATGCACTTTCGATAGCTACACATTGAAATACGTTAAATCGATCCGAGATAAACGGATAGTTCCGTGGTCCATTGGTCTAAGCGGTTTCCCCTATTTTGCCTTCTGTCCGCCAATGCCGGGGCCCCGGGTTCGAATCCCACCAGAGACCAATATTTTTTTTTATTGAAATACATTTTTTTTAAACAGAATTTCTTATCCTAAACTAATTCTTTACCATTTATATAAGCGTTTGACACATATTTACAAATTACTATTTTTAATGCACCATCTGGTTGCGAGTCGCTTTAAACGCAAACGAGACGCAAACGCATAACAATTAAACGCATAAAAACACAACCTTTAGGCAATTATGACCATTCATGTTAGTCTGAGTTGCAAACAGTTTGGTGCCTGATCAGACGCCGGGTTACCCAGCGTCTGGTCTGCTCCAAACTGTTTGCAATTGAAATCATGGTTTTAGCGTAAGCGCGTTTATTGGGAAAGAATAACATTTTCTCCACTGTAAGGAAGGTAACATCGAATACATAGTCGTACACATTCCTACTTGAGATAAGTATAATCATCGTGCAGCACGAGAACGATGCGCTAACTTTACTGATATTTCATTCTTCCAAATTAAACGCATTTATAAACAAAACTATTATTACCATTGCAAACAGGTTGGAGCCAGATCAGACACCGCGTAACCCGGCGTCTGATCAGGCTCCAACCTGTTTGCTACTCAGATTAAAAAAATAGTTAAAATTTCTAAAAGTAAATTTCCACAGTGTAGTGAATTGCGTTTGCGTTTAAACCGGAAAGAAAAATGTATTCTCTACTGTATATTGCGCACAATAAATACAGCTATCAATGTCTCTTGCTGAATGTAGGGAACACTCACCCCTTTTAAAGTTTTAGAATGTTCCAATCTAAAAATAACTCTGCCAAGTCAGAAGGAAACACTATGAAAACATCTTTACCGGGCGCAAGCCGAACAAACTCGGAAAATCTCCGCCGTTGATCGGATGTCAACAAACCGATTTAAAAATCGACTTCTTTCCACCAAATTCATGGGTTTATAAGCAATGTTGCCTCCATATACATAGCGGATTACTTCTTTTTATATGTTTAGATTACGTATGTGCCTGAATGTTCAGGTTTAAGAAATGCGCGATTTTGGCTTACATACTGGCTTTAAGTGACTTTATTGATGTATGGCGGTGGTTAAGGTTACATAACATTGATTATATTGATGTATGGTAGGGTTTAATTGACTTTATTGGTGTATGGTGGTGGTAAGTGTTAACAGTGAATATATTGATGTATGGTGATGGTTAGGGTTTAATTAACTATTATGGTGTATGGTTGTATTAGGGTTAACATTGATTATATTGATGTATGGTGATAGTTAGGGTTTACATTGGGGTATGGTGGTGGTTAGGGTAAGCATTCTCATTGAATATAGTTATGTATGGTGATGGTAAGTGTTATGGTTTAATTGACTTTATTCGAGTATGGTTGTGGTTAGGATTAATATTGATTATATTGATGTATTGCGGTGGTTAGGGTTAGAGTTCACATTGAGTATATTGATGTATGTTGAGGGTTAGGGTTTAATTGACTTTATTGGTTTAGAGGGTTGGTTAGAGTTAACCGTGATTATATTGTTGTATGGTGGTGGTAAGGGTTAGAGATCACATTTTATATTGATGTATGTTGAGGGTTAGGGTTTTATTGACTGTATTGGTGTATAGTGGTGGTTAGGGTTAACTTTGATTATATTGTTGTATGGTGGTGGTTAGGGTTAGCGTTCACATTTGAATATTTTGATACATGGTGATGGTTAGGGTTGGTGTTTAATTGACTTTATTCGTGTATGGTGGTGATTAGGGTTAACATTGAATATATTGATGTATGGTGGTGGCTAGGTTAGGGTTTATATTGACTTTATTGATGTATGGTGGTGGTAAGGATTAGGGTTAAACACACTTTATTGATGTATGGTGGTGGTTATGGTAAACATTGATTATATTGATGTATGGTGGTGGTTATCATTAGCGTTCACATTGAATAAAAATTATATTTATGTATTGTGATGGTTAGGATTAGGGTTTAATTGACCATATTAATCAAGCTCAGTTTAACCATGACCAAATTTGGACTCAGAAAAGATTTAGAATACATTGTCAAGGATGCCACCGGGGGCATAAGTGTTTATTGAACGCGCATTCTTGTTATATATAGTGGTTGTTAGGGTTAGGGTTAACATTGATGTATGATTGTTGTGAGCGTTTGGGTTAACATTGATTATATTGATGTATGGTGGTGGTTAGGGTTAATACTGATTATATTGATGTTTGTTGGTGGTTAGGACTGATTATATTGATTTGTTGTGGTGGTTTGGGTTAATATTGACTTTATTGAGGTAAGGTTAGGGTTAGGGTTCATGTTTAGTTTGAATTAAAAGGTATGAACAGAACCTGTGCTTAACGCTTTCCCTGCCAAGTTTTATCCTCTTACCACCAAAATATCGTCTGCATTGGTAGTGTCATCTGCAAGGGCTGTTTTGACTAAAGAAATGTCAGAACGAGGGTCAAACAGTTTGGATCCTGATCAGACCCCGCGTGACGCGGTGTCTGACCAGCATCCAAACTGTTTGCAAATTCACCTTTTGGGCGCCGTTTACGATGAAGGAGTAAATGACATAAAGTAAGGGACAATACTGCGTGACAATTGTGAGATTACGATTGCAGTAGTTTACTCCCCTGCATCATAGCCAATACTCACCGTCGTCGATGAGGCCGTAATATCATCTTCTGTTAGCTCGCCTGATCAATGTGACCTTTTGTGGTACCCATCGTTTGTCTGTACGGAAAACGACTTCCTCTCTGAAACCAATGGCCTCAATGTAACCAAACCTGGTCAGATGTACATACCATTGGGTCATGGAGGAATTATACCCCTCCATGATTGGGTTGAGCTTACAAAGTTTCAAGTAAAAGCAAAATTTTAATGTCGTTCGAAACGATGGGTGCTCCTCAAAAAGAAATACCCCAGGTTATAGCTAGTGGTGGATGGATTAGTTTGGTTTTACGGCACTGTGACAAAAAGTATGTCATATAGCGCCGATAGCAGTGAGGACATTCCTGTAAGTACAATGTACTATGTTTACAAGCATTGTAAGTGAAACCAATTATAGCCATAACATACTCAATGCTGCTTTTGAAAAGTAATTGATAAATGTTAACTCTTTGTGCCCTAGTGCCGCATATAGGCGTGCTTTTCAAACAGTGTACATGTGAATAGTACACATGTCCTATGCAAACAGTGAAGACCCAGATCAGAGGGCTCCGAAAGGAGCCCTCTGATCAGGGTCTTCACTGTTTGTCATAATGCCAAACATTGACAAAAACAACCCTTAAACGTCAGAAATGGACTTGACTGAAATGGAAACTGGAATTGTCCATTTAAAGTTTCAGGGAGGAAAGAGTTAAACTAACAAGAAAGCAGAGACGTTTTAGAAAGGTCAGTGTTATGAGTTTTGTGTACAATTCCTCATCTTATACTGTATTTGTGTTTGACTTTTAAATGCGCTACATTGAACCATTGAGGAGATATGGGCTGGACAAAATTGTAATTGCATTACTCGGTGTCTGATTAGAGTATACACTGTTTGCTGATAGGGATTTCAATAAAAAACAAAATTGAGGTCAGACACTCCTTAGATTAATGCCTATCTTCTACAAACGTAGACTGCAAACAGTGTTGGTTCTGCATAGATGCCGCAGTGTGAGACGTCTCTACAGAGTCTGAACTGTTTGCTTCTTCATAATGGTCCCAATGGGAACTGGTCATTTCGTACCCTCGCCTTTTCGTACCCTATTTTTTTGGTCATTTCGTACCCACATTTTTGGTCATTTCGTACCCTTTCAAATTCACTAGTCATTTCGTACCCATCTTTTTGGTTATTTCGTACCCTCGAAAAAAAATCTTTTTATTACATATATTCACGAATGAATTATAACGTTATAATTCATTCGTGATATATTTCATAATTTTTACGCAAAATTTCATAAGATATAATTATGTTAGATCGGGTAATCACAGAAATGAAAAAAAAAATCTTATTCTGCTGGTTTCATAATTATTTGAACAGTTATCAAATCCAGTAGTAACTTCGAATCCATATGTACATTTAATACAAGCTATAGTGAAGACACGTACGTTAACTTAAGTGATGTAGTTAGCAACAACAATCCTGTTTAAAATACAGTGCTCCATCTCTAAAACAGCCATACGAAGCTCCTGTTCTTTGGTATCAAGACTTATACACATTTGAAAGATTATTAGGATTATTGAACAATGGTAACATCTAAGACGAATCGTTTGTTAACCAGCTCTGTTATAGTAGTGTCATAAGGTTTGAGGTACCAGCACGGAATGTTGCAGAGTGTGCCAGTTTGTGCACAATGACTGAGGACTGCAATAGCGTGATTGCAGTACGGAACATAACCAATGCATGATTTGGTCTTACGATCTACAGTGCATGTCTAGGACATGTTTCTTCCCTTCAAGGTGCACAATTCTACGGACAAGAGGAACTAGGGGATACACCCAACAGGAGACACAAATTGTGGGCGTTGTTTGGAGGGAGTCGTTATCGGAGGGAACTTTGCAAACAGATTGATTCCAGATCAGACGCCGCGTAACGCGGCGTCTGATCTTGAATCAAGCTGTTTGTCACTCATTATTAAGTTTTTTATGTCAAAATGTCCATTACGTAACTTTGAGAAAAACAGCAGATGACAATTTTAAGCAGACGGCAATTTTAAGCAGACGACATTGCATCCAGACAATGGTGTGTGTCAGTCATGAACCAAAACGTAATTCGACAAGCTATATAGCGAACAATGATTCTAACCAACAAAGACTAAACATGTCCTTTATCTGCGTTATTTATCCACAAGTCAATACAATTGGACTTCTTTAAAAAAAAAATAAAGAAAAAAGGAAAAAAACTTTTGATTCGAATGAGACTCGAACCTATGACCTTTTGATTGTTAGTCAACCACACTACCGACTGAGCTATCAGCACTTAGGTAGAATAGTGGTACATGTATGAGCTGGGTGCTGGGATCCTAACACCTTTTATTCATATGCTAATCTAGGACCAGTGGCGATACGGAGTACAAAACGACTGATGTACGTTTTATAATTTTCATTAAAATTAATTCAGATAGCACTGCTAGTATAAGATTGAATGAAGAATTAATTATTATGATATATTTCCACGTAACCATGTGAATTTAAAAGCTTTTTGTATTACTTTCAGAATTTATTTTAACTTGCTGAATGTTAGAAATGTTTTATTTAAGATGTCATAAATTTCCCTTCTGCCAATTCCATTGAAAAGTGCAATACTTGCGTTCTTTGAATAGATTCCCGTAAGGGTAATCACTCACGCCTTTGGTGTCATTTGTATCTGTATGCACGGGTCTTGCACCGACGGGGTGAATTAGACTGTGCGTTTGCTGCTCTTTTACAAGAGCAGCAATCGAGTGCCTGACTATGTCTGTAAGTCACTCGGCTTCTTTGAGTGCTTGGCTATGTCTGTAAGTCACTCGGATTCTTTGAGTGCTTGGTTATACCTGTAAGTCACTCAGTTTTTTTCCTTTGCACCATTCCTTTAAGGGGATAGTGCATCAATGGATAGAAGTCCGACATATGGTCGTCGGATTCTTCCACTTCCAACTAGTACATTCCCAAAATGGTCTGCTTTATTTCTGCGTTCGATTCTCAAAGCTTGCTTAAATCAAACATACATATTTCTTTTAAAGCTTTAGTTTTGAAATACATGTATGTTTGTTCTGAGTAATAATAAAACGTCTCTAAAAACGTCTCTAAAACGACATGTTAATTATTAGGGTTTTACAATTGTTTGATTGCTTAAAGCAAGATGACAGTAAAACGAGGAGCTTTCTTAAACTGTCACCTGTCTTTAAACACTCAATTAGCCTTCTTTTAGTGGTCGTAATAGAGAGGTTTTACTATTTATAGCAATAGAGTTGTGTTCGACTGATTACAGTGGAACCTTTGAATCCCGAACACCTATATTATACTTCAAATAAACATTAACTGGCGAGATGGTTTCCGTTGGCGCAGAAATTGAGTGTAACCTGTCACGAATTCGCCTATAACATCCAGATGCCCGTTGCGTGTTATTCCCCCCCCCCCCCCCCCACCACCACCACCTTTCACAAAAACGTAACACAAACACATAGTATTAGTGTTTTCTTCTGACCTGTCGGAGTTATTTTTAGATTGGAACTTTCTAAAACTTTAAAAGGGATGAGTTTTCTCTACATCCAGTTAGAGATACGGATAGCTGCAATTTTAGAAAGGTTAACTATGGTTTTAATCTGAGTAGCAAACAAGGGTGCCTGGTTTAAATTTTCATTTTCGTTTTGCTTGATATTGAAATTCCTATAATGCGGCGTCTGATCAGAGTCTACACTGTTTGCCTATTTCCCTTTTGTAGGATGGAGTAAATACAAGAATGAGGAGAAGGCGTTATTCTTTCCAAATAAACGCGTTAAAGCTATTATTTCCATCGGAAACAATTCATATCTTGCAGTCAACAATGAGTGGTCGTTAAGTACTTTGTTGTTGATTAAAACAAATTTAAGGCTAAAAGATCATTCAAATATCTTTATTACATGAGATAGAAACACATAGTATCCCTTTCCCACATAGAAGCGACTTTTAGCGTATTTAATTTATTCCTCCGCTGAACAATATAGTTCCTATTTAAACAGTTTTAAACATGCGCCATAAGATATAATGTCTACATATTAGCAGATGGTAGCTTAAACCAGGCTGAAAGTAAAGCAGAAATCGCCTTAAGGCGCCTTCTGCATTACTTTCAACCTGCTTTAAGTGGTCCTTTATTTTCATTACTAGAAATAGGCAATTGGGTAAAGGGGTATAGATGCTTAAAGTTGAACCTATACATACCTACACATTTTTATGAACACTTTGATGTATTTGCATATTAAAGGGATACATTGCCAGTAGGTAGTTCTGTAATAGCGGAAACACTTTTTGGGACAACTGTATGCATGTATCATAGCCAATAATGCAGACGCAGGTGAAACACACAACATTCTATAAGTGAAATTGGCAGATGCAAAAAGACATTTGCCCTCATCTCTTTTAGACTTTTTCTTCCACTTGAATTACAGAAGCAAACAATGTATATCCAGATCAAACAGCAAGTAACTGATCTGATCAGAATTTAGCCGGCACTCAGCAATCAGAAAACAATAACAAAATATTAACCCATTGTCACTAACAAACAGCGTACTTATGTTTGAATTTGAATTTCTAAATGTACACTTGTCGTATGCTAGCATTAGTTATCTGAACAGGGCATACACTGTTTGCAATATTTTTAACACAACCCTAAAAAGTAAAGAATGGACTAGACCTAATTGGAAATTAACATGTCAGTTAACCCTTATCCTGCTGATTTGTCGTCTGCTTCAAATATAATGTCTGCGAAATATAATAACTAATTTTGATATTTTTAAATCTAAAGAAAAAGTACTTTTCCAGTGACAAACAGCTTAGATCCAGATCAGACGCTATGTAACGCGGCATCTTATCTGATCTGAATCCAGATTGTTTGCAAATATAAGCCAAGTCCCGCTTAGTACGATAATTAAGGGTAAAGGAGCAGTGACTCGCGCCTTTAGTTTTGCCGGGGCCTTTTTACTATCCCGGAGCAGAAACTTGAACTTTGACACGAGTTACCCAGATCAATCCGTGTCAAATAGTTTGGATCATGATCCGACATAGATAGTCTAAATGAATACGACATCGTTTCCTATAGAATTGCATTCAGTTTGAAAGTTTTTCACACAAAACACTCAAATCAAAATTGTTTTCAGAGTAATTTCCGACACATAATTGTTGGGGGTCTGATCTTGATCCAAACTGTTTGCAATAGAATAGAAAATACATGTATCATTTGTCTGTGTTTTTCATACAAATATATCTTATTCGAAACATATTTACGCATTTCCATCATATTAATCTTATATGTGAAAATCACTCCTTAAAAAGAAATTCGAAAAATGTATGTTTTAATTTAATTTTAATTTTGTTTTTTACCATTTTAGCTATCAATTAGTTTTGATCCGATTGGTTAACAATTTGCAAATTGACGTTTAGACAAATTACTTAGTCTGAACATAATTCATACTATCGTTTGTTAAGTGTGGATGTACGAGTAATATACTAGTGACAGATTCGATCGATAATGCTGGTCAGGGTATAATTGATGTAGAACGCGAATGTTTAGTAACAATTTAATCAGCAGATAAACACAAATGGCTTTTCAGAGGTCCCGCTGAGAATAAGAACGAGTCCGGAACCAGTGTTCCGGGGGCAGCCGAATGATAACGAAGCATTCGTGATTTCTTATCAAGGCTAAGATGATCAAGCGATTCCCGATAGTCTGCCTAACAAATCGATAATTGATCTCGTGGACCAAGGGAGATAATGGTTTACGTCTGATATACTAAAGTGAGCAAGAACGTCAATCCTGTAAATATGGCCTGCATTCTTGGACATGACTGTCAAACAGCTATAAATTGTTACCTGTCTTTAATAAAACCAATTAGCCGTCGTATTTTTGTGGTCGTAAAAGAGAGTTTTTTCTGTATTGTGCATGTCTTTATAGCTCTCAAAAGTCTATTAAATATCATGTATTTATAGATTCTTGTTTTGTTAATTCTTTTTTTCATTCATTAAATACGTTTCATATTTGGTAAAAGTTGGGAGAAGTTGTTCTTCAATCGTGCTTTTATGGGGTGGGTACGAAATGACCAAACATATGGATTCGAAGTTACTACTGGATTTGATAACTGTTCAAATAATTATAAAACCAGCAGAATAAGAATTTTTTTTCATTTCTGAGCAAACATATTACCCGATCTAACATATATCTTATTAAATTTTGCGTAAAAATAATGAAATATATGTAATAATTTTTTTTTTAGAGGGTACGAAATGACCAAAAATGTGGGTACGAAATGACTAGTGAATTTGAAAGGGTACGAAATGACCAAAAATATGGTTACGAAATGACCAAAAAAATAGGGTACGAAAAGGCGTGGGTACGAAATGACCATAACTCGTCCCAATGTATGGCCGGATAATCACTGTTGGTTGTGTCTTTAGGTCACCCTTGTATATCTATACTGACATCTTCCAGCTACTAGCGCAAAAGGAGAGTTCGCTGCAAAAGGCGATGTACCCATGGATCTTGTTCTCCGGCAATCCCTTCGCTACCTTACCCCGAGTATAATAGCCATTTGCGAATATTTTGGAACCTGATCAGACGCCGCTTAACGCGGCGTCTGGTCAGGATCCAAACTGACACTGATTTAAATATTTTAATTAAAAAAACCTCCAAATTGAATTTGAGAAATAAAAGCAGACGACAATATTGTGATGATGTCATGGCAGTGAAGAGGTTAACGGTCGCTTGGTACAGTGGAGAATATGTTATTCTTTCCCGTTTAAACGCAAACGTACGCAAACGCAAAGCACTAAAACGTAGAAAAGAACAACTTTTGGACACTTCTGATATTTCATGTTTATCTTGGTGGCAAACAGTTTGGAGCCTGATCAGACGCCGGGTTACCCGGCGTCTGATCTGGCTCCAAACTGTTTGTATTGGAAATAATAGTTTTAGCGTAAACGCGTTTATTGGGAAAGAATAACACATTCTCCACTGTACAAGATGGGCTTAACAAGAACAAACCAACATGTGTTTACTGTTACCTGTATTTAACATTATTATTGTATGCATGTACATGTACTAACACTTATACTGGGGTACTGCTAAGACGTAATCATACAATGTGCTAATTAATAAGTGATCATTGAATGGAGACGCTTTGTTATCTCCGAAGACGGGTGACTGCACCATGCACAATAAGATTAATGCTTTTAGTGCTTTACGTTTAATTCTAACACACATCGCGCACAACCTTATATAAACAAAGAAGGTGCGTATCTGTGTTAAAATTCTCAATAAAACACGCACGCGCTATAACGTTTTAAAGTGACGTAGTATGGCTTCGAAAATGGATACGACAAGAAATGTAGCGCCGTTGCGTCGGTGCAAATTGTGGTTACTGAAAATTGAGGTGTTAGCATCGAAATTTTAAATTAAAACAAGCGTTTTATCGTGCAGTAGAACACGGGTAGTCGTTGAGATGGTGTTAATTAAATCACCAGGGCTTCGGCCTCTTGATTTAATTACTGCGCATCTCAAGTCCTATCCGTGCTCTATTGCACGATAAAACACTGGTATGGATTTATTATTTCTTGTGTGCTACCTCTAAAGGGTATGGAACACCAATTAGGCTCTCTTATATACTTTGTTTTAGAATGCGTCGTCTTCAAGGTAAAAAATGGTTAACCTTTACAGCCTAGCCATGCGCAATTCTATATGTTTCCCTAAAGATGCTGAAAAATGAATGAAAAACAGGGGGTCATGTCTTATGTAAGACAAATATTATGACTTCAATGACATGATTGGTGTACCGTTACCTTCTGACATCGGCAACGGCTAAAACATGGAAATGTCACTTCAGACCACATAATTTCTACATAACCCCCTTCTAGGATGACAGAAATGCATCGTATATATTCTCTGGCACGCATGTACAGTGGAGAATCTGTTATTCTTTCCCAATAAACGCGTTTACGCTAAAACTATTATTTGCAGTGCAAACAGTTTGGAGTCAGATCAGACGCCGGGTAACCCGGCGTCTGATCAGGCTCCAAACTGTTTGCCACCAAGATAAACAAGAATTATCAGAATTGTCCAAAAGTTGTTCTTTTCTACGTTTTAGTGCTTTGCGTTTGCGTACGTTTGCGTTTAAACGGGAAAGAATAACAGATTCTCCACTGTATTACAAATGCACGAGATCATCAAAAGCACAAATCAGTGAATGCCTAGTGACAAAATGCAATTTGGACGAAAAAAACTATATCTCGGAGCACTCGGTCTATTTGGTGTTCCTTAACCTAAAAGACTGCCACTATCTTTGTCATGGTCGCTTAACACATTTTGACAATACTGCATGTACTAAATACAACTTTCTTAATATTCACTTTCAAACAATATTTACATATACAAGTCAACAACTTCATGGACACAAAGACACAGTCAGATTATATAATACATTCATCCTGTCAATTTATTTTTGCAATTTGCAAACGTTTTGGATTCAATTCCGTTTCCGGCAAACTCGGCGTATAGTCGAAGCTCACTCCATTATAAGGTGGGGCCGATCGGTTTGAAATGCCTAGCCCCTTCCCTGTCTTTCGCCGAATACAATGAATACTTGCAAACAGTCTAGATCTTGATCAGACGCCGTGTTACATGGCGTCTGATCAGGATCCAAACTGTTTGACACTCAATTATATATATATTAAGTCAAAATATCAACAAATTAAATTTAAGAAATAAACATTTTCTTTTATTGAGATTTAATCTTTCTTTAACCCTTTATTCCACACATTTTCACGGCTTTAATTTATTCCTCTGCTGAAGACAATAGTTCCAATTTATATAAAATTACGTGTTTATCTGTCTTTAAAACTAGAAACAGGCTATTGGATAAAGGGTTAAGAACTTTCACGCTTATAAGTTTAGCTCCCTATTTAGTAATTAGTCAATTTCGATTATTCATGGTTGTTTTTACAATATACATGTACAAATGTATTGCAAAACGACAGTGTATATCCTAACCAAAGGACTTTATAGGGGGATTCTATTCTTGGTCTACACTGCATAATGCATGTATACTCTATACAGGTACACAGGACTACTAGCGAGTCTGCATTATTTGTTGTTTTGCAATACATTACAAGAACTAAGCCCTAATTAATCAAATATGGATTAGAGTTAACGGGGAGATGGGGCTGAGTTCAAGCCCCAAGGATTATAAAGCTTTTGAGTGTAGTCTGAAATCGTTTTTGCTCAAACCTGTCACACCAAATGCTCGAAATTTATTTCAAACCTAACTAAAACTCTCTAAAGACCTGGGGCTGTGACTCAATTAGTCATATCAGTGTTGACCATAACACCGAAAACATTCGCTCCTTTTGAATTATAAACAGAGCCAATAGCAAAGCAAAACTGTTATTTTCAAGTAATGGTTCAAGTTTATTGAATATTTTGGCACATGTTAACCCTTTTATTGCCATTGTCGATAAAGTTCACTTTACATATAGTTTGAATCCAGAATAGACGCTGCGGAACGCGGCGTCTGGTCAGGATCCAAGCTTTATTTCACTTGGTAAAATCGTATCAATATATTTTCAGAACTTCAAAATATTCAATGTGGAATGTACCCATTACCCAATACCCTGTTTCTAGTATTGAAGAAATGTGCCAACTTAAAGCAGGTTGAAAGTAAAGCAGAATGCGCCACAAGGCGCATTCTGCTTTAAGTTCAATCTGTTTTAAGCTACAATGTGCTAGGATAAAGAAGATATTTCTTCTGATGCATATTATAATGACTATATAAATTTGAACTATTTTCAGTAGAGTAGTAAATAAGAGGTGTCAAAATGCGTATTTATGGGGGCAATGGGCTAAATCAGACGGTTAAGTTTGGCGATGGAAGGGCTAGTCCGCATACACGGCGTAGATCAAAGCAACAGCATACAGCTGTTTACTATTATATGTTGCCTCTGCAAAATTGTCCAACTTGTCGTTCCATATACACCTACTAGTGAATGAGAGAGAAGGCTGGGCCTCCTGGGTTTGTCCTATAGCTACCACTGTCACTATCTTGAATCGTGGGTGTCCTAAAGCCTTAACCTGCTGTTTGATTAGATCTGTCAGAGTCTTAGAATTCCGTGTACATTCGTCCTTGTTATAGTCCTTTCCGTCTAAGTATTGTTTTAAGAGATCTTTGGCAATTTGTTTAGCTTTGAAGATGGGAAACTTGTCGTCTGGTTCCAGCTTATATGTGTTCTCCAACCGAATGTTCATTCGGTTTTTGTCGGCGGACATGCCCTGACGCCCCGGAACGGAATCGGCGTTGGAGTAAATGGACATTCGCCTGCCTTCAGGAGCAATTGACGAGCGTCTCCGCCCGACATAACTCGGGATATCTAAGGATGACTTCTTCCCGTCCACAGATTGTTTACGTTCTACGTAAATGGACTTCCGGCGACCCACCGGGGGAACCACGGACTGACGGCGCTCCGCCATCTTGATTCTGCAATGAAAGTCAAAGCGTTACAACAAGGTCCGATATGTTTACCAAGTTTAATATGCACGCCTGGAAATTGGATTATAACAATGCGTTATGGTTGAAGACCTCCAATGCGATCAGACCAAACTCGAAACTATACGTACAGCGATCAGCCATTTTCATTAACCCATTTAACTCTTTCCTCCCTGAAACTTTAAATGGACAATTCCAGTTTCCATTTTAGTCAAGTCCATTTCTGACTTTTAAGGGTTGTTTTGTCAATGTTTGACATTATGACAAACAGTGAGGACCCTGATCAGAGGGCTCCTTTCGGAGCCCTCTGATCTGGGTCTTCACTGTTTGCACAGGACAATTGTACTATCACATGTACATTGTTTGAAAAGAACGCCTATTTGCGGGACTAGGGTGCAAAGGGTTAATGTCTAAATTCTTAGTTACTGTGAACACATTGGTAAAATCTTATTTCCTGTTGGTCCAGTGTTTGTTAATGTAAACGTTACCCAATAAAGGAATATATTATGTACATGTATCTGGATCAAGGCAAAAGCAAATAGTGAGGATTAAAACCCAAGGACTAACCCACAGGTACTTGACACATACATCTAGATATATTAACCCCCCCCCCCCCCCTCCTTTAAATTTTTTTTTAATTTTTTTTAATTTTTTTTTTACTATACTTCTCGTATTATAGATACTATAATAGAAGTATAGGGGGGTTAATAGATCTAGATGTATGTGTCAAGTACCTGTGGACTAACCCAAGTCCTTAGGACCGGATCTTTTCTGTTTGCTACTATGAAAGATGTACATAAATGGGTTAATAGTAATCACTTGCCATTGTGTAAATAATTGCTAGGGGAAGGGCCGTAACTAATGTTTTTGGAACTTGTGGCCCAACCCCATTTCCATGTTGAAATTTTGGAAATAAAATATGTTTAAACTGAAAAAGCCATTTTCATCAACTGAACTATGCTTACCCATAGTTCGGAGCTGGCCGATGGTTGACGAGAATCGCCGATCGCTCTCCGTAGAGTATCGATATTGACCGACATTAACCGATCTCATTAGAGGTAGTTCCCATAAAACCCCATACATATTGAGAGGAAATGTGTTATTGTTTTATTCGAAATTGTACACAAGCGCAATTCAATGAAATAAAGAAATTGACAGTTTGAAGCCTGATCAGACGCCGACTTACTCGGCCGCCGATTAAGTCCAAAACTATTTGATTTAAAGTTGTTTTTTTTTTAACAAAATATTAACATAACTTGTATGTGTGGGAGAACTATTATGGAAGTTCAGTAACCTTTAGGTTATAGTTTAGATCAGCTTGGTCCTGTTCGAGGTCATTAACATTTCCTCTAAGACTACAGTGCTCCCTCTCTACAACGACATCCAATGGGAGACAAAGAGCGTGTGTTGTTCAGAGGGAGTCGTTAAAGGGAGGAAAAATTAAGACTTGGCTTACATTTGTAAACAGCTTGAATCCAGATCAGACGCCGCGTAACGCGGCGTCTGATCTGGATTCAAGCTGTTTGTCACTCATTATTATATTTCCTCTGTAAAAATGTCGACGTATATATGTGCCATTGAGAAAAACAGCAGACGACAATTTTAAGCAGACGATATTGCAGAAGTAAAAGCGTAAGACATAATTGTCCTGTTTAGGGAACTGCGGCAAGGGTCATTGTAAGGAAGGAGTCGTTGTTGGGAGGGCCGTTGTAGGGAGGGAACTCTGTATCACAAATTAATACGGTATGTATGTTACATTGCAATCATGCTATAAAACATGCGGATTCAAGGTGTTTATGACGAGTTATTACATATAGAAAGATGGGAAATAATTAACAAGAGCTGTCTGAGTTGCTTTCATCATACATTAACTCCAAAATGTATGCCTTTACTGCTATAAGTTGCAACATGTATACACTGAAAAGAAAAACGTTATTTTTTCCCGTTTAAACGCAAACGAAACGCAAACACTTGCATTAAAATGGGTAAAATTACACCTTTTTGACAATTTTGACGACTCATTTTGAATTGAGTGGCAAACAGTTTGGAGCCTGATCAGACGCTGGGTTCCCCGATGTCTGTTCTGGCTCAAAACTGATTGCAATGATAATAGTTTTGGCGTTAACGCGTTTAGTGGGAAAGAATAACGTTTTCTCCACTGTATGTAGGCGTACACGGACACTTATGAATATGAAGAAAAATATAATGGCGTCCTTATGTGCTTCTGTGGAGAAAAAGGTATAATGCTCGTACAGCACCCCTTCTCTACAACAACGCCCAATGGGAGACAAAGATTGCGTGGGCTGTACGGAGGGAATCGTTATAGGGAGGGAAATTGGCTTACATTTGCAAACAGCTTGAATCCAGACCAGACGCCGCGTTATGCGGCGTCTGATGTTGATTCAATCTGTTTGTCACTAGTCATTATGTTTTATGTTAAATGTACAGTATGTAACTTTGAGAAAAACAGCAAACAAGTTTAAGTAGACGATATTGCACCAGTTAGACCGTTAGACATAAACTGTCTTGTTAGGGGCAGAGCGAAAAGCATCGTTGTAGGAAGGAAACACTGTATATAGGCGTACACTGGCACTTATAATTATGAAGGAAAATATAATGGCGTCCTTATGTGCTTCTATGGAGAAAAGGGTATAATGCTCGTAATATATGAAGACCGTTATATGTCATTTGATAAATAGAGAATGACCCTTTAAATGGGTTTATTAACTTTATTTACAGTATTGATTTTTTTTATTACAGTCACAAAACCCATTTAACAATTTAAACGTAATTTACATCTTGAAAGAGGATCTTTCAATCTACATTTGTATGCTGTACCGTTGTAAATTTAAATACACTCAACCAAGTTGTAATGCGAACATATAACATGGAAAAACATGGAATCAATCGGACCATTTCAATGACGCTCTGATAACTCTTTCGCTGCCAAATTTATCGTGAGAGTTTTACCCCTTCACCGTATCATTGTCGTCTGCTTCAATTTTGTTGTTTGCAATATCGTTTCAAAGAAAGTTCAATGAAGTATGATTTAAAACATCAATACGAGTGTCAAACAGTTTGGATCCTGTTCAGACGCCGCGTTCAGCGGCGTCTAATCGGGCTCCAAACTGTTTGCAAAGTCGCCTGATGGCGCCATTGGCAGTGAAAGAGCTTAACTCTTTCCTCCCTGAAACTTTAAATGGACAATTCCAGTGTCCATTTTAGTCTAGTCAATTTCTGACTTTTAAGGGTTGTTTTTGTGAGTGTTTGGCATTTTGACAAACAGTGAAGACCCTGATCAGAGGGCTCCGAAAGGAGCCCTCTGATCAGGGTCTTCACTGTTTGCATAGGACAAGTGTACTATTCACATGTACACTGTTTGAAAAGCACGCCTATATGCGGGACCAGGGTTCAAAGAGCTTAATGTCGAAGCAATCTTTTTCGTTAAAAAACAATGTTTGACCTGGTTGACACGATAGTTTCTTTTGATATTCAACTTATTTATTCCTAACATCCTAGATGGACAATTCCAGTTTCCAATTAAATGTAGTCCATTTTTTACTATTTAGGGCATAGGTGGTTCTCTCGAAAAAAAAATTGTTCTCGAAAAAAAAAATTGTACCCTTACTCTATTTATAAATAGATAGACTCTAGTATGTATATTACCAACTCGAGAGAACCACCTATGATTTAGGGTGGGTTATTTTACAAATTGCAAAATGACAAAACATACAGACCCTGCTCAGGGAACATCTTTAGAAGCCTTTGATCTGGGTCTATATGTTTCAAAATGAAACGAAACTAAAAACTTAAACCAGGCACCCCTCAATGAAAATTTGAATGATCCAATATATAAACATGGAAGAATCCACTGGCCTAAATTGGTTAAACAACAGTCAGACATAATTATGCAGCATGTAAGTAATCTTTCAATGAAAAGGTACGGGTACCCTTATCCTTTTACTGGCAATGACGCCCAAAGACGCCTTTGCAAACATTTTGAATTCTGGTCAGACGTCCTGTAACGCGGCAGCTGATCAGGACCGAAACTGTTTGATACTTGCTTTGAAATCACATCAGTCATGCTTCCTTAACCCTTTCCCACATAGCATATCTCTAGTATTGAATATAGGTGTCCACTTAAAGCAGGTTGAAAGTAAAGCAGAATGCGCTTTAAGCGCATTCTGCTTTACTTTCAGCCTGCTTTAAGCTATCATCTGCTAGAATATAGAAAATATTTTGTATTATACATAGTTATGAATGTATAAATTGGAACTATTTTCTTTAGGGCAAGAATAAACTGAATGCGCTAAAAGGCGCTTCTATGGGGTAAAGGGTTAAATCCAACGTTGAAACGATATTGCAGCCAACAATATTGAAGCAAACGGTAATATGGTGGTGAAGGGGTAAAAACCTCACGATAAATTTGGCAATAAAAGGGTTAACACGTTCAACCCTAGTGACGATTATACTCGTCATTTATAAACATTTTACCTATAAAGAGTACAATTGTCCAATACAAACGGTGTAGACTCAGATCAGAGGGTTCTTGCAGGAGCCCTCTGGTCAGGGTCAGCACTGTTTGTCAATTTGCAATATATTGTATAAAACACCCCTAAATTGTCATAAATGGACTAAACCTAATTGGAAACTGGAAGTTTCCATTTAAAGATTCAGGGGTGAATGAGTTAAAGACAGATTGCAGGTTAGTGCACAAAAACATGTATAAAATAAATCCTATTTCATTTGTCCTGTCTTAAGTTGCCAATAACTAATACAGAATAACGGTCGAACATCAATCTCAATACACTTATGAAATAAAGAGGCACTTATTTTATTTATGATAAGTAAATACCACCAGTTACCTATTCCATTAACTGTCAATAGATTACATTTAATTGACGTAGTTCTAATCAATTCATCACATTATTAATTTCCCACCTACCCCTGCGATGTTTGTTAGCAGTATAGGTTGATTTAAACGAGGACCTACATTAATGACAATGCTAGTAAATGGTTGTCTGTTCCAGTGACAATACATATTGAAAACCAAATCATTTACAATTGGACACGCGACTTGTAGTGATTGTTCAAGGTATAGAACCGCTACAGAGTGGGATGGGGGCTATAACTTGCCCCGCATAAACGAAATTTAGCTCAAGATCGATTAATAAAAGAGAAGAATGTGGCAGTATTTTGAAAACGTTGGCGATTAATATTTATTCGAGTATGAAGCAGTTGAAGTCAGACCCCAATGTTGTAAAGCGTATAAGTTGAGTCTGAGATCGTTCCCAAGCATTTGATTGGTCAGATTTAAGCGTTCGCTCAAATCTGACTAATCAAATACTTGAGAACGACTCAGACTCAACCCAAACGGTTCAACACCTTGATTCCTAATCAGACTCGACGTCTGAACATGTTCCAAACTGTCTGCAACTAATTTTGACTCCACACGTGTTTGATGGGAAATAGTCAACACCGGCAGGCATGTTCCAGTTCGGTGCTTAATCCACTATTCCATAAGTACCCTTTCTAACGCATCTAATTATTTATACTCTGAGGTAAGTAGTCCCTAGCCCAGAATGCCTGGACATGAACTATATTAAAGTACCGTTTCTAGATGGGAGCTTAACGCTGGTTGAAAGTAAAGCAGAATGCTTTTTTTGAAGTATTCTGCTTTACTTTTAATGTACTTTAAGAGGGAAACTACATTGTGTTTTCAAAACAAGACTATCGAGTAAAGGGTTATATAACGAGACTGCCGAAAGCAGAATGGAACTTAAAACAGAAAGCTCCTGCAGGACCTACAGTGGAGAATCTGTTATTCTTTCCCGTTTAAACGCAAACGTACGCAAACGCAAAGCACTAAAACGTAGAAAAGAACAACTTTTGGACAATTCTGATAATTCTTGTTTATCTTGGTGGCAAACAGTTTGGAGCCTGATCAGACGCCGGGTTACCCGGCGTCTGATCTGGCTCCAAACTGTTTGCACTGCAAATAATAGTTTTAGCGTAAACGCGTTTATTGGGAAAGAATAACAAATTCTCCACTGTATCTGTTTTCTTTTTCTTTTCGTTTAACCCTTACCCATAGATACTCATTTCAACGTCTCTTATTTATTTCTCCGATGGTGAAAATAATTTATACACTCATGAATATGCACCAATATAAAGCTTTTCTATACCATAGAAAATGTAGCTTAAAACAGGCTAAACGTAAAGCAGAAGGCGAAATCTGCTTTACGTTCAACCTGCTTTAAGAGGTCATCTGTCTTCAAAACTATAGATATGATATGGAGTAATAGAGTTAAGATGCCATGTGACTTTTAAATTGTACAGCATCAACTAGATTCCGTTTGAGGGGTCATACTATCAGATCTAGACTTTATATAGTTGAAAAGGTCCATAACATTGTTCCATAATACAATTGTCTGTACATGTATTGTTAAACAAACACATAGAATTACATTTTGACAACGTGAATGGATGTGAAGTCAATATCTATATATAGAGAAACCAGATGACGCCCTAAAATTCACAGTTTCTATAGATTTAGAAACCAGTTGACGCCCTTAAGTTTAAAATAGTAATTTGCATTTCCTTTATAGGTCTGCTGCATGTAAATGTATAGGAATCAATATCAAATTGCAGCTTAACATAGTGTTGGTTTTATGTTGTTCTATGTGAGACAAAGTAGCTAAAACGTTTGATAGATTTAGATGTAAGAAAATACGGAAACCTATGACCATTAGAATTATTTTTACACATTATGGATCGTGTGTACGTTAGATTTCGTCATTGCATTACATGTATGCAATCTGATACTAATTAAGAAATTGGTATATTATGTTACTAAATTTCGATTATTTTGAACAAAATACGAAACCATATATCAGGGCTCCAGATAAGGGGTAATGAGTTAAACTTTTACATTCTGAATTTTCTGTTTTGTCTTATTTAAAGAATAATCAGTTTATGCTGATTTTGAGGGCTGTATTCAGAAAATATTTCAGTAAATGAAAGTAAAATGGTGCAGGCCATGAGCAGAACCAAGTTCTGAAACTTCAATTATATCAGATTGGCCAAGTTGCTTGTTTAACTCATTTAGGGCCGAGTTGTTCAATAAAGTATCTCTTTGTGTTTTCTGTATGATTTCATAATGGATACGTACTAGTGGCATTAAGACATTAAAGTCTTTGTAAATGCAGCCGATCATTTAATATGAAATAAAAAATAGAGCAGACTCCGATGAGACGCCGCAATTTTGCTAATGTCTACTTTTGTGGACAATACGCATTGATTGGTTAAGACTAAAATAACTTTGGTTCTATGAACAATTACTGTATACCGTATTTCCCAAGTTAACCTTTTCAATGCCGATGTCGCACATAGACGACGTTTCAAACAGTTTGGATCCTGACCAGAGGCCGCATAAAGGGTCGTCTGATCAGGGTCCAAACTATTTGACACTCGTATCGACATTTCTTAAGTCATATTTAACCTTAAATTGATATTGCAGACTAGATTATTGTAGGAAAAGACAATATAGCATTGAAGAGGTCAACACCTCGAGAATAATTTGGCGCCGAAAGAGAGAGTTTGTTACTATATTTAAAACAAGAGGCTGCACAAGTCAAGATGGTAATAAAATAGAAAGCTCATACAGACAATTTCTGTTTCATGTCAGTCCTGACACCATATCACCTTTCGTGGTCATTAAAGCAGCACTGCACCTTGCGAGTGTGACGGAAAAGGTTATTTATTTCCATCTAAACAAAACATAATGTAAAAAAATGTACAAAAAGACAAATTTGAATTTGAAAACAGCACTGATGATGAACTAAATTTATCTTAGTGTCAAACAGATTGGAACCTGTTCAGACGCCGAGTTACTCGGTGTCTGATCTGGATTCAAACTGGTTGCAACAGATACTCTTTTAAGAATACCAATACGTTTAGTTGGAACAGGTTAACATTTCAGCCCATTGTTTAAAGAGACTAAATCCACAGAATCAGCACTATAGTCAGAAATGACTGCTTTACAAATGGGTACATGTATCTATACTTACCTATTAGTTGAAACAGACAGGGTCCCAATTAAACCACTTTTATCTTTCCTTTACATGTACTCCATTTGTCTACTGACTATAACAAACGATGAAAACAAAACGTTCCCAAGGACTACGGACTCCGATCGGCAGTACAATTAAAACATCTATACCACCAGACAATTCAAAAACGTTTTAATTCAACGCACCACCGCCACTCTTATATAAATCTACCATTCAAAAGAATATCAATTAATAGTCTTATATACCGTTCGTTGCTTAATGCAGGATGAAAATAATGCAGAAAGCTCCTGTAGGAGTTTTCTGCATTATATTTATCCTGCATTAAGCAGCCACCTGTCTCCACAGACTCCTTACTATATTATTTATTGGTAGCTTAATTCAAGATTGGCTGTAGTATTTAGCCATGTTACGTTTTACCGTTGTCTAATTATCTAGCTGAGCTATCTAGGATCGGTGTAAACGATACCATTATTTTATTCACAGAGGTGGGTTCAATGATGGCAACAATTTTATTGAAACTATTCTATATCTGATGGTCGTCTCCATTGAATTGAACTTAACACTGACATCAAATGAGGGGTGTTAAAAAACACACGAACATTCTTACATATACAATATGCATTGTTTAATCAATCCCGTCATTCTTCGGCTTTAGAAATGCGTATTGGCTGTTAATAGATATAGGACGAAGATCGCTGAACGGTCACTGACGTCGGTTGGTCCAAAATGGTGGGATATGCAGACTCAAACGTTGTAGAAAATGAAATTGCTTTTATAAAACATAACCAAAACCAAACAAAAAACCTTACAACAAACAAACACCCCCAAAAATACAACAAGGGAACGCTCACCCCCGAACAAACAAAATTAAGACATGTTTCTATAATGACTAGTGTTTATATGTGTTCTTACTGACTTAAACACATATCTCCTGGTAGTTTATTTATGTAATACACTCTTTTTTTTTACACTAAAATGACACAGATAAGTTTATTTTTATATTTTCTAATGAAAATTCAATAAGCACTATTGCCAAATTATGGTTCTATTTTAAACAGACGTAGCTGTCTGCTATATACAAATGTGTAAACTGTGATATTTGATTTGTAGTGTAATTTGTATATTATAATGATGACTATGTCCGTTTTTATTGTAAATAATGTGGATTGTGGATACTAGTATTCTTATATTACCTATAGTTAATGTGTTCATTTTGACAACACTATGCTAGTCTCTTATAATTCATAACTGAATGGCATGGAACATTCACTTGTTTGTATAGTTATTATGCAAGTGTATATATAGTGTATCCATGATGAGACTTTAATAAAAGTTATATTCTACATAGTAGGATTATAATTTATGTAAAGCGCAACTCAGGATTAAATAAAAAGTTTTCTCAGATTATTAGTTACAGAAAATGTACGTGCATAAAAGGATCATAAATGTAAATGTAAACTTTAACTTAATAAATATATGAAACGCTCACGAATGAAGAAAAACTTTTTAAGGACACAGAAGGCTTATATCATTAATGTCCACGAGTTCATTTGTACAGTGAGTGTTAATTGATTATCATAAGTTTATGAAATATGAAAAACTTTGTGACCGCCCCTCTCGTAAATATTCAAGTCTTAAGAATTAATATGCATTTGTCAATAGCGGCAGGTCATAGGTGTTTGAAGCATTCATTTGGAAGTCTTTTGTAATCATTAACGCCATTATACATAACGGAGGAGAAATGCTGCTCATTAACGCTTTGCGCCCTAGCGGCGAACTCATGATTATCTTTGCAAACAGTTTGTATCCAGATGAGACGCCGCATTATGCGGCGTCTTATCTGGATCCAAACTGTTTGTCACTCTGATACTGTTTTGAAAAAAAAAAATATTCGTAAATGTTAATTTTAAAAACTGTAGCAGAAGACAGTTGTTGCAGACGAAATAAATACCCGGCATGCAAAGAATTAATAATGAACTGTATAAATGCTTACACGCGTACGGACGTATTGAATCTTTATGCTGCAAGATAAATATCGAACCATAACTATACGTATAGCGGTTTATTATATATTTTTCAAACAGTTTGGGCCCTGATTAGGCTTCGAGTTACTCGGCGTCTGGTCCAGCACCAAACTGTTTTTCTCATACACAAAGGCATTTAATTTACAAAACGAAAACAGACGAAAAGTTCAAGCAGGTGAAATTGAAAGACGAATAATGGCTAAACTTTTATTAAAAATTCTTTTTGACCCAGAGTAAACAACGGAAGTAAATATTCGTACAATCAATGTCGGAATTGTAAATACATGTCTGAATATACATAATTATATCATTATATAAACTTGAGTCTTACTAGTTTTGAAAAGACGACAGTCAGTAGAATAAAGCTCAATAGAATCTACTTATGATATCTTCATCATCGTTGTACATAAATATTTATTCATCTTTACTCAAAGACAAATGTTAAACCTTATCGTACTAAGCACGACTTTGCTAACATTAGCAAACAGTTGGATCCAGATCAGACGCCGCGTAGCGCGGTGTCTGATCTGGTTCCAAACTGTTGTCACTCGCATTCAACTTATCTCCAGTAAAACAAAAGTTTTTTTTTTCGCAGACGATATATTTGAAGCAGACGACAATTTAGCACAATAAGGGTCGACCCGAATCTCATCGAATTACCGGCTGCTTTAAAATTGTGATCTACAAGAAAGCATCAAATTCATTATAACTTATTCCGTATGTCTCAAGACACCAATACGTGTGTAAACAGTTTGGAGCCTGATCAGACGCCGATTTACTCGGCATCTTATCTTGTAAATTGATATACAGTAAAACCTCGCTATTACGACCACTAAAACGAAGGCTAATTGAGTGTATAATAGACAGGTGACAGCTTAAAGCAAGGTTACAGTGAAACAGAAAGCTCCTATAGGAGCTTTCTGTTTCACTGTCACCTTGCTTTAAGCGGTCACCTATCGTAAACACCCTAATAATTAACATAATTTAGTGGTCGTAATAGCGAGTTTTTACTGTACACTGTTTTCCTTTGACCAACATGTCGTGTTAAGGTTTAAATGGTTTTGGTACATAAAAAAGTGTTTTATTCTCAACAACTATTGACTATGACAAAGTAGAAGACGTTATTTAAGAAAAAATAAATTCATACCAGTGTTGTATCGTGCAATAAAACACGGGTAGGAGTTGAGATGCGTAGTAATTAAGTAAACCCGTGTATGCTTAAACAACTACAGTGCTCCCTCCCTATAGCGACTCCTTCCTAACAACAATGCATGCTTTCCGCTGTTCCCCAAACAAGGCAATTATAAAAATGGGTTTCGTTTATGTAACAACTCCCTCCGAACAACACATACAACATCTTGTTGTTGTAGAGAGGGAGAACTGTATTTCCATTACTACAGTTTGGCGCCTGATCAGATGCCGGTTAACCCGACGTCTGATCAGGCTCCAAACAGTTTGCCACACAGATTAAGATAAATCGTAAGACACATGCAATTTGATGCATTTTATTGAATTGCGTTTAGGTTTTGTTTATGTTTAAACCGGAAATAATAGCGTCTTCTCTGTACTGTATAACTTAACCCTTAGCCCGCCAAATAAATTGTCGTCTGCTATATTTCTCGTCTGCTTCAAGTGTCAAAGTGCTTCAAAGTTGCTCAAAATTGCTGAAAATGTTGTCAGAGTGTCAAACAGCTTGGATCCGGGTGAGACGCCGAGTTACTCGGCGTCTCATCCGGATCCAAGCTTTTTGCATATGGAGCTATAGTCGTGAGTGGCAGGCTAAGGGTTAAACTAACTAATGTCAATCTACGAAACTTATGGCCTGCAGCAATTCTTAAAGTCGACTCAAAAGCAGTTTCCTTCACAAAATTTCATCAGTGTCAACCAGTTTGGATACAGATCAGACCTCCTACGTCTAATCTTGATCAGAACTGTTTGAAACTTTCTAAATTGCTTTCAATGATTTAAATGAATTCGGATAGAAGGTCAACTCATTAACCCCTGAACATTCAAATGGACACTTCCAGTTTCCAATCAAGTGAAGTCCCTACTTTAACATTCAGGTTTACCTATACAGTGCTCCCTCTCTACAACGACACCAAATAAGGGACACCTACAGTGGAGAAAACGTTATTCTTTCCTAATAAACGCGTTTACGCTAAAACTATTATTTTCATTGCAAACAGTTTGGAGCAGATAAGACACCACCTATTTGACGCGTTATTTAATTGTTCAAATTTTAGTCAGCTTTATTGTAGATGAATATCAGTCGCCTATACATTAGCATTTGTTTTACAAGACTTGCATCGTGAACAATGGAACTAGCCAGGCAAATGTTTAAAACATTCAATACTAAAGCCACGAGCATACTTGTCATTACCAAACAGTGTGCATGTAAAATAATACACTTGTCCTATACAAATAGTGTAGACCGTCCTAGATCAGCGGGCTCATATAGACGTTATCTGATCAAGGTCTACATTATTTGTCAAGTTGCACTGTATTCGAAAATTCAACTCTAAATATTCAAAATGACCCAGACTTAATTGGAACTAGATTTGTCTATTTGATGTCTCAAGGAAAGGGGGAATTGAATCGGTTAATAAGTGTGTATTTTAATTTATTATGTACTTATGTCATTACGCATGGTACTGAAGGTAAATAAGGAAATTAATAGAAGCAGTGGACGAGGTAATGCCTTGTTGACCGGGCCGGGTGGAAATATGCGGTAAAACGCAACCTAGTGATGACCCGTAGCCCCCGAGACCGTCCTACATGGCAGCGGTTCTTGGGGCTTGAGAAACGTTATCTTGTTATTTTGACCCTCTCTGCCAAGAACTTAAAGGAATGCAGACCGGTGCTTTTGATCTTATACACTGCTTGCAACTCGTAACAGTTGAGAAAATGTTTTTCTTTCCCGTTTAAACGCAAACGAAACACAAACGCATATCGCTAAAATGAAGGAAATAACCATTTTGTAACATTTCTAATTATTGATTTTTTTTATCTGAGTGGCAAACAGCTTGGAGCCTGATCGGACGCCGGGTTACCCGGCGTCTGATCTGGCTCCAAACTGTTTGCAATGGAAATAATAGTTTTCTCCACTGTACATGTAGCTGGAATACTATATTATTACTTTCTATTTGGCCTAATCTGAAGGTATTATCTTATCCGTGCCGATAGAGATAACGAAGAAAGCTCTCTGAGAGGCTTTTTACATTACCTCCATATGAGTCACGAGGATAACGTGCAGGCAAAACAATACATTTAGATTTAATTTTTTTGTCATTATGTTATAATTTTATTGATTATAAAGACTTAAACAAATTAAATACCAACCCAAACCCAAAATACGACATGTTGTCAATGTACAAAGCTACAGGAATAGTTTTTGTACATATTTGTTTTTCATACAGATTTGTAAATATGTTTTTGTTATACTTCTTCTTTTTCTCATTTTCTGTCTTTAACTGTTTCTTTCTCTCTCTCAAGCATCCCAGACGTAGGTACGTGCTGTTAAACAGACCCATTGGAGATTCTAACACATTGATTGTAATAGTGTTTCCACACAGGTAGTGATTTAAATTCCTGGAGAATCTCCATCGGTCTATTTAACAACAGGTCCTGTCGCTTCCAAAAATATTTGAACTTCCAAGCAACACTACACTTTTCTATATTTAAAATATTACTGTGGTGTTCAATTTATATACTCTCATGTTTATCCAGTCTATTTATAGGTTTAATAAGTATCACCCAAAACCTACAATTCACTTTATTGTTGATATTACTCATGTTACAAGATGGGGATATAGAAACTAATACTGGTCCTTTTAATTTTAGTCACTGTTTATCCATAGTCCACTGCAATATCAGGAGTGTTAGAAACAAATTGGACTTCATAAAAGATACGTTTTTAGACTTTGATATTCTCTGTTTTACTGAAACACATTTGGATGGTACTGTATTTAACGAAAATTTAAAACTCTCAGATAAATTCGCACAACCTTATAGAAGGGATAGAACAAACCACGGCGGTGGGCTACTTGTATATCTTTCTAATGAACTGGTTCACTCACGGCTTATAGACCTTGAAGTTTTTTGTGATGAATCAATTTGGGTTAAAGTTAACTTAAAAGGCGAATCCTATTTAATAGGGCTATTTTACAGTCCAAAAACATCGGATGTAATCTTTTTTAATAATCTTAATAGAAATATAGAAAAAGCTCTAGACATTTCGAAAAATATTGTTATACTAGGTGATCTTAACGAAAACCTTATTAATAATCCATCAAATAACTTACAACACATTATATTGTGTAATAACCTCATTGAAACTGTAAATCAGCCGACAAGAAATAATGCCTTACTTGACCCAATACTTATACCTAGTGATATGAACGTTTTCGATTCAGGGACAATTGCCACTCCTTGTCATATTAGTGACCATAAAGCAACCTTTATCCATCTGCCTTTCTTATATGAATTGAATTCTTCTTACAAAAGATTAGTTTGGCTTTATAATAGAGCCGATTTTGATACTTAAAACCATAATATTGCTAGTTACAACTGGAACTGTTTGAAAAATGGATCAGTAAGTGAGGCCTGTGACCAATTCACGTCAATTTTTATGGGATTTGTAAAGCAATACATTCCGTCTAAAATGGTAACGGTGAGACCTAACGACAAACCCTGGTACGATTCTTTAATACGTAGTGTTTCAAGATCTAGAGATAGACTTAAAGCCATAGCAGTTAAATCTAACAAAGCTTCTGACTGGTTGAAATATAAAAAGTTAAGAAACAAAGCTAATAACCTGAAAAAAAATGCAAAAGAAATGTTTTATAGCAATCTGGATGCATCTCTTTCTGAACTAAACCTAAACGATAAAAGAGGATTCTGGAAAATTATACGTCACTTTGTTAAAAACAAAGATTCCTCTGCGTCATTGCCACCATTATGTACAGCCTTACCTGATGGCACTCTAAATTTTTCTATTTCAATGCAAGATAAGGCAGATTGTTTAAATAATTATTTTTCTTCAATCTCCAATATTAATGATGATAACGAGGTATTTAATAACCTTATCACCAAAACTAACCAATCTTTGAATAATATAAATGTTAATGAAACTGAAGTCCAAGATATTTTGTCAGGACTAAATGTAAATAAAGCAAGTGGTCCAGATTTGATAAGCCATAAAATGTTAAAAGGATCGTCAATGACTGTTTCTAAGCCACTAGCAATTTTATTTAACCGATCTTTAAATGAACACTCATTTCCTGATTCATGGAAACTTGCTTTTGTTACACCCATATTTAAAAAGGGTGATCCATCAACACCTTCAAATTACAGACCCGTTTCTCTTTTAAGTTGCTGTGGAAAAGTGTTAGAGAGAATCGTCTTTAAATATATATATAATTTTCTTTTAGACTGTAACTTGCTATACAAATATCAGTCCGGTTTTTTACCAAACCACTCAACAACTTATCAGCTAATTGATATTTATCATCACATCTGTGAAGCCATCGACAATAAACAATATGCATGTATGGTATTTTGTGATATTTCGAAGGCGTTCGACAGAGTTTGGCATAAGGGTCTTATTTTTAAACTAAGAGAAAATGGTATTGGGGGGAATGTTTTAAACTGGTTAACAAACTACTTAAGTGGTAGAAAACAAACAGTTGTTCTACAGTCTACAAAATCCAAATTAAACTCTACAAATGCAGGCGTACCTCAGGGCTCAGTCTTAGGACCTCTTCTATTCTTAGTCTATGTGAATGATATAGCCGATAAATTGTTAAGCCTGACCAGATTATATGCTGATGATAGCTCTTTGTTTTATTCTACAGCGTCTATTGAAGATATGGAAGGGATTATAAATCACGATTTACGTTGTATTTCATCTTGGGCTAAGCAATGGCTAGTAGCTTTTAACCCCAATAAAACCGAGGCAATGTTTTTCTGTTTAAAAAATTATGATCATTCACCTAACTTGATATTTGAAAATACCAATATAGACTTTGTCGAAAACCACAAGCATTTGGGTTTGACAATCAATAACAAAGGTAAATGGAATACACATATTGATAATATTTTAAGTTCTGCATGGAAAGTTGTTGGTATAATGAGAAAATTGAAATTTGTTTTAAATAGGCAAGCATTAAATCAAATATATTTATCTTATATAAGACCAGTTCTTGAATACTCATCAATAGTTTGGGACGGGTG
Source organism: Gari tellinella (assembly GCA_922989275.2). NCBI lineage: Eukaryota > Metazoa > Mollusca > Bivalvia > Cardiida > Psammobiidae > Gari > Gari tellinella. The sequence goes on from OV277859.1 coordinate 87,869,932, forward strand.
CTCAATTAGCTGCTCAACTTCGCTTGACCTATTGCAAAATGAAGCTGCACGAATTGTCACAGGCCTCACAAGATCTGTTTCTCTAGAAAATCTATACAATGAATGTGGATGGGAATCACTGTCAGTCAGGCGTAATAACCAAAAATTGTGTTTTATGTACAAAGCCTTTAACAATAGTGTCCCGTCTTATATCACAGACTTACTACCGTCGCAAAGAAATATGTCAAATTACCCACTAAGGGATAGTGAAAATTTTACTTTACCTTTTACAAGGACTAGTTTATTTAAAAAATCTTGTATTCCATCGTCAATAGTAATCTGGAACTCTTTAGACACCAGTATCCGAAATATTTCTACTTTTTCATCCTTTAAAGCAAGGATTTGCGCAAATCCAAACAAGATAAATGTAAAACATCGTTATTTTCATGGTAAACGCTATCTAGCTGTCTTACATGCAAGGTTACGTAATAATTGCAGTGATCTAAATAATGATCTCTTTAATAATCATATTGCTATAAATCCTTATTGTTCATGTTTTAATGTGGTTGAAAATAGCGATCATTATTTTTTCCACTGTACAAAATATAGAGAACAAAGACAGCTCTTGTTGCAGAAAACCAGAATTTTCCAACCTTTAAGCTGTGAACTTTTTTTATATGGAAATGATCAATTGTCTTACAACGATAACTTGGTGATTTTCGAAGCAGTGCACTATTTTATTAAAACAAGTGGCCGGTTCAAATATACATAGAAAACAACCTTTGGTCTCTGAACGAGCCAACGGTTCCTTAAATACTATGTTTGGATGCTCTCTCTCTCTCTCTTTTCTCTCTCTTTCTATCTATCTCTCTTTCTCATTCATTTACACTTTCTATCTCTCCCACTCTCGATATGCAGCAATTATATTATCATTCAGAATTAAAATATAAGGTCTAAATATTACAAATGCGTGGCTTGACCATGACCTTCAAATTCAAATACTATATTATGATCTTATAATTTACAAACGAGTCTTGGTGCTCAGTTTATACATGCGAAATACAGTAGTTTAATGGTTTATTGGTACAAAAGGCGGGTGGCGGCTGAATGCAAGACAATGGTAATGCAGTTGTTAGTCTGTATTACTTTTGCTTTGCGGTTAGCAGTTACCTTCACAAGTACATGCAACATGTTCACAAAGCACTATTTTGCCTTTCATACCTTCTGTTTGCTGCATTTCCTACCTATATTGCAAATTTTGTTTTGTTTATATATTTATGTTAACAATGTCATTATTGTCCATTCTTTGTGTTATCAAACATTAGGGGGAGGGCTGTAACTAAGTGGTGAGCACTTGTAGCCCGACCCCATTTCTGTAAATATTCGAAATAAAATATGTTTAAACTTAAACTATCGCCTTCCTGAAATCATCCCTCAACATCATCTCATTTCATCATTCATCTGCGCTACTTGACTGATTCAGTGTCGCAGTACCGTAAAACCCTACTCATCCAATTTTGAGGTTAAAACCTCGTATTCAGTGGATTGTTTTACTAATATTTTCGCACAATATAGACGCAAATGAATTAAATAAAAATAATTATACATGTATTTTCAATTTTTTATTACTTAACAATTTAGACTATTACATCGCGGTCTACAGCGTTTAACACCCATTATATCAGAACAGGCAGTGTATACCCAGGTCAGATGTGTTTGTAATTGGATAGTATCCCAGCCTGAATACAAATATTAACATTATTATTATTATTTTATTTATGCTTTTCGGTGGATTACCACGATATCACCAATCGCTTTTATTATGAATTTTCCCCGTAGGGCTCCCCAAGAATCGTAGTCAATCGTGTCTTATCGTTAAATTCCGGCAGTCCGATTTGTCGCGAACTACTCACCGGAAGAGCACGAATCCAAACTCGGGAGCAACGAAGTCATTCGGATGACGTCATTATACCGCCAACTGTCACGCACATGTGTTCGACATAAAACGTGGGGCTCAACACGGGATAAATAATGTACGTTCGCTTTCAATTTTAAACAATTTCGTTTAAAAAGTGGCTTAAAAGCATAAATAAATAGAACAACTGTGTTTTTTCAGTGTAAGATCGAATTTAATCCATTTCGTGAACATCAGACTGTTATATTTTCACTCGTGGCTTCGCCACTCGTGAAAATATAACGTCTGATGTTCACTCAATGGATTAAATTTCGATCTTACACTGAAAAAAACAGTTATCCTCTATATTATTATTATTATACCAGATTTATATAGCGCTCTTTTCACACAGGGATTGTGCGTTCAAAAGCGCTTTACATGAAATAACATATATGTACCTACAAATCTAGAAAAGACAAAATAACTACAATTAGATCTGAAATAAAACATGAATAACATATAAAAGACAGTCCCCCAAAGCGGCGATCACATTACCCCCATCAATCAGCAATGAACCGACCGACTAAGTATTGCCGACTGATATAAATAATGGTAGAGCGCCAAAAGCAGGCCATCGACAAAACACAAATAACTATAATTAGATCTAAAATAAACATGAATAAACATACAAAAGACAGCCCCCAAATGGCGATCACACTACCCCCATCAATCAGCAATGAACAAACCGGCTAAAGATTGCCGACCAATAGAAATAATACCAGAGCGCCCAATGCAGGCCATCTAATGTAACATAACTAGGAAAAATAGCATGCGACCAGGACTAAAAACTCTATAGAAGATCAATAACATGATTAAAAATGGTGAAAGCTGTCCAAGAATTGTACCACAGACCCCGCCAGCTGGTTTCAAAAGAGATCAGAGTTGTATCCCTACCATCAAAGATCCACCAGACAGGCATTGGTCAACGGTACAACCCCAGAACTAAATATTAGACCCATAACATATACAGAATGAACACAGCCCTAGGGTAGCAGTCATCTACCTTCTCCACCCCAAACCCGCGGGACCTACATGTTCCATGGCTGAAATTACACCCTTACTTTATAAAACATCAAGATAAGAAGCTGTCCCTGAATTATACCGCAAACCCCAAGCCAGTCGGTTTCAAAGAGATCAGGGGCAATCCCTACCATCAAGATCCACCAACAGGCACGGGCAAACGGTACAATTCCAGAACTCCCATTTAGACCCACAATATCTACAGCAAGAACATAGCCCGGAGGTAGCAGTCATCCATTTCCTGATGTGTTCTAATATTAAATATTAAAGAAGTGTGTTTTCAGACGTTTTTTGAAGACTTCAACTGAGCTCGCATCTCTGATGTCTGATGGTAGAGAGTTCCAGAGCTTTGGGGCTGCATGCATGAAACGTCTATCTTCAAACTTCACCGAACGACTTCTCGGCACAACCAGTGATACTGATTTACTCGCAGACCGCAACTCTCTTCGATGTCTATACACGTACAGCATACTAACAATGTACCTTGGAGAATCATTGCACATGATAAATACGAAAGAAGACTCAAGCAGGAAACGCAACACAAACAATACACCCATCTCTAAAGCAGAACACACACAGCCATACCATAACAAACACACACACACACACACACAACCACACACACACACGCAATACCATTCCTTCATCCACACACTAAATAGAAAACAACACGCAAGACAAACATAAAGCTAAGTGAACATAGGAGCCCGCCTTGGTACGGTCAGTAGCAATCAATAATCAATTATAAATTAATTAATTATTAACAACCACTGGGGGGTTAAACCTGGGTTTAGGGGCGCCCAACCTCACACTTATCTCCTATATTCACCTATAAAGACGAACAGTGTACATAAAATATAAACCCTGTTCCACAACCTTACAATAAAAAAGACCGCCAGCACAGTAAGTAAATACATGTAAAACATCCAACAAAATTCTCTGACAGGATTATTAGTAACACGGGAAAGAATTAAACATTCAAGCCCGTGTTAACTTTGTATGTGAGTGTCAGAATTTTGAATTCAACTCTGTGTTGAACTGGAAGCCAGTGAAGCTCCTTCAAGACTGGAGTGATGTGATTTTACCGAGGAGTCCTGGTAATGATGCGGGCTGCTGTATTTTGCACACGCTGTAGTTTTCGTAGTGAGTTTTTCGGGAATCCCAAACAGCAGTGAGTTGCAGTAGTCAATTTTTGAAGTGACCAGAGAATTGACCAAAGTCTTTGTAGCTTCTGGAGAAAGGTACTGTCTTATGTGACCTATTTGCCGCAGCTGTGCGTAGCTAGACCTGCACACGGTGTTAATGTGCTGTGTCATATCCATTTGGGAATCAAATCTCGCACCAAGGTTGTTCACACATAATGACGGTTTGATTTTAGAGTTTCCCACTTGAACATGAAAATCTCCAGGAACGTTAACCTTTTTTGAGTGAAACAGTATGACCTCAGTTTTGTCAGTGTTCAGCTTCAACATATTCTGGTGCATCCATGAGACTATGTCTTTTAGACACCCTTCGACTTTTGAAAGGGCTTCTTGTTGACTAGATGTGTCTTTATGCTTAAATGACAAGTATAACTGTGAATCATCTGCATAGAAATGGTGATCCAGATCATGATTTCTGCAAATTGAGCCGACAGGTTTTGTGTACAAGGTGTAGTTTTTGGGTCACAAGACTGAACCCTGTGGCACACTATATTTCATTTGAACTGGGGCAGATAATTCTCCATCTACTGCGACTGTTTGGTAACGGTCATTCAGGTATGATGTCATCCACTTTAGTGAGTTTCCAATGATTTTGAAGTATTTTTCAAGGCGATTGAGTAATGTTTCATCATCAATTGTGTCGAAGGCGGCTGATAGGTCAAGCATCACCAGCATTGTGATTTAATTCTTATCAAGATATTGCAATATGTCATTTTGAACTTTAACAAGAGCAGTTTCTGTAGAGTGATGCTTACGATATGCTGACTGATGCTGTTCATGCAGATTGTTTGTGGCCAAATGAGACTCAATTCGTCTGTCTACAACTTTTTCTAATACTTTGGAGAGAAATTGCAAAAAAAAAATTGATACAGGCCTGTAGTTCTTAAGATCATTTGTATCGAGATCAGGTTTCTTCAAAAGAGGTCTTACCTGCGACTTTTTGAATTTCAATTTAACATACTGTGCAAAAAGTCCGAGAGTTCTTCTGCAGTGTTTTCACAGACGAGAATACAGATTGTGTACCTGATCTTAGTGACAGATGCAGTAACATTGAGTTATCTAACATAGACATTACAGAAGACATTATTGAGAAGTATCTGAAAAAACTAAAGGTCAGTAAATCATCAGGACCAGACGGACTGTACCCAAGAGTTCTCAAAGAGATTTCGACTTGTATCATCAAGCCTCTCAAGATCATCTTTACCAAATCAATAGAATCAGGGGAATTACCGAGTCAGTGGAAACAGGGTCATGTAACGCCCATCTTCAAAAAGGGAGATAGGAGTGAGCCAGGAAATTACCGACCAGTAAGCTTGACTGCAGTTCTATGCAAAGTGATGGAAGGGATAATTAGAGAACACATCATGAAACATATGAAAGACAATAACCTGTTCTGCGATGAGCAACACGGATTCGTCCCAAAGAGATCCTGTATGACCCAGCTCATCACATGTCTTGACGAGTGGACAGAAGTACTTGACCAAGGTGACCCAGTTGATGCCATATACCTTGACTTCAAAAAAGCTTTCGACACAGTGCCGCACAAGAGACTTATTAATAGGCTGCAGAGTTATGGCATAAAAGGTGAAGTGAAGTCTTGGATAACAAACTTCCTACAAGATCGAACTCAGCGAGTATCAGTGAACGGGCAATTGTCGAATTTGGCCAAGGTCACCAGCGGAATACCACAAGGAAGTGTGCTCGGGCCTGTACTGTTTGTAATTTTCATTAACGACCTGCCAGATGCTTTTAGCAGCGTTGTACGTATCTTTGCTGACGACACCAAGATGTACGGCAAGGCCACTACAGTTGAGGACAGACAAGCAGTGCAGGCAGACATCGACAGACTTTCAAGATGGTCAGAGGACTGGCAATTAAGCTTCAATACAAATAAGTGCTGTGTAATGCACCTGGGCCACAACAACCCCAAAGAAATGTACCACATGAAAGACAAGACAGGAGAGCAGAGCGACCTTAATGAATCAGAGATAGAGAAAGACTTGGGCGTATTTGTTGACAACAAACTCTCATTCCACCAACATGTCAGTGAATCAGTGAAGAAAGCAAACCGTATATTAGGACTGATCAAAAGAACATTTGCCAGCAGAGACAAGATAGTCATTAAGAAACTATTCACTACCATGGTCAGGCCAATACTAGAATACGGGCAATTGTCGAATTTGGCCAAGGTCACCAGCGGAATACCACAAGGAAGTGTGCTCGGGCCTGTACTGTTTGTAATTTTCATTAACGACCTGCCAGATGCTTTTAGCAGCGTTGTACGTATCTTTGCTGACGACACCAAGATGTACGGCAAGGCCACTACAGTTGAGGACAGACAAGCAGTGCAGGCAGACATCGACAGACTTTCAAGATGGTCAGAGGACTGGCAATTAAGCTTCAATACAAATAAGTGCTGTGTAATGCACCTGGGCCACAACAACCCCAAAGAAATGTACCACATGAAAGACAAGACAGGAGAGCAGAGCGACCTTAATGAATCAGAGATAGAGAAAGACTTGGGCGTATTTGTTGACAACAAACTCTCATTCCACCAACATGTCAGTGAATCAGTGAAGAAAGCAAACCGTATATTAGGACTGATCAAAAGAACATTTGCCAGCAGAGACAAGATAGTCATTAAGAAACTATTCACTACCATGGTCAGGCCAATACTAGAATACGGAAATGCACCAAGGATCCATCAGTTCGCTGGCGACATGGATAAAGTAGAGAATGTGCAACGCAGAGCCACCAAACTATGCTGTTCATTAAGGGACCAACCATACGAAGACAGGCTAAGGTCGATGAAATTACCATCAATGTACTACAGACGCAACAGAGGTGATATGATACAAGTCTACAAAATCCTTACGGGCAAAGACGAAGTTGACCAGGAAAGAGTTCTACCACTGAACAACGCAAACAGGACAAGGGACCATAACTTGAAACTCGCCAAGAAACAGGGTAGATTAAATATCAGGAAGAATTCATTTGGACTACGTGTTGTCAATAGTTGGAATGCCTTACCAGACTGGGTTGTGAATGCCATAGACATGAATGATTTTAAGAGCAAACTAGATAGACACTGGGTTCACAAACAGTACATGGTCCGACCAACGCATGCGCCAGAACATTTGATAAGAAGATATTGCTTGGAGCGGGAGTTACAGGCACATGCCTTTTTCCCGAAGAAGAGGTATAAAGGTATAAAGGTATATATTACAATCGGAGCATCTTGGATACAATAGATCGCTTTAATGCAGTATTGAAAAACTGCAGGCTGCAATATATTTTATCATGCATTAAGCAGGCACTAGTATTCGCATATCTCCATTCAATCGTGATATATGGTCGCTAAATAAAAGATTGGTTTTAGCGAGTTTACCATGTTACAAGTTCAAGGTTATAATTATGCATTCCGATAAAGTTTTGAGATTATTTTGTGGCAATGTACGTGCACAGTGGAGAAGTCGTTATTCTTTCCCAATAAACTCGTTTACGCTAAAAAAGTTACTTCTAGTTCAAACAGTTTGGAACCAGACCGACGTTTGTTAATTCTCCAAATCGTTTGCCAATTAGATTAAAATAAATAGTCAGAATTGTCCAACAAGGTGTCATTTTCTAAGTATTATTGCAATTCATCTTGCCTTTCGTTTGCGTTTAAACGGGAAAAGAATAAGATCTTCGCCACTGTATCTACTTACATGTATACTCGGTTTAGACACCTTGATTTTCTACACACACGGGTTATTTGATTAAGGCTCAAAAAGCAATTAGTATGGGTAGACGTCTTTAATGGTGGTTCTAATCAACCTGTAAAACTTGAGACTGTGTCAACTTTGTAATCAACAGTTTAGATAGCATATAAGTGCATTGGCTTAGCCTTTGGCACGACTTTCAATTTTATCTTAAACCTTATACTGTTAAAGGAGTTTCAAAAATTATATGAAACAGTTCAGATCCAGCTAATTGATTTACAATGTACATGTGGCATGTTAGAATTTGCCAAGTTTGACCCATTTACCACTAGCGATGAGTATACTTATCCTATACAAACAGTGTACCTGTGAATAGTGCACTTGTTCTATGCAAACAGGGTAGACAAACCCAGATCAGACGGTTCTTAAATAAGGGTCTGCACTGCTTGTAATGTTGCATTTATATTACATACAACACAACTCAAAAACGGAAAAGACTTAATTGGAAAATGAATTGTCCATTAAAAGTTTCAGGGGTGATATTTCATATACAATATTTGCTTTCTACATGTAACTAGAAAACAATTTAAAAACAATATTTGCTTATTAACTAGAATTATAACCGTAAATACTTAAAAGTACCTATCACTGCATTTCATTTATTTTGGCTGGGACGGCGTTATTCTTTCCCGTGCAAACGAAACTAAACGCAAACTTTTAACGACGAAAACTACAGCCTTTTGACAATTCTGCCGAATTATTTCCATGTGATTGGCAAACAGTATGGAGCATGATTACAGATAAGTTGCAATCGATATGAGACTGATTAACCTATATCATGCCAAATGCAATATTACCTGCGTTTTCCAACCGTTTTTGACCACAAATAGATACCGAGTAACTCGGTATCTGGTCTGGCTTTACATTTGTTCAATAAAATTGTTTATTCAGTTTAAAGAGCATGGTTACTTAATTAACATATTAGATAATTTGTAAAGACAGTTGTTTTGAAGCAGGCACTATCTTTATCGCAGAATTCAGTTGAGAGATAATATTTGAATGAAATCAAGTTGACACCAGGCCATGGTTAAGAAAATAATCACAACAGGGGCAGATGTAAGTCGAGGGTATGGCGGCGAAATTTGCTTAGCGCGGCACAAAATTGGTTTCTGTTCGGGGATGTGTTCACTACGATGGACATCCTCAAAGCTACTGACAAGCTAGTTTCGAGCTTGTCTGCAACAGTGGCCGAAACAGTCAACAATAAATAAATTACAAGTGTTGTGATTTGAAGAAATGGTATTTTAAATATAGATTCTAACTCACTTCGCGCACGCCCCTATATAAACAAAGAAGGGACGTATCTGTGTTTGAATTCTCTTCGAAAATACGTACGCCAAGAAATGTAGCGCCGTTGATTCGGTGCAAATTGTGGTTAAATTGAAGTGTTAGAATCGAAATAATAAATTCATACTCGTGTTTTATCGTTCAATAAAACACAGGTAGTCGTGGGATGCTGGTAATCAAATCACTCGGCCTTCGGCCTCGTGATTTAATTACTACGCATCTCAACGCCTACCCGTGTTTTATTGCCACGATAAAACACTGGTATGAATTTATTATTTCTTAATAAAGCAATACTATAAACACTTAAAAGAATATACGGGTATGTTTGACTTAATTGAGTTAGGAATATTTAAATACAATTGTATTATTAAAAGCTAGTTATACCTAAGCGAAATTAACACATTACTGAAGTTAACACATTCAACCCTAGCGACGAGGATACTCGTCATTTACAAACAGTATACCTATGAGGATTACACTTGTCCCATGCAAACAATGTATATCCTGATCAGAGGGCTCCATAATAGATCAGGGTCTACACTGTCATTTTGAAATATGTTATTAAAATCATCCCTAAATAGTCAAAAATGGACTAGACGTATTTTGAAAATGGATTTTATCCATTTAAAGTTTCAGGGGTGAATATGTTAAGGGAGTAAATTGGTTGCTAATCCGTCCCTGTAAGGTAGTTGAGCAAAAGCCAAGTTGCAGGCTTCTCAACGAGTGTTCAGTTGCCTTACTATGTTATTTGTTTGGAATTTAAGGACATTCGACGTTACTTGAAATTTAGGAATTTGTTATATTTGTGATAACGATTTTGATCGGGAGCTAGGTTTACATAGTGTGTCGTGGATCTATTAGTACAAAGGGTGCAACGGTATTTAATCACTGCATTTATACACCAAAGAATGAATGTTCGCTGCAAACAGATTGGAGCCTTATCAGGTGCCAGGCTCTAAGGTTATAAAGCTTTTGAGTTGAGTCTGAAATTGTTCTCTAGTATTTGATTGGTCAGATTAGAGCTTTTGCGGAGCAAAAGTTCACATCCGACCAATCAAATGCTTCAGAACGATCTCAGACTCAACTCAAAGTTTTATAAACTTGGGGCAAGACTCTAATCTGTTTATAATACTCGATATAAAATGCTCAGTCAACACTTTCAAATAAGTTGTTTTTCTGAATTTTGTTTAATTGCTGTTGCATTTTGGTTAAACGGGATCGAATGAATAAAGTAACAACTTTTAGTACGAAGCCTTTAATGATTTGAAAATACATGTAGTTCACAATTCTTTATCAGAGTGGAACAACAATACGGATTAACAGCATGCACCCCGGAAGCTGCAAACATTCAATTTACCTCAAATAAATTTCAGGTCTGTGAAATGGAAAAGTAAACAATATCTAGGGGACTGCATATGTTAAGGATTTTGACTGGATACATTGCATGAGAATGGCGCATGGTTTTAACCTAGAAGATGACATCACCTTTGAACGTGTCAGACACATGCCCAAACGTACCCGGGTGTGCAGCATTCATCGCCAACTCTCCTGGGCTTGCAACAAGGAAGTTCAAATCTACGAAAAAGGGGCCAAGGTCACGGTCAGTGGCCTTGAGAGGTCAAAATCTGCTATGCAAGGTCGCTATCGAGAACTGCGGACAATACAAAAGCAGATGTTATTTAACAAAGGAAGTGTCACAAACAGAAGAGCGAGTTGTCCGGCTGTTCTAAACAGTGTGGATATTAGGTCGGCAAAACTGTTGTCCTTGAAATCCGTGGATGAGGCAGACAGCGGACACCACGTGACTGATAAGGACATTGTTACAGGAAAGTCAATGCAGTTAAAGAGAAAGGAGTTTCCGAGATCCATCAGTATCAATGTTAAGTTCGCGAGTTCTGGTGATCAGAAACGGGACGTTGATAAAGAAAATTCCAACGACGAAGAGGTTGAAAGTCCGAGAATTCCTGCTTCTGTACTTGAACGACGTAAGACTATGCCAAATTTATGAGAGCGGCTCGTCAAGACGTGATGCCTTATAAACTGAAAAAGACGTTTTTCATTCCCCAAAGCGCGTTCATATAGATACCAAAATTCTTCTGTCTATTGCAAACAGTTTGGAGACAGATCAGACGCCGGGTGACCCGGCGTCTGATCTGGCGTCAAATTGTTTCCACTCAGATTAGTCAACGTTTTCAAAAAAGCTGTCTTTTTTAACATCATATTGCATTGCGTGAGGGTCTTGTTTTTTAAACGGGACAGAATAACGTATTATTGTAATGTAAGTCAGTGAATGAGCCATTGTACTTTATAAATCAGATGTTTTGTGTTTACCCTATAAACACGCCTTTTTACGCCTCTAATTTATTCATCAACTGAAGAAAATGGTTCCATTCTTCAAAGTTATGAATATATAAACGGAAATGCAAATGCAAAGGTCCGACAAAAGTCGGTCCGGTACAAGTTTAGATATATATCGAATTAAAAAAAGAGAAAGATTATACCTCAGTTTAAGAAATATTTAATAAAATCATTACGCTACTCTACTAAACTTGTTTCGCCTTTCGGCTCCTCAGTAGTCAATGCTATTTTCTAAATTCTAAGAGATTGTAGCTTGCAGCAGGCTGAAAGTAAAGCAGAATGCGCCTTCAAACGCATTCTGCTTGACTATTTTCCTGGTTTAAGTAGTCACCTTTTTCGAAAACTAGAAACAGGCTATGTGGTAATGGGTAAATGTCGCTTAACCCTTTACCTGATAGCCTATTTATAGTACTTAAGATAGGTGACTACTTAAAGCAGGTTGCAAGTAAAGCAGAATGCGCCTTAGGGCGCATTCTGCTTTACTTTCAGCCTGCTTTAAGCTATCATGTGCTATAATATAGGAAATATTCCCTATAATATATATTCATTACTGATTAAATTGAAACTATTTTCTTCAGCGGATGAATAAATCATATCCGCTTAAAGGCGCTTCTATTGGGTAAAGGGTTAACCCTTTCACTGCATGCTATTGTGACGTAAAAACCCATCTAAGACAGTTACTGCCATAATATGGTCTGCTATTGTTTCTAAAGATAATAGTTTTAGGCAGTTTGACTTAAAAGCTTCACATAATCTGTGTCAGACAGAGTTGAGTCCTGATCAGATGCCGCATTACGCAGCGTCTGATTGTTTGCAAATGTAGACGAGTCGTGCAATGAGAAACCAGGACTTATTGCATTATAAACAGCGTATATCAAGACCAGCCGCCACGTCAAAGACGCGGCGCGGCATCTGGTATTGATCTACACTGTTTGACACCCAACACGCATTTAAAGCATTTTATGTCGCTGCATTATATTCGGTATTTGGCAATGTAGACCATGCATCTTGAAGATACAGAGCCTGGGATGGCAACAATGCAATGTTGCAATAACATAAGGCTGGATGTGTCATAGCACGACTCAAATGTTTTTAGCATGGCACTGAATGGGTCAAACTGGTATCTACTGACTATATGTTTTATAGAAACCATGTCTAAGGCACAGTTTAGAAAACATACCGAGTAGCCTTTGGCACAATAGACACACGAAGTCTTTGAAACATGTGGCCTTTCAGTGCAAAGTATGCCGCCTTTTCATTTTTTGTGCTGTGTCTGAAATGTTAGAGATGTTTTTACTAAAGTAAAATTGAAGTGATTGCCAGTCAGTTAGAAGTTATCCAAACTGTTTGCAAATGACCAATCTAACATGACACGTGAATTCGTCCCTATAAACAAAGAACAGGTCTATCGTGGTATACCTGAGACGTTTTACAACGCTCTTCTCTACCCCGCTCCTCCCGCGGTTATATGACATGACGTGACCTCGTGCGTTCATACGTTATGTTTTTTAAATTTCTTACGTTATTCATATAGCCCGTAAAGACCATATACTTTTAACCAGTCATGTTACTGTAATTTTCCCATTCTTCTGTCTTGTTTCATGTAATGTTTGTTCTATGCCAGATTGTGGATCAGTAAATGTAAATTTTCTGTTGTGTGTTAGATTGTTGTAATGCCGCGGAAAAAGTTAATCGGTCGAAAAACTGCACCCGCTGAAGAAATAAGTATGGAACATTTGATTTCCTTTCTAAAGAATTTCTATAAATCTGGTCATGTTAGATTCGAAATAATCTATGTTCTACCGTTGTGAAACGGTATTTAACAAACGATCGGCATTCGTGGTCAATTCCTGCGCACCACAACTCCCAACCGTTGTAAAATACCGTTTCACAACAGTAGAACATAGATTATTTCTTAATTATACTAGGGGTCAGGCAATGAAGGGGCTAACCCTTTCGCAAACTCAATAACGTCTGCTAAAATTGTTCTTTGCCATTTAATGCAAAAATGTTTTTTAATGCTTCTCAGCAAGGGACCTCAACCTATGGTATAATATATATAATAGTTTAGTATACGGTAGTAGCATGAGTTTTAAGAACTGAGCCAGCAATATAAACATATATATGTTGGATGAATACGGATTTCTCATGTTTGACAAAATCTAAACGAAATTAATTTAAAAAAAACCGCTCTATATATTGTTTAAAGAATGTCTTGTAGACGTCTTTATACAACAATAGTATGTTTCAGTAAGTAACAGTCAGTCTTTGTACATATATAAAAACTATAAATCAATATTTGAATACGAGGAATATTTGGACACACTACCTTAACAAAATAAGAACACAAGTATCGCGATTAAGATTATCGTCATATACCTTAAAAATCGAAACTGGTCGTTATTCTCAATCTAGAACTGAGTGTAATCTAAGGTCATAGCGCGACTTAGAAGACGAATATCATTTCGTACTTGTTTATCCGGTATATGATGATATAAGTCGCACGTTTATCAAACCATTATTTTATAATAGACCTAGCGTTTTCAAATTTATTTCCCTGATGAAAACTGAAATTACTAAAGATCTTTTCAATTGGGTAAGTCTTAATCTGAAGCATTTAAACAAGAGCCGTATACGGCCCTAAATCGCTCACCTGGAACCGTTGATGTAAATGTAACATATCTTGGAAAGGTCAGAAATTATGACAATATGATTGTGCCATTGCAGATTGGAAGATACTGAGTGCAAAAATAGCTAAGCTCAGGGTACTGTGGTTTCAGAGAAGAAGATTTTTTAAGTTTTTATTGAAAAAATCTATTTTTAGCTCCTGTGACCTAGATATGCAACTGACCGGTACCATTTAAATAATATTTGTAAAGTACCTCTAGAAGTTACACCATGCCAAATATCAAAGCTCTAGCCATAATAGTCACAGAGAAGAAGAGGTTTGAAGAGTTCACTATATAACTCTAAGTAAATTTGTGACCCCCTCGGACGGGGTCATTTTTGACCCCAGGGACATAATTTTAAAAACTTGAAAGAAGACTTTAAGATGATGCTTTGTGCAAAATATCTAAGTTCAGGGTACTGTGGTTTCAGAGAAGAAGATTTTTTAAGTTTTAATTGAAAAAAATTATTTTTAGCTCCTGTGACCTAGATATGCAACGGACCGGCACCATTTGAACAATGTTGATAAAGTACCCCTGGAAGTTACACCATGCCAAATATCAAAGCTCTAGCCATATAAGTCACAGAGAAGAAGAGGTTTGAAGAGTTCACTATATAACTCTATGTAAATGTGTGACCCCCGGGGCGGGGGCATTTTTGACCCCAGTGACATAATTTGAACAACCTTGATAGAGGACTTGTAGATGATGCTTTGTGCAAAATATCTAAGCTCAGGGTACTGTGGTTTCAGAGAAGAAGATTTTTTAAGTTTTTACTGAAGCGATCTATTTTTAGCTCCTGTGACCTAGATATGCAACGGATCGGAAATGTTTGAACAACTTTCAAAGAGAACTATATAAAGATCATTACTGCCAAGTTTGGTTAAAATCCATCCAGTAGTTTAGGAGGAGATGTCGTTTTAAAGAAATTGTTGACGACGGACAACGAACGGACGACGGACGACGACGGACGACGGACACAGCACGATCAAAATAGCTCACCTTGGCTCTTTGTGCCAGGTGAGCTAAAAACAAGTGTCAATTTTAAATACTATTTAAAGTATCTCGATACGTTATAGTTTATCTCTGTTTAAAATTCCTATAGAGGTTGAATGGATTTAACCGATTAAAGTTTAACCTCTTTTTCCGATTTCAGTATTAATTGTACATGTACATATGTTGATGTAAATAAAGATTGTAATGAAGTTTTTGACATGTGACAATGATTATATTATCATGTATTGTTGATGTTATAAGAAACATTATGTGTTTACATTACTGAATAAAGAAATCTTATAAAGAAATGCTTATAAAAATCAAATCCAGCAAATAAATACGAAAGAAGACTCAAGCAGGAAACGCAACACAAACAATACACCCATCTCTAAAGCAGAACACAGTCTCTTTACTGCCATGATGTCGTTTGTTTAAAACTCTAGTTTGCTTTCATTTATCAATTCAGAAATCTAGACATTTTGGACTGAATAAATACATGTACAGTAAAACCTCTCTATAACAGCCACTAAAAGAAGGCTAATAAGCTGTATAAAAGACAGGTGATAGCTTAAAGCAAGGTGACAGTAAAACAGAAATCTCCTAAAGGAGATTTCTGTTTTACTGTCACCTTGCTTTAAGCAATCACCTGTCATAAACACCTAATAACTAACACTAATTAGTGGCTGTTATAGAGAGGTTTTACTGTACATGTATATATATGAGTAATTGCATGCAAACTGTTAACCAATGTCAGAAAAGCCTCTATGCGCAGTGAGAGAATTAACCCTTAGCCCGCCAAATAAATTGTCGTCTGCTATATTTCTCGTCTGCTTCAAGTTTCAAAGTGCTTCAAAGTTGCTCAAAATTGCTGAAAATGTTGTCCGAGTGTCAAACAGCTTGGATCCGGATGAGACGCCGAGTTACTCGGCGTCTCATCCGGATCCAAGCTGTTTGCATATGGAGCTATAGTCGTGACTGGCAGGCTAAGGGTTAACCCTTCACTGCCTTACCCCGAGTGTGGTGTTAACTTGCTAACAATTTGGATCCTGTTTGATACTCAATTTCGTGTTTCAGATTTTTAAATTTATGCTATATTTCTTATATTTTAAGTCAAATTACTTGAAATTTAGATATAAGAAATGGAAGCAAACGGCTGTTAATAGGAGATAACATCACGGTAGTAAAGGTGTTAAAACGATACCTCAGCAATACTGCATATTTAAGGGGGGGGGGGGGGGGGGGGGGGCAATTTCAATAAGGCTATGAAAAATGAAGTAACCATTGGAAACAAAGTTACATTTTATTTGACAACTACATCATTATATATCAATATATCAAATATACACATAGTCATAATCTAAATTGCGATTTACCAGCTGAAATAAATTAATATGTTGGTATTGTTAAGAAAGATTACTACATCTAGACAGACATGCTTGTGGTACGGTGGAGAAGACGCTATTCTTTCCCGTTTAAACGAAATTAAGCGCAAAACGCGTTTTGGTAAACTATAGAACATGAATGGCTACAGTATAGCATCTCTACATATAACGGCCGCTAACTAATTCTAATAATTAAGTGTTTAAGGCCAGGTGCCTGTCTAAAGCTATGTGACAGTAAAACAGAAAGCTCCTTTAGGAGCTTTCTGTTTTACTGTCACATTGCTTTATGATGTCACCTGGTTTTTATACATTCAATTAGCCATTTTT
This sequence comes from Gari tellinella, assembly GCA_922989275.2. Classification (NCBI taxonomy): domain Eukaryota; kingdom Metazoa; phylum Mollusca; class Bivalvia; order Cardiida; family Psammobiidae; genus Gari; species Gari tellinella. The sequence goes on from OV277859.1 coordinate 87,886,864, forward strand.
AGTGGTCGTTATAGAGAAGTTTTTACTGTATTGAACAATTTGGAAGTTTTTTTTAAAACTTTGACTGGAAAGCAGTTTGGGCCCGTTTTACTAAACTACTTACGCAAAAATTTTGCGTAAGTCAAAATCGTATAACTCTTATTTTTCTATCATAAAGTTTGCAAACAGCAAATAGCCAGATCAGAGGACGCGCTAGAAGCGCGTATTCTGATCTTGCTATTTGCTGTTTGTAGCAAGTGATAATAAAAAATATAAATTAAAATTTAAAATTTTGACTTACGCAAAAAAATTGCGTAAGTAGTTTAGTAAAACGGGCCCCAGGTCAGGCGCCTGATAACCAGGCGTCTGATCTGGTGTTAAACTGTTCGAAATGGGCATTATATATTTTGTATGAACGTGTTCACTGGAAAGTATAACGTCTTCCCCATGAACTGTCAGTCACCATTAATCGGAGACATATCGGGATCTCGATATAAAGGTGAATTGTTAATGTTTGATAAAAAATAAAGCAGAAAGCTTTCTGTTCCTGCTTTAAACATGATTTAACTCTTTCACCGTCAACGGCAGATTCAAACTGTTTGACACTCGTATTGACAATCATGAGTCAAAACAGCCCTAAAGCTGACTTTAAAAATATTAAAGACTACACTGCCAATGCAGGCGATATTTTGGCGGTATATGTAAAAGGTTTAAAGTAGACGATAAAACTTGGCATATTTAACTCTTTCGCTTCCAATGGCGCCACATGGTGACATTGCAAACGGTTTGGATCCTGATCAGACGCCACGTAACGCGGTATATGATCAGGGTCCAAACAGTTTTGCATTCATGTTGATATGTTTTAAGTCATACTACATTGAATCTTACTTTGAAACGATCTTGCAAACAACAAAATTGAAGCAGACGACAATGAACGGATAAAGGGTTAAAATTTCACGATTAATGTGGCAGCGAAAGAGTAAAGCAGCAACAAAATTTGAAGACTGGTACGTTTAATTTAATACGGCATAATATTGAGATGAACACATCTTATTTAAGTAATATCTGCATCCAGTAAAACCTTTATATTACGACCACTTATAGAAGGTTAGCTGGTTCCATAAAAGACGGGTGAAAGTTTAAAGCAATGTGATCGTAAAACAGAAAACGCCTGAAGGAGCTTTGTGTATTACGTTCACCTGGCTTTAAGTAGAACCATTTGTTTAACAATGAGTGGTCTTAATAGAAAGGTTTTTTACTTCAGAAAAAAGTATTGCATGCTTACAGCGGGGACGACTGTATCCTTTCCCTTTTAAACTAAATTGCAAACACAATGTAGAAAATAGCAGGATTTTTAAAATATACGGTTGCTTTTATTCTGAGTGATTAACAGTTTTGAGTCAGGATCCAAGTTATATAAAAAGATTGAAATGAAGCTGAGATCGTTCTCAAGTATTTGATTGGTCAGATTTGAACCTTTGCTCAAATTTGACCAATAAAATGCTTATGAATGACCTCAGACTCATCCCAAATTCAATATAACCTGGGTGCCTGGTCTACTACCGATTTACCCGGCGTTTAATCTGGCTTCAAATTGCTTGCAATTGGGAATGAATAAGGTCCCCTCTAGTGCACCAGTGTATGGATGATAAGACAAATGCGGCCAATGAATTTTGGAAGAATACATTGTAGATCTGCATTACGAATTATTTAGGAGTTTTGTAAAACCTGTTAAACTGTTTAGATGATGGAAGTGTTTGTATTGTGTCTATCTGTTATTTTTTCACCCTGAACTTAGCTACTACAGTTCTGTCTTTGAAAATTCCGAATTTTTTCTAAAGTGTGTCCTGTTATGAGAGGTCTTAGTAAAGGCTTACTACATGTATATTTATAAATCTACATCCCGTACTTCTCGCACTGCTTGTTAGACATATGGTGTTCAATAGGTCAGAGGTCAATCAAAACGTAATTTATTTACAAACTACATGCTACCCATTATACATGCCTATATATACTGAATGATAACCAAACACATGTGTAGATTCTTTAAATATTATGCCACGATATATATTTAAAATGAATAATTTGTACATCAAACGAATACATACTCAGCAAAGAAACATAATTATATTGTTTAACCCATTTGTGCCAACGATCCTATAAAAGGGACGTAGGCAAACGGTGTAGACTCGGATCAGACGCGGCATAATGCGGCGTCTGATCAGATTCTACACTGTTTGCTAATAGGAATTTCGATATAAAACAAAAAGAAAATGAAAATTTAGACCAGTCACCCCCTTAGATAAAAATGGACTAATCAAATATATAAAGCATGGAAGAATCAACTGGGCACAAATGGGTCAACGACTTAAATATGCGTTTAAACGAGCGGAATACGAGCGTCGTTTCCACTGTATCAATGCTACAGTGGAGAAAACGTAATTCTTTCCCAATAAACGCGTTTACGCTAAGTCTATTATTTACAATGTAAACAGTTTGGAGCAGATCAGACGCCGGGTAACCCGGCGTCTGATCACGCTCCAAGCTGTTTGCCGTCCGGGTTAAAATCAACATTCAGAATTGTCAAAAAATTGTCATTTTCTTCATTTGTTTGCAATGCGTTTGCGTTTAAACGGGAAAGAAAACCGTTTTCTCTACTGTACTACTGTGTGTGTTAGCGATATCTATGATTTTATAACACATTGCAATTTTGCCCAGAAGCAGACATTTTAAAAAAGAAAATGATTTTTTTAAAAAAAAATCAAAAATATTTTTTTAAAAAACAAACAAGCTACAATCAAGGAACGAAACTAAATTTGTCATTCATAACATATATTGAATAAAAGAACGGTTACCCCCTCTATTACGACTTCTAAAACTGACTATTTGAAAGAAGGGCAGTAGCGCAAAGCAAGGTGAAAGTAATACTGTTTATTTTCACATTTCTTAAGCACCAATCTACCTTAAATTTCAAATAGTTAATATAATTTGGTGGTCGTAACAGGGGGGTGTACTGTGTCCAAACTCAAACATGATATTTTGTAGGAACACATTTATTACTCTGTCTAAAGCTATGAGAAATACTGGTTATATACGATGAGAGGTCGGATTCAGGTAAAACGCAAATGATTGCAGTAGACACCTGCGTTGATTGGACGCAGGTGCCCATACGTCACCTCCAATGGTTATGACGTAATCACTGACAGTAAACTTTTGCTAAACGCTCGCTTAAAATTAAATGACATGTCTTATATAAGGTTGAGGCTTAATGCATGACAAAAGTAATGCAGAAAAGCTCCTGTAGAAGCTTTCTGTATTCAGGGCTGCCATTTCTCCGGATTTTTCCTAAATCTCCGGATTTTTTCCCAGTACATGGTAGCTTAAAGCAGGCTGAAAGTAAAGCAGAATGCGCCCTAAGGCGCATTCTGCTTTACTTACAGCCTGCTTTAAGAAGTCGGATGTCAACAAAACAAGAAAAAGGCTATGGGGGAAAAGGTACGATTCGTAAAATCGCACTTGAAAAATGCAAATTTGGAAATCTTAGGATTTTTCAGGTCAACTTATGGGAGCCCTGTGTATTACACTACCCATGCATTTAGCAATATAGTACAGTCAAAACTCAATACTTAGAACTCGTACCAGAATTTCATAAGTTCAATTTCGATAGTTTAATCTCGCTTAACCCTTTGAAGTCTAGTCCCGCATATAGGCGTCCTATTCAAACAGTGTACATGTGAGTCGTACACTTGTCCTGTGCAAACAGTGAAGACCCAGATCAGAGGGCTCCGAAAGGAGCCCTCTGATCAAGGTCTTCACTGTTTGTCATAATGCCAAACATTAACAAAAACAACCCTTAAAAGTCAAAAATGGACTAGACTTAAATGGAAACTGGAATTGTCCATTTAAAGTTTCAGGGAGGAAAGAGTTAAGTCGAAAATGTATACCCGTATTTCAATGTTAAAACGTGGCTATAGCCACGTTTTAACTAGGAAATATTGGTATGTTCGAACTAACGAGAGTTCGAAGTATCGAATTTTGACTTTATATCGAGATATATCCATACTGATCTACTGAATGTCGATGGATACATGTTTACTTACAGTCTGTTTTCTTAATAATGTCACACAACACCACAGACGAAAGCAATGTACATTATCCTGTTCACGAACAAACAGTTTTTCAATATAGTCTGTTTACGTCTATATATCACGAGCACAATGGATAACACAATAAAACGGTCAGTCTCCAATCGAAAAATATATTTCAGTCACTGCCTGATATAGACAGGTTTTGACCCACATATGACATTCAAGTCAATGCCAAATATTGACAAATAAAAGTAGCCACTATTTTTCATAAACTCTCCACAAATCTCCTCTTTGTTGAATGCGTCAGTTTCACGATTTTCGAGCTCCAGAAAAGAGGAAATAAAGTTAAGTTTCCCTACCTTTCTCCTATATTTCCGCACAAAACCCTTTGATGTGTTACTCTATAGAATCGCCTCGAAAAGACGAATCAAATGAGTAGTCACAGTATAAGTTTTGGTGTAAATAGGAGAATTTAATCATACCCAATACTGTATATAGGCTCAAATTTATATAGGTTTACATACCCCTTTTGTCTGGAGCTACGCGATTTCATTGTAATTTATACAACATATTCAGGGCTCCAGATAAGGGGGAGTAATTTGAACAAATCAGACATTTTCTTACTCATACAGCACCAAATCCTATGGTGTTACTACTCATTAGAATCGTCTCTTCGAGACGATTCTAACGAGTAGTGACACCATAGGGATTAAAGCAGAAATAAAGATTTTAGTTTTTGAAATACTCCCCTTATCTGGAGCCCTGATATTAATACACCAGCTCTATTGTCCAAAGAAGAATCCTCTGTGTTTTTGCTTATTTGTATTGGCAGATTTGGTATTGGTAGTCTGTCGCTTCGAATGCTTTCTTTTATTTCCATTCTTGTCCTTATACTTGCTCCTCTTTCTCTTCGGTCTGGATTTTCCGTTGATTGAAGTATCCCTTTTCAATGTGTCTCGCCTGTCCAGCGCGGGACCAATGTCTTTCTCACATATTAGTCTGGACGTGCGTTTGTTACATATTTTGGTCTTCCAGACCGCTTTTTTATTGACAAGAATACACTTCTTGCGGCGCAATGTGCGCTTCACCCTTGAGCCGGACTTGTCCCAATTAGCAAACGTCAGCTCATTGCCGTTTTCGTATTTCCATTCGCCAGTGTTGTCTCGGTCGTTCAACCCTGTAAAACAATATAAATAAAAATAACACTTTACCTTATTGACCAGTGAAACTTGAAATACTGTACATGTACACTATATTCCAGTTTCAAATTTAGTGTAGCACATTTTTAGACAATTAACCCTTAGCCTGCCACTCACGACTATCGCTCCATATGCAAACAGCTTGGATCCGGATGAGACGCCGAGTAACTCGGCGTCTCATCCGGATCCAAGCTGTTTGACACACGGACAACATTTTCAGCAATTTTGAGCAACTTTGAAGCACTTTGAAACTTGAAGCAGACGAGAAATATAGCAGACGACAATTTATTTGGCGGGCTAAGGGTTAAGTGTTGTTCAGTATTGCAAAATGACCAATAGCGTAGACCTTCACCCTAGGGTTCCTTAGGAGTACTCTGATCTGGGTTTATACTTTATACATTGGTGAACTATACTCTTCACTTGTAAAACGAGGATATGTGAGTCATTAAGGTGAAACAGGTTATAATGTGCATATGCAAGTACTTTTTACATCAATAAACGTTGCCTCCCAAATACGTTTTAATCAAGCGGCGTTGTATTCAGTGTCAACCAATATTTGTAATTTTTAACTTCGACCATTTTGTAAACTGTAAAATAAGAACATAATTATTATGTACATATGTACATATAGATGGAATTCTTGTTTCCTGCCAGTTGTGCATCAATTGCAATTTGACGTAGTAAAAAGAGTTGCGCGAATTTTAAAAGAGATACAAAAATCATATTCGCAGCTTTAAGTTTTTCAACTTTCCATTACATCCAAACAAGTGCCATTGATTAGAATGTGTAATGGCAGATTATACAATAATATTTCGCCATGCACCCAGTCTCTGATCTAAAGCCAACCTATTTGAGTGCCTTGTAAAGACTAGTAAAACAGAAGGCACATGTACGCGTATTTCGGTATTAAACGCAGTTTACTGCTTAAAGCAAGATGTAATAAAAGCATGTTGGCTCTTATTATAGGTTATTTGCTTTACACCAACCCTGCTTTAAACTGTCATCTGCTATTATAACACAAATCACTTGGTTTTACTTTGCTTGGTTGTAAATATATATAGTAGTCAGTTTTATACGCCAGTGCTATAACCCTTTCGTCTAGGTTTAATAATATAGTATGTACACTGTTTAGGCAAAATGACTGAATACAAATCAAAATGATTGTCAAACAGCTTGGATCCTGATCAGACGCCGCGATATGCGGCGTCTGATCAGGATCCAAACTCTTTGCAAAAAATTCGAATGTACATGGTCGCCTTTACGGTGAAAGAGTTAAACATACACCCATTGGTTGTCTGACAATATATCACTATAGTACAGCACCCCTTCTCTACAACGACACCCACTGGGAGACAAAATTGTGTGCGTTGTTCGGAGGGAGTCGTTATAGGGAGTAAACTTGGGTTACATTCGCAAACACCTTGAATCTAGATCAGACGCCGCGTAACGCGGCGTCTGATCTGGATTCAAGTTGTTTGCCACTCGTCCAATATGTAACTTTGAGAAAACCAGTAGACGACAAATTAAACTTTTTACAACAGACGATATTTCAGCAGTTAAAGAGTAAAACATAGTTGTCATATTTTATATAAGGGAACTGTGGCAAGGGTCGTTGTAAGGAGAGAATCGTTGTTGAGTGAGCCGTTGTAGGGAGGGAACACTGTATGTTATCAGCTTACCTATCCAGTAAGACTTTGCACCCGACAGTTTTGACAACCATATCTGGTGTTTCTTGGATCGGACAGTGGCCAGGTGGGCTCCGTGGGACTGGTTACACAAACCCCTGGCAAACTCCCACGTTAGACGCTCGTTGATAAACTTGAAACAGCGGCTCTCAAACATAGACCAACCTAAAATCAATGGGAATAATTTTACAGTTACCTATGGAACAATGAATCATATGATGACATGTATACGTTGGATATACGCTCGTTATATGTGATATAGTTTGGTACACTCATGCACCTGTCCAAAGAATACAATGGTTTTTTGCAAACAGTTCGTATCCTTAGCAGATACCGAGTAACCCGGCATCAACTTATGATCAAAACTGTTTGACAGTTATTACGACATTATTTAAGGCAAAATTTAAAAAAAAAAAATTGAGAAACAAAAGCAAGCGACAATTGTTAAAAGCAAATGACGTCATTGCATCCATGGCATTAAGTTGGCAAGAAGTTCGTAAGAAGGTGGATACTTTGGTGAAGGGTTTGGGTTTATCTTAACTCTCTATCACATAGCCTGATTCTAGTTTTGAAGAAAGGAGAAAACTTAAGGCAGGTTAAAAGTAAAACAAAATGTGCCTTAAGGCACATTTAAAGGCACATTCTGCTTTACGTCAGCCTGCTTTAAGGTATCATCTGCTAGGATGTGAAAAATATTCACGACATTAAAAGTGGAACTATTTTCTTTTGTGACGGGATAAATTGAAGGTGTATAAAGGTTTTATTATGGGGTAATGGGTTAAAGGCGTAGAAATGCGTATTTATGGAGTTTTGGACTTTTAGCTCTACCTTGCTGACACTCTCTGGTTTCCGGTTGCTGGTCCTGGTTTGAGGTGGCACTCCAGGCTTGCCATGCAACGCCATTACACTTATACATCTGTTGGGTTTCCGTGTCAAAGTACATGAGTTCCTTCGTGGCGAGGGCACAGTCCTTGGGTGCCTGTCAAGAGAGTGGTATATACTTGAGCCGTGCCATGAGAAAACCTTCCTTATTGCATTTCAAACAGTGTATATCAATATATATATTAATGAGCCGTGCTATGAGAAAACCTGCCGTTTTTCATTTCAAACAGTGTTTATCAAGGCCAGCCGACGTGTCAAAGACGCGGCGGCTGGTCTTGATTTACACTGTTTGACACCAAGATGCATCTTAAGTACTTTATGTAACTGTATTATATATGGTATGTGGTAGTGTAGATCAAACTCTGATACAAAGCTTGGGATGACAACTGTACTTGGTACATGTATGTACAATGTTGCAATACAATAAGCCTGGTTTGTCATGGCACATCTAATTTGTATATTAGATATACAACAAGGCAATGTAAAATATGTTAAATGATACCAAAAGCAAACGAAATATTGGAATGTAGAAATATTAAATTGTTTGAAATTTTAATGATAATTTATATTAATGTTGGTGTCAAGCAATGTGACGCATGGTTAGGGGGTATTTCGAAGGAATAAAGGAGCGTTCTGCATTATTTTAGCCATGCATTAACCTTTTCACTCTCAATGACGTCATAAAGCGCATTTGCAAACAGTTTTGATCCTGATCAGACGCCATTTGTTTTGAAATAACGTCAGTTATTTATATTTATTCGCACTTAAATCTAACTTTGAAACGATATTGCAGATAACAATATTGAAGCAGACGTAAATAATTTTTATGACGATGAAGGGGTAAACAAATCACGATAAATTTGACCATGAAAGGGTTAAGTAACCATCTTCGTATTTGATTGCCTATGCACATTATTCTAAATAACTGTTTAACAAGCGGACATGCCTTAACCCTTTACCTAATAGCCTGTTTCTAGTTTTATAGACAGGTGACCACTTAAAGCATGTTGAAAGTAAAGCAGAATGTGCCTTAAGGCACATTCTGCTTTACTTTCAGCCTGCTTGAAGTTAAAATATGCTAGGCATTACCAAATATTTGTAATGGTAATTGTTCATGAGGGTATAAACTGGAACTATTTTCTTCAGCGGAGGAATTTATTAAATACGCTAAAAGTCGCTTCTATGGGGGAAAGGGTTAACTACTTCACTGCCATTACGTCATCAATTTTAAACAATTGTCGTCTGCTTTTATTTCTCCGACAAATAATCTTTTTAGGTAAATTGACTTGGAAAATATATAATTGAGTGTCAAACAGTTTGGATCCTGATCAGGATCTTAACTGTTTGCAAATAACTATGGTACTTGGGGGTAAGACAGTGAAGGGGTTAAACACTTAACCCCGCCACCATCAACTTAACCGATTGTTTCAAAGTCTGTTTTAAGGTAGTATCTCGAAAGAAAAACAGTTATATCGCAACAAGTTTCAAAAAGTTGTAGAAATTTCGATTCTGGCCAGACACCGCGTTATCCGGTGTCTATAGTAAGATCCAACCTGTTTGCTGTCTATGTCAGTGGAACAGTTAGATGAATAATCAAAAACACTTACATTTATATCCACATTTGTAAGCATTTGCCCTGCAGCAATTTGTGTATCTGGCTGCGGATCCTTTTTAGCCGATTCCTTTGACTTTTTCTCCGATTTAGAGTTCTTCCTCCGTTTTCTCTTCTTTCTTCTCTTTTTCTTCTTCTTCCCTCCTTCCGCCGGGGCAAACTTTCCGTTGGCTAGATCTGCCCTTGTTTTGTCCATTGCATTGGCGCCCGATGTACCGGTCGCTGCGGGGTCGGTGTTGTATGTGTTGTCAAAGGGGTTTTTAAGGTTGACCCCGGTAAAGGAGTTTCCTCGCTGAAAGTGGAGAAATACGAGTAATTATCATCTGTACGAGGTTTGTGTTAACCCATTTGTGCCCACGGTCATATATATGGGATATTGGCAATCCTTATAGACTCTGCATGATCAGAAATCGCATAATGCAGCGTCTGATCAAAGTCTACACTGTTTGTGATAAGAATTTCAATATTAACCCTTAGCCTGCCACTCACGACTATAGCTCCAAATGCAAACAGCTTGGATCCGGATGAGACGCCGAGTAACTCGGCGTCTCATCCGGATCCAAGCTGTTTGACACTCGGACAACATTTTCAGCAATTTTGAGCAACTTTGAAGCACTTTGAAACTTGAAGCAGACGAGAAATATAGCAGACGACAATTTATTTGGCGGGCTAAGGGTTAAAACAAAACGAAATTGAAAATTTAGACCAGATACTCCTTAGACCATCAAGAGGGAAATTACCCTCAATTCGCATTGCACCTAAGTTGACAGGGCAATGCAACATTTTGACATAGCTATAACCAGAGAAATGGCATTTCATGAAATTAGCGCAGAAAATGTGGACTCTAGAGTACTTAAAGCTTTTCCTACGAGTTGACCTACTGCATGACCCACTTTATAACTTTCATGTCATCCATATTTCTACAATGCCTAGATTTCGTAAAGGTGGTATTTCTGGGCAAGTTTTATCATTTTGCAGATAAAATATGGCTTCTAAAGGGTTTTGAGAGTTTTTTCTATGTTTTGACATACCATTGAATCTTACGTAACCCATATTCATACATTGTCTAGCTTTTGTCAAGATAATCATTCTTAGCACGTTTCAAGAAGATTGGGCTAAAAATATGGCCCATTGTGTGGCCAAAAGCTTTTTCTGCGATTTGAGCTACTGGCCTACTTTATGACCCGACATAACCTATATTGATGTATGACCTAAATTTATCAAAGGTATGGCACTGACAAAATATCATAAAAGCATAACCACAAATACAACTTCTAGAAGGCTTTTTGACTTTTCGTTCGACATTACCGAACACGGAAAATGACCACGCCCTCTGGTGGCCATGCTGTTTGATGGATCAAAATTCGTTGGAAAATTTTAAAGTCTATTCATTGAGAAGCATTTTAATGTAAACCAAATTAAAATCGGACCAATGGTTTCGGAGAAAAGATTTTTGTAGATATTGTGCATTTTTGCCAAGACAATAAGACCATTAGCTCCATCCACTTTTAAAAACAATTTTTAAAGCTTAAACCAACAGCATGTATCTGAAGAGGTTTGACTACACTGGGGCTCCTTGTTTCAGAGGAAAAGTCGTTTACAATTGTTGACGGACTGACAGACGGACAGACACACGTTCAAAGATTACTTATGTGGCTATTTTCTATTGTTTTCTTTTGCGTGGCTAGCCACACAACAGACAATTTCTTTTTGATCTAATTTGAAAAATAATGATCTGGAGGCTAACCCTACCCCTACCCCTAACCCAATGTCCCACAACTGGCCAGGTTAATGTCACAAGAAATGGCCAGGTTAATGTCACAAGAGACGGCCAGGTTAATGTTTTTCGGCGGAGCTGTCTGGTTTCTATTTAGCCACACTTTCTGTTTGGCCACACATTTCAACCAATTATATTAGATCAGAAATTTAGACTTGAGAGCACCTGTTGAAACTGAATAGTCTGATTGGATAGTAGCCAGGGCTCCAGATAAGGGAATTATTTCAAAACTTAAAATCTTTATTTGTGCATTAAACCCTGTGGTGTCACTAAACATTTGAATTGTCTCTTCGAGACAATCAAAATGAGTGGTAACACCATAGGGTTTGGTGCTGAAATGAGTGAATAAATGTGATTTGTTTAGTTTATTCCCTCTTATCTGGAGCCCTGTAGGCTGGTCTATGTCCAATTACAGTTTTCCCAGATATGGTTGTGAGTGTAAAATTTAGAGACACAGACCAGACTGTTTACTACACTGGGGGCTGATGCAATTTAAGATGACATCTGAAATACAGAGGAAGCTAGGTGTTTTGTAATTGTTTACTACCAATTTGTTTTAATTGTTAACTATTTGTACACATTTACCATACATTAAAAGCAATATTAGATAAAAATGGCCTCAAGTGAGTTAAACACAATTGTGTGGTTTCATCATTATTTACAAGAGTGAAGTAGAGCAGACTGTTGAATCTGTACATTTGTGTATGCTATATAGTTTGTTTCAAGAAACTCAATGAATGACGTTTGATATATAGAACAATAGATTAATGTGAGGTTCTCCTACAAGTAGCTAGGATATGAGTTAAATTATTGTTTTGTTTTGCATTTCTGTACATGATAGTTTTGCATTTTAGATAAAAGTTACTGTTTCAATTGTATACTTTTATTGTTTGCTTTTCAATCCAAGATATTACAATTCTTTGAAAACCTCAATTTCATTCAATTTTGCACACCCATCTATATAGCCTTAGTTCAACCACTCATTCCGCCGAATATCTTTTTTAAAGATATTTCTTGTTCAATTATGGGGCTAAGAATTTTAGCCACGTAAGTACCCGCTCGTAAGCACAGAGAGACGGACGGCGGACAGAGGGGGTATCACAAAAGTTCAACTTAAGGATGTGTGCTCTGGTGAGCTAAAATAGAATAATCGAATATATAAGCATGGAATAATCCACTGAGATAAATTGGTTGAAGAACAACGCTTCCCACAGTGTACGTACCTGTAACAGTGTGTCTGTCTCTCCCTCAATGGTGTTGCCAGGCAGATACACAGAGTCTGGGATAGTCCGACGATGTTTGTCAATCATGCCGAGATACTGAGGACACTCACCTAGAAATAAAATCAGAAATAAATTGTAGAAAAGCTAAATAATATTGCCATGGCACTAACGCTTTCCGTCATAGTATCCATACACGTATGCTATTTTCAGTGTTTAACACATTCAACCCTAGCGACGAGTATATTCATCATTTACAAACAGTATACCTATGAGAATTACACTTGTCCTATGCAAACAATGTAAACCCTGATCAGAGGGCTCCTTAAGGAGCCCTCTGAACAGGGTTTACACTGTTTGTCATTTTGAAATATATTGTTAAAATTAACCCCAAATAGTAAATAATGGACTCAACTTAATTGAAAATTGGAATTGTCTATTAAAAGTTTCAGGGGTGAAAGAGTGGTGCATAAAGCAGACAGTAAAGGGATCTTGTCAATAAGTACCTAAACCAAAATGTACTCACATCCTGGACAAAACGTCAAACCAAAACGTACCCACTATCTTGTGGGTATTTTTTTTAATAAACTGCCATTTTTGACAGACCACTTTAACCCTTTCCCCCATAGAAGCGACTTTTAGCGTCTTTAATGTATTCCTCCGCTGAAGAAAATAGTTTCATTTTATACCCTCATGAACAATCACCATAACAAATATTTATATAGCTTAGCAGATGGTAGTTTAAAGCAGGCTGAAAGTAAAGCAGAATGTGCCTTAAGGCACATTCTGCTTTACTTTCAACCTGCTTTAAGTGGTCATCTGTATTTAATGTCATATACGGGTTATTGGGTAAAGGGTTAAACTGGTTTTAATTACAAACATATCTGGTGACGGAGTACATGAATGTATTAAACTTTCATTACCGTTTTCAGCATTAATCAGTCGTATGCGCAGCTTCCGCTTCCGGCCAAGTACGGCGTTGATTGGTTCCTTTATGTAGATCAGTAAATTTTCCGTATTCTCCATTTGTCGATCATCTAATATACGAATATCCCAGCTTGCCGTGGGCATTCCTTGAGAGAAAAGATTGGTGATTTATTATAAATAATAATACTTGATGTTTACATGTACATGTATGCATTGTATTTGCATGTTACGGGCCTGTTTCATCAACTTCTATACGCCTAATAAATGCAAGTGCACTTGCAATAAGAAGACTCAAGAAGACTTGTTGATAGTGTACTTAAAGAAAGGTTTATAGTAAAGCAGTTACCTCTTTAACACATTCCTCATGAGCAAGGAGTCTTAAGCTTCTACAAGTCTAAATAATGGAGAAATGTTTCCTAGATTGATGTAAAGCGCCTGGCCGAAAGAGAAGACATAAGTCCCCCCCCCCCCCAAATAAACACTTAAACGAGTGTATCCATTGCAAACAGTTTGGTGCGTGATCAGACGCCGGGTAACTCGGTGTCTGATTTGGCTTCTAATTGTTTGCCACTTACATTAAATTGAATAGTAAGGCTTTGAATAAGTTGTCTTTTACTACATTTAATTGCAATGCGTTTGCTTTCTGTTTGCGTCCAACTCATTCAATGCCAACGGAGCAAAAATGCGACTTTGTAAATAGTTTGGATCGTGATCAGACGCCGCGTCACGCGGCGTCTGATCACGATCGAAACAGTTAGACATTCGTATTGATATGTTTTAAGTCATACTACATTGAATCTTACTTTGAAACGATCTTACAAACAACAACTTTGAAGCAGAAGACAATGAAACGGTGAAGGCGTAAATATCTCCCGAATAATTTGGCAACGAAAGATATTCTATTCTAACACACCTCACGCATATCTCTATCCATGAACCAAGAAATGTACTTCGTGGCTGCTGTCCAAATTGTAGTTAATTTGAAGTATTAGAAACACATTAATAAATTCATACATGTACCAGTGTTTTATCATGCAATAGAACATGGGTAGTCGTTGAGATGCTGGTAATTAAATTACTCGGCTTACGGCCTTGTGAATTAGTTACTACCCATCACAACTCCTACCCGTAGTCTATTGCCTGATAATACACTGGTTTTAATATATTATTTCTTAAAACGTCTTCATTGATTGACTACCATGATATAATTTTTTCAAAATCACTCACCAGGATCGAACTGGACCTGTCGGGCTTTACTGGACACATAGTCTTGGTTCACTGCTGTAGTCCTGTCTACGGCCTCGATAGTGACAAAGGCAGTACCACTGAGATCTCCAATCCTTACTAAGGTCAAGGTCAGTGTTCCAATGTTCTCACAGACGACAAGGCCAGTCTTGTCAAACTCTATGTAAGACCACCGGAACTCCATTCTAAAATATATTTTAGTGGGTATTTATTAACTTACTGAGCCCTAGTTACGCATATATGCGTCCTTTACAAAAAGTGTACCTTTTAAGAGTACACTGGTCTAATGCAAACAGTGAAGTCCCTGATAAGAGGGCTCCTGCAGGAATCCTCTAATCAAGGACTTCGCTGTTTGTTATTTTGCAATATATCATAAAAACATCCCTTAATAGTCTAAAATGGACCAGCCTTTATTGCAATACGTCATCCACTCATTTGACAATCGACCTTTGCAAACAGTTTGGATCCTGGTCAGACGCCGCGTTACGCGGCGTCTGATCAGGATCCAAACTGATTGACAATTACATGTAAACCGGTTCGTTTTCGGTCATCATGTAACTGGTTTAGCTTTAAAAAAATAATACAGGGGTAGACTAAATAATTAAGGCAAACGATAGAATGATAATGAAAGGATTCTTAAAACAAACGATACATTTTGATGGAGAAATTGGTTGAGAAAGACTAACGTTTACCCATAATGCAAACAACAATGCCTTATTTTTTATCCAGATTACTCGCCCAGTAACTCGATATCTTATCAGTGGCCATACTGTTTGAAACACCTAATCACATGTAAACATTTTTTACATTTTTCATGAAAATATAGACACACAAACTCGTCTAAAAATTAAAAAAAATAAGGCAAGGGAAATAATCCATTCCAAACACAAAATATAAAGGCACCAGTAACCTCCCTTCCTACCTTTGTCATAATTATCTAACGCTATATATTAATTCTGTTTTCATTATTTTTTTGCAAAACAAGGAATGAAAAATATGGATCATGGCATATGACATATTCCATTCGCTCTCATTATTCTGAGTTCACGTTAGTGCAATTTGTATGCGTCTTTTTGCTGTATACGTTAATATACAGTCAAACTTGTAATAAGCGACCATTCGAAATACATATGAAGTCTGTCAGACAGTTGGTTGCGTAATGCAATACAAATGTAATGCAGAAAGCTCATATAGGAGCTTTCAGCATTACCTTTGTACTGCATTGAGCGGTTGTCTATATCTATAGATTGTTGTGATTCGTCATTCTATGATTGTTAAGTTTCAGTGTACTAGCACTGTGCTTGTTATGTAGAAATCTGGACTGATTCCAGGCAGAGGGAGCGACAGGCTTCCGGATGAAACATATCTTTGTTCTAAGCCTTTCTGTCAGCTATTGATATTGTGAGTTTAATTGGGAGGATTAATAGCGGAAGAAGGAAAGCACTGGCTATGTTTGATGTAAAAACAATGACCTCTATAGTATGACCATTGGAAAGAAGGCATGTCGGTTATTGATGGTTATTCTGACAATATAGCGACTTTTCTTGCCTATACAGAAAAACCTCTCTATTACGACCACTAAATTGGGTTAATTATATGGTGTTAAGGCAAGTGACTACTTAAAGCAAGGTGGCAGTAAAACAGAAAGCTCATTTAGAAACTTTCTGATTTACTGTCACCTTGCTCCTTTCCCCCACCATAGAAGCGACTTTTAGCGTATTTAATAATTATTCCTCCGCTGAAGAAAATAGTTCCAGTTTATACCCTCATGAACAATTACCATTACAAATATTTTATATAGCCTAGCAGATTTTAGCTTAAAGCAGGCTGAAAGTAAAGCAGAATGTGCCTTAAGGCACATTCTGCTTTACTTTCAGCCTGCTTTAAGTGGTCGCCTGAATTCAAAACAAAAACAGGCTATGAGGTAAAGGGTTAAGCTGTCAACAGTCCTGTCTTTTAAACAATAATTTAGCCTTTTTCGGCGGAGCTGTCTGGTTTCTATTTAGCCACACTTTCTGTTTGGCCACACATTTCAACCAATTATATTTGATCAGAAATTTAGACTTGAGAGCACCTGTTGAAACTGAATAGTCTGATTGGATAGTAGCCAGGGCTCCAGATAAGGGAATTATTTCAAAACTTAAAATCTTTATTTGTGCATTAAACCCTGTGGTGTCACTAAACATTTGAATTGTCTCTTCGAGACAATCAAAATGAGTGGTAACACCATAGGGTTTGGTGCTGAAATGAGTGAATAAATGTGATTTGTTTAGTTTACTCCCTCTTATCTGGAGCCCTGTAGGCTGGTCTATGTCCAATTACAGTTTTCCCAGATATGGCTGTGAGTGTAAAATTTAGAGACACAGACCAGACTGTTTACTACACTGGGGGCTGATGCAATTTAAGATGACATCTGAAATACAGAGGAAGCTAGGTGTTTTGTAATTGTTTACTACCAATTTGTTTTAATTGTTAACTATTTGTACACATTTACCATACATTAAAAGCAATATTAAATATAAATGGCCTCAAGTGAGTTAAACACAATTGTGTGGTTTCATCATTATTTACAAGAGTGAAGTAGAGCAGACTGTTGAATCTGTACATTTGTGTATGCTATAGTTTGTTTCAAGAAACTCTATGAATGAAAAGTTTGATATATAGAACAATAGATTAATGTGAGGATCTCCTACCAGTAGCTAGGATATGAGTTAAATTATTGTTTTGTTTTGCATTTCTGTACATGATAGTTTTGCATTTTAAATAAAAGTTACTGTTTCAATTGTATACTTTTATTTTTTGCTTTTCAATTAAGAAATGAATTGATTTTTTTCGGTGTTCAAGCCGAATGAACGACAGAAAATTATCGGCAAATACCATGAATCGCGTTACCGAAAAAAATCAATTCATTTCTTATATTTACAATATATTTGCTGTAATTTCTAACATTAAATAAACATTTTGTCAGTACGCATGTATGTTTAATCCAGATTAGAGGTCGATAACACGAATAATGTGTACCCTATAAGGAGCATGTAGTCATGACCGATTTACTGAATCTGTGTACATTCGAAAGCAGAAAAAATAAGTTCCATTGTCAACAACTTGACAGTTTGGCGCGAAAAATGCTGATTTATGACGTCGTTAGAAGTGACGTAATTTTAAAGTAGGATAAATATATCGTGGTGTTATTGTCATAAAGAAACGCAGATATAGGCCGCTGTTTATAAGGTAGATTCTTATGTCAATTGTCTTGCAATTTATCTCATTTATGAAGAAAAATATTAGTCGGGAATCATGGTTTCCACTAGTAGGAAGGCATAGATCGGTTAAGAACAAATTTTGAAAAAAATCGCCAAATGTTTGCTGCCCCAAGTTCCATAGATTAATTCGCGAATGAAAACTGCATATGCCCCGCCTCCCCTTCGAAACTTTTCCACAAGCCCCGCCCTCTCGAAAATCGATGTTTATTTGAAATGAACACACTTTTTGTCAATGGAATTGAATGGGGCGATTGTAAATATTCCAAGATATTACAATTCTTTTGAAAACTTCAATTTCATTCAATTTTGCACACCCATCTATATAGCCTTAGTTCAACCACTCATTCCGCCGAATATCTTTTTTAAAGATATTTCTTGTTTAATGTTTGTAGGGAGGTTTTACTGTAAAAACAGCTTGGAACCATGCAAAAAATATATAATTTCATATGCAATAGCAAACAGTACAGACCCTGGCGAGACAATGAACACCGTAGATACATGTACTCATTAGGCTATGCAATGTTTACTGGTGTCTACCTTTTCTTTTACGATAGGCACTAGGGGGTTAAATTTTTAGTTTATTGAATTACGTGTGGGTTTTGTTTCGTATAACAGAGCAATGCTTACATGTATTATCCTGTATACCTTATGCTACAGCACAACCCATTTGCACCCAGCGGATTCTTCCATGCTTATAATTGGATAAATCCATTTTTCATGTTAAGGGTGCATAATCTAAAATTTTATTTTTGTTTTGTTTTATATTGAAATTCCTATATCAGAGTCTGATCAGACGCCGCATTCTGCGGCGTCTGATCAGAGTTTACACTGGTTGCCTATGTCCCTTTTATGGGATCGTGGGCACAAATTGGTTAATGAACTGCTAACTATTCCTTATAGTGAACTCAGTGGTAAAAATAAATGGGTCAATACCAAATGGTGTTATATAAATCAACATAATTCGATAATTAAATCTTACAGGGGTTGGAAATTAATAAAACTTTAATTGAACTTGAATTAAGTCAAGTTTTGCATTTTAAGAATAATCTTATTCATTTTCTCCACTTTTCCAAAATAATTGGACCCTTTGAATACCTCTACAGCGTAATAATTGGGCCAGGTGGGCACTCGATCAAGAAAGGACTGCTTGAAAAAAAGGTTTCACGAAGCTGGTGCACAATAACGTTTTGACATGACCAATAATTAATTGCCCAATAAAGATTTAAGGGTTTACCTAAAAATTAAATAGCCGAACCTTTACACTTTTCCTACTCTTAATACCCTCTGTCTATAAAGGTGTGGTATGTTAACAAACTGAATTTTAATATTTTTCACTGAGGCAATGCTAGAGAACATAAGAGTGTCAATTGAGACATCGAGTCTTATGAAATTTCAGCCATATTTAACAGCAGAAAAGGTAAAACTCTGGTTTTAAATGTGCTACATTTATTATAAGGTTTGTTTTCATTGTTGGTTGAGTACCATTTTTCAGCAGGGGACTAGACCATTACCCTTTCATGATCAAATTTGTCGAGCATTTTATACTCCTTCACCGCCACAGTGTCATCTGCTTCAATATTGTTTTCTTCAAATTTAAATTTAACGCAATAGGACTGACGAAATTTCGAAACGGGCGTCAAACAGATTTGGTCCTGATCAGACGCCGCGTTACGCGGCGTCTGATCAGGACCCAAACTGTTTGCAAACGCGCTTTGTGTCGTCATTGAGAGTGAAATGATTAACATGACTAACATGTACTAACAGCTTGACTCCAGATCAAATGCAGAGTTACCCGACGTGTGGTCACCCTATAAACTGTTTGATATTCCTATTAAAGATTTTTTTCAGTTAGAATGACTTAATAAAATTTGAAAAAGGTGCACTTTTGAAGCGGACATTTTTTATAGCAGGATAAAGAGTTAACAATCGGTGTAAATTATTTGAGTTCATAAAAGGGGTACACCTGTTCGAGTGCAACTTGTCAAAGCGCCCTCTGTTAGACCATTCACATCTTGTGATGCAACAAAATTCAACTTAAACCCTTATCATGTTTTTTTATCGTCTGCCTTAAATTCGTTTACTCCCAAAAGAAGTAAATCAGATTTAACCTTTTTAAGCCCAGTGGTTACTAAAGTAGACACTGGCAAACATATGCGGCGTCTCATCAGTGTCTGCACTGTTTGCTATATCATATGAAATATTTTAACACTGCAGTGCAATAAGATCACCATTGTATATCTATATTGAAATCTTCCAGCAAGCACACAGGGAGAGTTCATTGCAATATCCAGGCATAAATGGGTTAACCATTACCAAGTTTAATTATCGTCTGCTTTAAATTTGCAGTCTGTCAAATAAAGTAAATTAGTTTAATGCCAGTTTTGGATTGATAAAATATCAGTTCCTGTGTCAAAAAGTATAGATCCAGATCAGACGCCGATTACCTCGGCGTCTGATCTGGATTCGAACTGTTTGCAATGAGGTTTTTATTCCATTTGAACTACACCTGTCTTGATTCTATTACAAAAAGCGGTTTTACCTATGACATGCTTTTTTGTTATAGCAGAATAATCTTCTCAATTCTCAACCTGCACTTAGCTGCCGAATATGTTCTTAAAACACCAATGAATATTCATTCCAGTTTTTTTCTCTGAAACATGTTTACAAGGGTCAATTAAAATGATGCCTGTAATCGGCTTGTTATATACTAGCAGTGTTACTCAATTTTATCAATGTTACTCTGAATTGCAAACAGCTTGGAGCCAGATAAGACGCCGGGTTACCCGGCATCTGATCTGGCCCCAAACTGTTTGCAATGAAAAAAATAGTTTTAGCGTAAACGAATCTATTTGGAAATAATAACGTGTTCTCTACTGTATAAGTTTGACTGTACAAATTAAAGGGCAATCATCGATGGTTAGCTATAGTGGCGGCCATCTATTTTATTGCTCGTGGTCCATTAGTAGCTTGCCAATAACAACGTGATAAGTACAGTAACGTCTCCCTATAATGACCACTCGTCGGACGAACCATGGATGGTATAAATGACAAGTTGTAGCCTGACGTACGATGAAAGTAAAGCAAGCGATAAAAATTACAGCAGAAAGCTTCTGTCGGAGCTTTCTGCTTTACTTTCATCACGCTTTAACCAACTATCTGCCCTGAACATGCCTTGATTTCAATGGTCCTAGTAGCGGAATTTTACAGTACCAAGGAAGCAGCTGAGGAAATATCTTGGGCCTAATTGTTTCATCCTCTGGATGGTATCCGAACCGTTTACCAATATCGATTCCGACCATTTGCCCAATGACTTGATAGTTGATATAAGTCTGCCCAATGACTTGATATTTGATATGAGTATATGTAAATCAGAGCTCCAGATAAGAGGAAGTAAACTGAACAATTTCAACATTATCTCATTCATTTCAGCACGAATTGCTATGGTGTTACTACTCATTAGAATCGTCTCTCCGAGGCGATTCTAACGAGTAGTGACACAATAGGGTTTAAAGCAGAGATAAAGATTTTAATTTTTGAAATACTCCCCTTATCTGGAGCTCTGTTAAATAATGAGACTTATCCTGTCCGCTGCAATTTGAACGCATGGTTTGATATGTTGATTAATTACCATCAGATTTGGAGTATGGATTCTTAAGATAGCCATTATTTTAGGTTGCGGCTATAGAAAGGACTTAAGAAATACGGAACGCTCCGTATTACCTTTGTTTTGCCTTAACGGTCTTATGGTTGAAAAAGCTACATTGTTTAGTGGTTGCTTTATTTAGGTTTGACTGTACTTGTACAGTAAAATCTCTCTATAACGACCGCTTAATTAAGTTAACTATTTTGTGTTTATGGCAGGTGTCTGCTTAAAGCACCTTTAAGGAGGTTTCTGTTTTACGCTCACCTTACTCTAAGATGTCATTTCTCCGTATTTCAATTGTCGTAAAAGAGAGGTTACAATGTACTCATCTTATTTAGAATTCTGGGACCCGTCTTACGAAACGTCGTCGAAAACAGTCGCAAGTCAACACTTAAAAATACATTTAATTTCTGATTACTCCATCTAATCCTTTTTTCAAGACGATTCCAGACAGATGGCACAAAACCGGATTAGATGAAGACATAAATAATAATTGGGATTTTTTAAGAATCTGACTTACATGTACGACAATATTTGTCGTACGACGTTTCATAAAACAGGCCCCTGGATTAGACTTTCATAATTACCTTTGGTTATCCAAACTGTTTCCTCTGTTATCTTTAACACTGAAGGTGAAGCTATCGTTGGTTTCCTTGTCCTTGAGGTCAATGATAAACTGCAAGGAGTTCTCGTCAAGGTCTCTTTGGGTAAACCGCCGCCTAACATATCGCTTTGCCTCGTTGTTCTCTAAGTGACCATGCTTTGGTTTCTGTTCGATGACGTACACAAGACGATTGTTGGTAGTATCTGAATCTACTGCTTTAAGGACGTGGCTATTCATTTCAAATCCGTAACGACCATCTTTAAATTCTTCTAGCATTTCAGGGTGTTCTAATGTAATGATTTTAGGTTTGTCGTTTACAAGAGGTTTGATGAAAATACTGCTCATTGCCGGTTGAATTTGTAGTGTTCCGTTAATCATGAAACCTTCGTGTCGGCCGTCGCTTATGGTGAAGAGGAAGTTATCGAGCCCAGTGTGTGATCCGTCACTTTCATATGTTACAAACCCTCTGTCAACAGCACTCTGTGTGAACAGGGTGGTAACATACACGCCTCGGTTATAAAGACGTCCGTACGTGGGTTGTTTCTTAATATGGTACGTGACATTACTACTGTCGGTGTCAGGATCTTCGGCCCGTAGATTAGCGCCATCAATTGTGATCTCCGCACCTTGAAGTACCTCAACAAGACTGTTTTGAACTAGTGATGGCAATACTTTATCAAGCGGTTCAATTCTAATATTGAACTCGGAGTCCTTGGTATCACTCATGCCGTTAGTTACGGTAAAGGTAAACGAGTCTTCAGTAAAGTCGGTCTTTGTTAGATGGTTGTATACGACCTTCTGCCCTGCCAGGTCGAGCTGGGTGAAACTGCTAATGGCAACAAGACTCCTATCAATGTATTCAAGTTGTCCTAGAAGCGGTGGGCGTATAATAGCAAAAACAATTTCTTCTGCCCTTGTGCTTTCATCCGAAGCGCTTAGGTTGTCAGTGGTCAGAACCACTCGTTGGCCTTCGCGTATATCTATGCCCTTATTGAGTAGTGCAATGTTTTCCTTTTTGGAGTTCATGATACGAATTTGGAATGTTTCGACATGCCGTTTATTATGGCCGTCAGTAAGGATGAACATGAAACTGTCAAACTCTGAGCCACTCATCACGGTTGTATGGAGATATCTGATATTGTTGTTGTTTACGTCACGCTGAGTGAAGTTCTGCCCAACCTGGATATCCCTGCAACTAGTTGAGAACATAGGGGCGTGGGGATCTGTACAGAACTGGAGAACGCCCTTCTTGGGCACTGCAACAATAATGAAGGAGAGATCGCTTTCTATGTTGTCTTCATCAGTAGACTGTAGGACAATACTTGATAAAACCGCGTGTTCACCATACTCTAAATGCAGACCAGCATTTTTGGTAATTTCTGGCCCTTCGTCATTAAGAGATACAATACTAACGTTGCATACTTTCTTGACTTCATGTAGTCCGTCAGATACTGTTATTGCGAATTTGTCAACGAAGTGTTCAGTATTATCGTGTCGATACTTTAATTTCAAACCATCATGTAATTGATCAACTGTAAAGTCATTCACTGAAGCTTCTATATCACCGTTTGGAGTATGAAGCAATTTGACAATATCACCATGATCCGGTGGCTGAGAAATGGAGAACACCACCGTATCCTTTGGCATGTCCAGGTCTATTGCATCAAGCATTGCCTGGTCTATAATAATACTGCCACCTTCATCAACATGAATATCATTGAGCATAACATCTGGTTCTTCATCATTCATTGGTTTGATGATGATATAAGCTGTGTGTGAGAGGGAATTTAAAGTGCCATCTGTGGCGTAGAATTCAAACGAATCCTCTGTTGGTTCAACACCTTTGTGTGTTGCTTGAATGTAGTTGATAGATACATCTATGATGTCTTGTAGTTGGAACGTTGTTATCGGTGTACCAGCATTACTTTTCTCGGAGCCGGGACTAGGCTTGATATTTTCAAGGTATCCCCATTGTGGGGGTCTCGTTACTACGAATTGTATAAATTCCGGTTCAGTGTCTGGATCCTTAGCTGTTAAAATATCTGGCGAGAACACAATTTTCATTCCTTCTTCTACTACGATTGGATTGTCGGCAATTACTGTTGGTTTCTGGTTATCTACAGGCGTTATTGTAATGTTGAGACTACACATGGGGAGGTCGGCAGATGCTTTGTAGTTATGGTCTGATACAATGAAGGTGGCCGAGTCACGAATGGCATGGGATCCGATTTCGCCACTACTATGTATGTATCGAACATCTCCGTTCTTGACATCCTGTTGTGTAAACTTTGTAGCAGGTTCTTTTCGAAGTCTCATACTTCCGTACCTGAAAATAAATTAAGAAATTATTTCAAACGTTTCAATTACAGTTAAATTTCTCTATTACGACCATCGAAATCAGGCTAATTGATTGAGTGGGAGACAGATGGTAGCTTAAAGTAAGGTGAAAGTAAATCAGAGCGGTCCTTTCGGAGCTGTCTGTTTTATTTTCATATCTCTTTAAGCAGTCACATGTATTAAACATAAATCAATTAATGTAATTACGAGGTCGTTATAAAGAGGTTTTAATGTACATGAATGGAGGTAAACATTACCTAGGCCTACTCCATGAATAATAGCTGCAGTGTGTGGTATTTAAAATACAAGTAAAATAACGTTTTCCGAAAGAAAAAAAATACCCCAATAAAACGATGTTTGATATATAAAAGAATAAAATAATTTTTGTTTCAATCTTTTCATGACGAATTGTCGTTTATGTCTGCGAAACAAAATTATGACTAGCAAACAATTTTGATCCAGATTACACGCTGCGTGAATCTACGTATGATCTGGATAAAACATGCTTGCAAATATTAGCCGAGTCGCACTAAACACGAACAGAATACACAAATTAAGTAGAAAGTTGATGTCTGTTTTCTTATATATCTTTTATATTTTGAGCATAAAGTTTAGTTTTTGTAGGCATGGAATTTGCTGTACTCAGCAGACACATGCCACCAAAACGCTTACTATCAATCAAACCTTTACTCCATAACCTATTTCTAGTTTTTAAGACATATGACCACTTATAGCAAATTGAAAGTTAAGCAGAATGCGCATCAAGGCGTATTCTGCTTTACTTTCAGCCTGATTTAAGCTACCATCTGCAACGATATAACTAACTATTTCTCATTGTATATACGCATTGCTGTATTAAATGGAACTATGTTCTTTATTGAAGGAATTAATCAAACGTGTAAAATTGAGTACCTATGGCGTAAAGTGTTAAATAGTCATGAAGCCGAATTTCAAATAGTGTCTTGTTGCACTTACTTTGGCTGTTTGACTATTAAGAAAATCAGAGAGCCATCGTCGGTGTCCTCATCCGTCGCAGCCAACACCTTAGATGTAATAATTGCCTCGCTACCTTCAGACACAATCAAATGGGGGCGTAGATTCCCTCGAACCTTAGGCGCTTCATCGTCGACGGGTACAATGTCTATTTCAAAAACTTTGGAAACTGTATTATCACCATCAAACGCCGATAAGATAAAGGTGTCTCTTAGAAGTTCTGAACCGTCATGTATATATCTGAAAGTTGAGAAAAAGAAAGATAGTCAAAGTTTGGTCAATCGAGCCAATATAAATTGAACACACCATGCTCCAAGATTGATTCTGATATCGTTCTGAAGCATTTGACTGGTCTGATATGAGTAAAACGCTCAAATCTTGCCAATCAAATGCTTAAAAACAATCACAGACTCAACTCAAATGCTTTATAACCTTGGATCCTGTATTTGAAAATTAAAACGAGTTGTTACTAGGTTTTGAACTTTTGATGTTGAAAGATCGGACATGTTCGACTTTGGCGAGCTTGAAGTATCAAACTAAAACGTACAAATACATGTATGCTTTAGTTCGACTTAAGCTAGCTCAATTGAAGATTGACATATAAACCCTTTCCGAGAGGATCCGAGTATAATCATGCATCATTTATAAAAGGGTAGACCCAGATCAGATCGGACCATTGAGAAGCTGTCTGATAAGTGTATATACTGTTTGCAAAACTTACAAGTATTTGATGCAATACCATTCATTTGTCAACATAGACTAGTTTGATATAAGTAAATGAAAATTATCTATTTGATAATTCATTGTTGGGTTACATTACTCCCCATAGCCTGTTTTTGGTATTGACGATATGTGATCACTTAAAGCAGATTGAAAGTAAAGCAGAATGAGCCTTAAGGCGCATTCTGCTTTACTATCAGCCTGCTTTAAGCTACCATCTGCTAGCATATAGGAAATATTTCTGATATATCATATTTTCATGTCTATAAATTGGAACTATTTTCTTCAGTTGGGGAATAAATTAAATGCCCTAAAAGGCGCTTCTATGGGGGAAAAGTGTTAACCCAGTTATGCCTGGATATTTGACTCTCCCTATATATGTGCTTGCTGGACGATTTCATTATAGATATACAAGGGTAATATAAACACACATACAGTCGAACGTCGATATCCCGAACTCTATTAACCCTTTACCCCATAACCTCGTTCTAGTTTTGAAAATAAGTGACTACTTAAAGCAGGTTGAAAGTAAAGCAGAATGCGCCCTCATGGCGCATTCTGCTTTGCTTTCATCCTGCTTTAAGCTACCATTTGCTAGGATAAGGAAATTATGATATATGATACATATTCATTTCAGTATATATTGGACTACTTTCTTCAGCGGAGGAATAAAATGCATGAGCTAAAAGGCGCTTCTATAAGGGAAAGGGTTAAGTCGAACATACCCGTATTTCAAAGTTAAAACGCGGCTAAGCAGCGTTTTAACTTTGAAACACCTGTATGTTCACCTAAACCGAGCTTGAAATAAGGTAAATTCATGTTTTGAAATATCGAATAATTCGAGTTAAGCGAGTCGAGATATCGAGGTTCGACTCTATCTCTTCAAATGAAAAAAAAAGTACAGACCCTGGTGAAACCCTGTGTAAGTCGACGTTTCATCAGGGATCAGGATACAAACTGTTTTCAAATTACTAATGTACTCGGGGTAAGGCAGTGAAGGGGTTAATAGGTTATTGTGTAAGGGGATAGCGTTTGCACACAGAATAGCTCTTGTAAACAGCAAATACACAGGTTCTTCATTTGCAAATGGTCAAATATATTACACTTACATTTACAGCAATGCCAAAAAGTATGAAAGTGTGTGTTATACTTTTATCTACACAATTGTTTAAAAGTAAACCCATTCACTGCATTACCCCGGTACAATAGTTATTTACACAAGGTTTGGTCCTATCGGACGCAGCGTAACATGTCGTCTGGTCAGGATCTGAACTGTTTGACACTCATTTCAATATTTCTTAAGTCAATAAACTTAAAATTTAAATTTTAGAAATAAAAGCAGACGACAATTGTTTATAACTGATGACGCCATGGCAGTGAAGAGGTTACGTACATGTATTAGGCAAAAGAACAACTAAAAATGAGTAGGCGTCTGATCTGAATCCAAACTATTTGAAAAGTCGACTATTGTCGGTTATGGTAGTGATTGGGATGAATAGTATTTAGATGTATGCTTAATTCTTATTTGCACAAACATCATTTCCTCGTATATTGACAAAATTGTGCTCACGATGTAATATACATATGGGACATATGCAAACAGTGTAGACTCTGATCAGACGTCGCATAATGTGACGTCTGATCAGAGTCTACACTGTTTGCTGATCGGATTTTCAACATAGAACAAAATGAGAACAAAATTCCAATCCAATATATATAAGCATGGAAGAATTCACTGGCCGCAAATGGGTTAAACGTTTAATAGTGCCTAAATATACCTTGAAAGAATTACACACGGTGCACATACCTAATATTCTTCTTTCGTAAATCCAGCATCTTGAACGTGTCTTTTTCATCCAGGTTAACACCGCCTTTCTGTAGTCGCCCGTGCTCAGGAGAGGATTCCAATATAAACACCAGACTTGCTTCGTTGGTATCCTCGTCAGTTGCCGACAGTTGATCAACGGATATACCTAAGATGCCACCTTCTTCAACCAGCAACTTAGAGGCTACAAATTGAGGAGGCTTATCGTTCACAGGCTGAACGTCTATGTCAAAGTGTTCATCAAACACTTTGTTTCCACTGGAGTCTTGAATTGTGTACACAAATCGGACAAGTCTTGCTTCAGGACCAATATCTTCCATCGGAGGCATATATCCGATCTTCAAGTGGTTGATATCTTCTTGTTTAAATGTCTCAACTGCAGGAATATTTTCGTCTTTAGTTAACATAGTCACATTGTGCAATGCTATTATTCTGCCTGCGTTTCGAATAACTCTCTTGTCGTTTGCAAAGTAAGGCTGTGTTGTGACCGTGTATGTAAGCCGTGCAGCACTTGTTTCTGAGTCAGTGTATTCCAATTCTGCTCTCGTTATCAAAGCAATATCTGTTTCAGAAACATGCATGAGTCTTGTTGCGTCTGGTGATAACTGCGGAGGATTTTCATTAACAGGGTTTATTGATATGTAAAACGTTTCCAGATCTGACTCATTTGGTGGGTCATTTTGGTCATGAAGGTTGAATAGGAATTCATCTACAAATTCTTCTTTGCCAAAGTGGCGGTAGTATATTTGACCCTTTGTCAGTTCTCTTTGGGTAAACCTATTGACTCTAGCCCCTGTATCGGCAGGTCTTTGTTTCCGAATGATCTCGCCAGCTGCTGTTGGTTGTGAAATGACGTATACAATGTTCAGGTCGACTGAATCGGTATCGTGGGCAAGAAGAACAGACGTCTCAAGTCGCTTCGTCTGGCCTTCGTTTAGTTCCAGACCAAGGTTATTGATCATATATGGAGGGTTGTCATCCTTAGGTATTACTATAATTGGAAAATTAACTAACACATGGTCTGCACCGTCACTGATTTTGAAATCTATATGATCTTTAGTGGATTCGCTATCGTCGTGAACATATTTTAGCTTCCCGTCCTCAAGATCGGATATAGTGAAATAACTTGCAATTTTGCTGTTGACGAGGAACTGACCATGCTTCAATCCACCTGTGACATATACAAATAAATCTTCTAGATTGTCTTTGTCTACGATTTGAATATCTGTGGAACTTATTTCTCTCGACTGTCCTTCTAACAAAACGAGACCTTTGTTAAAAGAAACACGAGGAGTGCTTGTTGACGAAGGTCGAACGGCGATGTGTAAAACTATGGGCATACTTTTAGAAAAATGACTGTCAAACACTTTGAACTCCACCTCATATATTCGTCTTTCAGAAAAGCTTGTGTTCGGTGGCTGGTACCCTATTCTATGGTTATCTAAATCGTCCTGAAGGAATGAAGTTATTTTAGTTGTGTGGTCTTTGAGGCTCACAAAATACCCTTGATCTGGTCCCGGTGGTTTACTTATATTATACACTAATAACGAATTGGGTGTTTCGGAGTCTTCCGCCGAGATGATACCAGGAATTATTGTTGCTAGAACGAACTCGTCCACGTCCATCATATACATACTCATGAAGGACGAACGAGGTGGTGAATTCAACAAAGCGTGTTTGATATAAATTGGTAGATAGAATCGTTCAGTTATCACTTCATCGCTAGTTTCCGTATCAAATAATTCAATACTTAGTGGTAGATAGTCCACATCGGGTGTTGGTTTTTGTAAGTGTTCGTAACGTAATTCCATGTATAGAAACTCACTACACTCTTTCTTTAGCCCTTCAACAGGGGTTTTCTGGTCTCCCATTACAACATGACCTACGAGGGGCCAGTGAGAGTCCCATTTATTAAAACTCACAGTACATGACACTTTTGGAGATCTACTGTGGTGGAATCGAATGACCGATGTATCAATCGGATTTGAAATACCGTTGAATTCTGGTACGATCACATGACGTAAGCCACGTGTTACGACAATGTCTGTGGTGGCATTCACGACTTTCACATTGAGGTAAAATGTTTCAGTCACGGTGTTTCTGTCTGTGAATCTGTGAACACGTAGTTTCACCTTATCTTCGCTCAGAAAGGGAGAGCCTGAGTGTATATATCGTACTGTATTTGGTTGAAACTGGCAGTCAAATATCTGAAAATAGAAAACAATACAACAGTTATTTAAACTATATGATATTCAGTTTTAACAATGAACTAAATTAACATATATATTCTGTTGAATGTTCAGGACTTCAAATCATTCGAAAGTGCTAGTTTGCAAGGTATCAACTTTTCTCACAATGTTATGGTAAGTATAAATAACTCCAACAAACAAACAACATGAAATACTCTCTTTGATATACGTATATGTATTATCAGATTTTTCTGACATGGCCGAGTTATTTTTAGAACAGAATAGTTTATAATGGTAAATAGGTAAGCAAGGTAACATAGGATATATATTCGTACACTTTCCTACTTCAGATAAGAATGATCCTCGTGCAGCACGAGACCGATGCGCTAACCTTTTTGATATGTTATTATTTTCCATAAACGCATTTACGCAATTTAAAACTATTATTTCCATCGCAAACAGGTTGGAGCCAGATCAGACGCCGGGTAACCCGGCGTCTGATCAGGCTCCAACCTGTTGGAAACTCAGATTAAAAAAAAGATAGAAATTTCTAAAAGTAAATTCCCACAGTTTAAACGGGAAAGTATAATGTCTTCTCTACTGTACATTGCGCACAATAAATACAGTCATCAGTATCTCTACGATACTCATCCCTTTTAAAGTTTTAGAATGTTCCAATCTGAAAATAACTCGCCAAGTCAGAAGAAAACACTCATAAAATACATTATACGATGTCATATAATTCCAACCAAATGGTGTTTTAGTAGAGTTTAATAAGTAATTACTATTGGGTTTCACTAATATTATATTATACTATCGGCCGACGGGTCTTCGCTACCAGTTATACAAATTATATTTTTAAGAAGTAACTGTCTTCGATAACCGTTCACTAACGTGCTAATGTTTGATGTCGCTAATTTCAAAATATGTTATTGAAAGCCATAATTAGTTAAGGTTCGACCTGTATTTTAATGTAATTTGGATTAAGAGCAAAGAAACTAATCAAAACGGATTGACGCTCATTGTTTTAATTTCATAAGAGAACAAAACATTGACAATAACATTTGTGGATTTATTTTGAATGAGTTAACATTATAAATAGTTTATTATGAGATGAAGACGTAATTCTTTCCCAATAAACGCGTTTACGCTCAACAATAATTTTCCAAAAGCATGCAAGTTTAGAGCCGGATCAGAAGCCGGGTAACCCGGTGTCTGATCAGGCTCCAAACAGTTTGCCACTCAGATTAAAATAAAGAGTAAGACGTTTGAAACAATTGTACTTTTCAATAGTTTAGTGTAATTCGATTGCGTTTCAACGGTGAAAATAGCCTCTTCCCCACGAAAAGGCGTTTATATAGGGAAATGAGTTAAGAACAACGCCAGTTATTGATGGCTCAATAATCAGGGGCCTGTTTTATAAAACTTCGTACGACGAATGTTGTCGTAAGTCATATTATAACAGTCTTAAGTTTTATTAATTTCTCCATCTAATCCTGTATTGTGACATCTCTTTGGAATCGTCTTTTCAAGGCGATTCCAAAGAGATGTCACAAGACAGGATAAGGTAGAGAAATCAGAAATTAAATATATTTCCAAGTTTTGACTTACGACCGTTTTTGTCATACGAAGTTTTATGAAACGGTACCCTAGGGAGTAAATGTACAGCCCGCTGAACTGTAATCGGGCTGAAAGTAGATTATAACATGATTCTTTACTTTTTATATAAAAGGCTATATTTGGTCAACTGATAAAACTAAAAAGTCAGTATTCGGTCAGCATAGGTTCAAACTGACCTCACACGTTCAAATTTAGCGATGAATCTCATCTTGTCAAGACTTGACATTATAAATTAAGTTGGACATAAACCTTGTCCGAATCCTAGATGTTATCTCGGTGCCTAAGTGAGAGTCCTGCATACAAATGGTGAGAGGTTATCTATAAATCAACCACTCTATACTTATTTAGATGATTATCTAGCGAGCGGGCAAGTGGCCATTGACATAGTAAAAGATTAATTTTATCAACTGGACATTTACAATAGTAAAACTTCAAACTTTGTATACTTATATCAGACGCAGAACTATATGGTGTGTTTAATGTCGAAACCATTTGCATAATTGTTTTAATTCTTATTAAAAGAATAGTTGCTTTCAAGCTTCTTCCATACAAGTATATTCAATGGGAGACAGCATTTTTGTCGTCGAAAGGATATATCTATTCACCATGGGACCATCTTATTGTTACAACTTAACTTTGAAACTTCTCAGACACGAACGGGTGGTAAAGCAAACACCTATAAGTTAAAGTTGTAAATAACTGTCTACCCCGACGAGCTGTAACTCGCCCCTTTGTACTTCTCTCTCCACAATTAGTAATTTACGGTTATATCCTACCGCGGTGTGGCAAGATACAATTACTGAAATTACAACCCTATCATCGGCAAATAACAGGAAAATAAAGCGCCCAGCCGAGCATAAATCCTTAACATCATACTATCACAGTGAAGCAAAGCTCCAACATATACCGACACGTACATTAAGTGTAATTTGTTTGCTGTATAACTATAGTTAATTCTACATTATCATAATTTCGCAATTAGCAATATGCTTAAATGATCACAATCCTCGATGATGTCTGTAAATCAAAGATAATAGCACAGTGGAGAAGACCTTAAACGAAACGAAGCGCAAACCATATGCGCTGAAATGACAACTTTTGGAAAAACTTAAAACTCATATTAATCTGCATGGCAAACAGTTTGGAGTCAGATCAGATGCCGGTTTACTCGGCGTCTGATCTAGCTCAAAACTGTTTGCAATAAAAACAATGGTTTTAGCATAAACGCATTTATTGGGAAGGAACGTCTTCTCAGCTATACCAAGAGAGTCTCGGGTAGCCCTTTCTACAACAGCGTGTTTCAAATTTTGACATGGTCATCATATAACCCACTGTTCGTGCGTCTACCATATAAGAATAAAGAACTACATAATTATATGGGAAACAGTTACTATAGTATATCTGACTGTTTCCTATTTCTTCTATTCACGTTTTAAAGGATTAAAGCTGTCTGATTCAAAATGTAGAAAATCTCTTTTTGCGAGATATCTTTTTCTAAAGTCTGTATTAAAGCAGCTGTGAGTCTTAAACACTTAACCCTTTCACTCTCAATGACGCTTAAAAGCGCGTTTGCAAAAAGTTTGGATCCTGATCAGTCTGATCAGAAACCAAACTGTTTGACACTCGTTTTGAAATTCCTTCAGTCATACTGCATTATTTTTAACTTTTAAAAAGACATTGCAGATAACTAATTTGAAGCAGACGACACTGATACGGTGAAGGGGTTAGTTACAGTGGAGAATCTGTTATTCAAACCCGTTTAAACGCAAACGTACGCAAACGCAAAACACTAAAACGTAGAAAAGAACAACTTTTGGACAATTCTGATAATTCATGTTTATCTTGGTGGCAAACAGTTTGGAGCCTGATCAGACGCCGGGTTACCCGGCGTCTGATCTGGCTCCAAACTGTTTGTAATTGAAATAATAGTTTTAGCGTAAACGCGTTTATTGGGAAAGAATAACACATTCTCCACTGTAACATATTTCGATAGATTTGGCAGTGAAAGGGTTAAACCGGGTATGAGTTAAAACGTAAGGAAAAAACCTACGGTCAAATAACAACTACATTATTTAGAATTTATCCAACCCGCATTAGTTTTTACTCCAGACTTATATCGTATTGGGTTAACATCTTAAAGGTTTTAGCTGTGTTTGAAACAAAGGTATGAGGCAACGCTCCCTTAATTTACTATGTATACTTTTGATATGCTGTGACCAATTGAGTTTCGTCGAGTATGTATATTTTAAGAATCTGTTTGATTTATTCACTCATAAGTGCTTGAATACACAATTCACAGCCACTTTTCTTTTATAGTTGATAGAACAATCGTAGATCGTTATTCGTTTATGAGAGCAAGTTACCCCTTCACTGCCTTACCCCGAGTATATACAATGTACAATGGCTATTTGCAAGCAGTTTCGATCCTGATCAGACACCGCGTTACGCGGCGTCTGATCAGGATCCAAATTGTTTGACACTTGTTTCAATATGTCTGAAGTCAAAACACCCAAATTGTAAATTTTAGAAACAGAAGCAGACGACAATTGTTTAAATCTTATGACGTCATGGCAATGAAGGGGTTAAACAATATTCCCCTCCCCCACAGCTTTTTCTGCGTTTATTGTTCATCGTCAACAATATCGTCTGCTTCACAAGATAGAAGCGTGTAAAAGTTATTAGATCTATATGAGAAACATTTGTGTTAAAAGGCGTCTCTATGGGATAATGGGAAACTAACTACTCGATATGAGGAGTATTTAAAAACAAAAACGTCTGTATGTCTCCATCAAACACCGATGTCTCTCCGATACAGAAATCGTCCCTCCCAGACAGCAAAGTTCTGCGTCAGTCTTACGAAACGTCGTACGACACAAATGGTCGTAAGTCAAAACCTTTAAATACATCTAATTTCTGATTTCTCCATTTCTTTGAGATGTCACAAGACAAGATTAGATGGAGAAATAAAAATTACTTACACTTTTATAAGCTGACTTAATACAATAGTTGTCGTACGACGTTTTGTAAGACGGGTCCCTCCTTTTGTAACTCATAACGCCACAGAAGGGGATATTTCAAACACTAATCTTTCGCCTGCAAGTCGCCACTTTACTAGAGTTTGAAAATAGTGTGTATCCATACCAGAGGCAATGAAACGAGGCGTCTGACAAGGATCCAAACTATTTCATCATCGTGTTATGATTCCTTAAGATAGAATGGCTCTAAAATTATATTGTAATACAATTGCAGCCGCAAAAAGGGCGAGTTGATTCCCTCTTATGCTGAGTCTTGGTACCATTTTTATCCGCAAACATTGCGCACTATAACAAACTTCGAGTACGTGAACCAATGGATACATATCAAATAGTAGGAAACTTTACAAAGTTTGAAATCATGATGAAACATCAAGCTACTTTGCGTCCCATTTGGATTATAATTTTTTTTTATTATAAAACATGTATATCCAAACATTGGTAGATAAACTGCTAAAACCTAAACACCGTGAATTAATTCAATAAGCCAACAGTATATTTCAAGTACATAATTATAGAAATAAAATCCATTTTCTGTAATTCAGACTGTAATCGGTTCAATCGTTCGAATCTAATCGATCAAATTATCCATGATTTATGGCCATAAGTATATATAGGCAGACCATGCGTGCTCCCTGGATCAGAAACAATCCCTCGCACAGGTGTTCAAATATAGTTATCATCAAGAACAACAGCGGCTGGCAGAGATCCGTCAACATATTGTTCTGCTTTCAAAAATCTGACAAGTACAAGGGGATAAAACGCCATTCTTCCTAGCCCAACGTGTATGTACTCCAAGAACCGGCGATCATTGCTAACATTTCCAAAGATGCCTTGCGACTTGTGTTAACCCATTTACGCCAAGTGGTTTCTTCCTTGCTTATAATTATGTTGGATTAGTCCATTTTTTATCTATGGGATGACTGGTCTAAATTTCCATTTTCGTTTTGTTTTATATTGGAATTCCTATCACCAAACACTGTAGACTCTAATCAGACGCCGGATTATGCGGCGTCTGATCAAAGTCTACACTGTGTGCCTATATCCCTTTTTTATCCTTTTATGGGACACTAGGCACAAATCGGCTAGTCTCTTAACGTCTGGTTACTGCAATGGAATCTCCCTGTGTGCTTGCTGGAAGATTATAATATTATAATAGATGATCGAAAGATACTACATTGTCCATAAAGCAGAACATTTCATATGAAATGTCAAACAGCACATACTCTGGTGAGACGTCGCGTAACACGGTATCTCATCAGAGTCTAAAGGTCTACCAATGTCCTCTTTTGAAGATATAAGGCTAAAATGGGATAACTCATTGGCTACGTTCAAAACAAACTAAACGCAAGCTTATAGCAATCTATAAACTGAAACTGGAGAAAATGACAACCTTTGGAAAATGTAAGCGAGTAACTCTATTCTGAGTGACAAATAGAGTGGAACCTGATCAGACATCGGGTTACCCTACGTCGGCTGTGGCTTCGAACTGAATGCAACTGAAATAACTGATTTTTAAACAAATGCGTTTTGTTTGGAGGCCTTTCCAACATCTTCTCCACTGTACCAATCGGTACACTTTGATTCTATATATTTCGCGCATGTGTATTTTAGTTACAGTCAGCTTTCAGTTAACCGGTCATTCCTCTGACAAACATAATGTTTTCTAAACATGGGTGACTGTTTTACATGTATGCTGCAAAACTGGAATTATAATGTTGTTCTTGTTGTACTTTTGTCCCAAATATTGCTGTCACCTGTATATTTCAACTGATATGTAACCCATGTATGCCTGGATATTGCAATTAACTCTCCTTATGTTTTTGCTGGAAAATTTCATTATAGATGTACACGGATGATCTAAGGACTATGCAGTGTTTTTGCAATACAATGCAACATTTTATATGCAATAGCAAACCGTGTAGACGATAATAAAGCAGTGTAAGGTGAAATTATTAACCCATTTATGCCTGGATATTGCAATGACCTCTACTTATGTGCCTGCTAGAAGATTTTGTTATAGATGTGCTGCATATTAAATGCAATAGCTGATCTGGGTCTGTACCGGTTGTAATGGCTGTTGGCTGGGTTCAGTTTATGTAGTTCATTGTAAATACAAATGCATGTTTTTATGTTGGGTCTATCGTTTATTGTAAATATGTTTTGAGGGCGTCGTGGAAGAATTGGTTATGACCAAATGTGTTCCCTTATTATATAAAGTCTTTATTATTCATATTTTTCTTATTATTATTAATTACAAAGGTGATCTAAGGCAACTGCAATGTTTTTTTTTCCATACAATCGAAACCTATTATATGCAATAGCAAATAGTGTAGACCCTGATGAGACGCCGCGTAACGCGGCTTCTCATCAGGGTTTACACTGTGTGCCAATATCATTTTTAATAGATACCATGGAGGCTTAAGTGGGATAACTAAGACGAATATTTCGAGTTGTCGCTTCACATATATTGACTACACGTGTTATAGTAGATTATGGGACAGGCAAATTCCTTCGTCATTGGCGTGGAAGATCAAATGGCCTATATATTTTATTTAAATCATTCATCTGACAGATTTATAGATTTATAGTCATTCGATCTGTTTGGCCTAATGATGGTAGAGTAATTGTCTTTCAAAGCAAACAATTATCACATTAAGACATTCTTAGGAATCTCAGTAAACAGTTATCTAAGCTATCAAAAACAATCATCTAATTTCTGATACTATTTTGAGCTCCTCTATTAGTCTGATCCATATTTCTACAAATGAATTGTATCGAGTTTAGGGCCCAACCCTAGCCTGTCAACGAGCCGAATTCTATATGATATAAAAAATTATAAATCATATAATATAATAATTTTATTTTCTTCCATAAAACCCTCTGGCAGCGTGTCATTATTATAGTCATGCATAAAGCACTAGTTTTTTTATCGAGTGTTTGGGTTCTACATGAAGTGGGGCACCAGATGTTACAGTGGAGAATCTGTTATTCTTTCCCAATAAACGCGTTTACGCTAAAACTATTATTTGCAGTGCAAACAGTTTGGAGCCAGATCAGACGCCGGGTTACCCGGCGTCTGATCAGGCTCCAAACTGTTTGCCACCAAGATAAACAAGAATTTTCAGAATTGTCCAAAAGTTGTTCTTTTCTACGTTTTAGTGCTTTGCGTTTGCGTACGTTTGCGTTTAAACAGGAAAGAATAACAGATTCTCCACTGTATATTGCGATGAAGTTACCATAAACAACGTCAATAATAGTATGCTCACTTTCGTGTTCAGTTATTATCAGTTTTAAATAACTTGTAAGACTCGAGTCATATTATTTCAGTCAACTCGTTTATTAACCCTTTACCTCATAGTCTGTTTCTAGTTTTGAAAATAGGTGACTACTTAAAGCAGGTTGAAAGTAAAGCAGAATGCGCCATATGGCGCATTCTGCTTTACTTTCAGCCTGCTTTAAGCTATTACCTGCTAGAATAAGGAAAGTATTAAATATGACACGAGGGTTACTGTTTAACAGGTCAAATGCCTTCTCAAAACCCTTCCTGAAAACAAAATGTTTTGTTGGGTTAACCCATTACCCCATAGCCTGTTTCTAGTTTCGAAGACAAGTGACTACTTAAAGCAGGTTGAAAGTAAAGCAGAATGCGCCTTATGGCGCATTCTGCTTTACTTTCAGCCTGCTTTAAGCTATTACCTGCTAGAATAAGGAAAGTATTAAATATGACACGTATTCATAACGGTTTATATTGGAACGTTTTTCTTCAGCGGATGAATAAAATGCAAGTGCTAAAAGTCGCTTCTATAAGGCAAAGGGTTAAAGATGATACGTAATGTAAGATTTTCTGTATAATATAATATAATATAATATAATATAATATGATAATTATATGTGCCGGGATATGACATAAGTTTATATTATAGAATAATTACATAAATACATTATTTCTACGCAAATATTTTGAGTGTATCTTAAAATATAGTTTTCCATTAAGCACATGTATACATACTCGATTAATTGGACTGGGAAAATGTTCCTAGCTTTGAGTTGAGTTGAGATTATAACAACAGCAGTAAGTCACTAAATACGTCTGATAAGCTCCCTAAGTGGTTTCCTTGTTTCACTAATTATACCTGAACTCTATAGAAAAACAACAAGCAACAGATTGCAAGCTATCAAGTCACCCTCGTGGGATATTGATTTGGATCAACTTTCAATAGAACGGGAAATTGTAAAACTAAACATCAGGCACTAAGAAACGGTCCAATTACTAATTACGTTTAACGGTTACAGTGAAGTAGGCGTTATTCTTTCCCAATAAACGCGTTTACGTTGAATCTGCTATTTTCACTGCAAACAGTTTGGGGCCAGACCAGACGCCGGGTAACCAGGCGTCTGATCAGGCTCCAAAATGTTTGCCACTTAGGTAAGAATAAATGGTAACAATAATTGTCAACAAAGTGTCATTTTCTACATTCTTTTGCAATGCGATTGCATTTCGTTTGCGTTTAAATGGGAAAAAACAACGTCTCCTCCATTGTCTCACAACAACTATATTAATCGTATTCAAAACAATCAAACTTATTTTTGTAATCTTTAACTGTCGAAACATCAATGCGATTGACATGTCAAACAATTTTGATCCTGATCAGAAGCCGAATAAATCAGTTTCTGATCTAGATCCAAACTTATTGATACTAATAGCTATGCAAGTCGAATTTAGCATGATATGGGCTTATTGCCAGAAGTTAATTCGAACAACATCTAATGCTTTCGGTTAGTGCTCTTTGTATCAAATGAAACCGGAAGTGCGCTTAGGAAATCGGGTATTTTAATATGTATCGCATTGTCCGCTTCAAATACCCAAGGGTTAGTTTCGATGCGGTAAGAAAAACTTGGATCATGATCAAACGCCATGCAGTCGGTATTCTAGTTCCGATTTTCATAGCAAACAGTTTGAATACCTTGTTCATTCAAATTTTTTTTAAATTTCTTTATTACACTCAGTTCCTGATTTTACATGAAACATGATGATTCCAAAACAATACTATTTATGTCTGGGTAGAAGGATATGAATATGTATTGTAAGAGTTCAGTTGCAATATGTAGTGATATCCCGACACATTCCAGTCTGCGAATTCTTCCATCAGCAATACCATTTCTTTAAACCCCAAAACATCTGAAATTTCACACTCATTGCTTACTTAACAACATAAAAAGACACATTGTCCATCAACGTTACTGTCTATAATACCACATTATACCCATTATTTCTTCTAAATCTACACAGACTTTTCCAAAAGCGTGCAGTCCATTTTCCAGGCTCAGGACTTGGAATGGAGAGAGTTTAAGCAGCGGGAAATGTAATCAAGTGGTCCGTATGAAAAGGTTTCCAGTAATTTGGCTAGTACTTCCCGTCAACTTAGCGCAAATTGGACAGGGTGAGAGAGGCGTTGATCCCCGAATGCCTTGTCGTCTCTAATAAATAATATTAACCCTTTCACTCTCAATGGCGTCATAAAGCGCATTTGCAATCAGCTTTGATCCTGATCAGACGCCGCGTTTTTCAGGATCAAAACTGTTTGCTACTTGTTTCGTAATAACGTCAGTTATACTGCCTTAAATCAAAGCTTACTTTAAAAAGATATTGCAGACATGAATATTGAAGCAGACGACAATATGGCGGTGAGGGGGTAAAAACCTCACGATAAATTTGATCATGAATGATATTAACCACACTGAAGGCGCGTATGAGATAGACTGATATATAATGACGTTATGGTTAAATGTTAACCCTGCCCGTGTCGGTCGTAACTCCAATAGTATTTGCAAACAGTTTGGATCCTGATCAGACGCCGAGTAACTCGGCGTCTGATCGGGATCCAAACTGTTTGTTACTCATTTAAAAATTTGTTTGAAATTAGAAAATGAACGATTATGAAGTTAACAAAGTTTGCAGACGACGAATATTAACCAGACGATAATAACGAGTGGATAATGTGTTAACTTTGGCATCATGCTTTGTTAGCCTAAGAACTGAAGGTCAAGTTGGATTGCTATCTTCTGCTACAGTGTTCCCTCCCTGCACCGACCCTCACAACAACTCCCTCCTTACAACGACCCTTTTCGCAATTACCTTAACAGGAAAAGTATGTCTACCTCTCTTACTGTTGCAGTATCGTCTGCTTAAAATTGTCGTCTGCTATTTGTCTCAAAGTTAGATCTACATATAAGTTGACATTTTGATAGAATAGATATAATTATGAGTGACAAACAGCTTGAATCCAGATCAGGATTCAAGCTGTTTGCAAATATAAGCTAGTCTTAATTTTCCCTCCCTATGACGACTCCCTCCGAACAACATACACAATCTGTGTCTCCCATTGGGTGTCGTTGTAGAGAGGGAATACTGTATTACACTGAAGGTTTCATTGTACGCCCTCTCAAAAAGAATACTCATGTATGGCGTTAGATCGTTTTATTTGCTAAAATGTTTCATCCGCAAAATTAGTCAAATATGATTCATGCAGCATATTTATATCGATGAAGCCCAAAGAAAAATGGCGAATAGTTTGATCTTACTTTGAAACGATATTGCAAACAACAAAACCGAAGCAGACGACAAAGAAACGGTGAAGGGGTAAACATCTCACGCAAAAAAATGGCAGTGAAAGGGTTGGTTAATCAGTATACCCCTTGCTGTCTGCAAGCCCAGCAGAGAAGAGAGATGTTATCACAAAGATATTGGTTTGTAATCAGGGGAATTAAAATACGAAAGTAATTATACGTCGGTCATTTCGTACAAACTCGGATTCTTCTCAAGTGGAAAATAGACAGATAACATATATTTCTGTGAGAAATCTTAACGCATTGAACCCTAGCGACGAGTATGCTCGTCATTTACAAACAGGGTAAATGTACTGCGTATTTTGCAATTAGTTTGGAACGCGGCGTCTGATCAGGCTCCAAACAAATTTAAACTAACTTATTTCAGATACTTAACGTCAATGTCACTTTTGTCAAACATAACTTTAAAAGTATTGACGTTACTTTTTAAGCAGACGGTAGTATGGATGTGAATACGTTACGCGGGTTATGACGTTATCATGGTAGTGAAAGGGTTATTTCATAAAATGGGTTATTAATTATTTTTTAAAAAGCGGTTACATGTACTTGTAACCAGAGGGGGTGGGGTGGTAAAATCTATTTCTCAACGAAACATGTGTGTACTTCAAGAACTTCAATTCCTGCAAATGGGTTTGGGGAGTGCATGTATTTCGAAAAGTAAACTTTATTAGTTTTGAATCAAACCCTATGGTGTCACTAGAGACGATTCTAATGAGCAGTGATATCATAGGATTTGGTGCGGAAATGGGTGAGAGAATGTTGAATTTGTTCAATTTACTCCCTTTTATCTAGATCCCTTCTGATTATACGCTGAGAATATGTAACTTGGCGTCTGATCCGGGCCCAAACTGCATTAAACCGTCAATATTTAGAAAGATATCTCCCATGTTCCTGTTTCGATAGCAGTGTTTCAATACCGGATATAAAATAGCTTTTCTTCCTGCCACTAGGGTCGAAGGTTTAAAAGAGTTTGAGTTGAGTCTGAGGTCGTTCTCAAGTATTTGATTTGTCAGATTTGAATCAAATGATATATAGAGAACGATATAAGACTCTACTCAAAAAAGCTTAATAACCTTGGAGCCTGGTTCAATGTCGTATGCTTCTCATTTATCGTTTGAATTTAATTTCAAACCGTTTATAAGCTTAACTCATTATCCCCTGAAACTTCCAATGGACAATTCAAGGTTTGCAATAAAGGCTGGTCCATTTTCGACTATTTAGGATTGTTTTTATAGTATTTTCCAGAATGACAAACAGGAGCCCTCTGATCAGAGACTTCACTGTTTGCATAGGACACGTGTACTCTTCATAGGTACACGTTTGGTAAAATACGTATATATGCGTCACTAGGGCTCAATGAGTTAAAACATCATATTACTGCCTTAAGGGTGTATCAATGTCATGACTTTGGGAAATTTTCAAATTATATGAAAACACTCTATGATGGTTTTGTATTGAAGAGCTATTTAAGATGAATGAAAAAATAGAAAAGTGTACATTTCGGTGAACAACAGTTGGCTCTACGGCCATGTAGAAATTTACCCCACCCACTTCCTCTTATTTTGTCCTTTTTAAACAGCCCGCTTCATTAAAATCCATTTTAAATGAAAACAAATATGATAATTTGGTTTTGTGTTATTTATTTCCTATCTATGGCAGTATTTCTTCATACAAAAACTAATTGAAGAAAAAAAAGGCACCAAATGTGAAATTTATAAAGCTATAAATATCATCGATATGGTACTTTTTTGTAAATTTTGTAAGGGGAGATAACTCTTTTTACTTTAATAACTCAAAATTTTCAACACTGACCTTTCAATTTCTTTTCATATTTTGAACTGCCTGAGCATGGGCTTTCATCTGGTAGAATATAAAAAAAAGTTTAATACTAGAACTATTTCATTTTCAAACTTTTTTAATTTTTTTCATAAAATAAAAAATCTAATAAAATCAT
The DNA here is from genome assembly GCA_922989275.2 of Gari tellinella. NCBI lineage: Eukaryota > Metazoa > Mollusca > Bivalvia > Cardiida > Psammobiidae > Gari > Gari tellinella. The sequence continues at coordinate 87,930,288 of OV277859.1, forward strand.
GCCCTATACAAAGCATATTTTTGATATTCAAGGATCCATATTGTTCAAACCTGGTGCCTGCTTTGTCTAAATTTGGTTTCTATATGTGAAAATACCACCATAGACATGAAATTAATAATGAAAACCCAAATTATCATGTTTGTTTTGTTTTGAAATAAATTTTACTGAAGCTTGTACTCTGAATGGGTAAAATTTGAAAAAAAAACCGTCCAAATTTGACATACCTTTTTCAAATCGCTGTAGCTAAAAAAAAAGGACACCACCATATTTTTTTTTTTCATTTTTTTATTCATCATAAACAGCTCTTCCAAAAAAACAATGTTAGAAAAAAAGTTTGTTACTTTGAAAAATTGGCTTATGACATTGATACACCCTTAACAAAACAAAAATTAAACTCTTTTATTTAGTGTCGCTGTTGTAATCATTTTTATACAAAGCTCTATGCTCGCCAATTCCAACGTTTCTCTATCATAGGACGAAGTCTGCATTCTTAAGAGTTCCTGTTAATGCAGCCTAATCTCTGGATGTAATGCATGGATTCGGTTTTTAGTCAGTCGAAGCCCCAAGAGGCCCTCCCAGGAGAGAGTTTGGGAAGTGTCTATTAACAACAAGCTTGAAGCGGCAGATAAAATAAAGCCTTCGTAATTAAAACTCGCCTCGTTTGTTAGCATTTACACGATGCAGTGCAGCCAAAATATAAACAATACGTGCTGCAGGGAAGGATTAGTACAAATGTAAGATAAAGAAGAGTTGCATGGATCGTACAGACAAAGTTTTAGGAAGAGATCATTCAAGCACATTTAGGCATCTTTGTAGATACAGTGGAGAAAACAATATTCTTTCCCAATAAACACGTTTATGGTAAACAATGTTAGTCCATTGCAAACAGTTTGGAGCCAGATCAGACGCCGGGTTACCCGGCGTCTGATCAGGCTCCACACTGTTTGCCAGTTTTACGTTTGAAAACAATGTCATTTTCTTTATTTTATTGTATTTTGCGTTAAAATTTCATTTAAACGGGTCAGAATAATATATATATCTCCGATATATATGTACATGGGATTGACGCAATGCTTAATGCGGTGTAAAAGTAGTTCTGCACACTTTTATAGTAGCTCTTTGCTTTGCACTTGTCTGCACGAAGCTGTCGCCTGTTTTAAAGACGTCATTATTTTAATATTTATTTCAGATGTAATCTGCACACGCCAGCTGAGCAAGTGGTCAAATGAGCATGCATGAAAAAAAAGTAAAACGTACTGGTTGTAATTAGTTAAATCATGAGTAGACATCAAGAAACAAGGAGTATTGTCTTCATTTTAGCCATTTGCATTTGACAATGAAGTCGTACTCACATAGAACAGTTGATTGCTCTAAATAGTAAGAATTATCTTATATCAGCCAATCAGGATGACCGTAATAGCAGGATTTTTTGAGGACTTAATATGCACCTTGTCAAACAGTGAACAAGACATCATCCTTTTTTAAATAATCGCGTTTATACCGTTATGTCCAATGCCGTTTGGAGCGATATCAGACGCCGGGAGATCAAGCCTCTGTATGCTAAGGGTCAAAACTGATTGCAACTGAGATAAAAATCAAATAAAAAAGAATAAACAAATCGTCTGGATGTTTTTAAAAAACTGTCATTTTCTATATTTTAGTTCATTGCATTGAGTTTAGTTTCGTTTAAACGGGAACGAATAATGTCTTCTCCACTGTAAGTGTACAGAGGAAAAACGTTATTCTTTCCCCTTTAAACGCAAACGAAACGCAAACGCATTGCAATAAATCTGAGAATATGACAACTTTTTGATATTCTGACTATTCATTTAATCTGAGTGGCAAACAGTTTGGACCCTGGTCAGACGCCGGGTTACCCGGCGTCTGATCTGGCTTCAAACTGTTTGGAATGGAAATTATAGTTTTCGCGTAAACGCGCTTTTTGGGAAAGAATAACGTTTTCTCCACTGTATGGTCAAAATTTGTGACAAAATCCCCGAGTGAAATGTGTGGGAACATCAGTCAGTCTCTGACAAAAATCTTGACAATTAGATACATCAGCTCTGTTTGAATATTTTAGACTAATCACTTCCTTGCCAGAACATTTAACTCCCTTCACCGCTTTGCCCCTTGTCGTGCTTGACATTTTCAAACAATTTGGATCCTGATCAAACGCCGAGAAACTCGGCGTCTGATCAGGATCCAAGTTGTTTGCATCTTCATATCAAGGCTGTTTTATTCAAATTTTCAAAATTCTGAATTTTAGAAATTAAAGCAGACGACAATATGCATGCAGACGGGATCTTGCATGATAGTGAATGGATTCTGGTTTAAAGGTCACGTGACAAGCGAATTGTATATAATTGCACTTCACGGTGTATTCCGAGCGACGCCTTTTTCGAAAATAAAATCATGCTGCGATGAAGAATTATAAGAAAGGTTAAACTAAATGTACTGTCGGTGTGACGAATGGGTGCCACATTTATCTGATAAAAATCATTAGTTATAACTGGCATAAATATCTGCACTTTCAAAAGTGCCTTTACCCCCATTCACTGCCTTACCCCGAGTACAACGGTTATTTGCAAACAGTTTGGATCCTGACCAGACGCCGCATAATGCGGCGTCTGATCAGGATCCAAACTGTTTGACACTTGTTTTAATAAATCTGAAGTAAAAATATATAGAAGTTAAATTTTGAGAAATAATTGTTCAAAATTGATGACGTCACGCAAATGAAGGGGTTAACGTGTCTCTCCGTACATGTTTATGCGCAAGAATTTATCTTTCGGGCAGTTCACGTTGAATCATTTCCCTTACAGACACGTACCTTTCTCGACTTAATAGTGTTAGAAATGTATGTTTATGAGAAGACGGTATTCTTTCCCAATAAATGCATCTGTGCTAGGCAGCCTACACCAAATATTTCCATTGGAAACTCACGGTTTTTAGTTTCAGATTAGCCATAAAACTGTGTTTTTGTTTTTTTGTTTAGTTTCGTTTTACCTTTTCTTTCATAGCGTAGTTTCAGTATTGAAGACAGATGATACATGTAGCTGAAAGTAAAGCAGAATGCCCCTTAAGTTTTAAGCTTCCATTTGCTACGATATAAGAGCTACTATTTATGAGTGTAGAGTGGTAATACGCTATTCCTAACCATTTACGCGTTAATCTATGCAAAAGAAACGCATAGTGAACGGTTAACGAACGGTTAACGCCTAACGATTTTAACGCGTTTAAACGCGTTAATAAACTATTATACCAATGCAGTCTCGGCTAAGGGGTCCGTCTGTTAAGTGATGACCCTTTCGTCCGGGCTATTTTAAACGCGCAAAGAAACGCGTAAAGAATCGGATAGGAAACGCGTTTAACGAAACGGATAAGAAACGCGTAAAGTGGGTAGGAATAGAGTATTTTTACCACTGTATAAAGCGGAACTATTTTCCTCAGTGGAAGCAACATAGAGTTTGGTGGAGATATAGACTTTCTTCTTTTCCAATAAACGCCTTTTCGCGATTTAAAATAACTGTATCAACTGCAAACAGCTAAGCGCCTGAAAACACCCACCGATATTTAATTAATTACATCATTGATTTCCCTGTAATTGTAAGGAACCGTAATGTAATTTAATTGGGACTTTTGATAAGTAATTGTAATTTAATTAATTACATTTCCAAGTAATATTGACCCCCAGGTCTGGTTTAGCGTCTGATCAGACATTGGGATACTAGGTGTATGATCTGGCTCCAAACTATTTGCAGTTGAAATAAGTTTTAGCACAAGCGTGTTCATTGGGAAGGAATAAATCTTCCTCACGGTATCTCAGTATTTATGGTTATTATACAGCGGAGAAAACGTTATTTTTTCCCAATAAACGCGTTTACACTAAAACTAGTATTACCATTGCAAACAGTATGGAGCCAGATCAGACGCCGGGTAACCCGGCGTCTGATCAGGCTCCAAGCTGTTTGCCACTCAGATAAAACATAATAATTAAAAATGTTACAAAATTGTAATTTCCTACATTTTAGCAATTTGCGTTTGCGTTTCGTTTGCGTTTAAACGGGAAAGAATAACGTTTATCCACTGTAGTAGCAGGTGTTTGTTCCCCCTATCTGTCCAATTAATAAGATTTTACGACAATTTGTTTCAAAATTGACTTATGGTTAATTTTATGTTGTAACTTTTTTGTTTTGTATGTTTTTTGAATTTTGTAAAGAAATGTTTGCTGTTTTTGATTTTTTGTTCTAAAACATTTCAGTCTCAAATGTCATATACATGTATACTATATAGCTTATTTCTGATATTTGATCAGAAAAACCCTTCGGTCCCAGGGTCGACATTATTAGCATTTACAAACCGTTTGGAACCAGATTAGACGCCACGTTACTAAGTTTCTTATCAGGATTGTAACTGATTGATGGTTAAGTATCGATATGTTATAACAAAGAGACCCTTAGCAGACGGTATTTTGGCAAGAAAATGTTTAACATATTCAATTATATCGACGAGTGTACTCGTCATTTACATACAGTGTACCTATGAACAGTACGCTTGTCCTAAACAAACAGTGTAAATCTTATTAGAGGGCTCCTACAGGAGCCCTTTAATCAGGATCTGCACTGTTTCTCATTTTGAAATAATTCTATATATATTGTAAAATTCAACGCGAAATAGCAAACAGTGGACTAGACTTTATCGGGAATTGAAAGGTCCATTCGAAGCTTCCGGGTTAAATGAGTAACGCGATCCCCTTCATACAGTATGGACACGCTGCGCCACGGCAAGTGCATGCTTTTGGGCAGGTTGTGTTTACTTTTCTCCACATGCAATGTTTTTTTCTGTCAAAAGTCTGGACATGTTCAATTTTTGTTATTAAGCATGTCGAAAGGTCTGGCTATATGAGACATTAATAGGCTGAGAAAACACAGAAATAATTAAAGGAGATCAAACTAAACAAATTTGACTGTTTAACCTTTACGTTTCTACCGAACCTATATTGCAACAGTTCATTAGAACCGTCTCTTTATAACTATTCTAATGGGTTTCCATAAAAATATGGTTTTGTGTTGACATAAGGCTTTTAGAATTTGTAACACTCCTGTTATACAGTGTAACACATATATGTTTTATAAATTATTCTTCCATTGTAAACTTTTGGAGTGACCCGGTGTCTGATCTGGCTTCAAACTGTTTACCACTCTGATTAAAATTAGTATTCAGAATTCTCCAAATCATGTCATTTCCTACATTTTATTGCATTGCGTTTGTATCTCGTTTGTGGTTAAACGGGAAAGAATAACGCCCGTTCCGTGGTATCTGCAGTCGTTGGGAAACAGCTGCATAAATTGTGCATCGCTTGTCATCTTCTGACAGATCGTATCTTGCTAGCTTTTTATATCAATCTCGGTATGCCACAGGGTTCAAAGGGCATTGCATGTATTTGATAACATTTTCTCGAGACGAATTTCTCATCAATCAAATTATTTGTGAAATTTAGCAACTTGCAAAAATATCAATTGCAATGTAATTGGAATTAACCTACAATGTTTGCATGCAAGACTAGCTCGATACAAAAGCAACAAGATGAAAATAAATCGGATAACGCAATAAGGAAATTTCGGCATTACTTTAATGTTGCAATAAGCAGCCATAATGTCTTAAACTACGAAAAATGATACACGCGTTTTATAAAGGAGCACTTTACTGTAGTAGCTATCAGTGCTCTTACAAACGATGTTAGTTAATGACAGTGTTCAACCATATAAAACTAAATTGAAGTAGATGAAGAAATTGTGACATTGAAGGATCATTGCACGATTGAATGTATTGCCATACACAATTTACTGTTAGTCTGCATCAAACGATATTGTCAGGGAACCAGACTATTCCGTCAAGGAACCAGACAAACTCAAATAGAGAAGCTATGCCTTTACCTATTAATATGCATTGATATTGCAATGAACTCTCACGTTCATAGGGTAGGGCTGTAACTACATGTAAGTGGTGAGAAATTGTAATCCTACCCCATTACTGTAAAAATTCGAAATAAAATATGTTTAAAGTAACTCTCACGTTTAACTTGTACATTTCATGATATATACGAGGGGTGATCGAAAGACACAACCGTGTTTGTCCACACAGCAGACTATTTCATATGAAATAGCAAACAGTGTAGACCGTGATCAAATGCGGCGTCTGGTCAGGTTCTACACTGTTTACCTTTAAAGATAAAATGTTTAATGGTTTAATTAGCTTTTATTAAATCACACCATATCCGCTTTCAAAGCAACTATAATAGAACTATGCTAACTATGGTACGTGATCGAACTCTGTTAGTTAGTGGGTCAACTCGAGGACACCAGTGGCTACCCGTCAATGACCGGCAGACAATGCATGGCATCCAAGACCAGCGCCTTTACCTGTGATCACTCATAAGTGATTAATATAATACAATGTACAGTAAAACCTCTCTATAACGACCACAAAATTATGTTAATTATTATGGTGTTTACGATAGGTGACCGCTTAAAGCAATGTGACAGTGAAACAGAAAGCTCCTTTAGGAGCTTTCTGTTTCACTGTCACCTTGATTTATTTATTTATTTTATTATACCAGATTTATATAGCGCTCTTTTCACACAGGGATTGTGCGTTCAAAAGCTGTCACTGTCTATTATATAATCAATTAGTGGTCGTAATAGCGAGGTTTTACTGTACAAGTACTGCGATATCAAAGGATGGTTGCTGGAATCTTGTTTGTGTTCTTTGAGATTCCCTATAATACTGGTAACATTGTATACAGTGAGGAACCGGTGCTCTCATTTTTAGCGCAAACGCAGTAAAATAAAATATCTCAGATAAGAGTTTTTGAATTTGTTGACGATTTATTTTAGTTTGATTGGCAAACTTGAAGCAAGGATTAATTCAACTTAATAGCTGTTTTCAATGTAGAAAAAAATACATGTTTTTGATGATCATTATATTTTAAGTTAAAACGTTAGACAAGAAGACATTTTGATTTTAAACTCTCAAAGAAACACTGCTTTTACCCTTTACTCCATAGCCTTTCCCTCTTTGGAAGGCAGGTAACAACATAAAACGGGTTTAAATTGAAACAGGCTGTGTCTTTAGGCGCATTCTGCTTAACAATTAACTTATTTTACATGATAATCTGCTAGAATTTAGAATATATTTCTTATGCTACATATTCTATTTTATCACATAAAACCGACTCTGGGAGTGTTATAACTATAGTGAAATATCAATATTTGGGCTCCGGCCCTACCTGTTCGTCCACGAGCGTTGCATGGCACTGGGCGCCAAATGACGTCATTTGCCATGGCGTTACTGTAAACAACGTCAAGATTTGGCGGAAAATACATATGGCGGAGAGACAAAAAACTACGGATTCAGTTCACTTAAAAGGGTTTTAAACTGTTTATGTGATAAATAGGATCCAACATTCGTGCTCATTATTTATCATTCTTAATAAACTCGTTGACTAAAACAAATATAACGCTCGCCAAGGCTCGCGTCATATTGTTTTAGTCAACTCGTTTATTAAAAATGATAATTAATGAGCACTCATGCTAGATCCTCTATGTATCAAGTTAAGACATATTACAATCTTTCAATATTAAAAAATCTCCCATGCAGTGGGCAAAAGTTATAAAAGTTTGACTCTTGTAGTTAAATGTAAAAACTTGAGTATACACATCCTAAATAGTAAAATACAGTAAAACCTCTCTATTACGACCACCAATATGAAGGCTGATTGGTTTAAATAGAAAAGTGACAGCTTAAAGCAAGTCATTGATTTAAGCAGTCATCTATCTTATATACTTGCTAATTAACACAATAGTGGTCATAGTAGAGAGGTTTTACTGTAATGACTAGATCCAATTAAAAACTTGAATCTTAAATTTGAAGTTTCAGGGGTAAATGAGTTATTATTATTATTATTATTAATATTATTAATATTATTAGTTAAATGAGTTAATACAGATTCAAATATAATAATAATTATTATTACTCTGACAAAGTCCATACGCAGACTGCTGATAGACAAATAACTTTTCGAAGATCTTAATATGAGTTCATCCCGGTAATTGGTGGCTTTGCTGCCAGACAATTAGACGGATAATATTTATGTAACACGCAGGGAGAGAAAAAGTGCCGTAATGCTCTTATATGAAATGCTATTGCAAATTTGTGATCCTGATGTAACAGAATTATCTTGGGCTAATTTGCTAATGGTGTCCGCCTTCTTAAGATTACAAGAGACCGGTGATATAAGAGACACTGATGGGTTTCTCCACAACAGTGGAGAAAATGTTATTTTCCCAATAAACGCGTTTACCCTAAGTCTATTATTTACAATGCAACCAGTTTGGAGCCAGGTCAGACGCCGGGTAACCCGGCGTCTGATCAGGCTCCAAACTGGTTGCCGTCCGGGTTAAAATCAATATTTAGAATTGTCAAAAAGTTGTCATTTTCTTCATTTTTTGCAATGCGTTTGCGTTTAAACGGGAAAGAATAACATTTTCTCCACTGGCAGCCTGAGGCTGAAAGACGTCCGTTTTATTGGTCTTCTCAAATATAATAACCAGGCGCTGTCTCATCGTCTTCCTATTCATGACCTTGTGCATCAATAGCCAGACATAATTGAAGCAACAATTACAGTGGAGAATACATTATTCTTTTCCGTTTAAAATGCGTACAAAACGCAAACGCAGTGCAATGAAATGAAGAAAATTACAACTTGTTGAACATTGCCACGAACATTTTATCTGAGTGGCAAACAGTTTGGAGCCTGATCAGACGCCGGGTTACCCGGCGTCTGATCTGGCTTCAACCTGTTTGCAATGGAAATAATAGCTTTAGCGTAAACGCGTTTGCTGGATAAGAATAACATCTTCTCCGAACAACAATTAACTGTTTCGAAAACCCGCCAAGCTTTCAAATGCTACTGGTTTCTGTAATACTGAATTAGGAATGAAGAAGGAACGGTACATAATTTATAATATCAGTTTTTATAAATACAGTCGAAACTCGATACTACGAACTCGCTTAAATCGATTTTACCAGTATATCGAAAGTTAAATGTTGAGAAGTCGATCTCATTCAAGTCTAACATATCCGTATTTCAAAGTTAAAACGTGGTTTAGCCACGTTTTAACCTTGAAATATGGGTATATTCGAAGTAACGCGAGTTCGTAGAATCGACTTTTTACTGTAATACTCTTTTATATAACTACATCGAGGACAAGGACGTTTGAGAATGACAAATAATACAGACCATACCGAGTCTTAACGTATTGCCAATCGTATGACCTGGCTCCAAAATGTTAGAAATGGACATACATTAATTGCTATTATATGTCCAGCCTCATGTAATACAAAGAATTCCGAGTTATATTGGTATTTTATATCCAGATATGGATAATATGGACAACAGTGTTCATACAATGACATTGTCATGTTTATTATATAACCCTTTACCTGATAGCCTATTTCTAATATTTTAGATAGGTGACTACTTAAAGCAGGCTGAAAGTAAAGCAGAATGCGCCTTAGGGCGCATTCTGCTTTACTTTCAGCCTGCTTTAAGCTATCATGTGCTATAATATAGAAAATATTCCCTATAATACATATTCATTACTGATTAAATTGGAACTATTTTCTTCAGCGGATGAATAAATCATATCCGCTAAAAGTCGCTTCTATAAGGGAAAGGGTTAAGCAATCCAGTGTATCATGTAACAAGAAACATGTTTATGTTTACGTTACTTAATAACATATTTGAATATTGAATCTTGAATCTCTTGAATCTTGTTATACAATATACACAAGCACGTTTATAGGTAAAGATTAACGTCTTCCCTCTTCCCCACTTTATATCGTACATTACTAGATCTATATTGCAATGTGGTTTAATACATTCAGCCCTAGCTCTGAGTGCTTTACAAAATATGGACCTGTGAACAATACACTTGTCCTAGGAAAACATTATTGTCCCATGAAAACAGTATAAACCAATATCTGAGGACTCAAAGAACAGCGCTAAGATTAGTATATGCACTGTTTATTATTTTGCAAAGTATTTTAATTCAACAACAAACCAATGAGTATAGGTAGTCAGAAACGGACTACAAATACTTGGAAGTTAGAATTGTCCAATTCAAGTTTCCGGGGTTAAAAGGTTAACATAAAATGACATCCTTTTCACTACTGTTATTCCAAAGAACAGTGTATCTTGCGTTGTTCTTAGAAAAATGGCGCTCGTCCAAGAAAACGACAAACTGATTAGTACGAAATTTCTTCGTTTTGTAAAATAAATTACCACAGTTGAATTTAAGCTCATGAGAAAAAGAAATAAACTTTACGCGAAACACCTGCGCACCACACTGATGGCTACACGTGCTTCAAGTAGACATTTGTTAGTTTTTTCTAGTTTGACAGTTAAAACTGATGTTTGCTCCAAATTGGGTTGTCTGCTAAAATTTTAAAATGTTTACCATGGCGGCACCAATTCTAAAATATGTGCCTGCTTTTATTTCTCAAATTTAAAGTTTAGGATTTTGACTTTAGACATATTGAGATAAGTGCCATATAGTTTGGATCCTGTTCATGCGTCATGTGGTATCTTGTCTGTATCCAAACTGTTTCTAAATGACCATTGTTCATCGGGAAAGGCAGTGAAGGGGTTATAAGTTCGTCGCACATTATCCAGTGTCTTTCGGGTAACGTGTAGTTATGATCATTGCAAGGCAGTGGTTGGTCTCATGTTTAAGTCGAAAAAGCGTTCAATCTTGTTTTCCATTTGCAACACATCTATGCATATCGTTTATAACATACAATGTACGAAATACTTTAAGTCAAACAGTGAAGACGGCAAAGCGGATTCTTCATTGCTTATATATTGGATGAGTCAACTTTTCACGTAAGAGGTGCATAGTCTAATTGTTCATCTTCGTTTATTTTGATAGAAACCCCTGCTAGCACAGAGAGCAGACTCGGATCAGACGCCGTATGTATGTCATTTGCCTCAGTACATGTATAAGACAACCATATGTAGTAAAAATGGACTTTTCTTAGTTCGAAACTGGAATTGCCCATTTGATGGTTCAGGGTGAGTAAGTTTACAAGATTGCTTTGCTAACAACGATTGGGTTTAAGAATAGAGAATCGACGGCGGATACAGGGCTGCCATTTCTCCGGATTTTTCCGAAATCTTCGGATTTTTATTCCAACAGATGGAAGCTTAAAACAGGCTGAAAGTAAAGCAGAATGCGCCTCAAGGCGCATTCTGCTTTACATTCAACCTGCTTTAAACATCACATGTCTTTAAAACTAGAAACAGACTATGGGTTAAAGGTATAATCTTGAAAATCGGGCTTGAAAAATTGAAAAACTTGAAATCTTAGGATTTTTGTTATCAACCCATGGCAGGCCTGTGGATATAATTCATGCACAGCCAAGAAGATTAAATCATCTTGCAAAGTGAACAGTTGCATGTCTTGTTTGCTTCATTGTTTTGATAACAAGTCTTTCCTGTGAACAGGTGGGTTATTTGCACATCTGATAAAGTCAAAATTCAATGAACCAGTTGCACAGGTTCACGTGATTCCAACCGCAATCAGCTGAACCAGGTAAATGTTTTAGTGTAGCCTTAAGAACACAAGCGACCCCTGGTGACACAGCACAATTAACACTTTGCTTGCCGGGAGCAAAATGTCAGAAATCTGTAAACAGTTTGGATCCTGATCAGACGCCGCATAACGCGGCGTCTGATCCGGATCCAAACTGTTTGACACTCGTTTAGAAGTTTTCTAAATATAGAAATGCATAAGTCTTAACTTGACAAACTTTGCAGGCGATAATTACAAAGCAGACGTTTTGCGACTTGGAATTGGTAAAACTTTACGATGGCCTGGCGACCACCTGAGCGGGTTTGAATCCTATCCGACCTTGCTGTATCAAATGTCTGTTGAGATTTTTGAAAGGTTCTGAACCGTTAGGTTTTATCACATCCTATCAGGAGATATATTAATTAAAGAACTTCTCAAATGGAAAATTAGAATCGCCTAATGGTTTTTAAATGTGTTAAAACGAAAATGTAGTTAAGCATTTGACTCAAAACAGATTTATTCTCTGTGTGTTCATTATCACTTACTTTTAATAACATATATTATTTTGAGTATTAAATAAATGAAATTTGTGTTGAGCATTCATTTGCAATATATAAAACAGTCTGTCGTACAGTGGCTATTTAATCAATTAATTTTTGTGCAGGCCTATCGCCCTATAAATCGGGACAAACAGTACAAGCTCAGATCAGACGCCGCATAATGCCAGAGTCTACACTGTTTGCTAACAGGGGTGTCTATAAAAAAGAAAAGGAAAGTGAAAACTTAGACCAGGCATCCGTCAATGAAATGGTCTCAGCAAATATAATTATAAGCATGAATTAACCCACTTGGAATAAATGGGTTGATGAATATCACAAATATCATTTAATTTGTGTTCCACAATATCCAATTATTACTCTGATGTATTTTCCTAATTGTTTTCTCAAAAAAAAAGTTTGATTGAAGTAACGCATTCGATAGAACAATATGTCATGATTGTGACCATTATAAGAATGTCCATGGCGACTGTTTTAACCCTTTACCCCATAGCTTGTGTTTCAGTGTTAAAGACACGTGATTTGTTTTTAAAGTAGACTGAAAGAAAATAAGAATATTCCTTAAGGAAAATTCTGCTTTACTTTTAGCCTGCTTTAAACTACAATCTTCAACGATTTATGAAATATTTCTTACGGAGTTACGGTGCATATACATGACTTTATATAGCGTAACTGTGAACTTTAGAAGAGGAATGAATGGAAAATGCAACAAAGGGCGAACATGTATTTAGAGAGTAATGGAATAAATACATTAAGTTTTTTTAAAAGGTCATATAAATATGCAACAATTCAAAGAAACAACAAAGCTAATCTATTTTCATACTTAAAGCCTATAGGGCTCGTTCTAATTCCCCTAATTAACCTTATAAACCTGTAACACTTTGTTGTCTTATATAACTAGTTAGTTATGCTAAGCTAACTGACTAATATATCATAAATCAACATTAACCATTGCCCTGACAAGTGCGACAGCCATGCCAAAAGCAAACAGTTTGGATACTGACCAGACGCCGAGTTTTCGGCGTCTGATCAGTATCTAAACTGTTTGTTATTCTAGTCAATGATTTTGCAGCTAACGCTCGTGCATACATTGAATAAAGTATGTAATTTGAATAGAATTTCTTTTGTTGCAGCATGTGTGATATAATGGCAACATAAGGGATAATACGTTTTGCATACTTGCTAAAGGGGAAAACAAATTAGACTATAACACTTTGGCTTCATTCGTTGACCCATATTATACTGTAGGTTACGTTACGTTGGTAAAGTAACAGTAGTTGTGACAGGGAGCAGCACCTATAATTAGTTACAGCCCTGTAAATCAAATGTTTCCATCACCCATACGGAAAACACCGAATCTTTCCGAATCCGATTCGGAAAGATTCGGCGTTTTCCGTATGGGTGATATGAAATGAATCCCAATCAGTGCAAATTAAGAAATGATTAAAGACCTTTGATACTGCTAGCATTCAACATAATTATTAGAACAGAGGTCTTATTTAGCCATCGCCATTATAAGAAATTATTTGACATCATTTTGTTTAAACCAAATCTATTGTATAAAGATATTATTTGATAACCCATATGTATGCAGTAAACCACTCTTATGCAGTCCACTTGGTGGACTGCATAAGAGTGGTTTACTGCATACATATGAGTTATCTAATTACCAAATTTATATACATTGTGTATGTTATAAAATTGAAGGAACATTAGTTAAAATGTATATTACCATGGTTTCAACTTAATGCCTGTCTTAATCACGTATTCAACTACAATGACAGAGCTGAGGCCCTGGGAAAATATGAAGATTATTGTTTTGGCTGGCCAATTTATTGATGATGCATATTTTGTCTTAAATGAGAGATGAAGAACACAATCAATGCACGAAGATCATATAGTGAGAGGTTTCTGCATCACTTTTGTAATGTAATAAGCAGTAAACTGCAATTAAGCTCTTAAGATCTTACAGAAACCAAATATACAACAAATGTACAACTTTGCAATTTGATGAAAATTTCCCACCGTTCAGAAGAAGGTTTATTGCAGTCATAATTATCATAACGAACATTGAAACAGGCAGAATGAGTGTACTGTATACTCTCTATAGAAAGATGTTCACTTAATAAAAAATATCAAAAGTTATGCAGTATAAATGTGTCTAAAACGTTCTGCGTAACTTTCGTTCTATTAGCGGACATGTGTGTTCTAAAGACTTTCCTTGTAACTAATGTTGAATGGCCTCTTAATAAAGGTTTGTCCGTACAGTCACACTTTTATTAAGCGAACACTCAAAGTAAGTTATATTTGTAGTCATTAGGATATGTGGCAACGTTATGCAGGGCTCCAATAGGAGTTGCAATGTATTAAGCGGTCACATGTCTTGAAATTTCAACATACATCTTTATTTGTTGGTCTCTGAATAGAATGGTGCCTGTACAGGTATATATATAATATATACAGCCGTGTGAAAACACATCAAACTGCCTCACCATAAGCTATACCAAATAACTAAACCTATATTAAACGATCATTTAATAAAGCAGCGCATATTCACCAATGTTCGGCTACTCTTAAATTCAGGAAAAGGGTATTGCAGAAAGCTCCTTTAGGAGCTTTTTGCATTACCTTTCTCCTGGATTAAACTACTGCCTTAATATATAAGACGCCCAATACGAATATTTAGAGAGGTCTCTTACACCAATTCTTCCATTCTCAATAAACGAGCCTTTCAGTTTTCAAAAGTCAGCCTTTTGAAACATTGTTGTAAATGACTTGAACGAGATCGTAAATTTTATCTTTATACGACAGTTTTATTCCGGGGGTGATTGTAAAAATCTGACACCCACTTTACAAGAAAGATAACAAGTGCGGTGGAAAAGTTACTTTATATCTTTTAAAATACGTGCTCGTTAGTGTAGTAAAGTCCGCATGAGGAGCAAGGCTAGTATATACAGACATTTGAGTCGTGCCATGACAAACCCTGCCTTATTATATTGCAAACAGTGTAGATCAAGACCAGCCGCCGCGTCACAGACGCGGCGGCTGGTCTTGATCTACACTGTTTGACACATGCAGGCATCTAAAGTACAGTGATTGGCAGTGTGGACCAAACACAGATACAGAGCCTGGGATGACAACGTTCTTGGTCTGTACAATGTTGCAATGCAATAAGGCAGATTTTGTCATGGCACGGCTCATTTCATAGTTAACTCATTCTGCCCCGAGACTTCAAATGGGCAATTCCAGTTTCCAATCAAGTCCGGTCCATTTTAACATATTTAGGTTTAATCTTGCGATATATTACAAAATGGCAAACACTCATTTGGGATCTCTCTGATCTGAGTCTTGACTGTTTGCATTGAGCAAGTGTACTCTTTATAGGGAAACTTTTAATTTGATTGAAACTTGGTACAATGTTGACTTATGAGAATATCTAGTGATGGAAAAGGTCAAACAATATATAGGCCATTGTTACTAAAAATAAGACTTTGAGGAACACGTGCGTATGTTATGTTGATGATTACAATGAAATGATGTTTTTGAATGCAAGATGACTTCTTGGTCAAATATCAAGCGCAAGGTTGCGATTCATCAACCTTTTTTTTTATATAACAATTCAGATAGCAACAGGGGACGTTTGCTATAGGATCTGGAAACCAAACCATTGCGCTAAATATATATTCTTTTAGTTACCCTGGTTGACAATTTGACCCCAAAGGTAAACAATACTAGATATTCTCATTAGCTAACATTATTCCAATGTCAATCTGATCAGGATCCAAACTGTTTGCAAACGCGCTTTAAACGCCATTGAGAGTGAAAGGGCTAAATTGACTTGGACGAACTTTTCAAGACCCAGATCAGATGCCGAAAATATAAGTGACACGAAAAGTTAGTATTCGAACATTTCGCAGACGATACTTCTGAACATACGTTAATATATCAGCCTAATAGGTGATTAAAATAGCGCGTTTTATTACGTGATTACACGCAGTCAAGCGACTGATTTGAGCGACAATAACAACTGACCAACAATGTACACCATTGAGAAAAACGAAATTGATAGCACTCGCGTGACACGAGCATACTTTATAAAATATGTTGTGGTTTGTGTATCATGTCAGAAAACTCTATCCCGCTGAAACATAGCATCTGCTAAATAATTCTTCCCGGATATTGCCATTTCAAATTCAGCCTAAAAAGTCTTTCAACACCTGACATATTAACAACTTTGTCAATGTCAAACAGTTTAAATCCAGTTCAGACGCCGAGTTACTCGGCGTCTGATCTGGATTCAAACTGTTTGTAAATATTATTCTTGTCGTGCTAAGCATGCTCAAGGCTAATGAGGAGCCATCCTTAGTGAATGAAACTTCAAGCAGGTGTGGAATTGTAGGATAGTGTTCTGATAGAAGTAAACGAGCTTCTTCTCAATTTGCTCACTACCGTTGGCCTATAATACTATACAGCGCTCCCTCTCTACAACGACACCCAAACGGGAGACACAGATTAAGTGTGTTGTTCGGGGGAAGTCGTTATAGTGCGGGAAATTAAGACTTGTCTTACATTTGCAAACAACTTGAATCCAGAACAGACGCCGCTTAATTAACGCGGCGTCTGATCTTGATTCAAGCTGTTTGTCACTCGTCATTATATTTATCCTATTAAAATGTCCACTTTTATGTAACTTTATAATCACACAAAGGTAAACAATTTTAAGCAGCAGTAAAATCGTAAGCCATAAATGCCCTGTAGGAAAATCAATGCAGCAAGGGTCGTTGTAAGGAGGGTGTCGTTGTTTGGAGGGCTGTTGTAGGGAGGGAATACTGTACATGTATGCATTTAAGACATTATTCTTTCACAGTTAACGCGTTTGTGCGAAAAAGGGTATTTCCAATGGAAACAATTAGGAGCCAGATCAGACGCCGGGTAACCCAGCGTCTGATCAGGTTCCAAACTAATTGCCAACTTTACTGTCAGCCTGCTTTCAGTAATTACCTGCCATAAGAATGACAAAGTTATAAATTATTAAACTCATTCACCTGTGAAACTTCAAATAAACAAGTTCAGTTTTCAAGTCTAGTCCAATTTTTACTAAACATGACTGGGTCTTTTACTAAACATGACTTGGTGTTTTACTATTGTTAAACATGACAAGGTATTTTACAGTATATTGCAGCATGACAAACAGTTCATACTCTGATCTGGGTCTACACTGTTTGCATATAGGACAATGTTACTACTCTATACATAGACGCTATACTCGCTGCTACATGTAGGTTTCAATGAGTTAAAACAGTTTTGACTGCAGTGTGTTTACACGTTAACCCCTTTACTGCCATGACGTCATCAATTTTAAAATTAATAATTGTCGTCTGCTGTTATTTCTCAAATTTGAATTTTCGGATTTTTTGAATTACGAATGTTGAAATGAGTGTCAAACAGAAGATCCTGATCAGACGCCGCGTTACGTGGCGTCTTATCAGGATCCAACTTGTTGAAAATAGCCATTGTAGCCTACTCAGGGTAAGGCAGTGAGAGGACTAAGCGTTGAGATTGCCCAAAGTCAAACACTTATTCATGACATTAAAATTTAAAAAGGCGCAGTAATTTAATTAACTAGTCTGCCAAGCCTACTAAATTTTATTACCCGCTATTAGCGAAATTATCATAATGAATGTGAGATTTAAATTCCGCAAAACCCACAAAACATACATTTTATGAGAAACTTAACTTTGCCATGTACGGTCTGTAAGATTCAAATAGCAAATATACCACACATGACGGACATAAGGGTTTCAACATCAAATCAGCATCCATGTAGATTTTTAATTTATCCCTTACAATAAAACTTATGATGATAAAAGGCTTCTATTTATAACATATACTTCTATGTATATGTTATTATTTGTCGACAAACGCGTTTAAATTGAAAGATCTGGTAAACTTTTAAAAGAGCTTGAAGCCTGGTCAGATGCCGAGGAACTCGACGTCTGTCCAGGCGTAAAGCTGTTAGCAACTCAGATTAAATTTAATAAAATGAAATAAAAATTAAAGTGAAATGCGTCTTGAGGTTTTAGATCGCAAACCATGTTATAAATTTTAATAGGTAAAGATGAATGGTCTTACAGTGTTTCCTCCCTACAATGACCCTCCCAACAACGACTCCCTCCTTACAACTTCCCTTGCCGCTGTTCCCTAAACAGGACAATTATGTCTAACGCCTTTACTGCTGCAATATCGTCTGCTTACAATTGTAAGGGTCGGTGTTTTTCTCAAAGTTACATATAAGTGGAGATTTTGATAAAATAAATATAATGACGAGTGACAAACAGCTTGAATCCAGATCAGACGCCGCGTTATGTGGCGACTGATCTGGATTCAAGCTGTTTGCAAATGTAAGCCAAGTCTTAACTTTCCCTCTCTATAAAGACTCCCTCCGAACAACACACACAATCTGTGTCTCCCATTGCATGGGTGTCGTTGTAGAGAGGTGGCGCTGTGCAATAATGACTGATTTACTTGACCAGCCTGTGTACACTGTTGTTTGCAAACAGTGTAGATCTTGATCAGTCACAGAGTAGCATGCTATCTGATCATTGCCCTGATTGTTTGACACTTCTTTTACCCTTCACTCCATAGCCTGCTTCCAGTATTGTAGATAAGTAACCACTTAACCCTTTAACTCTCAATGACGTTTTAAAACGCGTTTGCAAACAGTTTGGGTCCTGATTAGACGCCGCGTAACGCGGCGTCTGATCAGGACCAAAACTGTTTGACACCCTTATCGATATCTATTTAGCAATACACCTTTAAATCTAACTTTGAAACGCGTCTTGCAGACAACAATAATGAAGCAGACGACAATAAAACGGTGAAGGGGTACAACTATCCCGAATAATTTGATCATGAAAGGGCTAAAGCAGGTTTAAAGTACATGTAAAGCAGAATACGCCTTAATTCTAGGCATATCAAAGCAGACGACAATTTTGAGGCAAACGATATTTTGTCAGTGACGTGGTTAACCCTTCACTGCCATGACGTCATCAATTTTTAAAACAAATTGTCGTCTGCTTTTATTTCTCAAGTTTAAATTTTAGAAGTTTTTACTAAAGAAATAAATAAATGAGTGTCAATCAGTTTGGATCCTGGTCCGTTACGCGGCGTCTGATCAGGATTCGGGCTGTTTAAAAATAACTATTGTATTCAGGGTAAGGCATTAAGTGGTGTTAGATTACAAGCATGACATATTAACATTGGCGCTCGTTAGGCCAAATAATTAATGCAGCGTCAAAATTCAGAATATTTGAGGGTGTCTTTAATTGTAGTAAAGGTGACAAATTTACGATGTTAGTTATATATACTGACAGAAACAAATGGTTTACGATGTTCGCGACAGAAAAAAAGATAATTGTATACATCATAAAATATAATACATGGCATGGATACTACAGTGGAGAAGACGTTGACCTGTCCTGGTTAAACGCAAACGAAACGCAAACGTATTGCAATAAAATATAGGAAATTGAAACTATTGCAACAGTAAAAAGGTTGGACATAAAGTTTTGTTTTGGGAACAGTGGGAAACGTTGTTATAAGGAGGGAATCGTTGTTCGGAGGGCCGTCGTAGGGAGTGTACACTGTACTCTGTTTCTGCTCAATCGTGAGAAATTGACATGGTTTGGTTTCAGTTAGGTTTGCGATAAAACTAGACAGAAAAACGTTTTTCCATTTCAAAAGTACCTAGATTTCGAAAATAATTAAGCAAAATGATGCTTCTAAAAGTTAAAAAAGAAGAAGAAAACTAAATACGGGAACCCATTTTGTTGAAATCCTTCAGGTACTGATAACAGTGTAGCAGACGTTATTCCGTCCCGTATAAACGGAATTAAACGTAAACACAATACAATAACAGTAGGAAATGTATAGCTATTGCCAAATAAAATGAACGGTATTTTAAAATCTGGATGACAAACAGTTTGGAGCCTGGTTAAGTGCTGGGGTCTGATCTTACAAAAGAGTTTGCCATGGGCATAATAGTTTCAGCATCATAATATGAAACGCCTGGAATTGGGAAAAGTCTTCTCTTATAAAATGAAGCAACATATCAAGTTGTAAGAAATAAACCTAAACTTCAAATATCTTTATGCTCTTTAGTTTTTGATTACGCACAATACAGGTGAGTGCCATTTGGATCAACTTCGCTTAAGTTTACTCTGGCAAAAACTTTTTGACTCTTTATTTACCCTGGATTAAGTGATGCTTGTTCAATATATCATGTCTTGTTGCAACGTCGTCTCATGTTTCTATCGTTGTTGAAAAGGACAACACGATCATATGTATAGTTATAAAATGGCGGTCGTAATTTTGATAGATAGTATCACTAACGATAAGAAAAGGGTAATGTTCCGTATAGGAGATTTCTATCACAGTCCAATATTATATTTCACCGAGAGGTGTTTTAATATAAACAGTGCTACATGTACCTTCCAAACAACGATTCTCTCCTTACAACAATCACGGTCGCTGTTTACTCATCAGACAAACAATGCCTTGCAAACACTTTGCATCCTGAGTCCATGCTTATAAAGCATTTGAGTTGAGTCTTCAATCATTCTCATGCATTTGATTGGTCAGATTTGAGCCTAGGCTCAAATCTGACCAATCAAATGCTTGAGAACCAACTCAGACTCAACTCAAGCGCTTTATAAGCACTGGGCCTGACCAGACGCAATATAACGAGGCGTCGTATCAGGATCCAACCTATGACACTTCTTTCGATATTTCTTTTGTCAAAGTCCTTTATCAGACTTGAAAATATATTGCAGAGGACATTAACAATGCAGATGATATTTTGGCGGTGACAGGAATAAAGCAGACGATAAACCTTGCAGTGAAAATGTTAAATCAGTGAAGGGTAAAGTCATCTTATTCGTCTTACAGCACCAATATGTTACAACGAAGCAACTCGCGTCCGTACAGTGGAGACAATGCTATTCTTTCCCAATAAACGCAAGCGAAACGCAAACGAATTGCAATGAAATGTGGAAAATCACAACTTTTTGACAGTTCTGGCGATTATTATAATCCGAGTGGTAGACAGTCGCAATGGACATAGTTTAGCGTAAACGCGTTTTTGGGGAAATGATAACATCTTCTCCAATGTGTTATACTGCGGACAGAAAACTGTTTTTGATACTTTCTGCATCTATTTTCGTACTTCATAAATCTGTCCTACCATTTCCCAATAAAACCTCGAGTACGTAGGCTAGTTTGAAGGCCACTGAAGTGAGGTTTTAACTGTACCCCACTACATGTCTGAGTTCATTTACCCAGAACCCTGCTGTGTGATATGGACATACTACTATTGTTATCTTCATCTAAAAGCACATTCCACGATGACAAACGTGTGGTCCATTGTCGCAATGTCTGCCTCATACAGTGGAAAAGATGGCATTCTTTTTCGTTTAACCTTTTCATGATCGAATTTATCGTAAGGGTTTTTACCCCATCATCGCCATATTGTCGTCTGCTTCAAAATTGTTGTCTGCAATATCGCATTGAAACATGAGGTTGATTTTTAAAAGCGTCTGATCTAGCTCCAAACTGTCATGGACATATTAAAGCATAAATACGTTGCTAGTGGAAAGAATGACGGCTATTGGTAGATGTACATGTAGCTTCATAGTATACCATGTACAGTTTTGTATCCAATACAACTTGTATTCAATGGTATCTTAAAACATAATGTGCATGCATGTACGATAATCTTCAAAACAAATGACATTTAATGATCAAACTCAACAAATGTCCTACATGGTTAGGGTAGGGAACGAACATTCTCGTAAGTATTAAACAGTTTTACACTGTTGACAGGGCTGCCATAAGTTGACATGAAATATCCTAAGATTTCCAAATTTGCATTTTGCAAGTGCGATTTTACGAATCGTATCTTTACCCCATAGCCTGTTTCTAGTTTTGTTGACATGCGACTACTTAAAGCAGGCTGTAAGTAAAGCAGAATGCGCCTGATGCGCATTCTGCTTTACTTTCAGTCTGCTTTAAGCTACTATAACCTGGAAAAAAATCCGAAGATTTAGGAAAAATCCGGAGAAATGGCAGCCCTGTGTTTACAGTGAAACACATCAGATTCTCTATGACATGACTCATATATATTACTGCACTCGCTTGTTTGTTTTGCAATTCTTCTATTGAGTACTTTTTGAACTTGAGTGTTACTCGGTTCAGGTTTTTGTATACATTGTGTTCGCATTGTATGAAACAAAGTTTGTTCTGAGCCTTTGAACTTATTCTAACATGTTTGCCAAAGTCAGCGCAAGTATCAATCGACCATATAATTGATTGTAACTAACTCTCCAAAAAAAAACCCAAAACATACTGTAAACCTTAAATAGCAATTTCTTGATATCTTTGTCATGGCATTTGAAAACAGTGAAACTTAGCATGTACAGTGGAGAATCTGTTATTCTTTCCCAATAAACGCGTTTACGCTAAAACTATTATTTACAATACAAACAGTTTGGAGCCAGATCAGACGCCGGGTAACCCGGCGTCTGATCAGGCTCCAAACTGTTTGCCACCAAGATAAACATGAATTATCAGAATTGTCTAAAAGTTGTTATTTTCTACGTTTTAGTGTTTTGCGTTTGCGTACGTTTGCGTTTAAACGGGAAAGAATAACAGATTCTCCACTGTATACTAAGTGTCAAACAGATTGGACCCTAATGAGACGCCAAGTAACTCGGCGTCTCATTAGGTTCCAGTCTGTTTGATACTGAGAACCTGTGTTGAAAGAAAGGGCGGAATACTGTTATCTAAGATATTTACTCAGAATGACAAAGAGAAAGCTGCTTATTGTTCTTTAGGTTAAAATCAACTTTTCAATTCATTCATCCTGCTACTGTCAATCGCGACATGACTAGTATATAGAATAAGTATTGATCCAAATCAGACACCGAATAACTCGGCGTCTGGCCTGGAATCAAACTGTATGACAATTTAAAAATATTCAGAAATCAACTTGCCAAACAGTACAGAAGACATTTTCAAAGCAGGTGATGTTACGTCAGAATAGAAGAAAGGTTGAAGGAAAATATTGAACTTTCATGAGTATAAGCGAAAAGTAAATATGTATTTTTCGCATCATGGGTGGTATTAATCTTTGGAGCTTATCACCAATTGTTACCACAAAAAGTGCACTATATTGGTTTTATATCACAACTCAAGATCTGGACCAGGCATTAATCGAAAACGCATTCAGAATGAGGACCTTTGAAGTTGTGCAAATATTCGTCATATTTGAAAAATATGAAAGCAAACAGAGACGATGGCGATTATACATTGCAACTTTATTTGTTAATTGGTCAACGAATCTATACGGGTAACAATCGAATTGATCGCTAATATGGTATTTTTAATAATGTTTTATAACTATTTTGGGGCGTTACGCATTTATATTGGGGTTTTCCTTTCTACTTGTAATTCGTTCAGTGTGATTTTAACGCTTGCTTTTCCTGAAATGAATGCTTCCATCGCACGTAGAGCCACTTATATTTGATAATAATAATAATAATAATGACTTTATTTCATCTGGATTTACGTATTTGGTATATTTTATTAGGGGTTTCAGTTTCGAAATCAGTGTATTGTCAAGTAAAGACAAAAGTGAGTAAACTGAATAAATAGCACATTTTCGCACTTATTTCAGCATTTAATCCTATGATGTAACTACTCATTAGAATCGTCTCGAAGAATAAGATATTAAGTTTTTTTTAAAGACTCCCCTTATCTGGAGTCCTATAATGTCTACCACAGCTGTACAGAATATTCATTTGCAAATAATGCTACAATCTAAAATCGCAACCGTTTGTTTGAGGGGACTCGTTCGAAATTGAAAACAAGGGCATTTTCCCCAAATGAGTATTTTACGACGGGATTTTTTCCAAACACGAGCGTGTTTACGATTCCATATTTTCCCAAAATCAAGTATTTAACATTCCACTTAATCTTTGTTATTTTCGGTATTGCGGGCAATCGGCTGCTCAAAGCAGAATTAGAGTAAAGCACACAGCTACAGTGGAGAATCTGTTATTCTTTCCCAATAAACGCGTTTACGCTAAAACTATTATTTGCAGTGCAAACAGTTTGAAGCCAGATCAGACGCCGGGTAACCCGGCGTCTGATCGGGCTCCAAACTGTTTGCCACCAAGATAAACAAGAATTATCAGAATTGTCCAAAAGTTGTTCTTTTCTACGTTTTACTATAGCGTTTTGCGTTTGCGTACGTTTGCGTTTAAACGGGAAAGAATAACAGATTCTCCACTGTAAATCTGGGAGACCTATGTGTTACTCTAATATTGTTTATAAATTGGTTCATGCATTTTCTACCGTGGACGAGCCTTGGTTTGAGTGGTTTAAAAACTGATGTTACTATAATGGTTTTAAATAATATTATGAACTACATTGTTATAAATAAAAACTAACAGGCATTAAATCCTGTCCATGAATGTCTCAGTATATTTAGGCACTTTGTAATCTTCAAATGGAAAGAGGTGCAGTTAAACGACTGTTATAAATTCAGATGATAATTTAGATAAACTTTGTCACCCACTTTTCTTGTTATTGATGTACTCAAATACCATGACAGATCTATAAAGATATGACCAATATCGATCATTTAAAATTTATGGTAAAACGTGTCCGTGGGTCGTATGGTTTGTTCCCCAACAAACATAAAAATCACATACAGCATATAAATAACTTTCCGTATTTCTTTAACTTCTTTCAAATTTAGACGTAGATTAGATAACCGATTTCAGGTACCCGTTTTATGAAACGGGTCCCTGATATGCAACCTCATTCTATCTCAAGTTCAGTCATTCACACTTTCATTGCCATGTGCGCTCCATGTCGTCCTTGCAAACAGTTTGAAATCAGATCAGACACCGCGTAATATGACTTCTGATCAAGATCACAACTGTTTTGCACTTGTTTCGATATTAGTCAATCAAAACTTAAAATATCTAAATGTACACACATGTACTTTAGCGCAGTATGCTTTGTCTGCGAAAATGTTTAACCAATTTGCGTCCAATAGATATAAATGAGTTGTTATCTTCTGGTCGTCATTATTTTACAGTGGAGAAAAAGCTATTTTCCCCCAATAAATGCGTTTACGCTAAATCTGTTATTTTCAATGCAAACAGTTTGGAGCCGCGTCTGATCAGGCTCAAAACTGTTTGCTATTCAGATTAAAACGAATACTCATAAGTGTCTGCAGTTTGTCATTTTCTACAGTTTATTGCAATGCGATTGCATTTAGATTGCCTTTAAACCTTACAGAATACATGTATTAACAATATCGTATTCGCTACTATATTACGTTATAACCAGCATGGGTGGACTTTGTTTTCACACCAAGGTGTCCAAATGTTTACTGTATGAACATCTTTGCGGTAGGTTGTCTGATGGTTTGCCACTGGTGTGTCACCATGGAATGTAAACAGTACTCCCTCCCTGCAACGGCCATCCGAACAACGACTCACTCCTTACAGCGACCCTTTCCGCAGTTGCTTGTGTTCAACATATTCACGGCTACACTATCGTCTGCTTAAAATTGTCGTCTGCTATTTTTCTCTAGGTCACATATATTGGACATTTTGACAGAAAAAAACCCCATAATGACGAGTGACAAACAGCTGAAATCAAGATCAAACGCCGCGTTACGCAGCGTCTGAATTTGATTTAAGCTGTTTTCAAATGTTATCCAATTTCCCTCCCTATAACGAGTCCCTCCGAATAACCTACACAATCAGTGTCTCCCATTGGGTGTCGTTATAGAGAGGGAACACTGTATTTTAGGGGAAGATAAATGTATCTGTGTTGGCAGTCCTCCCTGCACGAGCTCGGGGTAAACACGTCTAAAGGGTGGCCTGTTTGGGCAATACAAGCTCCTCATTGTTCATGATATGCACAGCGGGTAGTTCGGCAACAACAAATAATGTTGAGTCATTTTATGTATAGATATACAGTCGAAATACGTTATTCTTTAAACCCTTTTACTCTCTATGACGTCATACAATGCATTCGCAAACAGTTTAGATCCTATCTGATCAGGATAAAAACTGTTTGCCACTTGTTTTGAAATTATGTCAGTTACATATTGCCTTTAATCTAACTTTGAAATGATATTGCAGACAACAATATTGAAGCAGACGACAATATGGCGGTGAGGGGGTAAACACCTCACGATAAATTTGATCATGAAACGGTTTAACGAAACTGAACGCAAATCAATCAAATGGAATGAATTATATATTTTTTACAATTTTGAAGACATTTTAAATTACAATGGAAAACAGTATGGAGCCTGATCAGACGTCGGGTAACCAGGCGTACGATCTGGCTCCAAATTGTTTGCACAATGGTCATGATAGTAGTCAGTTAAGCGCAAACGCGTTTCTTGGAAAAGAATAACGTCTTCTCGGTTGTATGAAATTGCTGCTTAGGTTCTACTTAATTAAAATGGAGCTTCATAAATATGCAGAATATCATAGATACGTATATGAAAGTTGCGCATAGGTAGACGATGTAGACCTAGATCATTAGATGTGATGACAAGAGAATCGACGTCTCGTTGAGGTCATATAGGATCTGTCACGAGTCGATGTATGAGAGAAGTTGATCTCAACCGAGTCTAGAATTAAAATGTTATTAAGCGAGCCTTGGCGAGCTTAATAACGTTTCAATTCTAGACATGTTGAGATCAGCTTGTCTCATCAATCGACGAGTGACATATTCTTTTTCTCACATCACCAACAATTTGATGTATTTTTACAGCAATATGCCTTTTTTAGAATCCCAGTGACGTAATAACGCCTTTATAAATAACGACGTTAGAGTGACGTCATCAAAGTGATCTCACACATGTTGGAGATAAGGATATTTGCAATCCTTTTTCGCTATTGAAAACAGGAGTAGTTATTAATGCGAGAATATCTTGTTTGTTTTTGTCTGAAAAAAAGAAAACTTGCCTCCATTGGCCGTTACAATGCCGCTGTATCGTACTGTACTGGGCTTCTTCCAAATTTGCAATACCTTTTACAGTGGAGAATCTGTTATTCTTTCCCAATAAACGCGTTTACGCTAAAACTATTATTTGCAGTGCAAACAGTTTGGAGCCAGATCAGACGCCGGGTAACCCGGCGTCTGATCAGGCTCCAAACTGTTTGCCACCAAGATAAACAAGAATGATCAGAATTGTCCAAAAGTTGTTCTTTTCTACGTTTTAGTGCTTTGCGTTTGCGTACGTTTGCGTTTAAACGGGAAAGAATAACAGATTCTCCACTGTATTTGTTACGTCTAGTGTTTTGACAATCAACTTCATCTCTCAAAACGGAGTAATTGTATCCCCTCTTCAATACTGTAAAAAGAGGTCCCCTCCCCACGTTTATATGCAG
Source organism: Gari tellinella (assembly GCA_922989275.2). Taxonomy (NCBI): domain Eukaryota; kingdom Metazoa; phylum Mollusca; class Bivalvia; order Cardiida; family Psammobiidae; genus Gari; species Gari tellinella. The sequence goes on from OV277859.1 coordinate 87,957,960, forward strand.
AGCAGCTGTACAAACAATTAAAACCTATCAGTGTATATAAAAATATACCTGTTCAAATGTATTAGCGCTTAATCTGCTATGACGTCATCTGTTTCAGACATTTCTCGTCTGCAAAATATTTAATTTCAAAGATTTTATTTTTTTGAACAAGAAACCTTATTGAAACGTGCCAAGCAGTTTGGATTCTGATCAGACGCCGAGTTACTCGGAATCTAATCAGGATCCAAACTGTTTGAAAATGTCATTAAAAAAAAGAGTAGAATGGTACTGGGTAAACTTATTCGTGTTAAAATATATACCTGTTCAAATGAATTGAATTTCTACCCAACAAAAATGACATTTCTATAAGAGACCACTTCACGGCTATTTGATTGTCCTATAAAACATATTGTGGGGGGCTAGTTTGCTTTTCAAGAATATACAACGACTATTTAATGATGATAAAACTACATCAACTCGCCTTGGAGCAAATGTCGTGCTGTTAATAACACTTTAATATCCTACAGATTGAGACCTGACTATTTGCAAACAGTTTTGAACAAATCATTTTAGGTTACTTCATTTTAATGATATATAAATCTGAATTTTACCAAATGTGCAGACGACAATGTCAGAGCGGATGACATTTCAACAGGACAAGAGATATATTTATCTTGCTGACTTCGTCTTGACCAGAATTCTGCAAACAGAATGGAGCTACCAGGTTCTAAACTATTGAACAGTTGGATTTTTCATATTTTTGTTGAAAGGGTAATTAAAACAAAATAGAAACGGTTTGAAGATAAATGGTTAAAGTTGTAATAAGTGTTCGTAGACATAACTTACTCTCGTCTGCTTTAAAATTGAAAAAATATTTAGAAATACAAAAGAAAACAAAACCAGAAACCAAAAACTGCCCCACATTTTAGACAATACAAACGAAGACTCGGTGATACAATGCTCCCTCCCTGCAACGGTCCTCGCAACAACGATTCCCTCCTTATAACGACGCTTGTCGCTGACCCGAAGCTAGAAATTATTCCAACCGTTTTACGTCTGCAATATCTTCTGCTTTATAATGTCGTCTGCTGTTTTCTCATATTGGACATTTTGACAGAAACAAACCCATAATGAAGAGTGACAAACAGCTTGAATCTAGAGGAGACACCGCGTTACGCGGCGTCTGGTCTGGATTAAAACTGTTTTGAAAATGTAAGCCGATTCCCCCCTATAACGACTCCCTCCAAACAACGGACACGTTTATTGTCTCCGCTTGAATGTCGTTGTACTATTAAACAAACTCAAACATCCAAACTGTGTTGTCTGCAATCTCCTTTAACCAATGGAACATAAAATTGAATGTCAAACAGTGTTGTTCCAGGTCAGACACTTAGTTGAAAAAAAACCCTATGAAGTCTGGTTTGACAGGAGAGGGATTCGGCTAGTCCCGTCAACCACGGTCGGCTACATACAGGTGGGCGTACTACATCGTTCCCTCTCTACAACGACATTCAATGAGAGACAAAAAATATGTACGTTGTTGGGAGAGAGTCGTTATAGGTAGATAAATTGGCTTACATTTGCAAACAGCTTGAATCTGGATTCAAACTGTTTGTCACTCGTCATTATATTCATTCTATCAAAATGTCCACGTATATTTTTCTTTGAAAAAAACCCCCCAGCAGACGACAATTTTAAGCATACGATATTGCAGCAGTAGAAGCATCAGACAAAATTATCCTCTTCAGTGAATTGCGGCAAGGGATGTTGTAAGGAGGGAGTCGTTGTAAGGAGGACCGTTGTAGAGAGGAAGCACTGTAATACATGTAAGTGGAGTTCACTGTCAAATTTAACAACGATATCAAATTGAAAGATTTGTAATAAATCACGAGGCAGTTTTACTTTTCATTCAAATGACTTTCTGAAATGGCTGTATAATATAATGATATACTGCCATTAACTTTGAACATAGGCGAACCAAACCTTGCAGGGAATAAATAAAAAACGCTCAAGTCCAGATCAGACGCGCCTTTTAACGATGTCATAATTATATTACCGGTGTCTATTTTATGTTTGAAAACTGAATTTTAAAACAATGTGCATTTGAAGCAGACGATAATTTTAAGCAAACGTATTATAGCAACTTAACACATTCACTGCCATGACGTCATCAATTTTAAACAGTTGTTGTCTGCTTTCACGTCTCAAATTTAAATTTTAGGTGTTTTGACTTAAGAAGTTTAGAAATAGTTCTAAAAAAGTTTGGATCCTGACCAAACACCGCGTTACACGGCGTCTGGTCAGGATTCAAACTGTTTGCACTTAACCATTACACTCGGGGTAAGGCATTGGAGGGGGTAAGTATAAACTCAACGGATGACACACACACCGAGTTAATTTGCCGTGAACGAGTATATGAATAACATTGAGATAATAATGCTCCTATCAACCCATTTGGTCCATATTTCTTTACGAAATACCATTGATAAATATAATTTATATGCATTAAATTGAAAACAGTCGTTTCTCACAGCAAAATTCACTTTTTAACCCTTGTACTGCCGAAACATGTAAAACTTGCCAAATTTAGCTTTTTTACATTTTTTAAATAAAAGACACCTAAAGACGAGTGACACACAGTTTGGATCCAGTTAAGACGCCGGCGTCTGATCTGGATCCAAACTAATTGAAAAACAGTAATTTTGCAACCGGCAGGCAAAGGGTTAAATCTTTTCATTGAATCGAATTGAACATTAAGAAAATACCAACCTTTTGTAAATCCTGACTATGTATTTTTATTTTAGTGGAAACTAGTTTGGGTATACCCGGCGTCTGATATAACCCCAAACTTATTGGGAAAGAATAACATTTTTTCCATTGTAATTGTCTTAACTGTTTAACCGTTTCACTCTCAATGACGCTTAAAAGCGCGTTTGCAAACAGTTTGGATTCTGATCAGACGCCGCGTAACGCGGCGTCTGATCAGGATCCGAACTGTTTCAATCTCGTATCGATATGTTTTAAGTCATACTAGGAATCTTACTGTACTTTGAAACGATATTGCAAACAACAAAATTAAAGCAGACGACAATGAAACGGTGAAGGGGTAAACATCACACAAAAAAGTTGGTACATTGTAGCGAAAGGGTTAAAGTCCAACCAGCTGCCAGGTTGCCCAGAGACTGAGTGCGATTCCGACAGTTTGAAAATGCCAGACAGAAAACATGCACGTACAGGTATGTATGTGACATATAATACCAAAGCTGACGGATGAAATCTGAAAATGCCATGCAACTGGCAAATAATTTCGCATCTTTCTTGTGAAATGAATACTTTCCAATTTACCCGAAGTGTTTCGAACCACAGAAATAGACATATTGTAATAACATGCTAATTCATAATCTGGCTATACTTAAAGTGTTTTAAGTGGCCACCAAAAGAAATTCAAACCGCAGTATTGAATACAGTGCCATTTTGATGCAGCACGAAATCAAGGCAAAATGATTTCTGCTTTACTATCATTTTCCATTTAACCCTTTCCCTTATAGAAGCGACTTTTAGCGCATTCATTTTATTCATCCGCCAAAGAAAATAGTTCCATTTTATACTGTCATGAATATGTACTATAAGAAATATTTTCTATATACTAGCAGATAGTAACTTAAAGTAGGCTGAAAGTAAAGCAGAATGTGCCCTAGGGCACATTCTGCTTTACTTTCAGCCTGCTTTAATAGGTCACATATCTTAACTACTAGAAACAGGCTATGGGTTAAAGGGTTAACAGACGTCTGTTTTAAAAAAAAGTTCCTTACTTCAGAGTTGACGCTTTCCATATGTACTACAGCAACCATTCATCGAAGAATTATGTTCAAGTTGACATTTACATGTAGCCTTTACAAAGCAATGCACCTGTGAATAATGCACTTGTTCTATAGATACAAACAGTGTAGACCAAGATTCAAAGGGCTCACGAAGGAGCCATCTGATACAGTGGAGAATCTGTTATTCTTTCCCGTTTAAACGCAAACGTACGCAAACGCAAAACACTAAAACGTAGAAAAGTACAACTTTTTGACAATTCTGATAATTCAGCTTTATCTTGGTGGCAAACAGTTTGGAGCCTGATCAGACGCCGGGTTACCCGGCGTCTGATCTGGCTCCAAACTGTTTGCAGTGAAAATAATAGTTTTAGCGTAAACGCGTTTATTGGGAAAGAATAACGTTTTCTCCACTGTAAGAGTCTGTGATATTTGTCATTTCGCAAATGAAACTAAAAACAAGCGCAATGTAATAAATAATGAACACACTGACAGCTACTTGAAATATTGACGATTTAATTTATCTGAATGGCATGTAATACATGTAAGAGTGACCGCTTACGACAAAATTGAGAGTGTTCACAATGACCCGGCGCTGTTTTCATCATTATGCAGCCCAATATTTCACCAGAGAATGATTATTCTCATTTCGTAATGTTTCATATAGCATCACAACTTGACAACATCACTTTATCGAATATACTTTACTTAATCAACGCCCAGACGTAGCTTGTAATGCTTAATTTCACAAGCATGTTAGTTCCGTCAGTCAACCGTTATATCTCAGATATTACCTCCCTTGCCAACACCAGCCATATTAATCAAGAGGGCGCTACGAACGAATGGAGGGTTAATCAAATGATTAATTCTCGGGACGAAAAAAATAGATAAATCAGCGGTTTTCACCAAGGCTGCCGCTAAATACTGATTTATTCTTCGGAAAGATTGGCAAACAAAGTTAATCAAATAGTGCGGTTTCCACGATCATTCCTCATTAAGTACTATCTACTTGGCTGATGAGTGCAATGTCTTATAAATTATATTAATACGCCCCTATAGTGGCTCTGACAGGTTGACTATTCAGTCTTTACCCTTTTCTCCAAAGCCAAATGCGCAAATCACATTTAACTGTACAGTATCTACGGCAGATTATCGCTTAATGATCTTTTTGTTTTACTTGCATCTTAATTTAAAATGTCACCTGTATTTTACACAATCAATGAATTCCGATATTCATTTTTGGCACTTTTATAGATGAAAAAGTATATAGGTGCCTAGTGTAGTTGAAAGGGTTAACACTTGCACTGCTTTAATATCGCCAACTTTGATTCTGGTTTCTGCACCTGTTACAAATATAATATGCATGTACATGTACATTGTATACGATTATCTTAAAGTATGGCCCCTGATTAGATGCCAGTAACTGATGCCCGGTGTCTGATCTTACAATTGTAGTTTTATGGTGCTGAAAGGACCAACACTTTTACTTTGAATTGTCTAAAGGTGGGAACATTGTACGCATACTTGATCTTGAACAGACGCTCAGAAAACATGTACATGTATGCATATGAATTATTTGAGCCAAAGACAGTTTACATGTATCCGGTATGCATTATAGTTAATGAAACATCTTAAATATTTGCTTTGCTATAAGCATCCTGTATGGTGTTTAATGCAATAAATGATTGATTAATTGAGTGATACCAGTTACAGTGAGGAAGACGTTATTCTTTTCCGTTTTAACGCAAACGAACGACAACGCATTGCAATGAAAAGCAGAAAATGACCACGTTTTGACAATTCTGGCTATTCCTTTTAGTTTAGTTTTAGTTTTGACAATTCTTGATATTCCTTTTAGTGGCAAACAGTTTGAAGCCTGATCAGACACCGGGTAACCCGTAGTCTGATCAAGCTCCAAACTGTTTGCAATGAAAATAGTTTTAGCGTAAACGAGTTGATTGGGAAAGACATCAGCAAGAAACTTCATTCTAACGAGTACACGTATGTCTTAAAAATACCAACATCAGATCTGAAAAGCAAACATTTTGGAGTCTGATCAGACATCGGGCAATCAAGCGTCTAATTTGATTCTTAAATATTTACATTCACCCTGTAAAGTCTTTATGTAATCCTATTAAAAAATATGCAGTCCATCTGCCGGTGAACCTACAAATCGAAACTGGTTCCAGCCAGTTCGAATTCCCCACGTGCTATTCGTGGACTTCCTAAAATAGACTACACCAGGCACTTAACACTAAGCTCCCATTGGTCGACGGTCGTATGACGCTAGCGAAGTGATACAGACCCAGTTGATCGACTACGAAGCCTATATATATATAGGTCGTTGCTATCGGGTTGCTATGTGGGTAAATGGGTTAAAAAAACAACCGCGACATGTATTTTGAGAATGTGCTTTGGCAATAGATATTCAAGTTGCACTGTTTATTTGTTTGTCTTGTAAGTCTTTTCCAATCACAGAGAGAAAGTTTACTGGGTAAAATCCTGAATTTATAGTACAGTTACAGTACATGTAGTTGGGACTACTTTCTCACCTTATTTAGAAACTAGAATGGCTATTACATCGAGATTACATCTATCAAACCTCTTTGACCGGTATATGATATATTCATATACAGAAAAACAAATCTGATCAATATACACATTAAATTGACAAAACAGAAAATAGAATATAAATATAAGGAATAAGCAACATCTGTTTGCCGCTCATGACGGTATGACTACATTAGCTTCGGAGGGTAGCTAATGTAGTCATACCGTCATGAACGTCAAAAAGATGTTGTTTATTCCTATAATGAGTGCCATGGTTATAATAGTTTAAGCATAAACACGCTTATTGGGGAGGAATAACGTCTTCCCCTGTGTGCATGCCTTTAATAACAACTCGATACATCCAAGATTTTCAAAAAAAAAAATCTTAACGAACTCATTAAATCATTAGCATGCACGCGCCAATTTAAGCTTCATTAGTCCTACCAACTACATGTACAGTGTTCCCTCTCTACAACGACACAAAATGGGAGACATAAATTGTGTATGTTGTTCGGAGGGAATCGTTATAGGGAGGTAAAACTTAAGACGTGGCTTACATTTGTTAACAGCTTGACTCCAGATCAGACGCAAGCGTTGTTTTAAGGAGGACGCATTCTGCTTTACTTTCATCCTGTTTTAAGTGGCCAGCTACCTTCCATACTAGAAACAAGGTATGGGTTACATGTAAAACCCCTCTAAACTGCATACCCCTCTAAACCGGAAATTTATGTTGTCCCCACATTGTAAGACCAATACATGTAATTGTCTGCCTTTAAAATTTGAATATGCAGCGTAATTCACAATCAGTATTTTATTCGATGCGAGTGTAAAATAGTTTTTTCACTGATAAGATGCCGAGTTCCTAGACGTTTGATATAGAACCAAACTGTAAATATTAGTCGAATCAGACTAAGTCCGTTAACCCTTTACCCAATAGAAGCGACTTTTAGCGTATCTCATTTATTCCTCCGCTGAAAAAAATAGTTCCAGTTTATACCCTCATGAACAATTACCATAACAAATATTTTATATAGCCTAGCAGATGGTTGTTTAAAGCAGGCTGAAAATAAAGCAGAATGTGCCTTAGGGCACATTCTGCTTTATTTTCAACCTGCTTTAAGTGATCACCTCTATTCAAAACTAGAAACAGGCTATTGGGTAATGGGTTAAGGGTTAACAAACAAACGAAAAATAATCAATTGTACGAAGGCCCTGTCAAGACATTTTTTATCAAAAGAAATTTTATAGTTTCGCTTTTTAACAACGATATCGGATAACACAGTCGGAAGATAATTAATATTTCTTTGACCTTTTAAAGTGTCGGTCTGCAACATTTGAACATTTGCTATAGGTTGCACCTTGAATGTTATTTGCAAATAAGGTTGGACTCAGATCAGACACTGAGTTCCTGTCCTAGCACTTTACCCCATAGCATGTTTCTGGTATTGAAAATGCACGAGCATTTAAAGCAGATTGAAAGTAAAGCAGAATGCCCATCAAGGCGCATTCTGCTTTACTTTCAACATTTTTAAGTGGTCACCTGTCTTCAACAATTGGGTAAAAAGTTATTGATCGGTGCTTTAGATATTCAACATCTACAAAAAGAGTTGGAATTTCGACATGTTCGAGTAGCAGTAGTACGTGTAAACTGAATGAGAAGACGACAATATGTAGTGTTTAACCCTTTCCCCCATAGAAGCGCCTTTTAGCGCATTAAGTTTATTCCTTCACTGAAGAAAATAGTTCCAATTTATACAGTCATAAATATGTATCATACAAAATATTTTCTATATTCAAGCAGATGATAGCTTAAAGCAGGCTGAAAGTAAAGCAGAATGCGCTTAAGGCGCATTCTGCTTTACTTTCAACCTGCATTTAGTGGACACCTATATTCAATACTAGAGACATGCTATGTGGGAAAGGGTCAAAGGGTAAGTAGTTTTCAAATGACTGAAGGTGTCGTTAGCTTGGAAAACGCTACTATATGAGCGTCACGATAAATGTCATTATCAGCGAAAGACAAAGGCAATATATTTACATTCGCCCCATTCAATTCCATTTACAACAATGCGGGCCTAAATATCGCTCACCTGGAAAAACCAACACAAGGGTCACATAACCCCTGGTATGGGATCACTTTTCACCCCAGAGACATAATTTTCATTGAAAATCTATTTTTAGCTCCTGTGACCTAGATATGCAACGGACCGGAACCATATTTACAATAATGGTTAAGGGCTTCTACAAGTGTCATCATGCCAAATATCAAAGCTCTGACCATATTAGTTTCAGAGGTAAAGATGTTTGAAGATTTCACTACATAACTCTATGTAAAATTACGACCCCCCAGGGCGTGGTCATTTTTACCCAAGGGACATAATTTGAACAATCTTTATAGAGGACCTGAAGACGATGCTTTGTGCCAAATATCTAAGCTCTGGGTACTGTGGTTTCAGACAAGAAGATTTTTTAAGATTTCATTGAAAAAATCTATTTTTAGCTCCTGTGACCTAGATATGCAACTGACCAGAACCATATTTACAATATTGGTTAAGGGCTTCTAGAAAAATCATCATGCTAAATATCAAAGCTCTGGCCATATTAGTTTCAGAGAAAAAGATATTTAAAGATTTCACTATATAACTCTATGTAAATTTACGACCCCGGGGCGTGGTTATTTTTTACCCCAGGGATATAATTTGAAAAATCTTGATAGAGGACTTGAAGACCATGCTTTGTGCCAAATATCTAAGCTCAGGGTACTGTGGTTTCAGACGAGAAGATTTTTTAAGATTTCATTGAAAAAATCTATTTTTAGTTCCTGTGACCTAGATATGCAACTGACCAAAAAATTTACGACCCCCGGGGCGGGGTCATTTTTTACCCCAGGGACATAATTTGAACAATCTTGATAGAGGACCTATTAAGACGACTCTTTGTGCCAAATATCTAAGCCCAGGGTACTGTGGTTTCAGACAAGAAGATTTTTTAAGTTTTCATTGAAAAAATCTATTTTTAGCTCCTGTGACCTTGATATGCAACGGGCCGGAAATATTTGAACAACTTTGAGAGAGGACCATATAAGGATCATTCAGGCCAAGTTTGGTAAAAATCTATCCAGTAGTTTCGGAGGAGATGTCGTTTAAAGAAATTGTTGACGACGAACGGACGAACGAACGGACGGACGAACGACGACGGTGACGGACAGAGGACAATCAAAATAGCTCACCTTGGCACTACGTGCCAGGTGAGCTAAAAAGGGTGTTCATTTCGTATAAACACTATTTCTCGAGAGGGTGGGACTCGTGGAAAAGTTTCGAAGAGGAGGCGGGGCATATGCAGTTTTCATTCGCGAATTAATCTTTGGAACTTGGGACAGAAAACATTTGGCAGATATTTTTAAAATTTATTCTTAACCGATCTATGCCTTCCTATTAGCGGAAACCATGATTCCCGACTCATATTCTTCTTTATTAATGAGATAAATTGCAAGAAAATTGGCATACCTTATAAACAACAACTGTCTGCATTCCTTTATGCCAAAAAAACCGATATATTTATCCTACTTTAAAAATGACGTCACTTCCAATGACGTCAAATCGTCATTTTCACGCCAAACTGTCAAAGTTGTTGATTTTAGAATGTAAACAATTGAACTTATTTTTGTACGCAGCTACAATTATTCGGTCATGGCTGTTCCTGATAGGGTACACATTATTCGTGTCATCAAACTCTAATATAGATTAAACATACATGCATACTTACAAAATGACAATCTAATATTAGAAATTACAGCAAATACATTGTAAATATAAGAAATAAACAGGGTTTTTCGGCGTTCAAGCGAATTGAACAACAGAAAATTGTCGGCAAATCTACCATGAATCGCTAGCGCGCGATTCATGGTATTTGCCGATAATTTTCTGTCTTTTTTTATGCTTGAACGCCGAAAAACATCAATTCATTACATAAATAAAAGGTAACATACTTCGCATACAGTGAAGAAGTCGCTATAATTATAAATATGGATGATATTATTTTAATGTGATTGACAAAAAGTTTAGAACCTTGTCCGACGCCGGCTTATACCTCTGAACAGGCGCCTAATTTGTTTGCAATGAACATAAGGGTTTTAGCAGAAACTCATTTATTGGGGGACGAATATCATCTACTCCACTGTAGCTGATCAGACTACCTGTTTGCAAAATATGATATTGTTGTCTTTGGATCATTTAGCCAGGTACTCCTGGCAAATAGTGCAATTTTTATTTAACTGCAAACAGTTTGAATACTGACCATAAGCCAACTGTTTGACATCAGTCGAATTACAGTTTTATCAAAATTGAAATGTGTGAAATCTGATTTTTTAAAATATAATTGCATAGGACAAATATGAAACAGACGATAATGACTTAGTAGAAAAGGGGATGTAGAATCATCCTTTGAAGCCACAAAGAGCTGTTCAAATTAGTTACTGAGACGGCGGTTGATTAGCGTTCGTGATTAGATCTTTTCAGAAATAATTAACCCTTTGATAGCTAGGAACCACCATTGAATCCCTTCGCAAACAGTTGGGATCCAGATCTCGGCTGTCTTGGAAGGTGTGCAATGATTCAAATTTAACCATATGCCGTTTTTGCTGTATATATAAATCTGTGAAGACTAAAATTCCAAAACTGTTTTTCGGCAGAGGTTTTTTTCAGCAGACGACATTTATCAAGCGTCCAAAGGGCCGAGTCCTGATGAGATGCTTTGGGAAGCCATTGCACCGTGATACCGAGCTGTTAACCCTGCGCGTGCTGTAATATCGTCTGCTTTGAAATTGTCGTCTGCAATTTTTGTCAAATCCTAACAAATCCGCTTTCAAGCTAACCAAATAACATAAATTACACAGGCAAACAGTTTAGTTCCAGATCAGACGCCGAGTAACTCGGCGTTTGATCTGGATCCAAACTATTTGCAAGCACGTCCTAACGTGCGTTTAGCGGGTTAATTCTCTTGGTAATTATTTTCTGACAGAGACTTTTAAGTTCCTCTTTCGTCTAACGACAGATTGGTACGGTGTTTTTTCTCTATCAGGGGTCTTTTAGCATTACCGGGGCATTCCTATAGTTATTAATACTATATCTTATAACAGCGTATAGTGTATTCTATTGTCAGTGATGAAAAAAGAAAATAATTGCTTTTATCTCACCCAGTTAGTATAACAGTGTTCCCTCTCTACAACGACCCTCCCGGCAATGACTCCCTCCTTACAACGACCCTTGCTGTAGTTTCCTAAACACGACAATAATGTCTCACAACAATCTAACACGTTTACTGCTGCAATATCGCCTGCTTAAAATTGTCGTCTGCTGTTTTTCTCAAAGTAACATAATGGACATTTTGACAGAAACAACTTCCTGACTAGAGGAACGTCTGATCTGGATTCAAGCTGTTTGCAAATGTAAGCCGATTTTCCTCCCTATAACCTACTCCCCCGAACAACGCACACAATTGTTGTCTCCCATTGGGTGTCGTTGTAGAGAGGGGCGCTGTATGTGTGGCAAATGAATTCTGATCTGTAGCCAGTTATCATAATATTATGATTAATGGAATACTGCATACAGTAGAGTTGATCACTTAGAGAGCAAATGCTGCTTGGTAATTCCAGGATTATAAATACATTATCCAAACTCAGTAGCTATTTGTCCTAAATTGATATAATATAGAACATACAAGTTTAGAATTTGATCCTTGAAACCCGTGGAAAATACGTTTTGAACAAATGCAAAAACAAAACTTCAAATACACGTTGCGCGTTATCTAAAGTAATTGTAAGCACGTTTACATTTAAGTACGTGGTTAATTTCTTTTGCTCAGTCAAACTTATGATGAGCGGACAACTATTGGAGGCACTCATAGATGTCTGCATCATACAGATCATACGTATAAAGAAATCCCCACACTGATTTTGTTTTCGAGAAGTTATATACATTACAAACGCAGGGCATGTCAAATAAATTTAAAGCAATGTTTTTATTATTATTACGGACTTAATATGTTTTATGTAAATTGCGATTTGTCTTCCATGTTCAAATACAGTCAATTTAATATTTAGCCACCTTTCCGGCTTGAGGAAACAAAGCGTATGCAGAAAATCAAAGACGGACAATTGCTAAATATCGGAAAATAATAATGCTGTTGACTGTAGTCAAAACAAATAATTTTTTCCTTCACCGGTGACATTAAAATGCAGAACAAAAGTAAGTAGAGAACTTTCAATGTGCAGCTTTTGCTTTGTTGTACTTGTACATGTACATGTATTTTGTATTAGGCAGACTCCTGTCGAATGTTCTACGATTAACGTTATACCTTTTGTATACTGATCCGCCGGATAAAAGCCTGTTTCTAGTTTTGAAGACAGATGAACAGGTTGAAAGTAAAGCAGAATACGACTGTTAGGGTCTTCAAGGATGTAGACAATATTTCCCATGGTGAATATGCATGGCATTTATAAACAGGAATTAGTTTCTTAAGTAGAGGAATAATTTAGAGTTGTAAAAGGCGTATTTATTGGGTAGATCTATAGGGTTATAGAAAACATACATATATATGTAGACAAAATATGATGAGGAATATACAATATAATTTAAGAAGGAATTTAGAAATTAAGCTGACGAGAGATTTGAACCAGACAGCAGTTGCTTAATATGTCTGAAGTTTCGACATATTTCCAGTATGGCAGGCTGTATGGCACGTGCAATGGTTCGCCAGCGGTGGTGTCTGTGTCTGTTCCATCAGGAAATAGACGTGCGCACGTGAAACACGACAGTTCCTGTTGCCAGTGTTGTCTTAGCAGTCAAGCGAATGAAATCTAGACAATACAGTGGAATGAGTGGATCCGGGATATTTAAAAATAAGAGGATGAGCTAGGAAGCGCACCACAAAATTATCTATAGGACGTACATGTACACGTTTTAACCAGTTCCCCAAGGGATGCGCCCTTTAGCCCATTTGATTCACTTCTTCTCTGAAGAAAATAGTTCCAATTCGTACAGTCAAGTCACTGTGCCATAATAAATATAACATATATTTAAGCAGATTATAGCTTAAAGCAGGCTGATAGTATAGCAGAATGCGCCCTAGGGCGCATTCTTTTGTACGATCAACCTGCTTTAAATTGACATCTGTCTTCAAATCTAGAAATAAGCAAGTAGTACAATAATGGGAATAGATATTTTAGAAATGTTTGCGCCATTAGATATGAAGCTCTCCTATATTGCAAATACATGCCGTGTAGATTCAGATCAAACACTGCATCCGCTTGTGGTCTACGTCATATTCAAGAGTATTTTCCTTGGGACTGGCTCATTCATGCAATTTTCATACAATATTTATTACACGACGTGATTCTAATTGAGCTGCATCCATTTGGCATATGCACACAGTCTAGATCAGATCATAATTTTATGTATCCTGAAGGAGCCCTCTGATCAGGGTCTACACTGTGTCGTTTTGCAATATATATTGTAGCAATCAACCTTAAATAATAAATACAAATAGTCAAAAATGGACTAAACTTAATTGTAAACTGGAAGAACTGTCCATTTGAAGTCTCGTGGTGAATGTGCAGGGCTGCAATTTCTCCGGATTTTTCCTAAATCTTCGGATGTTTTATTCTAGTTCATGGTAGCTTAAAGCATGCTGAAAGTAAAGCAGAATGCGTCTGAAAGCGCATTCTGCTTTACTTTCAGCCTGCTTTAAGCAGCCACGTGTCAGCAAAACTAGAAACAGGCGATTGGGAAAAGGTACGAATCGTAAAATCGCACTTGAAAAATGCAAATTTGGAAATCTTAGGATTTTTTATGTCCACTTATGGCAGCCCTGAATGTGTTTATCTAACTTGAGAAACTATTCCAATGCCATTGCTCATCAACAACATTTTGTCTAGTAAAAACGACACGTGCATATATGTTTTGCTACTGCTTTCATGTAATACAGGGCAAAGGAAATACAGAAAGCTTCAGTAACCCTGCGCCTTGTGGTAAATTTGTGATAACATTTGCAAACAGATTGGATTTAGATAAGACATTGTGTCATAAGAAGAGAAACACAATACTAGTAAGCTACATGTATTTTACTTTTGTTTCAATCCTATACTCTGTTGTATGTTTTAATATACTTTAAAATATTGAAATAAAATATGTTTTAAACCAAGACGTTGAGTAACTCTATGTCTTATCTGGTTCCAGACTGGTTTAAACAATGGTGATATTTTATGACAAAGAGGCATATAAGCAACACAACGAAAAAGTAGCAAACTACAAACTACAAATTTGTAGACGACAAATGACATGATAAGTATCCACATGTACCTGGGAAGGTTAAGGACAAAGATCAGTATTTAACCCTTTCATGATCGAATTATTCTGGAGATTTTTACCCCTTCACTGTTATATTGTCGCCTGCTTCAGTATTGTTGTCTGCAAGCCAAGTTTCAAAGTTAGATCTAAGGTTGTATGACTAAATAGATATCGATTAGAGTGTCAAACAGTTTGGGTTACGCGGCGTCTGATCAGGACCGAAACTGTTTAAAACGCGCTTTAATGCGTCATTGAAAGAGAATGAGTTAAGACAGTTCCATCAATATTTCACTTAGACCCTTAATCCATAAAACGCACTTTAAAGTTTGACTCTTTTAATGTATTTCCCAATTGAAGAAAAAAGTTCCACTCTAAGCAGTCATGAAAAATGTTCAACAAATAGTATTTCTTTAGCCTAGAAGATAGCAGCTCAACACAGGCTGAAAGTAAAACAGAATGTGTCATAAAGTGCATTCTGCTTTACCTTCAACCTGCTTTAAGATGTTACCTGTCTTCAAAACTAGAAATAGTATATGGAAAAAAAGGTTTACTCAGGTTGCACTGTGTTATTTATTGCTACTATTTTCAGTCGGAATGGCGTGTCAGATTACAAAAATTATGCATGATCATGAAAACCAGAAAACAAGATTTATCCTAACCCTTTCACTGCTTAGATATCTCCTGCTTCAAAAATGGCGTCAGCTTTTGTTTCTCAAATTTTAGAATTTTGGAAATTTGTCTTCAGAAACATCGAGATGAGTGTCAAACAATCAGGATCCTGATCAGACGACGAGCAACTCGGCGTCTAATCTGGATACAAATTGTTTGCAAATGGCAAGGCACTCGGGCTAAGGAAGCGAAAGGGTTAATGCTCATTTAATGAGTTTTCGAATTAGACGAGGGTAATGAAGTGAAAATTTGGGATAATAAGTGTTAAAACTGCAGTATAAAATGGGGTTTAGGCAATAAACAAGCTATTGCAAATATTATCAAAATAATAACTGGAGATTAGATTTCATCTTAACGGTAAAATTACCTTCAAAGTAATTAATACCATGTACAGTGGAGAATCTGTTATTCTTTCCCGTTTAAACGCAAACGTACGCAAACGCAAAACACTAAAACGTAGAAAAGAACAACTTTTGGACAATTCTGATATTTCATGTTTATCTTTGTGGCAAACAGTTTGGAGCCTGATCAGACGCCGGGTTACCCGGCGTCTGATCTGGCTCCAAACTGTTTGTAAAATAAAATATAGTTTTAGCGTAAACGCGTTTATCGGGAAAGAATAACAGATTCTCCACTGTAAGTGAATAGTGGTTTCTACCTGAACTGTTTCTAAACAGGGGTCCGTTTCACAAAACTTCGTACGACAAAAACTGGTCGTAAGTCAAAACTTTAAAATACAATAATTTCTGATTTCCCTATCTTATCCTGTCTGGTGACATCTCTTTGGAATCGTCTTGAAAAGACGATTCCAAAGCGATGTTACAAGACAGGATTAGATTGTGAAATAAACAAAATATTAGACTTTTCTAATCTGACTTACGGCAACATTTGTCGTACGAAGTTTTGTGAAACGGGCTATGAATTCTACTTCCCCATCACCGCCTTACCCAAAGTACAATAGTTACATGTATTTGCAAACAGTTTGGATCCTGATCAGGCACCGCGGAATGCGGCATCTGATCAGGATACAAACTGTTTGACACTCATTTCGATATTTCTTAAGACAATATATTTAAAATTTAAAGATAACAGCAGACGACACTAATTGTTTAAAATTGATGACGTCATTGTAGTAAATGCGTTAACCTATTTCCTCAATAACAGTAACTACAGGTGCGTATGACATGCGGCTGCTTTAGCAGGATGAAATAAAATCATACATGAACCTATTTAACCCTTTAACTCTCAATGACGCCGTAAATAACGTTTGCAAACAGTTTGACCCCCTTATTGATATTTATTAATTCATACAACCTTAAATCTAACTTTGAAACGTGTTTTGCAGACGACAATACTGAAGCAGACGACAATAAAGCGGTGAAGGGGTAAATATCTCCCGAATAACTTGATCATGAAAAGGTTTCTTTACCGATTTTATCTTGCTAAGCAAGAACAGGTCATCATTTAAAATATTTTATTTCAATATTCATATGCATTTCACAAACATACAAATAAGTTTAGGATTATCTATACAAGTAACAGCATTAAATTAACACGTTCGCTCCCATAGGCGATTAAAGTCGACTTCGAAAACATCAAAATACATGTACTAGTTTTCACGTAATCAAAACTGGTCGCTTACGTGTAAAACAGTTTAGACGGCACACCAAGAGGATTTCAGAAAATTTGTTTCCCTTCTAGGCAAACTTAGATAACAACTTTCTACACAAATGAATCGAGGAGCTGATTGCGTGGTAATGGTCGGTAAAATTGTTTCAAACATCTTTTCTGACGTGTTGAGGTACCAGGTCATTGACTGGGTGAACATTTTACAAGGAAGCAATCCCCAAGATACAACATATTTTCATATTTCAGTTTTTAACGCATTAACTTCTTTTCTACCTTACCACGAGAACAGCTGTTATTTGTCAAACAGATTGGATCCAGATCAGACACTGCGTAACGAGGCGTCTGATCAGGATCCAAACTGCTTGACACTAATTTCAATATTTCTTAAGTTAAATACCTTAATTCTAAATTGGAAGAGTAAATGCAGGCGACAATTGTTTAGAACTGATGACGCCATTGGCAGTGAAGGGATTCACCTATATAACTTCAAATGGACAATTCCTTTTTGTCAAATTTAGTACAGTTCATTTTTAGATACTTAGTGTTGAATTCAAATATTATTGCAACATGACAAACTACGCATCTCAACTCATACTCGTGTTTTATTGAACGATAAAACACCGGTATGATTTTTTTATTTCTTAAAAGATACACTGTTTGTAAATGACGCATGCACGGGTCACTAGGGGTTAATGAGTTACATTAATACATCTAGTTGTGTCTTACCTTTAACCTTTTCTCCCTTAGAAACGCCTTTTAGCGCATTCAAATTGTTTGCTCCACTGAAGATAATACATAGTTCCACCTTATAAATTATAGTCATGAACATGTACCATACGAAAAACTGTCTATATCCTAGCAGGTGGTAGCTTAAAGCAGGCTGAAAGTAGAGCAGAATGCAACTTAATGTGCATTCTGCTTTACTTTCAATCTGCTATAAGTGGCAACATGTCTTTAACCCTTTACCTGATAACCTGTTTCTAGTATAGAATATAGGTGACCACTTAAAGCAGGTTTAAAGTAAAGCAGAATGCGCCATATGGCGCATTCTGCTTTACTTTCAGCCTGCTTTAAGCCATTTACTGCTAGAATAAGGAAATTATTAAATATGACACATATTCATTAAGGTATATATTTGAACTATTTTCTTCAGCGGAGGAATAAATTAAATACGCTAAAAGTCGCTTCTATAAGGGAAAGGGTTAAAACAAGGAACAGCATATGCGGTAAAGGGTAAAAACGCTCGGCTGTTTTCGTTTGACAAAAACAAAGGGCCATCTGCAGCAAATCACAATAAAATATGTTTGAAGAAATATTATCAATGCTTCAAACAGTTAGGGTCCAGATAAGGCGCTAAGGCACTCATTGGTTTATCTTCATTCAAACTGTTTGCAATAGTGATCATAGTTTCGCCCATAACGAACATGTACTTCAAGTTAAAACGAACTTATCATGTTCTCATTACAATTGTTGGTTTTCTCGTTAACTCCCAACTATAACCGACCCATTGACTCAAAACGGCGTCACGATCTTTAAAACAAGACATGAAAGAATACCATGTAGACCAAAAACCCTTTCAATAAAGTAAAATCCGACAGCGATCAGTCGGACAATATTATAATATTATCCCGACGGGGCGATCAGTATTTCAATATCTAATCTGAATCCACACTGGTTTGAAAAGACAGACAGTTCATATTGGTTAAGGGGAAAAGAGCTTTTAAAATAAATTAAAACAAATTACATTACAGCGTTTTGTGCTTACAACTAATATTGTCTGCGCGGAGAAAGCTTAAAGCACTCGAGTTAGTGTTTTTCTAATGATCCAAGCACAGACAGAAGGCTTAAACAAACCCGTTATAATGGGAGAGACCTCTCAAAGAACCTTTGTATCTTCCCGTCACTGGCTTACACATTTAAGCCTGGATATTTTCCATGGATGGTTTCGTTGATACAGCGGAGGAGACTTTATTCTTTAACCCATTACCCAATAGCATATTTCTAAGTTTTGTAAACGAGTGATCACTTAAAGCAGGTTGAAAGTAAAGCAGAATGCTCCTTATGGCGCATTCTGCTATACTTTCAGCCTGATTTAAGCTACCATCTGTTATAATATAGAAAATATTTTTTATGAAACATATTAATGACAGTTTAAATTTATACTATTTTCTTCTGTGGAGGAATAAATAAAGGTGTTAAAAGGCGTATTTATGGGGCAATGGGTTAACCAATAAACACGTTTCTGCCAAAACAGTTACATGTTTGTCCAATGCAAACAATATGGGACTCGGATCAGACGCCGGGTAGCCCAGCATCTGATCGGGCTACAAACTGTTTCCAGTTTTGATGTGAATAACTCAACAAACCTTTTAAGTAACCTGTCATTTTTAACTCTTGTGTGACTGAGGTTGAAGAAAATCGTCAATATTTCCCAAAAAGTTGTCATTTTCTATGTTACATCACATTGTGTTTGCGATTAGTAAACGGGCAAGAAAAATGCCTTCACTGCATGTAAGTGTAGGACGGACACATTTAAACGCTCAAAGGTCTGCTTTAATTTCTTGAAATTAAAGTTTAGGCAGTTTTGCTTAAGAAATGTTCAAGAGTGTCACACAGATTGGATCCTGATCAGACGCCGCGTTGCGCGGCGTCTGATCAGGATCCAACCTGTTTGCAAATAACTGCATGAATTATATTCGGGGTGGGTAAGTCATTAAACGGGTATGTCAGTAACCTACGTTTAAACATGGTCGTGCCTGTTTACTAAGTTGTCGATTACAGTGGAGAAAACGTTATTCTTTCCCAATAAACGCGTTTATGCTAAAACTATTATTTTCAATGCAAACAGCTTGGAGACAGATCAGACGCCGGGTAACCCGGCGTCTGATCAGGCTCCAATCTGTTTGCCACTCAGATTAAAAACAGTAATTAGAAATGTCAAAAATGATTATTTCTTTCATTTAAGCGATTTGCGTTTGCGTTTCGTTTGCGTTTAAACGGGAAAGAATAACGTTTTCTTTACTGTAACATACGTTTCACTGTACCCTGCTTGTAGTCTTATTTCTCTTGTTAACTTGCCATTTTGTATTTTCCATGCCAACATGTATCAAAGAGATAAAGGACGAGAGTCTTCTTTGCTTGGCCATAATTCAATTAACACGGTTCATGTTTTAATTTATTCTCAAAGCATGCACGTTCACCCTTAGAATGCCCTTTCTTCTTCATATCAACTCTTCCATAATTTGCTTTGAACTACGGCTAATAGACTATGGAGTGTAAACCACATAGAATAAAGTCGTTGTTATAATCATTATTATTAACAATTTTATATTTATGTATTTCCTCAGCATTGTCTGTCTGTCTGCTTGTCTGCTTGTCTGTGTCTCTCTCTCTCTCTCTCTGTCTCGCTCTGTCTCCCTGTCTTCCTGCCTCTGTCGATGTCTCTCTGTGTCTGACTATCTGTCTTTCTGTCTCTGTCTGTCTCTGTCTGTCTCTCTGTCTGTCTCTCCCTGCTTATGTATCTGTCTCTCTCTGTGTCTGTATCTCT
Organism: Gari tellinella; assembly: GCA_922989275.2. NCBI lineage: Eukaryota > Metazoa > Mollusca > Bivalvia > Cardiida > Psammobiidae > Gari > Gari tellinella. Next base: position 87,978,497 of record OV277859.1, read on the forward strand.
CTCTGTGTATCGGTCTCTCCCTCTATTTGTCTGTCTCTCTCTGTGTCTGTCTCTCTCTGTTTTTTGTATCTGTCTCTCTCTCTGTCTGTCTCTCTTCATCTCTTTCTCTCACATCACACTCTCATACTCTCACTCTCTCACATTCCATATCCTGGTAAAGGTTATTACATGTGTTCATCACTTCCCGCCGGACAGTTCGTCCGTTACACGTGTCCTGAGATTGCTCATTAGCAGTCCGACGATAGATGTACAAGGAGTAGCAGATGCCGGAACAAATGAGAATGGTTTAGAAAAAGGTCATCACGAAGTACGATCTACTACCGTCTCTAAGATCTACAGTGGAGAACACGTTATTACTTCCTATTTCATAGAATCGAAACGAAACCTCAATGCACTGAAATGGTGAAAATGACAACCATTTTGAAAGTATTGAAGATTTTATCAATCTGCTTGGCAAACAGTTTGGAGCCAGATCAGACGCCGGGTAACCCGGCGTCTGATCTGGCTTCAAACTGATTGCAATGGAAACAATTGTTTCAACACAATCGCAATAACGACTGCCCCACTGTATAGAATGCCATTCCGGCTTAACACGATACAACAACCGACTGACACGTGCTAGAAATTAAACACATTAATGCCCAGAGACATTTCTTACATTGCCTACTCTACGTCTCTCTTCCGGACACTATGTTGTGACTACCCAATAGACTCGTTTCTTCCAAACTTTGAAAGACTATGTTGTAACTACTCAACAGAGTCGTATCTCCGAGGGTGAACTAAAGACATTGCACTGTTTGTCCATGCCGCAGAGATTATTTCCCATAAAAATGCAAACAGTGCAGACAATGTGCTAGTGTCTACGTCTTCTCCCCTTCAAGGAAAATGTCCGTATAAATAACAGCAAGATGAAGGTTAGCAGGATCATTCAGCGTGACCCTTGTCCTACTTCAAGTCAGTCTGCATGTCACGTCCACTAAAATTAGATAGACGTTAAAGTTTAACCCTATATTTCATAGATACGCATTCTACGTATTTGATTTATCCCTTTCACAGAAAGAAAAAGGTCATAAACATGAACCGTAAGATTTTTTCTATATCCTAGCAGGTGATAGCTTAAAGCAGGCTGAAAGTAAAGCAGAATGTGCATAAAGGTACATTCTGCTTTACTTTTAACCGGCTTTAACTGGTCACCTGTCTTCAAAACTAAAAACAGGCCATGGGGTAAATGTTTAAATGGTGAATGCTGCATTTGGCAACCACCTTTGAAAAATAATACATTATGTTTGCCTTGCATTAAACAGTCCCCTCTCTTAGACCACAGAAATACATGTACATGTACATGTGGCTGTAAACTAAATGAATGTGCAGTCTTGACAAAAATGCAAGTTGAACGTCTTCAAAGTGTTGCACCTAGGGGCCAATTGGCTAGATTGCACTTTTTGAGACATTTCAATCTGTATGAAATACTTTACAGAAAAAACACCACAGCCCTGCCTCACGGTGATACAGTAGTGAATGGGAGGGAGTAGACCGTGTTGATCAGTCATTACCTGTTCTTAAAGTCAAACTTCATGTTTATAATTTTATGTACAGTAAAACTTCTTAATTACGACCACAAGATTGTGTTAATTATAATGTTTTTCAGACAGCCGGTTGCTTAAAGCAATGTGACAGTAAAACAGAAAGCTCCTTTAGGAGATTTCTGTTTTACTGCCACATTGCTTTAAGTTGTCACCTGTCATATATTCAATCAGTGAGCCTTCTTTTTGTGGTCGTAATATAGAGAGTTAACTGTATAACTCACAATGGAGATGGTGTTATTCTTTCCCAATAAACGCGTTTATACTAAAAAAATATGTAATTTGCAAAAACAATCTGGAGCCTGTGTCAGGCGCAGAGTCAAGATCCAAACTGTTTGCGACTCGAATCAATATAAATCTCCTATCATTTCAACAACATCTTATTTGATAATTAAATGTATGCGTTTATTGGGAAACAAAACAAAACAACAACAAAATGTTGTTTCCACATGTTAGTGATTTGCGTTTGTGTGTACACGTATGTAGTTAGTGTTTTTAACGGAAAAGAAGAACGTCTCCCAATTCCAATGTACATGTACATGCAGCAAACAAGATAAAAGCTTTTCCGAAGATAACATGGATACATGACTTATAAGTATTATTACATAAACGTTGCGTAAACTTGTACGACCACTTAAGCAAAGGTTCTATTGCGGTTTAAGTGACACGTGGAAGCTAAAAGCAGGATGGAAGTAGAGCAGAAAAATCCTTCGGAGGCCATCTGCCTCACTTTCATCAAGCTGTAAGCAGTTATATCTATGCGAACCGATAACAACTATTTTCCGGAATAATACTCTCGGGATATACATAATGTGCGATAGAGCTACAGATAAGTGGAGTATTTCAAAAACTAAAATCTTTATTTCTGCTTTAAACCCTATGGTGTCACTACTCATTAGAATCGTCTTGAAGAGACGATTTTGATGAGTAGTGACACCTTAGGATTTGGTACTAAAACGAATGAGAAAATGTTGGATTTACTCAAGGTTTACTCCCTCTTATCTGGAGCCCTGGCACTGCGATAGATGATATTAGATATAGACTAGGTTATCTCACCTTTGGTTCTATTTTCCCGACCCTCTGTGTTATAGGGTCGTTCTGCACCACCTCCACTCGGCACCCCTCGTCATCCGGCCGTAAGTCCTGTATCACCAGATCATTCGTATTAAGATACAGCGTCCGCCCAACCTTCACTGTTAGCACATTGCTTCTCGACACCAGACTACCATCCACGAAAACTAACGACGCCACAAACGCCGTCAAAAGCAGCGTCGCACGCGCTACACTAATCCTTAACACGTGCATCGTGCATTTATCCATCATACAACAAAACACTTAATTTCCATGGAATGAACATGATTTTTTCCAGCTTTATAAAAATGAAATTAAAATCACCGATAACACATTGCTTGCTGTATCAGATTCACAAACACATCAAATAAATCCAACGTGATAGTCCCCTCCTCGTCTCGGCTTATTTCCCTCGTCAGTGTACTTCCATTTAGTTGTCAAGTTGCGGAAACCCTACAAGCAGAAAATGTCATCATTCAATCAAAACGAACAGTTAACTGATTTCTGTAACAGGCTAATTCTGCTATAGAACTTTGACCAATCGTGATCGTTCGGCAAAAATCTATTTTCCTAATTTCAGCAAACATCAATATAATAGCTAATGCTTTGCAAACGTAAAGCAAACAGTACTACAACCATGCTTGCGTTAAGGGATCACTGATTAAAATTACGTGAAGATCTATAAAAGATGTGACTGCTTAACGCATGTTAAATATAATGCAGAAAGCTCCTACAGGAGCTTTCTGCATCATTTTTAACATGCGTTAAGTAACAACCTCTATTAATAACTACCCACGTGTCTTCTATTGAACGTCAGTTTTTAATATAACATGAAATACAGCCTAACATCAATATCACCGCGCGGCCAAGTGCTCTTTTCGAACTTGCCGCACAAAAACACTTGCGTCATAATCCGATTTATTCCGATACACTATGTCATTACATCTCGGACATTGTATTTAAGATTTCGTCAGCGATAAACCCCAAGGTACATCGAGTTATACCACATTTCGCACCTTCTCATTACCGTTTCGTCACCAAACTGACGAAAATGACCGGCGGGGTATTTGCAATTGCGGCCGAATATCCGGCGTAAGTCCACTTCAACAGTAACGGCTGAGTGAGACTTAAAAGAAGGCAATAAGGGCCATAAATCTTTTAAAATAACAACTTGAACGAAAAATAACAGATGCGCCCGTCCCCCTAGGCGTTTTGTCTTTGGTGTTGTCCAAACATTGTGGGAATTTCGAAACAAGAGGTCATGATGACAAACACGGGTGAAATGAATGGGACAGATTATTGGTTTATGGTAGAATTAACTGTTACGCAAAGTTTTACACCTTGCCCACCCCGGGTGCCCTGTCTGTCGCATGCTAATAATGTATTGTACAGAGGAGAAAACGTCATTCTTTCCCAATAAACGCGTTTACGCTAAGTCTATTATTTACTATGCAAACAGTTTGGAGCCAGGTCAGACGCCGGGTTACCCGGCGTCTGACCAGGTTCCAAACTGTTTGCCGTCCGGGTTAAAATCAACATTCAGAATAATTGTCAAAAAGTTGTCATTTTCTTCATATTTTTTTGCAATGAGTTTGCGTTTCGTTTGCGTTTAAACGGGAAAGAATAACGTTTTCTCCACTGTACAAGAAAACACCTCTATTACGTACGACCATTAAAATACGGCTTATTGATTGTGTGAAATACAGATGTCACCTGAAGGCAAGGTGAAAGTAAAACAAAAAAATCCTAAAGAAGCTTTCTGTTTTACTTTTGCTTTACTTTTAGCAATTACCTGCCTTAAACACCTAGTTATTATCAAAATCCAGTGGTCGTAATAAAAGGATTTCACTGTACAATAAACATTATTTTGACGAAAAATTGAAAAAGAAATTTTATTCATAACAGTAAATTTAATGTCATCTGCTTTTGCTTATAACTGTGTATTAGGTGAAGCAGAAGGCCATGTCGCCCCTTTCTGCTTTACTTTCACTTCAATATAAACAACAACATTCCTAAAACATATAAAACACAATGTGTTCGTAATAGCAAAGTTTCACTGTATAGTTCTATTTTTGTATAGAGTGAAATGTTTATAGAGACAAAATTAGTGTCACAGCTTATCAAATGAAATCAATAGATGCTATTAAAGATACAATGTATCGGTCACTATCAATGTGTGATAAGCCATTGGTTCTACATTATGTGCAATGGCGTTGTTTGTTTAACTCTTTGCATGCTGGGTAATTGTTTCGTCTACAACCACTAATTCTTGTCGGGCCGATACTTTCTTAACCCTTAGCCCGCCAAATAAATTGTCGTCTGCTATATTTCTCGTCTGCTTCAAGTTTCAAAGTGCTTCAAAGTTGCTCAAAATTGCTGAAAATGTTGTCCGAGTGTCAAACAGCTTGGATCCGGATGAGACGCCGAGTTACTCGGCGTCTCATCCGGATCCAAGCTGTTTGCATATGGAGCTATAGTCGTGAGTGGCAGGCTAAGGGTTAAACAGTGTATTATATGCATATGATCTTCCACGAAGTACTTACACTATTCGTGGGTCTACACAGTGTACATTAGCACATAGTGTAGACCATAAGGACACGCCGCATCAGGATCTGTACTGCCAGTTTTCTATTTCATATGAAATGATATGCTGTACAATGTATAAACAAATACAATGTACATGTACTGTATTAACTTTAGATCAGCCAAACCTCTTCCAGCAACACAGGGAAAGGTTCATTGCAATATCTCGGCATAAAAAAGGGTTCGGAAATCGGTAGATTTTTCAACTTTAGAATTTGCTGCCACCGAGGGACAAAAGCCCGCAAGACGCCAAACCTTTAGTTTAATTCATTAAATTGTCTCTGCAAAGCAAACAAGAACGCGATTTAACATGTTAAGTATCATTTATATTTAACTCAGTTTATCGTAAAAATTATGTATATACTGTGATTCTGAGACAATAGGAAACATTTGATTTAGTTTCGAATTCCGTGCTAGTTTTACGTATAGGCGGCTCTCCCCGTAGTGTATTATCACTAAATTTCTTGAAATTACTTATCACGATAAAAACAGAGGAAAACCGCATCCTTCATTATGTCAAGCAAAGACATAAATTATGAGATAATGTCGACTCGGATAAGAATACTACTGGTAAGCAGCTTAGGTCTGCTATAGTTACCAATAATGTACAAGTTTAGTTGTTTTATTGGAAAGAGAAGCGTTCAGACAATGTAAACACTGTATCCTAGCAAATGGTAGCTTAAAGCAGGCTAAAAGTAAAGCAGAATGCGCCTTAAGGCGCATTCTGCTTAACTTTAAATCTGCTTTAAGTGTTTAAGTGGTCACATGTTATCAAAACTAGAAACAGGTTATGCGGTAAAGAGGAAATTAAGGTAAGATTCCTAATCTCGCGCTTGAAAATTTTGAAATCTAAGGAGTTATGATTAACTTAGTGCAGCCCTGCTGTTAAGCCAGAGTTTCTTTCCAATACAATAGTTTTGAAACTGAAACTGAATATAATTTAGATCTGAATCGGTTTCTACGACACTAGACATACTTATATTATAACAATTATACTTTGATTAGAGGTCGGATTCAACGAGACGTATGGCCAAGTACTGCAAGGTCTACATGTTTCGACTACAAGAATGTAGTGCATCTCACGATGCGTCCTACGCGCTTAAATTACAGTGGAGACTGCGTTATTCTTTTCCATTAAACCCGTTTGAGCCCAATAAATTATATCAATTGTAAACGACCTGGAGTCCGACCCGACCCCGGGTACATGTAACCGGTGTCTGGGCAGGCTATACACTGTTTGCCATTCAGAGTATAATAGATCAAAATTTTGATAAACCTATAATTTTCAACATTTTATTGCATTTATTTGCGTTTGTTTTTGTTTTATTAACCCTTGTCTGACCTGGCTTCAAGCTGTTTGCAATGGAAATAATAGTTTCAGCGTAAACGCGTTTATTGGGAAGGAATAACGTAGTCTCCACTGTATAAGATGAAAACTGAGATATGAGCATGAGCCGTAATGTTGTAAAGCCAATCATATTAAAGTGTTTTTCTTATTTAATAAAAATATTAAAATATAATTTCTAAAATATGTTTTCAAGATTTACAGTAAAAACTGTGTTAAGCAAATAACATTGCATATCTAAGACAAGCAAATCTCCCATGTCGTCTTGAATAGTAAAACAGCAAATTTATCTAAGAGATTGCTTTATTTTCAATACCACATTACGATGCCACCTGCCTTATATACTTTACCAATGTGTCCGTTTTTTGATTGACCGTTTAACGCAAGTTAGATTGTAGCTCTAAATGACAAGATTACGAACTATCTCAGTGGTTGAATTTTCAGGTACAAAACAGTTTTTCCTGCTGTGTGTTTTTGTGCCGTATGTGTTTATTGAGATTCTCTCAGTGTGCAAGACTCGTAACATTGTCATAAATAGGATCAGACCACGATTGTGGAGGGCGCTAGCAACTCATATCGCACCATTTCGGACAAATATGTTCGCCCATTTCTTCATTTAATATTCATTTTCGACATGTTTATTGTGCAATTTATAAAATTCTCTCATCGTCGCCCAGCAGGTGACTGTCGTAGAACATGAAAATAGCCCGCTCGTGTCTTCGTTAACACTTCTCGTTGAAGACGAGATTTGACGTGTTGTTTGCAAACCGTTTCAATCCTGGTCAGACGCCGAGTTACTCGGCGTCTGATCAGGATTCAAACTGTTTGCAAAATCATTTTTATTTCTCTTCAGTTTAAATGACAATTCAACAAGTTTTGAAATATTTTTAGAAGACAAAATTTGAAGCAGACGATCGTGAATCAGGGTAAGGCTTTAAACCCTTATCATGCTGAATTGTCGTCTGCTTAAAAATATTGCCTGCGATCAAAATAATTAATTCTGATACACAAATGGATTTTTTAAAACTTGAGAAAATATTAATGTGAGTAGCAAACAGCTTGGATCCAGACCAGACGCCGCGTAAAGTAACGCGGCGTCTGATCTTTATCCAAATTGTTTGCAAGTACAGTTATTAGTCAAGTTGCGCTTAGCACGATACGCGTTAAGATAAAATCTTGATCTTCCATTAGTCTCTTCATCCTTTCAACGAGCATGAGCTTTAAAACAGTCGTCTCATAAACCAAATATACTAGTCAGAATATAACTCTATACTATTCCAATACAGTTTTAGCCTAAATGCCTCTATATCTCGACTCGCATAAGTCGAACTGTAGCCGTGAATGATAAAGCTGACGTTCATTAATACCATCTCGTATAGAAGTCCGGCATACCCGTCAAATTTAAAACGTGACTATAAGCATTATACTTAAACGTATAATGTTCGGCTTAGAGAATTCTAGGTATCGATGCTTAACTTCCTTTCTCCTGTTCCTACAACTCATCAATTAATAAGAAATATGTTTACTTTAGATCTGAAGCTTGGCAAGTTTCTTGGCATATGATCAATAGCAAAACACCACGAATGTTTCTACAAAACAAATAATTGTCAGCTTTTAACAGATGCTATTTGAAGCAGGTTGTACTATCAGTCATCTCTAGCGATATATTTGTGGACTGCTATATTGATACTATTTTCTATAAGTGTGTCCAAGAACCACATTTCCAACAGCCAAGAGATACATGTATCAGAATCATCGATATACATGTACAGTTATTCAGAGCTCCAGGTAAGGTAAGACGCCGGGTTTCGCAGGAATTTCTGGGAAATTTGCGCTCAGCAGTGGAAGCATTAAACCTTAAGTATGAAAGTATATGGAAACCTGATAAAATGCTGGTTCTAATTACCCCAGTTTCATAAAAATGCCTCTCAAGATAACTAGACTCATCAGAGATCAGATTCATTGGAAAGGGAAAGAAAATAATTCACGGCGTTAAGGAAGCAATATGCTAATAAAACCGCTCTCAAACGATACCCGGCCGGCTGGCTGGCATCAAAGTTCAAAGGGTTATGGGTATAAATCCTGGGTATAAAACAGTTAAGGCCGACAGTCCAGGGGTTAAATTATGACTTATTATCACGGTGAACAAATTGACGGCGTGTGTTCGGAGAGATTCTATCAGATAGGTATTTAGATAGACAGGATCGACCCTTCACTCCAAAGGTCCGTCGACTGCATATATGCATTTGGAGAAAGTTTGAACACAGATCAGACACCGCGAAACTCGACTTTGGCGGCTTATTAGGATCTCGAAACTTCATGACAATCAGAGCAACGTTTCTTCAGTCAAAATACTTATTAAATTGATTTTAATAAATAGCAACAGACGACAATTTTAAGCAGGCGATATTTTTGCAATGAAATGGGTTAAGGGGTAAATGGAAAATTCTTTAACCCATCTAGTGATAAAAGTGGCTTTCATTGCATTTGCGAACAATTTGGATCAAGATCAAACGCCGAGTAACTCGGCGTCTGATCTGGACCCATCCTGTTCGACAACTGGTCGTGTGTTTTTCTTCGGTTAAACCCCCCAAAAGTATGAGGAATCTTAATTTTGCAGATGACGATTTTGAGGAGCAGACGGGTGCTTAACGTGTGAAGGGTTAATTGAGGGTTTGGACACCTAACATGATAGCATTTATACAGTTAACGATTATCAGTGTCTAATCGAAATCGTAAACTAGATTACTTCCAGATCATAAAAACAGATATCATCACCTTTCAATACACTAGAAATAAAAGAAGATAGCGACTGACATTTAAACCAGATCAAGTAAGATCTTCATCCACAAGACGAGAAGCACTGGTCCCAAGGTACATGTAATAAAGAGTTTGAGTTTGAGTCTGAGATCGTTTCTACGCATTTTGATTGGTCAGATTTGAGCTTTTTCTCAAAATTGGCCAATCAAATCTCAGACTCAACTCAAACTCTTTATACTCGCCGTTATTTATGAATGGATTAATACAGGTAAATGCATTACAGGCACCTGAAAATGTATCAAGGTATTTCAATTTTCTCGCAAAATGAAGATCGGCTTAGGTATTCGGTAAACATTTTCTAACATGTAAATATGCACTGATGCCATTTCTTCAACCAAACTGAATGAGGCACCCCGGTGAGATAACACTTTGATCTGGATTTTGGGAAATCGAGTGCGAAATTTTCTGCGAGTTAATCTCGCCATACTTAATTAATTCCGTATGCTAGTATTCAGCTGAGGGGATTTGACAGCTCCTAATCTCTTGCTAACTAATCTTAGGACTTAACAAATACAAAAAAGACACTAACGCTATCAAAATTTCAAGTACGAAAGTGTTCTATCTTCGTTGAGCTCGTGTCCTGTCTGTTTACAATATCATATGCTTTACAGGTGTCATCTGCAAATTTAATTTTATGGATTTTCAGTTTTAAGAAACCTTAAGACGAATGTTTAGTAGTGTGACCCAAGGTCAGATATCGAGTTACTCGGCGTTTGATCTGGATGTAAGCCATTTGCAGTGGTATTGAATTCGCTAATGACTGGATAAGGGTGGAGAGAAAATTCAAAATTAAATTTCACAACTGATTACAAATAGTCAAAGACCTATGATAAACCATCAGCTATGAGTTCTTTGATACACTCGAGAGCAAGCTTCCTGTTGCTAGTGTTAATGTTCATTGAGTCGGATTCGTTAAAGTACGTTTGTATGATGAGTAAATCAGATTTCATTGGTCCGAAAAATAAATTTATTAGTCTTACATGAAGTAAAGGAGCATGAACATTTCAAACACTTGTCAAATTAGTGTTTGGGTAGATATTAAGGCCCCCAGATGTTCTCAGTGAAGCCAATAGTATCTACTTATACAAAACTTAGCCCTATACAACAGTAACATTTTAAATATAATACAGAAAGAGTCCATTTTTCCCGTTTCTTTGAAACTAAATGCAAACGTAATGAAATGAAAAAAGACAATACTTTGATTATACATAAATAAATTCAAATCTAAATTGTAAGCAGTTTAGAGCCTGACAAGACGGCGGGTTACCCCGAATTACAGAACCTGGCGTCTGCTCTGGCTCCAAACTGTTTGTAACGGAAATAGTATGTTTAGTAAAGACGCGCTTATTTGGATACAGTAGCGCCTTCTCCACCTCAAAATATTCTATAAATTCAAAATGTAACATCACTATCTTATACATGTACTTGTAATTTCAAATACGTCATTATTGTACCGGAAATATGCTACAAGTTTTTAAGGTGACAAAGACACTCGTTAAGAGATAATCCCCTGATAATCTTTATCAGTTATTTCAAATATTCACGTCAATACTCTGCTTTAAAGAACTACATGTATCAATAGTCCTTAATATTATGATAGCTCTTCAACTCCTCTTATGCAGCTAAACACGACTATATTCGCATTTGTGAACAGGGTGGACCTTGTCGTCGAGTAAATCGGTGTCTGGTAAGTATTCAAGCTCTTCGAATTCAAAACAATAAAATTTGTGCTTAAATAATACATTATTAATACATGAAAAATATTATCAGACGCCACATTTGAAGCAGATGATATCATTAACAGTATAATTGGAAACCCCAAATTTAGGGGTACATTATCTTTTGGAAATAAATAAGTTCATATTTATCAATTACCCTATAGTCTATTTCTAGTTTTGAAGACATATGACCACTTTAAGCAGGTTGAAAGTAAAGCAGAATGCGCATTGAGACGTATTCTGCTTTACTTTCAAACTACATGTAGTTTAAGCTGCCATTTACTAGTTATAGAAACTATTTCTTATGGTACATGTACATATCTATGACGGTATAAAGTGGGACTATTTTCTTCTTATAGTAAGGGTCAAACAATTTGGACGCAGATGAGACGCTGAGTTACTCAACGTCTCATCTGGGCCAATTCTGTTAACTTCCGATACCTTAGCCCCTTCATTGCCATGACGTCATCATTTCTAAACAATTATCGTCTGCTTTTATTTCTCAAATTTAAAGTTTAGGTATTTTGAGATAAGAAAAATTGAAATGAGTGTCAAACAGTTTGGATCCAGATCACGCGGCTTCAGATCAGGATCTAAATTGTTTGCAAATAACTATTATACTCGGGGTAAGGCAGTGAAGGGGTTAATGCGAATAATAAGATTAGGGACTTAAAATTATCTAGGCTGTTGACCTTACTGATGGTTTGGGGTTAGGAATATCATTAATATTGAAGATCCCACGTAGAGCCCTGATCTGTCTGGGCCCGCGTGAGAAGGTGCCAGACGGCTCCCTCGTAGGGTTAGTATGCGAAGAGGGGCTAAAACTGTCACGTTACGCATATAAGGCAGCGGGATAGTCTGGGGACACTTACAGTAATGTCTGGGTTCTGCGATCAATCAGTGAAAAAAGGTAATGATGTAGACAAGTGGTTGCCCAATGCAGGCCCAGCGTAATACAGAAAGTCCTTTAAGGAGTTGTCTGCAATACTTTTGACATGACCGCATTAAACTTGAACTTACCGTAAAGGATACACATGCCATACTTATAAACAGTCACCGAACAAAGGTTTTACTCTTCTGTCAGGTAACGGACACAAAGCTGGAACATATGATGTAGCACCTGTAGCGTTATAAGTCTCGTTGTGGCATACAGCTTATATGTTATGACGCAGAATGTGTTATAAGTACATTTAGATATATGGGGATTGCGCCAACAACTGTTGGTTTCCAGCGCTTATGTGTCAACGACACACGACTGAATCCGCAAAAGAATTTCCTTATTTAGGAAACAATTGAGAAACAATACATACACATTACCAGTTAGCCGATCTGACGAGAGCTGTTCAATACAACTCCATATAACGCACCGCCAACTGGTGGTGTGTTTATTATATGCCTCCAATACTCACCAGCAAATATATAGTTGTTTAAATCAGTTTATATCCAGAAACATTTAATGTTTGAAGCAAGACAAGAATTATATTTTTATGCCACAGAGAATATAACGTGGAACTTGTATAATTATGTACGTGGATTCTATACATGACGTCACGCTTAATCGAAAACGGGGTCAGAGTAAAGTACGAACAGCAAAATACAAGGAGAAAGATACAGCCTCGTGTATCTTACTGTACAGATGCACGCGGAAATGCTCGATAACAAAAATAATGCATACAATAATATCTAATACAATACCCGTGTGAAATAACAACAACAACACTTCATTGATTTATTTTTATGTACATGTATACTACTATAGCTTGTATTCAGCTGGTTCAATACATTTTTTCGTTACTTTCATTCTTCACTAAATAGTCACATTCTCTTGATATCTTTTTTATTAACCTTACACATTTTGTAAGACTCTGTGAAGTTCATTATAGGAATAAACAACATATTTTTGACGTTCAAAGAGATGTTGTTTATTCCTTATATTTATATTTATATTTTCTGTCTTGTCAATTTAATGTATTTATTGGCCAGATTTGTTTTTCTGTATAAGAATTTATCAATTACCGGTCAAAGAGGTTTGATAGATGTAATGTCGATGTAATAGCCATTCCAGTTTCTAAATATGGTGAGAAAGTAGTCCCAACTACATGTACTGTAACTGTATTAAAAATTCAGGATTTTTTCCAGTAAACTTTCTCTCAGTGAATGGAAAAGACTTACAAGGCAAACAAATAACAGTGCAACTTGAATATCTATTGCAAAAGCACATTCTAAAAATACAGGTCGCGGTTGTTTTCTTAACCCATTTACACACATAGCAACGCGATGGCAACGACCTATGGGTCTGTATCACTCCGCTAGTGTCATATGACCGTCGACCAATGAGAGCTTAGTGTTAAGTGGCCGATGTAGTCTATTTGAAGAAGTCCACGAATAGCACGGGGGAAATCCGAACTGGCTAAAACCAGTTTGGAAGTGTAGGTTCATCGGCAGATGTACTGCATATTTTTAATAGGATTACATAAAGACTTTACAGGGTGAATGTAAATATACAGTGTTCTCAACATATGCACTGAATTACCTCCAAAATAGAAGCAACAAAGGGAAACATTTGACAAAAGAAGTATAATTATATCAAACATTTGTCTGTAAAGAATATTGTCAGAAGAAAAGAAATCTTTATTAAGGTGTCTAATGGTGATATATCAATAGCGAGTTTCCATTCAAGTAACAAAAAGAAAGCACCTGTGAGGAAATTGTATACAAAAATAATAATTCCTCGCTATTTCTATCCCCGGCCTTCAACTCTTACTGATACTATTTCAAATATGCTGTAGAAGCAAGATGACAGTAAAGCAGAAAGCTCCGATAGGAGCTTTCTGCTTTACTGCCATCTTGCTTTAAGCAATCACATGCCTTTTAACATAAACTTGAAAAACCAAAATACATTTGTAAAATGTCCATACTAATGGGACAAGTGCAAAAATGGACACACCCTATTCTATTCTTAACTCTTAACATGCTAGCGATGAAAGTATGATAATTTTTTGCAAACAGTTTGAATCCTGATGAGACGCCGCGTAATGCGGCGTCTCATCAGGATCTAAACTGTTTGATACTCTAAAATTACTTTGAAAATAAATTAAAAACATTCTACATTGAGAACAATAGCAGTGTACAATTGTTGCAGACATAACTATTTCCAATAACGCAAAGAGTCAATAGTTATGAATAGAACTACTGATCAATCTTCGTCTATAGGAAATATAGTATGGAATACTATCACTTCATTCATGACAATGTGAAACAGTTAAACACCCCGTGAATGTCGCCATGACACATTGACAGGTTCAATGTGGGGCATTTATCAGTTTCATATTAACCACCTGACGTACATGACAGCTACAAATTTTCATCGAACTCGACATTTATTACTGTACAGTTACACATGTATTCCATCGAAAAAGATATTCATTGACATTTTTTTTTAAAAATCTAACATACATTCAAGAAACCTGATTTTATCTAAACATTGGCTGCATCTTAATGGGGGATACATGTACAAGTAATGCAGAAAGCTTCTATCGGAGCTTTCTGCATCTTACTTTTGACCCGCATAAAGTATGAAATAATATGGTTTTATCAATAGCCATGCTTATTGATTTTTATACTATCTAAACATAAGTTCTGACTGTATTTTAAAGTGTCGATGTGAACATGCCATGATGGGCTGCATGTCATTGTAGTAGCATGGTTGACTTTTACTAAAACGATCTAAATAATGAAAATGTTTGTCTTATTGACATTTTGAAACAAAGTTACAGTTGAATAAACGAAATAAGTATTAATAGAAACCAGTACAACAATTATTTTCATAGCAAAATGTTTTGGAGCCGGGTAACTCGGCATATGAGCAGACTCCAAATTGTTTGTAGCTACGATTAACAACTCAACATTAGCAAAATAAGCTCGTAATGTCATTCTCTCCATTGCCTTGCATGGTATTTCTAAATCTTTTAATTTCGTTTTAAAGAGAAAGGAAACATTTTCTCCGCTTTTCATCTACATAAATTAGTGATAGCAACACCTTTACCAAATATAACAACATGAAACAAACGAAAACTTCACTTTAACATACACGGCAACGGTTACATGTAACAGCCGTCTCCTGGTGACCATTGCTCAAGCGCCAAGTACACGTCTTCTTAAATCATATATCCTTGATGTCTTTGACCCCATTGTGAGGTTAAGTCTTGACTCGCTAAAGACGACTACCATACGAGAACTACAAATAGGTTGGATACTAATCAGACGCCGAGGTATTTATTGGTAGCTCTTATCCAAAATGTTTGACGCTCGTATCAATGTTTTGTGTTTCTTTAATCAAATGAAATTTCTCTTAATATTAAAAAGCATTGATGATGTCTTTATTTTAAGCAGACACTCGTACAGCAGGGAAAAGGGTCTACGTAAACATAGCGCCAACTTGAAATGTAGATAAATCTTAAGAACACCTGGACGGTGGTCAAACGTGGACATTACTCGCGCCCATTTGGGCCTTAATAGTGTCCAGCCGGGTTGTCACTGATAAACGTTAATGCCCCCGACCAGGTCTCAACGCTTCTGATAAAATGTCAACACTAAATCGCGTGGGAAAACATAAAAGTGAAATTAGTAACGTCAAGAGTTGAACAAAGTTTGACATTGCAAACAGCATAGAACCTGATCAGACGTCGCGTTGAAAACGCGGCGTCTGATCAAGTTCTATGCTGTTTTTAATGACCTTCGATAAACGGTTGTAGGCTCAGATAGACTCAAATATAGAGTAGAATCTGATCACGCGATGTGTTAGAAATGTAGAGGGTGGTCTGAGTCTATATTGTGTGTTATGCCACTAGTTCTAATTTTGTGATATCCTCTAAATATAGAAAGCATTATGGTGGTGCAGTGACTAAAACTGTAAACAGTAAATAACATTCTACACGATTCGCCAGTATTCGTTCGAGTAAATTCTATGCAAAAACGGACAAAAACAGCAATCTGTTACAATTTAACTGCAAGATGTCCCTTTTCACCAACTTGGTGTGAAGAAATCAAATCTGGGTGACATGTAGGTACTTAAGTTTGTAACAAAAAGTTAACGACTTCTCGAAGGAATGAAAAGAGAGTGCATTTAAGGCATCCGTGACAAAGCCATATATTTTAATACACTAAACGTGTGAAAATTATTCTGAATTTCTTAAAATATTCAATGCCGTAAAACTCGCCTCAAATGACACTCAATAGTGAAATCTTGTGATATTTAAAGAAACTTGACAGATAGAATTCAGTGCATTACAATTCAGGAATCTCTCTTAGATATTTCTACATTGCAATTACTTAGTACCTACATTAACCCATTACTCCATAAATATGCATTTTTAGCCTTTAATTTATTCCTCTACTGGAGAAAATATACCCATTTAAACAGTTATGAATATGTACCATAAGTGTCTTATATCCTATCAAATGGTAGTTAAAAGCAGGCTTTTTATTTATTATTATTGCTTTTAGTAAAGCTTTACTTTCAACCTGCTTTAAGTAGTCACATTTTTTCAAGACTAGAAACAAACTATTGGGGTACTGAGAAGAGCTGCCACCAATATCATATGTTTTGACAGCACGCGAAATACAAGCTTGGTCGTTGTTTATGGTTAATCATATTATTTTATATAGAAAATATAGTTATTATGGTGCATATTCATAATTGCATAAAGTTAACTACATGTACACGTATTTTCTTTAGTGGAGGAATAAATGGAATGCGTTAAAAGGCATACAGTGGAGAATGTGTTATTCTTTCCCAATAAACGCGTTTACGCTAAAACTATTATTTGCAGTGCAAACAGTTTGGAGCCAGATCAGACGCCGGGTAACCCGGCGTCTGATCAGGCTCCGAACTGTTTGCCACCACGATAAACATGAAATATCAGAATTGTCCAAAAGTTGTTATTTTCTACGTTTTAGTGCTTTGCGTTTGCGTACGTTTGCGTTTAAACGGGAAAGAATAACAGATTCTCCACTGTATCTTGCCTTGGAACCACCAGGGACCCTTGCGCCCCCCTGGACCCCCAGCCTATGCTATTATTCATAAAAATATGCCGCCCCAATGTTGAAGACCCCGCGACGCGCCTGTATCTATGGAGTAGTGGGTGAAGCAAAAACAAAACCTGACGCTTAAAATAAATCACTGGAATGTGAACATACACATTATAAAATCGAACACCTCTTTCTCAAGGCATTGCTATTTTTCTCATCCTGTCATAAAACTGCATATGCTTGTATGTGATTTTAATAAAGGTTGAAAGGGACAACAACCCCATATATAAAAAAAAAAAAACAGGCGTTCAGTGACACTTTATTGAAGTTAGCTTTCCCTTTAACCATGTGATCATACCGGGTGCACTTCACGTCGGTTTATTGCCTCACCAGAAAGACAGAACCCAGGATCGAACTAGTACCCCCAGGTTTTTTAGCTGAGTCTGACATCGTTCTGAAATATTTGATTGGTCAAATTTGAGCTTTTGCACAGAAACCCTCTTGAGGTGTCAACATGCTTGAATCGGTTAAATATAGCCGTTGATGTTTACTTTTGTGCATGTCGCTATAGAAACGTTTTACCATATTTTCATTCTCAGTTGTTTAACGTACGGTGAATAACGAAGCTATAAGAAAACAAATAAAACTGTTCACCACTTGATATTTTATCAGCCAACAGTAGGATCCACTTATCACGGAGACCCGGCAGTCTTTGATAATTGACATTAGATATTAACCTCTCAACTGCCTTACCCCGAGTACAATGGCTATTTGCAAACAGTTTAGATCCTGATCAGACGCCGCGTAACGCGGAGTCTGATCTGGATCCAAACTGTATGACACTAATTACTATACATTGTATATCTAGGGTTAATTTCCATAAAATCAAATTTGAAGACACCAAGCTACTCGACGTCTGATCAGGAAACAAACTGTTTAAAAGAACCAAAGAGCACGCATGTTGGAACAGTAAGGGGTTCATTTTCCATTACCCTAGAGAATTAATTGCTGTTTGAACAAAAAAGAAACAAATCCACAGCATAGAAAGCCTTTGTTCTATAGTACATTTTGCTTTTACGATATCATATCATAACGAACAAAGCATTTTCATGAACGGTTCCTAAGCTTATACTTTTAGGTCTGAGGTCCCCTGATAGATAACAAGCATTCGTGCAGTTTATTAACTCATTGTGCCCTAGTGACGCATAAATGCGTCTTTTACCAAATGTGTACCTATGAAGAGTACACTTGTACTATGCAAACAGCGAAGGCCCTGATCAGAGGGCTCCTGCAGGAGCACTCTGATCAAGGTCTTCACTGTTTGTCATTTTGTAAAATATTATAAAAATCAACCCAAAATAGTTGAAAATGGACCAGCCTTTATTGCAAACTGGACTTGTCCATTGAAAGTTTCAGGGGATACATGTAATGAGTGAACTCATTTATGCCTGCCTATTGCAATTAACTCTCCCTAGTACGTGTTCGATAGAAGATCTCATTACAGAATATACAATAGTGATCTGAAGATCCAAACAGCAGATCATTTCGTATAAAATAGCAAACAGTGCAGACATTGATGAGGGCCACATTACATGAACGTGTTTTCACTGTTTGCTAATGTCTACTTTTGTGGGCAATATACATTAATGAGATAAATCTTTCGCTGCCCAATATTCTTTGGCAGACTAACGTTTGATACATTATCAAAGACTTTCGAACCTACTTTCTTCTATTTCTTTCCAATACATTTCGTGCCTTTACCTCTTTATCAATAAACACGTCTTTTTACGTCGACAATGTATTCCTCCATTGAAAATATAGTCCCAATTTATACTGTTTAACCACAAGAAATACTTGTACTTTTATGAATACAGATGGTAGCTCAAAGCAGGATGGAAAGGAAACAGAATGCACATTACTTAGGTGCATTCTGCGTTACTTTGAGAAACGGTTAAAGACCGTTTAAATGCAACGTTTTCACCTGCTTAGATTTGCCGCTTCCCTTTTTCGTCAAATTTAGATTATAGGTGTTATTTGACCGAATTAACATTAGTACATGTATGGCTGTCTTGTGGCTGGATTTTATTGTTTATTGTAAATATGTTTGTGTTGATTCTGGTGTTCATCATTATTATTATTATTAATATTGTTATTATTATACACCCAGTTACTCCGAGTGTCAGTCTACTGTGATTTGGTAGAAAGGGGGTTGATGGCATCTCATGTACATGCACGTTTTTCTGGCAAAGAGACTTTGACGGTGTTCATTTGATTATCTACTTTTTAATCATTAGACAATTTGTACTTTTATAATGCAAAAGCTAGTTGCAACGAGAGATCAAACGAGAATGGACACAGGAGAATAATTAGACAGGTCTCTGCAGAAATGAACCTGCTTTGTAAAGTTGATTTAAAATAACTGGGCATACAACACATGGCTTTTTCAGTCATAATTATCAAAGAGTTATAATGCAATGGAAACCATAGCATATGTGCACATTCATGGTTTGATACAATTGGTAATTGTATTGGAGCTAATAAGTTTGTAATTAGATATTATAGGCCGTAAACTCACATTTGGTAGCCCTAAAAATCCTTTCTAAAGTACAATGCATTTCAAAATTAAATTTAGGGTTTCCCTAAAATGAATTTGACAAACAGAGCACACCCTGATGGGACGTCCCATCGGGGTATGCCCTGTTTGCTTATAAGTACATATACATGTATATGTGTGGTGTGATGGTGTTGTTTTCCTAAACAAACGCGTTACTATTTGACACACATCGCAAAGACTGGATCAAGACCAAACGCCGAGCGACTCGGCATATGGCCAGGTTTTAGCCTGTACTTTGTTTAACTCGGATTGAGACAATTCGTCAACGTTTTCAAAATACTGTCATTTTCAAACACATGCATGGTGTTTCGTTTAAATGAACAATTAAACCAGTATAGAACTAATTCATAATGAACATGTAACCGGATAGTCAAACTGTATAAAGCAGCGTACGGGATGTTGTAGGCTTAACCATTTACCTCATAGCCTATTTCCAGTTTTGGTTTAAACAGTATTTATTTCGAAATATTACAAACATTGTGTCATGTTTTATAGAACATATTACTTAATGTAAAAAAACATTCAAACATGGATTAGAAAACAAGTTACTAAAAACTTATGTGAATTCTTCTCCATACATGTAAAAATGATTTCTAGTATTTAAAGAGGCTCGCAACCGGATTTAGCATTAAAAATAGTAATTTGTAAATATATGTCAAATGCTTATATAAATGGGTAAGATTTAGTTTAGGATAATAAATTCTGTTAAAAAATCCATTTCAAAAAATAAAAAAGAAGAAGCCCTGGTGGGATTCGAACCCGTGACCCTCCATGCGGAGAGAAACGTGAAAAAATGAGGAAGCTCCTATACTACCTCGGCTACCAGCGCTCTCTATATCTATAGTAGCGAATTAACATACTTCACTAGTAGCGATCGATAGTACTTTTACTACTTTATTCGTCTCGGGTTTATGTCTGAGCCCGTGTAAAGAGGCAACAACAACAACTATACCGTTAGCTAACGCTATAGAAAAACGATGGAAAATATCTTAAAAAACTAAGATTCGGTGCCGATTCTTGAGACTTCTTTTGGACTGATCATATTTTTTTAATGTCAGAAGCCAAATAATGCCACAAATTTGCTTTTATTTGAGTATTTTATTTTATTTTGACAAGTACACCATCCGGTTGCGAGTCCCTTTAAGACGATTATTTAAAGCAAGATGGAAGAAAAGTAAAACGCTTTAAATTCATCCTAATTTAAGGTAACATCTTCTGGGATATAGATATTTCTTATGATGAAATTTTATGACTGTTTAAATTGGGACAGATTTCTGTCATTTGAGAAATAAACCAAAGTCGTAAAATGTATGTTGTAATGGGTTAAGTGCTATTTATGCAGAGTGCAAGTGAAGTTATTTAGAACGTGACTCAGACTGTTAACTATTTAGCCTCAAATAACCTCTAATCATTAACTATATCTTTGAACAGATGGAAGTGTCCTCTGTATATAACACGTTGTTTGGTTTATACATTTAAGCATAATCACACTTTTTCGATTTGCACATATAAATGAACTATAGTCTGTTTATGAATCGGTAAAGAATCGAGACTAAGCCACAGTTGTATTCATAGTGTAATCATGATCTATAGTATTGCCTGATTCAGACTAAAGTATAATCATTAGGGACATGGTTATTCACCCTTTACCGGTTGCACGACTTTGTTAGTTATTTTCAAACAGTTTTGATCCAGATCAGACGCCGAGTTACTCGGCGTCTGATCTGGTTCTAAACTGTTTAACAATTCGTCTTTGGATTTTTTAACTTACAAAAGTAATTTGAAAAAACCTAGCCAAACGGCAATGTCAAAGCAGGTGATATTGCGGAAGCAGATGGTTTATAAAGTATTTGAACACTCGCTACGTCACCAGGGTTGCAAGTATTTACGCATTGATAACACTTGAGCACGTAAAGCAATGCTTTGCGATACCCTCATTGTTCGAAGGTATGATAACCTTGATGTGTAAGCTTAGAAACAACAAAGCCTTCTTTAAACAACAATCACTACAAAAGAAACGTACATGCTTTAAAATATAAGCTGCTAAATGCAGGACAAAATTAATGGGGACAGCCCCATATATGAGCTTTCTGCATTTAAATCGTCCTGCATTACGTATCTATCTATATTTATAGATAGGAACCTTCTTTCTTTTGTGGTTGCTTATTACAGTATTGATGGTATTCTAACCCTTTTCGTGTTAAACGTGACATTGATAACATTTGCAAACAGTTTGGACCCAGATAAGACGCCGCATTACGCGGGGTCTAATCTGGGTGCAAATTGTTTGCCACTCATAATAAACTTTTTTTCAGTTTAAAAAAGCATTTAAGTAATTTTGAATTTTTTTAGCAGACGATATATTTTGAAGCAGACGACAATTCATCATGATAAGTGTTTATCATCAGCTCCCTGATACCACCACAAGAATGTGGACAATTTACACAGTAGGACACAAGCAGATAATGCGGCAGTTTGTTTTTGAGAGATGCGAATCAGGCGAAACTTGTCAAATTTATTAAGAGTAATATTGGCAAAAATTCGAAAATGATGCAGTATAAGATAAATATAAAGACCGAAGCGATAAAACCCTTTGATCAACAAAATATTAAATGAATTTAAACGGCAAGCAGTGTAGACTCCGATCAGAAACTTGGCAATAATGAAACCTGTATTGATTTCAAATTTTCACATCTTTCTCTTGACAACTATTTTGACCTGTTAAGTTACAGTTTACATTTTTAGCTGACGACATCATTCGAGAAGACGAGAGTTTTGCATTGTCTTAAGGGCACAACGGCAAGAAACATAGATTTTAGTATTCGATATCGAGCAGAACCCCCGATAACTCGGCATCGCTTAAGTCGAGATTTAACGTATTTTTACAGCCGATTTTATATAACAGTCGAGTTTGCTCAAATCGAACTTAACCGTAGTTCAAAGTTAAAACGTGGCTGAGCCACGTTTTATCTTTGAAATACGGTTAAGTTCGACTTACGCTACATGTAATACTCGACTGTATCTGTGAGTAAAATGATTGAAACATGAAGGTTCGAGATCGACCTGCTCGTGATATTAGCGATACTACTGGCATAGAAAATTACTTGGAACTGTTGAGGCAAATCTTTGCTATTACGTAAGCTTAACCCTTTCATTGCAGGAAAAGTTTTATTTGTCAAATTTATATTTTATATATTTGGACTGAAGAAATATCCAAATGCGTAGCAAATATGTTTGATCGAGATATGATGATGAATAACTAGAAATCTGATTTGGATCAAAACAAATCGCCAGTATCATACGCTGAACCAATGTGCTATACAATGTAACTACATGTACATGTACATTGTATAATAGCTGGCATTGTTGTCTCTAAATTTGTATTTTTTTTGAAGAAACATCGATTCTGGGGTCCGGTCACTTGGCGTCTGATCAAGATACAAACTGATGGTACAGAACTACAGATGGTAGGATAAGTGACACGCGCTTAACCCTTTCAGCCCTTAATATCTCTTGTGTGTATTAATTATCCTTTTGGACTCTTCTAGTACAGGCATTTGAGCCAGTCTACTGTTGCGTTTTTTGATATGGCAACAAAACCAAATGAAATTATCAAACAGTGCAGACCCTGATCAGATGGCTCATATAGGAGCCCTCTGATCAGGGTCTACACTGTTTGCATATATAGTCAGTAATATCTAGAGAAAGATGTATGGTTGAAAGTTTTAATAACGGAGGAAGACGTTTTTCTGTCATAATAAACGCAGTTGTGTTTAACCCCTAGGTCGACTTCAAGCAGTTTGATGCCATGTCAGATGCTCGACAACCAGACTACAAACTGTTTTCCACTCGTATTAATTCATTGGATTTTTCAAACTTTTGTCATATTGTCTACAATTTATTTTATTGCGTTTGATTTAAACTGGAAATAACCACTCCACCACCACAACCACTGCCATGCACCTAGTGCAGTGTAGGAAACATTTTAAGTGTTTCGTACATCCAGTGTAAACGCGTTTATTTGGGGAAGAATAACGTTTTATCCACTGTATATAAGTTATATGTCTCAACACCAAGGGTAACATCATACACGGCCTTCTGTCAACCTATTTTGTACGCTGAAGTGAACAATTTATATACTGTTTCACTAGAGTCACTCGGACGAAGTATCTCGTACACAGAACCAGGATCTGTCATCGCGTACTTCGGTGGCTATGACCAATCAAAGGCTTATTTCAAACGTTTAATAACCTTGGGACATCTATTACATAAAATGCCTGCAGGACGAATTCAAAATGAAGCATTTTAGTGAAAGGGCATGTTATCCTTACGCATGCTGATACAGTGTTCTATAAACTATTTTTTATCACCTGCTTTAGATTAAAATTTAAAACTAATGTTTATTCAGGTTGAAATTCAGTATTTCGGGCAACAGATACAAAAGAAACTGTCTGCCGTTCTCTTCTTTTCTACGACTTCAACAAACACTCGCAATTGTACAAGAGAAATGTGTACCCGTGGTAAAGACCGACCATTATCTTAAACAAATGAATGCCAATATATTTTCCAATTTAATAGAAATAAAATAAAATTATCACTGATATAGTTGTAATATATACTAATATATCACGCAGAGTGTCAATATAGATATGCGGTATCTCATCTGGGTCTATACTATTTGCAAGTTGACCTTTCAGAGACCCTAGACTTTAATGGTAGAGGCCCTAGATTTTAAGGGGTTAATGCCCCGTTCTGAAGTACCACTGATCGGCCAACACTCGTGTGGTGTTAAACATTAAGCAAAACTTTCGGCCAAATATGTAAGGCTTTGTTTACCGAAACAAGATAAAACTTCGAGACATTTTATCAATTTAAGTAGATTGTTAGCCATTATTGTCATCTTCTATTACACGTGCTACCGTATTAAGTCGTAGGAATGCCAGGGTTTATTGCGAAACTGGCGACTTGAGTTTCACGGTGTTTCGAAACGTTGAACTAAAATAAATCCTTAACACGTTTCGTCCCGAAATGACACTCGTGTGGATAGAGGTTGGACACGGAAACTATGGCTTATACATTCAGTGGAGAAAACGTTATTATTTTCCATTTAAACCACGGAATTATTCACACATGTGTGTATTATTCCGTGTTTAAACAACCTTTGAGGTAAACGCAAAGAGTTAAAATAAAAAAATATGCCATGTTATTTGAAACATTTACCATTCTATTTAAACTGAGTGGCAAACAAATTACCCGGCCTCACACTATTTGCAATTGCCGTAAGTGTTTTTGCATAATTTGAAAGAATGGCGTCTTCTCCGATGTAGTAAGGACATTTCCACGGTCCTGTATGAAAAAATCTTAACATAAGACTAATGAGTGCTACATTTGTATCAATTGTCTCTAATATTTGCCATGACAGCCGACAAAAACTGCAGCAGACGACAAATCAAATTTGCATGACGTTATCATTGGAAAAATAATATTTATTTCTGATAGACATTGCATGGATTTAACTGACATTTGCAAACAGGCTTGATCCATATCAGACCTGTTTGTAAATCGGATTTTGGTGATTTCGTTGAAAATGAAAAATTAGAATTTAAAATGAAAGTCGGCGAATGTATCAAAGTAGGCAACTCTTTCGATACATACGATATTGTAGCAAGAAAAAGGTAAATCATATCAAAAGTAAACCAGTCAGCGATGACATTGCAGGATGTTTGCAATCTGATAACATTTTTCAATGCAATGTCACAATATCATGTCTTTATATCTCTTCATACTAAAATGGTCGTAAAACATGCTATATGAATAGTTAAATACTATACCGGAATGTAAAGGAATATGTTCGTATGGTGTTGTTTTATTTGTCGTCTGCTGTATAATATCATTTTAATAAAGCGTCACTAATTATTAAGTTTAATGCTTTCTGGTACAACATTTCGTCTGATTCTGAATAATTGTCGTCTTCAAGAATATTTTTCAGCTCTGTTCTCTTGTTTAAACTCATTGAGCCCTAGTGACGCATATATGCGTCCGTTACCAAAAGTGTACCTGTGTACACTTGTCCTATGCAAACAGTGAAGTCCCTGGTCAGAGGGCTCCTGCAGGAGCCCTCTGATCAGGGTCTTCACTGTTTGTCGTTTTGCAAAATATTATTAAAATGAATTCCCTAAATATTCTATCCTTCCTGTAACATGTACAACATTTCGTCTGATTTTGAATGGTCGTCTTCAATATATATATATTTGTTTGTTTGTTTGAACCCACAGAAAGAACCCCAATAAGGTTGAATCCCGATCATACGCCATATAACCCAAAGTGTCGTTTGATCTAAATCAACACTATTTCAACACATTAATCAATTTGCGCCCAGAATTAAACTCCAAATATCCTATAGTCCGAAAAACAGGTTAACGATAAGTGATACATTTTATTATATAATACATTTCTATACAGTGTCACTCGAAACATTGTCAACAATCTGTATACATGTACATACATAAACATAATGTACAAACTGAGAGGAATAAAGAACATCCCTTAAATGAGAAAACGTATCGTCAGTAATGAGTAATCCCTATTTAGAACTTATAGCAGAAGATATTCTGAAGTAGACGCCCATACCTATCAAACTACTTGCAAAATATTTTCATACCGCACGTACGGTTGGCTAATAACGATACATGTAATCAACTCATACCATAACATTTTCATCGAAACATTCCCCCAGCTTTGCTAGTATGTTTAACTATCATTTTATAGGAGTGGTATTTGATACATGTTCTTATTTGAACACATACCTGAACAAAGCAACGGCAAAGCAAACAGTGCGCCCCCTGGTGGGACGCCGCGTATGCGGCGTCTCATCAGGGGCCACACTGGTTGTTTAAATATTTTTGCGAGAATGCATGTCATCGGTGGTTTAATACATTATACAATTTAAACACGCATTTTGCCATACATTTTGCTATAACTACGTTTTCGGCAAATGTAGTAACTGATTGGAGCAGTCGGTTGGTATGTTGAAAGCTCCGTTTACTGGCAATCTATAGATTATCTAGGGGTGATAATATTGTTAATTAAACGTGGCCATCAAAGCGTGATGCAATTTAGATTTTACAAGCTGAGCAAATGCTGATGGTTGTCGAGCGTCGTAGGCCATAACCTCTCGATGATTGATAATGTTGTCTGCTTCCGGAATGTCCTCTGCTACCAGGGTGACGTACGTTTCCAGAATACCAGAATACTTGAATACATGTACCACCAGCTTAATGAAATGTGCCAGTGTATGTTAGGCCTATTTGTGCCTAGTGCCCCATAAAAGGGACAAAAGGGTAGACTTTGAGCAAAAGGCATATAGATATGTAATAAATATTTTACACACAATCATACTGAACTGCGTAAATATTATACTGCTCCATGTCCAAAATCGCTGTTCAATGTATTGCTCTATCTCCCAATAGAGCAGTACAACATTGAACAAAAATGCTATATTTTTACTATAATGCTCTATCTCCAACACAAGATATGCAAATAAGTTTGAAATGGTAATGCAAATTATATTTATTAGATCTAGTATAAATTTGAAATGGGCATACCATATACAGAATACACTGGTATTATTTTAATAATTTAATCAGAAAATAAAGCAGATATAACCTTTTAAACTTTTGGAAGCGATTTCCTCCAAAACATAAAAATGGTAGATAGAGCTACGTTCCATTAAGGCGACGAATTGCAGTGCTATCTTAACGTTAGACGAAATTAATGCAGAAAGCTAATACATAAACTGCTTTGCATTATAACAAAACGCGAGAGGAATGCAATAAAAGTGTACATGTACGACTACATGTATTTTATATAAAAAAAAACGTTGACGGCATTTTTGTTGTTAATGAATATCAAAACAGGTTGGAACCTATGGTGAATTATCGGGTTTCTCTGGTCTTATTCCAAACTGCCTGCAGTTAACATCAACACTTCACTTGGATTTATGTTTTCTGCGCAATCATACTTTTTGCCCCTGTAGAAAAGATACTTAACGAGGTCTGAATTTCTAAGGGCGTTTACATGGATCTGTTCAAGATTGTAAGAAAAATTACTCAATCTTTTGCACATTACGAATTTGTGGTAGCTACTGCAAGCAGTTTGAATCCAGATGAAATACCGAGTAACTCGGCGTCTCATCTGGGTCCAAACTGTTTGATACTCTGATGATATATACTAAAACAAATCCAGATACATGAACTCTAAGAATGATTGCAAATTAATTTTTTAGCATTCGACAGTTGCATAACGCGCTGAAGGTTAAACACTTGAAATCTGACGATAACATCAAAGAATCCGAAGCAATGCTAAATGTGCGATTCACATAAACATTGAATTCAATATATGTGCGGAAAATAAATGTTTTCAGAACCCTGGCTTCAGCTATTTATAGAAGACGGCTCTGAATGCGTAAAATGCAATGTTTGTACCACATCAAAAGCATTCAGTCACTTACACTTTGGGTTTTCGTGGAAACAAGAATGGAAAATACATGTTTTACCGCGGGGACACGTTATACTCTCCCAATAAACGTTTTTATACCATTTTTTCATCTAGAGGTTTCTTCCATGCTTATATATTGGGTTAGTCTATTTTTTATGTAAGGCGTGCTGGATCTAAACTTTTATTTTCGGTTTGTTTTAAATTGAAAATTCTATCAGCAAACCGTGTCTGAGACTCTGATCAGACGCCGCGTCTGATCAGAGTCTACACTGTTTGCATATATCCATTTTATGGGACGTGAGGCACAAATTAACTATATTAAAAAACTTAATACATGTATGTACGTAACAAAAGGTTTGTAGCCAGGTCAGACGCCGGGTTTCCAAATTGTCTGCCAGACATATTAACATACATATTTAACATTTTCTGAAATCGGTCATTTTCTTCATTTTATTACATTGCATTTGCGTTTAGTTTCGTTTAAACGTCCAGAATTTAAACAGTTTAACATGCATGCATTTTTATAAATCAGATTTTAAATCAATTCAATATAAAGGTATATCATATGAGCGGGAACCGGTGTAGATCCTCATGAGACAAGGATTTTTCAGAGAACACACCGGGAAACATACAGTGATCTCTCTCTACAACGGCCATCCCAACAACGACTCCCTCCTTACAACGACCATTGTCGCAGTTACCTAATCAGTTAAATCATGTCCAACATATTCACGACTGCAATGTCGTCTACTGTTTTCTCAAAGTTGCAAAATGGACATTCTGACAGATAGAAAAAAAACACAACTTAATGACGAGTGACAAACAGCTTGAATTCAGATCAGCCGCCGCGTTACGCGGCGTCTGATCTGGATTTAATCTGTTTGCAATGTTCCCTCCCTATAACGGCTCTCTCCGAACAATGCACACAAC
Organism: Gari tellinella; assembly: GCA_922989275.2. Taxonomy (NCBI): domain Eukaryota; kingdom Metazoa; phylum Mollusca; class Bivalvia; order Cardiida; family Psammobiidae; genus Gari; species Gari tellinella. Next base: position 88,007,687 of record OV277859.1, read on the forward strand.
GTTTGTTTCCCGTTGGGTGTCGTTGTAGAGAGGGAGCGCTGTACATTTTATCTAAATATATATATTCAATTTTTATCATTTAGAAAAAGTGGGTTGAAAAAAACCTTTATTAAGAAAGCATGCTTCGTGTCGTATTTTGGGTATATCTTTCATGAGCATGTGTTGATGAATGTGAATTTGATGCAGCTCTGTCCCATTTATCACCAACTGGGCAACGGGATGTCGATTCGGTAATGGTTAATTTAATTGGGCAATTTAAAGAACGTTTACACTTTATTATCTTCACACAAAAAAATCTAGACTCATTCCGTGAAAAATTGTAATTGAATTAAAATATCAAAAGATGCACTGACTGCTTGCTGCAAGAAAGCATTCCTTTGCTCTGGTAGAGAATACGCTATTCTGTCCCAATAAACGCGTTTACGCTAAAGATATCCTTTCAATTGAAAACAATCTGGAGCCTGATCAGACGCCGGGTAACCCGGCGTCTGATCAGGCTCCAAACTGTTTGCTACTCAGACTATATTCAGTCTTGTTCAATAGTTGCTATTTTCTACATTTTATTGTAGTGCGTTCGCGTGTCGTTTGAGATTAAACGGTAAGGAAGAAAGTATTTTCCTCTGTATATTGTGTAGGTGAAATGCAATGATGTACGAAATTTCAATTAGTGAAACAGCAATGAAGATGCTAATAAGTGGAGAAGACGTCATTCAAAAGCATATGAAACGCAATAAAATGCAAATACTGGCGGTTACATGTACTTGAACCTTATGGTGATATTGTTCAAATTGAACTTCAAACTGTTTCGAGCCTAATCAGATGCCATGCGACTCGGCATTTACATAATTTTGCCCAAAGGTTAATAAGAGTTTGACTGAACTCAAAATCTAAAAACCATGGAGTCTGGTTTCAAATTGTTTTAGAAAGACATTAGTTTTTAGAACACAATGCGTTTGGTAAGAAAGGATAACATTTGTTTTCACCTTATAACAAGTGTCCTTGTGGAACATGGATATAAAAACAAATTACACATTAAGACAATTACAGGCTTTTGAAATATTGAAATGTTTTTATTTGAGTGTTAACAGAGGTCGGTTCTTGGTCAAACATAGAAACACAGTGCTCCCTCTCTACAACGACACCCAATGGGAGACAACACTTGTGTGCGTTGTTCGGAGGGAGTCGTTATAGGGAGGGAAATTGGCTTACATGTGCAAACAGCTTGAATCTAGATCAGACGCCGCGTCACGCGGCGTCTGATCTGGATTCAAACTGTTTGTCACTCGTCAGGAAGTTGTTTCTGTCAAAATGTATATAACAGAACTTTGAGAAAAACAGCAGACGAAAATTTTAAGCAGACGATATTGCAGCAGTAAAGCGTCAGACATAATTGCCTTGCTTTGGGAACAGTGACAAGGGTTGTTGTAAGGAGGGAGTCATTGTTGGGAGGTATGTTGTAGGGAGGGAGCATTATAATGACAGTTTCTTGAAAGTGTTGATAATTAGCTACACCATAGAGTCAAACAGTTCTGACCCAGATCAGACGCCGAGTTACACCACGTCTGATCAGGACCAAAACTGTTTGCAAATTCGATATATTAGGCCTAAAACTATGAAAGGGCTCAGTAAATACAATTTGATTCACTTGGTTCGTGTGTGACATGCTCTGCTGTACCATGCTCTATAATATACTATACTATTAATGGCCCAATCACTTCCAATACTAAACAATTACAGTAAAATCTCTCTAATACGACCACTGAATAGACGGCTAATTGACTGCATAAAAGACAGGTGAAAACTTGCAGCAAGGTGAACGTAATACAGAAAGCTCCTAAAGGAGCTTTCTGTTTTACGTTCACCTAGCTGCAAGCAGTCGCCTGCCTTAAACTCATGATAATGAACATTATTAATAGGTCGCAAAAGAAAGGTTTTATCGTACTTTTTTCCCCATTCCATCGAGGTTCACAAGTCAAAGTTGCACTTCACCAAGATACCAAGCTTTATCAAATTCCTGTTCGGAAGCCTTGACTGAACATCAGTCTTAGTATCAGTTAGGTTAACCATTTCTCTCGCAGCTTGTTTCCGGTATTAACCCTTTCATGATCAAATAATTCGGGAGATTTGTACCCCTTCACCGCTTTTTTGTCATCTGCTTCAGTATCACGTTTCAAAGTTAGAATTAAGGTTGAATGACCTAATAAATATCGATAAGAGTGTCAAACAGTTTACGCGGCGTCTGATCAGGACCCAAACTGTTTGCAAACGCGCCATAAAGCGTTGTTGAGAGTAAAAGGGTTAAATACATGCGACGGTCTGGACAGCAACCAAAAGCCTCTGACGGGGCTTTCTGCTTTACTTTCAGTCCGCTTAGGCAGTCACGTTTCAAAGTGTAGGAAATGTGTCGTAGGATTCAGCGATTGGTACAAGATGCATGAAAAGGCGTGTCTATGAGAGAATATATAAACTAAACGTTGGTAATACATATTTTGACAAACAGTTATGATACAGTGGAGAATCTGTTATTCTTTCCCGATAAACGCGTTTACGCTAAAACTATTTTTTCTTTTACAAACAGTTTGGAGCCAGATCAGACGCCGGGTAACCCGGCGTCTGATCAGGCTCCAAACTGTTTGCCACCAAGATAAACATGAAATATTAGAATTGTCCAAAAGTTGTTCTTTTCTACGTTTTAGCGCTTTGCGTTTGCGTACGTTTGCGTTTAAACGGGAAAGAATAACAGATTCTCCACTGTACAAATCAGATACCATGCAACTCGTTGCCTGGTCAACTTTCAGTTTAATAGATTATATAATCATAAATAACCATTAAATATATACATGTATTATGCAAAGGTAAGTAAACGATAGTTAGATTGTAGATGACGTTATTAGTCGTCGAAAGGATATCTGGAAGTTAAACAGGTGCTAAGATAGGGGAGGAATCTGCTAGCGTCACCAAGAATGTACTCCATACTTCTGCTGCATTTGTATCGGAGTTCAACAACTTCACTGCCTTATCCCGAGTACAATAGGTTATTTACAAACAGTTTGAATCCTGATCAGACGCCGTGTAATGCGGCGTCTGATCAGGGCTCAAACTGTTTGGCATTGATTTGAATATTTCTTATGTCAGTAGAGGAATAAATCAATGGCCTAGAATGTGTATATATAGAGAAAAATGGCAAGAGTATGAACACGGCGATTATTAAGCATAACAGGGGCTATCAGAGTTCTTATTAGTTATCACTATCAATTTATTTGAAAGACATCACTTCAATCGCAACCAAAGTACATGATTATAAGCAATGCCATGACAAAACCAGGCTTACTGCATTGCAACACCAATCACCATTGTTATCCTAGGCACTGTATCTGAGTTTGGTATATACGCTGCATATCGTATATAGTACAGCTAAAATGCTAAAGGTTCATGTGAATGTCAAACAGTGTAGATAAAGACCAGCCGCCGCGTCTTTGCAATGCAGTAATTTAGGTTTTCTCATGGCACGGCTCATAATGTGTAAATGCAACTAAAGCACACTATAATACCCTTCATCGCGTCAGTCAGTTTTTGTCTGCAATCTTTTGTCGTCTTCAGCAATTCTGAGAGATTACATATCTGACATCTTTGATAAATATTGTCAATATAACAAATAGTTTGCATCCAAATGAGACACAAAGTTCTTCTACGACTTATCTAGTTTTAAAACTGTTTGCAAAAGTTATAACCGTGCAAGTTCGTTGATTATGTGTTAAGATTTACATAAATATGTATGTGGTTTTGAAGATATTTAGATATATTATTGGTACAAAAGCCCACCGGTACAGGTAAACTATGTGGCTTTGTATATAAAGGTTTTTATGGCCCATGTTTATATTATACATATAGACGATAGAACAGTAGAGTCATTTTTACAATGAAAAGGCAACGAGCCTGATAGTTCATATAAATAAATATTTGACTAGTGGCATATAACGTATATTACATGTATACAGTCACATAACGATAAAACGATCATTATTTAAAAATATACATAATACATGTAACTACATTTGTATATCGTAAGAAAAGTCATTTACGAAGAAAAAACAATACCAAAGCAGAGAGCTTATATAACGTTTTGCTTTAATTGAGTATTCGTTAAGCTGCAACCTGTCTTAAAAAAGCTACATGTATTTAATGTTCTTTTAGATGGAGCCTCAACACACTTTTTACTGTATTTTCAACGAATACTGTGATAAAAGTACAAAGAGAAAGTAGAATCTTTTATACACTTTAGAAATATTGAGGAGTAATGTTTTCCTATTCTAAGGACCACGCTCTATAAATTGTGATTCACTATGAATAAGTTTAAAGTACGAACCTGTATGTTGTGATTCGCGAATGAATATTAATTTAGCACTGGCGTTGAAAATAACTGTATATATACAGTTGACTCTGAAAATTATAATTACAAATTTATATCAAACCCACCCCTTTTTTAGCAAAGTCAAAACTTCGTAACTCGAACTAGCTCGAACATACCCGTATTTCAAATTTAAAACGTGGCTACGTTTTAAATTTGAAATATGGGTATGTGCGGCTTACGTGAGCTCTGTGTATTGAGGCTCGGCTGTTACAAAGCTTTTTCCATATGACAAGTTAATTGCCATGTAGTCGTGTCGTTCTCATGTTTTATGATCTGCTGTGCAGGATGGTTATGAAGAACAAATACAGTCGAATTTCGATATCTCGAACTCGCTTAACTTGCATTATTCGATATTTTGAAACATGAATTTGCCTTATTTCAAGCTCGGTTTAAGTGAACATACCCGTATGTCAAAGTTAAAACGCGGCTTAGCCGCGTTTTAACTTTGAAATACGGGTATTACGGGTATTTTCGACTTCATCGAGTTCGAGATATCGAAGTTCGACTGTACAATCAAACTTGTATCTGTCTCCATCGAAGCAAAGTCGTATTTACAGGCGGTAAGGATAGGTGACTGTTTAGTGCAGGAAACATATGGTACAAAAAGCCCATAGTGTTTCCTACCCCTTTCCCGTTTTCATCATTAACCCTTTCCCTTATAGAAGCGACTTTTAGCACATTCATTTTATTCATCCGCTGAAGAAAATAGTTCCAAATTATACCGTAATGAATATGTGTCATATTAAATAATTTCCTTATTCTAGCAGTTAATAGCTTAAAGCAGGCTGAAAGTAAAGCAGAATGCGCCTTAGGGCGCATTCTGCTTTTCTTTCAACCTGCTTTAAGTAGTCACATATCTTCAATACCAGAAACAATGCTATCAGGTAAAGGGTTAACATACCACGATATCTTCATTAAATGATCGCCTAATATAAGATGGACATGTATTAACAGTGATTGACTGTTGCACCATATGTTGCACTGTTCCTATGGTCGATAATTTGTGCATTTGCAATATAAATTTTCAAAGTACATATGTAATTGAACCAGTTTCAAAAGTGCACATATAAAACATAATTTTATATATGGAACACTCCTTCGTACCGGTATACCAACTGTGAACAAAGTACAGCTTTATATTTAATTCAATTTGTCAGAAAGTTAGTGCTATAGGGACTGTTTATCAGCATCAACATCTCTTTGCTAGACTCCTGTGCTTACAGTAGAGTTACAGTATTACGAAATTACAAACTAGTACTAAGTGACCGTGTTATTGTTAAAACGCAGTATAGCAAACAACTAGAAAATTCGTTAAAGAGTTTTACTAGACATTGATTCATCCTACTTTCACAAGCACCAAAAATAAAAAAACGTTTACCGTATCTGTAATTTAGTCAACAGACCAACAAGGCGCATATTTATCTTATTTGGTAATATATATTTCACATTTCGTTGTATTAACTATCTAATGTAGCCTACTAATCATACATCTATTAGTAATGGACGATATACATGAAGTTCGATTTCTTTAGTTCTTGTTCCGCATGCAAGTCCACCTTTATGGAATATATAACCCTTTACCTGATATCCTATTTCTAGTACTTAAGATATAGTCACTACTTAAAGCAGGTTGAAAGTAAAGAAGAATGCGCCTTAGGGCGCATTCTGCTTTACTTTCAGCCTGCTTTAAGCTATCATGTGCTATAATATAGAAAATATTCCCTATAATACATATTCATTACTGATTAAATTGGAACTGTTTTCTTCAGCGGATGAATAAATCATATCCGCTAAAAGGCGCTTCTATTGGGGAAAGGGATAATACATGAGAAAAATCCGTTTTATTGCATTGCAAACAGTGAATATCAAACCTAGTCACACCCACAATCTCGGCGTTTGATCAAGATCTATCCTATCTTACATTGTAATAGACATATCTAGAGAACCTAAACTCATTCACCCCTGAAACATTTACTGGACAGCTCTAATTTCAAAATAAGTCTAGTCCATTTTTGACTATTTGGGGTTGATTTTAACAATATATTGCAAACTTGACAAACAGTGTAGACCCTGATCAGATAGCTCCTTTAGGAGCCCTTTGATCAGGGTCTACACTGTTTGCATATGCCAAGTATACTCCTCACAGGTACACTATTTGTAAATGATGAGTATACGCATTGCTAGGTTTGAATGTGTCTGCTGATCTGAGTCTACATTGTTACGAATGCAATAAATATAGTTTCATAGTTTATATCTTAGGGCTTAGGGTTCAAACACTTTATTCACATATATAATAGCGTGCCTTATTAACTCAGAAATAATTGATAAGTATTCTAATAACTTAATTTAGGCACACAATTCATCATTATCGTAAATGCACAGTTGACGTAACATACCAATATCTTAACCCTTTGAACCCTAGTCCCGCATATAGGCGTTATTTTCAAACAGTGTACATGTGAATTGTACACTTGTCCTATGCAAACAGTGAAGACCCAGATCAGAGGGCTCCGAAAGGAGCCCTCTGATCAGGGTCTTCACTGTTTGTCATAATTCCAAACATTGACAAAAACCACCCTTAAAAGTCAGAAATGGACTAGACTAAAATAGAAACTGGAATTTTCCATTTAAAGTTTTAGGGAGGAAAGAGTTAATAATAAACATGTATGTACCTTTACATGTATTATTATATTTCAGCAGTCACATTAAATACTCGCATGAATTGTAACCATGCAACTTCGAGTTAAAGGTGGAATTTTAGACAGAATAAGTTTAATTCGTTTTACCTTCATTCAATTAACATGCATTTATGTCCTAATATTCGCAATGATGGAGTGTTAAACCGGTGTAAATTTAAGTGGTAATACGCAAGTATTCGATCATTCATTAAAGTACCGCTATTATGACAGTCCGTAAGAATGCTTATTTTAGTGCAAAATGCTGCTGACGACTTAGAACAACACCGAGACCGTGCAGATAGCTTATGTAGGAAGTAAATGAGCTTTCTACTTTACTTTCATTTTGATTTAAACTGCCAACAACTTTGAAAACAATCAATGAACATTACTTCTCAGTTGCCGTAACAAGGACTCGTCACTGTATAACAATCTTATAACAAATGAGGTACCTTCCCCATAAGCTAAGTGGTTTTATACAAGGATAGATGGGTAGTTAGAAAACAAACACCTGTTCTATGGTCACACTGACCTTACTCTACAGAAGCGCCACCAGACAGTTCTGTTCGAGAACTAGAAGGCAGCAAACTCGTGTTTAACCATTTCACTCTTATTGACGTCATAAAGCGCGTTTGCAAACAGTTTTGATCCTGATCAGACGCCGCGTCACGCGGCGTCTGATTAGAATCAAAACTGTTTGCAACTTGTTTTGAAACTACGTCTGTTATACTGCCTTACACTCTAATTTTAAAAAGATATTGCAGACAACAATATTGAAGCAGACGACAAAATGGCGGTGAAAGGGTCAAAACCTCACGATAAACTTGATCATGAAAGGGTAAAATTAGTTAATCAATTTGAAAAAGATAAAAAAGTGAAAGTTTCAAATATTATACTGACAGACGATAAGTTTGCAGCAGACGACATTGTACCAGGAACTGACGTTTAACCCATTGCCTGTTAGTAAGCGTCAACTTGACTTGTATTGAAAGAAGTTTGGGCCCAGAATAAGAGTCAAATTGTTTGACACTGATTTTTACGTTTTTTTTTAGCGCATACATGTACAATATGTAATTTTGATTAACAAATAAATTGCAGACGACAATTTAAAAGAAGACGATAATATTAAAGAAGAAAATACTTAATACAGTAGAGAAAACGTCATTCTTTCCACATAAATGCGTTTGGGAGAAAACCTATCATGTCCATTGCAAAACGGTTGGGGTCAGATCAGGCTGCAAACTGTTTGCAGCGCAGATAGAAATAAATCTTCAGGATTGGTTTTTTTTTAAAAAAAAAAAAGAAGAAGACATTTTCTACATTTTATTGCTTTGCGATTGCGTTTAATTTCCATTTCACGGGAATGCATGTGTTCTCAACTGTATGACAACGTGTTAAAGTGTGTGCTCTCATGTCAATGTCACTGTACTTGTTAATTGGCTTCACATGTGTATCAGTTGTCTTGTAATATGTCATAATTATGATTTAATGCAATGACACACACCACAACAATGTTTAACACGTCCAATTTGACACTCTTATTACGTCTGCTCCGAAACCTCGTCTGTTCTAAATATCTATACGAGTTATTAAATACATAAAATCCTCTCTAGTACGACCGCTAAAATGTGTAAATTATTCGGTGTTTACGACAGGTGACTGCTTAAAGCAAGGTGACAGTAAAACAGAAAGCTCCTCAAGGAGTTTTCTGTTTCACTGTTACTTTGCTTTAAACTGTCGTATGTATTTTATACAATCATTTGGACTTTTAAGGGGTCGTAAAAGAGAGGTTTAACTGTATTAATAAATAATAAGTCTTTTTGTTACGTTTGTTTGTAGGATACTCAAATACATATTTACATATTATGTTTGATCAAAGGGTAATTTTTGTATGCTACAAACAAGGTTATAGTTTGTGCAATAAACATTAACAGAAATCCTTAGATGTATAAGGGAATTATTTGACATACGTAATATCTAAGTCTCCATCAAACCCTATGTTTTGTGACTACTCATTAGAATCGTCTCGTAGATACGATCTTCGATACGATTGTAAAGAGTAGTCACAACGTAGGATTTGGTATTGAAATATTGGAGATTAAATGAGATTTTTAGTTGGGCTTCCTTTTTATATGCAAAGCATGTTAAAGTCAGCGGTTAAAAGATTTGGATGGAAATTAAACTTTTAAATTCATAAATGTCATAATTATGGCGATAATTGGAATAGAGTTTACAAAAACCACGTTGAACTTATATAGACGATACGAAACAGAAATAATAGAGCCGTTGTTCTCAATGGCTTGCTCATTCATAAAATAGTAATTATGACTTACAGCGGCGGGACATGTCCAAAATATGAATAAGGCATAATTAATGCAAAATCTTGTCATATATTCCAATCAGCGATGCACTTTTACATTTATGGCTTCCTGAATAGAATGATTGTTTGTGATACAAAAATGACAGCGGGGTTAGCCTAGTACATACAAAATAGTTTAATTTACTTACACATACATGGGCTACAGTGAAGAAGACTGTTTTTCTAAATAAACGCGCTTATGCTAAAACAACTCATTTCTATTGCAAACAGTTTGGGGCCAGATCAGACGCCGGGTTACCCGGCGTCTGATCAGGCTCCGAACTGTTTGCCACTCAAGTAAAACATAATATTCAGAAATTTAAAATAGTTGTCATTTTCTCTGTTTGCTTGCACTGCGTTTGCGTTTCATTTAGGCATATATGGGAAAGCATGACGTCTTCTCATCTGTATTGGGTGCGTCAATTTTGTTGTCTACAATTTGTTTCACATTAATCGTTTATAGTTCCCTAACTCATTGAACCCTAGTGACTCATATATGCGCCCTTTACTAAATGTGTACATGTGAAGAGTAGACCTGTCCCATGTAAACAGTGAAGTCCTTGATCAGAGGGATCCTGCAGGGGCCTTCTGATCAAGGACTTCACTGTTTGCAATTTATTACAAAAAAATCCTAGATATTCTAAAATGGATCAGCCTTTATTGCAAACTGGAATTGTCTATAGGAGGTTTCAGGAGTTAATGAGTTAAGATATATGTAACTAGACAAACTATCAACTACGTTTGAGTCATAGAGACGCGAGGCACGTTGTCTTCTAATTTAGATCAACCCTGTTCGTAAATCCAAGGCAAGTGTACAAACGCAATACAATTGCAATGTTGAACATGCAAGGTTTATGAAAATGGCGATTTATTGTATTTTAAGTGGCAAACAGTTTTGGACCTGATCAAATGCGAGTTATTCGGTATGTTATCCGGTTCCAATCAGTTTGCAATCATTGAAACATAAATGTATTTTGTTTTAGCAATTGCACGGTTTTTTTTTAGAAAAATAGTCTTCTTCACTGTTGCCCATGTATGTATAAGTAGATTAAACTATTTTGTATGTATCAGGCTCACGAACACAACCATTGCATTTCGAACTAAATGATGTCTTTAGATCACCCTTGTTTAAAAAATAAAACGTTTCCAGCAAATATACAGGGCGAGTTCATTGCAATATCCAGGCATAAATGGGTTAAGAATGGATTTCAATTTCAATGTTTGCTGAATCATTCAGACGCCAGTCAGATTTAACAAATTAATAATAAAACTCAATAAACTCTCATTATTTGCATTTCATTGCAAATTGTGTTTTCGTTTCCTTTCAATCAAACACGAATGAATTGCGCACCACTGTTTATTATATGCATACGCGTAAACAAAAGCAATTGGCTATATAATTACCTTCTTAGACTAATAGTCCATTGTCCATTGCTATTTTCTAGAGAAATGTCCGAATATCCAACAGTGTAGATTTAACAACAAAAAACAATCCCGACTAGAATATAATTATGTTAAGTTTATTTGTACGTGCCGGAATATATTAACACACTTTGTGTAGTTTGTGAGCGTTTTATCGCCACTTATAAGTCATAAAATAGGGATCACTTAAAAACTAGCCTAATTAGACATAGTATGATTATCACAATTTTGTCATAACTGTTTTTCTTTGATAAACGACCTAAACACTTTTATCGTACATAACCATGAAGAGTTTCTATATAAATACAGAGAAACTTATGTTAGTCTACTAACCCATAAACCATGCATAACAAGTATTAATACAGATATAAGCTTAATATAGAACAAAAGTATTGCAGAAAGCTCCTGTAGGAGCTTTCTGCATTACCTTTATTCTTCATTAAGTACTATTTAAAAGGAAACTACACCTTCACTGAATAGAAGCTTAACAAAGTTTGGCTGTTGTAGAGATACAATCGGAATTAAGTTAAATTATGTTACTTACTTTTGATCAGACTTTAACAAACGAGGATTGATCTTGTTTGAAAGTTTGGACGTAAAAGGGAGAATACAGTTTTGAGCGTAAAAAGAAATATTTAAATACTCATAAGATCAAAGTGTCCGTGCGATACAGCCAACTTAGAAAATAAGTACAATATTGATATTTTAAAATGAACCCTGTGTGAAAAACCGCGTAGAGTGACCGTTTATTAAAGGAGCATTAAACTATCTCTTCAACGACACCCATTGGGAGACAGAAATTGTGTGCGTTGTTCGGAGGTAGTCGTTTTATGGAGGGAAATTGGCTTACCTTTGCAAACAGCTTGAATCTAGATCAGACGCCGTGTAACGCGGCATCTGATCTAGATTCAAGCTGTTTGTCATTCGTCATTTAGCTTTTATACTGTCAAAATGTTCAATATGTAACTTTGAGAAAAACTGCTGACAACAACTTTAAGCAGACGATATAACAGCAGTAAAAGCGTTAGATATAGAAGGCTGGTTGAGGGAACTGCGGCAAGTGCCATTGTAAGGAGGGGGTCGTTGTTGGGAGGGCCGTTGTAGTGAGGGAACTGTTTTTGCCGTATATTTAGCTTCATTTGCTTGGTTTACAGATATTTCACTAAAACAATTGTGTACATTTCGCATATATACAAAAAAATGACAAAAAGCAAGAATGTTATGATTTTCTTTTCTGCGTATATATATATATAACATTCCTTTCGAAATATAAAAAGCATACGTTAAAAATTAATACCTTTACACAGTGCATATAACGTTCTGCCAGGTACACAATAAAACGCACATTAACCCTTTCACCGCCATGATCGCATAAAGTCGAATTTGCAAACAGTTTTGATCCTGATCAGACGCCGCTATATGCGGCGTCTGCTCAGGATAAAAACTGTTTGACACCCGTTTCGATATCTCTTATGTCATAGTCTCTTAATTCTAACTTTGAAATGATATTGCACACAACAATATTGAAGCAGACGACACAATAACGGTGTAGGGGTAAGAAACTCAAAAATAATTTGGCGGTGAAAGGGTTAATACTTCACGACGTACTATGGCGATGTGAGGACAGGTATTTGTACAATATTGCAACCGTTTCATTCACTCAAAGAATGAAACAGTGGCCTTGCAGTCTCTCATCTTTTTTAACCTTTAATTATATGCACGCTATTGGCGGAATCGCAATTATCTGTGAAAACAGTATGGATCCTGATGAGAAGCCACGTAACGCGGTGTCTCATCCGGATCCAATCTATTTGTCAATACGATCCTGTTTGGAAAATATATTTTGAGAATTCTAGCAGTAGCAGACGACGATTGTTGCAGACGAAACCATTACCTATCATGCAAAGAGTGACGATGTTACGTCTGATGTATACATAAATGGCTCTAATGCGAGTCTGCACTAAACGCTTTGTATAAGCAAGGGGTTTACCTGTTTATTTATGATATTATGTGTTTTTTCAAATACACATGAAGTGAATTCAAGATAAATAAATTCAACACTTAAAAATCTATAGAAGAAAAATTCTGATCTACAGTGGAGAATCTGTTATTCTTTCCCGTTTAAACGCAAACGTACGCAAACGCAAAGCACTAAAACGTAGAAAAGAACAACTTTTGGACAATTCTGATAATTCTTGTTTATCTTGGTGGCAAACAGTTTGGAGCCTGATCAGACGCCGGGTTACCCGGCGTCTGATCTGGCTCCAAACTGTTTGCACTGCAAATAATAGTTTGAGCGTAAACGCGTTTATTGGGAAAGAATAACAGATTCTCCACTGTAATAACATGCAGAAATAGAACAACCTAATGAAAGACAACGCAACGTTGGTTGCTCTATCATTGGCTGTTTATATAGTAGATTGAGTGCACTTTTACACCCAACAAATCTCAATAGATCTAAATCGTTCAAAGAAAATATGCAGGAATACCAGTGTTGATTATTTCACATGCAGGTCATACTATAGAGGAAATCTGACTTATACGCTACACGTGCATTATTATACATGTAGGAGTACATAACTACAGTTATCCCACCGCCTACCCAAATTTCCACTTTTTAAATGAATACTCATTCGTGTTTCAAAAGTGGTGGTAGCTTCAAGCAGGTTGAAAGTAAAGCAGAAAGTTCCTGTTTCAAGTCACAGACATCCGTGGCACCGGAAATCAAACCTTTGTCAGAGTCGATGTTATAGCTTGTATTTAATTGTACAGCGCTCCCTCTCTACTACAACACCAAATGGGGGTAAAATAATGTGCGTTGTTCGCAAGGAGTTAACATAGAGAGGGAAATTGGCTTTCATTTGCAAACAGCTTGAATCCAGATCAGACGCCGCGTAACGCGGCGTCTGATCTGGATTCAAGCTGTTTGTCTCTCCTCATTCAGTGTTTTTTTGTCAAAATGTCCATTTTGGGAAAATAGCAGTCGACAATTTTAAGCAGACAACATTGCAGCCGTGATGTTGAACATAATTGTCTTGCTTTTTGGGAAGAGCGGCAAGCGATGTTGTTAGGAGGGAGTCGTTGTTGGTAGGTTCGTTGTAGGGAGGGAACATTGTATTAAATAATATTGCCAGGGTGTGTACTTCGTACTGCGTGGCAGACATACCTAGGAATAAATACGTTATTGGTATCAGTTAACTATATAAATATGTAAATAACCAAGGTAATTAAGAAAGTTTGCATTAGGTAATACTGTCGTTAACCCATTATCTTTACATGAAAGATGAATAAACATCGGAATGCAATTTAACACACAGAAAAAACAGTCGCACGGATTGAAACAATTATCTCGTAGGGGCATGAGTGTTCGTTGCACTGTCGAACAGTATATCATTGGCTGTTATTTTACCGTTACAGTCAAGCTACTTCGGTCCTCTACTGAACCGCAATCCAGAGCATAAGATCCATACTTGCTATAATTTAGGAATGCATGTTTTGCGCAGATGTTCAGCCATACACTGAACCGCACTTCATAGCATTGATAGATTCGTTCTCACCATTTTTGAGAACTTGCAAATACAGAGAGAAAGAAATGCATGATATGAACTTTCTTCTTTATCCTTGGTATGCACTCAATGGTTAAGATATGCAGAGTACTAAATATAGATTGGTGCAACTACAAGACGAAAGCAACTTATGACAGAAACAATCTGTATATAATTAATGCTCGGCACTAAACTATCACCTGTCCGAATGACGTCACTGCGTTTCCTGATGGTCATACGGTCATTGTTTTACTTACAGAAATGTCTGATACTACATGTATGACTTATCTTATAAGAAGACTCATTAATGGTTTAGAGACAGATTGATGCTCAAAGCAATGCCAAGATTAAACAGAAAACTTTCTTTGCAATATTGACTTGAGGGCTGTACCTGGCTCTGAGGTGTATCGAGATTGCAACGTATATTCAGTTTAAATAATATGATGTTTGCTTATGTACTGCGGAGAAGACATTATCCTTTACCAATAAAACATTCAATTTAAAATTATCATTTCCAATGCAACCAATCTGGAGCTAGATCAGACGTCTGATCAAGCTCCAAAATGTTTGCAACTCATACTAAAATGAATATTCAGAATTTGCCAATAGAGATGCCATATTCTTCATTCTATTTCAATGCTTTTACCTTTCGTTTGCATTTAATAGGGAAGGAATAACATCTTCTCTACTGTATACTCAAAGAAAACACACAGACATATATTGCCATTACATTGCGACACTGTCAATTTTACTGTCTCGTATCTGTCGGCAAAAATTAGGCTGGGTAGACCCAAAGGTCTCGGCTGCCGACATGGATGATCTGTATCTGGAATTCCGCGGGATTAGACATTGCCATTTTGTCAACAAGCCAATCAGAAACTAGTAAAGATATTAAAGGGAGACTAAAACGCCAGCCGAATGCATTATATCGGTTGACTTCGAGACGATATCAAAGCTGTACATTTGGGGAAAAGTGTGCCAAAAATGTGACAAAGTTAAACTGAGACATAATAAAAACACGATCTCGTGCATGTTTAGCAGGTAGAAAGCTATTAAGGTGAAATATATAGCGATTAAACATCAAACTTTGAAATAATGAGATAGTTGGAGACATGTGCTAGGGAGATATGATCTGTAATATGATCGAGTGTATTTCCGTTACAAAAATTAATGTCGAACTGGGCAATATTTGTGAACATCATGGATCAAGATCAAGCAAATAAATATGAAGTCCGACCAACTTTCCTTAAACAAAAATCGATAACAACTCAGCAGACGACAACTCAAATGCAGACGACAATTTCAGCCGCCAAAAATTAATTTGCGCGGTAAAGTTTAAATATAATATTTCAGGAAGTATTAATTGATTACTGTTACAAATAGTTTTGATTCAGATGAGACGGCGTCTCGTCTGAATTCAAACTGTTTGACACTTGTGTTATAACTCAGAAGAAAAGACAATAAATCTACCCAGAGAGTGTTTGCAGAGAACAAGATTTGCAGACGAAACCTGCCTGACACGATTAAGGTTAAGCATGCACCATTGATACCTTCATCACCGTATTATGTTCCGTGCACACTGATTTATAGTATGCAATTTCTGATTTATAGTTTATACCACGCGGGTTTAATTTTGTGCAAACACAGACAAGACAGTATGTGAACAGCCCTTCTTTATCTCGTGCGTTCCTGAAACTTCAAATTGACAATTCATGGTTCTAATTAAGGCTAGGCCATTATTTACTCTTTAGGGTTATTTTAACAATATATTTCATCAATATATTTCAATAAACATTGCAGACCCTAATCAGATGACTCCTACAGAATCCCTCTGATCAGATTCTGCACTATTTGCATAGGACCGGTGCAATATTCACTGGTATAATGTTAGTAAATAACGCGTATACTCGTCGCTAGGGTTGAATATGATAATGAGGGAATGGGCAATCATTGACATTTAGCCTGCTATTGTCGAATTTGTGTTTTCTGTTGCTAACAGTGCATGGGTACTGCAACAGTTTGGATTTAAATGAGACACAGAGTAACTCGGCTGGATCTAAACTGGTCCAAACACTCATGGCATCTCAACGGGAAACTGGAGTTTCTGAGACATTTGCTTTAGGCGACACATTTTGAGAAGGGAAGCTGCCTAACATGTTTTACGATGAAAATGCAGTATTATGGATGTATTACAGAAAATTCATAACTTCTTTTCACCAGCATGACGCTGGTATTACACTCGTGTTGCATTTAGCTAATATTTGAATCATGCCATGACAAAACCTGCCTTATTGCATTGCAACATTGTACAGACCTAGCACCGTTGTTATCCCAGGCTCTGCATCTGAGTTTTCTACACTTCCAAATACCCTATATAATACTGCTAAGTACAATGTTTTAGATTATTGTGGGTTTCACACAGAGTAGATCAAGGCTAGTCGCCGCGTCAAATACGCGGCGGCTTGCCTTGCTCTATACTGTTTGCATTTGCAATGAGGCAAGCGTTATCATGGCACGGCTCATCCGTTGTCAGGAAATACCTATACCATCTTAGAGAGTACACGAAATAAGTTTGGCTGCAAATTACAGACATAAGCATCTTATTACACTTAAATCGACCTTGTTAAATCGAGCTGGAAAATGTGAAGATTAAATGTGCAACTTTGATTTATACAGTGTCACTTTCGACGACAGCGGTTAAAAACATGCCACAAAAACGTGCGAGTTTTTTTTTTATCTTCTGGACGTCTGTCAACTTTCACTTAACTATTTTGTCTGCAACTTATATAGCTTGTACAGTGCTCCCTCCCTTCAACGGCCCTCCCAACAACGATTCCCTCATTACAACGACGCTTGCCGCAGTTCCCTTAACAGGACACGTATGTCTTACGCTTTTACTGCTGTAATATCGTCTGCTTAAAATTGTCGTTCGCTGTTTTTCTCAATGCTACATATTTGAAATTTTGACATTTTTTTAATGAAGAGTGACAAATAGCTTGGATCCAGATCAGACGCCGCGTTACGCGGCGTCTGATCTGGATTCAAGCTGTTTGCAAATGTAAGCCAATGTCCCTCCCTATAAGGACCCCCTCCGAACAACGCACATACGTTTTGTCTCCTAATGTATGTCGTTGCAGAAAGGCAGCGCTGTATTTTGTCGGCAACTTATATAAGTTGTACTTTAATATTTTACCACACCTAACTCATAAACTGCCAGAGTATTGTTTGCCTAGAAAATGACTTCTGCCTTTTGTTTCAAAATTAAGAATTTAGGCAATGCCCCTTAAAAAAGATTGATATGAGTTTCAAAAAAGTTAGGTCCATCTAAAACTATAAAGTCGTACACTATTTTATCAAAGAAAGAAGACTGTCATTCCATTGACCCATTTCTGCTATAAATTTCATTAAAAATAAATCATGAACTTATTTTGATCTGTTCATTATACCACTATGATTGTTAACAATTCTTTCGAACTGGCGCATTTTAAGCATGCAATTAATACAGCATTTGGAGAAATAAATTTGGTTAACTCCTGCCGAAATGCAACATGGGAAAATCAGTAACAAATGAGTTAAACGCGGCGCATTAATGTGTAGCGAAGACCTCTCTATAACAACCACTGAATAGTTTGTGTTTAAGGTATGTGGCTGCTTAAAGCAATGTGAGGGTAAAACAGAAGCGCCTTTATCAGTTTTATGTTTTAGATTCACCTTCTGTAAGTTACCACATGTATTTCATACAATCAATTACAGTGTTCCCTCCCTACAACGGCCCTCCAACAACGACTCCCTCCGTACAACGACCTTTGCCTCAATTCCCTAAACGGGTCAATTATGTCTAACGCTTTTACTGCTGCTTATCATTGTCGTCTGCTGTTTTTTTCTCACAGTAAGTTATAAGTGAACAATTTGATAGAATGAATATAATGACGAGTGACAAATAACTTGAATCTAGATCAGACGCCGCGTGACGCGGTGTCTGATCTGGATTCAAGCTGTTTGCAAATGTAATTTTCCCTCTCTATAAAGACTCCCTCCGAACAACACACACACTCTGTGTCTCCCATTATGTGTCGTTGTAGAGAGGGAGCACTGTAGCCTTATTTATAGACAGTTTCTACTGTTGTATCCCTTCAAATTAACCAGCTTTCACTTTGAGAATCTGCTCAGTGGAATTTTCCAAAGATTTTCGTAGGGCTTTCAATTTTTCCCATTTTTCTTCTTAGAATAACGAGAAAATTAATGTTGTGAACACGCGTGTTCATTTTATAAAACGTGCAAATTATGTTGAGGACATGTGCACATCGTTGCTTTAAACTGTCGCCTAATGCAATTAGTTTATGTGACAGAAAACGAATCGTCAACTTCGCGCAGCTGTCTTTTACCCTTCCTTTGCCAGTAGCGATTCAACTGACACTTGCAAACAGTTTGGGTCCTGATCAGACGCCGAGTAACTCGGCGTCTGATCAGGACCCAAACTGTTTGAAAATCGATTTTTGGCTCTTTAGAATAAACTACTTAGAGCTATAATTGATAAATAATCGTAGACGACAAGTTTGAATCAGACGATAATATTGCCGGAAAAGAATTAAATTATAGTGTATTCTGGGATAGCAGGCAGAAGTGAGTTTCCCGCGGTAGATGTATCGTCTGCTGCGGGTATAAGTGATCCTGTAACCCCCACTTTTAACACTGTCTGCAATTCGCATTAACCATTATCTTGCTAACTCATCGTCTGCTTCGAAATTGTTTTCTGGAAAATAATAAAGAAATAATTCGTCTGCTTCTGCATGAAAACAGTATTACGAGTCTGAAATTATCACATGTATATAAATAGAAATTAACACCAGTGTCAGATATTTTGGAACCTGTGTAAATTCAGTTACGCCATGTCTGATCTGTATCGAAACTGATCAGCTTATTGCAGTGGTTCTATGTTACATGTAAGGCAGATAAAAGGTTAAATATCTGGAATGCTAGACAGTTTCCTTAATAGTGCATTTAAATAAGTTGCTATATATAGATCATTTTCTAACTATATTAGCGTCTGTTCTATAACCAGACTGCCTGCTTTAACTATTTCCCTACGAGCTATAGCCAGAATATGCTTGCTTAACCATTTCACTCTCAATGACGCTTGAAAGCGCGTTTGCAAACAGTTTGGATTCTAATCAGACACCGCGTTACGCGGTGTCTGATTAGAATCCTAACTGTTTGACACTCGTTTTGAAATTTCTTCAGCCATACGGCCTTAATGTTTTTAACTTTGACGTGATATTGCATTGCAGACAACCGCATTGAAGCAGACGACAATGAAACGGTGAAGGGGTAAACATTTCCCGAATAATTTGATAATGAAAGAATTAAACTATTGCACCACCTAGCTCGACAGTACTCAGTTCAGTTGCTATCATTTTGGATCCAGATCAGACGCCGAGTAACTCAGCGTCTGATCAGGATCCAATCTATTTGACACTCGTTTCGATACTTCCTTTTCCAAAACATCTAAAGACTAAGTTTGAAAATAAATTTCAGACGACAATTTGTAAAACAGACGATATTTCAGCGGTGAAAGAGAAAGCGCGCTAACTATTAATGTTAACTAAGTAGTTAAAAGTGAAGCAATTGAAGAGGGATGATTTTCAGAAGGATGCGTAGTTTCAATCCTCGGTTTAGTGTTACAACGTTCGTAAGTATACACCAAAGGAGATTCACCGAAGAAAAAAGTCGATGGCTGTCATTAAAATATCATTTTCGTCCGCTGTTACAAGATTACATAATTAACACTTAACCCGACACATCTTCCATATTTATATATTGGATAAGTCCATGTTTTATCTAAGGGATGCCTGGTCAAAATTTTCATTTTCATTTTGTTTTATATTGAAATTCCTATCAGCAAACATAATGCGGTGTCTGATCAGAGTCTACACTGTTTGCCTATGTCCCATATACATGTATGGGATCGTGGGCACAAATGGATTAAGATTAAATTTTGTTGTCAATCTTATTTCTGAGTCTTTTCAGATATTTGTTTCAAGCATGTGATGTAACGTGTAAACAATATCTCGATATCATTTACACACAGTTTGGATTCTGATCAGACTTCGAGTTACTCGGCATTTGATCAGAATCTTAACTGTTTGACACTCGTCTGTAAATATAGATAGGTTACTTCAAACTAAATACAACTCACTGAAATCTACAGCACAGTTTGTGTTCAGCGAGCATTCACAAGTAATTGAATGTTTGCATTAATTTTATAGTCAGAAAGGTGGCGAAACATAAAGCTCATATGTGACATTTCTGTGTACGTGCACCTTTGTTCTGCATTTAGAAACAACCCGTCTTTAAAGATAGCCATACATATTCATTGAGTAGCCTCTAATGAATGACTCAATTGTACATGTAGCTTGACAGACATTCTATATCAAGACATAATGCAAGAATTATAAAAGAATGTACGTTTTCCAGTTTTACTGTGGTTTTGAAACCGACATTAACTCTTTTATTGTCAGTGACACAAACAGGAGTTTTTCTAAACAGTTTGGATTTTAGGCGCTTTAGGTGCTATACTTTCATGCTGCTTTAAGTGGTTACCCGTCTTCAAAGGTAGAAACAAGTAATAGGGTAAAGAGTTAAACTAGTAACCGATTGTAAATATACAAACACCATTTCTTAACTCATTGAGCCCTAATGTCGCATATATGCGTCATTTTCCAAAAGTGTACCTGTGTCTAATGCAAACAGTGAAGTCCCTGGTTAGAGGGCTCCTGCAGGAGCCCTCTAATCAGGGACTTCACTGTTTGTCATTGTTCAACTTATTAAAAAAAACCACCTAAAAAGTCTAAAATGGACCAGCCTTTTTTGTAAGCTGGATTTGTCTATTGGAAGTTTTAGGGGATAATGAGTTAAATTAATGTTTGGTGTAACGCTGATGAAACCCAAACGTGTTTCCAATTGAACCAGTTGAGTTATTTGACGATTAACAGTTCGAGACAATTTCTTGAGAAGTTGCCTTAAACCTCTCCTGACCTAGCGACACGTCCAATTCTATTTTCTCAAAGAATGTGAGTCTTGATGAGAACAGTCAAATCTCGTCATTACAGTCATTTAAAAAGAAGACCCATTGATGGTACATGTAGCAGCTTAGAACAGGAGGAAACAAATGCGATAAACTTTAATGTCTATTTAACCCTTTCACTCTCAATAACGCCTTTTAGCGCGTTTGCAAACAGTTTGGGTCCTGATCAGACGCCGCGTAACGCGGCGTCTGATCAGGACCCAAACTGTTTGAAACTCTTACCGATATTTATTAAGTCATACAACCTTAAATCTAACGTTGAAAGGTGTACCTGTAATGCAAACAGTGAATTCCCTGATTAGACTTCACTGTTTGTTATTTATCAATATATTGTAAAAAAAAACAAAAAACAACAACACCTAAATAGTCTAAAATGGACCAGCCTTTATTGTAAACTGGATTTGTCTATTGAAAGTTTTAGGGGATAGTGAGTTAAATTAATGTTTGGCGTAACGTTGATGAAACCTAAATTTGTTTCCAATTGATCCAGATGAGTTATTTAACGATTAACAGTTCGAGACAATTTCCCGGGAAGTTGCCTTAAACCTCTCCTGACTTAGCGACACGTCCAATTCTATTTTCTCAAAGAATTGAGTATTGTCGAGTCTCGTCATTACGGTCATTTAAAAAGAAGAGTAATTGATGGTAGCAGCTTAGAACAGGAGGAAACAAATGCGGTAAGCTTTAATATTTACTGAACCCTTTCACTCTCAATGACGCCTTAAAGCGCGTTTGCAAACAGTTTGACGTCATAAATACAATTAAAGAAGTAAACATTAATCTGCCTTTAATATCCAAAACAAGGTTTTTGTAAAGTGGAATTGTGATATTTAAGAGATAACAATGTACCTGTAAGCTAGGTGTATGTGAGATTGTGAACGTGCGTCTTTGGTCAATTTCAAATTCAACTCATTTGTAAATAATTAAACAACATAAACAAATAGCATTCCGACAGACACTTCAATCCCGGCAAACTGTTTCGCACTTAATTCCCAAATTTAAACAGTTTAACCCCTTTTACCCCCATCATATCTACATCGCCTGATTAAACATTATTCCCTTAAACTTCCAATGGACATTTCCAGTTTGCAATAAAGGCTGGTCCATTTTAGACTATTTAGAGTTGTTTTTGTAATAAATTGCAAAATGACAAACTGTGAAGTCCCTGATCAGAGGGCTCCTGCAGGAGGCCTCTGATCAGGGACTTCACTGTTTGCATAAGACAAGTGTACTCTTCACAGGTACACATTTGGTAAAGGACGTATATATACGTCACTATGGCTCAATGAGTTAACCATTATCATCTAAATTATAAAATGTCAATTTTAGATGTTATACAATATAGAAAAAGAAACATGTATACGAATGTCAAACAGTTTGGATCCTGATCAGACCTGTTTGATATGTAACTGTGGTCTCTCATAGCGGTGACAGGGTTGAAGAATTCTTCAATTCTTCCTATCCTTCAATTTTCTCGCTAACTCGAGTGCAACAGACGAGGTTTAATGAGAAGAACTCTTGATTGCTGAGAGCTCAGTTGGCTTAGGTGTTACATTGGGTAGAACTCTTGTGAATTACTGCAGGGAACATCTGCTGTAGAACTTTTAGACCTTGTTCTGCCTATTACGAAATACAGTCAATCAAGCGATACCCTTGTCATGCCAATCGTTGCTTGATTAGTATATTTGTATTTACAAACAGTTAGGATTCAGATCAGTCGCCGCATAGAGATCTTCTTAGACGTCTGATCAAGAATCGAGTTGTAAGACCAACGCATTGAAATATTAAAATAAAAATACATAAAAATTCATGGGAATAACTTGCAACCAATTTGACGCAAAAATGAAATTACTCGAGGATGAGGAAATGTATTCGATCATTCTATGAGAATCATGTTTTAACTCATTAGACCATGATGCCTTGTATGATAAATACATGTGTCCTTTACCAACAATGACATGAGAAAGGTACATCTGTCCTATGCATACTGTGTATACCCAGATTAGAGGTTTCCAAAACAATTACGTGAGGACCTGCACTATTTCATTTTTTAAATTCATGTACAACCCTAAATAGTCAAAATAGTGAAAATACCAAATATCCGTTTTTGCAACACAGTTTGGACCCAGATCAGACGCCGCTTAACACGGTGTCTTAAAATGATTCAAACTGTTTGACCCAAATGCTGAGGTTTTTCTTCAGCTAAATTGTTCTAAAATGGAAGTTTAAAACAACTGCAGACGACAACTTGAAGCAGACGATTTAATAGCAGATGAAGAGTTATCATGCTATATTGTCGTCTGCTTAAAATATATCGTCTTCAAAGAACTCAGAATCTGTGTTTATGCAATTGAATCTTATCAAAAATCATCTTTAAGTAACAAACAGCTTTGGTGCAGATAAGACGCCGCGTCACGCGGCGTCTAATCTGCATCAAAACTGTTTGCTTAAGCTCTTTTGCCAAACTGTTTGCTAAAGCGTGCAAAGTTTAGCTTAGCACGATCAGGGTTAACAGCTTGCGTTAGGCCTAATAAATAACGTACATAGCTAAACAGTCATTCGGGACGTGCATTAGTTTGTTTTCCGGCGTTCTTTATTGCAATGATAATGCCAGAGACAAGCGTATCGTATAGTTAGCTGCAGGTTTTTATGACACAGGCTCTTGCTAATGACGGCTGTAGACATCTTGCACAACAAAACAGGTTTTGTCAATAGCGATTACAATACCTTTGTTGGCCGCAAGACATCCCTTTCCGTTGAACGTTAGGAAGTGGCGTTTGCTGAGAAACTTAAGCAAGCTATGCCTGGATATTGGAATGAACCCTCCCTCTGTGTGCTAGCTGGAATATTTCATTTTAGATAAAACAAGGGTGATCAAAAGAAATCAGTTTTAGGCATTCAATTTATTCCTCTATTGAAGAAAATAGATCCAATTCATATAGTAATGAATATGTATCATTAGAAACAGTTTTATTCTATATTCTAACAGATAATAACTTAAAGTATACTGAAAGTCAAGCAGAAAGTGTATTCAGGCGCATTCTGCTTTATTTTGAACATGCTTTAAGTAGTCACATGTGTTCAAATCTAGAACAGGCTACGGCGTAAAGGGTAAATGACAAAATATGTGATCTCTAGTTCTCATCATGATTCATGAGTATTACTCTAAAAGGTACTTTTAGCATCTTAACCCTTTACCCCATAGCATGTTTCTAGTTTTGAAGACATGTGACCACTTAAAGCAGGTTGAAAGTAAAGCAGAATGTGCCTTAAGGCACATCCTGCTTTACTTTCAACCAGCTTTAAGCTAAAACCTGCTAGGCTATATAAAATATTTGTAATGGTAATTGTTCATGGGGGTATAAACTGGAACTATTTTCTTCAGCGGAGGAATAAATTAAATACGCTAAAAGTCGCTTCTATTGGGGAAAGGGTTAAAAGTAACTTTCAGCATCTGAAGCCAATCAAGGTTGAATATTGCAATGGACTGTCCTATGTGCTTGCTGAAAGATTTTATTATAGATACAGTGGAAAATCTGTTATTCTTTCCCGTTTAAACGCAAACGTACGCAAACGCAAAGCACTAAAACGTAGAAAAGAACAACTTTTGGACAATTCTGATCATTCTTGTTTATCTTGGTGGCAAACAGTTTGGAGCCTGATCAGACGCCGGGTTACCCGGCGTCTGATCTGGCTCCAAACTGTTTGCACTGCAAATAATAGTTTTAGCGTAAACGCGTTTATTGGGAAAGAATAACAGATTCTCCACTGTATACAAGAGCAATTTAACGACACTGCTGTGTTTATCAATACAACATTTCATTTCTTATGAAATACATATTAAACAGTGCAAACTCTGAATCAGATGCAGTGTCTGTACCGTTAATTAATGTCTACTATTCAGAACAATAGGCATTGATGGGCCAAACTTTAATACTAAATGCAAACCTTTTTCAGAGTAGTCGTATACTCGCGGTGCTTTACTGCTCTACAGTAATCAAAACATTATTCTTTCCCAATTAATACGTATGTGCTTATCCAATTTTGCCCATCGCATCGCAAACAGTTTGTAGCCAGACCCGACGAGCCATCAACATTATTCAAAATACTGCAACTGCATTACGTTTACGTGTCATGTCGTTTAAATTGGAAAGAATAATGTCTTCTCCACTGTAACACTTGGGATCCTTAGTAGACGTCGGATAAATTGGCTACTACGGTAACAATACATTGTTCTTTGCAGTTTAAACGCAAATGAAACGAAAACTCATTACAATAAAAAGTAAAAAACAACAATGTTTTGACAATTCAAGCCATTCATTTTATTCTGAGTGGCAAATAGTTTGGAGCCTGATCAGACGCCGGGTTACCCGGCGTCTGATCTGGCTCCAAACTGTTTGCAATGGAATTTATTGGTTTGGCATAAACGTGTGTATTGTGAAAGAATAACGTCTTTTCTACTGTACCATTGACTGCTCGTACGCTATGATCAATGTTTGTTTTGTATGTTATGTTTTTTGTCTGAAACATATAGCCCCTTCAAGTTTTTTGTTAATTATTGTTTGTTAGTTTTTGCAGGTTTCACAATTCCAGAGGTGAACAGTCTTTGATTGTGAAGAACAACGGGCAAAGAGAGGTGGAGCTGGTTATACTCTGCGAACATACAACTTTATACGTTCCAGAGAGTGACGATTTTGTAACAGAATATTATCGGGAACAAACTGTTCAGATGATAGTTTTATTCCTCTAAACGAGCGTTAACTTTTTTTGCTATGTGCTAAACCACTGTATATCTATTTTACGAAAAGTAAAAGTCTGATCAAAATGTTCATGAATAATCCCTATGATCAGGGTCTGCACTGCGGTTTTTTACCTTTATTTTTCCTGAAATATGTTCTAAAGATAATTTATAAAATGGCAATGTTTCAAAAATGGAAAAGTCAATTTGAAAATTGGTTAATTGCATCAGACGCACAGACTGTCTTAGAGGAGGGGCGGCTAAAACAAGATGAATGTAAACCAAAAAGTTCCAATGGGAGCATACTGCCTTTTTTCATCACGAATTTAGCTACTACTTGATTTAGACACCGAAACGCTTTCATTTCACCTACATGTATATACGACACAGTACTTACTACATGCCTGTATTTACTAAATGGTCTTGTTTAAAAAGAAAAACTTCATTGAACTCAACCAGACTTTTCTTCTAACGGTCAAGCAAAGTCTCTAAGACTGCTGACTGTTTATTAAAAATGATAGTTAATGAGCACTCATGTAAGATCCTCTATTTACGTCATGGGAGTGAAGGTACTAAAGATTAGTCGTTTAACATATGCATGACTGTATCTAGGAAAATAAGTGGATAGTCACACACACTGTGTTATAACGTTTAGCATTTTAGGGCTTCTCATCAACCGCTGACAAATTGCTTTAATGTCTACAATTCCAACGTCATAGGATTCTGAACATGCTTCTGAAGAAACCATACTGATTCTTAATCTTGGCATACTCGTTTCGTAAGATAAAAGAGCACATGTTCACCATGTTCAACATGAGCAATTTAATAGATTCATGGCGCTTCTATCATACCAACCGCAATAAATCCGACCAAACTTGTGATGCCAGTCAATTAGAGGACTAGATATCCTAATTAAAAGATACTTTGCAGATGATAGCAGGCCTTGGGCGATCCCCCAGATCATGTGGACCAGTATTAGCCTGGCATATTCCAGCGCTAACCAGCGCTGATAGGTATGTGTACCATATATAACTATACGCATCGTCTGACAGGCTTTTTGAAATGGCTTCTTTATATATGACAATAATGACAAGGGACATCTTTGTACATGTACAGTCAGTTCTAGGTTAACATCATTTATAAATGCCTGGATATTGCAATGACCTCTCCCAGTATACTTGCTGGAAGATTTCATTGTAGACATGATAGGTGAACTTATGACACTGCAGTTTTTGTCCATACGGCAGATGTTTCATATAATATAGCACACAGTGCAGACCCTGATGAAACTCCGCGTAACGCCATTGTCCACTTTAGGAGACATTAGGACTAAATGGGTTAAGCCTGTTGTCTTTCAACCCTTTCACTCTCAATGACGTAATAAAACGCATTTGCAAACAGTTTTGGTCCTGATCAGACGCAGTGTTTGACACTTGTTTTGAAATTACGTCAGTCACACTGCCTTGAATCTAACTTTGAAACGTTAAAGCAGCCAACAATTATATTATGGCGGTGAAGAGGTAAAAACTTTGAGATAAATTTGATCATGAAATTGCTAACAACATGTTTTATTGTATCGTTAACTATGTTAACGTTTGTATATTGTGTACGCCGCAAAACGACCGCAAGTAGTGATTCTTTTAAATACAGTAAAACCTCTCTATAACGGCCACTAAAACGATGACTAATTGGTTGTTTAAATAACAGGTGACAGCTTAAAGCAAGGTGACAGTAAAACAGAAAGCTCCTACAGGAGCTTTCTGTTTTACTGTCACCATGCTTTAAGCAGTCACCTGTCAATAACAGCTAATAAATTAGCACACTTTAGTGGCCGTTATAGAGAGGTTTCACTGTATGTCTTCCCAGAATAAAACCATCGTTTCGTCACTTTATATACTTGTTGCCATTAAAGCTCTATGCAGTGATAGTTGATGCCTTTTGAAAAACGATCATTATCTTTAAGACATGAGATTGCTTTATGCAGGAAAACTGTATTGCAGAAATCTCCATTAGATGCTTCCTGCATTATTGTTGTCCTGCATTAACCCTTTGAACCCTAGTCCCGCATATAGGCGTCCTTTTCAAACAGTGTACATGTGATTAGTACACGTGTCCTATGCAAACAGTGAAGACCCTGATCAGAGGGCTCCTAAAAGAGCCCTCTGATCAGGGTCTTTACTGTTTGTCAAAATATCAAACATTGACAAAAACAACCCTTAAAAGTCAGAAATGGACTAGACTAAAATGGAAACTGGAATTGTCCATTTAAAGTTTCAGGGAGGAAAGAATTAAGCAGCAATCTCAGTGTAGACTGACGGTAGAAATCCTCATACATGTATTCCTTCTCTGAGCGATATTTTAACACAAGCTTGACTGTGCCAACGTTATATCACAGTATCATCTATTGAATCAGGAACGTAACAAACAGCCTGTTTCATGGCTTCTCTATTTTCATGTATCATTCGCTCGTTATCGCAAAGACAGATCTTGTCAAGGCTGCTCTCAAGAAGTCTGATAAAGATTTTTATTCGAAGACAGACGCTCGATTTGCCATTAAAGTCAGACAGACTAGTTGCCATACAATTTTCATTGGTTGAAACCATGTAATAGAGGCAACATTTTACGAAACCCGACGGCGGCTAAACCAATAAAACGGCATTTAAATTTGAGTCGAAAAAGGGATTTCACCCAGAATTGAGACGAAAATTTACACCGTCATACTGTACCTGGATCCAAACAACTTGGTAGGTATTGTGAATCAATTACATAATTGATTGACATGTGTTTGAAAAAATAGGAATATTCGACACATTCGCTTATGAAAATATCTAGGTTACATTGGCATGGTTTTATCGCTATCATTGGCGTCTCAAAGCAAAACAATTAACAATTCCTGGCTCTGCTCTTGCACTCGATTTAATCGAAGTAATGACTGTCGTTGCATTTGAAATGCATTATTTTGAATCTAAGCCCAATCCTAATTTTGAAAAACGGATATAATCGGCTTAATTGAGTTCAAGATATTGATGTTGGACCTACCGTACCATGCTATAATATCGTTTGTCTACCATGGTAATGATCTACTTAATCAGTGTTTCTTAGAGTCCATGGACAATTTAGAAGTATTGAAGGTTATTGCATATAATTTGCACCTTTAAAAACACCTAAAATTACGTTCTGTATTATTTTTGCCCTGGTTTAGTCCACATCCTATCTTAAAGACCAGAACTGAGACTTATTTTGAGAATTACCTAAGAACGGAAAGTACAAACCTTGAAATACAAGTGGTCGTTTAAACAAGATAGAATAATACAAGGCTCCAGATAAGGGGATATTTCAAAATCTAAAATCTTTATTAAACCCTATGGTGTCATACTCATTAGAATCGTCTCTGCGAGACGATTCTAATGAGTAGTCACACCATAGAATTTGGTGCAGAAATAACGGAGAAATGGTTGTATTTGTTCAATTTACTCCTCTTATCTGGAGCCCTGAATAAACACTGTTGTAAGTGGACGTTTTGTATTGAACTATAATTACTTGAATGGTAAGAATCATATTGGCCGAACTTTTCACCTTGGAGAATTTTTACATCTATATATGGGTTTATGATCGGAAAAGCTTAATGTCTGGCTGAAAACTAAATGCAATCCTTAATGTATTTGCAATTAGCTATATACGCTGTCTGGCAATGGACTCGACAATAACAGGCAGTTTCTTCATTGAAAATGTCGTAAACACTAAATGGCTTTATACACGAACCTCTCCAATGCTACAGTGGAGAAAACGTTATTCTTTACCGTTTAAACGCAAACAAAACGCAAACGCATCTCACTTAAATATAGAAAATAACAAGTTTTTGATACTTCTTACTATTTATTTTAATCTGAGTGGCAAATAGTTTGGAGCCAGATCAGACACCGGGTTACCCGGAGTCTGATCTGGCCCCAAACTGTTTGCAATGGAAATAATAGTTTTAGCGTAAACGCGTTTCCTGATTCTCCACTGTATCAGCGACAACTATATGTTTTGATTTGAGGTCATTTTCCCATAGAGTGGAGATGCTATTCCTTTCCAAATAAACGCGTTTTATGTTAAAACACTGTCAATTGTGAACAAGTTTGGGCCAAAACAGACGCCGAGTACCCGGTGTCTGATTTGACTCCAAACTGTTTGCTTCTAAGATTTTAAAAAAATCGCCAATACTTCCAATAACCGGTTTTTTTCGTCATGTTACTGAAACGAATGTCGTCTTCTCCACTGCAATCACACTTGTTGTAAATGCGCTCTTTATTATTATTATTATTATTGTTGTTGCTATTATTGTTGTTGTTATTATTATTGTTGTTGTTGTTGTTGCATACAGTAAATCCTGTGTATATAGCGAGCACTCAAAAGAATAGAAATTTGCTGTTTAATGCAGAATTAACTCCTAACCCCATACATACCCCTTTTGACGCCTTTCATTTATTTCACCACTAAGGAAAATAGTTCCAATTTATACAGTTATGAATATGTATGATCAGAACTATTTTCTATATTCTAGCAGATGGTAGCTTAAAGCAGACTGAAAGTAAAGCAGAATGCGTCTTAAGGCGCATTTTGCTTTACTTTCAACCTGCTTTAAGAGGTCACCTGTTTTCAAAACAATAATAAGGCTATGGAGTAATGGTGTTTTAAAAGGTTTCAATCAGAACTTTCTGTAATCATTAGTTTTGACCCACATTAACTGTTATCAAGCTTAATCGTCGTCTGCTTTAAATATATCGTCTGCAAAAATCACAATTTGATTTATTGTTATTTTAACTGAAGAAAACTTTAATATGAGTGACAAGACTCAGACGCCGAGTTACGAAATAATGAAATGACAATTCAGATATGAATGATGAAAAATATTCCTTCATCTCCCTTTTAAAATTACCAGTAAATTGTCCCAAGATACTCAATAAAGCCAAGATCTATAGATATCTCGTCCAGCACTGTAGCATTGCAATGCATTTGAATTTTGAAAGCACTTCAACTTGATATGTTTTCTCTTAAATCCTTATTTGATATTTTTCCCATTAACGTTATCTATGATTGTTGATGTGCGGCATATCGCTGCCTTTACGTGCAGATAGATTTATTACTGTCAATTCGCACAGATACAGTTGTACTGTAGAGAATACGTTATTATTTCCCAATAAACGCATTTACGTTAAAACGTTTATTCATGTATTGCCATAATTGCAAACAGTTTAGAGCTAGATCAGACGCCAGGTAACCTGGCGTCTGATCAGGCTTTCAACTGTTTGCCATTCAGATTATATAAACCATTAAATATGTCAAAAAGTGGTAATTTGCTACATTTAAGTGTTATGCATTTGCGTTTCGTTTGCATTTAAACGGGGAAGAATAACGTTTTCTTCACTGTATACATGTAACAATAACTCCCAGCCATTCCGATAGCGTGACGTCAGAACTTGTGGAGTCGAAAGCAAGCTGCTATTTAAACCAAATTGAAAGTTAAACAGAAAGCACCTAAACGAGTTTTCTGCTTAATAGCTGCCAAACTGCTTTAAGGTGATGCATGTATGTAATGACATTATATTTCTTGTTAGAATGGTCGTACTCAAAGGTTGACTATTGTAGTAATATGCAGACACTAAGCAGTATTCTTATAACTCAATTTGTGGAAACGAGCAAACACGTTTTTGTACAATGGACTCTGTGCTATATGAACATTCAAATAATATACACACGCTCTTTAACTCTTTGAACCCTAGTCACGCATATACGCGCACTTTGCAAACAACATACATGTGAGGAGTACTCTTGTCTTAGGCAAACAGTGAATACCCTGATGAGAGGGCTCCTTAAGGAGCCCTCTCATCAGGTTCTACTCTGTTTGTCATTTTGACCTAATTTATATTTTTAAAAATAAACACTAAAAAGTCAAAAAATAGATTAGACTAAATTGCAAACTAGAATTGTCCATTTGAAGTTTCAGGGAGGAAAGGGTTAAGGGCAAGTGTAAATTTGCCGAATGTCAGTGATACAGTAAGCTCATGAAATACTATCTAACTTCTTTTTGTCCAGCATGAAACAAATTTTGTCCTTAGGGATGCATCGCTTCTTCATTGATATGACGTTAAGCACAGCTTTGACTGCAATAAACAATTTAGTTGCATGATTCATTGTGCGTGAAACACTCTTTTATCATTTTCAAAATATTCAAAGTGAGCAAGACTTCAAAGAAAGAAAAAAACCGTACATACAATGTTTTAATGGTGAGTTACAATGCACTAAGACTCGAATGTTTTGTATAAATTTCTATCGTGACACAGTTAGACTGAGAGTGGTATTTTTGTTTCAAACAATACCTCTTATTATATTACAGTTTTCTCTGTCGACCTACATTTGTATCTATATACACGAGGATCAGTTATAATGGTAAAACTAAACACTCAAACATGCAATGTAGCGATCACTGGCAAGAATAAGACTTTAGTATATATAACTACAATAAGACACGTCTGTTACTGAGTCTCAAACGAACACAAGCAAGTGATATTATACAATGTAGACAGAGACAGCAAAAGCTCAAATCTGATTAATTATGGCTTTAGAACGATATTTGACTCAACTCAAAATTTTTAGTAGCCTTGGGGCCTGGTCATCTTTGAGTACTCATGGTTAATTTGTGTATATTTTGCAAAATGACAACTATTGCGAACCCTGATCTTGGTCTACCATGCAGTGGACAAATGTACTATTCGCATGTACTATATTTGGTAAACGACGTGTACATTCATCGTTAGGACATTGTAGGTTAAAAGTAATGAAATTCAGATGAAAAAGTCTTCCGATACACTGGATGTTTGGTCTTTCCCGGGTTAGTTTTCTGGCAGCAAGATAATTTTACCAACTGCAAATGTAAACATCTCAAGTGAAACTTTCGGCGTTTACTCGTGTAAAAAGACGAGACAGCGTTGGCCATAAAATCTTAATTTGCACGGTACATCATGCAGGTCACGGCCCCTGTCACTTCAAAATGCATTTTCACACCATTCCAGTATCTGGTGACAGTCTGAGGAAACCCGTGTTTTTGCCACGCAGACAACGTGAAGTATCATCTTCACATAAAAAAAGAAAGTTTGAGATATTTTATTTCACGAATTGCAATGATTTAATATAAGGTGGAGAACATGTTATTTTTTCTCAAAAAACGCGTTTATATGCTAAAACATCATTACTATTGCAAACATACATGGTTAGTATTGCTAATAAAATAGCATTTTCTTCAATGTTATAATTTGCGTTTGTGTTATAGGTTTAAGTTCGTTTAAACGTGAACGATTATACATGTACACTGTCTGTTAAAAAACGTTTTCAGTCTAATTTAAAAAACAAACAGTTTAAAGCAGGTGATATTATCTCATTGAAATGGTCATGATATCACAATTATGTCTTAAGACCAGCGTCCACTAGGGCGCGGACAAGACGCGGAATACAAATGTAGTGAATCCGCAACCCTTCCGCATATTCTTGAAAGCTTCTTTTCATTGTCCGTATCATTCCTAAACACTTCCCAATGATTCCGCGCCTTCCGGAGGGGTAAAATTGTCCGCGTCAAAAGTTTGGTCGAGAGCAAAATTTGGACGCGAAAATGAACTTCCTGACACCTTCCGCAACCAATCTGCATTGTCCTGCCGACATCGCGAGGACATCCGGCCTTTCCTGAGGCATTCCGGCTCTTCCGTAACCGCTCCTGAAAGCTTCCGCGGTAAAGACGATAGGAAGACATGCGGAAGACATGCTGAAGGTATCCCGAATCCTTCAGGAACGCGCGGAGCCGGTGCGGTATTGTATAACGACGCGGACAAAG
This sequence comes from Gari tellinella, assembly GCA_922989275.2. Classification (NCBI taxonomy): domain Eukaryota; kingdom Metazoa; phylum Mollusca; class Bivalvia; order Cardiida; family Psammobiidae; genus Gari; species Gari tellinella. The sequence continues at coordinate 88,041,788 of OV277859.1, forward strand.
TATCACGTGGTTATATTTGTCCTACTACGATCGGCATGTTCGGTGGACATTCTGTGTCTGTCCTGTTTAGTTCCTAGGACTGTCTCAAGTATGTCTGCAGACATAACGCAGAGCCCTGTGGCAATATTTAAAAAAATAGGACATTGTTCCGCACCTGACGCGGAACCTATGCCGAAATGCCATTTTTGATTCCGCAACCCTTCCTAGTCTTGTCCGCACTCTAGTGGACGCCAGACATAATCAATAGTTACCTTATCGATTGAATCCTGGTATTGTCTTTCACAAACAACGTATCTGCGAACAATACACTTGTTCTATGCTAACATTGTAGATCCTGATCAAATGGTTCTTAACGGTATCTCTGATCAGGGATTGCATTGCTTTTCATTTTGCAATCTATTGTAAAACTCCAATTCTTTATAGTAGAAAATAGATAACTTAATTGGAACTGGGATAGCCCATTTGAAATTTGAGGTATTAACTGAGTCGGCACTTCTCTACATCTGGATCTAAACAGTGTTTCTTATACATTTATTTGCCTCTACGACCGACCAGGATACGGGACAAGTGAGTTGAAATTAATTGATAATTTAAGTACTATTAACTGCACAAGTAATGATAAAATTTTATTAGTACGGCTTCGTTATCAATAATGTTAAACCAATTCCTATAGGCTCTGCACTGAAGTTGTGAAGACAATCTAATATGCAAATATTACTTAAATGCTAGTCAAAAGTAACACAGAAGGTTCCTTTATTAGCCTTCTGAATTACTTTACCCCTGCATCGACATTAAAGTTAAATTAATTATCACTTAATACGGGTTTTACTGTACTAACAATCTAACCCCTTCACTGCTTTACCCCTAGTAAAATAGTTATTTTTCTTACAGTTTGGATCCTGATCAGACGCCGCGTCTGATCAGGATCCAAACAGTTTGACACTCATTTCTACATTTCTCAAGTCAAAATGTCTAAATTCTAATTTTGTGAAATAAAAGCAGACGACAATTGTTTGAAATTGATGACGTCATGGCAGTGAATGGAGTTAAGGTTTACTATAGTATCTATTGAAGAGAATTTTAAATTTGTAACACATCTAGCATAAGTCTAAGGTCTTAACGATCAGCATGAAGCCTATAGCTTTTGAATGCAAGTTTCTCTTTGCTTATTCCTCGGTCATGGGAATATTGTTGAAACCGTTTTTGTGAAACCAATATTTAAGGAACGTGATACGATAAATATATTAAAACTCAGACAAAATAGGCATATTTACACAGGTTCTCCGTTATTTGAGTCGTTTCAAGGATATTCTGTAACGATAATGATACCAAAAGTCCTATAAAACACACACACATATCTCCACTGGGGTAGTTTAGTATGGCTGTCTTGTCGATATGCTCTGCGCTAGGCTGACATAACTTGCTTTATGTAACGTGTACTAAATTAAAACGATCTGTTGCAACTCTCGATTCTACTTAATCACCATAATTTCCTCTCTTAATATAGTTGTACCAAGTGAATTTTTCCATGCTTATATAATGGATTAGTGTATTTTTTTTATTCTAATGGGTACCTGGTTTAAATTTCCAGTTTTGTATTGTTTTGTTTTGAAATTCCTATCAGCATATAGTGTAGACTCTGATCAGGCGCCGCATTATACAGGATGAAAATAGTAAAAGCTCGCATAGCAGTTACGTTGTATCTGCATTACGTTCATCATGCATTAAACAGCTACCTGTATAAACAACTGTTATGTGTTACCTAGTGACTAGTAAGAGATTGACTTATCACAGAATTGGTTTTTACAATTTGCTCTAAAAAATCGTCCCCAGCACGCAGTATTAACTCATTGAGCCTTGGCGACTAGTGTATTCATATTTTTCTTCAGTGTACAATGTACCTGTGAAAAGTACACATCCCCTATGCAAACAGTGAACACCCATATCAGAGGGTTCCTAAAGGAAGCATCTAATCAGGATCTTCACTACATGTATTTGTTTATTTGCAAAGATGTGTAAAAGACAACCCTTAATACTCAAAACTGAACTATACTTCATTTGAAAACTGGAATTGTCCATTTGAGGTTCAGGTGTGAATGTTTTAAATGGAACTATTAGCAATCAGGGGTTATCTCTACCTATAACACTTACGGGAATAATTGTTTTTTTCTCTGCTTATGAGTTTCCTGCTGTCGTTAACAGCATTCTGAACATTTGTGAGACGAGAGTGGTGCTTATGATAGTCATTAATATAAATGAACGAGCTTTGTTTTCTTTCGCTGTCAGTTCCATATTAATCTCTTCCCTGCCTTACCCCGAATACAAAGAGTTATTTGCAAACAGTTTTGATCCTGATCAGACGCCGCGTGACGCGGTGTCTGATCAGGATCCAAACTGTTTGACACTCATTTCATTATTTCTTTAAGTGAGAATACCTAAAATTTAAATTTGAGAAATAATAGCAGACGATAATTGTTAAAAATTGATGACGTCATGAAAGTGAAGGGGTTAACCTATTCGGTGCCGAGCTCGATGAATGAGTTTAGATCAAGATCAAACCACGCCCTACACGACATCTGACTACGATCCAGACTGTTTGACACTCAAAGCAGACGATATTACATAAAGACCAGCGGATGTGTCCGATGGGTTTATGACGTCATATTGGCAGAGAAAGGATTGAGCGATTATTTTTATAAGCCGCAGCTTCAGCCTTGAAAAAAGTCATACAGAAAATGTCTTGTAGGGTTTGTCTTTACTTTGTGGTGCACTTAGAAGAAGCATCTTGAAAGATATACAGTAAAACCTCTCCATAACGACCACTAAATTGTGTTATATTTTATATGTTTACGATAGGTGGTTGCCTAAATCAAGGCGATAGTAAAACAGAAAGCTCCTATAGGAGCTTTCTGCTTTACTGTCATATTGCCTCAATATTAGACGTCCAGCCACTCGCTGTCTGAAAAGGATCCAAACTGAATACTAGCCTTCCTTGAGATAACAATCAATTAACAAAAGAGCAACATCCAATTGATAAAGAAAACATAATCTATTCTCACAGAGCAATATATTTACTTCTTGCATACTGGGCTTAGCATGTCACAATGAAATATATCTACAGCTAATCCCGCCCTAATTACAAAAACAAAGTACAATTAACGTTAATGTATATGTAAGAAAGTATGAGCTATTCCCTCGGATATGTTCATCACTGGAGCCTCCAATGTACACGAACAGAAACAGTCAAATTTATATAGTCCATTTTTGATGTAAGAGGTGCCTGGTCAAAATTTTCATTTATGTTTTGTTTTATTTCGTTATATTGAAATTCCTATCAGCAAACAATGTAGACTCTGAACAGATTCTATATTGTTTGCCTTTGTCCCTTTTATGGTACGCTAGGCACATGTCTTTTCAAAGGGGTTGTAGCTTGATAGTGAACAAATTAAACATTTCCTCCCTGAAACATCAAATGGACAATTCTAGTTTTCAATTAAAGTCTAGTCCATGTTTGACTTTTAAGAGTTGATTTTCAAAGGGGTTGTAGCTTAATACTGAACAAATTACAGTTAAAATTCGATATCTCGAACTCGGTTAGGTCGAACATACCCGTATTTTAAAGTTAAAACGTGGCTAAGCCACGTTTTAACTTTAAAATACGGGAATGTTAGACTTAACAGAGCATGCACTAATGCAATTCATGTGTCGACAAAACGGATAGTTTTAGAGCATATCGAAGTTCGACGGTAATACAGAAAGCTCCTACAGAATCTTTCTGTATTAATTTGTTCAGCATTTAGCACCTTTATGACTGATGTTGATCGCGTTTCATTTGCAAACTATCCATGAAATCAGGTTTCATTGCATATAAACATAGTATAGGATGATAAAAATATGAAATCTAATACTGTTGCTTCATACCTAAGATGCTGAAAACCTAGCGAGACTTATTGCTTGCTAATAAACAAGTGGAAATCAACAGGAGCGAGACTGGGAACTGAGAAAAACTTTATCTTAATATGGGCTCCACCCATCGATTTAGGCCCTATTCAAGTTATCTATGTGGGATGTTATCATGCCCCGAATTACATAAGAAAGGAACGGTTTTTAGTTGCTTTTTTGTTTGTTTGTTAGTTAACCCTTTCACTCTCAATGACGCTTAAACGCGCGTTTGCAAACAGTTTGGATGCTGATCAGACGCCGCATCACGCGGCGTCGAAGCGGCGTCTGATCAGGATCCAAACTGAGTGACACTCGTTTTGAAATTTCTTCAGTTATACTGCCTTATAATAAAATTGAAGCAGACGACAATGAAACGGTGAAGGGGTAAACATCTCACGAAAAAAATGGAAGTGAAAGGGTAAAAAAACGCATTTTCGTTCATGCTTATAATGGATCTTCCTCATCACTGAGGCTTATCTGCAATGTAATCTAAGAATAAGGTACTTTGGCAGTACATTTGTTACAAAAACTGATTTGAAATTGCATGTTGGAATTAACACTTTCATGGTCAAATTTTTTATAAGGTTTTTACGCTTTCACCACCATATTGTCGTTTGCCTCAATATTGTTGTTTGTAATATCGTTTCAAAGTAAGATTTAAGGTAGTAAAACTGAAGTAATTTCAAAACAAATGGCAAACCGTTTTGATCCTGATCAGACGCCGCGTTACGCGGCGTCTGATCAGGACCAAAACGGTTTGCAAAAATGCGCATTATGACGTCATTGAGAATGAAAGGGTTAGAAGAATGGTAACTCCGCAGAACGACTGTTTCAGTTAGGATAGCTTGTATGATTCGGGGTGATGAACATTTAAATGGGCTCGAAATAGCAATTTCGCCACACGGAGACCATTTTGGAGACTTCATTTCAGGAGAGTTACTACATGTATACTTAACCCTTTCACTACCAAATTGTCTGTGAGCTTTTTACCCCTTCACCGTTTCATTGTCGTCTGTTTCAATTTTGTTGTTTGCAAGATCGTTTTAAAGTAAGATTCAATGTTATATGACTTAAAACATATCGATACGAGTGTCAAACAGTTTAAAATACGCAGCGTTTGATCAGGACCCAAACTGTTTGCAAACGCGCTTTCAAGCGTCACTGGGAGTGAAAGTGATAATACAAATGGAGAGGTAACATATCGTGACTCGGTTTCGCTAGATCACACTAAATTATATTTCAAATGGCGTTTAGTGAGCAGATATAAGGCAAGAGACATAACACAATGGAATATCACATCTCATTTCCACGATTTATACAGATTAAAACATCACTAGCAATCCAAATTTTATCTTTCTTTAAAATCTGAATATCGCCTGCGATACTATTATCATCTGTTGAAAATAAATATTAGCATTTGTATTTGTAGATTGTGTTTTCCTGAAACACAATCGAAATACATGTAACAAACACTTTGAATCATAATTAGGCGCCGAGTTACTCGGCCCCTGGTCTTGGTCCAAACATTTGCAAATTTCAGTCGTGAATTTTGTTGTGAGGATTATACAGCTCGACTAGAGATAAACTAAACTTATAAGTCTCGATTTACAGTAATGAATCTTAAGTGACAGCTTTATGTGCTTTAATTGGCAGAAAAACTTGTATCGATTTCTCAAAATTGCACAAAAACCGCTTTTCCACCTGTTCCTTGCCATACAGTGAAGAAGATGTTTCTCTTTTCCGATAAGAACGTTTATTCTAAAAACCTCATGTCTATTGGAAACAGATGATTTCAGACACTGGGTAACCTTGCGTCTGATCAGGCTCAAACCTGTTTGAAAACGAATCGTCACAATTTTCAGGACATTTGCCATGTTCTACATGATAACTACAACTTGCGTTTTGTTTAAACGGGAAAGAACATTGTCTTCTCTATTGTACGTTACCAACTACAGTAAAACTGACTTGGGAAAAGACGAATACGAAATGCAATGATCCGACATCTGCAATGCATGTACATGTATACTTGCGTGTATATATATATTGTGCCCCAATCCCATTTTAATGATGAATATTTTGATATAAAATGTGTTTAAACTGTAGAATTTTCTGCCAATAAGAACTCAACGAAACGTAACGAGGCTCCCAGTACAAACGGGTTACCTGCGAAGAGCGCACTTGCGATATGCAAACAGTACATACCGAGATCAGGGGTCCGTTTTATGGAACGTCGTAAGACAAAAACGGCCGTAAGTCTCAACATAAAAAATACATCTAATAGCTTATTTCTCCATATAGTCCTGTCTTGTTACATCTTTTTGGAATCGTCTTTTCAAGACACATGACAGGATTAGATGGAGAAATAAAAAATTATTGATAATGTTAGAATCTGACTTACAACCATTTTTGTCGTACGACGTTTCATAAAACGGGTCCCAGAGGACTACAGTGTTGTACAAAATAAAACTCAAACTGGCTTCCAACATAAACAGGTTGATTGTTGATAATCTAGGATATTTTTACAGTAAATCGCTCGTGAGACGAACTTGTCTGTTATCGGCGGGAGGAGAATTTATGCGCGCATTCCACATGTTCTTGGACATCACTCAACACGGTCAGTCAATTGAAATGAACCAGTGAATTAAATATTGCTATCCTTCCAAATGCCGTGCATATATCGAATGCTAAAAATTAAGGTATTTTAAATCGTGTCATATAAGACCGTATGACATGCTGGGGCCAAAATCTGCTTGAAACGTTGATTTGTTAATTTTCAGCCATGTAGTTCGTAGCCATTTTATTTGGATCCAAACAGTTAGCAATGTAATTTTGAGTGTAGCGCCTGGCCAAAGTAAAGGATATCGATTCCATGCCACCCCATCGTGGAAACCCCGGATGCCTAAAACCACCTCGATGAAATATGATTAAAAATAAACACATGTTCAATTTCTGTATCAACAGAAGCCCGCAGTTCTGATAAACACAGGCGGGCTCATCTATCAGAGAATCAAGTCACTTTTCTTAATTTGATACGCGCTAACAGATGATGAATAAATATAGAACGGGGCTTTCCCTCGTGAACGACTGAAGAAGGACCGAGACATTGCGCACATGCCGGGCTAGACTAGACAATGTACAGCCAAACTTGTATTAAAACAAATTTTACAAAACAAGGGTAAATGGTATCTGTTTTCATCAGATAGCTTAATGCACAACATACTTAATGCAGAAAGCTCCTAAGGGAGCTTTCTGCATTACGTATGTTCAGCATTGAGCTAGCTCATTTCTTTGAAAAATACAATCCCTCAATTTAAGTAGTCTGTTCATACAAGTTTATCTGTAATTGTTTAATTGGTAGCTTTATTGTTTATATGGACAATGATAACAAACTATTCTCACCAGCACATTAGCCAACTTACTGCCATAAATTATTGTGTCTGCATTCGTTTTGTTTTTACTTTAGAAATTACAACGTTAGGCATTTTGACGGAAAACATATCTAAATGGTTTTCATGCACATGTATGTGGATACTGATTACATCCCAGAAATTAGGCGTCTAGTCTGGCTCCAAACTAAAACAAATGCTAGACAGTTCAGTGAGGTAAACGATTAACCATTCGAATTCAATTTACGAGTTTCCAAAAGGTTTTCAAACCGTTTTGAACCAGATTAGTTAACGTTACTCGAAGTTTGGCCGCAATAAAAACTGCTTGTCGTTAATCATTCTCATAGAAAAAAGAGTCAAGCAAAACCTCAGGGGACACAATGAGAGCAAACGATGGAAGTTATTCTTTCCCGTGTAAACGCAAACGAAACGCAAACGAAACGCAATCAAACGCAGAAAATGACAAAGTTTTGACAAATCTGACCATTCATGTTCATCTGAGTGGCAAACAGTTTGGAGCCTGATCAGACGCCGGGTTACCCGGCGTCTTATCTGGCTCCAAACTGTTTGCAATGGAAATATGAGTTTTAGCGAAAACGCGTTTATAAGGAAATAATAACGTCTTCTCCACTGTATCCCGTCGTCCAAAGGGTAGAGTGTTAATCATTATCACCTAAGGCACCAGACAGACCAGGCTTATAGACAAAACCTGCAAAAAGACCGTCTGCATCCAATCACATTTGTTTAAACACGTTTCACAGGAAATAGTTTAACAACCTGGTAGGTCATAACAAAACGATTTATAGACTTCTGTCTGGCCTACCATTGTTAATGCTTTAACGTACTTCCATAACGTTCTCAATAAGAACGGCGTGAGTACGATATTTTAGACTTTTATTTGTTTAAAACAGGATTGAAGTAAAGCAGAAGGCTCCCGCTTTACTTTCATCCTGCTTTAAGTTGTCACAAGTCTTTAACCCTTTACCTGATAGCCTATTTCTAGTATTGAAGATAGATGACCACTTAAAGCAGGTTGAAAGTAAAGCAGAATGCGCCTTAGGGCGCATTCTGCTTTACTTTCAACCTTCTTTAAGCTTCCATGTGCTAGAATATATAAAATATAAGCTATAATATTTATTCACAACTGATTAAATTGGAACTACTTTCTTCAGCGGAGGAATAAATTAAATGCGCTAAAAGTCGCTTCTATGGGGGAAAGGGTTAACGCCAACGAGTCATCCTTTGAGGGAACATAAAAGTGAAGTTTACTAAGTTATATTCAGTCCTACACTTTACTGTAAGTTTGCCAAAGTTTCCCTAGTGTTAGGCCTTGTAAGTGGAGCATGAATCTCATGCTCTTACATACAGTAATGGGTAGGACTGTATTTAATGCATGTTCCTGAACAAATGTAGGAGAAACAGAGGTGGCTTTTGAGTTAGCTTGGTTGCATAGAGCATTGCGGTATGCATCTGTTTTAATAACGCATGCATGTAATTGTGTCAGTAATGATTATATATGATTCAGTTGAAACGCTATAATGTAGAATCACTGTGTCCTTTCAAAGTGGCTGCTTATGAGTTTCATTCAATCTAAATCAACCATTCCTCATTCAACATTACATCGTTTTATACATCCACCCATCTATTGATTCCCCCACCAATCTAATTAGCCAGTCAGTCAGACAAACATTCATACAGTTGGTTCCCAACTTTGACAGGCAAACAATTATTACTTCATTAATTCAATAGTTCTTTCTTTCTTCATTTCTCTACCATTTAACCCTTTACTCAAAAGTTTAGTTCTAGTGATGCTAGGTGACCACTTAAAGCAGATTGAACGTAAAATAGAAAGCACCTTAAGGTGCATTCTGTTTTACTTCCAGTCTGCTTTAATCTACTATCTTCTAAAATATAGAAACTATTTCTTGCGAAACATAAGCATGACTGTATAATTGAAACTATTTTCTTCAGAAGATGGATGAATTAAACGCGTAAAAATGAGCATGTATAAAGGGTAAAGGGTTAAAACTTCATTCAAGTCGCTATTACCGTCAGTCAGTCGATATATCCAGTCAGTCATTCCTTCATAATATTGAATGTACAGTAAAACCTCTCTATTACGACCACAAAATTGTGTAAACTATTGGTTTTAAGACAGGTGACTGTGTTTAAAGCAAGTTGAAAGTAAAACAGAAAGCTTCTTGAGGAGCTTTCTGTTTTACTGTCACATTGCTGTAAGCTATCACCTGTCTATTATACAATCAATAAGCCTTCTTTTTATTGCTCGTAATAGAGTGGTTTTACCGTACTTGCTCTAGCTGCAACCAATCCCCTACCCCACCCCCTCTATCACACAATTTATCTGGTTTTAATTTCTATCACCAATCCAAATCATAATCAAAGTATACAGATACAACACACTATTTTATAAAAGGTTTATCGTTCTTCAAAGTATAAAAACTCGTATATAACAACTAAGAATCCCAATCGACAATGTTAATCATACAAAAGGGCTTAACCGCGGATAGCTTTAGTCCTTATGCTGCTAAACACGACTATGCTAGTTTTCAAACAGTTTGGATCCAGATTAGACGCCGAGTAACTCGGCGTCTAATCTGGATCCAAACTGCTTGCAACTTGATTGAACCTTATTTTCAGTTAAACTTGCATAAAAACCTAATTTTTGAAACTAGAAAATGCAGACGACAGTTTTGAAGCAGATGACAAAATGGCGCGAAAAGCGTTAATTCCTCTTGTCCTGTGAATATAAATCTCACTACGAGCAACATATCTGTATTACCAAAGGCGGGAAGATGATTAAAATGCAAGGACACAGGCTAAAAGCGCGTTTATCAAGGCGTTTACTCCAATTAGGATTCATTATGCGAAAATTAATCGGAATTCAATTTTATACGCTTGCCCTTTAATTACCCGTGGAGTCATTGCATGTCAGGTAGTAAACGATCGTATTTGCCTATCTAAAAGTATTGCAAAAGCGTCCCGTGGATGAAAATGTTCTGTTTGAAAGCCTAAGAGCCTATACAAAATAGGCTCGTTTAATACTATAAAGAACCTGAAAGAACATTTTACCTTATGCAGTGAAACCTCCGAAAACCGGAATTCTGCGAAAACCGAACAAATAGTTTGATCCCGAATTTAACTTTTAACATCCAATTGTCTTTAACAAGTAGTATCTTCTCTTTGAATGTCTTTGTCCAAAGCTTCTTTTCTTCGTTTATGACACCTGACCGCTTTAATAAAGCAGCCACTTACATGTATTGCATAAACGCAGTAAACAGCACCTTGCAATAAGAAGCACATTTAATTTATTCTCCCCTATGAAGAAATAGTTCCAATATATACAGTCATAAACATGTTCCATAAGAATTATTTTCTATATTCTAGCACATGGTAGCTTAAAGCAGACTGAAAGTAAAGCTGAATCAAGGCGCATTCTGCTTTATTCTCAACCTATTTTAAGTTATAACCTGTCTTCAAAACTTAGAAAGAGGCTGTTGGGTAAAGAGTTAAGGGAGAAAAAGAAACAACAAGCAGATGAAAAACAAGAGCGCAGTTTTATTCTGTAGTGTTATCAAACAAGCAGTAAGCTTCGACAATATATTGAAGGTATTAACTTCTGCAAGATTATTTTATACCAAACGCATTGTTTTTGTCTTGTTCACGTTTACTTATTAGTCGATGGGATGATTGGATACACATTAAGCAATAGTGAAGGTGACCTTGACCTTTTATTTGTAGCGTCATTCTCTTAATTGCTAATTTAGCTAATTAGTTGCAGCGACGGTGTCGTGATGAGAATAATCTCCAAACACAGTATGACCTTTGTTAAGCGGCGATTAAAACTTATAGAAACATGGATATCTTTAAAAAGGTACTACTAGTTAATGCTGGACAAAAGTAACACAGAAAGCTCCCGTAGGAGCTGTCTGCCTCACATTGTCAAACATTATACTGCCGCATTTGTTCTTGACTGCCATAGCATATAGCTTCCATTTAGTTGCCGCTTAACACAACGTCATCTGTATCTATCCAATAACCCCTTCACTGTCATGACGTCAAATATTTTTAACAAATGTCGTATGCCTTTATTGTTTTAGATTTAAAGTTACGGTACTCTGGCTTAAGAAATATTGAAATGAGTGTCAAACAGTATGGATCTTGATCAGACGCCGCGTAACGCGGCGTCTGATCAGGATCCAAACTGATTGCAAATATGTATACATTGCAGGCAGTGAATTTAAGGGGTTAACGAGCATTGTAAGGCAAACAGTAATCCAGCGTAATCAAGCTAATCTCTCTTCATTGCTCTTGTCGGGTTTTTTGTTGCAGCTTTGGCATTTTATATCCAACTGCTCTAATTGTGTAGCAATATAATTGTAAGATAAAACAGTAATTAATAAATGCTGCAAGACTGTACTGTAGATAAACCTGCAGACGTTGCACTTTGTTAACCGTGCATTGTTTTGTTTTGTTTCTGAAAGCTCATAACTCAGTTACCCCTGAGATACTACAGCGCTCCCGACCTTCAACGACCCTCCCAACAACAGCTCCTTCCAAACAACGACCATTGCCCCAGTCCCTAAACAGGAAAATAATGCCAAACTCTTTTACTTCTGTAATACCGTCTGCTTAAAGTTGTCGTCTTTTGTTTTCCTTAAAGTTTACACGGCGTTCTGATCTGGATTCAAGCTGTTTGCAAATGTAAAAAAAAATCACTCCCTTTAACGACTACAAAACAATTCCCTCCCTACAACGCACACATTTTTGTCTCCCATTGGGTGTCGTTGTAGAGAGAGAACACTGTACATTCAAAATTTCGGTTTCCATTTTAAGGCTAGCCCGTTTGTGTCCATTCAGGGATATTTGTTTTACAATATATTGCAAGGTGACAAAAAGCAGACCCTGATCAGAGGGTATACACCGTTTGCATATGAGATCTTAACTATTCATAAGTTCGTTTCTTGTTAATGACGAATATACTCGTCGCTAGGGATGAATAGGTTTAAGTTAACTATATATGTTTCGTTTCGGTTGTGTCGTCAATGTAACCCAGGAATATCTAATCATAAAGAATCAACTCAGTTTTCCTTTTTTTTCAAACTGCTTTAAGTGGTCAGCTATCTTCCATACTAGAAACAAGCTATTGGGTAATTGTTAAAACCCATCTTAACTGGAGACCCCTCTTAACCTGAAAGTTATATTGTCTTCACACGTGTCCGGTTAAGAGGGATTTCACTGTACATTAACATTTTCTATAAAAGACAACTTGTTGAATACGAGAAAGGGTAAAGATGTTTTAATGACATCTATGTTTTGCACGAAAAATGTAAACAGTGCCAATGGCTATACATTACAAACCCTCTATTACGACCAGGTGGTACATGTAACTTAATCAATTACTCCATAAACACGCCATCATTGTATACCTCCACTGAAGAAAATACTTCAACTTTATACAAGGATGGATATGCATCGTAAAATATATCTTGTACCCTAGTAGATCTAGATGGTATCTTAAAGTAGGCTTAAAGTAATGTACGAGATTAAAGCGCATTCTGCTTTACTTTTAACTGCTTTAAGTAGTAACCTGTCTTCAAAACTGGCAACAAGCTATGTGGTTATTCGTTAAACATTATAAATGAAAAAACCTTGGTCGTCGTAATAGAGTGGTCTTACTGCGTTATGGAATCGAGACTGTAGATCCTACATGATACCTGCCGGTTGGATTTGAAAATGCTCGTTAGCTAAGGTCAATAATGGCTACACATGTAACTTGGGATTAAACAGCATTAGCGTGGCTCTCTCATTACTGATGTTTCTTGTTTTTAATTGAAAACACGTTCAGCATCAAACATAAAACAGTAAAACCCTTCTTTTGCGACCATAAAAACGAAATCCAATTGAATGTGTGAAAGACAAGTGGTAGCTTCAAGCAAAGTGAACGTAAAACGGAAAGCTCCTAAAGGAGATTTCCGTTTTACGTTCACTTTACTTTAAACAGTCGTCTGCATTAAACCAAATCTAATTAACAGAATTTGGTGCTCGATATAAAAAGGTTTACTGTAACCTCATTTCATACATAAAATAACAACCAAATTGGATAAGGATTCACCAAAGCGACATCAAGGATGTTCAGACCCTGTTTTATATAAATTACTATACTAATTTAATCACACTAAAGCTTCTGTATTTAGATCATTAACAGAAAGATTAATTTAGGTGCTTGAAACAGGTAGTTGCTTAAAACAAAGATAACGTTTAAACAAACAACCACCGTATGAGCTTTTTGCTTTACTTTCATCCTGTGTTTACATTTTCTCTCACGAAAACGCCATTTTATAAATTCATTGACCTACTCATCAAACTAATGCAGTTACAGTGGAGAAAACGTTATTCTTTCCCAATAAATGCGTTTACGCTAAAATAATTATTTCCATTGTAAACAGTTTGGAGCCAGATCAGACGTCGGGTTACCCGGCGTCTGATCAGGCTAAAAACGTTTGCCACTCATTATAAAATGAGTCGTCAAAATTGTAAAAAAAATTGTCATTTTACCCATTTTAATGCACTGCGTTTGCGTTTCGTTTACGTTTAAACGGGAAAGAATAACGTTTTCTCCACTGTAAATCAGTTTCATGCCGCTAATGTTCTGATTAATGAACTAGTCAACTGTTCCTATATCATGATAGCCTTAATAGGTGGTTATGGAAATAAGGTTGAAATTAAAGCAAATTTCTGCTTTACTATCATTTTTCGACAATCATCTGCATGTTTTAAACACTAACTGCTAGCTACAAGACAAAGGGTTCCATTCCTTCATACGCAGTTTTCCTCTTACTATTTATATATTAAGTAAAGTAGTAACCAACTAGTACATGTAAGTCCCGAACATAAAACACAGTAGGCATTTCAAGTACACATATGTTTCCAGATATGAGCTTAAGTCATGTTGAAAATAAACCAGAATGCTTCTTAATGAGGCATTCTGCTTTACTTTCAATCTGCTTTGATTGGTCCCATGTCTTCAAAGTTAGAATAAAAAGTTAAAACTTCATTTCTTTTACATATATCATGAAACAAGCTACAATTAACATATACAAATCACTCTCAATGGCTCGAAAGGTGGCGTATTTTGCTATTTCAAGATAGGATGGTTATGGGGCAATGGGTTAAGCTAACACAAAGAATGAATTTTCGCAAAACCATGACTACACTATATGCATCAGCAACAACAATTTCACACGTGAAATTACTGTCAAATTGAATCAAGGTTCACCGCAGCGACCTCAAAGAATTTCAAACCGTATTTCAGTTAGTTTTACTACACCCATGCAACAACTATAAAATAATAGCCAGGTGAAAAGTTTTTATCTTCTTGATATATACGTGTTAATCTTTACCAACGTATTAAATAGATATTACAGTAGCGTTCTCTTAGCCCCTTTACTGCCGTGACGTCATCAATCTTAAACCATTGTCGTCTGCTTTTATTTCTTAAATTTCAATATTTGCTATTTTGACTGCAGAAATATTGAAATGAGTGTCAAACAGTTTGGATCCTGATCAGACGCCGCGTAACGCGGCGTCTGATCAGGATCCAAACTGTTTGCAAAAACTGTTGTGCTCGGGGCAAGGCAGTGAAGGGTTTACGGGAATGCTTGTTTTGGATACATTTATCTAAGGAAGATGGTTGCTTAAAGCAGGTTTAAAGTAAAGCAGAAAGCTCCAACAGGAGCTTTCTGTTTTACTTTCAACCTGCTTTAAGCTGTAATTTGTCCTTTAAACCACTAATGAGCATTCGTTAATGTGGTCGTAATTGGGGATAATACAGTAAATGATATCAATGATAACCTTTACATAGCTAAAGGTAGACTACTATAGTAATACATGTATTACATTCCTAATTCCTAAACAGTTCTGAACCAACTCTGACTTAAACTAAAGCCGCTGCAAGCAAGTATTATAGATGTATAGATCTAAGGCAATGCTCTTAACTTTTTACCGAAACTTAGATAATCGCAGACGAACATAAACTAACAGCAGAAGACAATTTCGAAGCAGACGACAATTTAAAATATTGAATGGATGAAAGGCCCCCGTTTTGTACAAACGAGGAGATGGCGGGTCACCGAATGGTCTAAATGAGAGCTTTAATAGATTACATTATTGGAAAACACATCCACGTCTAACTATACCATATTTGAAAAGTTAAACCATATAAATGCTTTTTCTGTTTACTCAACTTCAATACTTGTAATCCCTTTCACAGCTGGTGACAGTGTAAAAGTAGAGTTTTTTCTCCCAAAGAGTTTGAAGTTATACAGCAGTGGATACAGTCTGAAAAACGTTGTTCTTGCCCAATAAATGCGTTTATGCCAAACAAAACAAGTATGTCACTTGCAAACAGTTTGAAGCCTGTTCAGACGCCGGGTTACCCGGCGTCTGAACAGGCTCCAAACTGTTTGCCATTAAGAATAAAATGAATCGCTAGAAATTTAAAAAAGAAAATATACATTTTATTGCAATACGTTGGAGTTTCCGCTTTGGTTTAGGGAAAGAATAGCGTCTTCTACACTGTACATTATCATTGCTCCAAAATTCGTGTATGTACTCAAAGAAGCTCAAAAACCAGTACAAAATGCCTAATCTGTAAATCAGAGAAACAAATGCTGAAAATCATATTTATGTTCTATATCTATTGCATTGCATTTCCATTCACTGTCGATTAAATTTGTCTATTTATGCCAAAATGTATTTTCCCATGCTTATGTATTCAATTAGTCCATTTTTTATGTAAGAGGTGCTTGGTCTAAATTTTCATTTTCGTATTGTTTTATATTGATATTCCTATCAGCAAACAGTGTTGACTCTGATCAGACGCCGCATTCTGCGGCCTCTGATCAGAGTCTACACTGTTTGCCTATGTCCCTTTTATGGTACGCTAGGCACAGATAGATTAAATTGTAAATAATATCATTTTCTTCACTTTAAATGTTATTTCCATACCCGTATCAATATTGCCAAGTCAACTAAAATGAACACTATGTGCAAGTTGAGTCCAGTTTTATTGCACATCTTTAACGATACTTGCTGACGTCCATATAGCAATATGTTAGTTGGTGACAACGCTGACGACGACCACGATGACGACGACAATAATGGTGATGATAATGATGATGATGATGATGATGATGATGATGATGATTGTGAAGAGGAGGAGTTTGATGGCAATGTTGTTGTTTAAAACAAGTATTATCTTTTATCTTGTGGTTTGGAATCTTTCTTCTAATTCGTATATTTCATCAAACATTTGTCCCGTTTTCAATACAGAGGAGAAGACGTTAATATTTCCTAAAATGCATTTACGCTTAAACTATTGCAAACATTTTGAAGCCAGATCAGACGTCGAGTGACCCGGCGTCTGGTCAGGCCTCACACTATTTGCAATGTACTCATATTCAATTTAAACAAATTCTGAATTTTCCAATAGTTGTCATTTTTTACATTTTCTTGCCATGCGTTTTCGTCGTTTCATTGTGCGTTTAAAAGAGAAACAATATTGTTTTCTCCACTGTACACTTGAAATATTAGATGATAATAAATTTGAATTCTCCAGAGAAGAGGCGTTATGCACGTAGGTTTGAAGTGCATATTGTGTCTAGAATGATAACGGTGCAATGCGGAATCTTAAGTATTCAATTTTAACACACCGACGGAGTTACGTAAATGCACGGGGCATTTTGTTCGTCACATTATGTGTGACAAGTCTCACATACGCGTATCAAAACATAAACAAATAGCAAACAATTCAATAGTTGGAACGTGCCGAAGTTTGTTTAACATGACATTTCACGGATACGGAGAAGACGTTTGCAAATAGTTTGATTCCCGTCTAGGACTGAGTCATTCAGTTCTCTTTTAAGGACCAAACCCTGATAATCAATTAATGACCTTCGCGAAAGAGATTATAAGCAAACGGTGTAGACCATGATGAGACGCCGCTTAACGCGGCGTCTCAACATGGTCTGCCCTGTTTGCTGTGAGATATTTATAACATTCTACTTTATACCTCTGATGAAGTTAGGTTTTGTCTATGAAATAACTAGACGATTTCTCTATGTTCATATAATATAATATCTAACTAGTGATTTATTTCGTAAAAATAGCAAAATAATAATAAAAAGAACCCAACATTATCGTGACGATGATGGTGATGATAATAATAAAAGTAGTAATAATAATAACTATAATAGTAATTATAATAGTAATAATAGTATTAGGATTATAAGAAAATACATAGAAAGAAATAATAACAGTAATGATAATCACAATAATAATGAAAATAATGATAACTATTGATATTATTATTGTTGTTGTTATTACATTTACATTTACCGTTATCATTATTATTATCATTATCATTATCACCATTAGTGTCACATTTTTTATCATAATCGTAATCATTATCAGGTTTCAATATAAAATTCATTTAAAACAAATTGAACCATGATTTATTTATTCGCTCTACTTTAACGGGTTATTTTACTAACAATTTCCAGACCTCGATTCATTAAAATAAATAGTGCGGGTTACCTGTGTAAACGTTATTCCAAATCTTCGCTTGCAGATCCTTAATCACTGGTTGGCTATAAATCCAATATTCCCAGCACTTTCATATCTCTCTCAATTAAACGAGCATCGTTAGGACATTCAGGTTACAAATGATGTACACATAAATAAATCCAGGTCTCACTACTGATAAAATCAATATCCACTTTTCCTGAAGGTGCTTCAACACTGTCCACGTTTACAGTGCACAAGTTATCACTGAAAATGAAAATATGCAAGTTTTGGAAATTGATATAGCATTATCCCATTCGTGCCCATAGTCCCATATATAGGCAAACAGTATGTACCCTGGGCAGATGATGAATGGCTCGGCATCTTATGTTGGTCCAAACTGTTTGCAAATATAAGTTAAATAGCGGGATCGTATATTATATTCCTAACATTGATAGGAACTAAAACCATTGTGTGAGAGAACAGAACTACAAGTAAACGCTAAAGCTTTTGGAAAATAATGACAGTACAAAAAAGTCCGAAAATGTATTTGAAATAACAAACGAGAAAGCCTCTGTTTTGGGCACGCGAAAGGTGTATAAGGTAGAGTGTTGCTTAAGGGGGTAGGTGCACCTTTGGAAAGTAATTACCAAATTCTTCAAACTTTGCATACAGACAGTAAAATTAGTTTCTATGACAAAACTGGTGAAAAAAGTGGGGGTACCGGACCTTTCTTTTTCACAAAGTGAGATTTTTCAGGGCTACCCCCCTAAAATTGAAACTTCACAAAAACTCCTACTTTTTTGTACTACGGTTTTTCAATCTTTATTTAAACAAACTATTTGTACAAAAAGTATCCTAATTTATATTACCATAGTAAGAATAAACTCTGAAAATAATGTTTTGTCAAGATTCAAAATAAAAATGTTTGATTTCACCGAAAAGGAGTAAAATTTACCCCACCCACTTTTTTATAATGGGAGAATAAGGCACAGTGAAAATTGCCCTACAAATTGTAGCAAACTAATTACCAAAATTTTTTATTTGTTGATTTTAGCCTTCCAAACATAAAGTTTTAGTGAAATAGCAAATAAAAACACAGGGTCCCGGATCTTTTAAAAAAGATATAGATCGTTTTATTGAAAAAATCCATTTTTTCTCATTTTTTGGTGTATTTTTACCAAAAAAAATTTTTTTCAAAAAAATATCATTTGATCTTTCTATAATTTATACTAAAACTGTACTTCCATGAAAATTTCATGCTTATATTCTGAGAAATTGAAATGAAATCGGATGTAACAAAATGCAACCTACCTATGAAAACGGTGTATGCTGTAAACTACAAATAGGACATAAAACTTAAAAAGTCCCTTCCGGAACGAAAAATCTAATTTTTTCCCGGGAAAATAGTATTTTATGACTGTTTGCATTCACCAAAAATGAGTTCTTAACATTTTTCGGAAAATGAGTTCGTAAAATTTTTCGGAAATTTCATAATGCTCAAAAAGACAGGCCGACATCCTTAAATAGAGGTGAATAAGAAAGTTCATTGTGTAGCTTTTTAACCCAAACCCGACCCATTGTAGCATTCTGCTTTATTTTCAACCTGCTTTAAGTGGTTCAATTCAGTTCAATTCAGAGTGGGGAAAAAAAGAATTTTTGCAGTTTAAACAAAATTAAACGCAGTCATATAAAACGTGGAAATATCCATTTACTTAGAAATACTGACGAATATAGTTCTTAAAATCTAAATGTTGAACAGTTTGTAGCCTGATAAGACGCCTAGTTACTCGGCGTCTGATCTGGCTCAAAACTGTTTGCAAAGGTCAGTAGTCATTGGAGTTCAAACGCATTCGTTGGCGGAAAGAATAGTGTCACAGCCCCTTTGATAATGCGAATTTTAATGTAATCCTTATTCACCAGATCCTCATATTGAAATGTCCCTTTTATGCACTTGAGGAGCAGGTTGACAAATTTCTTCCGCTATCCTCAACAAACTAAATGAACATATCTCCTCACTACGACAGTCCCGTCAAACTAGGGATACCCCCACCTTGAGTTAACGAACTGAGAGACTTTTGTATAAAAATCCAATAAAACGATTTAACTTCTATCTTAAACTCAGGTGATTGCTATTTAAGTTTAGGCTTGATTGTTGTTTTCACATGGGTAACCTAAAGTTCACCCAATAATTTGATTTTTGACTCGGTCGCCCGAACGAAAGAGAGAAAATAGCAGTGACACGTTTTGTTTGTGACCGGCTCGGATACCGAACGCATCAATTCATTTTAATTAAGTGTTCTACAGCATCTTTGTTTACCTACGTGATTAGAACATGAACATTTTAAATAAGTGTCAAGCGTTAGCTCTTTAGCTCAGTATGAGCAAATGCGTGATTACGATCGCAAACAGATTGGATCCAGATGAGACGCCGAGTTCCTCGGCGTCTCATCTGGATCCAAACTGTTTGATACTCTGATTTTATCTTTTTTTTAAAAAAATGCCATATTTACTAGTCACGAAATTCGCTGCAGAAAACAATTTTTTTTAAATCTAAACTACATATCTGACATGCTAAACACAACTAATGCATTATTGGAATTCGCACGAGAGTCTGTTTACCGAGATTAGTTTTCATAGCTTTCATTAAAAAAAATCCAAAATATGATTTTTTAAAATCCGAAAAAAACACTCTGCCATCCCTGTCAATATACAATAACGATGCAGTTGTATTTCCCCGTACCATCAGTCATTGTCACAAGGACGCTTGTATCCAGCTCCACACAGTGAATACAACAACGCTCACACACCGTATTCTCCCTCTCACATCAAGTAACAGTGTAACGATAGCTCGCTCCACCGTCTATCTCCTTTCATACCGCCTCGTTTCACGCATAGAGTGTACGATTAGATTAGTTTTAAACCATCTCCATACGTACCCAGGTGCGCTTTACTATACAAAACAGCATCGTCGTCTTGTTCTACATACACTACTATCTTGTACAATTGTATTAATCCATACAATGGCTTCACCCTTTCATCATCAAAACTGCTTGTCTGCTTTTATTCATTCACCGTCGTTACCGTCTGATTTAATATTGCATGATCTGTCATTTCAAAAACTTTACAGCATTGCGAACGAAGAAATGTCGAAATAAACAAGTGTCAAACAGTTTGTTACAGTGGAGAATCTGTTATTCTTTCCCGTTTAAACGCAAACGTACGCAAACGCAAAGCACTAAAACGTAGAAAAGGACAACTTTTGGACAATTCTGATAATTCTTGTTTATCTTGGTGGCAAACAGTTTGGAGCCTGATCAGACGCCGGGTAACCCGGCGTCTGATCTGGCTCCAAACTGTTTGCACTGCAAATAATAGTTTTAGCGTAAACGCGTTTATTGGGAAAGAATAACAGATTCTCCACTGTAATTTTAACAATAAATATAGGTTGCAAAATAACAAACAATGCAACCCATACATTGTATGAGTGGGCTACTGTGTGAGCCAAATAATCAGAGACTTTACTGTTTGCAAAGAATAAATCTTCTCTTCATATGTGCACTGTTTGTTAATGACGAGTATACTTCTCGCTAGGGTTGAATGAGTTAAAAAAAAGTCAGTAAGCCGCTCTGTCTTGTTTTGTTATTGTTTTTTCTGGGTACTTTTGCTTTTTAGCATGGCTTTATCATGTGGATGCACTCGTGTGTTATGCTGTCTTATCCGCAATGCCTCGTCTAATGCATCATGTGCGAACGTTTGAACCAATCTCCTGTCAAAAAAGTCGTCCGCTTTAAAATTCGAGCCTGCGAAGTCGGCCAAATTTTCAAAATTTAAAAATAAATACGAAAGAAAACTCAGCCTTAGAACGAGTAGCAAACACTTTAGATCTAGATCAGACACCACGTGATGCGGCGTTTGAATTGAAAATCCAAATTGTTTAAGTCGCGATCTGCAGACAAAAGGGTTAATCAAATCACTGGAGGAGTGCGCTTGTAACTGCTTCACGATTTCCGCAAAGATATCGCGAATTAAGATAAAATATATTCTGCATCTGTTTATTTGACACAATTCATTCATAAATATGTATAGAATTGGAATGTATTTGAAATATAACAGTGCATAATAATACCATGACCTTTCCACCAAACAGGCTTAAATAAATGCAGCTTCTATTTGATCAAATTAGGAGAATCATTACATTTAGGCATTTTCCGTTTGATCTGATAAAAGATCGCCGATCTTATTGTTATAACAAAAACGTTATGTACAATTTTGTACGTTGTGGACTTTTGAAAATAACACTTGCCTTTATACAATGTCAGTAAAAACAGGTTTATCTTTAGTACAATTGTAATTTCGTTTTAACAACAAAACTCCATTCATATTGTTAACCTTATACAAGCTAATATAAGAAAATCTACACCACGGAAGAGAGGCATCCGATTATGATAGCAATAGATCTAACACCAACACACACCAGAGTCCCGATTCTCAGATACCTCGCCACATATTAAATATGAAACCAATATTTTAATGCCGATTTTGGAATCCACAATTCATTGGTCCAGTGCAATAGGGCTGCACGTGTCTACAAAATTGGTAGGCCCATACTACATGTTTGTTTACAGAATGTTCTAAAACACGAACTTACTTACGAACAGGTCGTGATTTGTTTTAAAACTAACAATGAAAAGGGCAACTGTTTTTAAGCGAACATGCCCATTTTGCAATCTTCTGTTGGTCCGATACAACCGTGTTTTTATTCCTTTTACATTAATTGTAGTCCAAACAGTGTTACATTGAACCATCGATCATTTATTATACTGATTCTTGTACTCTATAATCTAGTAAATGTTTCTGTCTTGTTCATGTATTATGTTGATGGCCTCATGGATATTGACGTTGTCAAATGAGTTCCCTCGTTAAATGTTTTTTTATTATTATTAGTGTCATTATTATCATTATTATTAAAAAAGCTTTATGCCTTACTTCCAGTCTGAGCTAAGCAATTACCTGTATAAAACGTGTCAAGCAAGTTATGGAGACAAAGTTAAAGCCACACTGTATAGATATGTAACCAGCTGAGTGTTTCATACAACTATAACTATATTCCTGGATTTCTGTCTTCTGTAATTTGTTTGTGCATCATTGGGATGCACTGTCTTATCATACATCGTCTATTGAGCCATACGTTTTATCGTATCACCCAACCAGTTCACTTGCAACTGCTGCATGATTTCCGTAAAGATATCACGAATTAAGATAGTGAACTTGACTGCATTTGTTTATACATGTTTCACACATTACGTGTTTCATGTACATGTAAATAGAAAAAGAATACTCGTAAAGATTTGATAGAAATAAGAAATAATCATTTCAATTCTCTTAAGCTTTATAGTTATGTAAGAATTAATTTCAGACAATAATTTTGAAAAACGGAAAAAACTAAAAAAATCGTTTTTTATTAAGACCACTTAGAAGAAGATTCATTGATAAAATAAAATATGCTCCAAGATGACCACTTAAACTGTCGTGATTGACAAGTACATGTATTACTAACGACTTTACTCTTTTTTGTGTTATCCTTATCGTTGTTTGACATGGTCTGTTGATTTATCATGCTTAATATTGTGCCATGTTTTAATCAATGTGCCATGCAAATGTACATTTTATTATGAATAAATCTATCTATCTATATATATATGTACCATAAGAAATATTTTTTCTATCCTAGAGGATGGTATCTTAATGCCTTAGGGAACATTCTGCTTAACTTTCTACCTACTGTAAGTGGTTATCTGTTTTCAAAATTATGCTACGGCTATGGGGTAATGTCTATACGGTAATGGGATAAACTTTTAACCATTATCCTGCTGTGATGTCGTCTGTTTTGAAATTGTCGTCTGTAAAATTTATTTAATTTAGATTGATACATTTTATAAGTAAGAAATTTAAAGACGAGTGTCAAACACTTTGGATCCAGATCAGACGCCGCGTTATGCGGCCTCTGATCTGGATCCAAACTGTTTGCAAAACAAAGTGAAATCGCGATCAGTAGGCAAAGGGTTAATAGACTATTGAGTTCTTGGAAAGTTCTTGGACCTGGCATTGTGTTTCTTGGCAGATGTGAAGCTGTTTGTTCAGCCATGCACTTCTCCGTACATCGATCGCCTACCATAATTAACCCTCCCATCGCCACTGAATACTACATTCTACATTTCAAACAGTATGGATATAGATTAGGCGCCGAGTTACATACCGTCTGACTAGGCTCAAAACTGGTTGACACTCATTACCAATATTTGTTTTCAATCAAACCACGTTTCATCTTAAATCTTAATAATATAGTATATGTTGTTTCTATGACTGGCGATATCATGTCGGAGTAAGGGTTGAAGCTGACGATATTGTTGCCTACGAAAGGGTTAAATGAAAACAGATTAATTTCGACACATGCGCGCTGCAATAAATTGATCAAGTGTTGTATAACTAGTTTTAACTACAGGGTATTCTATTCCATGTTTTCCGTGCGTACAGTTACATCTGTGATCAGCAACTATATGACACAGAATTATTGATGCTTCTTAAGTCAGGTCACTGCTTAATGCAGGACACATGTAATGCAGAAAGCTCCTATATGAGCTTTCTGCATTACTTATGTCCTGCATTTTGCTGTAACAGCAAACAATCGTCTTTTTTCTCTTTGTCGCTTAACACGATTTTACTGTAGTTTGGTTCACGCGTTGGCCAAGACATTTTGAAGGTAATAAATAAACATACCATATCATTAGACCTTATTAGAGGATAATTTGATGAAGTCAAACGGTTGCTGTTCCATTTCTATGTCTTTGTTTGAGCATAGAAAACAATCTTCTGATTTCCATATCAATGAAAATATCATTTTATGTTCGCACGCATGTTGTTTGAAATTCGACTATGCTGAAAACCATAACTCATATCCGTCTGATCAGATGGCGTGCTTTGTACTTTTCACACTTGCATTGAAAGACAACACTACACTCATTAAGTTATAACAACAATAAAACATCCGTTTCTTCCAAGAATAACAATCTTCAGAATATATGCATTTTCTGCAATAAAACAAACTTAAAACTTTAATATTATTAATAAAAATACTACAAACTTTATTTAACGAGTCATCTCATTTGATAAAATCAATATTCTATGAGACCCTCAACATTATATACAAGTTCATTAAACTTTATATACATGTATCTTACATCAAGTGTAGAATGAAAATCAAGCAAATACTAAATATCTAAAAAGTGTTATTTAGTAAATGAATCAACGTTGACATGAAATATATACCAGCAATACTACGCAAACAACATTTTGCTACATGTAAGTATACATAAAAATTACGAAAAATACAATAATACACTTATAATTCAAAAACAGCGAGAGAAGACGGTATTCCCAACAAATGCGTTTATGTAAAAACAGTGGGTTAATTGCAAACAGTTTTGAGTCAGATCAGACGCCGAGGCTCAAAACCAAACTTACCGTCAACATTTCATGCCATTTTCTAAATATCGCGTTTGCGTTTCGTTTGTGTTTAACCCTTTTAATCTCAATGGCGCTAAAAAGCGCGTTTGTAAACAGTTTGGATTCTGATCAGGATCCCAACTGTTTGACATTCATTTTGATTTTTCAGTCATACTGCCTTAAATTTAACTTTAAAACGGTATTGCGGACAACAATATTGATAACGTCTTCTCCGCTACACAATACCATGATAATCAACGTGTGTATTTCTTTATGTTATCCTTATATCAGGTCTAAAGCTGTATTCCATAAATGGAGAATGGACCCTTATCAGAACAGGTGCAAAACATTGTATCTGCAATAACGCTCTGAGTTTTGTTTTTTTAACCGAAAATTTCGTTTAGAAATAACACCACACTGTTAAACAATATGGGTTCGGACAAGACGGTGTGTCATCTGGGCCCAAACTGTTTGCAACAGTTATAACAGATTTGTCCAAATCGTTCTGGATATTTAGCACGACAGGACTTAGTGTTATCAATTCATGTTCAATATATTAAGTGCGTTACATTATATACATGGCAATTGTATTAATCCATTGAGTTTTTATTGCGACGATGCAAAATCAACAGGGAGATTAAAGAGAAGATTTACCTGTCTAAAGTGGGGTCAGTTTATAAGATATACGAGCTTGAAAGATAATCATTTATTTAACATCCGGGATTAGTTAAAGATTGTGACACAAGTGACCTGTAGTTCAAAGGCAGGGTCAGCAAACTGATGATAGTGGGAAAAGTAACTCTTACAAATTCCATAACTCATTCACCCCTGAAAGTTTAATGGACGGTTCCAGTTTCAAACTAAGTTTGTCTAACCTTTTACTGTTTTTTGATTGATTTTAGACAATGCAGATCCTGATCCCTCGCCTAAGACGCTAAAGGCGATCTTACAAGGAGTTTAGATCCTGATAAGATCAGGCTCCAACCTGTTTGACAATCGTATCGATATTAATTCAGCTATAAAATCAATTTTGAAAAGGAAAGTTAAACGCCGTCTCAGTTTGATTGGTCATAATACCAGGACTTGTCTATACCTATTCAAGATTTTGAGTTAAGTATACAGTTACATCTTGATAATAAATACCATATTTAACTACTGAAATTAATCCAGCACTTAAAACCTTCAAACATGTAATTAGCTTATATAGTCTAAAGAAAGTGTGTTAACTACTCATTTGAGGGTAAACAATTATTTCAGTTGACTAAAATACAACCCGTTTTCATACTTTGCGGTAACACTTTTAACCATTTGTCTGCCTATTCGACTTCAATGGTTTTGCAAACAGTTTGGATTTAGATAAGACATTGATTATATTGGCGTCGGACAAGGATCCAAATGTTTTGACCACCTTATAGTCTTTTCCTTTTTCACAATGCCTATTTTTACCTGTAAAACATAACAGCAGACAGCAATATTTTAACAGACGAAAATCTGACAGTAGATTGGTTAAGCATGCAATTCTTTTCGATTAATCAAATCGGCATATCAAATGATTCGGAAGTGACGACTTCAAAATATTACCCTTATCAAGCATAATACTCGTCGGCTTTTAACGCTGTATTCCAAAGTTTATTTCTTGTATTGAAGAAATATGACCACTTTAAGCTACCATCTGCTAGAATATAGAAACTTTTTCTTATGATACATATCAGAACATATTCATGACTATATGAAATGGAAATTATTTCTTCAGTAAAGGAAAATATAAAAGGCGTAAGCTGTGTATTTATGGGGTAATTGGTTAAAACCAGTGTCTGCAAAACAATGACTCATTCGATATAAAGAAACGAACGTAGCTAATACTGTGACTCAATGTCCGACGCCGATTTACTCAATGGCTGAAATTGGTACACATTATTGTAAATGAAAGTCGTGTTGCACTAAGTAAAATCGAAGAGACCATATGTTTTATTTGACTTAAGCCTACAAGCTCTTCATCATGACATCATAATATAAACATGATGATAATACTAATATGATACAAGGCATACTTAACATATCGTAACGATCAATATATACCATATTTCATAAGATCACTCATCATTAGTAATATGAATCAACAGTCAAATTGTTTACAATGCATAATGTGTATAATTTCTAAGTTTAAAGCTTTTAATGGAAACTGAATTTCAAACATATTAAGATGTAAATGTATACAATTTATAAACCATTGTTCCTTCATTGACGGGCGGAACAAGGCTATCTCAATAGAAGGGTAACTATCTAATGAAGTGGACACGCAATCCATAAAAGTTTCCAATGATGTTCTCTGCATTTGATTTAGGTTGCCTAAATAATAAACTGTCTGACTGATATTACACATCAATTGTTGACTGTTCGTCTAATACAGGCTTTACTATGTGATGATTGCCATTTGCACTCATGGATTAAAATATTAGAGATGTTATCCCGATAAAATAACACTCTTAGTGCAGAGCAAATTGATCATGAAGAAAATTAATTCATGGATTAAAGGAATAATACTATTTGATCTACTAATACCAAACAGTGACTCATACTGAAATGGGAAAGTTTCCTTATCTTGACCTTGCTACATGTCACTCGATTAGAGCTCTGTTTTGAATCTTAATCTGCTTGTAATTCAATTTGATGTTGCAGTTAGGCTAAAAAGGCATAAACAATTTACATTATTTACAATTATGTGCATTTACAATCAACGTATTGAAGACGACAATTTTGAACATGGCAAATTTACAACGGTCTGTATATGGGTAAATGAACTTGAAATGTTTGGGTTTGTACCAAGGCAGATACCATTTTTGCTCCCTAAATGCTCTGAAAGATTATATCAATCGTTAAAATAGTTCATAAGCTTTATCATACTGATACTTGCTAACGGTCGGTTTGTATCCTAATCGGACACCGAGATCCCATTTGAGTCTCATGTGTATATCTATTTAAACACAAAATATAAATAAACAGCGCTCCCTCTTTACAACGACACCCAATTGGAGATACAGACTGTGTGTGTTGTTTGGAGGGAGTCGTTATAGGGGGGAATTAAGACTTTGCTTACATTTGCAAACAGCTTGAATCCAGATCAAACGCCGCGTAACGCGGCGTCTGATCTGGATTCAAGCTGTTTTTCACTCGTCAATATACTTATTCTATCGAAATGTCCACTAATATGTAATTTTAAGAAAACACAGCAGACGACACTTTAGAAGACGGTTTTGCAGTTATGAAAATGTTGGACATAATTGTATTGTTTAGGGAACTGCGACTAGGGTCGTTGTAAGGAGCGAGTCGTTGTTGGGAGGTCCGTTGTAGGGAGGGAGCACTGTACTGCCAAGAATGAAATAATTTATGTGGTATTTTGAAGGGAAAAGAATGCAAGGTACAATTGAGAATAAAGACAACACAGAAGAATTTTCGGAAGCTGGGCCCGTTTCATGAAACTTCGAACAACAGAAACGGCCGTAAGTCAAAACTTTAAAATACATGTACATTTCATTTCTGATTTCAAGACGATTCCAAAGAGATGTCACAAGGCAGGGTTAGATGGAGAAATAATTAATAATTGATACTTTTATAATCTAACTGACGACAAAAGTTGTCGAACGAATTTTCATGAAACGGGCCCTGAACCCTTTCGGACCCAGTGATGAGGTAGGTTTTGCAGCCATTTAGAATAATTTTAATGAGAGTCGTACAAGACAGATGGTTCCTTAATGCAGGGCAATAGAACTACAAACATTCTATAAACTTTGTTAACCTCTTCATTAAATGGTTGTTTAGGATACAGGATATGTAATGTGTTTGAAGCCCAGAAATTAGATTTTAGATAATTTCTTTCATGGGAAGTACGACAAAAAAGGTCGTAATCAAAACTTGAAATTCATCTAATTTCTGATTTCTCCATCTAATCTTGTCTTTAGGAATCTTTTCGGAATTGTCTTTTCAATTCATTTCCATTTTACAGGCATGTATAAACAAGACCAGGTGTCGAGTAATGCATTGAAAACAACAAAAAAGTCTAAAAGTTATACAAATAACTGCATTGAGATCGTATTTTATAACTATTTAAAGTAATACATGATTGTTTTGAGCAATGTCGCCATTTGGAAAGGGGTATTCGCGAAGTTTGGCACTGATGTCCATATGCATTAAAATTAGTATGTGATATCTTGAACTGGACTCCGAAATGCAACTGTAACTTATAATTGGTAGGTATGATAGAGAAAGAACTCGAACTGTCCGGTTAGCAACCTGTCAAATTGTTCTGTAACCATCAAGAGCCAGTCGAGCGGGGCCAATGCCAATTTACGCTGATGGTCTTTATGATAAGCATGACAGATTCCCCTTTAACCTCCTTCAAGTTACGGATGACTGTGATATTTTGCATATAGTTTAGAGTCACATAAAACACCGAGAGAATCTGTATCTCATCTAGATCCAAACTTTTTGACATTCTGTTGCTATGTGCTGACACAATGTAGATTTATAGAATCAGTCACGGGTTTTTGGTAAAGACGGTTTTTTTATACCCGTGGTTGGTCTGTTCCCAGTCGGAAACGAGCATTAGTGACAAGAACAGATCAAGCGAGGGTATACAATCCCCTGTTTTTACCAAAAACTGTGATTAATTATTTTTCTCGCTCAAAATTACCCTTAAAACGAGTACATTAACGAAATTGCAAAGACCAACTTTGTTTTCCGTATCAAGCATTCCATATTCAATAGTAACAAACAGCTCTTTAAAAGTCGCACTAGTTTAGCTTCGCTTTGACATTTATGTACACACACGTTTTAAGAAGACAATATAGCACACTTAATATCACAAATCGGAACTTCACACGGTTCTCATTGAATCCAAGCGATTTCGTATAGAAATAGTTATCAAAACGACCCTTTTCCCGTTATACACTGTATTATTTTCAAGACATAACAGGCGTAAAAGACGACACACGTACGAATGCGACGTTACGCGTATAATCGATCATGTGAGACAATCAACAACAACAAAATAAATCACTGTTTAAACTGCGGTTCATTGCATTGTCGAAATCCATAGACAAGTGAAGAATCTACTGTACTATTCTCGATTTCATTTCTCTCTGTGAACGTAGTTTGGGGTCCATCTTAAGTTTTAGGATATGTGTGTAAGAGATACCTCCCTTGCTTTGAAACTAATTGTAATCATCTACCATTTTACTAAATAGAGAGGATTAATACAATGCCACATAAGGTTTGTTACCCATTCACTGCCTTACCCCGAGCACAACAATTTCTTGAAAACAGTTTGGATCCTGATCAGAAGCCGCGTTACGCGGCGTCTGATCAGGATCCAAACTGTTTGCACTCATTTCAATATTTCTTCAGTACAAATTAGCAAATATTAACATTTAAGAAATAAAAGCAGACGACAGTTGTTTAAAATTAATTACGTCACGGCAGTGAAGGGGTTAAACTGCTGTATTGGGCTATTTATAGTAATAAAATGTTATCTTGCACACCTGAAAAGGGTGACAAAATCATTTCTGATAATTATAGAAGACTACATATTTTGCCGAAGACAATAACAAGGCGTCTTGACGATAAACGTTTGTATTTGAGACTTTTTCGGAACTTTGAGAGATTGTTTATCCCGAATCATCGTTGATATTTCTCAACGCATCATTACCAAACCAGTCCGGAGGTGAACATGCTACCAAGAAGAAAGAATACGAGAACAAAGTCCGACTCTGACATTCCTCCGGTTTTTTTGGGCATGCCATAGACTATTGGCAGTGGATTAAACGCGAATATGTTTGTAATATTGCTAGTTTATTCCTTTAGATATGTTTCATTAGTGCGGTTCTTAATGTTTTGCTGCATACCCTGAAGATAAAGTTAAGATAGTGACAAAGAATGATCTTCGCGAATTATATTTCTACTTTGGAGGCGAATGTTGTAACGAATGCCGCCTTGGCAAGGATAATCTGTTTATGTAACCTTTTACCTGTAACCGTCATGTGTGTTAAACGTTTGTGTATTGGAAGTTACAAGAAATGAATTAAAGTATTGATGGAAATAGATCAATAGCGATTTACACTCATAAAACAAATAATGGAAATGTTGTTAAGAAAAGATGAGGTACGAATATGATTTATTGCCCATTCAAAATAATACATTTTCTTACATCAATGATACGGTGTATCTCGCAAATTCCCAATACGTGTAGTTAACTATTAAACAATAAATATGTTTGCATTTTATTTTACATTATTTATATTATAAACACAATCTCCCTCCCTCTTTCTGAAACTCTTCAGAAAATTTTATCCAAGAAAATCATTCAACCGAAATACACAGTTATCGCATATTTATAATCAGTTCTTTAAACTTGTAAGTGCATGTTATAATTAAATATACAAGGGTTCCATTGAACATGGACGTACTAACACAACCATCGCATAGTGGGTCATAACATCGACAGTCTCCACATCGGTGATTTTATATTTTTTGTCGTTAAGGTAAAGAAAATTTACTTAACGAGCATGTCATGTTAGCAGGTAACACTCTCCGCCCCGCCATAACGTTTTTATTTAATACGATTCTACATTTTGAAACAATTCCCGATGCATGGAAAACTAGCATACTTATCCCTATCTACAAAGGTAAGGGCAAATGTAAATCGGATCCGAACAACTATAGACCCATATCGTTAATGCCATGTTTGTGTAAACTCTTTGAGAAGGTAATGTTAAACAGAATGAATAAATATAAAGACACTTTTCTACTAAAATTTCCCTGCCCTCAACAACACGGTTTCCAAAAGAACATGAGCTGCATAACAACTGCATTTAACCTCCAGGAAACAATTTACTATAACATCGAACGTCACAGCAATGTATACACTGCATTTTTCGATCAAAAAGCGGCATTTGATAGCATAAACCACAACTCTCTATTTGTCAAATTAGGTCGCCTCGGAATTACTGGAAAATGCCTGCGACTACTAAAACCGTCATATGAAGATCTAAACTGTATCGTCAAAGCGAACAGCATGACGTCAGACGTCATTGGCGTACAGAGAGGCGTACGTCAAGGGGGCGTACTCTCCACATTTTACTACCTTACTTATATCGACGAGTTACTTAACCTCCTAGAGAACAGTGGCCTCGGGGCAAACATCATGTCTGTACAGACCGGTAACCCGGCGTTCGCCGACGACTTATCCCTGATCGCAATATCTCCTCTACACCTACAAAAACTAGTCGACATCGTTTACACTTATTGCGTTAACTGGGAAATGGAAATAAACACACAAAAATCAAATATAGTAGTATTTAGCCAACGCCGCAACCCACCTGAAATAAACATCGTATTTGGACACGAATATATTCAACAAGACAAAAATGCAGAACACCTAGGCATATTACAGGAATCTAACTTAAGCTTACATTCACGTATAGAAAAGCGAATACAAAAGGGTAGAAATGCCTTCTATGCTATGGCCGGTCAGGGAATTCACCCCCGGGGAGTCAACCCAATTGTCTCCCGAGACCTTTATAACAAGATAATAATCCCCACCGTACTATATGGCTCTGAGCTATGGAACAACATGACTAAATCCGACATTACAACATTAAGCACGTTCCAACATTTCATTGTTAAGAAAATACAAGGTTTCCCTGTATCGACCAGATCAGATATTGCTGAATCTATGCTAGGGTTATATAGGCTGTGTTCAGTAATCGAAAAACAAAAACTCTTATTTCTGCACAAAATACTTAGTTTACCCTCAATTTGCACAACTAAACAAATTTTCACTCGTAAATACTTTATGTACCTTTCTAACAAGACATCAGTATCATATGGCTTCATTCCAGACGTCTGCAATTTACTTTCTAAGTACAAACTTACTGCTATCGTTAATGCATATATTTCAAATTCAGATCCTCTTCCACAGAAACATATTTGGAAAAATATTGTTAATAATGCTATTGCCATAAATGAATCTGAAATGTGGGATCAACGAATGTCTGCCGATAGCGACTTCATGAACTTTAGAGTTCTCCATCCTACCATCAAACCATGTATTGTGTATAAAACGTTCAGAGAAAGTTCAGCTAGATTCACCATGGCTACCATAGCTAACATATGGTGCCGACCCCCACAATTGGAGAACACAACGTGCCAATCGTGTGGGTCGGCAATGTATGAAGAACTTGTGCACTTCCTTAGCGAATGTAAAGAAACACAAGATCTCAGAAACACCTTAAATACTGAAATAGGAGCCATCCATGGGACGAATTTCTTAAATGATCTGTCTGAGCTAGACAGCTTCGCTTGGGTTTTAAAAATCTTAGGTTCACCAATACCACCAACCCTAGATCCCGAGAGTGAGAAGGAATTTCTCAACAAAACCTTTAACTATGTTGTATCAAGCCTGAACAGAGTGTAATGTCTTCTTATAGTGTATTTATAAATTGATACTGTTATACTGAAGCTCATTATGTATAGGATATAAGACGATAACGATCCAGTATGTAAAATATTGTACTGTGTGAGGCGCGTAGCGCCGAACACAGTACAATATTTTACATACTGGATCGTTTGAGGCTTATATCTTACTTAAAACACGTTTCTGAAAACATCAGATATTTCAATGAAAGCCATACGTTTATATATTCAAACCTAGTTTAATATTTTCTTGTTAAAATAAAAGCAAATTCGTCAGTTTAAGATATAACCCTATTGATCCCTTATCCTTTGCACGGGTGGCCAGTCCTGTGGTATACGAGTACCTTGATTTGCACGTGCCTTTCGCCTCGGTAATATTGGATTGCTTCGCTTACACCGTCGCGTGTCGTGCACTCATTGCCAATAAAAATGTCGGAACGTGTAGACGAGGTATTCACATTTTCTGGATATTAACCTAATGGAAAAGTTTACAGTGAATTGGATATTAGTGTATCGGAAATTAGTATATCCACAAAGGGAAACCTAATTTATGTTTCTCAAACTGTGTAGACCCTACACAGTCGCACGGTTTGTCAGAATCGTAAACCTTTTCCGGCTCAAATACCGTCTACTTCAAAAAATGGCATCTGCTTAAATATTCACCTTTTGATAAGTTCTTGAACAAAAGAAACAGAGGTCCTTCTAGACAGACCCTTCATTTGGCAATTTTTACCATTTCACGTTCATAACTGTGATTTTTGTTTTTTGGTTTGTAGCGAAAGCAAACTTGATTTGCCATTCAAATAACAATTGATAAACATTCACGCAATTGTACGCCCTACTTAATTGGTTTAGAGAAACAGCAGAAAAGTATTGAACAGCATGTTCTTGTCAGATATAGTTGCTTCTTATGAGAAGCTAAACTATTACTAAATGCTTGTTTTAGTCGATTATAGCAGTATAAGGGTTTTGACCGTTGTCAGTGTCACAAGTGGGACACATTAGTGTAGATCATGCTTAAATGCCGATCGGGAAAGTTTAAGTGCTTGTTCTATTCTTGGTATACACTGTTGGCAATGTGATCAGCAACTGTTGTTCATATCCCCGTAAGCCGGGACAAAGATTTGCAATTTTGAACGTTTTTTCCCCTGTTTAATGACAATTACAAAATATAATGTAGTTGTTTTCTCCTATTCGCAATGTAGGCTAACAGTGTCGATCAATTCGAATACTTTGTCGTCTCTAGACAAGTCCAAATAATCAGGACGCGTGATAAATCTGTCGTCCAAAGTCACTTGCTTAAATCCCATAGTAAATGCAAAACAGTCAAAACTTGCGAAACTTGCTACTGAAAAATAGTGTAAAAATGATAAACCCTGGTTCCGCTGAAAATGTAAAATGTTAAAAAACACTATGATGAACGTGAAAATGATAAAGTTCAAGGGTTTTTAAAGAAAGACAATGTCGTTCTAGGCTCTGAAATTGAGTTTGGTACAAAACTGCCACATATTGTATATACAATACTGTTTAAAAATCTTGAAGATGCTTGTGAGTGTCAAACAGCGTATATCTGGAACAGTCATCGCGTCTTTGAAGCCGTATTTGGTCTTAATCTACTCTGTTTGCAACGCAATACATGTACATGTAAGTCTGGTTTTGTCATGACACTGCTAAAAAAACAGTAAACCCTCTCTTTTACGACCACTAAAATAAATACGGCTAATTGATTGTATGGCAGTCAGTTGACAGCTTTTAAAGCAAGATGAGAGCAAAATAGAAAGCTCCTGTAGGAGCTTATAGTTTTAGTGTCACTTTACTTTAAGCAGTCACCTGTCTAAAACACTCAATAAGTACAGTGGAGAAGTCGTTGTTCTTTCTAAATACACGCGTTTACGCTTAAACCATTATTTCCAATTCCAGAGCCAGACCAGATTCCGGGTTTTCCGGCGTCTGACAAGGCTCAGATTTAAATAAGTAGTCAGAATTGTCAACAAGCTGTCATTTTCTCCATTTTAACGCAATGCGTTTGCGTTTCCTTTGCGTTTAAACGGGAAATAATAAGATCTTCTCCAATATACAGTGGAGAAAAGTTTTCTCAGAAAACGTTATTCTTTCCCGTTAAATGCAAACGAAACGCAAACACAAATCTCTAAAAATGTAGGAAATTACCATTTTTTGACATTTTTTATTGTTTTTTAATCTGAGTGGCAAACAGTTTGAGGCCTGATCAGACGCCGGGTTACCCGGCGTTCGATAAGGTTTCAAACTGTTTGCAAGGAAATAATAGTTTTAGCGTAAACCCGTTTATTGGCAAAGAGTAACGTTTTATCCACTGTAGTTCACACATAGTTTATTGGTAAAAAAAACAGAGAGGTTTAACTGTATTTTTTGTGTGTCTCACAAGCCATCCTAGCAGTACAATATTAGTGTGTAGTACAATATTAGCTTGCTTACCGTACCGTATTTGTGCACGTGCAGTCCAATATTAGTAATATTGGACTGCTCGCGCACAAATACGGTACGGTAAGCGCGAATACACTATTGATACCCGTCCAGTATTGAAAACGACAGTACTGCGAGGACAATAGAATGACGTCATCATCGTGTTTTAATGCATGATAACCCTTATCCTGCTGTGATATCGTCTGCTACTGACGTCTGCATCGATTGTTAAATTTAGATTTGTACAGTTCTTTTTATATAAAAAAGATACTAAAGGCGAGTGTCAAATGGCTTGGATCCAGATCAAACGCCGCGTTACGCAGCATCTGATCTAGATCTAAACTATTTGTAAACACAGTGAAGTAGCAATCGGCAGGCAAAAGGTTAACAGCGTGTACCTATCTGCACCCTACTCGTACCTACCTTTACACTACCCTATCCCGTCTACTATATACTGTTACACGACTCTCTACTCGTACCTATCCACTACACCGACTACATGCTATGCAGTCTGCTCTTTTCACTACTCGCGTAGACCGGCATTTGGTATATCTATTAAGCCCAATACTCTGTGCTTACTTATATATTGTGGATGAAATATATAACATTCATCTGCAATATAAAATGTAAGTAAGGCGGGTGAATAAATTCTGAAATACATAATTTGCCATTGAAAATTTTGTATTTCGTTTCGGCAAGCTTTTCACGACGGCAAATTATGACTCGTTACATGCAAGTGTAGTTACGTTATACATACTGAAACTACTTTTCTTCTGAAACTATGAAGGAAGAGGGTCATTATATATATTTAGCTTATACAGTAGAACCTTTCTTAAACAACTTTCCAACACTGCCCACTCTGGTCGCTTAAGACAGGCGCCACCCTAATGAGAGAAACACGTAATACAGAAAGCCACTGAAGGGGCTTTCTAAATGACGTGTATCTCACGTCTAACAGCAGCATGGTTTTAAATATACCTCTTACATAATAGGTGTTGCGCAAGAGAGGGGCTACTGTGACATTATGTTGTAAATACTGATTTAGTACATAGTCCATGTATGATGTTATATGTCAAATTTGTGTTGATTGTATTGCAATATTATACATATCTCCTATATGGAGGAAATAAAACATTGAATTGAATTGAATTGAATTGAGTCCTTTTTCAATCAAGAAAGCAACACTCAAACTATTATACCAGATTTATATAATTATGTGGTTGGATTAATCAGTTCCTTAAAACGCGAAGTCGATTGTTTTGGAGGACTACATTCGATGAAACGGGAATGTTAACTTCTAGTGAATAAACATTACATACAGAACACGAAATTAGTAGAATCTACATTCATTCTGTGTTGTATTTAAAGAGAAATACATGTTTTGTTTCAGAATGGATTTCTTTTCATTCCATACATCTGAAATACTTTGGTTGTTATATCTGCTCTCGGATTTCAAAGGAATTATTCATGACAAGTAGTAATTATTTCCAGTACTACGTTTAAATGGTTTAGGTTTCGCTTGTTCTTTGGTTAAACGAACGTTTATCAAATGATAATTGATGATAAAGTACATTTCAAGGGAACGGCAACCATAAACATACAGTTATGACAAGATTCTCTTAGTTAATGGCTACAGGGGAGGGGGTCCTCGTTAACAGTGGAAAACACGCAATCTATTCCCGTTTTAAAGCAAACGAAACGCAAAACCATTGCATTAAAATGGAGAAAATGACAGGTTATTGACAATCCTTATTATTAATTTTAATCTGAGTGGCAAACAGTTTTGACCCTGATCAGACGCCGGGTTACCCGGCGTCTGATCTGGCTCCAAACTGTTTGCAATGGGAATAATAGGTTTAACGTAAACGCGTTTATTGGGAAAGAATAACGTTTTCTCAACTGTATGTTGTTATTACTTGTGGTCCGAGCTCATTCCTTTGTATATTCCGAGAGAAACAAAAGGCATCTATTTAATCCTATTTAATCCTATCTAATCCTATTTAGTCTTTTTCTAGTTTTAAAGACATGATTGTGTCCACGTATTAAAGCAGGTTGAAGGTAAAGAAGGATGCATATTTAGGCGCTCTGCTGTACTTTCAATCTTCTTTTAACCACCATCTTCTAAGATATAGAAACAATTATTATCATACACATTCATGACTGTATAAAGTGGAACTATTTTCTTCAATAAAAGGATAGATTGTATGTGAGACATATTCCATACCTTATGCTACATTTAGCTACTTTGTTCCCTCTCTACAACGACACCCAATGGGAGACACATAGTATGTGTGTTGTTCGGAGGATGTCGTTATAGAGAGGGAAAATTAAGACTTGGCTCGTCATTATATCTATTCTATCAAAATGTCCACTTATATGTAACTTTGAGAAAAAACAACAAACAGCAATTGTAAGCATACGATGTTGCAGCAGTAAAAGCGTTTGACATACTAAGTAACTGCGACAAGAGTCATTGTAAGGAGAGAGTGAGTCGTTGCTAGGAGGGCCGTTGTAGGGAGGGAACACTGTAGTAATTTTAAACTCTAAACGAGAATCTCTTGAAAAGGAAAATTACACAATTGATGATGGTTTACTTTCGGAAGACATAGTCCATACATTATGCTACATTTAGCTATTAGCAATACGACGTTCGTTATCATACAATACACCGTGTGCTGACATATTGACACTCTAGTCGCTGCCACTGTTAATACGGAGTGTCGTTAATGCCACAACTATCGTCAATGAGTTCAGACGTGTTATGACTGATGTCGAGACGTCCTGGCTTGCTCGGCATAAGTTACGTCAGACAAATCCAGGAAGTTTGAATGCCATACCCAACATGATTGATAACACTTCCCAGAATAGTAACAGAATAAACAGTTCGCATTGTATACGTCAATTTTCATCATACATCTTCGAAATATGAAAATCTGCCAATTTTGGTTGCTGCTATCAAAAGAACACGTTTCATTTCAGTACTCTATGGGCTCTTGTTCCATCTACACTTAACATGATAGAAATTGTGACAATTTAGTCCTGTTCAGGTATATTATTATCTGATTTACACTAAATGTCTGTACTAATGTATTTATTCATATCTACAAATTGCACTAAGGCGGCGAACTCGTAAGAATCTTTGAAACTATTAAGAATCAGATGAGACAACACGTTACGCAGTGTCTCATCAGTTTCCAAATAGAGGATCTTGTATGAGTGCTCATTATTGATCATTTTTAATAAACGAGTTGACTGAAATAATATGACGCGAGCCTTGGCGAGCGTCATATTCATTTTAGTCAACGAGTTTATTCAAATGATAAATAGTGAGCACGAATAAGAGATTCTATTTATCACATTATAAATTTAAGCACCTATTAAATTGATTGAAGCCGTAGTGTGTAGACCATCCGCTATATAGATTTCCGCCAAAACGTTACGTTGTTTGCGTTAACGTCATCGCAAATGACGCCATTTGGTGTCCCGCTATATATGCAGCGTATGTGGATGAACAGATTGGGCCGGAGCCCAAAAACGATATTCCTCTAGTGAAATACAATAATGGCTTTATGTCACTCCTAGACCGCAAGTTATGTGATAAACTGTTTTTCACTCTGATCCTTTTTTGTAAAGAACTTTTTTAATTTCCATATTTTTAGAGCAATAGCAGACGACAATAGATGTAGACGACAATATTACTTGGCGTGCAAAGAGTTAATATATGTAGTAATTTTGGTTAACGACACTTCGTACCTCGGCGACTTGATCTTGATTAATACTGTTTGTCATTTTAAAACATTACATAACAAATTAATTCGACCTGTTAAGTTTGGTTACCTAGATTTAGAAAGTTCTTAACAAACGAACTGCAATTGAACTTTTAACCAGTATTGTAACCCTCCCTCATATTATTGGAAGTAGAAATATATCTATTTATGTTAATAATAATTTCAATAAAATTAAATTTCCATAAAATTGTATACATTTGATTGAAACTCAAATGTTTCATATTATAAATATTTTACGCTATCTCGTTGTAGAATTAAATGTAAAATGCAATAAGTAAAAACAACGTTAACCGATTGTATTCCCATTATAGTACAACCTCTCGATTACGACCACAATATTGTGCTAATTATTATATGTTTACTACAGGAGACTGCTTAAAGCAAGGTGAACGTAAAACAGAAAGTCCCTAATGGGGCTTTCTGTATAACATCTACCTTGCTTTGAGCCGTAACCTGTCTTTTGTACAATGCATTAGCCTTTTTTTAATGGTCGTAATAGCGAGGTTATACTGTATTTAATTCATTTATTATTAACATCGTGCAATTAATTCCATATCAATGTTTTTCTTGATGTAAACGAAACAATGCATTTATCATTCAGTTAAGAAGAACAATAAATTCTGCTGAAGTACCGAACTGGTTTTTTAGCGACAGTAATCTTGCAAAATAGTAACTTTATGTATAGAAAAATATCTTTATTCCAATGTGGTCCTCTTCATGTCTATGTACATGTAGCAGGTAGACATAATCCCGCCGAGCATGATTCAACTTGCTTTTACATACGGCTCGAACCCAGAACAAACAGTTTGAAAGGTTTAAAGCTATTTCTATATAGAGAGGTAAACTAAATACACATTTGCAAACCACGCGTGTAAAACAGACGATATTTTAAAAGAATAAAGGATTAATTACACCTTGACGAAGGCACCAGATGCACACTGTAAGGATTTAATTAACTTCTCTACTTAAACTAACTTTTTTCAAGCTACTCGCGAATTTGTGACAACTGTTGCAATAATTTTTGGATCCAGATGAGACAGCGAACAAACTATTTGACATGAAACTTTATAAATGGAAACTCTTAAAATATTTGCAGACGCCACATTTTGCAGAGAACATGCGCAGTGCTCGTTAAAGACGAAGAACTACGATGCATCTGTTAGTATAAATCACATTAACCATTTACCCTTTATCTGTATAAATGTTTAGCAAATTCATCGATTGAGTTTTATACGTCAATTTAGTATTTTTTCTATTACTAAGAAACCTCAAAATGAGTGCTAAACAGTTTGGAGTCTGATTAGATGCCAGGTTATTTGATCTGGATATGAATCGGTTGACTATATCACCAACAACAAGGTAAGCAAGAATATGGTTATTAATGTTTGTATTAGCTCCATCAAAGTTACTGCATCTCTAAATCTTCCTGTGAATGAAAAACAACAAGATTGCAAGTATAAACACCTGCACCAGATTATAAAACACAACTACATGTGTAATACAAAATATATTAACTGTTTGCATGCCATACTATGGCATGCTGTATAGTTGCCATCTGCTTATGTAGTCAATGTTAGTTTTAAGGTGCATTGATAGGAGAAACTCTAACAAAATGTGTCAAACAGTTTGGATTATGGCAAGATACCGCGTTGCGCGGCGACTGATCTGGATCAAAACGGTTTGCAGTCGTAACAAAGTTAACCATTCCAATGTTAAGTAATTTGTATTTAAGTAAAAATAAATACACATTAAACAAGTTATAAAATTATTATCTTATCCAAAATAGTTTGTTTAAACACGATGGTTTCGAACAACACAACAAATTGACAGTATTTTGTTGTAACAAATAGATATCAGGTCGCAACAAATGAAGATTAAACAAACAAGAGTGTAACCAAATCTCGTGATAATACATGTATTCTACCGCACATTGTTGTAACGCACCAGTACATGTACGTTCCAGTAAATGATGTGTAAAAGAACTGTTTCATTGAAAACATAAAACAGTGTAGACCAAACCTAGCCGTAATCTCTCAGCCTCGGCATCTGATCTAGGTATACACTTGCAATAAATATATAATACGTAAAAATATATGGAGCATACTGATGAGCGCCAAACAGTGTAGAACGAAAGCAACCGCCGCACCAAGTAGTATACAACGATTGCAATGTAATAAGTCTGTTTTTCTCTTGCCGTGGCTCACATTTATTATATGTTATACATGTACAAGGGAAGCAATTTTATTATTATTTTCCTCTGAACCCGTGTGTATTCATGAATGTCTTGCAAAGTCAAAAAAACATCGACACATTAAAAACAAAGTCATTTTCTACATTTCCATTCATTACTTTCCCGTTGTGTTTTAACGAGAACGTCGCAGATCTACCTTAACCCTTTCCTCCCTAAAACTTTCAATGGACAATTCCAGTTTCCATTTTAGTCTAGTCCATTTCTGACTTTTAAGGGTTGTTTTTGTCACTGTTTGGCATTATGACAAACAGTGAAGACCCTGATCAGAGGGCTCCTTTCGGAGCCCTCTGATCAGGGTCTTCACTGTTTGCACAGGACAAGTGTACTATTCACATGTACACTGTTTGAAAAGGACGCCTAAATGCGGGACTAGGGCTCAAAGGGTTAATGTGAAATTGCAAATGTATGCAAACGTATTCTGTTACACAGTAGTGGACTAGTTGTACAGGTTAATGGGTTGATACCGTTGTTTTTAACATGTTAGAGAATTATAAAGCATAATTAACACATCACTTTTTAAATACATATATATCCAAATTCAAAATGTATAATGAGTGTGCTTTTTAGGATAGTTTCCCACAAAAGTTAAATATGACATCAAGCAGATCTAAACACTTTATCATTTAGCTCAATGCTTACATTACATTCCGATACGAAAAGATGCATGCGTAACTGTAGGTCATCAAATATAACGTAATTAATGTTATTTTTGCAAACCACTTGCATCGCTTTGATATATAGAGGGTTTTGAATAAGACTTCTCGTGTATTTTCAGTATTTAATTTGGTTTTATATTTTTCCAGCAACAAGACATCAGATATTCTTTCCTTTCATCTGCGTTGTTATAGTGATTTAGGTGTTTGGGTTGTCATGAAATACTTCATGTGTATCTGGTTTGAGTTTTATTCCAAACAGTGCTGATTCTGAAAAGAAGTTGCCTTTTTGTGGAATTTCATTTGTATCTACATTCTGTTCAAATCCATATTTTAGAATAGCATGTGCTACCTATTGTTGATGGTACGCCGCTTCCTTTTATCTGCATGGTTCAGAGTGTTTCAACTTTACAATGGCATGAAAGGTTACCGTGTGTATTCATACTGCATTATTGGGTTAATAAGTGCGACATGGTTGAATATTGTACAGTCTGTATCCCAATTGGAGGCCGAACTACTAAGCTAGCGTCTATCTCACCTGAACATCAAAACTGTTTTGAGAATCCGATTCTGTATTCTGAATGAAAATGTTAATAAATCAACTCCGGAAAGTGTTGCAGGCAATATATTTGCGTTAAATAATAGTTATATAGCTTGCAAAAAGGTTAACACAATCCACCGTAGCGACGAGAATACTCGTCGTCAATGGATAGTGCACATGTGACGTATACAAGTTTACAAGGGAAACAGTGTAGACACTGGTCCGAATGCTTCTAAAATAGACTGCCCGTTTTGTCATTTTTGCCATCTATCATATTCAAAAATGGATTAGACGAAACATGAATTTGGAAGTGTCTATTAAGTTTTAGGGGTGAATGATTTAAATCATTGATCCCTAGTGACGCATATATGCGTCCTTTACCAAATGTGTACCTTCGTCTATTGCAAACAGTGAAGTCCCTGATTAGAGGGCTCCTGCAGGAGCCCTCTAATCAGGGACTTTGCCGTTTGTCAATTTGCAATATATCATAATAAAAGAAACCTAATAAGTCTAAAATGGACCAGCCTCTTTTGTAAACTGGATTTGTCCATGGGAAGTTTCAGAGGTGAATGAGTTAAAACATTTACAGCTGTGATGAAAACATGTTGTGACGTGCTATCGCGAGCTGCTGATATATGTTCATCACACATAAGCAAATTGGAAGATTCAAATCAAGGCAGCAAGACTTTGATGGATTACCTCAGAATTCTTAGCAACAGCAGAAAAGTCTGGCCAAGAAATATTAAGCTAAATCAGTAATCAAAGACATCCTTTGAGTAGCACGAATGCTCATGTATTTGCAAACATCTGGGAT
This sequence comes from Gari tellinella, assembly GCA_922989275.2. Lineage (NCBI taxonomy): Eukaryota > Metazoa > Mollusca > Bivalvia > Cardiida > Psammobiidae > Gari > Gari tellinella. The sequence goes on from OV277859.1 coordinate 88,086,161, forward strand.
CTAAAATGAACGGTAACTCGGCATCTGATTTCGTTCAAAATTGTTTGACACTGAAATATATGCCCCTAGTCAAAATGAATATCACAATAAATATAACAATATTCCAGAAAGGGAATTAAAATAGTATTAATATATAAACTGCTCTATTCTAATATTTCGACCTCTAAGGGTCTTTTTCAAAAAGGCCCTTAGAGGTCGAAATATTAGAATAATGCAGTTTATATAATAATAAAATGAATATCGATAAGAGGATAAAAGTGGATGACAATCTCTTCGCGGACAATAGTCTTGCGATGAAATGTTAAAGTATGAGCAAATTTGATGTAACAATTGTAAAAGTGTTGCCATAAATACTTTGTACATTACTGTTTGATTTGTTTGGGTACTTCTTTTCAAATTAATAAATTACTGTTTTATTTTGATTGTTTTACCGTGTCGATATGAATACTTTTCCATTACACTTTAACCACAGCAGGAAAGTAGTATCTAGAATATATCAGTATTTACAAAAATATTCATCATAGTGACAACTTGATCACTCCGTATTTCCCAAGGTAAATACTAATACAGTGCCCTCTCTCTAAAACGACAACGGGAGACTCATACTTTATGTGTTGTTCGGATGGAGTCGTTATAGAGATGAAAACAAAGATTTGTCTTACATTTGCAAACAACTTGGATCCAGATCAGACGCTGCGTAACGCGGCATCTGATCTAGATTCAAGCTGTTTGTCACTCATAATTATAATTATTCTTTCAAAATATCCACTTATATGAAAATTTGAGAAAAACAGCAGGCGACAATTTTAAGCAAACGATATTGCAGTAGTACAAAATTTAGACATTATTGTCCGGTCTAGGGAACTGTGACAATGGTCGTTGTAAGGAGGGAGTCGCTGTTGTGAGGGCCGTTGTAGGGAGGGAGCACTGTACTATGTTTGAGAATTCCTGTTCTACAGGACCCATCCTATATCATTGTTTCGCCTTTGCAAACTCTCAGAAACATTTAAGGAATCACGATAAGGCAGACATTCCAATTAATCTTTCCGAATAAGTAGAGTCGAACTTCGGTATATCGAACTAGCTTAAATCGAATTTACCCGTACTTCCACACTTTAATTTCAATATTCTAAATTCGCTTAAGTTAAAAATGTTTGTATTTCGAATTTAAACGTGGTTTAGCCACGTTTTTACTTTGAATTACGGATATGTCCGAATCCGCCAATTTCGAGATATTGAAGTTTGACAGTAAATACAATAGTTTTACTTAGTAGCAACCATCAAATCGGTCAAATATAACATCGTTTAAAACTAAACGAGCGTATATACACATGCACCTACAGATTAATATAACAGATTCAATAGTAGAGCAAGATCTAACTCGGATTAACAAAAACACTTTAGATTGAATGATGGTTTAGAAAAAACATTGGCAGTGGCAAGACGTTAAGGATGTAGGGCATCCTTTGTTCTTGTGATGTGTGAAACACAGATGTGCAGATTGCTCCAGTCATTAACCACCTAGTGAGATCCTGGAGGTGGCACAAGTACAGAGAAACTCATGTTATACCGTTAACCCATTTGTGCGCAATGGATTATGCCATGTTTATATATTGGATAAGTCCATTTTTATCTAAGGGATGCATGATCTAAATTTTCATTTTGTTTTGTTTTATATGGAAATTCATATCAACAAACAGTGTAGACTCTGATCAAACGCCACATAATTCGGCGTCTGATCAGAGTCGACACTGTTTGCATATGTCGCTTTTATAGGACGATAGGCACAATTGGGTTACCTAGTTTTGAAGACAAGTGATCTCTTTAAGCAGATTGACAATTGTATTGCAGAACGCTCCTTTGGAGTGTCGTAGCTCTCAGTTTATTTTCTGTTCAATGCCTATTTATCACTTGTTATACTGTGCTAGGCAATTTAAATTGATATTACGTTTATGGCTCTAATGTGATTTCGTCATTGACATTAAGATTTTTATGTTCAAGCGAATTATGGTCTGAAGATTTCTCAAAACATTAACATGTAAACTATAAGTTGTTTCTTAAAGAAATGATATATAAAATATCTGTCACCAAAAGGAACTGTTTAGTACTGAATTACAAAATTGCGATTTCTTTGTTCTACACAAAGCTAACGACCGCTGGACTTTCACCAATGCATGTTCGATTGATTGTTCTTTTAATAGTCGCAGGGTGATTGATTGTACGTTTCAAAACGATCTGAAGCTTTCTGGTTTTCTGTTCAAATAGCATGTTATTTCGGTGCAAAAAGATGGAAGGTGTGGTTGTCTTGTTTAAAACGTCTTTAACAACACTAATATCAGGAAAGAAAATCAAACTTCTGTCAATCGGGACAATTCGCCATGTATATTTATACAGTGTTCCCTCTCTACAATGGCCATCCCTACAACGACTCCCCCTTACAACAGCCCTTGCCGCAGTTCCTTAAAGAAGTCAAATGTGTAAAACGCTTTTACTGCTGCAATATCGTCTGCTTAAAAGTGTCGCCTTATTTTTATCTCAAAGTAGGATAACAGGATACATGTTGCAAATGTAAGTCAATTATAAATTCCCCCTCCCTATAACGAATCCCTCCGAACAATTTACACAATTTGTGTCTCCCATTTAGTGTGGTTGTAAAGAGGGAGTACTGTATATAGCCAGGCGTAGTTGTATTGAGAAATTATAATATATTGCCCCTTAACCCTTTCCCTTATAGAAGCGACTTTTAGCACATTCATTTTATTCATCCGCTGAAGAAAATAGTTCCAAATTATACCGTAATGAATATGTGTCATATTAAATACTTTCCTTATTCTAGCAGTTAATAGCTTAAAGCAGGCTGAAAGTAAAGCAGAATGCGCCCTAGGGCGCATTCTGCTTTACTTTCAACCTGCTTTAAGTAGTCACATATCTTCAATACTAGAAACAATGCTATCAGGTAAAGGGTTACATACGTATAACTACACTTCTAAAATATTGCTCAACTGAAGAATATACATATAAAGATTAAATCTACCATAAATTTATGCATTTGTGGATTTCCATCATAAGACTTATATTCTATAACATAGAACATGGTAGCTGAACGCTTTAAGGGCGCATTCTGCCTCGGGTTCAACTTGCTGTAAGAGGTCGTTTGTACTCAAAACTAGAAAAGGCTATGGTATAAAGATGAAAGGTAGATTTGGCATTGTAATCTGTATGGCAATGACACTGTAAACATAAACAGAAAAAAATGATTATACTCTAAACAAAAAAGTGAGAATGTAAAGGCAGTTTAAGAGTGCGTATGAGAGGCTTACAGAATTTTGTTTCCACAACGACGTCAACGCCACGGCTAAAAATAAAGTTCGCAACTCGGCCTTTAATTTATTTTTAGTTGGGGTGTACGGTGTGCTGATCGGGTAGGTAAATATAAATGAAGTATCACATATGACATACTCTAAATTTTCCATTCAGTAACGACCGTGTTGGCTACAAATTTGGCTGCTGTCGAAATGCCTAAGAAAAGAATGGGTTTAGTACTAATAAATGTTAAAAGATAACCGTTGTCTAGGTAAGATTGCTAATTTTCGATACACTGTATCTTTTTCGTGTAATGCCAACAGTTAAATGGTATGTGAGGCATAGACAAATTGGCTGTTCCGTTTGTGTAACAATTAATATAAAGCGTCATATATGTCACAGTCGCTGAACGTGAACTCAGAGGTGTTGGGTATGATGTCAATATGGTTTGGAATGCTCTATCGTTACATTCGACATAGTACTTTCGTCTGCATTCTACATATGCCAAAATCCGGTAATAAATGTTCAGAACATATTGAAGATAACCTATAGACAGTTTGCGGTTTATTTGCATGACTTAAACAATAGAAAGCAAACCGTCTTCAAAGTGAGCGAAAAAGCCGATTGTTAGTATTTGTTTTAGCAATGTCTGTCTCTTTATAAACTCTAATTACTTGGCACTTTCTGAAATCAATATGTCTTTACGGACATCGCAGTACGACTAACATTACAAAATGCTATTCACCGTCTGTGTAATATAACGCCCTGCTAATTGCTGCTAATAAGAAACTGTATTTGTTTAGCCATTGGATATCCACTAGCCTTAACATCAAAGTAAATATTCTAGGGGAGATATTTCTGTCTAGCCGCAAATAATTTCTTGATTATTTAGGAAGCAAATATAGTTGTTGAGAGATTCTATAAACGATAACCTTTCAAAGAATACATTTTTCATAAGCTCCATACCAGCTTTATCTGTAAGATTTCACGCAATTACAATTCTGGTTAAAACACTTGACTTTACAAGATTTAACCAAATGTGTTGAACATGACAGTACGTAGCGTGCACTGTAAGATCAACTTTTCTCTAAAGATCAGTAAGAGGTAATGTGCTTGTTCTAGAGTAAGATGTATAGAATCCGAATAATTCCATAACTGTAAAAACATTATGTACAACTGAAATCAACGAATAGATATCCTTAATGTTACTTTTAGACCCACTATAGTTATGCATTTATAGATTGGAACCAAGATCCAGCTATCATGCAGTCTGCTTAAAAAATGTCGTGTGACTGTTGCTTTTTATGCCTTCACCAAAAACGAGGTGGGTTGGCGTATAAATGTGCCTTTGTCAACACATCCGTAGCTCAGAAGGTACATGTATATGTACTATAGAATTGAAACCCCCTCCATGTACGTATTTTAAGAGCACAAACATATATATCTGTGTATTTTCATTCATCCACATTTAGCACTGGCAAACATTATGGTCCTTGATTACGTGAAATTATGGAATTTTGAATTTGTATCATCCATAACTCTGAAAAAATATGTACTGCAGACTTGAAACTTCGTGGATGTATTTTAAACGACATGAAACTATGCACGTGGGTTTTTAACATTGACAGACTTATGGAATTTTGTTTTGTTGAAATATTGAATTATTTATGTACCATCCAATTAAAGAAATAGTACATCGATTTGCTTTTGAACGTCCGTCGTGCTTCTTTTCCAAAACATTTTCAGCACACATTTTTTGTACGCAGATTTCGTTTGCAACTGGCCAGTCCATTATGAATGCCAAACAATTTAATCCTTTCATGATCAAATTTGTCGTTGGGTTTAACCCCTTCATCGTAATATTGTCGTCTGCTTCAATATTGTTGTCTGCAATATTGTTTCAAAGTTAGATTTAAGGCAGTTACACTGACGTTATTTCAAAACAAGTGGCAAACAGTTTTGATTCTGATTAGAGGCCGCGTTAAGCGGCGTCTGATCAGAATCAAAACTGTTTGGAGATGCGCTTTATGATGTCATTTAGAATGAAAGGGTAAAGGAACGTGAACATACATTTATACACTTTTGGTAAACAATTTCTGTTCTGAATGACAATTACTTTTGTCCTACACAGTACAAACAATATCAAATAATAATCCCTCAAAACAAGTTGATATTGATTTTGGTTAATTCAATGAAACAGAGAAATAAGAATAGCTATTCATCCTATTCAACAGTTTGGTCCAATAATGTGTAAAGCATTCAAACAGTTTGTGTTTTAAATCTTTCGTCGAATCGCATATGGGAAAATGATTATGAAAGTCAAGAAACGGTTTGCTGAAGGCATATGTGATATTCATTGTAGAAAATCAACAGAAGACAATTTTACAAACAGTTGGACACGCTAACTGCAAAGAATCTCTACCGATCCTTGTGATGTGTGAAACACAGAAATGGATTTCAAATAAGTAATTAGCCACCTCTGGTGAGCACTCTTTAGGCGGATGCAGTGAGTTCTTAAACATATTCCATCTCAAAGAAACACAAGAGGCGAGAAATTGAAACAAGTGCTAAAACTTGTGGCATCTTTTAACTTCTTAAAACGATCCTACATGTGCAGCTGCCATTCGATTAGTCCCCAAAGCGAAAGGGCTTGACATGGAAACCTCCACCGATTCCTCATATCAATTTGTTAACTGCTATTAATATTTGTAGATATCCTTTAAAATGTGTTTATTAAAGAAAATGATTTACGTGCGAAGATAACAACTATACTTACTGTTAGTAAATAGTCAATCATTCAATCATAGTTAAAATCTAGACAGTATATCCACTTTATAGCGTCCATGAAATATATATTGAATGATAATATTATATACAGGTGGCAGCTTAAAGCAAGATAAAAGTAAAGCTGGAAGTTCCTAAGCAACCATCGCGTTGACCTTCATTTTGTGGTCACAATAGAGTGGTTTTACTGTATATTGATAGTTCTTAAATCATTACCTTCTCAAACGATATAAGAGTCAATTTCTTCAAACTCATTCTTAAGCCAAACCTGTAAACAGATTCATGTTCTATTCATTTATCTGGAGCAACATAAAAATGAGTGTCTAACAATTTGGATCCAAATTACAACCCGGGTTAGAATCTACACTTCGCTAGATCAGGATTAAATCTGATTTCAGGTTTTGTTGGACGTGGCAGGAAAAAGTGACACTATCTTATACTGAAATACAACTCAATATCATATCACTGAACTAGTTGTGATACAATGGATGCTTTTACATTGTTATATAGCGCTCCCTCCCTACAATGGCCCTCCCAGCAACGCTTCCATTCTTACAACGACCCTTACCGCTGTTAGCCAAACAAGACAATTATATCTAAAGCTTTCACGGCTACAATATCGTCTGCTTTAATCTGTCGTCTGCTGTTTTGTCTCAAAGTTACATATTGGACATTTTAATAAAAAAACATAATGACGAGTGACAAACAGCCTGAATCCAGATCAGACGCCGCGTTACGCGGCGTCTGATCTGGATTCACGCTGTTTGCAAATGTAAGTCAAGCCCTAATTTTCCCTCTCTATAACGACTCCATCCGAACAGCAAACACGGTCTGTGTCTACCATTGGGTGCCGTCGTAGAGAGGGAGCACTGTACAACTTAATATCATATCACTGAACTAGTCGTGATACAATGGATGCTTTTACATTGTTATATTTGTTATTTCAATCATTATCAGACAGCTGTTAAGCATACAACGTTTGTACGTGAAATACCTCTTTGTCTGATAGGGTCTCCATTAGAAACAAAGTACTTTTACACACCACCTAATCTATTGTACGAAAGTTTTCATAATCTGCCAGGGCACGCATAGTTTAGTTAGGATGGCAAATGCAATATAGCAGGCATCTATTCATTGAGAATATTGCCCAAAAACACAGGTAAAATAAAGTTGATCGGCAAGGAAATCGGGCTTATAGTATTGCGATATTTCTTATGTGTCAAAAAAGAAATAGTAGAGTTTTGAACATCTAAGCAACTGAAGCATTTTCATACACAAGTCTACAGTAAGCATATAAGAACCCTTATTGTCTGTCACGAGAACATGTATTTTGTAAGAATTATAGCTTTCGTCATTTTCGACTAATTATATAGGCCAGAAATTGAATAAAACTAAAATGTCATGAGCCATAAATTATGCCTTAAAATATTGTCGTTTGAATTTTAGGTAAATTGACTTTTAAAAAGTGACGTCGTAGCAGTTGCGCATTGTCTGGTCACGATCCAAGCTGCATTTGTATTTGCAGAATAATCATTATACTCAGGGTACATGTATGGTAATAAATTGATAACCATCTGGACGACCAAATTTGAAAGAAAAAAAAAAGGAAACACATATATACAGGAAAGTCTTGCAAATACGAGTACTTAAGAAAACCTCGATCACCCATTTGAACACTGGGGTTTCGTTCATGATTATTCCATTGTTTATATAAGGGGTGCGTGGTCTAAAATTTTATTTTCGTTTTGTTTTATGTTGAAATATCTATCAGCAAAGAGTGTACTGCCAAAGATAAAAGACTGCTTAAAACAGGACAGTGTTGCTTTCAATTGAAGTCCTTTATCCTGTTCGACAATGTCACATTTTCGCGGTACTCTGACCTTCGATATATAATTCAGAGGAATATCATTTAAAGAAGCAAATTAAAGGATTCATTTATAGTTAGCCGTTTGTAATGCTGAACATTCTATCTGGCATTCAGCAGCCTTCTATGGTTAAATATTGTCAAACCGTTTCGTTTTGTTGTCGCTTAACACACGTTTGACTTACACAGTTTAAGTTCCCTTTTTGTAAAGCGCCAGCACACGAATGGTAAATTCAGATTTCATTCTCACATTTCCACATATATCCACAAATACATCAATTGCTGATACCGACAGACAAAGTTTTAATCCATAGTCTGTAAATAATATTTGCCATCTTAACCTTAATTAAGATTTGATCCAACAGCTTATAGAAAACTTAAGAAAAGTCCTGATGTAACGAATATTAATGGCATGATCGTATTTCGCTGCTACAAATAAACAATAATTTATGGCTTTTGTCGGGGATAGACAAAACGAAAACGTCGAGTGCATTTTTCATGATGGTTTAAGTAGTTTAAAATACAGTGGATCTTCGATAATACGAGTTTGCATTAGTCAAACTTACCTGTATTTCTTTGGTTAAATTCCGATAAACAGAATTCGCCGCTTGAGTGGAACATAACTGTGTTACAAATATTAAATCGTGGCGATGCCACGTTTTAATATATGAAATACAAATATGTTCGACTTAAACAAACCTCAAATTTGGAAATCAGAATGAACGTTTATTTTCTTAATTTTCATGATGCTATAGGTAGTTTATAATATGCGGATTAGATATTTATATGCCTGTTATCATTTCGATTAACCTTTATCTACCCAGAATATCATTTCTGGTACCATAAATAACGGTAGCATATTTGCAAGGGTTGTACCTAAATCACACATCATGCTATAAAGTAAAGCTACATGTAACCGTATGCGACAATCAAATTTAGTTATAATATCGGTATCTAAGACAGATTACAGCTTAATACAAGAGGAAAGTAATGCGATAAGATTTTGTAGAATCTTTTTGTTTATTTTTTGCTTAGCATAAAATAGTCATGGGTATTTTATGGCACCCATTATTCCTGGCTTGGGTGTCTTTTAACAGACGTTTAACTGTATTTATACCAATAATAAATGATAAATTAAGATTTCACTTCCATGTTTTTGGCATTAAAATTGTCATCTGCATTCCTTTTTCCAATTTTCAGGTTTGGCATCCTGACTGTGTAAATAACCATTTGAGCGAAAACAGTTTAGATCATAGATGACACGTTGTGTTACTCGGTGTGTGATCTTGTGGAAGGCTTGCAATTGTAAGAGGGTAGTGATCTGTGGTAGAAGGGTAAGTTTTAATGATATTTGAAATTTAATTACGATAGATGTGAGAGTGAATGGGTTTTAAACTTAACATAATCTTCTTTAATGTCTTTGTTGCAACTTTATGCGTGGAAAACAACTTGAAAGTAACAATTATTGCCATGATTCATACCCATTGACGCCAGAAGAAACAATAATGTGAATGAACATTTCTATAGAAACGTGCTGTAAATAGAGAATCTTATATGAGTGCTCATTCTTTATCAATTCTAATAAACGAGTTGACTACCATATTAATATGACGAAAGCATGATGTTGCCTATGGTAGCGTCGTCGCCAAAAACGTCATATGATGATCCGCGCGCTTCATGCAGAGCTTTTGGGCGAGACAATTTGGGCGAAGCACAAAAATCGACATTTCTCTAGTTGAAAACGATATTTACAAAATGATTTATGCAATCCCTCACCGTAGATTATGTGATAAAATGAAATAGTGCATATGCCTAGGTAGTTGACAACCGCAATAAAACTTATTTTCGGCACAACAATGGGTGCGTCTCAGCAATAGTTCACTACGACTGCTAAACTGTTTAAGAACGGCTGCAAAACTATTCTCTCGCAGGATTTTCAGTTTCGTTCTTCTAATCAGTCCATTTTGACTTTGATGTTGTTACCCTTAATAATGAACACATCTGTACTTCTTCAGCTGAATGAGCATATCGGTGTACTACATTGTAGACGTCATTTTTCCTGTTTAACCCTTTCACTCTCAATGACATCATAAATATCATTTGAAACAGTTTTGATCCTGATCAGACGCTGCGTTACAAACTGTTTGCCACTTGTTTTGAAATTACGTCAGTTATACTGCCTTAATTCTAAATTTGAAACGATATTGCAGACAATATTGAAGCAGACATTATTGCAGTGAAGGGGTAAAAACCTCAGGACAAAATTGATCATGAACGGGTTAAATGAAATCGTATGCAATTTATTGATAATGGGGAAATTATAGTGTTTGGTAAAAGCTTGCGATCTTTCAAAATGTGAATGGCAAACTGTTTGGAGCCTGGGCAGACGTCTCATCTAGTTTTAAAATGTTTGCAAAGGGCATATTTGAATAAGTCCAAACGTGTTTATTGGAACAGAATAACGTGTTTTATACTGTATTTACGGTAAATCTACGTACGTGCGATCAATCGTAGAGTTGATTAATATACCAACCCAACCCCTCTGAGTTGCGGCATCGGTGTTTGATTATAATTTATTTCCCTATTAATCAAACAACTATAGTGACGAACCTAACTTTAGCGACCGATCAAAGAGAAGTACATGTATTGCATTTTACCACAGTTTTACCACATAAAACAATGTATTGAAGAAAACACCTATTGGGAAGTTCTGCCATACTTTTGTCATGCATTGGCTGCCAACTTTATAACACGAGACTGTCAATTCATAGACTATTAAATGTGAGTTTAACAAGGTTTACTTTTATTGTAAAAACAGTACTGTGAAATATTCGACCTTCAAAGTGAAGAAACACAGTTTGAAACTCTACGAAAGTTTTAGTTAATTGATATTCCTTGAATCTTGTTCATACTTTATTGTGCATTAAAGGCAAGATGGTTAAGTTTAAGTCAGGCGTCTACTTGAAGATATATCTATATTTACAGTTTCCTGTTAAGATCTGCCACAAACATGGTTCTCTATTCAATTCTGAGACACTGATATATCTGAAATTAGATGTTTTCATGTGATATTATCATTTATCAGATTTGGAATTGACATATTACTTTTACCGTATCCGTTCTACATATCGAATATTATACTATTTACGTAATTCTGCCATGTGCTATCGTTATGATGTATGATGCCCTTGTTTAGTCGTATGACTGAATTATAGTTTGCCTCGTCTTATTGTAAAAATAAACAATTCGTAGGTGTGTTTTATCACAAGAAGGAGTTGAGATGTTGAGTCATTATATCCCAAGTCTTTTAGTTAATTCTAACATGATTTGTTTAATAAAATACTTTTCCCGAAGAACGCCAAACCGGCACCATTTACTTTATAGTTACTTTACACGGGTTTCGTCTACAAATTATTACTTGTAAAAGGCAAACGCTCTATAGAAACAAAACTTCCAAGTCAATATTCTTCCATCTGTCACAATGAAGCTAACAATGATATCATTTAATCGTGTCCGGACATCTTTAGGCCAGGGCCATCGTGTATAGATTTATATATGTGAAATTACCTTTGGGCTGTGTGAACAGACAAAACGTAGTGAGGGCGGATTTACAACGTGTTTACATCACGTGATTTATAATAATTCCATTCATAAACTACGCGTGTGGGGCAGATGGGACAGCAGATCGTGCTGTGCATTATCGCGGAATAAATAACGTTTTTCGGTAGTCTTTACTGATATGCCGTAGGTACCGAGTCGTGTTAGTATGTATGACTAAAGCCATGTAGTGATATTTTGTACACAAGAACTGATTACTCATTATTAGAATAAATACTGCACTGCCTCTAATATTATTCATACATTGGCTTTTGTTATAAACAACCGATGTCCTTTAAAAGCAGTTCGGACCAAGAGCAGATGTCGGGTAGGCAGTGTGTGGCACTAAAATTGAAATATATAGTATTTTCAAAAGCCTGCCATTTTCTACATTTGTATATTACATCGCGTTTGCCTTTAATTCGTTTAAACAGGAAAAAGCCCTCCATCTAATAGATAGTTTTCACGATGATATTGTTTAATTACTGTACTAAATATACTTGATGCACTTTCTCAATTCATTGCGTGCAGTCACCGTCATTATTATCGGTAAGACACAGTCGCTGAAATAACTGGAAAGGCTAATGTCATTTTTAGATATATTCATGTCTAGACTGTTTCCATCGGTAAAATATTCAATGTTAGTTAACTCCCGATGTGTTGACATCTTATTTCAACTAGAATATTCTGTTCCTTAACAGAAACACCGTTTAACTCTTTCACAACTAAGTTTTATCGTCTGCTTTAACCCTCTCGCCGCCAAAATAACGTCTGCATTGATAGTGTCGTCTGCAATAATTTCAAACTCAGATTTCGGACTGCTTGAATGAAGAAATTTCGATGCGATTGTCAAACAGTTTGGAGCATGCTCAGACGCCGTGTTACCTTTTGGCGACGTTGGCAGTGAAAGAGAAAACGACTTTACTTGTGCTTTAAGGAAGTATTTAAGCGTTAACAATGCCCTGTTAAAGAGAAACGGGGAAATTGCTTCTCAAATTGGGAAAATCGTACGACGTCTTGCAATTTTGATTTTACAGTGCTCCCTTCCTACAATGGCCCTTCCAACAACGATTTCTTCAACACAACGACGCCTGCCGCTGTTCCCAAAACAAAAAAGTATGTCCAACTAATTCATGCATGCAATATCTTCTGCTTAAAACTGCTGTCGTCTGCTGTTTATTCAAAGTCAGATATTTAACATTTTGACGGAACAAAAAAAAACAAAATGGAGAGTGACAAACAGCTTGAATCCAGATCAGACATAAACATAAGTCTTCTTATCAGGATATGCACTTTTTTGCAAAATATTGGAAACTGGAATTGTTCATTTGAAGAAACAGGAACAAATGAGCTAATATGAAAACGTATTTAACATAACAGCAGTATGCAATAGAGTAGTCTATTACTAAATATTCGAGTTTTTGCACACGCACACGTTGCTGATAAAGACTTTCCAAGAAATTATGACAGTGATTGTGATCATCTTGAGTGAGTCGGGCTTGTTAGACTTGCGCGCGCTAAACAGTTTTCGTCTGCTAAAACTGACGTCCGCAGCATTTTTACTTGAGTTCTTTAACCCTTTCACTCTCAGTGACGCTTAAAAGCGCGTTTGCAAACAGTTTGGATCCAGATCAGACACCGCGTAACGCGGCGTCTGATCAGGATCCAAACTGTTTGACACTCGTTTTGAAATTCCTTATTGTTTAACTTTGAAACGATATTGCAGACAACAAAACTAAAGCAGACGACAATGAAGCGGTGAAGAGGTAAACATCTCCCGAATATTTTGACCATGAAAGGGTTAACCCGTCACTGTCACGGCCGACAACACTGACATTTGCAAACAGTTTGGATCGTGATCAGTTGACACTCATATAAATGTTTCTGATGAAAAAAACACATGAAATTCCAAATTTTATAAATAAAAGCAGACAAAAATGGCAGCGACTGTGTTAGAATGGTTGTTAACCCTTTCACTCTCAATGACGCCTTAAAGCGCGTTAGCAAACATTTTGGGTACTGATCAGATATCGCGGCGTCTGATCAGGACCCAAACTGTTTGACACTCTTATCGATATCTATTAAGTAATGCAACCTTAAGTCTAACTTTGAAACGTGTATTGCAGATAACAATACTGAAGCAGACGACAATAAAGCGGTGAGGGGTAAACATCTCCCGAATTATTTCATCATGAAAGGGTTAGTGAAGGTCTATGATGGTAGAGAAAGGGGTAAGGAAATGTCAAAGTGTCAAACAGTTTAAACAGTGTCAAAGAGTTTAAATCCTTGTGAGACGTCAAGTTTCTTAAATAAGAGAGACATGTGGAAATATTTGCTGTTTCAGATTCAATCAGAAATGTAAAGATATACTATATACACCTTGCTGTAGTGCTGTCTGCTTCAGCGAGGGTGATTTTATACTCTCATTTTAAACGAGCTTATAGGCAAGCGCATTGCAATACAAAAATCAAGAATACACAGTGTTTTGAAAATGTTACCGATTTGCTTTGATCGGAAATGCAAACTGTTTTTTGAAGCCCGACCAGAAGCCGAGCTGCTCGGCGTCTGATCTGGCCTCGAACTACTTGCAATAGACACAGCTATTAACAAAAGCTCGTTTTTTGTGGAGATTAGCGGTTCACATTAGCTTTTGACCCGTTTAAAATAATTTTATATCTGAAAAATGAATTGCCCATACTCTACAAAAAGTGTCAATTTTTCAATTTTATTGTGACTGTTTTGATTGCTTTTCATTTCGCTGAAAACAAGAAAGATCTGTTTTTTCATAGTAGGCGGACACCATTAGACACGGGGCATTCAATACATTGATATAAGAGCAACAGCATATAGTACAGCATATTTCTGCAGATTTTGGGCGAAAGTGTTCAGATGTGGATAAAGCATCAAATTTGGCCCATGGGTAGTTTAGGGTCTACTTATTAAATAATGATAGAGATCCATCTTTTAAAATTCAAAATGGCCGCCATTTTCAAGATGGCCGCCAAGGTATATCAAAATATGAAAATTGTCAAATTTTCAATCTTAAGTTGTTTCAAAATATACTAAATTGTATTTATTTTTGTGAAAACTCATTTATTATCAAATCATTTGAAATATAATAGATGTTTAAATTGAAAAGGATCCAAAATGGCCACCATTTCAAAGATGGCTGGCGTTTTTTACAAAATCTGAAAATTACCTTATGTGCACCAACACAATTCATATTTTGCATACATCAATCTTCATATATATTTCATATATTTTGGTAATCTTATAAGATATTTCAATAATGCATATATTAAGATATGGGGATGTTACTCTTTTATATCAGATAGGCTGCATCATGGCACTTTCACTATTTCAGACAACATTTTACGCACAATGCAAAATCCAAGTTAGTTCATGTTCAATTGCATAACACATATATAAATCTAGACATTGTATTGAGATTTATAAAGCAATTGTTTCACAAACAGATTGATTGTTTTAATCACTCAACTAGTCGTGAACCACCATTGCCTGTACATTTGGGTATTCTACTTCATGAGGAAACTAGAAAAAAGGGTCTCATCAACAAGTTGTTTGACCTTGGGCTATATATCAACTTCAATCGAGTCCTAGCAATATCCACTAAAAGGGGAAACAATGTGTGTGCTAGATACATACAGAAAGTGTTTTCTGTCCACCCCAACTCCACAAAGGAAAATTTACCACAAGTGCATTTGACAATATCGACCATAACACAAGCTCCCCAACACCTCAGTGATTATTCCATGGTACAGGACTAATCCCCTGTTACAGCACCCGAGCATTGAGAATGAAGACGAAGCTCGAGACCAGTACATTGGATTCAGGACATTAGCAGGACACGGCACTGTGATGACTTGAACTTGACCAGGGTTAAGGGAATTGATTGACTTTGTTACTATGTCGATGGAGTGCCGAACCATGGCTGTCGACTTGGCCTCTTCTGAAAACAGCGGCAATAGCGCACTTGTATCCAGTGGTTTCTCTTGTCTGTCTGAGCTACAGTGAAACGCAGACCAGGATGTCCTCATATCACTGGATGTCTCGGCTTTAAGCTCCTTATCAATATGCTCCAGCCACCTACAAACACAAAGCAAAATCAATTTGTTATGTATTTTATTTATCCGTATGTCTAATACAGTTAAATATTTATTTGGTATCATTTTCACAGCATTAAGACAAATGTCAGTTAGTTTCA
This sequence comes from Gari tellinella, assembly GCA_922989275.2. Classification (NCBI taxonomy): domain Eukaryota; kingdom Metazoa; phylum Mollusca; class Bivalvia; order Cardiida; family Psammobiidae; genus Gari; species Gari tellinella. The sequence goes on from OV277859.1 coordinate 88,101,934, forward strand.
TTTAAAATATTATCTTAATACTAACTTTATAACTTAATCATTTTCTTTAACAACATCATTACTTTGGTTTGGTAAATTTTGAAATCACCTGTTCTCAACTTGGACTTCCTCGGTTATTGTATGACACTGGCTTTGTAGATGACCTGTGCGTGTAGCAACGGCAATAATGTCCTTCCTCTGAAATGCTACTGGTGGCACAACAGTGTATAAATCTGGAAGTTCAGACAATGATTTTCCATAGCCAGTCACAGTGATTCCAATGCCCTGGTATTGACTTTTGCCTGGAGATCAGGTGTAAGAACTGCCATGGTGCATCAATCCAGCTACCTGGAAGGGGGCCCACTGATGTGGATATTGACCCTGAGCCTGCACGTAAAATTCCGATAGTAGTAACATGAACTAACTTGAATTTTGTATTTGCACGTAAAATTATGTCTGAAATAGTGTAAGTGCCATGATGCAGCCCATCTGATATAAAAAGAGTTAACATCCAAATCTTAATATATGCAATATTGAAATATTATATAAGATAACCAAATTATATTAGATTGATGTATGCAAAATAAGAATTGTGTTGCTGCACATAAGGTATTTTTTTATTTTTTTGTAAAAAACGTCAGCCATCTTTGAAATAGCGGCCATTTTGGATTATTTTCAATTGAAACAGCTATTACATTTTATTTGATTAGACAATAAATGAGTTTTAACATAAATAAATAAAATTTAGTATATTTTGAAACAACTTAAAATTGACAAGTTGATAATTATCATATTTTTATACACCTTGGCGGCCATCAGTAAAATGGTGGCCATTTTGAATTTTAAAAAATGAGTCTCTATCATATTTTAATAATTAGACCCTAAACTACCAATAGGACAAATTTGTTACTTTTACCCACATCTGAACACTTTCGTCCAAAATATACAAAAATATGCTGCATGTGCAGCATATTTGGGGAAAAAGGTGTTCGAAAACACTCAAAATGTGGCGGCCATTTTGAAAACAGCGACATATTTGAATTTTTCCTTATAATTTCCATCTTAGATAAATCTTAGGCTATAAGACAGCAATTTAGAGAAAAATGGTGTGCGGCCTGGTGGCGGCCATCTTGGAAAATGGCGGCCATTTTGATTTTTTCGAATGGGGTCTCTATCATTTTTGTATAAGTAGGTTATAAGCTACCTTTATGGAAAGTTTGATGCTTTTATCCACAACTGAACACTTGTTTCACAAATATGCTGCACTAATAGTGTGTAGAACGGTTGAGAAGATATTGTATTTTCACAATAAACGCGCTTCTGAGTAAATGATTATGTTCTTTTCAAACAGCTTGGAGCCAGATCAGACTCCGGATAACCCCGCGTCTGATCAGGCTCCTAGCCGTTTGCGACCTAATAAATCGTTAACATAAACCAAACACTTCATTTGCATCATTTCATCACAACGCTTTTTGCGTTTAGTTTTGTTTAACTTATTCACTACCGGCGGCGTCAAAATGCGACTTTTCAAACAGTTTGGATCTTGCTCAGTCAGACGCCGCGTAACGCGGCGTCTGATCAGGGTCCATACTGTTTTGCATTTGTATTGAAATTTCTTCAGTCCAAACAGCCCTAAAACTGACTTTAAAAATGTTGCATACGGCACGCACTACCAATGCAGACAATATTTTATACGGTAATATGGGTTAAAGCAGACGATAATATTGGCAGTGAAAGAGTTAAACCGGAAAGAACAACGTCTTCCCCACTGCATGTAATGCACTTTCTTACTCGTGGTGTATAATTTGTTTTTTCGATTACCGGCTGTTGGCTGGTAGAATGAGCAAAATGGAACGACCTCTTTATTCTACATTATCTACAAGAGCAATAAAGAAGTTTACACTCTGCTGCATCGCCAGCAACAATGTCTTAATTACTGCGAGATGATGACGATGATGTAATAAACTTCTTTTCGGGCGGAGTATTAACCCTTCCCCTGCTGAACAAATTTGCTTTTGGAAAGAAAACAATGTAGCTCACTTTTAACAAGTTGTCGTCCTAAAGATAGTGTCTTCTATATATCTGAGAATACCTCTTTATTTTTACAGTGCTCCCTCCCTACAGCGGCTCGCCCGACAAGGACTCCCTCCATACAACGACCCTTGTTGCAGTTCCCTAAACAGAACACATATCGGTCCAAAGCTGCAATATCGGCTGTTCAAAAGTGTCGTCTGCTGTTTTTCTCAAAGTGACATAATGGATATTTTGACAGAAAGAAACTTAATGACGAGTGACAAACAGCTTGAATCCAGATCAGACGCCGCGTTGTTTGCAAAAGTTAGCCGATTTCCCTCCCTATAACGACTCCCTCCGATCAACACACACAGTTTTTGTCTCCAATGTGGTGTCGTTGTAGAGAGGGAGTCGATATTGCTTGGGAAGTTAATTTGAGTGTCAAACAGAATTGATCCGGATGAGATTCTGCGTTGCTCCAAACTTTTTGCAAAGGGGAGTCAGTCAGTACATGTTGTTAGCATAGGAAGAATGTCTAAGGAAATGTAAAAAATCATTCACATCTGATCTGTCAGATAAGATGTCTTTTCAATCCGGAGATGGTTATAGGTGGTACTTTTGGCATCTTACTTTTTATAACTATCGAACATAGGAATGCGTATACATAAGTTAATGTGACCGGTTACAATAATGGCACACTCACCACCGTCATGTAATACACGACCCTATAACAGATCCAAATTCAACGTGCTCGACACATTATATCGGTGTTTCACCGAACATTTTTCAAGGAACGAAATTAAACCTACGATATGTTGTGCCAGACTCGTTAAATAAAATCTGTAAAGCAAGGAAAATTATAAGTAATAGGGCAAACCTGATAATTCTTTCCGGTAGAGAGTAGGGGCATTTTCATTTCTTCTCGATAAAAAAACTGAAAGCAAATGTATATAATTATATTTGAAAGAAATGAACGAAATGACTGTAAGTTATTATCTGTTGAATTATTTTAAACTAAATTTTAAATAGCCACAGCCCAATGTTATAAAGCGTTTAAGTTGAGTCTTAAATCGTTCTCAAGCATTTGATTGGTCAGATTTGAGGAAATGTTCAAATCGGACTAATCAAATACTTAAGAAAGTTCTCAGACTCAAGTCAAACGTTTAAGTTATAACCTTCGGACATGGAGTCTGATCAGATACCGAATTACTCGGGGCCTGGTCTGACCTCTAAACTGTTAGCAATGGAAGAACAGATGCGTTTATTGCAACAGATGAGAACACGTTATTCTTTCCCTTTAATGGTGTATGGAAGACATGCATTTGGGAAAGTATATGAAAACATTCTATGATGGTTTTGTATTGAAGAGCTATTTAAGATGAACGAAAAAATACAAAAGGTTTACATTTTGGTGAACAACATTTGGCTCTACGGTCATGTAAAATTTACCCCACCCACTTTTGCTTATTTTGTCCTTTTCAAACAGGCCGCTTCAATAAAATCCATTTCAAATGAAAACAAATATGATAATTTGGTTTTGTGTTATTTATTTCTTCATACAAAAACTTATTTAAGAGAAAACAGGCACCAAATGTGACATTTATAAAGCTCTTGATATCATCGATATGGTACTTTTTTGTAAATTTTGTAAAGGGAAATAACTCTGTTTTCTTTAATAACTCAAAAATTTCAACACTGACCTTTCAATTTCTTTTCTTATTTTGAACTGCTTTAGCATTGGCCTTCATTGCGTAGAATATCAGAAAAAGTTTAATACTAGAACTATTTCATTTTCAATTTTTTTTACTTTTTTTCATAAAATAAAAAATCTAATAAAATCATGCCCTATAAAAAGCATATATTTGATATTCAAAGATCCCTATTGTTCAAACATAGTGCTCGCTTTGTCTAAATTTGACTTATACATGTATATGTGAAAATACCACCATAGACATGAAGTAAATAATGAAAACCCAAATTACCATGTTTGTTTTGCTTTGAAATAGATTTTACTGAAGCGTGTACTCTGAATGGGTAAAAACTAGAAAAAAAGTCAAAATGTGACATACCTTTTTCTAACCGCTGTAGCTCATAAAAAAGGACACCACTATATATATTTTTTTCATTTTTTCATCAATAAAATGTTTGATACTTTGAAAAATTCGCTTATGGGTTTGATACACCCTTAAAGGCAAACGAAGCGCAAACGCAATGTACTATGTAACAAATGTAGAAAATATTCTTTTTTGACAATTCTGACAATTGATATTAAGCTGAATAACAAACATTTTGGAGCCTGATCAGACGCCGGGTTACCCGGTGTCTGATCTGGCTTCAAACCGTTTGTACCGGAAATAGTAGTTTTAGCGTAAACGCTGTTGTACAGAAATAGTTTTACTACCTGTATTGACACATTCAACCCTAGCGCCGATTATACTCGTTACTTACAAACAGCATACCTGTAAAACGTACATTTGTCATATACACAAAAGTGTAGACGCCGGTCAGAGGATTTTTTAAGGAATAAATACGAAAGACTCAAGCAGGAAACGCAACACAAACAATACACCCACCTCTCAAGCAGAACACACAGTCATACCATAACCCTCTGATCTGGGTCTGAACTGAATTATCATTTTGTTATAATTATATTGCAGAAACAACCCTTTAATGTAATAAAGGGACTATCATTCACTGGAAATTGGCATAGTCTTTTATAAGTTTCAGGGTGAATTAGTTGATTCCAATGGAAATTGACATTTCGTGTAAGTACGTAATATTTACATTTGCCTGTCAGTTTGCTGTGACATAAGGAACCGGGTAGTCTGGCACAGGGTTTGAAACATCCAAGCCTGATGGTAGCAACATAGGTGGTATGTGGTACCTTGTCAAAACACATATCTCCTCAACAGGTCTTTGGTGGCCTAGAACTCATGTGCATGGTCTCGGTATACGATATTATAAAGACTACATAGATTTGTGTGACTCTTGTTGAATCAAAATCCCTTACGAGTACGAGTTAATAATGATATTTAGAAGAAAAATACTTACGGTAACATCTGTATTAACCATGCATCTTCAGTAAAAATCTTGTAAAAACAGTTGACTGCGTAATGCAGGATACACATTATGAGGGAAGTAGTTATTTTTGGACATTGGTACATATATTTGTTAAGGTCAATCTGTGTAATCAGCCATTTCAATAAACGACTGAAAATATCAGTCATTTCGTGAAATTAGTGTTTTTACTTTGTCATTTCACGAAATGCCTAATTTTTCAGTAGCGTTTAACCCTTTCCACGCCAAATTATTTTTTGAGTGTTTTACCCCTACACCGTTATTGTGTCGTCTGCTTCAATGTTATTTCTGCAATATCATGTCAAAGTTAGAATTAAGAGAGTATGACATAAGAAATATCGAAACGGGTGTGAAACAGTTTTGATCCTGATCAGATGCCGCGTAACGCGGCGTCTGATCAGGATCAAAACTGTTTGCAAATTCGACTTTAGGCGACTCTGGCGGTGAAAGGGTTAAACGGGCAAGAATAACTTCTACTCCTGTATACAGTGGAGAATGTGTTATTCTTTCCCAATAAACGCGTTTACGCTAAAACTATTATTTGCAGTGCAAACAGTTTGGAGCCAGATCAGACGCCGGGTAACCCGGCGTCTGATCAGGCTCCAAACTGTTTGCCACCAAGATAAACATGAAATATCAGAATTGTCCAAAAGTTGTTCTTTTCTACGTTTTAGTGTTTTGCGTTTGCGTACGTTTGCGTTTAAACGGGAAAGAACAACAGATTCTCCACTGTAGCAGTAAAACGGTTAAAGACGTGTCAAAGAAAAACAAGGTCCAGCTAAATGTGCTGCTCATATGTTTATCCCATTTAGTAAAATATATAGACGGTTTGCCCCCTGAATGAGAGCACGTTGATTTGTATTGATGCCACAGTCAATTCTGTATTAGACAGACATTTAAAAGGATAAGAATAGTAGCATCTAAAGAATGTCAATTGCTAATACAGGACAAAAGTAATTCTGTATCAAAAAGTCCCCAGCAGATCTTTATTTCAATATGTGCGGTCCGAATTTCGTTACAAAGTGTCTTACCAACTGCTCAGTCGTTTTTGGAAGTTTATGAAAGAGTGTTGAATACAGGCTTTACTGTAATTCCGTTTATACAGTGGAGAATCTGCTATTCTTTCCCAATAAACGCGTTTACGCTAAAACTATTATTTGCAGTGCAAACAGTTTGGAGCCAGATCAGACGCCGGGTAACCCGGCGTCTGATCAGGCTCCAAACTGTTTGCCACCAAGGTAAACATGAAATATCAGAATTGTCCAAAAGTTGTTCTTTACTACGTTTTAGCGCTTTGCGTTTGCGTACGTTTGCGTTTAAACGGGAAAGAATAACAGATGCTCCACTGTAGCAACATGTGTGTTCAATTTAGCGGTCCATGTTTTATTTCAGGTGCACTTATCCTTTCATTTACGAACTGGTTAGCATTTTCAGATATGTTGTATCCAGATTCGAATCCGTATATCTCAGTCTCTGATCAGGATTAAAGCAGTTTGATTAAAGCAGTTTGATTTTGTTTATTTTTATTTTGTGTATAATGAAAATACACATTAAGGTTTAGATAAATTGAAGACGGTTTTATAGGCAGGAGAAACTCTAACAGAATACAGATATCCTTTTCCGTCATGACCACTAAATGTTGTTAATTATTTGGTGTTAAAGACAGAAGATTGCTTAAAGAAAGATTACAGTAAAAAGAAAGGTCTCTTAGGAGCTTTCTGTTTTACTGTTGTCTTGCTTTAAAGTCTCACCTTGCTTTTGTACAATCAATTAACCTTCTTATTAGTGGTCGTAATAGAGAGGTTATACTGAAAATGTTAAGATCGTTTTGAGCAATAACGTTTCGCTTATTGCAGTGATAACCTGTTTTTTAGTATTCAACCATCAGGGTGTCTTTGACACGGAGGTAAACAGAATTAATGACCATTTTGATCTATTTAGTTAATGTGTTTTATGTCGCCTTTTTGCCGTAAAGAATTTACTAGTTTAGACCTAGATATTACAATAAACTTTCCATATCTTCAATATGCCTGCTGTTAGATTTCATTATGACTATTATATATTATGTAAGGATGATCTAAAGTCACTGCAATTTTGTTCTTACTTTAGAACTGTACATACAAGTTGGCTTCTTTAAAATAAAAGCCAGGGAAGCCTATGATTTAAATGAAGTGACATGTATATATTGAAGGAAACAAAAACTGTGCTGTGTTGGAGAACAGAAGAATATAGGTGAAAAGTATACTTTAGGCATTTGAGAAGATATTTTATGTACAATGAAACCTCTCTATTTGCGACCAGTAACTTGCGTTAATTTGTTTGTGTTTTAGACAGGTGGCTGCTTAAGACAATGCTACTTTTAGGGAAAAGTGAAAGTACACGTAAACAGAAAGCTCCTGTAGGAGGTTTCTGTTTTACTTTAACTTTGCTTTTAAGCTGCGACCTGTCCTTCATACAATCAGTTTGCGTTGTTTTAGTGGTTGCAAGCGTCTTAAACTACGGACGCAACACAAGCACTTATCATCTGCTGTCGTCAAGTTGCTGCGAAAATGTATGCAACCCGATTTCAGGCATGCGCAGACAACGCATTTTTGACTGGTTGTACAAAAGTGCTCTCATTGTTTTCAGTTTTCACCGTTTCGCCATATGCAGAGGTTCCTCCTAAGAAAATGGCTTCTTTCAACCCCAGCACTGAGGACACTCACTGAAGGGGGTTTGCAATGTAAAGCGAAAGTGCAGGCCCTGTTGAGATGCCACCAAACGCGCGTCACACCATGGTCTACCTTTTTAAATAATGTTCACCTTTGTGGATGATATACATTAGTTATAACGCATTTAACACTAGCTGCGAGTATACTCGCCATTTATAAATAATATACATATGAATAGTACACCAAAACAGTTAAGACCAAGTTCAGCGGGCTCCTAAAGCGAAAGTGATTTCGAAGCAATATCTACACTTTTCGTCATTTTGCAGTATATTACAAAAACAACCCTAAGTAGTCAGAAGTAGGATATAACTATTGCGAAGCTTGAAATGAATTTGAAATGTCCGTTACAATGTCAAGGTTAAATAAGTTGGGTAAATGTATAATGAAGGTAAACTGAACTCCGTTTAGTGATAATGCTTCTTTGAACATTAAAAATGATTTAATCTTACATACTCAGGACTTCCATATGTTAATCATGAACAATCCTAAGATTTCCATATTTTCTATTATTCATGCGCGATTGCTTAAAGCAGGTAGAAAATAAAGCAGAATGTGCCTTTAGCAGCACCACAAACAGCCAGGAATCTAAGTATGTAGTACTGCGGTAGAGCACGTGGTTGGGCCTCAACAATCACAGGCGACAGTGCTCCTCGTCAGTCATCTTCTCATGGCACTTTGGGTCCTTTTGGCATCCATCAGTCATATCTACAATGCCTATAATGACTGGTGGATGCAAAAAGGAACCAAAGTGGGTTAAAGACAAAACTGCAAAGAGTCTGGATCCAGATCACCCGCCATCTGATCAGGCTCCAAACTGCCACTCACATTCAAATGAGTCATATACGAGGGGTGTTCAAAAAATACGCGGACAGATGCTGCCATTCCCTCAGTTTTTGTCTGAGCGGCGCGAAACTTGCACATAATGGTGGCCACAGAATTCTGTACCCAGAGTTTAACTTTGCCGACATTATCTTTACGCATGATAAATGTATGGTTGTTATGGTAACGTCACCTCGTAACACCTGGCCCAAAATGTAACAAAACACAAACTTGTGTCGCTCCGAAAATGACGTCTATCACTTGCGTCTGATCCAATATCATCTCCAAATTTTAGCACAGTATGGCGCCAGATCTTGACCCGACGTCAGTGACGTCACAACAACGTATGACGTCATTTGAGTGTTAGCGGCCATTTTGTTTATACAAGGTGCACCAAAATGAGCGTCGAACAGAGAACAGCGGTTAAAGTCTGTGTTCTCAATGGAAAAAACAGAAAAGAAACTATGGAGATGTTGGTCAAGGCATACGGCGATGCTGCAGTGAAGAGAATGACATTGCATAAGTGGTACTTGCGGTATGAAGACAGATACGAAAGTGTGATGGATGAACAGCGCAGCGAACGGACAACGTCAATATGTTCAAAATGTTGTTTTTTATATTAGCCTACTTGGCTTAGTTTTGTTTAAAAGAGAAATAATAACATCATCTCATTTTTATGAATTCTATGATAAAGTCGTATCATATATAAAGCTCTGTTATATGAACACCTTCAACCATCACATTGTTATCATGTCTGATGGGCAATCAATGTCATGCCATGGGGAATATGCTTGTATGATAAGGCATGAGTTTTCAAGATCTCCGTTGAAACTGGCATCTATGATTGACAAGTGTAAGCCTATTAGTTTATAATTTGTTTGTAGTATTCACATCATGAACGTCCGATAACCCTATAATTCATTACAAACTGTTTAGATCCAGATCAGACGTCGAGTAACTCGGCATTTGATCAAGATCCAAACAGCTTTGAAGTTTTTTTTCGAAGTCCTTCTACAAACGACCGAAACAATTTGATTTGGAAAAAACAGCAGAAAAGTGTACCTCAAAAGATATAGCAATTTTTCAAATGTCAATGAATATAGTGTATTTCAAATACATTGTAATTGACAGGTTAATGGAAAACTACTTTAGATCTATGGTGAAAAATTCTAGTTTTTGAAAAATTCAAACCATGTTTTCACGCTAATGTGTTGCCTGACACAATTTTTGTAGCAATATTAATGTACAAGTTGGTCTGTGCAGCGCCTTTATTTGTTTCTCATTGATATCAATCAAATTTGTATTTTACGAGCATTCAATAAAACAGCACCACGGTATATATAGAGGATGGCTTACATGAGTGTTCATTATTAATCATGTTTGATAATCTTGTGACTAAAATAATATGATGCGAGCCTTGGCTCGCGTCATATTAATTTTATTCAACGAGTTTATTAAAAATGATAAGTAATGAGCACGAATGTGAGATTCTATTTATCACATAACAATTTGAAACACATACATCACTTGTGGACGGCCAGGTTCGGCTGGAGCCCAGTGAACGATATAAACGATTAATATAATGGCTTTATGCCGCTCTAAGAGAGCACGTTATGCGATAAACGTTTAGATTTGAAATATATGCATATGGCATTTTGGCTAATTTAATCAGGACAATGAAAGGATAAAAGATTGTCAAAGGATATTAGGTTGAATGGCCGCTTAACGCAATTTTGGCTGCATATAACATCAAAGAATTGTGATATGTAGAAGCTCTTTTAATTAATTCAAATAAACTGCTGTTGAGTGACCCACTTGAAATAGAACAATTTGACAAAATGAACAGTGATGAAATATCAAACATACAGGAAAGCGCCCTTCGATTTTCTGTCTTGCTTTTGTTATGCATAAAGCAACAACTTGTTTACCGAAATCATTATACAAAATTACGGGTATAACTCTGAACCTTGGGTCACTGTACTACGTTACCTATTTAGCCTACATATCTGTTGTAATATCGTCTGTTTTGGGATGGCTGTCTGCAAAATATGTTAAATTCAGAAAATGTATTTTTAATTACAGAAATCTTAAGACGAGTGTCAAACAGTTTGGATCCAGATCAGACGCCGCGTTACGCGGCGTCTGATTTGGATCCAATCTGTTTGCAAACATTATTGATATTGCGATTGGCAGGCATACGGTTAGTCTTATCGCTCCGTATCTTTTCTTTGTAATCAGAATCATAGGTATAACCCTGAGCCAAAGGTTATCAGGCATGACGTAAAAACAAGTCACGATAAAGTGTAATCCCTTATTGTTATCTAAAGCTACAGCACCGCGCATTTTAATTGTCTTTGTAGTTCTGTAGGTCAAAAGTTCGAATCTTACACGATAAACCGGCTTACATGTGTGCGTGAAATATGCGATGAAGTTATGTGAACTTCTCTATCAGTGAAGCAGAAAGTTTAAAGAGATCTGGCCTAAATAGTATTTTTTTAAACAAATTTAAATTCAAGCACTGGTATGAACTCACAAATCTAAGTTCCTGTTTATTTGTGAAAATAAATTTAATAGAAATAAAGCTATTTGAGTTGCGCATTTAAGATAATCAAATTATTGTAGGGCAAATTGCGTCATTTTCAAGGTCAAACAAAGCAAAATCATACTAAACTAAAAGTGCTTCACTATTTTCCCAAAAGATATATTCATGCAAATCTGATAATAATTATAAAAAAAACCAGAGGATCATGTCTCAGATAAGAAATATCTCATGGCTTCATTAACATTAAACGAACAAACAGAATAGAGCACAATTATTACAAAGTGCTGTCACAGCCATATTGACAATACAAATTAGGCTTCACTTTTATCAAGAGTTGGAAACTTATTCCGAAAAAATAAAAGTTATAGCCTTTGCAGTCATCTTTGTAATACGTTGTACATATATCACTGTAAAAGGTCCTTAAATAGTTAAAATCCTTTGTCACAGTTCTGGGTAATAGTCTTTAACTACTTCTAGTCCTAGTAGTAGTGAATAAGGCAAACTTGTGTTAGTTTTAGATGTATGTGTCTAAACTATGGCCAACTAAGTTGACATGACTGGTTTTCTGCTAATTTAAGACATGGGTGCCGTCTGCAACATAGGCATGTCACTATAGCTCAACTACTTTCTATATGAACTCCATGCTTTGTTTTAATTCTTTGCAACCAATATGTTACTATTATACAAAAAGCAAAAAAGAGTCAAACTCTCTTAGTACTATCTTGACAAAATGCTGTTCTGAGTCAAAACAGTTTTGGGGCTATTTCTCGGGGCCCCTTTCGACTACACCACGGACGTATGTTTGTTATCAAAGATGAGCCTTCTGCATTAACCCTTTCACTCCCAATGACGCTTAAAAGGGCGTTTTGTAAACAGTTTGGATCCTGATCAGACGCCGCGTTACAAACTGTTTGTTGCTATCTTTGAAATTCCTTCAGTCACACTGCCATAAAATTATATTGAACTTTAAAACGATATTGCAGACAACAATATTGAAACAGATGACAATAAAGCGGTGTAGGGGTAAACCCTTTGAACCCTAGTCCCGCATATAGGCGTCTTTTCTAACAGTGTACACGTGAATAGTACACTTGTCCTGTGCAAACAGTGAAGGCCCAGATCAGAGGGCTCCGACAGGCGCCATCTGATCAGGGTCTTTACTATTTGTCAGTATTTGTCAGTAATGCAAAATTGACTAAAACAACTCTTAAAAGTCAGAAATGGACTAGACAAAAATCGAAACTGGAATTGTCCATTTAAAGTTTCAGGGAGGAAAGAGTTAAGCTAGCATCTATGAATGCGATTTATTTTGAATGTTCGGTGGGCATGGACTTTGCCTTCATACTTGCATTTAGCAATGTTTTCAAACACATCGAAATGGTTGATCCTGGCCAGACGCCGCGTTACAAGGCATCTGATCAAGGTGAAAATTGTTTTACAAAAGCAACAGAAGTGACCTATAATGGCGAAAGGGTAAAACAATAAATCTCTGTCACAGGATAATGCATTTCAATTCAACAGACAACACAAATGTGTGATAAGATTCTACTTATCTTTAATTAATACCCTAGGGTAATCTTGTTGGCAGAATTGTCATGATAACTGTGTAGGAAAACAGTTGTGATTTATCACAACCCGGTTATGTGGACCACACAAAATACTTACATTGGACAAGCCGTTCTTCTTTCCCGTTTGACCCAATTATGCTTGAGTATTGCAATGAACTCTCCCTATGTGCTTGCTAGAAGATTTCTTGACGTCACTATCCTGATGCTCCTCGATAATTTAAGAAGTATGAGAAAAAAAAACATGTAGTTAAGTTAACCCTGTTAGTACTTTCCACTTAACTATGCACACGCAAAGAAAAATTCAATACAGAAAATTACAGTTTTGTTAAAACAAATAATGACGACTAAATTTAATCGGATTCGCAAACATTTAAGAGCTTAATGAGACTTGGGCTTTATCGGCGTCTGATCTGGTTCCACACTGTTTGCATGGGACATGCTATTCCTAATGTAGGGTTTGTGTCCTGGTGTATGGAGTATGTTTCACTATAGCCTTATAAAGAAAGGTTTAAACGTCATTATTTCCAATCAGAGGATTGTGTACAGTGGGGAAGACTTTCTTATTTCCTATTAACCCTTTACCCCATATCCTCTTTCTTGCTTTGAAGATAGGTTACCACTTACAGCAGTTTGATTTAAAGCGGAATGCATTTATTTCCTTCAAAATTTAAATGCTTGGTAGTTTGAGTGTGCAACAGTTTAGATACAGAATAGACACCGCATTACCTGACCAGGGGCCCGTTTCATAAAACTTCGATGGACAAAAACCGGTCGCATGTCAAAACTTTAAAATGCATTCAATTTCTGATTTTCCTATCTAATCCTGTCTTGTGACATCGCTGTGCAATTGCCTTGAAAAGACGATTACAAAGAGATGTTACAAGACATGATTAGATGTAGAAATAAATAAAAAATGATACTTTTATAATCTGACGTACGACAACATTAATTTAGTCGTAAGAAGTTTTATTAAAGTGGCGTCTGGTGTGTATCCAAACTATTTGCAAATAAATATAGTGCTCCCTCTCTACAACGACACCAAACGGGAGACAACGTTTATGTGCGTTGTTCTGAGGGAGTAGTTACAAGTAGGAAAGGAAATCGGCTTACATTTGCAAACAGCTTTAATCCAGAGCAGACGCCGCGTAAGGTGGCTTCTGATCTGGAATCAAGCTGTTTGTCACTCGTCATTTTATTTCTTCTAGTCCACTTATATGTAATTTTGAGAAAAACTGCTGACGACAAATTTAAGCAGACGATATTGAAGCAGTAAAACCATTGACTTAAATGTATTTTTTGGAAACTGTAGCAAGGGTCGTTGTAAGGAGGAAGTCGTTGTTGGGAGGGAGTCGTTGTAGGGAGGGTCGTTGTAGGGAGGAATAACTGTTCGACGCACTGCCATGACAGTGAAATGTTAGGAGGTGAGGGAATTACGGATCGAGTACATGAATTTTAAACTTGATAAGTCGAAATGACTCCAGTCGAAGTTACCCGTATTTTAAAACTAAAACACAGCCACGTAACATTAAAGTACGGATGAGCTCGATTAATGTGAGTTGTAATTATCAACACTCGACCTAAACCTTAAACCATATGAATCTAATATTAGACACCGAGAAACATAGTTAGGGAATATCACAAATTGTTTTATTTTATTGGTTAGAAAGTTGTCATACATGTACAAGATGTTATATCTAGTAATCCTAGTGAGCAAATTACTTAACTACGAATGTAATAAGATTTTGTTTCTTATTTACTAAATACTGATAGATCTACCCACATATGAAATACAGTGAAGCAAAGTACGGCCACTAAAAAGAATGCATGGCTTCTGAGCATAGACATATAATTACTGGAAAGCAAGATGAACGTAAAGCAGAAAGCTCCGTTAGGAGCTTTCTGCTTTACTTTCATTTTGCTTTAAGCTGCAACCTTCATTTAAAACCACTAATGCGGCTTCTATCGGGTGGTCGTAATAGCAGGGTGTTGCTGTACGAAGGCAGTCTTCCAAGTTCTTATCAGAAAATGCTCTTTGATCAGTAGCTATATATCTCTCAATCAGATTGCACCCGCGTTAATAAGGAAGGTGCAAAATCGTGAAAAGCAACAGGTGAGAGTCTGCAGTCCAAGTTCAATATTTTCCCCTCCCACTTCCATAATATAGTCTGCTTAAAAATTGTCGTATGGTTTTATTTTTTGAAAAATTCTATTTTATGCATTTTATACTGAAAAAATGTCGATACCTTTGCCAAACATTTTGGATTCTGGTCAGACGCCGAGTAACTCGGCGTCTGATCAGAATCCAAACTGTTTGTAAATTGCGATGAAATCGGGTCAATGCAGTGAAGGGTTTAACTCATATATCAGTGAGAGATCACGCCACTTCGTATTAAAAACAGATGCTACATATGCAGCATGTTTTGGCAAAGAATAAAAAGTATACTTTGATCAGAGCTTCATTTGAACGCATGGACAGATAACACTTTGAAAATGGATTAACTTTGGTCTTCAAAATGGCTGCATCCATCCTGTTTCATTTGGAACGAATCATTTTCAATAGTAAGAGTTGTAAATGCACAACGCATTAGATATACATGTACACACAGCTGAAAATTACTTATGGCTAATATAGATCGAATTACAAAAATAACCATTTATAAAAGATCACGCAAACTGAAATTATGATTTTTGAACCTTTGTCATACTGATTTGCCCTCTGCTCCAAATATATTGTCTGCAAAAACAATCGAAATTAGTTTTAATGATTTTTTATCTGAAGGAAAAATGAATATGAGTGACATACTGTTGCGATCCAGTTACGCGGCGTCTGATCTGGAGCGAAACTGTTTGCAAATGTTACCCAAATCGCGCTTGGCATGGCAAGGGTAAATCTATTCGTAGTGGGTGGGTACTATTCTATCCGAACTAACGTGTGTGTGATGCCCTTTGAAAATAGACTGGAATCATTTCAGGCACCTTTACCATACTGCTGGACAATCAGAATTTACAAGAGTGTAAGCACATTCAAGAAAATAGTTTACGTTTCGTATTATAACACATCGCTTTGAGTTACTTCCCATAGAACAAAATGAAATATTTTACATGTCTTTTACATCTATAAAAAATATACTGTCACTCTATATGATATTCTTTTTGTCACTCTATATGATATTATTTCCTCTATTCTTCTTTCTTTTTTCTTATGATATAAAACAATGTGACGTCGTATACGTCGACGTCGTTTCCCGCGTTACGTGCATGGCGGCTCTAAATTAGTATTCACAACATGTTTTATAAAAATACGAACGAGACGATTCCAAAGCCAGGGTTGATAAGCTCCGTGTAATAAAATAAATATTAGATGGCAGTATGTGTGACATTCAAATTGTCAACCCTCGAAAACAAGAATGTCACCCTCGGCTTTGCCTCGGGGTGACATTCTGTTTCTCGGGTTGACCATTTGAATGCCACGCAAACTGCCATCTAATATTTATATACTGTGATCGTTTCGTTTAAACGGGAAAAGTATACCTTCGTCAATGTTTCATTGAGTAAATAGAGGCTTTTACTTGAGTGCTCATTATTTGTCATTTTTGATAAACGAGTTGACTAGAATAAATTACATAATATTGTGCGAACCTTGGTGGACGTCATATTTATTTTAGTCAACGAGTTTATTGAATTTGGTACATGATGAGCACAAATGTGAGATTCTATTTATAACATTTAAAAAACTTTATTTAGATAACCGAAGCCGTAGGTTGTTGTTCCTCCGCAATACATATAATATATTTCGCTAATGCGTGGCATTCTTAATGGCAACGTCATTGCAAATGGTTTCGTTTTGTTGTCCCGCTTGTTGCAGCGCTTGTTGACGAACAGGTTGAATTTGAGCCCAAAATTCGATATTCCACTCGTAGAATATAATTTTTACAGAATGATTTTCAAACAAATTGTAACTAAAAGTATATATAGAGAAAAGGGATGCAACTGATGTTCAGTCTATTAGCACCCTACCTAACAAAACTTGTGTTGAATAAATGATGAAACAACACCTTTGTTGCACTTCTGTCTAGCTTACATAAACATGCATGTAATACCATTCCATATTAACATAACATAAAATCAACTGTCATCGTGCAAGTTAACGACACGGGTGCGTCCTGTGCCAATATGGCTTTGCCTACTAGATGTACGCTTGTTTATGCGGAAATATCGAGCATGACCGTCATACAGTTCAAACGATATACACTTTGGCACCCACCAAATCTGCTTTTCTCTCGAATCATTGCAACCAACAAGAAATGCACAGGTTTTAATCGACAGTAAAGTTCCTCGTATGGAGGTGGTATACGGTGGACAGTCACGTTACATAGATTGCCGCCTCCATACGAAATATTTTACTGTCGACGAACTTCTGTAGAAGCACCCTTAAAACAATGTATTTTCATGATTCTACACTGTTCTGTTAATGGGCCATTGGAACCTTTCCTGTATTCTAATAGATAGCTGCGTACCACAGGTTTAAAGTGAGGGAGATAACTCCTTTCGATTTATGCTATAATATCAGCCGATATCAAGCAACCACCTGCCTTAACACAGAAAACAAGCTGTTTTAGAAAAGGTTGTAAGTATTAGACGCGATGTTTTCGACGGAAGTTCACAATAGCATTTATCACACATATGAAACTGTCAGCAACGATTTCATTGTCGACACGTAACTTGGTGTCTGGTCAGGTTCTATGCTGTTTGACAATCGTATAGGCGTTAATATGGCACAGACGTGGTAACCATTTACTCCATAATTATTAATTAAATACGCATGTTTGCAAATTAAATTAATTCTTTGATTGCAGACAAATTTTTTACAGCAATGAATATGCACTAGAAGTTTCTATATCCTAGTAAACAGTAGCTTACGAAGGCTTGAAGTAAAGCACAACAAACCTTAAGGTGCATCTGCTTCACTTTCAACCGTATTAAGTGGTCACCTTCAAAAGTAGCAACAGGCTATGAGGTAAAGGGTTAAGTTGATAAAAGCATTTGTGATGTAGCATAAGATAAGTTGATATGATGTTAGATTAGTGATTGAATAGATCCACGAAACACTATACTAGTACGTGCTATTTCTTGTTTTGACTTCATCCTGGCTAAAACGTCTAAGCGATAAGACGTGAGGATTTTATTGGAATTGGGTAGCGATATTTTCTGCGTCCAGCTATATAACACACACACATTGACGTGGCCCCCAGATAAGAGGGAGTAAAGACAAGTTTTCCAACATGTTCTCAGTTATGTATGTACTAAACCTATAATGTAACTACTCATTAGAATCGTCATCTTCGTCTCTTCAATACGATTCTAATAAGTAGTCACACAATAGGGTTTGATGCAGAGGAACAGATTTTAGTTTTTGACCGAACTTTCTATACTGAGGCCTTGGGGAATACGCTATTGGTACCCAACAAACTCCAAAACTGTACATAATGTGCTGTCATTTTCAAACAATGCGGATCCAGATCAAACTACGGTGTCTGGCCGAAATCCAAATTGTTGGGTAAGCTTTATCGATATTTGTCCAATCAATTGCTCAATATCATTTTAATTAAAGGACTTGTAAACAGATGTTTTAAGGCAATGAAGGACTGACGTGTTGTAGTATAGATTTATACTTGTTCAATCAAAAGCTCTGTTGTTATAATACAGAAATGGACTACATGAAACGGTCTTATTAAAAAATGTTTTTTTTTACCTTGGAATGTACGATTAGAAACAAACTCCGCTGGTATCTTTGTTGTTTTTACTGCTGAACCCCTTCACTGCCGTGACGTCATCAAGTTTAAACAATTGTCGTCTGCTTTTATTTCTTAATTTATTTTTTTTGCTATTTTGACTGAAGAAATATTGAAATGAGTGTCAAACAGTTTGAATCTTGATCAGACGCCGCGTGACGCGGCGTCTGGTCAGGATCCAAACTGTTTGCAAAAAACTGTTGTGCTCGGGGTAAGGCAGTAAAGGGGTAAGCCGGAAAAATGTAAATACCAAATCTCCAAATTTTGAATTAACCTAGCAACATAAAGAAGTGCGCACTAAGAATGGAAGAAAATAACGAGGCATAAATGACTTGCAGACAAAGCCTGCTAGATAAGCCTTTTGTACGAAACCTAGTTTAGCTAATTTCTTCTTTACGTGCTCCAAAAGGTGTACTAAATCGCATTTGTTAAGTTGTCTACCGTACAAACTGCACGAGGAGGCTTACATTTAGCGAAGAGATTTCACTTGATTATTAATTGTTCAAAATCATACATCTTAAAAATGCAAACCAAGTAGCATTTATCGCGATTGCTCAGTGGTTAACGTGTTGAACTGTTAGGACTGTGAAACAGGAGGTCAGAGGTTCAAATCCCATCGACCGCATTCATTTTAATCATGTTTACTTATTGTTTCATTTTCAGGTCTAGTTCAACTTTTTGAAAAGTCGAACTTTGTCGTCAACCTATCGCCTGCGTTGTTTTTGTTGGTTTTTAAGTTTATTTTTTATAAGAAAACATTTCTCAATAACTATCTTAGGTAACCGTTTGAAACATATCATATGAACTATATATCGAGTATGAAAAAACACCGACGGACGTACGACGAGCACTGTGCAATCACAATAGCTGACTTTGGCACTTCGTGCGATGAGCTAAAAAGCTGTAAAAACATCAGTGCCAGCAGGTCTATTATTTTTAGAAAAGAGCTGTACATTTTTTCATGCATTAACATCTGCAGTAGAATGCGTTGCAGATGTTAACTCATTGAGCCCTAGTGACGCATATATGCGTCGTTTACCAAATGTGTACCTGTGAAGAGTACACTTGTCCTATGCAAACAATGAAGTCCCTGATCAGAGGGCTCCTGCAGGAGCCCTCTGATCAGGGACTTCACTGTTTGTCATTTTGCAATTTATTACAAAAAACAACTCTAAATAGTCTAAAATGGACCATCCTTTATTGCAAACTGGGATTTTCCATTGGAAGTTTCAGGGGATAATGAGTTAATGCACGAAGATAAGTGACGGTGATAATTTATATCTGAAAATTCCTTAAGCAAATTCACAGCTTCTACAACTAAAACCTCTTGTTATCCCTATACCTGCTGTCTGTTTCAATTTTCTAAGTTATTTTGATGCATTTTCTAATCATAGAAATCCTGATACGTTTGTCAAAACAATTTCGGAATAAGAATCCGAGGTTACTGGGCGCCTGATAAGGGCGTTTCGCATATGTGTTTTTACAATAATAATGTTAACAATTTGACAATAAAGAACATCACGTTTTTTGCATCCCACATACTCTTATGTTCACGGTAGAACAGAGGTTCAATAAAAATACTGTATCATATTCTGTTATCATAGATCTTTTCATATCTGATACCATAGATCTGGTCCCTTGTAACATAGCCTTCACCATCCAGATGCCCCTTTTTAAACAGCTTACAACCAGAAATACAGCAATACCATTCTATATCGATCTTTCAAAACAATAAAAATTGATGATGAGGTTTCATGAGAGGATGGAAATTTAGCAGAATTTTCATACTAGGGTTGTCTGCTTTACATTTACATGTATTTGAACAGTAACCTGTATTGAATACCCAAAACAATATTTCAATTGGTCGTAGCTATTAATAGCCAATTGTTCGTAAATATGTTATCCCTTTACTCCATTTATACACATTTTATGTTCTAGCAGTTAGTAGCTTAAAGTAGGATGAAAATAAAGCAGAATGCGCCTTAAGGCGCATTCTGCTTTATTTTTAACCTGCTTTAAGTGTACATGTGTCTTAAAATCTAGAAACAGGCTATGGAATATTGGGTTAAAGAGGATCTTACATATTCTCTTTGCTAAGATTTGTCTATTTAGCTGTTCCCAGGTGGTGCAGAATAAGGTTACAGTTTAACAAGTGCAATGGAAGTTATAGATACAATCATTAACACTTCTCCTACCGATTTACAACTTTCAGGGTATTTACATATAGTTTGGATTAAGATCATACGCCAAATGATTCGGCGTCTGATCTTAATCCAGACTATTTGACACCGGTCTTTAAGTATCTGTTTTTAAAAACCAACAACATTAAACTGAATTTGGCAAAGGCTGCAGTCAAACATTTATGTATTTGAAAGCAAATACCACACCGGCAGGAAAGGGGTTATACCTTAACCTGCTGAAATATTATATGTCTGCAACAAAGGTTAATCAACATTTTAAATATCTTAACAATCAAAGATAGAGCCAATACACTTGTTAAACAGTAAAACTGCGGACTAGATTAGCTCTTCTCAAAATCAGATTTGGATCAAAGCAAATGTTGGCCTATGTCATGTCATAATAAGTACTAGCTCGATAAAAGTGAAACAACTTTTTATAATCTCGAATCTGTTTGTCTCTGCCCCATCCGATCTGGTAAGACCCGAAGCATCTTTGACAATGCAGTAAAACCTCTCTATTACGACCACCAAATTGTTTCAATTATGAAGTGTTTACAACAGATGATTGCTTAAAGCAAGGCGACAGTAAAACTGTCACCTTAATTTAAGCTTTCGTCTGTCTTTTCTACAATCAATTAACCTTCTTTTTAGTGGTTTTAATAGAGAGGTTTAACTGTAAACGAATAGTAAAGTTAAAAGTGCACATGTGATGAAAGTACATGAACATGTTTTGATTTAGATGTTCAATCAATTACGTTATAAATAGTACTGCAAAGACCCATCCTCATGACTTATCAGAAGGAAGCTTGATTTCTCCTTTAAGGCCTTAAGTTCTTAAAGCATGATATACATTCGCTCAAATCTGACCAATCAAATGATCACAGACCAAACTCAAACGCTTTATTTGTTTATTTTTATTTTTTGGTAGATGCTATGATCATTACATAATCCTTGTAACCTGAAAACGAACCATTCAAGTGAGCACCATGGAAGCGTCCGTTTGATTGGAAAATGGGTAAATTACGTCATTTTGTGAGGCTTGATTGTATTAAACTGTCTCTTGCATTTTTGTGGTAAATACAAGTAGTGGAGGCCACACAAACCTGGTTTTGTCAATGAAAACATAGTTGACACTGAAATTTGACCATGACAAGCCGGACGTGTAACATCTGACACTGAACTTGGTTAATTACGCCTGTCTGTTCAACAAGTAGTACGCGTGGTACACTGAACACTTAATCCTTTATTAGCTGAACACCAGAAGAATATGTAAATTTTGCAAACAATATAAACTCTAATTCGCAAGGAACCCTCATATTAGAGTCTGCACGGTTTGTTTTAATTTTCTGATATATTTATATTTTAAATCGGCCCTAAACTCAACATACTAGTATTTGTTTGTTTTTTCAAAAGTGAAATGGATGAGAGAAACACATAAAAATGGTTCACCGCCATTATACATGGATGTGTCTCAATAAAACCTAACAAGAGGTTTCCACAGTTCTTCATCGAAAAGTCACTTAAAACACATATCATTGTATATACAGTCGAACTTCGATATATCGAACTCGATTAAGTCGAACATACCCGTATTTCAAAGTTAAAACGTGGCTAAGCCACGTTTTAACTTTGAAATATTGGTATGTTCGACTGGACCGAGCATGAAATAATGCAGTTCATGTGTCGAAATATCGGATAGTTCGAGTTAAGCGAGTTCGCGATATCGACCTTCGACTATTAGTGTTTACAAGACAATGTATCGCATGCCAACACAGTAAAGTGATGTTATCAAGCGGCGACATCCACGTTGCGACATTGTTTCTCAAATAACCTTCTAAGAAGAAACATTTGTTTCTTTCTTGCATTATTGTTTTCAAACTTTCAGACATGAATGAAGATAAAGCAAAAATCTAATTTAGTGTTTGTCTGTATTACTTGTAATCCATTTTGAAATCAACCACCAGCAAATCAGTTAAGGTGTAGAAAATGTTTCACGTGTCTCTGTTTTAGGACATGATAGATATGAGCAAAACATACAATGGAGAAAATGTTAGTATTTCCCAATAAACGCGTTTACGCTAAAACCATTATTTCCAGTTCAAATGGTTTGGAGCCATATCAGACGCCGGGTAACCCGGCGTCTGATCAGGCTCCAAACTGTTTGCCACTCATACAAAATTGAGTAGTAAGAATTGTCAAAAAGCTGTCATTTTCTACGTTTTATTACAATGCGTTTGCGTTTCGTTTGCGTTTAAACAGAAAAGAATAACGTATTCTCCACTGTATGAAGAGTATACCAAGTTGTGAAATATGTAACTACTGCATGGAGAAGACGTTAACATTGAGTAAACAACAACAACATTCATTACCATCGCAAACAGTTGAAGCCAGGTTTGACGCCGAGTGACCAGGCTCCAAACTGTTTAAGACTCAGACTTTTTAAAGAGACTGACAAAAGGTGATATATTTGAAAGGTAATTACTCAAATGAAAGCAAATTTATTGCATTATTGTTTATATAGATTTAACAATATGATCTGTATAAAACATCATCAAAACCAGTCACTATTTATTTTTACATTTTTCCTATCGTTTTTTCTACTCCGACCGAAGACAAAACAGATCTGTTTTGAAACTTTTCTACAACTACTTTGTATATGCAATAACCATACGATAAAATAGAAATCGAGGGATTAAAGCATAGAACTCCTTCCCAACATGGATTTGAATCCGGCCAAAGGTCATTTTAACATATATTATTTTCCTAAACTACAATGTACATGTTTGTATAAGCCCTTGACATCCATGTACATTTGTTTTATGCTAAATCTGACGTCAGTCTCTTAAATTAATCGGAATCCATTTTATTAGAATTGGTTTGTATCGTGTGTCGTTAAACAGAATACAATAGCGTTAACCCTTTCCCACATAGCATATCTCTAGTATTGAATATAGGTGTCCACTTAAAGCAGGTTGAAAGTAAAGCAGAATGCGCTTTCAGCGCATTCTGCTTTACTTTCAGTCTGCTTTAAGCTATCATCTGCTAGAATATAGAAAATATTTTGTATTATACATATTTATGAATGTATAAATTGGAACTATTTTCTTCAGGGCAAGAATAAACTGAATGCGCTAAAAGGCGCTTCTATGGGGGAAAGGGTTAAAGGATAGGGTTAACCCCTTCACTGCCTTACCCCGAATGCAATGGTTATTCGCAAACAGTTTGGATCCTGATCAGACGCCGCGTCAGGCGGCGTCTGATTAGGATCCAAACTGCTTGACACCCAATTTTATATTTCTAATGCCAAACTACCTGCACTTTACATTTTGAGAAATGAAGGAAAACGACAATTGTTTTAAAGCGGATGACGTCACGACAGTGAAGGAGTTAAAATAACTAGACTGTGGTGGGAACTATGGACGTGGTCAGCTGTATAAACATCGTGCCAACAAGGGTGGTAAACATATCATGTACGCACCAGTTAGTTCCAATTCATGATTTCGAATTGGCTAGGTGTCAACGGAGGAAACGAAAATATTGAAGTAAAGTTCGAAACAATACTTGGAATTCAAATACCCCGTGGTTTAAATTCTCGACAGCTGTTTCAATTTAAACATACGACACAATTGGGGTTTTCAATATGCCATGGAAAATGTTAATATAACAAAAACCTGCCATCGTTTCACACAAATAATCCTAGCAATGACTATACTCATTCTTTACAAAAGTGTACCTTGTGTATAACTATGGCCTATGCAAACAGTATATCAGAAGAATGATCAATAAGTTTGTAATACTTTTCCAAAACACCAACCCTACCTAGTCATGAATGGACTAGACTTGATGGAAACTTGTACTGTCAATTAAAAGTTACACGAGTTAAATCCCCATGCATCCTGGCTATAGCGTTATGACATGAAATCAGAATGTTTCACTGTTTTGTTGTTTTAATGCTGTTATGGTGCAATCAAGAGGTATGTAACGACACAATAGCCATAGTGCTGTGTATGTTTATAGTCACAAATTGTATACATCTTTATCTATGTTTCTTCCAATATTGAAGATTGTGCATACAGAAACATACAGCGCTCCCTCTCTACAATGACACCCAATGGGAGACAACAATTGTGTGCGTTGTTCGGAGGGAGTCGTTATAGGGAGGGAATTTGGCTTACATTTGCAACCAGTTTGACTCCAGATCAGACGCCGCGTAACGCGGCGTCTGGTGTGGATTCAAGTTGTTTGTCACTCGTCATTAATTTTTTTTCTGTCAAAATATTCATTATTTAACTTTCAGAAAAAACAGCAGACGGTAATTTTATGCAGACGATATTTCAGTAGTAAAACCGTTAGACATAATTGTCTTGTTAAGGGAATTGTGGCAAACGTCGTTGTTACGAGTGAATCGTTGTTGGGAGTGCCGATGTAGGGAGAGAGCACTGTACAAGCAAATACATTATGTATACTGTATGAATGTACAGAGTTACGGACACACGAACATATAGAAAGCAACTATGGTACATGTACATAGACAATGACAAACCATTTCATATCTATGCAAGGGCATTAGTTATTACAAAAGCCCGTATTACAAGATTTAGCATAATGTTAGCGTGAAGAAACTTATAGATTGTATTCCAATTAATAAATGCAACCCAGACATTGAAAAGAATATACATATCTGTAATTTTTTTTATAAAGGATCCAAATTATTTGACAGTAATATATATGCCCCTTCAATGTACCTTCATTCAAAATTTCTAAACTTTAACTTTAAGAAATAAAAACATGTGTTTTACAGATGATCAGAATATTCTATTGAAATAATGTTTTTAAAACAAATCCTGTTCATTTATTGCAAGAATGTTACTAGACATTTTATCTTTGCTGACCTAAATACATGAACACAATATACAGTCGATGGTTCTGACATTTCAAATTTGCCCTACTTACATCATTGCCAAATATCACGAAATATTGAAAGCAGATATTTGCTATTAACCAATATCATGCTTATAGAACCTTTTTTCTTAAATTTGAAGTAAGTTTGGATGCAGATCAGACGCCGCGTAACGCGGCATCTGATCTGCATTCAAACTGGTTGGCACTCATATTAAGTTTTTCGTCAGTTTAAAAAGCATATAAACCAATTGTGAGAATTTTTCACAAAATATATTTTTTAAGCCGACGACTACATCATGTTAAGGGTTAATAAAGTTGTACATACATTTGTATAAAGTTTTGCTTACCATGTAATTTGAGCCTGATTCCTGAATGCATGACCTATTTTGAGCTTGATCCTTTAACCATCATCTATCAAAAAAATATCCTCAATAGGATAACTCAACAACACTTGGGGTTTACCATTTCACTATCAATGACGTCATAAAGCGTATTTGCAAACAGTTTTGATCCTTATCAGACGCCGCTTTTGAACGCACAATTCCTGTGTGAAAAAAGCGCTTTATACATCTGGGATGAATGTTACGGAACTACTCCCATCCTATGTGAATAATAGCCGAACCCGCGCATTAATGCTTGACATTAAATTTCAGTGTAAAGCTTCTTTATGATTCATTGACAGCAACAATCTGTTTTATCGCATGCAGACAAGTGATTTCCGTTTAAACTTTCTGTTACTGATATCAAATATACGATACAAATAAAATAAACGTACAATCATTTAGTTATGCTAAATTTACAAAAAAGGATTAAGATATATGTCCAATGTATTTACCTAGAAGGCTTTCAAATTTATAACCAGCGAGCTTAAACCCTTCACGTTCATGACGTAATCAGTTCTAAACAATTGTCGTTTTCTTTTATATCTCAAATTTAAATTATAGGTACAGTGGAGAAAACGTTATTATTTCCCAATAAACGCGTTTACGCTAAAACTATTATCTCCAATGCAATCAGTTTGGAGCCAGATCAGACGCCGGGTAACCCGGCGTCTGATCAGGCTCCAATCTGTTTGCCACCATGATAAACATGAAATATCAGAATTGTCCAAAAGATGTTCTTTTCTACGTTTTAGTGCTTTGCGTTTGCGTACGTTTGCGTTTAAACGGGAAAGAATAACAGATTCTCCACTGTACTTTTAGAACTACATAAAGATTTCACTACCAAATGTACAGGCTCAATCTGTTTGCAACTCACATAAAAATAAATTGGCAAAATGTCCAAAAGGTTGTCATTTCATACATCTACTGCGATGCGTTTGCGTTTCGTTTGCGTTTAAACGGGAAAGAATAGCGTTTTCTCCACTGTATTTTTATCTAAGAAATATTTAAATGAGTGTAAAACATTTGGAACCTGGTCAGAGTCCACGTAATGCGGCATCTGATTAGGAATCAAACTGTTTGTAAATAATTATTGGACACGGGGTAACGCAGTGAAAGTGTTAAACCCTTTTTACCCTTTCACTCTTAATGGCGTCAAAAAGCGCGTTTGCAAACAGTTTGGATTCTGATCAGACGCGGCGTTCGGGCAGTGGGTGTATTCTATCCTCCCCGTTGATCCTGATAAGAAACCGGGCAATGCGGCGTCTGATCCCGATCAAAACTTTGTGACAATCATTTCGATATAGTATCATTCAGTTTGCCTTAAATATAGCTTCGAATTACTACGGTAAAATAGTTAGTTTAGTTGTTTAAACATTTTATTGTCCAATATATGTACAAAAATTCATATAACAATCCAATTGATCGAATATTAACATCATACATACAAATATATTTGTACCTAAGTTCATATAACAATTCGTATGATCGAATAGTAATATCATACAAACATCGTATTCATATATTCAAATGATCGAGTGGTAAAATCATACAAACAAATATATGTGTACAAAAATTCATATAACAATTCAAATGATCGAATGGTAATATTTTACATACAAATACATTTGTACAAAAGTTCATATAACAGTTCAAATTATCAAGTGGTTATATCATACATGCAAATATATATGTACAAAAGTTCATATAACAATTTAAATGATCAAGTGGTAATACCATATATATACATATATTTGTACAAAAGTCCATATAACAATTTAAATGATCGAGTGGTAATACCATACATACAAATAGATTTGTACAAAAGTTCATAATATAACAATTCAAATGATCGAATGATAATACCATATGTGTGTACAAAAGTTCATATAACAATTTAAATGATCGATTGGTAATATCATAAACACAAATACAAGTTTTTCCAATTCTTTAAAGAGTTAAATCTGCGTAAAAATTAATGAGAAAATTGGTGTTAAAGGGGTCAAATCGTTTGTGATGTAATCTGGCACATTCTGATCAGTTATTAAGATTAATACGTTTTTATTTTTCTGTTAGCTTTAAGCTGTCGCATGTCTTTGAATTAGCCTCCTGTTTAGTGGTCGTGATAGAGAGGTTATACTGTACAAATGATTTCCATTTACACATACAGTGGAGAATCTGTTATTCTTTCCCAATAAACGCGTTTACGCTAAAACTATTATTTTCAGTGCAAACAGTTTGGAGCCAGATCAGACGCCGGGTAACCCGGCGTCTGATCAGGCTCCAAACTGTTTGCCACCAAGATAAACAAGAATTATCAGAATTGTCCAAAAGTTGTTCTTTTCTACGTTTTAGTGCTTTGCGTTTGCGTGCGTTTGCGTACGTTTGCGTTTAAACGGGAAAGAATAACAGATTCTCCACTGTAACCAACAGTTTTAATGCAACTTTCGATTCTCCGCTGAGAATGAAACCTATATACTCTCAGTAAAGACTCTCTTTAGTGACATTCAAAATATGCTGGATTTGTTTTACAGACATTAAACCTTAACCCCGTAGCCTGTATCAGGTTTTGAAGACAAGTGGCTACTTTAGGTATGTTGAGGGATAAGCAGAATGAACATGAATGGATATTCTGCTTTACCTTCAACCTGCTTTAAGCTACCATCTGATATTGAAAACAGATCTTATCGTACATAGATAAAGAGAATATTTCTTATGTTACATATTCATGACAGTAAAAAATAGAACTATTTTCTTGAGTGGAGGAATAAAATAAATGCGTTTAGAGGCGCTTCTATGGGGAAAGGGTCATTGCCTGTGGCAGTTTATTGCAGGACAAAACTAATTCAATACACCCCTGTAAGAGCTGTTTGTATCTGTGACTATGGGTAAATTCATTATTCGGGACCGTTTTCGGGAGTTTGTTCGGTCCGTGTTTTAGCTTTGCTATTTGGTGACGTTTGTTCCGGGAGTTATTTCCAATTCATTCTGGCAGCAGTATTCGACGAAGAAAGATCTAGTTTCTACAATTCTAAACTTTAATTTACTTAAATATTAGGTTGAATAGTTCGAGGAATAGTTTGGTAAGCTGTCTATTGTCTTTATTGGTTGATTATTTCAACGGGTGCATTGGTTCTATTGATATTTCGGTGTAGGTTAGAGTTGACAGATTTTCGGCTTATTCGCGCCATTACCGTTTCGCGCCTTTTCTCTTCGTCCTTTAATTCTTTAAATTCCTTTCGACTGTCAAAGACAATAACTATATTTGCTCATGTCAAACCAGCATGCTAATTAAACCATTTGTTACAGTTCACAACACAAAGCACATAGAGAGAGAGACCTGGAGTGGAAGTTCACTATACCATATATTTTGGTGAGTTATAAATGTATTGTCAATGTACCATTGTTTTATATGTCTATGTTAATTTGCTCAGCATTGCTTTAAGGTTGAGACATTCATTAGCATTATTATAAGTTTAAATAGGATGGATAGGCATATAATTTATGTTTATAAGAAACTATTTATAGTACAGCACTGATAAGCATTGTAAAGGTAGCTGGACGCTCGGCATCCAGCTATGGTTACAATGTGGAGAGTGGAGAACATTTTAAATGTGATTAGAAGCCATAAAGTTACGTGTATAGGCAACATTGTTGTCGGAACCCATGTTTGAATATTTCTTACGTATGTCGTTTCAGAACTGACTGAATACTGACTGAATACCTTAGGATCTTTGGTTCGGAGCAACCGTATGATATTTATGTGCTATGGTATTGGTAATGTAACCGTGAGAGAAATAAAGATAAACTACACTCTTTGGCCAAGTATTTATTGATCTACCCAAGGAGTTTACATATCGTACGTACTTTTACACTGCATTACGTAGTTGCCTTAACATTACTCTTTTACTACCAAATTAATCGTGAGATTTTACCCCGTCACCTTTTCATAGCCGTCTGTTTCAATTTTGTTGTTTGCAAGTGAGATTCCAAGTACGATTCAATGTAATATGACTACAAACATATTGATACGAGTGTCAAACAGTTTGTATCCTGATCAGACGCAGCGTAACGCGGCGTCTGATCAGGACCCAAGCTGTTTGCAAACGCGCTTTTGGCGTCATTAAGAGTGAAAGGGATAAAAGATCCGTATAGCCTCACGTTGGACGCTCTAGAGACTTACTGCATATCTTTGACATTTTACACGCACTAAAAATAGTTATGTCCCTTAAGAGAAACATCATTCGTAATCAGGGTTTTCTTGAATGTTTCGCGTTTTCGTAGTCGTAGTACTAAACAAAACAAAAGTGCATTTTTGCCATAAAGTTTGTCAATTTCCTAAACATTATTGTTCCCGTCGGACTATTCAAAAGCATCGTGGATTGTTTCGCGTTTGAGCTTTTCCAGTTTTATTCTCTCTTTACTCCATCTTTTATAAAACAATAAATGTCTTAAATGGTGTAAACCAAGATTAGTCCCCGGGTTGCACTGTAGCCAACAGTATATTGAGCAATGCTAATGAATAAGTTAACTGTTAAAAAAAATTAATCGTGATTGATATATTTCTAAAAATCGAAGTTATGAAAATCACACGGAAGGAAGCCGTATTGTTGTCTATTATTTAATGTTCACATTAACTATGCCATTGAGATGATACTCAATGTTGTTAATAAAATAAGTAATTAAAATATATTTAGTAATTTCTAAACTGGTTAAGATTTTTTGTTTTTATTTAACGTAATTAATTTTTTTTTCAAACTGGAATACTTGATATCTCGAACTCGCTAAGCTCAAATTTTCCCGTACATCTCCAGTTGAATGTCATCATTTCTACATCGCTGTAGTCGAACATATCCTTATTTCAAAGTTAAAACGTGGATGTGCCACGTTTTAACTTTGAAATATGAATATGTTCGACTATAGTGAGATCGAGATATCGAAGTTAGACTAGTGTACAGTGGAGAAAAACGTTATTCTTTCCCGTTTAAACGCAAACGAAACGCAAACGCAAATTGCTAAAATATAGGAAATACCATTTTGTAACATTTCTAATTACTGTTTATTTGAGTGGCAAACAGCTTGGAGCCTGATCAGACGCCGGGTTACCCGGCGTCTGATCTGGCTCCAAACTGTTTGCAATGGAAATACTAGTTTTAGAGTAAACGCGTTTATTGGGAAAGAATAAAGTTTTCTCCACTGTATTACAATACATGTATTTGTATATGAGTGGGAAACAAGTTTTAAATCCATTCACTACCGGAATATCGTCTTCTCCAAATTGTGGCGGGCTTTTATTTCTGATTTTTATGCTCAACCCAGTTTGACTGAAGAAAATATTGATAGACTCGTAAGTGTCAGACGTCGAGTAACTCGGCGTTAATTTGGAACCAAACTGCTAACTTAAGTGTAGATCAGGACAAGACAGTGAAGGGACGAACACGCCTAAGGCATTATATTTTGCTTTGTTCTGTTACAAGTATCTAGACAAAAGTTGTTGAAAGTTTTTCTTATAACATTGTCCACACATTTGTCTTAGCTGCAGGGTAGAGCTTCACGCTGCTCTTGTTAACCCTTTCCTCCACATAGGCGCCTAAGGACGCTTTAACCTCCCTCGACGTCGTCGCCTTAAGACGCCTTTACTCAACGATGATCCTGAAGACAGATGGCGGCTTAAAGCATGGTGAAAGTAAAGCAGAAAGCTCCTTTAGGAGCTTTCTGCTTTAATTTTATCCTGCTTTAAGTAACAATTTGTTTTAAATACTAGCATCAGGGTAAAGTTTTAATGGTTTGTCACCTCTGAGGTATCAAGTGTTCTCACCATCAGTCATTGACATTTCAAGCAACGT
Source organism: Gari tellinella (assembly GCA_922989275.2). Taxonomy (NCBI): domain Eukaryota; kingdom Metazoa; phylum Mollusca; class Bivalvia; order Cardiida; family Psammobiidae; genus Gari; species Gari tellinella. The sequence goes on from OV277859.1 coordinate 88,133,744, forward strand.
TTTGTACTTTTTCTCTAAGTGGTTGATTAGTTGTTATGGTTTAACAACCTTTTAAACATCGACATCATACCGAGCTGCACAGGTGGGGGCAAGTCGGGTACAGAAGAAAACTTTGTTGGCCATTCACTTAACCTATTTGTGACTAGCAACCTATAAATGAGGGAAAGGCAAACAGTGCAGACTCAGATCAGACGCCGCATAACGCGGCGTCTGATCTGAGTATACACTGTTTGCTACCGGGAATTTCTATCAAAAGTTAAATGAAATTGAAAATTTAGACCCGGCATTCCTTAAATGAAAACATAATAGCGCGGAAGATTATATTTGGCATAATTAATTTATAATGGGTTAACATAGCCAGTGTACAAAACTGATACATAATGCACCTTCAATTCATGATAGGTCACATTATCCTGACAGTTATTGGTACACTTCTGTGACGGCTATCGTACAGAGGAGAGGAAGTTATTTGTTTTCCGTTTAAACGACACTAAAGAACAAACGCAAAACAATAAAATGCAGAAAATGACAACTTATTCAAATGGTAACGATTTAGTTCAATCTAAGTGGCCAACAGTTTGGAGCCTGGTCAGACTCCAAGTAATTTCATAGGACATAACTGTTTTAACGTCAACGCGTTAATTTGGAAAGAATAACAATTCCGTCATTACATTGTTTCTCTTTTAACCGGGGCGTTCTTCTCATACCATATCAATTTGGGATATCAAATTTGATATGTTAGTATATCTTGGGATAGAATCTTGTCAAAACACACACAAACCAAAACATATCCACGTCGCGGTCGAAAGCTACCCAAACCAAAACGTACTTAAACCAAAACGTACCCACTATCAATGATAAAAACGTACCCACGCGTGTGATGAACACGTACCAATGTATAAAAACAATTTAAATACTTTTTTGAACTGATACGTATATATTATTCATCAAATAATAGTAGATAAAAGTATCTCTCTACATGTGGTAATAATTAAATAAAGATAAGTGTAATAGCAAGCATATGCTTGCTATTCCACTTATCTTTATTTAATTATTATTCATCTTAAGCAGCAGCATTATCTTCCAGTTTAAGCAGGCTATTGATTACTCCTTTTTATAGGTTGTTATAGTTTTGTAGGCATTACTTCTTACAAGTGTTAATAGATAGAATCAGTATTGTTTTGAAATACAATATTATCGAAATGTGCATCAATAAATCGTCAAGTAATTGAACTAAAGATTTAAAATATATTTACAGGGCATGTGTTATCAACTTATCACATAGTGTGCCAACTGTAAAGAGTCATTTCACTAAATGTGTTAGAATTACGACTTTAATCTCGTCAAATCATGGGAAAATTAGGCATGCGACTCAATCGAATAATGTTCCAATTAATCATCAAACATTTTAATTTAAAAAAGAGTTCCATAGGTTATTATACTTTGTTAGCAATGTGGAGCACGCTTCGAAGAGTCGTATAACAGTGTGCCTTAGAAATACATCGCTTTTCCTGTCCAGTCATGGAATCAACTGCAATTTAATAAACCCCGTTAATATAAGTATTAGGCATTTTCATTATATTGCTACGCTTTTGACCAAGATCTGATTTGACCTGACCAGAAGCCGCGTTACTGATCAGGACCCAAACTGTTTGCAAACGCGCTTTAAGGCGTCATTGAGAGTGAAAGAGTTTAATGAGTGTCATGTTCCGTTTTAAAATTTGAGTATGAGTAAATTTACAGGTTTGCATACAGCAAATTGGAATGTCACTGACAATAAACTTGCTTAGGTAACTATCACTTACTGTAACACAGTTCTTGTTGTAATCTAGTTTCTGAGGCATGTACGAATTGCTTGAAAGGCTATTAAAACTAGACGTATGTGCATGTCTACCAATTATGTAGTAAACTACTAAAACTGCAAGAACAAGTACAAAATTAATGGAACTTCCAACTTTATCGCTGTCTTATGCACGTTGTTAAACTTAGTATTGTATTTTGCTCGTTTTAGAAATATGTACTTTGCCTTTTGTTCTTAGAGTACTGAACGCGTGTCATGCCATGGTCTTATTTGCGATGGCTTTGCGAACAGTTTGAATCCAAATGAGACGTCGAGTAAATTGGTGTCTCATATGGATCCAAAGTGTTCCACATTTTTGTAACAATCCCTACAATAAATTGTAGATACATGAACAGTAATGTTGGGGTAACACTTAAACTTTTTGCGTGCTATTGGTTTGACGTAATAAAACAACTGAGTAGCAACCATTTATACCGTAACACCATCTGATCAGTTTCGTGCTGTCGATCACTTGATCTTCTAATTTAAAGATGCCACAGAAATCAATAGCATTACCAGATCATGTTATTGATTAATACAAATTATGTATAAAGCAGAAAGTTCAAATGTGAGTTTTCTGCTTTCCATTTGCCCTTCATTAAACTTCTTTCTGTATTAAACCTGGTCATTTAAATGTTTTGAGTTGCTTTATTAGATTAACAACTATATGGGACAAGCGAGCTCTTTATTTGTCGGTACGCACAAATAATTATGATGTCCTTTAATTATTACAATCAATTCTAACCAGTACAAAAGTTGTCATTAAATTGTCAACATAAACAAGTACATAACATAACATAATAACAAAAAACATTATAATATAACTTAATTAGAATCTAGGTATGTCCATGATGTGAATCGAATCCGTAATACCCCGCTAACAATCGTAAATGTTTGTGCTGATGTCGATTAACTCATTGAGTCCTAGTGACGCAGATATGCGTCTTTTACCAAAGGTGTACCTGTGAAAAGTACACTTGTCCTATGCAAACAGTGAAGTCCCTGATCAGAGGGCTCCTGCAGGAGCCCTCTGATCAGGGTCTTCACTGTTTGTCATTTTGTAATTCATTATAAAAAACAACCCTAAATAGTCGAAAATGGACCAGGCTTTATTGTAAACAGGAATTGTCCATTGGAAGTTTCAGGGGATAATGAGTTAACAGGAATTTACAGCTTGACAAGGTTTAATATTCTTCACAATATGAATAAATGCTGATATAGAAAATGACCTGTCACATCATAGACGTTCAGCCATATTACTTTTAACCCTTTCACTTTCAAGGACGTCATTAAGCCGCGTATCAGGATCAAAATTGCTTGCCGTCTGTTTTGAAAACACGTCAGTTGTACTGCCTTAAATCTAACTTTGCAACGCTTTTGCAGTCAACAATATTGAAGCAGGCGACAATATGGCGGCTTAGGGATAAAAACATCACGAATAAAAGATCATGAAATGGTCCAGTACATTCTGGTCTCTTGAAAATGCGTTGAAAATAAAAGAAATTATTATAAATAGATCTAATGCAGTTTTACAGAGAGGTAATTTAAGTAATGCAGTGCAACAGAAATTCAACTTGTTTGTAATTACCAGTCAGTGCGGCCTTTGTATGGTAAGTTATAGTTTCGGACTGGTCACAGGTGATGTGTATCTACCTGGAGATGACTACAGTAATCATTCGTTCCTCCTCAAAATCATTTGAATCGGGTACCTATAATTTCTATGTGTGATTTCAGTAAATTAATGCTTCATCAATATTTGTGAAAAATATTGTCACAATCTGAATGTTTGAACTGTAGGAGAAAAGTTTGTTAAAAATAACTATTTGATGTGTTCCCTTTATTGACGGAAAATGTGTTGTTTTCATGTTTTTGGTGCTACTTGCTCCTATTTTTCTATTTTATGAAATCATATGTATAACCCAACAAATTAGGTAAATTACAAAGCTGAATAAGGTTATTGAGATTTTATGATCAAAAGCACGTGTCTCCGGATAATTAGTGGTATACCAAAAACGGCTATTAAGAAAAGATCCAGTTCGGGGACCCCCTAGTTTTATTTCGTATTTCTGCATAACAGGGTATATACTAGCAACATGCAACATTTTTAAAAATCTGAATGTTTTGAAAAATGAAGAAACTGCCGCGATAGTCTTTATTGTTTTGTTTTGTTTGTTACCGTCCGTTTCTGCCATATATGGCCTAATTGGACGCTCCAGAGAGAGGGGAGCGGATACAGAGAACCCGGACGCGATTCCCTACTCTTATTATCGAAAGAGTTCTCTGGTTCGTTTAGATGCCAATTGTAAAGCATCCATACATCGGACCTCGGTTTATAATGTCTCATCCGAAGGACTTGGTTCGGCGGGGGATCTAACTCACAACTCCTGACGTCGTAAGCGAGTGCTTTACCCAATCGACTACGTCCGCCGGTCGCGATAGTCTTTAAAGCATGTTGAAAGTAAAGCAGAATGCGCCTATTTTAAAGTACTCTCTGCTAGGATATAGATACTATTTCTTATGGTACACATTCATTGCTGTATAAAGTGAAAATAGTTCCTTTATATTTTTTCCTGGCATAGAAATGCGTGTTTATGGGATAATGGCTAAAACGTACAAAAACAGCTAGATCGGGACAATCAGTAGCTTAACTATTTCACTGCCAAGTTTTATCGTCTGCTTTATGCCTCTTACCGCCAAAATATCGTCTGCATTGGTTGTGTCGTCTGCAATATTTCTAAAGTAAGTTTTAAGGCTGTTTTGACTGAAGAAATGTCGATACGCTTATCAAATATTTTTATCCTGATCAGACGCTGCGTTACACTACGTCTGATCAGGATCTAAACCGTTAGCAATAATGTCGCCTTAATGTGACGCCATTGGCAGTGAAAGAGTTAGCATGAAGATACCATCCAATATGTGCCTCAGTGGAACCGCTGGACTTATTCAACTGAAGGAGTCGTTTATTGTTCCATCTTCTCTGCAGGCAATGAAAACATATAGGAGATGCTTCCTAATTGGAAACCCGTATGACATAATGCAAGGTAATGAGCACTAAAGTCACAATTATTACGGCTACTTGTAGCTCTTGCAGACCAATAACTTACACCCTAACAAGCGCGAACGTGCCGCTGGAAAAGGAAATACCGACCAGACGACATAATTAAAAGATGTCGTCTGCTTGAAATTGTCATGGTTAAGATATCATCATGCAAATGTGACTTGTCTGACATAGACAAGGATTTTAAATCAAGATCATACACCAAGAAACTTGAAGCATCAGATATAGATTCAAACGTTTTGGCTTTTATTTCAACATTTAAAATGCCAAGACTTTTGCAGAAGGTAATTGCACTCGAAGTAGACGCTAATTAAGCATAGTGACGGTCAAGTCGACCCGTTAGAATGTTACCATTTTATTTATTCTTGCAGTTTTCAACTGAAAATATTTTGCTTATTATCCAAACACATATAATCCAACTGGATCTACACACTACAATAAACTTTATTAAGCCATCACTAAAGCAGGATTGCAGATGATTTTTGCATATAAATGTTGACGGAAGCGAAATGCAAAAAGGACGTAATGCAGAAAGATCCATTAGGAGCTTTCTGCATTATTTCCTTCTTGTATTAAGCATTAAATGCCGTAAGAAATGTGCATTCTCCGCCATTTGAATAGCCATCGACGCCAGGGTTTTCTGAAGATCCGAGCCGTTAACAAATCTTATTCAAAATCTCGAGGTGTCCTTGAAGAAGGACAAGATGTTTCACTAATTGGTACTTTACTGTCGCCGACACAACCGCTTCAGACTTGTTAAGATCTTCTCTAAACGTGTTTCAATAATGAGGTGGCTTAATAGTAATATAGATTTAAAGGGTAGGTCAGGAGGCGGTAATATTAGCTTCATTAGCCTTAAGCTTGCTACATGCAAAAGTGTAGGACAGTGGAGAAGATGTCTGAATATTTATATATGATTAAGGTAGCTCGCGCGTGAGCTTTTTTATGAAAGGTGTTTCGAAATTTTGCTTGAAGAATTATACTTGTCTCAGAAACAATGTCTTGTAATTTAGGCAAATATGTCGATTTATTTGTCTCTCAAATCTCTTTTTGTAACAAAAACCTGGAATTTTGATGAGAAAACATTTCTCAAAAATAAATAAAGCGTATAGCTATAGGTCTCGTGCAACTATTTATTCACAACATTCATTACAAGAAAATCAAAACATTTTTGAATAAGGTGTTCAGAAAAAGCTATCAAATATTTAAATTTGGCAAAAAGCTCATTTTTCATAAAAACTTGAATTACAAAAAAAGACTCATTCAATGTATGTTTGCTTTTCATTGTACATGTATTAAAAAATATGGTTGATGAAATAGTTGGTCAGAAAAAAATTAGCAAAAATTACAGCGAGGATTTGTTGTAAATACAGACTTTCTTTTAAAAAGTGGGAAATTGAGGCTTAGATACAGTTACCCCCTTTAGATGAACGCCTGTCATTAAAATGCATTATTAGTTATTCATAGACTTGCATACAAAGTTAATAATATTGTTTAAACATTATAAGGGGCAATATAGATCTTAAAATGTTGAAAAAAGCATACACAAAAGGATTGATAAGCTTCAATGTGAGGCTTGATCGTTCGATCAAATCTTAAGTTCCGATTCTATTGACTTGTATGTCATTTAACCAAAACGTAATTGGACATATATAATTGGACAATATAGCGAATACTGATTCTAACCAACGAAGACTAAACATAGCGTGTCCTTTGATCACTGCGTTATGGACTGACAAGTTAATAAAATCGGACAAAACATTTTCAAAACGTTTTGGGTTGAAGGGGACACGAACCTAAGACCTTTGGATTGCTAGTCAATCACTCTACCGACTGAGCTATCGAGGAAGACACTGAAGCTTATCAACCTTTTCTGTATCTAATTTTTCTAGTATAAGCACGTGCGAACAAAGTATATGTCGTCTAGACGCATTTCCGCTCACCCGCAAGAAAATTCTAAAATCAAACGTAAAATATGAGCATACGACAATGTGATAGCGACTATTTTAGACGGGTATTTCCGTCATAATGGCAGTGAAAGGGTTAAAAGCATCAGACATGGTAGATAAAGGTTTTCTACAGAGTACAAATATGAGCTTGTCGTTGTATACTTGCACGCGATGAAACGGAATCACTCAAATTCAGATATACAATGATTGGTAATCAAACTAGTTGCCTTTATATATTTTTTTTGTTACTTTCAAACTTAAAAACCAAATATTCCATAAATACGTCATTTTACGCTTTACATTATTTCTCTACCGAAGAAAAATTGTTCCACTTCATACACTTCTGAATACGCACCACAAAAAAACATTTACTTTACTTGCAATTTGTTTTGAGCGGTCAAATGTCTTCAAATCTAGAAAAAGGTGGTTACGGGATAATGGGTTAGACTAAAATACAGTTAAACTTCGATATCTCGATTGGTTGAAACTTGAATTTCATTATTGCATGCTCGGTTAAGTCGAACATATCCGTATTTCAAAGTTAAAACGTGTCTTAGCCACGTTTTAACTTTGAAATACGGGTATGTTCGACCTAACCGAGTTCGAGATATCGAAGTTCAATTTACAGTCTTTGACACACGTGGAAGCTGAATGCTGAATAAAAATAAGGCAGAAAGCTCTGTATTTTCCTATTATTTTATCTTCCAGTAGGTAGTCACGTGTCTTTCGAGAAACACGTACTTTATCAAAGAAATTATAAAAATAAACTTTACTGTATGAGTGCTTATTAATTATATAACAGTATTAATATATAAACTGCTCTTTTCTAATAGTTCGACCTCTTATACCCTTTTCAAAGAAAATTACATGTGTTTGAATGTGGCTTTCTTTGCAAAAGGCACTTAGAGGTTTAAGTATTAGAAAAGAGCAGTTTAAATATTAATACTATTTTCAGTCCCTATCTGGAATATAGTTTTATTTATTGTGTAACTCTATAACAATAACTCTTTTTTCCTCTGCTTTTCTGGATAAAGGGCAATGGCCGAAAGTCTTGAAATAGAGTTACAGTTATACAGTGGAGAATCTGTTATTCTTTCCCGTTTAAACGCAAACGTACGCAAACGCAAAGCACTAAAACGTAAAAAAGTACAGCTTTTGGACAATTCTGATAATTCATGTTTATCTTGGTGGCAAACAGTTTGGAGCCTGATCAGACGCCGGGTTATCCGGCGTCTGATCTGGCTCCAAACTGTTTGCACTGCAAATACTAGTTTTAGCGTAAACGCGTTTATTGGGAAAGAATAACAGATTCTCCACTGTACATGTGTTTATATTTACTTTGAAGATGTAATTTGCTGTTAAAATATTTAATCAACTATCTCTTTTTAATGTGTCCTAGTAAGGAAAGAACGTTGAAAATGAAAATATAGCTGTATGCATGTAAATGTTTCTCGTTTTAATCTAAAACGTAAAAGTACAGCCTTCCTTGGGCAATGTATTTTACCCTCTTTCCTATTATATACGAGTATAGTACGGGCTCCAATCAGGAATTTAAAATTTAGGCTCGTAGTCTACAAAGCTAATTATAAAGCTAACTAAAATAGCTTACTATAAAATGTATATGCTGATTGTTGTATGGCCTATACATCTTGTTCCAAGTAATCTAATAACAAATAAATGGACACAATATTTTAAAATATTCTTTCCCAAAACCTTTCAAGAAGAACTATGGAGACATGCAATTAAAATGTGCAGGTGCGCAACGATTACTAAATTGTTTACATCCTTTGTAATCATGGTTTCAAATGATTCAGGATAAAAAGTACAGAAAAAATATGTTGGGATAAAGGGCTGTCTAAGCTTGTAATCATATCTACCCCGCCCACTTCATAGAGTATTGCAGTCGATGTGTCTGTGTATTGCTTTATTAACAGTTTACAAAGAAAACTTTTACAGAGAATAATCAAAGTACTTGAGATTACTGATGGTGGTTTCAAACTGAAATACCGAAGTATGACAAAATTAATGGTGAAAATTCTACAAACAATACTTTTTAAAAAATATCTTTGATAATAGGATTTAAAGGCTGATAAATATTCAGAGAACTTTAAACATGATTTCTTGCATTAACTCTTTGAACCCTAGTCCCGCATATAGGCGTGCTTTTCAAACAGTGTACATGTGAATAGTACACTTGTCCTATGCAAACAGTGAAGACCCTGATCAGAGGGCTCCGAAAGGAGCCCTCTGATCAGGTTCTTCACTGTTTGTCACAATGCCAAACATTGACAGAAACAACCCTTAAAAGTCAGAAATGGACTAGACTAAAATGGAAACTGGAATTTTCCATTTAAAGTTTCAGGGAGGAAAGAGTTAAACAATACCAAGAAGCCTTTTCAACACCCGTTGGATCCACAAACCTTGATGCGACCGCATGTTAAAGCAGAAATTATTATTCTTACACAAAACAAAGAGAATCTAGACTAATTTTATGATCATCATAATTATTTACTTCAGAATAATAATGTTTATTCGCTAGAAGTTTATTATTCTAAATCGGTTCACTGTTTCGTGTAATACAGTTCTCAATATTAATCAATGTTTCGTTTTTAAGGAATTGATAATATTTTGAACTGATAATATGTGTGCCTGCCTGGTGGATCTTGCTGGTAGGGGTGCCCAATCGCTTTGAAACCAGTTGGCTGGGGGTCTGTGGTATAATTCTTGGACAGTTTTATCTTTATTTTTATAACTTAAGGGTATAACTCAGTCCATGGGTTATATAATACTTATCTTTTAATTTAATTTTACAAACTAACTAGAGCAATTTTATAATATTGGTAATAATATTGAAAGAATGTAAATGCTTCCATGTAACTCCATAATGTATCATGCTTATTGTGGATGTATTTATTCGTCTTTTCTCGCTTTGTATGTACATTTATATAATTTCATGTGAAGCGCTTTTGAACGCACAACTCTTGTGTGAAAAGATTGCTATATAAATCGGGTATAATAATAATAATAATGATAATAATAATAATAATATCCAATGATATTATTGAGTTTTGCTTTCTTGAGCGGGTGAGAACTGGGTAAGGGTTTGAACTCGAGGCTGACTACAGGTGGCTTCAAAGATTCCAAAATCAAGGTTCGTCTTTGGACAATGTGCATTTGAATAAGATTCAAGATTCAAAACATTTTATTAAGTAACGTAAACATATACATGTTTCTTGTTACATGATACAATGGATTCATTATATAGTATACATGACAATATCATTGTATGGACTCTGTTGTCCGACTAAGTAACTATAGGTGAATATCTTATACCACTATAATTCTGGAAGATGTGTAATACCTGAGGCTGGACGTATCCAAACCACATCGCTCTTAATTTATATAATCATCTGTGCACATAGTACATGCCTCAGCAGCTACCGATCATTTAGGATGAATTGGAATGTTAACAGATCATGTGGCTTCTCACAGTGACACTGCAAGACAACAGCAACGCAGAAAGATCTTACCGGAACTTTCTGCATTACTTTCGTATAACAGGGAGTCGTTACTTGATTCAAAAGAAGTGTACTACACTGACATCGTCCTACAGTGGACGACCACTTGCCGATGTGAGGCCTGCTTTCGGTGTCGCTCCAGTAGGATCATACCATATTATTGAGACACAACGGAAATAATTTATGGGTGCTACATGTATACAGATCTACCCCTCGACCGCAACCTATCAGAATGAACTAGGATATTAAAAGCAACTGCTTAACGCTGATCACTGCAAACACAGAGAGCTCCTACAGAAGCCCTCTGTATTACTTTCGTTCTACAATTTGAAGTCACAACTGAAGCATAAATTTATTGTCGCTCAAGAGGGATAGTAATATACATGTAACATAATAGTACAGATGTTATACGGTATTACCCCTCAGCAGTGACTATAGTCGCTCAAGAGGGATATTGTCGTAATTTGAGAATGAGGCGTTTATAAGTACATGTACATAGGAAAAACAGTGAAAAAGAACTGAAATAGAAATGATATACGGTACTACCCCTCAACAGCGACAAAAGTCGCTCAAGGGGGGATAATACAGTAATATATCGATAAGGCGTAAATCCGCACCTAGGGAAAACAGTTCAACATAAACTGAACTATAAATGATATACGGTACTACCCCTCAACAGCGGCTATAGTCGCTCAAGAGGGATAATGACGCAATATGATGATGAGGCGTTAATACATACATATGAAAAACAGTTAAACAAGAACAGAAATATGAATGATATACGGTGCCACCCCTCAACAGGGACTATAGTCGCTCAAGAGGGATAATGCTGTTTTGTATGGACGAGGCGTTAATACGCACACAGGAAAAACAGTTTAACCAAAACTGATATATGAGTGATATACGGTACTACCCCTCAACAGCGACTATAGTCGCTCAAGAGGGATAATGCTGTATTATATGGACGAGGCGTTAATACGCACATAGGAAAAACAGTTTAACCAAAACTGATATATGAATGATATACGGTACTACCCCTCAACAGCGACTATAGTCGCTCAAGAGGGATAAGGCCGTATTATATGGACGAGGCGTTAATACGCACATATGAAAAACAGTTTAACCAAAACTGATATATGAAAGATATACGGTACTACCCCTCAACAGCGACTATAGTCGCTCAAGAGGGATAATGCCGTAATATATGAATGAGGCGTTTATACGGAAAAACAGTTAAACAAAAACTGAAATATGAATGATATACGGTACTACCCCTCAACAGCGACTATAGTCGCTCAATAGGGATAATTCCGTAATGTGAGGATGAGGCGTAAATACACAAATAAGAAAACAATATAACAAAACAAGAACCTTAACTAATGAAAAGTTAAGTTATATTGATGAAATGTTGACGTATGCGGAAGGCATCATAAACATATTTACATAGATTCTTAAGGGTAGAAAACTGCTTACTTTTCATCAGTTCGACAAATTTAAATACACTAGGCCTACTGACATAGTATGGTTTGATGTACTTTTGACGTATATCGCTATATGCGCTACAGACTAGGGTAAAATGATATTCATCTTCTATATCACCTGAATTACAAATGACGCAGTATCTTTCATTTCGCTCTATTCTGTTATTACCGTATCTGCCTGTCTCAACTCTTAACTGATGGGATGAAAGCCTTAATTTAGAAAAAGTAACTCGAAATTTTGCTGGAATTTTGTCGAGATATGGCTCAAATTCGAAAGTCATTTTAAAATGCTTATATAAATATAATGCCGAACTAGTATCAATGGTTGTATACCATGATTGGATAAACTGGTCTATTAACCTTTGCTTGAACACTATACAGAAATTTTTTAAGTCAACAATTTCGGGATTATTCCAGATATATGAAAAACCTGTGCTATTTAACAATGATTTGACTTTAGACGCCCAGTTGCTTTTACCTAATTCAACATCAGCTAATAACGACTGGTAAACACATTTTATAATTCTATTATCACTAGACAGGATTTTAACCCAGTATCTGATTATGCGAGTATATCTATGTATGTACAATGGGCATCTGCCTAATTCTCCATAAACTAACATATTACTAGTAGACTGTTTAACTCGCAAAAGAGATTTACAAAACTTAAGATGCACCCGTTCTATTTCCTTATTTTTACTAAATCCCCAGACCTCACAACTATAATTCAATATCGAAGAGACAAATGCATCAAAAAGCTCGCATTGAATACTAGGCTTTAGAAAATATTTTCTGATATTAACAAAAAGTGTATTTAGAGCGCGCACGCCTTTACCGGCTAATGTTTCTTGATTGAGTTGGAATGTGCCTGTATAATGAAATACAACCCCAAGATAGTTAAAATTGTCTACGACTTCTAGTGGAATATTATTAAATAACCATTTTTCATTATCTTTTACAGGCCCCCTTTTTCTAAAGACAACAACTTTACTTTTATCTGTGTTCACTTCTAATCCCCATAGAGTACAATATTCCTGAAGGAGATCCAAACTATTTTGTAAATCTAAGACGGAATCACTTAAAATAACCATATCGTCAGCAAAAAGCATTAAGATGAAACTTATTTCCTCTACTGATATACCGGAATTTGTCCCATCCAATAAGAACAATTCGAGATCCTCTAGGAACAGAGAAAAAAGTAATGGGGACATTATCTCCCCTTGTTTAAGTCCGGTCGAACACTGCAGATAGTCTGAATATGAATCACAATGACGTATTCTAGCTTTAACCTGTGTATACATATCATATATAATTCTAAATAGTTTACCTCTGATGCCAAGTTTGTGCAGTTTAAACCAAAGCCCATTTCGATAAATACTATTCAAAAGCTTTTTTAAAATCTATAAACGCGCAAACTAGGCGTTTATTTTCATTAAGAACTTTGCTGATTACAGCATTTAAAACAAATATAGCATCAGTGGTAGAACGACCCTTTCTAAATCCAAACTGACAATCACTTATAACATTATGAGTTTCTGTCCAGTCTGACAGCCTCTTATTTAGGATACTAGTGAATATTTTTGAAAAGCAACTTACTAAAGTAATCCCCCTATATTTATTTACATTATTTGGATCATTCTTTTTAAATAAAGGAACGATAATTCCTTCCATCCATTGACTAGGAAAATACCCCGAGGCTAAAATGCTATTAAATATATCTAGTAAATGCGACATTAAAATATCAGAAGTTTCAATAAAATATTCATTTAGCATCGCATCTCCTGCAAATGACTTAATTCTTTTAAGCCTATGAAAAGCAGTTTCTATTTCATCTGCCGTTATAACATAATCCAATTCATCAAACATTACATCATCAATATGAGAAGTCTCATTGTTATCAATAAGTATCAATCTTTCTTTGTGAACCAAGGTCTCTTTTATGCCCCCGTATGACTTTGTCGGGCTTGAGCTGCATGTGATAGAAACATCATATTTGGCATGTGTCGAAACAATACTCTTGAGCTCAGACAATTTAGGTCGTTTTCGACAACGGTCAATGTCATTTAAAGGTCAAATAAGCTGAATTTAACCTCGGTCATAACTTTGGAACTTCACGTGATAGAGACGTCACATTTGGTATGTGTACTCAACTTCAGTAGTTGTTTAGCACTGTTTATGTTGGGTCATGTCGGACAAAGATCGGAGTAATTTATAGGTTATGGTAACACTAGGAGCATACTAGTAGTACATGAATTTCAAAAACACATCTCGTTATAAATGTTTCTTTTTAACCCTTTGACTGCCAGGTTTTCCGTGAGATTTTTACCCCTTCACCCTTTCATTGTCCTCTGCTTCAATTTTGTTGTCTGCAATATCGTTTCAAAGTTAAAAAAAATAAGGCAGTATGACTGAAGAAATTTCAAAACGAATGTCAAACAGTTTGCAAACGCGCTTTTAAGCGTCATTGAGAGCGAAAGTGTTAAACAAGATGTCACCTATAAAAACACTTTATTCTATATACAGTGAGGCTCGCGTATACGAAGTTCTTGGACCGTCTGATTTCTTTGGGCATTATAAAAGTCCGATGAGATATCATTTTATGACTATTGATATTGTGTTTAAAGTGTTGAATTTAGAATACATCTAAGTGGTCGTGATATGCTGTTACAGTTGTTGCTTGCATTAAACAAATACATCCCTTTGGAGACTAATCTAAAACTGTTGGTCAAAAGAATGCATTACATTTACTACAGAAATATTGCTACTTATTGCCCGTACAATATATACGTATCTAATGGACTTTCAAACTAATTGGATTCCAACCTCTTCACTGCTTTGTTCTCTGCTTATATTTCTCAAATTAGACAATAAGGATTTTTGACTTAAGAAATAATCGTTTTTCACATATCTAGCCCTGTTTTCAATGGCGAACAACGATCGCGAATATCCTTGTCTCCAACATGTGTGAGATCACTTTGATGACGTCACTCTGACGTCGTTATTTATAAAGGCGTTATTACGTCACTGGGATTTCTAAAAAAGGCCTATTATTATAAAAAAAAAAAAAATACATTAAATTGAGGGTTATGTGAGAAAAAGAATCTGCCACTCGTCGATGTATGAGACAAGCTGATCTCGCCAAGGCTCGCTTAATAACATTTCAATCAGATTGTCTCATACATCGACTCATGACAGATCCTATATATCTATAAGAGTACAAACAGTTTGATTCCTAATAACACCACGTTGCACGGCATCTCATTTGGGTTCAGACTTTTTAAAAAAAAAAGGTCAAAGCAATTGGGTTAATGCCCATTAATAAAACGGTTAATAAACGTTATATATTTAGTAAATGTCGTTGCGGCAATATCTCCAATGGCCGTAGAAATGAGAAGCAGTCTAATTTCCGGCAAATAAATATCCGATTATTTTGAACA
The DNA here is from genome assembly GCA_922989275.2 of Gari tellinella. Classification (NCBI taxonomy): domain Eukaryota; kingdom Metazoa; phylum Mollusca; class Bivalvia; order Cardiida; family Psammobiidae; genus Gari; species Gari tellinella. The sequence continues at coordinate 88,149,027 of OV277859.1, forward strand.
ATGGACAGCATTATTGACGATAATTGATCTTGAATCCGTTTCCTGTATGGTCAGACGTCATCCATGTATCATGTTTAAACGGAATGGCATATGGGACAGGCATGTAGCATCGGACATATGGATTTTTCCTTTACTATTTAAAGCTATAATTGCCAACCTTATACAGTTTAACTTGTGCTCAACCAACGACATACACCATCAGTGGAGCCATCGAACGAGACCTGCAATATATGTAGCTTGATTCTTAATCGATGAAATAAAATTATGTTTAAGCTTATTTCAGAACATGACAAATCGTAAGAAAGAATTTCTATATGGGATAGGAAAAGACGTAAACAGCGTTTAGCTGAAATAGCTTACATAGAGAGGACAAGATTCGGTGTGTGTTGGCATGACATTCCAAAATAATGTTATTACAAAAACAGCTTTCTCTATAAACGCACCGACTGCTGAAACGTAAATTCTAACATGACACGCGTTTTGGTCACTATAAAAATAGAACAAGCCCATCGTGGTATACCTGAGACGTTTTACAACGCTCTTCTCTACCTCGCTCCTCCCGCGGTTTATATGACATGACGTGATCTTATGCATTTATACGTTATGTTTTTGAAATTTCTTACGTTATTCATATAGCCCGTAAAGACCATATACTTTTAATCAGTCATGTTACTGTAATTATCCCATTCTTCTGTCTTGTTTCTTGTAATGTTTGTTCTATGCCAGATTGTGGATCGGTAAATGTAAATTTGCTGTTGGGTGTTAGGTTCTTGTAATGCCGCGGAAAAAGTTATTCGGTCGAAAAACTGCATCCGCTGAGGAAATAAGTATGGAACATTTGATTTCCTTTATAATGAATTTCTTTAAACCTGGTCATGTTAGAATCGAAATAATCTATGTTTTACCGTTGTGAAACGGTATTTTACAACGGTCGGTCGCTGTGGTGCGCAGGAATTGACCACACAGGCCTTCGGCATTCGTGGTCAATTCCTGCGCACCACAACTCCCAACCGTTGTAAAATACCGTTTCACAACGGTAGAACATATATTATTTCTTAAATGAACAATTCCAGTTTCTAGTCAAAGCTAGTCCATGTTTGACTATTTAGAGTCGGCTCTTATAATATGTTGCAAAATGACAAGCAGCGAAAACCAGCTTAGAGGGCTCCTTAAGGAGCCCTTTGAGCTGGATCTTCATTGTTTGTATAGGACAGATATACCATTCACAGGTGAAATGTTTGTTAGAGTGATGATCATTATAATAGTCTCTCGGGTTCTAATAGTTAGGCTCTGTATAGTTGCTTAAACTTAGTACAGTCAAACTTCGATAGCTCAATATCACTTTCGTCAAACCTACCTTACGTCTAAGTTAAAACATGACTAAGCCACATTTTATGGATATGGTCAAACTATCAAAATTCTACTTTTGAAAATAGGGTAAACTTGCCATAAGCTTGTTCGAGCTAATTATACATGTACTCTTATATACGTTTTACAATACAAACAATTTACAGGTTTTGCGCCAGGGTATATGATGGAAATACATGTAGTTGTGCCAAGGTATATAATGGAAACACATGTAGTTGCGCCAAGGTATATAATGGAAATACATGTAGTTGCGCCAAGGTATATAATGGAAATACATGTAGTTGCACCAAGGTATATAATGGAAATACATGTAGTTGCACCAAGGTATATAATGGAAATACATGTAGTTGCGCCAAGGTATATAATGGAAATACATGTAGTTGCACCAAGGTATATAATGGAAATACATGTAGTTGCACCAAGGTAAATAATGGAAATACATGTAGTTGCACCAAGGTATATAATGGAAATACATGTATTTGCACCAAGGTATATAATGGAAATACATGTAGTTGCACCAAGGTATATAATGGAAATACATGTAGTTGCGCCAAGGTATGTAATGGAAATACATGTAGTTGCACCAAGGTATATAATGGAAATACATGTAGTGTTTCATTGTGTGTGAGAGTTTACGTGATTGCGAGTATGTGCATGTTCATTTGCCTTTAACTATGTATAATCTAAACATGTTTCCAAATGTTAACAAGTTGTACTCTGAATTAACTTATCTTACATTCTTAACCAGTCTTATCTATATAGTTGCATGGTGACGAGGGCTTCTGATGAAACTCTCTAATCTCATGTGCAGTATTGTCTTTGTTTTACTGCAGGTATAGTTATGTACTAAGTTCTAATTTTTACAGTAGATTCATTGTGCCTTTCTGTGAATATATGTACATTAGGTTGAGGGCCTCAATGGAGATCAGTTGCTTGTCTTTATTATTATTAGTAGTAGTAGTGGTGGTAGTAGTAGTGGTGGTAGTAGTAGAGGTAGTAGTAGTAGTAGTAGTATAAGTAGTTGTAGTAATAGTAGTAGTAGTAGTATAAAAGTAGTAGAGGTAGTGATAGTAACGGCAGCAGCAGTAGTAGTAGTAGTGAGGTAGTAGTAGTAACGGCAGCAGCAGTAGTAGTAGTAGTAGTAGTAGTAGTAGTAGTAGTAGTAGTAGTAGTAGTAGTATCAGTAGTAGCAGTAGCAGTAGCAGTAGCAGTCGTAAATGGATTGTTACTATAATTATTATTAATTATTATTATAATGCGGTTCGACTACACTCGGAACATAAAACGAAACTTAATCACTGTGAAGGTTTGTGAAGCTTAGTTTTTATTGTCGGTTAGATCTAAGATTAATGACTGGAAACAGTTTGTTATCACATTGACCAGTTTAATACAACTTTTGACCTCAATGACACAGAGCTCAACAGTATAAATAGGCAATATAGAATAAACGTTTAAATATACTTTATTCAAAAGTTCGGCTGTCATGCATCGTATCTTATGTTGAATTAACCATATCTAGGTCGAGGAGCACATATCATATACTCGTACTGTGGCGAAGACGTACAGTGGAGAATCTGTTATTCTTTCCCGTTTAAACGCAAACGTACGCAAACGCAAAGCGCTAAAACGTAGAAAAGAACAACTTTTGGACAATTCTGATATTTCATGTTTACCTTGGTGGCAAACAGTTTGGAGCCTGATCAGACGCCGGGTTACCCGGCGTCTGATCTGGCTCCAAACTGTTTGCACTGCAAATAATAGTTTTAGCGTAAACGCGTTTATTGGGAAAGAATAACAGATTCTCCACTGTAATTCTTTCCCATTAAAATGCGTTAATGCTAAAATCATCATTTCATAGCAAACAGTTTGGAGTCAGATCAGCGCCGGGTAGCCCGGCGTCTGATCAGGCCCCAGACTCTTTTTCACTCAGATTAAAATGCAAAATAACATTATTCTCCGCATTTCTTTGAATTGTGCTTGCGTTCCGTGCCGTTTAAATGGGAATTAATAACACCTTTTCCACTGTATGTCGTAAAAATGACTAAATGCTCAGTGTGTTTCTTTGGAGTCGGATGCCGCCCTGTCTGTGTCTATATTGTTATGCTGTTAGTAAATAATTGTTAGGTCACATTCAGCCAAGTTTTACTAATGACGTGTCACTTCTTGGATATACTTTTACCTCCCATTGACTGCTTGTTGTGGTCTCTCTACCGATTTGTTGACTCTCAAATTACCAAAAATGTCTTACAAAATGAATGAAGGTAATTTATTTAAATAGGTGTGGTTCTAACACTAGATCTATATGGGTTGTATATTGTGAAATTTTCATTCATAAGTATAAATTTCATTCATAATGTAAAGAGGTTATCACTTTTGAATTTTGACCGCAAACTGTTCATTGACATACCTCAAAAATACAAATAAATCCCGACGTTGCGCCCACTATAAATGATTTATTTCAGTGTGAAAACATATGTATCGTTTAACTTTTATCATGATGTAAGCTACCATATCCTGGTAGCTTCCTTCATGATTAAGTTTAAACGATACTTCACTTGACTTTATCTTCGGAATTTAAACTATTAACAAGCTTACCACACGTTCACTTGCAAAATAATACGTTTATAGTTATTTGAATATCATTTCGGAAAGGCTTTCTTGATAATACAATTTTGTCATTTCCGACTGCCTTTGACTTCTTAAAGTCATTCAAAAGCGTGTTTATTATAGATTCCGAAACTTATTAACAGTGATCCCTTCCTACTACGGTCTTCCCAACAACGATTTCCTCCTTATAACGACAATTGTTGCTGATCCCGAAACAAGAAATAATTCCAACCTTTTTACGTATGCAATGTCTAATGCTTTACATTTTCTTTTGCTGTTTTACTCAAAGTCACATTTTGGACATTTTGACAGAAAAAAGACATAATGAAGCTGTTTGCAAATGTAAGCCGATTCACCTCCCCATATCGACTCCCTCCGAACAAAGCATACGTGTGTTGTCTCCCATTTGGTGTCGTTGTAGAGAGGGAACGCTGTAGTGAGCATGAGAAAAATATGCGACATCCATGTAACCAGTTGTAAAAAGAAAAATACGACCAGACAATTATTTTAACCCTTTCACCGCCAAATTATTTTTGAGGTTTTTACCCCTACACCGTTATTGTGTCGTCTGCTTCAATATTATTGTCTGCAATATCATTTCAAAGTTAGAATTAAGAGAGTATGACATATGAAATATCGAAACGGGTGTCAAACAGTTTTGATCCTGATCAGACGCCGCGTAACGCGGCGTCTGATCAGGATCAAAACTGTTTGCAAATTCGACTTTAGGCGATTCTGGCGGTGAAAGGGTTAACCCGGGACCACTCGCTTCAGGACGAGTGCTCTACCTCCTACAGTACGGATTTGTTTAAAAAATAAATCTGTTGAAACGAAATTTACAGGGTTTTAAGCGAAAAATGCATTATGGATTGTTTTTAACTTTTTTGCAAGCCCAAAGCTCAACAGTTCAGTATACATGTATTCTTAAATGGGCCAAAAATCATTTTCATTGGCACTTCCAGTTCTTTTCAAATGAAAAGTTTGAGCACGGATTTATACTTGTTGTAATCTAAATGGCACACAGTTTGGAGTCTGATTAACCCTGTACTGTTTGCAATGTTTGTAGACATTTAGAGGCGTTTATTTCGAAAACAAACTTCAATCTAACGGTATAACTTTTATCTTTATTTTACAAAAGTTCAAAAGAAATCTTGCTTTCGAAGTGGACTCTCTGCTTTACTGCCATCTGGATTTATCATCAAATAAGCGCAATCTGATTTGTCGTTACAGACAGATTTACTTCAATTTGAAATAATTGCTTTGATTTTGGAATTGGATCATTCTTTTCTATATTTGCAGATATCATATCTTATATGAGTAACAAACAGTTTGATTTCTGGACAGCTGCAATTACTCAGCGGGACTAAAACTGTATTCAAATGTCAACAAAATCTCGTTTTCTCCATTTATGATGGGAGTAAGCAGTGAAATGACTCCCTATTTCGCACTACCGTACACCGTGTTATTAGGTAAAACCACTACAAGTCGAGACAACATCCCTACGAAAACTCATTTCCTGGGCAAAGAAATCTCATTTGACGGTCTACATAATCCGCCATCATTAATATGACACCAAAAGGCTATTGCATGCGTGGATCCAGAGGGACGGCAGGTTTCGGATCCACAATGAAACTTTGGCAAAATATGTTTATCGGATATGTTCGGATGGGCGGCTATTGGGTCTTTAGAGTCCTATATTCCATAGTTAAGAGTGCAAATTGCCTATATCAAACTGTATAAAAGCAGGTTATAGCTTAACTCTTTCATCTCAATGACGCTTGCAAGCGCGTTTTCAAACAGTTTGGATCCTGATCAGACGCCGCGTTACTGATCTGGATTCAAACTGTTTAACACTCGTATCGATATTATTTTAGTCATACTACTGTATTGCTACATTGAATCTTACTTTGGAACGATCTTGCAAACAACAAAATTGAAGCAGACGATAATGAAACGGTGAAGGGGTAAAAAAACTCACGGACAAATTGATAGTGAAAGGGTTAAATCCAGATGAAAGTTAAGCAGAAAATCCCTATAGGAGTTGTCTGCTTTATTGACATTTCTTTAAGCTGCATTTTGTATTTAACTCATTCACTAAAGTGACGTCATCAATTTTAAACAACTGTCGTCTGCTTTTATTTCTCAAATTTAAACTTTTGGTATTTTGACTTTAATTAGGAATGCTAAGATCAGTATGAAACAGTTTGAATCCTGATCAGACGCCGCGTTGCTCGGTGTCTGATCAGGATCCAAACTGTTTGCAAATAGCTCTTGTACTCGGGGGAAAGTAGTGAAGGGTTGAGCACAAACCATGAGTATTCATTTGTGGTACAGTGGAGAAGGCGTTATTCTTTCCCGTTTAAATGCAAACGAAACGCATTGCACTAAAATGTCGAAAAAAACAAATTTTTGACAAATCTGACTTCTCAATTTAATCTGAGTGGCAAACAGTTTGAAGCCTGATCAGACACAAGGTTGTACGGCGTCTGATCAGGTTCCAAACTGTTTGCAATGGAAATAATAGTTTTAGCGTAAACGCGTTAATTGGGATATAATAACGTCTTCTCCTCTGTATGTACGAAGTATGTGGAAGTGTACATGTAGTTTTTCGTTTTTTGCAGATTCTTCTGCGGAAGAAAGGGAATTTGGTTCTGTCGCCCCCTTAGAAAAGTAGCTGGATCAGCAAATGTTTTAGTTTTTGTACCTTTTTGGCAAATATAACAACACGCAAATTCAGTGGTAGATCTAATTGGGTTTTTATTAGTATCGAATATCTTTGTAGATCATAAGTTATCCTCAACATGTATGACACAAACTAATTCATTTTTGTTCATCGTCTTTCTCATAGTTAGTTTAACCCTTTCATAATCAAATTATTTGGGAAAGTTTTAACCCTCCACCGCTTCATTGTCGCCTGCGTCAATTTTGTTGTTCGAGGACACGTTTCAAACTTAGATTTAAGATTGTATTACTTAAATTAATATCGATAATAGTGTCAAACAGTTTGGGTCCTGAGCAGATGCCGCGTTACGCGGACCCAAACTGTTTGCAAACGCGCTTTAAAGCGTCATTGAGAGTGAAAGGGTTAAACATATTGTATTGCCATAAAGTCTCTGTCATAAGGTTTTGTTTTGATTGATACAAAAATGTCCAATTATTACATCGAGTCCACTTAACAATGCTTTAAGCAGATCGGTAGTAAAGCGGAAAAGCACATGATTTCTGCTTTGCTGCCAAATCCGCTTTTTAAGCAGCAGCCTGCCGTTCGTATCCTAACTGTTACTATATTTGTTCGTAGGTTAACGCGATTATACTGTAGTGCTTTAGCTTCAGACAGTGCTTACAGTAGATGTCATTAGCAATCTGATTATTGCATTTCTATGGAAACAATCATATTTGGATTAAAGCAATTTCAGTGAGTGTTGTTTAGTCAACCTATTCATGCCTTGACATTGTAATGAACTCTGCCAATGTACTTGCTGGAAGATTACAGTATAGATAAACAATGTTGATGTAAAGACACTGTATATTTTTTTCCAAATACAGTGGAGAATCTGTTATTCTTTCCCAATAAACGCGTTTACGCTAAAACTATTATTTGCAGTGCAAACAGTTTGGAGCCAGATCAGACGCCGGGTAACCCGGCGTCTGATCAGGCTCCAAACTGTTTGCCACCAAGATAAACAAGAATTATCAGAATTGTCCAAAAGTTTTTCTTTTCTACGTTTTAGTGCTTTGCGTTTGCGTACGTTTGCGTTTAAACGGGAAAGAATAACAGATTCTCCACTGTAGCACATCATTCCATATGAAATAGCAAACAGTACAGACACTGATGAGACGTCACTACAAAGATTGCTAATGTCTAGTTTTGGGACGACAGGCAATGATCAATGGGTTAAAACGAGACAGCTTGTAATATTTAATGTATTAAGGAAGTGCAAAAATGAGAATTCAAATGAGTAATGTTTTACTACAAATCAAATTAAAACTAACCACAGTAACACCATGGTCTATGAAAGCATTTGTGACCAGATAAATAATCGAAATTATGCGATCAAGAGAAGGTCATTAGGTTTTTTATGGACTCTGATTCATAACCCTTAATTCTCTGTGCTCTGTCCCTTTTTGTTTCACCATGAAATTATCATTTAACTTTCAAGCACGAATAGATAGACTATTTTGACTGAAGAGATCGGTGCAAAATCAGTCGCCTAAGGCATTACCCATGATTGTATATATAGGGAGTTTTATGCATTGATTTCGTTGTTACATGTATCTGACTGAGACTGACAGTGGGGCTGTAAGAGAGAATTTAATGTATAATATTATTTTATTATTTATTTTTATTGTACCAGATTTATATAGCGCTCTTTTCACGCAGGGGCTGTGCGTTCAATATCGCTTCACAATGAACTTACAAAGCGAGAAAAGACAAATAACTACAATTAGTTCTAAAATAAACATGAATAAACATACAAAAGATACAGTAGACAACCCTCAAAACGGCCAACAAAATATACAGTAGAGAAGACGTTATTTCACGTTTCAACGCAAACGAAACGCAAACACAATGCACTAAACTATAGAAATTACAAAAGTATTTTTCTTTAATTATCAAACTATCCATTTTAATCTTAGAGGCAAACAGTTTGGAGCCAGATCAGACGCCGGGTTACCCGGCGTCTGATCTGGCTCCAAACTGTTTGCGATGGAAATAGATGTACTCGTTTTTAGCATAAACGCGTTTATTTGGTAATATAACGTAATCTCCATTATATACCGGCATGGACATGCTCTAAACATGGTTCACTATACTATAGGTCACGAAAGCCCCCTGCATGTCACTATTGTCAGATACATATTTTGCCAAAAGCATGTTTTGTGAAATATGAAACAATACAGTATTTTATGCCAAAACAATTATGCTCGCATGATGGGGTTGACAGTACTATGACTTGTAAACACTTTGAAGATTAAGCAATGAAACATTTGATAAATGGCGTGTAATATGTTTAGATACAGTGGGAGAAGACATTATTATTTCCGGTTTAAACGAAACTAAACGCAATGAACTATAATGTAAAAATTGACAACTTTTCAATTTTTTGTCGATTTTTTTAATCTGAGTTGCAAACAATTTGGAGCTGATTAGACGCCGAGTTACTGTTTGATTTTAACACAAATGCGCTTATTGGAAAAATAAAATACATAATAATCAGATTTGAAAACTTATTACATAACAAATTTTGACGCAGATTTGCATATAGTTATGGCAGGATAACGGTTACAAGAACTTTCCAAATACAGTAAGCCTGTCTATATCATCCGTCATTGTACCTGTGCAGAGAACTTTTGTCCTATACAAACAGTGTAGACCCTCATCAAATGGCTCCTGAATGTGTCCTGTGATCGGAGTGATCGGTCTGTGATCGGAGTCTGCATTGTTTGCCAGTTTGCAATATATTGCAGAAAACAACACTGAATAGTCAATAACCCAATTGTGCCTATAGCGTCCTATGAAAGGGACATAGGCAAACAGTGTAGACTCTGATCAGACGCCGCATATTGCGGCGTCTGATCGGAGTCTACAGTGTTTGCTGATACAAATTTTAATATAAAACAAAACAAAAATTTAGACCAGGTACCCCTTATTTAAAATATGGACATATCCAATCATAATTATAAGCATGGAAGAATCCACTGGGCGCAAATGGGTTAATGGACTACACGTTAATGGGAGATATTTCAGTGTGAACAAGTTAAAATAAGATACTTCCTGTTTTAATACCATCGAAATAGATCTATGGCCGATTATACCGACAGTTCTAGTAATGACGGAACTCTACTGCAGTAGTGCCATACATAAAAAGAACCAAATAAACAAACAATAAACACCTTGTGTAGTTTATATGAGCATCGTAAGTATGTGTTCTAATAAACACCCACTCATAACAAGAGTTGTCAGAGAGACAACAAAGCTCGCCACCGGCACCTTTAGAAACTTAAAAGCACACTCAAGGTCACAAAGGTCAACCTTTTTGCCTGCATAGAAAGGTATTGTCCATATACACTGGCAAATCAAATATGAAAATAACACCTCAAGGGACATAGGAATTATAAGCATTTTTGAAACCTAAACGCAGATTTCGAAACCTAAAACCTTTTGCGACCTTAGTTCAAGGTCAAGGACACTGGGCTAATTTTTTTTGCATGCATGGAAAGGTCGTGTTCATATACACATGCATGCCAAATATGAAAGAAATATCTCAATTGATATATGAGTTAAAGAAATTTTGAGAAACCTAAAAGCAGACTTTGAAACCTAAACGCGGGTCCTAAGTTCAAGGTCAAGGTCAGAGGGCTCAAACATTTTGCATGAAAGGAAAGATGTTGTCCATATAACATGCAAACTGAATATGAAAGGAATAGTTCAATGGACATAGGAGTAATAAAAATTTTGAGAAACCAAAACACAGATTTCGAAAACTAAACATGGGCCCTAAGTTCAAAGTCAAGGTTACAGGGGTCTAAATTTTGCTGTGCCTGGAAAGGTCTTGTCCATATACACACATAAACCAACTATGAAAGCAATACCTCAAGGGACATAGAAGTTAAAGGCATTTTTCAAAACCTAAACACAGGACCTAAGTTCAAGGTCAAGGTCACAAGGGTCCAAATTTATATGTGCATGGAAAGGTCTTGTCCATATACACACACATACCAACTATGAAAGCAATGCCTCAAAGGATATAGAAGTTAAATGCATACGAAACCTAAACGCAGGCCTTTAGTTCAAGGTCAAGGGGTCTAAATGTTTCTGTGCATCAAAAGGTCATGTCCATATACACATACATACCAAGTATGAAAGCAATACCTCAAAGGACATAGAAGTTAAAGGCATTTTTCTAAACCTAAACACAGATTTCGAAACCTAAACACAGCCCTAAGTTCAAGGTCAAGGTCACAGGGGTCTAAATTTTTCTGTGCATGTAAAGGTCTTGTCCATATACACATACATACCGACTATGAAAGCAATACCTCAAGGGACATAGAAGTAAAAGGCATTTTTCTAAACCTAAACGCAGATTTCGAAACCTAAACGCAGGCCCTAAGTTCAAGGTCAAGGTCACAGGAGTCTAAATTTTTCTGTGCATGGAAAGGTCTTGTCCATATACACACACATACCAACTATGGAAGCAATACCTCAAGGGATATAGAAGTTTAAAGGCATTTTTTGAAACCTAAACGCAGATTTCGAAACCTAAACGCAGGCCCTAAGTTCAAGGTCAAGGTCACAGGGGTCTAAATTTTTCTGTGCATGGAAAGGTCTTGTCCATATACACACACATACCAACTATGGAAGCAATACCTCAAGGGACATAGAAGTTTAAAGGCATTTTTTGAAACCTAAACGCAGATTTCGAAACCTAAACGCAGGCCCTAAGTTCAAGGTCAAGGTCACAGGGGTCTAAATTTTTCTGTGCATGGAAAGGTCTTGTCCATTACACACACATACCAACTATGGAAGCAATACCTCAAGGGACATAGAAGTTTAAAGGCATTTTTTGAAACCTAAACGCAGATTTCGAAACCTAAACGCAGGCCCTAAGTTCAAGGTCAAGGTCACAGGGGTCTAAATTTTTCTGAGCATGGAAAGGTCTTGTCTACATACACACACATACCGACTATGGAAGCAATACCTTAAGGGACATAGAAGTAAGAGGTGTTTTTCAAAACCTAAACGCAGATTTCGAAACCTAAACACAGGCCATAAGTTCAAGGTCAAGGTCACAGGGGTCTAAATTTTGCTGTGCATGGAAAGGTCTTGTCCATTTACACATACATACCAACTATGAAAGCAATACCTCAAAGGACATAGAAGTTAAAGGCATTTTTTCTAAACTGAAACACAGGTCAAGGTCACAGGGATCAACATTTTTCAGTGCATGGAAAGGTCTTGTCCATATACACAAAACATACCAACTATGAAAGCAATACCTCAAGGGACATAGAAGTTATAGACATTTTCTTAAAATTGTTTACGCCGTTCACGACGACGCCGACGACAACGACGACGACAACGACGACGACGACTACTACTACACCGGGGGTATTGCAATAGCTCGTCATGTACTACGTACAGGCGAGCTAAAACATATTCTATCGCAAAATCCTCTCAACATAAACATACCCTATAACAGATATATATACAGTGGAGAAGACGTTATTCTTTCCCGTTTAAACGTAGAAAAAATTTATTTGAATAACTAATTATTCATTTTAATCTGATAGGCAAACAATTTGGAGCCAGATCAGACGCCGGGTTGCCTGGCGTCAGATCTGTCTCCAAATTGTGTGCGAATAAAATGATTGTTTTAGCATAAACGCGTTTTTTGGGAAATAATAACGTCTTCTCTACTGTACCAGGTTTATATCAAAGGTATTGCTGTTAACACTTTCATCTTCATAGTATCGTCTGCTTCAAATTGTCGTCAGCATTGTATTTTCAAATTTTGGGAGATTTCAATTTTGCCTAAAAAAAGACTTGATTCAATTTCAAATAATTTGAATCCTGATCAGACGCCTAAGATACTCGTTATCAGAACTGGATCCCAAATATTTGGTAATCTAGACTATGTTGCTATTGATGGTAAAGGAGGTATCCCTTACCCTACCGTAATATCGTCTGCTTTGAAATTGTCGTCTGCAAAATGTCTTAAATTGATAATTTTTCTTTTTTCTGTTACATAACCCTAAAGACGGGTGTCAAATAGTTTAGATCAAGATCAGACGCCGCGTAACGCGGCGTCTGATCTGGTTCCAAACTGTTTGCAAAATAAGGTCATTTCGTGATCGGCAGGTAAATGGTTAATCGGTATGAAAGTGGGCTGAATATCAAAAAGATGGGGAGGGGGAGATGCACGCTTTAAGCCAAATGCATTAAACTCTTATCGTGATTAGCACGATCTGAATAAAAATGTGCCAAATAGTTTGGATTCAGATCAGACACCGAATAATGTAATGTCTGATTTGCATCCAGAAGTGACATTTTCATTAATTGTTCTTTTGTCAAACATTAAAATAAGCTTCCCCCAAAACCTACATATACGAATTATGGAATAGATTATAATTATAGTATTCTGTGCTAAGGGTGATATATATAGTAGTAGTAGATTTTCGCTCAATGTTAGTGTTAAATAGAGGATAACTGTTTTTTTCAGTGTAAGATCGAAATTTAATCCATTGAGTGAACATCAGACGTTATATTTTCACGAGTGGCGAAGCCACGAGTGAAAATATAACAGTCTGATGTTCACGAAATGGATTAAATTCGATCTTACACTGAAAAAACACAGTTATTCTATTTATTTATGCTTTTAAGCCACTTTTTAAACGAAATTGTTTAAAAATTGAAAGCGAACGTACATTATTTATCCCGTGTTGAGCCCCACGTTTTATGTCGAACACATGTGCGTGACAGTTGGCGGTATAATGAAGTCATCCGAATGACTTCGTTGCTCCCGAGTTTGGATTCGTGCTCTTCCGGTGAGTAGTTCGCGACAAATCGGACTGCCGGAATTTAACGATAAGACACGATTGACTACGATTCTTGGGGAGCCCTACGGGGAAAATTCATAATAAAAGCGATTGGTGATAATCCACTGCAGTGGATTACCAAGTGATCATCCACTGCTATATCGTGGTAATCCACCGAAAAGCATAAATAAAGACTTATAATCGTTTAAAGCAGGATGAACGTAAAGCAGAAACTTCCTACAGTGATAAGCTTTCTGCTTGACTTTCATCCTGCGTTAAGCACAATTTTCTATTAACCCTATCACTCTCAATGACGTCTAAAGGCGATGCAAACAGTTTGGATCCTGATCAGGATCCAAACTGTTTGACACTTGAATCGAAATTTTGTCAGTCATTCTGTCTCAAAATTAACTTTAAAACGATATTGCAGAAAACAAAAACGAAGCAGATGATAATGAAACGGTGAAGGGGTAAAAATCTCACGAAAAATTTGGCAGTGAAAGAGTAAAGCACAACAAAAGGATTTCATTTGAGTGCCAGTATAATAGCACCGATGGATCGAGGAATATTATTCGGCTTACCTCAAGTATTATTGGCACATTACCTTTATGTATTTCGCACCATTTTCATAATAAATACATTCACCCTGTCGCTCATCTCTTCCATTCCCCAAAATCTCAAAATCTTCGTCAAAGAGATAAGTTCCTAGTCATGTTAGTAAATCTGTTTTCAGCCAACATATTACTTGTACAGCGCTCCCTCTCTACAACCACCCTTCCAACAACGATTCCCTCCTAACAACGACCACAATTCCCTAACAGAACGCTTATTTCTAACGCTTTAACTGCTGTAATATCTTCTGCTTAAAGTTGTGGTCTGCTTTTTCTCTCAAATTTACATATTTGACATTTCGACAGAAAAAAACTTAATGATGAGAGACAAACAGCTTGAATCCAGATCAGACGCCGCGTTACGCGGCGTCTGATCTGGATTCAAGCTGTTTGCAATTGTAAACCAATACCCCTCCCTATAACGACTCCCTCCGAACAACGCACATAATCAGTGTCTCCCATTGGTTGACGTTGTAGAGAGGAGGCGCTGTAGTAGACAATGAGAAAATGGAAAGCAATGTCCGTAGTATTCATTTGTTAAACCGGGTACCAGTGTTTAGAAGTTCACCAAAAACCTATTAGTCTTATCGTTAGCCCTATGCACGCTACAAGCGAATTGTTGATAACTGTTGCAAATAGTTTCGATCCTGATGAGACGCCGAGTAATTCGGCGTCTCATCTAGATCCAAACTGTTTGGTGATATATTTCGGAAAGGAAACGCAGACAAAAATCCTGAGAAGTGTGGCAGAAAATGATGTCTGCAGACGACAATCATATAACGTGTTAAATGTTAAATGGTACACCGGGATAAGGGTTACGCAATATTGTTTCTCTTTATTCCTTCACTGCCTACCCCGAGTACAACGACTATATGCCAAAAGTTAAGATCCTGATCAGACGCCGCGTAACGCGGCGTCTGATCAGTATCCAAACTGTTTGCCACTCTTTTCAATATATCTAAAGTTAGAATACCTTAAACTTAAATTTAGGAAATATAAGCAGACGACAAAGTTGATGACGTCATGGCAGTGAATGGGGAGTAAAGTGTAATTACTCGGCAGTAAGTAGTTGCTACATAAAAACACACTGTTTCATAGAAACAAAAAACAAAGTACTCCAGATAATAGCAGTATTGAAAAGTGTACTATTGCCATGATATGATCATGTAAGTCTAGTGGCAGAATGAGAAATGTTCATTTTCTCGTAAGTGTACAGCGAAGAAGACGTTATTTTCCCCCGATAAACGCGTTTTCTACAACGACACCCAGGGGGAGACAAAGATTGTATGCGTTGTTCGGAGGGAGTCGTTATAGGGAGGTAAATTGGCTTACGTTTTCAAACAGCTTGCATCTAGATCAGACGCCGCGTAACGCGGCTTCTGATCTGGATTCAAGCTGTTTGTCACTCGTCATTACTTTTTTCCTGTCAAAATTCTTAATGTAATTTTGAGAAAAACAGCAGACGACAATTCTAAGCAGACGATATTGCAGCCGTGAATAGGTTGGACATACTTTTTCTGTTAAGTGAACTGCTGCAAGGGTCGTTGTAAGGAGGGATTCATTGTTGGGAGGGTCGTTGTAGGGAGGGGACACTGTATTTCCATTGCAAATAGTTTGGAGCAAGATCAAACGCAGGGCTACCTTAACTGTTTGCCACTCAGATTTCAATAAGTGGTCAGAATTGACAAAACATATCGATTTACATTTTGGCCTCTAGAGTTTAAACATTGTTGTACATGTATATGGCATTTTCAACATATCAAGAGTAGATAACTCATGATATAATAGTCCGATTTCAATTATAAACGAACTCATACGAGACGTTATGGTCATATACAATCTGGGCAAGTTTGAGAAAGATTCGATAAAGTGTGTTGCCCCCAAGAGTGTAAACACCGTTAGAAATGGCATTTCCAACACATCAAGGGCATATGAACTCATGACCTACTGGTCCGATTTTAACCATAATCGAACTGATCAGAGAACTTATAGTCATATATAATCTGAGCAAGTTTGAGAAAGATTAGATAAAAATGATGGCCTCCATAGAGTGTAAACACTAAAATTGTTGAGATGCACGATAGCTCATCGTGGGCTTTGCTCAGGTGATCTAAACATGAACAGGACTAAAATGAGAACTGGAGTTGTCAAATTGAAGTTTCAGGGCGGAAAAAGTTTAACACTAAGTACAAGTATCAAAATGTAGGATTTGACATGTTTTGGAAAATATTTTCCAGTCATTTTAATCTGAAAAGAAAGAAATGGGGTCGCCAGTAGCTGTTCGATATAGTTTGGAAGAAAGTATCCTAATACACAAAGGCCAGTAACTCTTATATCTACTTTTGCATCATCATCAAGAGTAACTTTCCTCTTATACATACCAGATCATGTTTATAAAAAATATGGACAATCAGTCTGGTCTTTATGAGATTCATAGTTGCTCAGCATCTATTTCGTACCAATATTGTTTGCTTCAGTCCTCAATCTACACTACAGTAAAATCCCTCTACTATAACAAGTAAATATTCAGTGTTTTAACAAATGACCACATAAATATACCTTTATACAACTTTAATTTAATCCACAGAACATATAGTTCCAATTTCTACAGTCAAGAATGTATATAATACAAAATAGTTTCTATATCCTAGCAAATTGTAGCTTAACGCAGGCTGAAAATAAAGCATAATGCGACTTAATGCGCATTTTGCTTACTTTCAATCTGCTTTAAGTGGTCATCTGTCTTCAAAACTACAAACTAGCTATGGGGTAAGGCGTGTAATTGGTTACAGCGAGATTAAAGTAAAACAGAAAGCTCCAAAAGGAATTTCTGCATTACTTTCATATTGCTTTCTGTGGTCATACATGTATGTCTTTTATACAATCAACAATCCTTCATACGAGCGGTAGTAATAGTGGTGCTATTGCATTTGCATTGTATGAGATATTGTCGTGACTGGTCTTCATCACGGCCACTAAGTCTTAGTTTGCAATACGTCTGGTCTAAAACTACTTGACATATGTTTGAGTAGCAATATTTGTATTGTAAACGGACGGAAAGGTGAAGATATTGGTGTTGGCAATTATACATTTATGTCATCGAAAGGTGCAAGCCTCATTGACTATGTATTATGTGAACATGATTTACTTGACTCTGTTTCCAATTGTATTGTACATGATATTTACTCTTTTTCACCACATACTCCAATACAGGTTAACTTTAAAATAGGTAGAAATCTAACGATGGATGATAATAGGGATAATGATTGTAAGCAAAAAATTAAATGGGATGATTCCAAAAATGATCAATTTGTGAATTTATTAAATAGAGAGCAACCAAAATTTCAAGAAATTGTTGATCAAATTATTTCAGGTGAAACAAACTTTAACTCAGGCGTAAATAACTTTGCGCACAGCCTGTACATTTGTTCGAACACGATTTACGGTGTTAACACGCGACCTGGACACAGTGCAAATCACAATGCAAGTACTCCGTGGTTTACAAATAAAGTACGTGAGGCATGTGCCGAGCTTAGACGAGCTAATAAAGAGCGTGTTCACCTGAGATCCTCAAGTCGACCCGAGTTCCTCAGGTTACAGGTGAACAAACCGCGTTCGTACTCGAATGACGTCATATGACCTCTGAACCGAACTCTAGGCTAACCCAGTCCCTGCGCCGAGTTAGTCGAGTTTCAAAATGGCGTCAGAAAATGACAACGCAAAATCCCAATAGTCGGGTACCAGACTACCTAATTTGACCCATTACTTACTCGTCTGAAGGGTTTGTCGTTCTGGTGAAAAGTGCGTGCGCATTCAGATTTTAGCGCCATTTTACGTCATTTGTTAAACTCTACTAGACTCGCGAGTCTCAGGTGAACACGCCCAAAGAAAACCGCAAGTGTAAATCAGTGCGATCACGCGAAGTTTTGTCCGAAAAGCGTCGAATTTATCGTAAAACAAAACGTGTGTCAAAGAACAAATATATATGTAATAAAAAACAAACATTAAATAAATTAGCGAATAGCAATCCGAATAAATTTTGGGCTGAAATAAGAAGTTTACGAGGGGCATCGAAAAATAAAGGAACACATTTATCAGTAGACGACTTTTTATTTCACTTTAACAGTTTTGTTTCAGACCAAGACCTTTATACTAATCACGAGGTATCCGATATGCTTGGTAGATCCAGCGATATATTACGTAATGTAGAACAGTTAGATTGTCACATTACTGCGGAAGAAACCCATAAGGCTATTCATTCTTTGAAAAGTAAAAAAAGTGGCGGAACCGACATGTTACTGCCGGAAATGTTTGTTAACGGTATAGACACTTTGTCACCCGTTTTATGCACTTTATTTAATTATATGTTCGATAATGGTTTGTACCCGCAAGAATGGAAAAAGGGCATTATAGTACCTGTGCCAAAAAAGGGTAACCTTAACGATGTTAATAATTTCCGTGGCATCACTTTGACAAGTATTTTTTCAAAAGTTTTTTCATTTATTCTAGACAATAGGTTGAGAAATTGGGCCGAAAATAATGAGCTGCTAACGGACTACCAATTTGGCTTTAGAAGTAATCGGAGTACAATAGATTGTGCTTTTATCTTGCATTCTTTTATTGAAAAGGTAATTAAGTTTGAGAAGAAAAAACTCCACTGTGCTTTTATAGATTTTCGAAAAGCGTTCGACCTAGTATATAGAGATGGTCTATGGTTGAAATTAATTGAATATGGTGTTTCAACAAAAATGGTTAAAATGTTACAATCAATGTACCTGAATGTTAAATCTTGCGTTAAGGTAAATGGTGAGCTGAGTAATTTTTTTGACAGCTATATGGGGGTAAACAAGGAGAACCGTTATCTCCATTGTTATTCTTATTTTTTATAAATGATATGCGCACCTCTTTGCAGTCAGATAATGTTGAACATATCACACTACAAATTTACATGCTATTATTTGCAGACGACACTGTTTTGTTTTCTTATACTAAGGATGGTTTGCAAAAACTACTTGATCAGCTAAATGAGTACTGTCAGCAATGGGGTATAGTGGTAAACACTGATAAAACTGTTGTAATGACCTTTAAAAACGGCAACAGGCCATATAATGTTGATATTAAATACGATGGCAAAATGCAAAAAATGTAAAGACATTTACTTATTTAGGAGTTACATTATCAGCTAATGGGTCGTTTTATCAAACACAAAAGCAATTGTCTGAACAAGGAATGAAAGCATTATTTTCGATTAACTCTCTCTTTGATATTATACCCTTAAATGTAACAGAAAAAGTAAAGATTTTTGATTCGATGGTATCGCCTATATTGAATTATGGCTCAGAAATATGGGGATTTCACGTAGCACCAGACATTGAGAAAGTACACACTAAATTTATAAAGCAAACATTAGGAGTTAGACAAAAAACAACAAATAATGCCGTGTACGGAGAATTAGGTAGGCTACCTTTGTCAGTAATCAGAAAAATAAGAATTGTAAAGTATTGGTATAAAATTATAAATTCAGATAATTCCCTGATCAACAAAGTTTTCAATTCTTTAATCGATGAAAACGGAAATGCTCTTTTTCAGAATTCGTGGGCAGATAAAGTTAGAAATATGTTATTTTCCTTAGGGTTTGGGTACTTATGGAATAACGGTTCAGTTACAAATTTACAGTTAGAGAAAGTCAGTGAACGAATAATTGATCAGTTTTTGCAATCATGGTTTGCATACGTTGCGAATTCTCCAAAGCTTGAAACATATGCGGTTGTTAAACACTCTTTTGAGATAGAAAAGTATATTAAGTGTGTCTTCAATGATAATTATCGTAAATCACTATGCCGATTAAGATGCTTGGCACATAGATTATTAATTGAAGAAGGTAGATACCGGACTTTTGAAAGAGATCAGAGATTGTGCACCCATTGTAATATGTATTGTATTGAAAATGAATATCACTTCCTACTTGTCTGTCCTAAATACCAAGAATTGCGACGAATTATACTTCCTCCATATTATTGCTCATGGCCAACTATACAAAAGTTCAAATCTATTATGACTTCACAACAGTCTGGGCTCCTTAATAAGTTAGCAAAGTTTATTTACTTGGCTAACGAAATTAGAGAGTCTGAAATCGAATCTTAAATATATCGCAAATTGAAAATGTATAATAATGTATATATGAGATATTATTTAGCAAAACATTCATATGTCAAAATAGTACAGCAATCTTACATGTTAACCGTACTTACATCCATTGCATTACAAATAAATTATTCTAATAATTAGTACTCACCACATAGTCACGACATTTCCCAAACATTCCATGTCCGACATGGAAATCACTATAATCCATTGTATATTATATAATACATGTATATATACTAATGTTCAACACCTAATTTGTTCGAAATAAGTAAATTATCTATTTGCAAACGCTGCTTATCCTGATCTGGGGGCTTTCGGCTTAGCCACCTGATATGGGTCTGCATCGTTTGCAATATACTTTGCGGAAAACTAGGTTCAAACCCCTAAAAAAAATAGTAATAAACTTGTCATCTATCAGTAAATGGATGAGTGCATCCGAACTATTGTCACAGGATTGATTGACTAGATAGTGTTGTTATATATTTATGTGTACATATTGTTCGTTTTGTTATGTTCAATCATAAATATAGTAATGTCAATTTTCAGTATGAAAATGCAGATCAATTTCAAATTCAATTGGCTTTGATTCTGATAAGACGAAAACAACTATGTCGTCTTATCAGGACTTAAACCTATTGTAACGCTCAAAAATGAAAAGAATTATGATCGAAATATAACTGTAAGTTGAAAATATTGAACCAACCTTAAAACTAGAACCAGCAGATTGGTAATCGTAGCAAAATTATATCTTGTTATTTTGTGATATTGTAAAGACCTTAATTTATTCAAAGTATTATGTCAGTATAACGCATTTGTTTCGAGATGCATTTATACCGGAACTTGATCAGATGACGTTAATATCACCGATCAAAGGCCAGTATATATGTTATATTCTTTTTGCTAGTTATGTAATGTATATACAGTAAAAAGAAGAATTAATTGCAAAAAAAAGTATTAAACTAGATTTGGAGCCAAACCAGACATCAATGTCGATGCCTGGCCGGGAAACAAATTCATACGTTTATTTAGACACCTTGTTTATTTATAGCAATAATCTCCCTGTATGTTTAAAATGATGTTCACTCTCTTCTTAATGCTTTTTTTTTCATGTTTATCAACCGCCTAGTGTAAGGCAACAGACATGTATCATGTTATGCCGAATAAAATGATTTGACTTGACTTGAGTTAACTCTCTCAACAATAAGTAACTCTTGTGAGTTATAAGTTTGCCTTGTGGATCTTTTTAGTTTACCAAACCATTAACCATGTGTTTGTACTTGGAATTGTGAATAGTTTATAAATACTGGTATAAATTAGCAAACATTGTAGACCCTGATCAGAGGGCTCCTATAGGATAGACCAGAAAATAGACGAAGAACGGTCCTTTAGTATTAACAAGAAGCAGTACAGTAAATATCACTAGCCTCAGGTCTATACCATGGATGACAAGTGTACCTACTGCGCGGGTTCATTCCAAACATTTAGAGGGATAATTGAACACACAACAGAAATCCACCCAGGCAGTAAAAAACAAAATAAAGACAATACATTTTAAAATAACCCCTGAATTATGTTGTGAACTGTTAACCATATTTCAAATAATATCAAATTTATTTCAATCAGGGAATACGGACTAACATTTTCCGCTTCGAAAAATGATTTTCTAACTTTTCACTATGAAAATACTATACTCTGGGCAGTAAATAGTCTAAGAGTGAAACACTGCCGTTGTCAAACGGCCGTCTGCTGCAAATACAGTATATGCGGCAAAAGGGTTGGATCAAATCATACGCCGCGTAATGCGGCGTCCTATCTGGGTCTAAACTGTTTGCAAACAATAATTTCTGCAATATACCAGATAGGGAATTAAATTAGTAATAATATCTAAACTGCTCTTTTCTAATAGTTCGATCTCTAAGGGCATTTTCCCAAGAAAATCACATCAAAACACACGTCACATTTTTGTTACATGCAAAAATATGTGACGTGTGTTTTGACGTGATTTTCTTTGCAAAAGGCCCTTAGAGGTCGAACTATTAGAAAATAGCAGTTTATATATGTTTGCAAACAGTTAGCAAATATAAACCAAGGCGCGCTAAGCATAATATTAGTGTTGACGTAGACTGCCAATAAGAAGGAAACATTCCAACTGAAGAATTTTACATTTTCTTTTCAGCTTGCTTTAAGCAGTTACTTATATTAAAAAAAGAAACGAATTATGAAAATAAGTCGTTCAGAAAAAAAAAGAAAAAAAGATCGCACGTTGTGTGGTTTGAACCTGCTACCCACGACGTGCTAGTCCGACTCGTTCACTACTTCGTTAAACTATGGCTCGTCAGTTTGATATAAATGTGTTAAGAAGAAACAATAAGCCACAAGTAGAAACAATAAGCCTCAAGAAGAAATATAAAGCCACGAGAAAGGAAAATAGCGACAAACAAAAAACCACAAGAAGGGAAAAAAGACACAATGTTACATAAAAAGCGACGAGATAAACAAAACGCCACAAGAAGGTAAAAAAGCCACAAGAAGAATAAAAAGCAACAAGAAAAACAAAAAACCACATGAAGAATAAAAAGTGTCAAGAAAAACAATGAGCAACAAGAAGGGAAATAAGCCACAAGAAGAGTAAAGCGACAAGAAAATCAATCAGCCACATGAAGAAAAATAAGTCACATGAAGAATTAAAAATCGACGAGAAAAATTAATCAGCCACAATAAAGAAAATAAGCCACAAGAAGAATAAAAAGCGACAAGAAGATTAAAAAGCTACAATTAAGATGGGAAATAAGTATTTATCGGTTTCGATTTCAACCATAGCAAAACTCCCCAAAGATCTTATGGTAACATGCAATCTGAGCAAGTTTGAAAGAGATTAGATACCATTTTTGACCTCTAGAGAGTAAACACTAAAATTGTTGAGGACGAACGACGCACAACAGACGACGGACATTCAAGTATTAAGTCGACGTGGCTCAGAAGGGAAAGAGTTGGACTAGCATGCCGTGAATATCAGATTCAAAACACACAGTGTGCGATTTATTTTCATACTTTATTTTCATAGATTTGTTTCTTTTTAATACAAGTAACTTCTTAAAGCATGCTGAAAAGAATAAATCATTGAATAAAATCGACACATTACGTTAAGCGGAGGATTTTGAGCCGACGTTTGTGGTTTCTTGAAAATGGGTCAACTTCGGGAGTGGGTAACGTCATTACAAACGACTGAGACTACTGTTTAAGACATTATTACCTTCGGTTTTCATCGCAAAAACGTGGGAAATATCGATATAAAAATTATATTCGAAATCTATATTTTAGTAATAAATCATCACTTTATGTACCAAAACTAGCGTAATTACATAATTTGTTCCACAATTATAACTAATGAACCGAATTTCAGCGAAGTCGTCGTGGCTCAATAGGGAACGAGTCGGACTAGCATGTCGTGGGTAGCAGGTTCGAACAACACAGAGTACGATTTTTTTTGTTAACGCCTTTTTTAAATAATCAACTTTTTTTCATATATTCATTTCGTTAATTGCTTAATCCTTTCACTGCCAAATTTTTCGTGAGATTTTTCTCATTCATCGTTTCATTGTCGTCTGCTTCAATTTTGTTGTCTGCAATATCGTTCAAAAGCAAGTTAACGCAATATGACTGACAACATTTCTATAAGAGTGCCAAAATGATTGGATCCTGATCAGAAGCCGCATCAAACAATTCGGATCCTGATCAGACTCCGCTTCAAACAGTTTTGATCCTGATAAGACGCCGCGTGACTCGCCGTCTGATCAGGATCCAAACTGTTCGCAAACGCACGTGTGAGCGTTATTAAGAGTGAAAGGGTTAAAGCATGCTGAAAAGTAAAATAAAAGTCTCCAATTAGGTTTCCTTCTTAATGTCATCAAGCTGCAAGACTTATTATGCTAAGCGTGACTTGGTTAAAATATGTGAACAGTTTGCACGCAATATAGATCCAGGTCATGATCGCGGCGTATGATCCGGATCCAAACTGTTTGCAAACGCGCTTCTATGCGTCATTGAGAGCGCAAGGGTTAAAGCATGCTGAAAGTAACGTAAAAATCTCCAATTAGAAGGTTTCCTTCTTATTGGCAGCCTGCTTTAACACTTATAATGCTGCACGTGACTTGGTTGGAATTTGCGAACAGTTTGCATACAGTATGGATCCAGATCAGACGCAATGTTGAACGATGTCTGATCTGGATCCAAACTTAATTTATTTTTTCCTTAAGTTTTGAAAGCATAAAATTGATAATGTGTTTTTCTGCAGATGACGTGTTTGCAGCAGATGACTATTCGGCATGACAAGTGTTAAACAGCAAACTGCAGGACTTTTTTTTAAAGCTTTTCAAATATCAAGAAAGAGTAGAAACATAAAACAATTTTCTAAAACAATCAGAAACTACTACAGTATCAAGTTCCATCAACGTTTCTTATGATGTAACATTTAGGAGGTATTATATGCTTCAGACAAAAATGATTATTTTATGAAACAAGAGGGCCTGAAGGCCCTGATATCGCTCACCTGTTGTACTGAAGCTTGATAGCTTTATATCTTACTGTTTCATCAGTTTTAATTAAAATCCATTCAAATTTGTAGTATAGCATGTAAACAATTTTGGAATACAACCTCATAATTCTAGTATGGTAGAGTAGATCAAGGGCAGATAACTAGAGCCTAAACAATACTGAAATAAAGCCTTTTCTAGCATTTCAAAGTATATCAAGGGCAGATAACTATTGCTACAATGATTAGATTTCAACAATAATTGCAATCCTTTGAGAATTTATAGGTATATACTTTGTGTGCAAGTAAAATCAAAATCCATTCAAAACTGTAGTTGCAAAAAGTGTAAACGCTGTTTGATATGGCATTTTCAGCAATTCAAGGGCAGACACTCTTGACCTATATGTCCGATTTCAACCATAATCACACTTATTTGAACTCTTATGGTCATATACAATCTGAGCAAGTTTGAAAAAGACCAGATAAAAAGTGTGGCCTCTAGAGTGTAAACACCCTTAAATATGACATTTTCAGCAATTCAAAGGTAGATAACTCTCAACCTATTAGTCCGATTTCAATCATAATCAAACTCAATCGTACTCTTATGGTCATATACAATCTGAGCAAGTTTGAGATAGATTGGATAAAAATTGTGACCCCTGGAGAGTAAAAACCCTTAAATGTGACAATTTCAGCATTTCAAAGGTAGATAACTCTCAACCTATTAGTCTGATATCAACCAAAATCGAACTCATTTGAACTCTTATGGTTATATACAATCTGAGCATTTTTGAGATAGATTGGATAAAAAGTGTGGCCTCTAGAGTGTAAACACCCTTAAATATGGCATTTTCAGCAATTCAAAGGTAGATTACTCTTGACCTATTAGTCCGATTTCAACCATAATCAAACTCATCCGAACTCTTATGGTAATATACAATCTGAGCAAGTTTGAGAAAGATTGGATAATGATTGTGGCCTCTAGAGTGTACACACTCAAATTGTTGACGACGAACGACAAACGACGCGAGACGGACGCCGGACATTCAAGTATTGCAAAAGCTCACCCTGAGCTAGCTCAGGTGAGCTAAAAAGGGAGACAATTAAATATTTGCAGATAACAGAGTTATAATTATTGTGTACTACACTTCTTTTTGTCATCCTCTACCACAGTATCAAGTTTCATGAAGTTACAGTGCTCCAGAAAATTTGATTTTTTTATAAGTAAAATGGAGATAATTCAATATTGGGAGATGGCAGAGTTATGAGTCTTGAGTACAGCACTCACTCTTTCATCCCGTATCACTGTATCAAGTTTCATCAACTAACAATGCAATGTTCAGGAGATATGCTCCGGACAAAATTTGATTTTTGTTTCTTTAAATAGAAAAAGGGAGTAAATTCAATATAATATTGGGAGATGACAGAGTCATGGTTCTTGTGTACTGCATCTCCTTATGTCATCATCTATCACTGTATCAAGTTCCATTAACTTACGGTGTAACAGTCAAGAGATATACTCCGGACAAAATTGTTTTGCTTTTTTTTTTTAGAAAAAGGTAGATAATTCAATATTGAGAGATGACAGAGTTCCCGTTCTTGTGTACTGCACTTCCTTCAGTCATCCTCTATCACTATAACAAGTTTCATCAACTTACAGTGTTACAGTCCAAAGATATGCTCCGGACAACATTGACTTTTTATGAGAAAAAGGGAGATAATTCAAAATTGGGAGATGAGAGAGTTATGGTTCTTGTGTACTGCACCTCCTTCTGTCATTCTCTATCACTGTATCAAGTTTCATCAACCTACCATGTAGCCTACCGTTCAAGAGATATGCTCCGGACAAAAAAAAGCGTGACGGACGGACGTACCCACAATCTTCATTGGCCATTTCCTTCTTTATTGTATCTCTTTTATGTGGTTCAAATGTGTGTGGTTAGCCACATAAATGAAATGTAACTTTGTTATAGAATGATCTGGAGGCTACCCCTACCCCTAACCATATGCCCCACAACTGGCCAGGTTAATGTCACAAGAAATGGCCACGTTTATGTTACAAGAAAATGCCAGGTTAATGTTTTTCAATTAATGCGTCTCGTTATGGAAGCAAATTTTAGCCATGTATCTATCATTTTGTGAGCACGGACGGACGGACGTACCCACAATCTCCATTTACGTGGCCATTGCCTTCTTTATTTTATCTCTTTATGTGGTTAAAATGTGTGTGGTTAGCCATATAATTGAAATCTAACTTTGTTACAGAATTATCTGGAGGCTAACCCTACCCCTAACCCTATGTCCCACAACTGGCCAGGTTAATGTCACAAGAAATGGCCAGGTTAATGTTACAAGAAAATGCCAGGTTAATGTTTTTTCATTTTTGTGCCTAGTTATTTTAGTCAATTTTAGCCACGTAACTAGGACGGACGTCCTCACAGATACCCACAATCTCCATTTAAGTGGCCATCTCCTTCTTTATTGTATCTATTTTATGTGGTTAAAATGTGTGTGGTTAGCCACATAAATGAAATGTAACTTTGTTATAGAATGATCTGGAGGCTAACCCTAACCCTATGTCCCACAACTGGCCAGGTTAATGTCACAAGAAATTGCCAGGTTAATGTTACAAAAAACTGCCAGATTAATGTTTTTCAATTATGTGTCTCGTTATGGAAGCAAATTTTAGCCACATATCTATCATTTTGTGAGCATGGATGGACAAACAGGCAGATAGACAAACGGACGGACAGAAACACGGGAGGACGGACAAAGCGGCGACTTTATGCTCCCCCCTAAAGGGGAGCATAAAAATAAAGGGAAAGAACATGACAAGAAAAACCTGTTTAAAAAATAGTTAACAATTTTAATATCACATTTTATACAATGAAATCATGTATACCAATGATATTCCTCGTTGCCATGAAACACTGAGAAAAGGTTTACGGCACAAGGCAAATACAATATATAAATAAAATATAACCATCAACAATACCTCATAATTATTATGTTCACCAAACATATTTCCCGCATATATTAACAAATTCTATATGTATACATTTCTATATCGACCGAACAAATTCAACATGACTGAAATTCACTAACAATCAGGGGGCCGTTTCATAAAACTTCGTACAACAAATGTTGCCTTAAGTCAGATTATAAAAGTCGCAATTATTATCTATTTCTCCGTCTTGCCCTGTCTTGTGACTTCTTTTTGCAATCGTCTTGAAAAGACGATTCCAAAGAGATGCCACAAGACACGATTAGATAGAGAAATCAGAAATTAAATGTATTTTAAAGTTTTGGCTAACAATGGTTTTTGTCGTACAAAGTTTTATGAAACAGGTCCCTGGATGCACAGTATCTACTACACTTGCTACTCCCTACAGCACAGGTGTTTGCAAACAGTTTGGGTTCTGATCTGTTTCTAGGCATCTGATCAGTAGCCAAACTGTTTGTCACCCACGTCCATGTTTGGTTTGTAAAAAAAAAATTAAACTCTAAGTTTTAGATATCAAAGCAGATTGTAAGATTTAAGTACACATTATCTTGACAAAGGTGAGTTTTAAATCAACAAATATATTTCATTGGAGAATATGAAATATTTATCTATAACAAGTTTTGACATGATTTTTACTAACATAGAAATTTGATCATGCTCTTTAACTCAACCCCCCCCCCCCCCCCCCCCCCCGAAAGTTAATGGACGATTCTAATTTCCAATAAGGTCTAGTCCATTTTTTAATATTTAAGGCTGATTTAAACAAAATATTTCAAATTGACAAACAGTGTAGACCCTGATCAGAGGGATCCTTCAGGAGCCCTCTGATCAGGTTTACACTGTTTGCATAGGACAAGAGTACACTTCACAGGTACACTGTTTGTTAATGACGAGTATACTCGTCGCAAGGGTGTTGCATGCGTTCTGCATTGCATTTTCCTGCAATTAGTAGCTGCCATTCATTGGACCTTTCACTACTTCTAGTCCTCTCATCAAGGTCTACACTGTTTGTATAGGACAAGTGTACTCTTCATAAGTACACTAGGGTTAAAAGAACTTGGTTCTAGTATGGTCTATCTGACACAATAAGCTGTGTAG
The DNA here is from genome assembly GCA_922989275.2 of Gari tellinella. Classification (NCBI taxonomy): domain Eukaryota; kingdom Metazoa; phylum Mollusca; class Bivalvia; order Cardiida; family Psammobiidae; genus Gari; species Gari tellinella. Next base: position 88,177,930 of record OV277859.1, read on the forward strand.
CCACCCTATAAGCAATGTTATATGCTACTATTAGTAGTTTCAACAACACAATACTACTGACTAACTCAAAAACCATGCAAGTCCTGTTCAGGCACTTTGTTTCAAATAGCATGCTGATCAGGGTTTATACAGTTTTCAATTTCTTAAAACTGCCTATACTAAAATAGTGGACATTATTTCTTGTAAGAAATTAAGCTATAGCTTGCATAGTCAATACGTATTATAGCATTATTAATCTCGAGGTATGTTTCTCTATACCTAAACAAAATAAAACGTTCCTCTCTGAGTATTAATAAATATACAAGTAGATCTCAGTGTGCACTTTGTTCTCCATAATGATTGATGAATCTATAATAAATGAATTGAAATACCCACTACACATTAAATAATCAAATTCATAATATATCTATGCTCATAAGGGTTCCCACGTCATAAACATAGAGCAAAGATGACGTCTTGTAAGGAGGCCCAAAGGTTTTTAAGACATAGTTTTTCATGATGGTTTATGACAAAGGCCCTTAAATATAAGCAATCTATTGAGACAAATAAATTATAAAAGCACGTATATTTGAATAATAAACAAATCAATTAAGTAGCATCCTTATAATAACAACCTAAGCATAACATCAAATACAATAAAACCTTGATATAACACCCATTCCAAAGAAGGCTCGTTTTCATTTTTGAATGCAACTGACTGCTTAACCCATTACTCGATAGATACATGTAAAAAGCCTATAAATTATTCCTCCACTGTAGAAAAGAGTTCCATTTTATACAGTCATGACAATGCACAATGAGACATATTTTCTATATCCTTGAACACTGTAGCTTAAAGCAGGCTGAAAGTAAAGCAGAATGTGCATTAAGGAGCGTTCTGATTTACTTTCAACCTGCTTTAAGTGGTCACCTGTCTTCAAAACTAGAAACAGGAAATGGAGTAAAGGGTTAAAATAAAGTGTAAGTAAATAAGGAAGCTCCCTTAGGAGTTTTCTGTTTAACTTACATCCTAATATTTAGCAGCATGATTCCCTAAAACCAATACTAGAGCCCTATTTAGGGAGATATACCAACAGGGTCTTATTGTCATGTAAAGCTGTATGTGCAACTCAATTCTAAAAGCGAAAAATTGAGTTTATTTTCTACATAAATATCAAATGAAATAAAAATCAACCCTGGCTGTTTTCTTGCGTACTGAAAGACATTTGTTGACGAGAGAATATCTGCAGATAGATAAAGCTACTTACAGTCAAATCTGTAATAATAAGCAACCATTTGACCCTTTCCTCCCTGAAACCTCAAATGGACATTTCTAGTTTTCAATTCAGTCTAGTCCATTTTTGATTTTTAGGGATGATTTTTACAATATACACATGTATGTCAAAATGACAAACAATGAAGGCCCTGATCAAAGGGCTCCTCAGAGAGTCCTCTGATCAGGGTCTACACTGTTTGCAAAGAACAAGTGTACTCCTCTCAGGTATGATGTTTGCAAATGACGCATATGCGTGACTAGGGTACAAAGAGTTGTTAATACACTGCCCATTAACAGTCAATTATATAAATTGTAACTATAAATGCAGGATAAAAATAATGCAAAAAGCTCCTGCTCTCAAAGTAAATTTTGAAATTCAAGATTGAATTTAGCTAATTTTTGGCCTCCAATTACAAAACTCCCTGAATTTTACTGACAAATTTATCCTGACCTATTTCAAAAATTTCCCTGGAATTAAAAAAAATCACTTTTCCATGACCTACACTAATAAACCTTGCTGTCATAAATACTGCCCATACAGGTTGGCCCTTCTCCTGGTAAATACATGTATTCACTCTGTCCACTCTGAACATCATCTCAACTATTACATTAGCTAATAAATCAAAGGAATGTTTCCCTCTGGAAAAAGTTTTAAACATGTCAGACATATCCTACATGTATTAGGTAACAGTGCAGATACTTCCAGACATCTTCTTCTGACAGGGCTCCAGATAAGAGGGAGTAAACTAAACAAATCCAAACTTTCCCGACTTGTTTCAGCACCAAATCATATGGTGTTACTACTCATTAGAATTTTCTTTAAGAGACAATTCTTATGAGTAGAAATATCATGGGACTTAATGCAGAAAATAAAGATTTTAGTTTTTGAAAAACTCCCCTAATCTGTAGCCCTGCCTTCAGGGATTGTTTGATCTAGGCTTGCTTACAACAAGAGAAGGCTTAATATGGTTGCTAATCCCAGGTCTGGCTGTATTTCCTACTAAACAATCAATGTAGCTCTAGAACAAAACAACTGTAAATAATAATACTCAAGATAAACGATACCTGCAGGGCTCCAGATAAAAGGGAATAAATTGAACAAATCCAGCATTTTCTTACTCAATTAGCATACTATCTTATAGTGTCAATACTCATTAGAGACGATTCTAATGAGTAGTAACACCATAGGGTTTAATGCAGAAATAAAGATTTTTAAATACTTCCCATATCTGGGTCTCTGGTGTGTTTTTCTTAAATCTACAAACATATTTGAAAGTGAAGAATATAAAGTTATAACACACAATGTTCTTTCATTGAAAAATACAAAACAAAACAAAAGGAATGTAAGAAATGAAATGTAGCTGACAATGTGGGTTGTTCGATAAAATGGTTCATTTCACAAAAATTATACAAACGAGATTACATGTATATAGTCAACAGCTGTTAAGAGGCAATTCTTTTGAAGACAATTGACAGTTCAATGCAGAGCAAAGTAAAGCAGAGAGTCTCTATTGGAGCTTTCTGTCTTACTTTTGGTCTAGATTAAGATGCAGCATGTAGTCATTACTAGCTGCTAGTGCATCATCATTTAATTAGGCCATTCAGCTGAAGTCCGACGACACAAAACTGTGCTGATAATAGACATAACAACATTCATTAACCCTTTCCCCAATAGAAGCGCCTTTTAGCGGATATAATTTATTCATCCGCTGAAGAAAGTAGTTCCAATTTAATTAGTAATAAATATGTATTATGGGGAATATTTTCTATATTATAACACATGATAGCTTAAAGCAGGCTGGAAGTAAAGCAGAATGCGCCCTAAGGCGCATTCTGCTTTACTTTCAACCTGCTTTAAGTAGTCACCTATCTTAAGTACTAGAAATAGGCTATCAGGTAAAGGGTTAAGACAGTAAGTTCCCCTTGCATAGTTACAATTACAGTAAAAACTATCTTTCACGACCCCTAAGAATAAGGCTAACTGATTGTGTGAAACACAGGTGGCAGCTTAAATCAAGGTAAAAGTAATACATATTTTACTTTCACCTTGCTTTAAGCATCCACCTGTTGTAAACACAAAATAATTAACATAGTTTAGTGGTTGTTATAAAAGAGGTTTACTGTATAATTTGCTCCCATATCAATATGCAATGTCTTTACAACCTGAACATGTATTTTCCAAAAGCTGAACTGTATGAATGCCTTTAAACCAGAACAGAGTTCATTTCATCCTTAAAAGCAAGCTATCTTACAAATAAAAGTAGCTTACAGTTTACACAATACTAACAATATGAAAATGATCTTTCATATTCATCAAACTTTCTACCTTGGAATATTGACATTTGAGATTCACAATGAGTATTTGCACTCATAGTATACACATGTAAGCACCTGTAAGAAGCAAATAAATATAGCAAAAGAAATTAAATGGCAATGCAAATCTGTAAAACAGGAATCTAATAAGGATAAAGGCAATTAGAAAGCCACATATAGAGCTTTCTAACTCACTTTTTTCCAGCACCAAGCAGCCTCCAATTTTTTTTAAATTGAATTGACCTTGAACACAGGTTTGACTCAGCTCATTCAACCCCAAATTGTGTAATGGACAAGTCCTGTTTCCAGTTAAGTGTAGTCCATTTGTGACCATTTAGGATTGTTTTCTGCATAATGACAAACGGTACAGACACTGATCAAAGGACTCCTATCTACGCAGTTTGCATATATAACAAGTGTACTCTTCACAGTTCACTATTTGTAAAAGATAAGATAACTTGTCTCTAGGACTCATTGAGTTCAATTAACCTTTACAGCATGTGTTGCCTAAATACATGTATTAACAAGTGTTCAGTGGCTTGTATAATCAGTTCTTGTATTATCAGATCCTTTTTCTTCCTTATTTTCTTTTTTCGAGTTTGTTTATATACAAAATTATGCACAGTAAACATACAAAATCATAATTTTTCAATAAGATAGCATTTGTTCTCTCAAGCAGGGTCTAAGGTCATATCTGACCAATCCAATTCATGAAAACAATCTCAGACTCAACTCAAAAGCTTTTTAACCTAAGAGTCAGTTCTAAATTGTTAACTGCTGACCATTTAATCATATCAGGAAGTAAAAAATATCATAGTAAAATATCATTTGTATTACAACTAAAAGCATCTAGTTTCCAGTATTTAAAACTGCAGGCTTTTAGAGCAAACTAAAGTAAAGCAAGACATTCCTATGGGAGCTTGTTGTGTTGCTGTCATCCTGCTTTAAAACTATAACTGATTATTCTTAAGAGTGGTCATAATTTTAAATACATATAGTGAGATTTTACTGTGCTGTATTTACACCGATGTCGTAACCAACAGCTTGTTAAAAACCTGGGCATGAAGTGAAACCATCTAACATAGTATTATACCACAGCAAAGAAACTTTTAGCTCAGAACCTTGAATTTTTAAAGTATATTTTCAAGATGCCATAGCAACTAAAATTTTATGTAGTATGGTAAACTTTTGTCATGTGGTTATCCGGGAGACGTCATTAGAAACAAAGTTTACAAACAGCCAATGGAAGCCAAGTGATGGTAAAAGGTCACTTGGCCTTTGGCTAAAATAAGTTGTCTTAATCTTAATACAATATCGAGTATTTGTGTAATTTCATGGATTTCACATTTGTAAGTATCACCTTTAGCTTGTACATAAGAAAACTACAAGAAGTCTGCATAATTAGATGTCCTGTTAACCCATTACCCCATAGCCTGTTTCTAGTTTTGAAGACAGGTGACCACTTAAAACAGGTTGAAAGTAAAGCAGAATGGGCCTTAAGGCCCATTCTGCTTTAATTTCAGCCTGCTTTAAGTTACCATCTGCAAGAATATAGAAATTATTTCTTATGACACATATTCATGACTATATAAATTTGAACTATTTTCTTCAGTGGAGGACTAAATATGCGTTAAAAGGCGTATCTATGGGGTAATGGGTTAAGGGGAGAAAGCAATATACCAAGTGTTGCTTCCTCTTCTTTGTTGATAGAAGACAAAAGTAGCAATAATATTCCCAATCTATTTTTAAATTGGTCTAAACAATAAATAAGTTTCACACAATTCTGGTCAAACACCATGACAAACTTATGCACAATTTGATACAGTCAACCCTGCATTAAGATGCCACTGTAGTATATTGATTCTTAAAGACAGTTTACTGATTCATGCAGGACGAAGTTATGCAGAAAGCTCCTATAAGACCTTTTTGCATAATTACGATCCTGCATTTAGCTGCCAACTGTCATATATGCTATAAGTATACCCAATTTTATTGCGTTTGCTTAACCCTTTCAACCCTACAGCTCTCTGTTACATATGCAAACAGTGTAGACCCTGATCAAAGGGCTCCTAAAGGAGCCCTCTGATCAGGGTCTGCTCTGTTTCAAATTTTCATTGGTTTTTGTTGTCATATCAAAAATGTAACAGTAGACTGGTTCAAATTTCTGTATTAGAAGAGTTCAAAAGAATTATAAATACCCACAAGAGAATTTTTAGGGTTGAAAGGATTAATACAGATTTGACTGCATCAGTTGTCTACAGACATCAGTTAACCCTTTCCCCCATAGAAGCGACTTTTAGCACATGCATTTTATTCATCCGCTGAAGAAAATAGTTCCAATATAAACCGTAATGAATATGTATCATATTTAATACTTTCCATATTCTAGCTGGTAAAAGCTTAAAGCAGGCTGAAAGTAAAGCAGAATGCGCCTATGGCGCATTCTGCTTTACTTTCAACCTGCTTTCAGTAGTCACCTATTTTCAAAACTATAAACAGGCTATGGGGTAATGGGTTAAAGCAAGACAAATCAGATTATGTCTACAGATTCATGAGAAAAATAGTCTCAATACAGTTTTTATACACAATGGCACACTATTGCACATCTAATATTAAAGCAAAAGACAGGCTTATGTGTACATACATCTTGCTATTCATTCAAAACTTCCAGCTGTGACCTGGGGCACCGTTTTAAGAAATATTGTATGACAAAAATGGTTGTAGGTCAAAACTTTAAAATAAATCTAATTTCTGATTTCTCCACCTAATCCTGCCTTGTGACATCTCTTTGGAATCATCTTTTCAAGATGGTTCCAAAAGAGATGTCCCAAGACAGTATTAGATTGAGAAATAGATAAAAATTGAGAATTTTAGAATCTGATTTACGACAATATTTGTCGTACAAGTTTTGTAAGAAGGGCCCCTGGGCTCCAGACTAGAGGGAATTAACTAATGATTACTAGTCTAACATGTTCAGTTTATTTTTATATCTCAACCAAACCCTATGTTGTGAATAAAAGAAATAACAATTCTAATGAGTAGTCACAACATAATGTTTGGTGAAAACAGAAGGGTTTTAGTATAAAATTGAAATACCTGATTGGGAGCTATGCTCAAGCAATACTGCGGACTAGATAATACTGCTACAGGGTTTTAACCCATTACCCCATAAATACGATTTTGTGTGCCATTAATTTTATTCCTCCACTGAGAAAAATAGTCCCACTTTAAACAGTATGGAATATGTTACATAAAAAAATATTTTTTATATTCTAGCAGACAATAGCTTAAAGCAGGCTGAAAGTAAAGCAGAATGCGCCTTAAGATGCATTCTGCTTCACTTTCAACCTGCTTTAAGTGGTCACCTATCATCAAAACTAGAAAACAGACTATGGGGTAATGAGTTAATGGGACATCTTTTAAATCACATGTTATATCTACTTATGAAAACTTGTGGCTCAAGATAAGGGGAGTATTTCCCAAGGTAAACTCCTTATGACTGCATCAAACCCTATAATGTAACTACTCACTACAATTGTTTCAAAGAGACAGGTACTAACAAGTACTTTCCAAGGGCTCCAGTAGCGTGTTCAATTACCACTGTTTGCTGTTTAGGTAAGCAGTGTGTGCCCCGTGTGCAGCGTGCAGAGTACAGTAGAGAAAACAGTTCATTTCCATATAATTGTGTTTACGCTTTTAAAAACTATTATTTTCATTGCAAAAAGTTTGGAGCCAGATCAGACTCCGGGTAACCAGGAGTCTGATCAGGCTCCAAACTGATTGCCACTAGGATTAAAACTGGAAGTCAGAATTGTTAAAAAAGATGCCATTTTCTATATTTCATTGCAATGCATTTGCGTTTGAATAACGTTTTCTCCACTGTATTTCAAACCGGTAGCCAACTCGCAATCGATGGCCATCGATTTCCTTACTGAACTCATGGAAGTTAACAGGAAGTCAACTGAACATTACCAGTAGTTCTCCTTTTGTTCTTCAACAAATCCTATGAATCAATTGCTCATTAATATCATCTCTTAGAGGAGACATACTACCCTTATCTCAAGCAGTCTGTTCTACTTTTCATTTATAGTTATTATAAATTAACAAATATTTGTTCTCTAAAACCTAAGTCCATCATGTTAATCCCTTCCTCCACAGCTAAAAGAGTAAATCAACCTATACCCATCTGTGTTTAAGGTGGGTGACTGCTTGAAGCAAGATGAAAGTAAAGCAGAAAGCTCCCACTGGAGCTTTCTGCTTTACTTTCATCTTGCTTTCAGCAGTCACCTGTTTACAACACCATCAATGAATAATCATTAGTGGCTTCTTATATGTCGGAATAGTTAGAAACACCCTGAGATCCTTCTGTGGAAGAAAGGGTTAACCATTGCTCCAGATAAGCGGGAGTAAACTGAACTAATTCAACATTTTCTAACTCATTTCAGCACAAAATCCTATGGTGTTACTACTCATTAGAATTGTCTCGAAGAGACGATTCTAATGAGTAGTGACACCATAGGGTTTAATGCAAACATAAAGATTTTAGTTTTTGAAATACTCCCCTTATCTGGAGCTCTGTTTAAAATGTTTCTAGCTTATTTCCTAACATCCTTAAGTTTTTCAAGGTAAGTATTATGATCGTATGTGGTGGCCAGCAGGCCTTCGGTATTTTTGGGTTGCTCTCCTGAAGAGTAATCTATTGGCTTGCCATCCAGCGTGGTCAGTTTACCATCTATAGCACTCAGTATAGCATTACCAGCACAAATGTCCCACTTCTTTATCAGGGTAGAATGAATGTAAGCATCCTGGTTGCCATTAATCACCTCCAATGTTTTGTATCCTGTAATAAAACCACATTTAACTAGTCAAAAAACCCTGTTCATTCTATTAATCCATTACCCCATAAACACGCCTTTTAGGCCTTTAAGTTATTCCTCTTCTGAAGAAACTAGTTCCACTTTATACACTTATGAATATGTACCTTTAGAAATATATTCTATATACTAGCAGATGATAGCTTAAAACAGGCTGAAAGTAAAGCAGAATGTGCCTTAAGGTGCATTCTGCTTCACTTTCAACCTGCTTTAAGTGTTCATTTGTCTTTCAAACTAGAAACAGGCTATGGGGTAACGGGTAAAACGACTAGAGATATGTAAGGATGATAGCAATTGTTGCATGAACCATATATGCAAAAGAAAACCAAGTTCAACTTGCCGGAATTCTTTGAAACATTATTTAGCATTTATAACAAAATCCCGACCGCATGCACATCCAGTATGGTATGTGCAAACATTATATGTCTGTAGCTTGAAAACTGAAAGAGTTGGACAGTTAAAGTATGTACCGTAAATGAAGGCACACAGTCGTACAGACAGGGGTGAATCGGTAACACCCTCCAGACTAATCTTTGCAAGCATACAAGCAGGACACTTTTAAATATAAGTAACTGCTTAGAATGAAGTACTCTAGGCAGTTTTCATGGGCAGCTACCAGTTTACATTATATAGATGCCCTTAAAAGAGTCTACTCTGTCCTTATCAATAGCAACAAGAAATTGCTCCTACATCCTGATGGGCGACTACTCAGTATAATAAAGCAGACTGACAGTAAAGCAGAAAGCTCCTTCAGGAGCATTCTACTTTACTTTCAGCCTACTTTAAGCAGACATCTGTATTTTCTAATGAAACAAAGCTACAATGTAAAGATTTAATCAGAGCTCCAGATAAGAGGAAGTAAACTGAACAAAATCAACATTTTCTCACTCATTTCAGCATTTAATCCTAAGGTGTGACTTTTCTTTAGAATCCTCTCAAAAAGACGATATAATGCAGAAGTAAAGATTTTAGTTTTTTAAATACTCCCCTAATCTGAAGCCCTGGGACCCGATTCAAAACACTTTGTACGACAAAAACGGTCGTAAGTCAAAAATTTAAAATACAATCAATTTCTGATTTCTCTAGCTAATCCTGTCTTGTGACATCTCATTGGAATCGTCTTTTCAAGACGATTCCAAAGAGATGTCACAAGACAGGATTAGATTGAGAAATAAATAATAATTGAGACTTTTATAATATGACTTACGACAACAGTTATCGTACAAAGTTTTATAAAAGCGGCCCCTGTTTAACAAGTCTTGTCGTCCAAAGGTCTTACCTGCCCCTCCAGCTCCTGTTACTTGAACACTTCCTAGGGATTTTTCAGCAATGTCCTTCACTCCCCCAGCATGGGAACGAGATACAATAATTCTATGGGGGTCATCTTTGGCTTTCTCAGTTTTGTCAGCTTTAACTAGGTTAGATGAAATACCAAAACCAGTCCATGCCCATGCTGAAAAAAATAATGTATGATTATTTTTTGGTTATTTAACCCATTATGCCTGCTGCACAGTAAAATGCCCAATTGAGTTAGCATCAATGTCAAAAATTAAAGTTGCTTATTTCTAATATGTTTCTGCAGATTATTGTAGCATCATATGTCCTCTACATTGGACAACACTCAGATATATAAGTTTATTTCGGGTTTTCTAGAAATTCAATGTTTTGTTCGGCTTTTAGGCAGTGTGACGGACATTACATAAACATGTTCATCATGCTTTAATGAGCTAATGCCTTTAAAACATTACATTATTTTGTCATTTAATCATTTTGTAGGCCTAGTCCTTTAAGCACAACTCAATATAAGTGGTGTATTGTGATATTTGAGAAAAATATTTCATCAACATTCTCAATTATTCTAGAATTTCGAAGAAATATTTTGTGTCAAATAATCTATACATGAGATTATTTGATTTTTCTTTCAAATTCTTTCTTTCTGTGAGTCAGACATATATGATAGATAAATGAATAATATATTAAACTGAATTTTATTCATTATATCCTTATACTAAGCCATACAAGCAAGTACATTTCAGTTGTGACGGACATTACATAAACATTGCTGTTATTGAATAACACATGAATATGAAGGAAAACTACCTAAAAAGCTATATTTTCTAAATTAAATGCATGTCCTTGTTTAACTGATCTGGTCTATAATATCATTTGCATATATTGTACATAAAAACAATATACTCTGAGGTATTAAATTGTCTTAAATGCAAAAGAAATTGTTGTTGAAATTAATTTACACAAAGTCTTATAATCTTTAATCTTAGTACACTGACTCATTCTTTAAAACTTTAGTAGAAACTTCCTCTATTAGAAACCCCCTATGTGGAAAGGGGACCCAGGGTATGTTATGCAATCACCATCATAAATCAATTAATCCCTTTATCTGGCCAATTAATGGTGTCAGCCTGAGGCATTGTTTATTGAAAATCTCCTTTGTGGGGACCTGGGTTTGGGGACTAGGACAGGAAGTCAGACTCCCCAAGGTGCCAGATTATGCTATCTTCATCATAAGGCACAGATCAAAGTTATTCATTTAAATGAGATAGGCATAAAGATCAGTAAATTTGTCAATCTGGAAACAGTCATGACTTAGTAGATCCGGTGCTAAATATGTACATGAAGGTCTATTTACAATAAAACCATTTCATCCAACTATAACATTTTCATGATAAGTGGTTGATACATCAGACAGAATCTGACAGGTGGATGCTTAGTGCAGTGCAAAGTAATGCAGCAAGCTCCTGTTGGAGCTTTCCTTGTCACTTTCACACTGCATTAAGCTGCCACCTGCTTTAAAAGGAGCAATGTGCTTTTTGTGAATGCTCAGATGAAAAAATTTATGATGTTTGCGAAAGCATTTACTCAGGGGGCTTGAGCCTTGATGTTCCTGTAAACCGCCCCCCCCCCCCCCCCACCCACCCTTCTATCAAATAATAGACCGTTTTTGTCAAAAAGGCCACAGTCAGTTAGGGTTTGTTAATAATTTTGTGTTTGTGAGATTCTATTTATCTTCAAATCTATTTTTTTCTGACCAGAATGATGTTATCACTGGATTTTGCATATCTTCAGAAACGTCAATGTAAATTATGAAAAAATCTTCAAAGTTACTTAAAATGAGAAAAAACTACGAAAAGGTGTTTATGGACTGCAGTGTACATAAATTGCTTTGAAAGACTACAAAAACCAACAGAAAAATGAAAAACTATTTAGGAAAATTAAAGATTTTAATATATGTCTATTGCGTAATGTCCGTCCCCTTTATAGTGTAATGTCCGTCCCCTGTTATATGTGACTATAAAAAATCATCATGAGTGTCTTAGATTAGAACAAAACATATGATTTCAATAAACCTGCAAGAGTTGGCATTTTAAATCAACTTTAGTTGCAGTTTCAGTGATTTCCAACTAGTTTTATATCATATACAACGAAAATGATTGAACACTTTTTGCCAACTCTGAGTTTCGAAATTCTTCAACAACGTTACAACAACAACAAAAAAGTTTATCACTGGTAATAAGCTTGGGTTTACTTTAAAGATAACTGTTTGTAGTGTATGTATGAAAAGACATATAAGTCAATAGACATTCTATCTTGTTATAAACTATTATTTATAAATATGTAATGCATAAGTTGTAATGTCCGCCCCCTGCTAGGCCTATCAATGAAAATTTGTTAAAAAAATATTTTTTTAAGAAAAATATTTTTTTACAAAAAAGTAGTTTTAAAGGTTTTTTTTATCTTTTTACTTACTGAACATGATTCTATACCCATGTATGCTTCCAAAAAGCCATAAATTAAACAAATATAAGAAACTTCATTTTTTTCACCTAGATGCAAACTGAATTTGCCCATTTACTGTGCACAAGGCACCAGAGTGATAATATATAATATTTTGACTCTTTTTTTTATTTTTGATATATTTTACAATAATTATTGTTAGAGGAATGCTAAATAGTGTGTACAGTAACACAAATGTAATTAGATAGCATTTTATTCAATGCACAAAATGTGACAAATTTTAGGGTGTGACGGACATTACATAAACATTACATTTTCGCTCATTTAAAGAAAAGTACTGCATTGTTGCTTTTGATACTTTGCTGTTTTAATATGATAGGTATACACATTCAGAATGTAAAGTCATAAATAATTTGATACATCCTTTCTAACTTTTACTGGGTGTGACGGACATTACGGAATTTCGACACAGACAAAAAATCAAAATTTCAATTTATCATAAAATTATCAAAAACTTGTATATCTTTCTAAATAGAAGTAATTTACTAAGTACTATAATATTGAGTGTGTTTAAAGCTTAAAAGCATTTTCTATGACACTATTATCTAAATATAATGATCATTTCCAAGCACAAAGGGTATGTCAAAATTCTGACCATTACATAGGGTGCTTTCTACATATTCTATAAAAACCATAATGAAAAATTGAATTCAACCTTATGTATCATACATCAATTTAAAGGACACAGAATTCTCTGTAAGTACAAATCCAAATAATAAAGGTATTGTTTCATATAATCAATAGGGACATGTTTAAAAAACATGAAAAATGTGATGCTAATGCATTACAGGTAAAAAATGTCATTTTTTGACCAATTATTTTGACCAAAATTTTTTTTGGGGAAAATTATCAATAGAATTTCATATATAACCACTTGCAATATGTCATATCTATCAGGAAAACATAACTTTGTGTAATTATATGCATGTTAAAAGAGAATATGACCTAAAACATACATATTTTGTGAAATGGGCACTTTACTGTGCAGCAGGCCATTAGCCCATAGCCCGTTTCTACATTTTGAAATCACATGGTCACTTAAAGCAGGTTGAAAGTAAAGAAGAATGCTTTACTTTCAGCATGCTTTAAGTTACCATCTCCAAGCATATAGGAAATATTTCTTATTGAAAGGATCCCTCAAACTGGAATTGTTCCATTCAAAGTATCAGGGGTGCTTTGAGTTAACTTAATAATAATGCCCAATATTTACATTCTCCAAATTATTATGTTTAATTTGAATAAATTAAATTGCTCTAGGAGGCGGGACTTGTAGATATATTTCGCAGAGATGGCGGGGTCTATGGATCTCTTCTCCCCAAATTAATCTGTCATTTATTTCATTTAAACACCAATAAAATCCGTTCATTTCTTAAATCATCACATATGAGCGTGCTATACAACAAGGCAAGTGCCCAATAAGTCAGAACAAGTTCACTTTTTTCAGTATTTGTATGACAAGGTACAAACATATTGTCAAGCCCTGTGGGTGCTGTGTTTCTATGCAATCAGTTTCTATACTGTTAGAAATGTATAATAATCCCTTATCCCATTACCCAATAAATAATTATGTTTTTTTACATCTTTAATTTATTCCTCCACTGAAGAAAGTAGTTACAATTGATAAAGTCATGAATAAGTATTATAAGATAATATGTCTATATTCTAGCAGAATATAGCTTAAAGCAGGTTCAAACTTAAGCAGAATGTGCCTTACGGCACATTCTGCTTTAGTTTCAACCTGCTTTAGGTGATTACTCATTTTCAATACTAGAAACTAGCTATAGGGTAATGGGCTAAATTACTTACTAGTTTCCCCTTGGTCATTGTTAACAAATGGTTTATGAATAACTCCAATAGTAGCTTGTCCTTTTACAGCCACACACACCATGGTGGTAACAAAGTGCAGCATGTCAGAGCCATCTGAAATAAGTTAGAAAACAGTGAAATAACAAGACATATAAATACACCGAGACATAGTTTGATGGATGCTCTCAAAAAAGAAATACCCAAGCTTATAGCATGTTTAGTAGGTGAACACTGTATCAAGTTTCATCAACTGATGATGTAATATTCACAGGGCCTTTTTCCAACATTTGGGAAGGGGCCTAAGCCTTTCAAGTTTGGGAAATTCAAGCCAGATTTTCGACCAAATTGTGAAAACTAGACTGACTTCAAAAATAACGAGAGAGCTGCAAATGGCACATAATACGCCCACCGACAGCCAGCTGCCTTTAATAGCATATTTGAGTACATCAAGGGCAGATAACTCAAATTAATCTGAAAATTAACTCAGTTTCAGAATTCAAATGTTTATGTATCAGAATTCAGATGTTTATGTAAATTTAAACAATTGTGGGAAGTTCTATTAATATCCTTTCAATAGTTTTCCCGAAAAACTCCAGGCATACCAAATGTTGAAGGACGAACGGGGCCACAGCAATATACGACCACCTTTAGAGGTGGGCGTATAAAACTGAATGGAAATCTTCATACTCACACGAAAAAGAAAGTTTCCTTTATTTAACACCAGAAAATAAAATTATTTAACACTAAAATAGGTCTGGTAATTGAATACGACACTTGTTATGTAGTTTTATTTACTGAAGATGTGAAATTTATTTTAACAATTCATTTGCTTTATATTTTGGAGAAATTGTTTCATCAAAATCGGGGAAAAAAGAGGCATTGTTTGCAATTGGGAAGTCACACAATTTCAGCCTCTATTATAGAAGGTAAAAAAAAGCCCTGATTCAGGAGATATGTTCCGGACAAAACTGGTACTTTTTTATGAGAAAAAGGGAGATAATTCAATTTTGGGAAAATACAGTTATGGTTCTTGTGTACTGCACTTTCTTTTGCCACCCTCTATCACTGTATAAAGTTTTATCAACTTACACTGTTACCTTGAGGAGATTTGGATTTTTATGAGAATAAGGGAGCTAATTCAATTTTGGGAAAATACAGTTATGGTTCTTGTGTACTGCACTTTCTTTTGCCACCCTCTATCACTGTATAAAGTTTTATCAACTTACACTGTTACCTTGAGGAGATTTGGATTTTTATGAGAATAAGGGAGCTAATTCAATTTTGGGAAAGCTTGTGTTTGTGTGTACTGCACATCCCATTGTCATTCTCTACCACTGACCACTGTATCAAGTTTCATCAACTTAAAGACATACTCGCCTATATTAAAAAAATTGAAAAACAAAGTTCTTAAATACCTTGATTACTATATATTTTCTGATTTGCAATACACTTATTACCATAAAAATGAATTTTGAAAAGTTCTCATTGGTAAATTATGTAAAATATAGTCCTTTCCGTACAGGCACTGTTTCAAGATTTGAAAAAACTGTCCCGAGTAGCAGTTCTTGTAGAAATTATGTTTATGTTTTTATCAGCAGCACTGTAAATGCTTTAAGTAACTAAAACTTTATTTAATGCTGTTGTATTCACATACACTCATATATTTACCAATTTAAGCAACTATTGGATGAATATTTCTCATTTTTAGGTCAACAGAGACCCAATTTGGCTATTGGGGGAGGTATATTTTCTGCATAAAATCTAAGGGGGTAGGGTTAGAAATTTGACCATATTTCATAAATGAACAACGCAACACCTAGGTTTCTTTACACCATTTGATAAGAAATACTTTAACCTAGATGCCCCGAAAGTTTAAAGAATTTTCATTGGATTTTTTTTTACATAATTGATGTTTTTGTGAGACATTGGCAAGAAAAAATGTCTTATTTTTCCGGTTTTCAGCATTCATTTTAGCCCAAAAACTCATTAAAAACACAAGAAAGAGCTTTAAAAAGTTTATTTCACACTTGCTTGTGATGAGTGAATGCTAGAAACTTAAAAAGTGTACTAGAAATATGTTATTGTGTAGTTATATAAGTGCATCAATATATGACGTTTTCTGCTCTGACAATGAGCAAATGCGGCAAACGTCACACTTTTCAAAGCCAGCTAGAGCTGAAAAAAGCATTGCAACCCCCAATTTTTATTTTAGCAATTTGCTTATATATACCTTAATTCAACTTGTAGAACTTTTCATGAGATTCTGTTGAATTTTTCAAATACGCAAGTATCCCTTTAAGGTGTTATGTTCTGGAGATATGTTCCAGACAAAAAAGTGTGACAGACAGAAAATCCAACGGACAGACAAAGCCACAACTATATGCTTATGGAGAGCATAAAAAGGTGCATTCTGCTTTACTTTCATCAGCATGCTTGAAAGACACTGAAAAGTTGAAAACTGAATTCTGTTTTTGCAAAAAATGAAAATTTTAAACGTGTTTATTAGGGGTGTAACGATTCGGCGGTGTACCGATATATTGCGGTGTGAGCTGAATAATATTGCCCTGCGGTTCAGATTCAGAAAAACCGATTTTCTTTGCCTTATTTAAAAACGGTAAAAGAATGGACAAACTTACTTTTGTTTCGCGGAATTGTTTTCGAAACAACGCGTAGTAGACGCAGTCCGGTGTTTTATCCATATCCCTAGCCGGTGTAACAGTACTATTTCGTTTCCGTTTAATCTCGCTCAACGAGACACTCTTATAAAGAAACAAGTAGCGAATCAAGGGCCTGGTTGAACAAGATTAATATGTAGTAAACACGATGGCAGATGCTTGTTCCATACTTACACGGTATATTGCAATATATTGCGATTCGATTTCTCCGTATTGCGATAAACTGTGATGCAGGTTTCGGCGAATCGTTACACCCCTAGTGTTTATACTGAATGTTTTTCAAGAAGAATTTTCTGTTGGTAAGATTTTTACACATATGAATAAACAGTATAAGTCGATATATAGTCAATGTCACATTTCTCTGCCAAACGCTAAGGCTATAATGTTGTGTAAATTAATTAGAACCACTTCAAACAGGCTGTTCATATATAAAGTCACCATAAAAGAATGGGTTTGGTTGTAGAGACATTACTGGGAAAATGATAAAAATCTAAATTTTAGCACACTCCTTCTCATCTGGATCAAAATTATATACAGTTGAACTTCGATATCTCGAACTCAGTTAGGTTCAACATACCCGTATTTCAAAGTTAAAATGTGGCTTAGCCACAGTTTAACTTTGAAATACGGGTATGTTCGACTTAACCGAGCATGAAATAACACAGTGCATGTGTCGAACTATTGGACAGTTCAAGTGAGTGAAGTTTGACTGTAGTTTACTAGACTAGTACTGCATTCAAATATATGCTTTATAATACCTGCATCCTTCATTTCAGTGTACTCTTGAGTGGCATCTAGAGGATCAATCCAAACAGTTATGTCGTTTGCTGGTATAAGCTGGTCTGATTGAATGATTTTTTCTACTTCATCAAGATGTTTGTCTATTTCTGGAATTCTGCTGAAATCAACAGGAGTCTTTTCATGTTCTTCAGATACCACCTGAGGAGAAGAAAAACAGTTTATGTAGCTACAGTAAAACCTTTCCATAACAGCCACTAAATTGTGTAAATTATTTGGTGTTTACGACAGGTGACTGCTTAAAGCAAGGTGACAGTTAAACAATAAACAGAAAGCTCCTTTTACTGTTACCTTACTTATATACCATAAATAAGCCTTTGTTTTAGCGAACGTAATAGAGAGGTTTTACTGTATAAGAATTGGAGTCAGTGACTCTGGCAGTCTACAATTTATGCCTTTATATTCATTATTTTTGACAAAAAATATAATGACAACTACCTTAGCATCTTATTTCTTCTTTAAATCCAAACACTTCGATGTTTTTTCTGAAACTCAGCCATTGTGGTAGTCAGGTCCCCGGCTGTTTGATTATTGTTCGTATAGGAGACAGGAAACCAGACTACCATTGTGGAACTAAGGTGATGTATAAAACACAAGAATACCAATTTCTGTTTCCGGTTTGACCGTTCGAACGAAAATCGGCTCGCTGGCCCCCCAGTCCATTTTATTTTTCGTTTGTTTTTTTACTCATTACTATAACCGGAAATTTAAGTTTTAATTGTTCACCGGAAGTTGAATATTCAACTGTTATTCTCTCCGATTTCTCTCGCTCAACTGAGGAAAGTTGTGAAATAAAGCAGAAAAAGGTTAGGGAATTATTTATTTAAAAATGTTTTTTGACCTTATAATAGAACTTTTAAGTCCGCGTGACTGACATTGTTAGTGTTAACGCGATATCCGTTTGATTGCTATTGGGATTGAGCAAATGAATTTGGACGCTAGATTCACCAAGCGTCCTCTTTGGACTATTGACGATGTGAACGCTTGCGATATACTCACTGCAGGGCTGCACAAATCCCATAGCCTGACGTCCCGGACAAGTGGAAAATGGCTCCGGACAGGTGCCTATTTTCTAGAATCTAGTCCCGGACAAGTAACTATTTTCCAACTTTAGTCCTGATCAAAATCGGCAAATTTCAAAAATAGCTGGTTGATTAACACTACTGGACTTCAGGTTAGTGAGGTGGCCTGAATCATAAAATGCCGCGAGTGCTTCTAGCCTACCTGCTGTACAAAGGTCTTATAATCCAGTTATCCATGTTCCCTAGGCATCAAGCCAATCCGCGTGTCAACTACCACAAATTCACAGTAGATCTACATGACTGTTTTATGTCAATTTCGTGTGACTGTCAGTCTCTCACACGTTTCCGCGGCACCACCCTTTGATTACGTAATCTCAATGTGTTACACAAAGGGACTCTCCATCTTGCTAGTGTTTTAGCTAATGCGGAATGGCGGGGCGGCCCGCCCTTCTGCCCTTTTGATCCGCCCTTCTGCCCTTATTCCGGTGTAAGGATCCGCCCTAGTGCCCCTATTCTGTGCCCCTATCCATTTGATATAGACCGCCCCGCTGCCCGGAGCGATACCACTTACTGTCGCTAATCCCATTATTGCCAATCAGTGCAATGCGACACGCGCGTGTCATAGACAATCAACAATTATAGTGTGTAATCGACCGATACACATATGTACCTGGTGTGGTACCCCGCATAGCGAGAGTGTACGACTGAAGCCGGATTAAATCGAAACGCATGTTGGCCTCGTTGAAAAACAGAATATACGACACCCTTTTCCCTAAATTTAAACATTCATATGATTATTATCCATTATGAAGACTGAAAAAAAAATCACAGATTAAAACGCAAACGCGAGTCGGATCTTGGAAAAATATGCTCGATACAGGGCCAATAAAGATTGCTCGACGAACGAACATTTTAGGTGAATATAGATCTAAAACCGAAATTAATTTTCTTAGAAGGAAATACTTTCCATACAAATCTTTATAAATATTCACGCACCAGAAACGAACAGTCTTCCAAATTTCGGAAATGGAAATTCAAACGGCTTACGCGCACCGTGCTTCGAACTTTTACACAAGTTGTCTTTACTCGTTTTATTGGCTATAAGAAAGGTAATTCCCCCGCATCTTTTTTTTAAACATCCAATGAATGTAGACGTTATATACACCCATTTAGAAAGACAGTATTGATGATTGACGTGAAATTAACAAAATACATCTTACAGGTGTATATTTCGCTGGAGTTTCGGGAAATAAGTTACGACCGAGAGAGGTTTGGTTGGTTTGATAACGTCCGTTTCTGCCATCAAATACTACATACGCGCGAGAATCGAAGAAAGGGATATTTCTATTTCTAAAAGTATCGGTTCTGTGCTGTTGTTTTTATTTTGGTAAGTTCATATTGAATGATCTATTTGAAACAGAACATCAGCGTGACAACACATATCTAAGTAGATCCTGTTTAATTTTTCCGGTGATGCAGTCTAATTAATTGTATTCTGTTTTATGACAGGTGGTTGCTTAGGGAAGGCTGACTTTTATTAATAGGAAAATCCTTAAGACACCCACTTGCCTGGATACAGCAACAATCCAATGCCAATAATTATTGTACTTTATAGTAGATCTATTTGTTTGTGTGCATGTTTAACTGTGTGCGATATTAGAAAAATCTCAAAATAATTTTAAATCAGACAAACAGGTAATACACCCTATACAAAGGACTTACCCAGGGCACTCTGATCTGGGTCTATACTATTTGCATAAAGGTAAAGACACTTCATAACCTAGTTTCTTGCTCTTTTTTTTTTTAAAGAATTAAGTAAGAGAATTGATATTTTCTAGTATTGATCGTTTTGGGGCTTTTACACCCCTGTTTTACAAAGTACATTGTTGCAAAAGAATGGAATACTAGTTTAAATGCCAACCTCAATCAACAGCTGTAATGGGAAATCATCAGGTGCTGGAGTAAAATTTAGTTGTGTAACTTTAAATATTAATAATGTGTGATTTAAAGAAAAAAATTCTTGATCTGTTAATATTCAGACATTGGCTGATTTCATCCATTTTCCATAATACTTGTATGCATCTGTATAATGTACATGTATAGCTAAAATCCACTACATGTGCATACATGTTTATTATATATCTCTGTATAGCAAAATTGCACTATTTCATCATTTAAAGTCCAAAAAATTTCCGCCGCAGCGCAGGAGGGGACGCCCCTCCCCATTGTTCTACAATGCCACATGTATAACCTTTATCTTTACAGACTTATATGCTGAATACATTAAAAGTGCTTATGGACCTATAAGACTTCGAATATGATGAAAAGACACCTAGAAATGTTAACAATCCCCTCGCCGAAGTTGCGGGTCCGCACTTTGTTTGCACCCTGCCCTTTTTTGGTGCCCCCCTGCCCCTTTTTGGTGCCCCCCTGCCCTTTTTGAGAGTCTGGCTAAAACACTAATCTTGCACATAACCAGCTTCTGATGGTCAATCAAAGCTTGTAAACTTCTGACAATTCAAGTGTGTAGACAAGGGCACAAAGATTTTTATTTCAACGTGTTGATGAGTAGTCGTGTACATGTAAAATCGGTTGCATACGCTATATTGCATACAAATTAATATTTTTGTTGTTGTTGAATGTTGCATACAAATTAATACAGGATCGTTTGTCCTTATAATATAAAGTGATTAAGAAGTTAGAGTGAAAAAAGTAGCATTCTTTTGTTTAAATAGCAACATTTATTTTTATATCTAATAAATAGGTTTATGATTTTTATGTAGGAAATGTGTCTTTAAAATGTTATATAAACATGATTTAAGCAAATCAAAGTGTAGATGATGATTTTGAAAATGTGAATTTAAAGAAAATCTGTAAATTACAGAAAATTGTGACAGTTTGAAATAAAGTTATAAAGGAAAGATAACTTTTACACACTTCAAATGTTTAACATAGAATTAAGAGACAAAAGGGAAACAATCTTAAATTTCATTCTTTATTTAATATTGAAGGCACAAGTATACTAAAGGTAATTATGTTCCTTAGATGGTCCTATATTAAAATTATTTAGATAAATTGGAACCATGTTATTTGTAGAACCCTGGTTGCCATGGCTTCTTAAGGGAATTTTTTTTTAAAATGTTCATGTCAAAACCAACATGTGTAAAACTAATATAGAGATATCAATTGTAAGAATTAAAGCTTTGGGTGAAAGTGTCCCTGTCATAAGGGATCCCTTATTTTAATTAAAATGTAGATCTTAAGTGTGGATCTTTTTACTTTAGCGGAGGAATCAATTAAAGGCATACATGCAAATTTGTGGGGTTATGGGTTAAAGAAATAGTGGAGATACATTACAGATTCTACATTTAAGTGATAAGGTGTGATAGTCTAGTTAATTATGTTTCATAGAGTATACATGTGTATTCATATCATAATTTTAATTATAATAATAAGTAAAATATATAAATACCATTTTGTCTTTATAACCGATAAAAATTAAAACAAATTGATATGCTCAAATCGAAAGTATCAATTTAATGGGTTCCCTTTTGTTTCATAGAGTATACATGTATAATCATATCATAATTTTAATTATAATAATAATAATAAGTAAAATATATAAATACCATTTTGTCTTTATAACCGATAAAAATTAAAACAAATTTATATGCTCAAATCGAAAGTATCAATTTAATGGGTTCCCTTTTGCCGGCATTAACATATTTTCGAATCAGGTTTATAAAAAGTTGGACAAGTGGCTTTTTGTTCAGGACAAGTGACTTTTTGAAAGTCACTTGTCCTGGACAAGTGGCTAAAAAAATTATTTGTGCAGCCTGTATAGTTCAATGCAAATCGCCCCATTAGGAGGTCAATTAGCGATCTATTAAGCAATTTACCAAGTTTCCTCAAATTCCTGTCAAGGTCTTATCAGTGCGTGTCAAGCCAGCCGGGTGATCAAAGGGGCAAACAAGCCACCAACATGAAAATAGAGCAGCTCGGCGCTTGTAAAAGACAACATGACGGGGTAAAAAGGGGCACTGCGCTGCACCGTGCTAAGAAAGGCCATGGGGGGGGAACGCTAGCTCATCCTTAAACCGGTGTATATACCGGTTAACCATGACAAAGGCATTCACGTCAGTGCTCCAAGAAAATATTTTTGACTGACAAGCCCAGGGCAAGTAGGCTTATAAAATTGACAAGCCCTGTCCCAAATGAATGTGCCCGATTTTTTTGTAAATTATCTAAGACAGCCTCATTTTCCTTTTAAGTTCTGTAGTCAGTGAAAGTGATTCTAACTGTTAAGTGGTTCTTATGGGATTTCCAGATTCTATTTTTAGTAACAATTATCATAATCCATTATTTTATCTTAAATAATCATTTAACTCATCGTTTGAGTGATGGAAAGTGTTATGATTTGACTTACAGTGAAAATTTAATGCATTGGAAAAGAAATGATTCTTATTATAGGTGAGTGAAACCCTTATACAGTAATTTCAAGGGAAATTTCAGAAAAATCGTAAATCCTTTTGTTTACACACCTGTGAGATTTCAATGAAACAGACTCTAGACATTGATCAAGAGGCGTGACCGTAAGCGCTTATCTTATGGTAAAAGTCAACCCTGATTAGAGGCAAACATGCTAACACGCTTAATTGGTCACTGATTGTGTAATTATCACTAGTAAAACTCACAGGGAACCGGCTCATAGTCAAGTGTTTAATATTTCGGTTTTGCGGTGTTTTCTTGGTCTCGGAAGGGAACTCGTCGTCACAGCGGTCACGAATTGCCAAGACTAAACACGGACACATGCGTCTTCTGCACACGGAAGACTGACTGGGATCGATAAGTTATCAATAAATAAACATTTACTTACATCAACAGACGACGAGTTCCCTTCCGAGACCAAGAAAACACCGCAAAACCGAAATATTTGAGCCCACCCCGCTTTACTATGGTGATGGAAATATAAAAATTTGGTGTCGCTCGGTTCGTAATTAAGTGTTTATTATGTGGGTGGGTTTCATCATGGAGGAAGTATACCTGGAGAAGTATCCGGCCGGCTCGCGATTTATCTTGTCGTCCAAAATCGGTCAATCAGCGGCGCACGCTGGCCGCTAGAAAACAACGTTTTTCCGAAAGTTAGGTGTTAATAGAAATGCTTTTAATGTCATCTTTTCGTTATAAATCTTAATACAGATGTTTTATTAGACAATAATCTTATGCGTAGTACAAAATTTGAGGCGATAGCTTATAAATTGTTAGTTTAGTGAGGTTTTGAAAATGAGAGAAAAACGTATTTTTTCGTTTACCTACGAAGTTTAATGTTTAATAGAAATGCTTTTAATGTCATATTTTCATTATAAATTTTAATACAGATGTTTTATTAGACAATAATCTTATGCGTAGTACAAAATTTGAGGCGATAGCTTATAAATTGTTAGTTAAGTGAGGTTTTGAAAATGAGAGAAAAACGTATTTTTTCGTTTACCTACGAAGTTTAATGTTTAATAGAAATGCTTTTAATGTCATATTTTCATTATAAATTTTAATACAGATGTTTTATTAGACAATAATCTTATGCGTAGTACAAAATTTGAGGCGATAGCTTATAAATTGTTAGTTTAGTGAGGTTTTGAAAATGAGAGAAAAACGTATTTTTTCGTTTACCTACGAAGTTTGGTGTTTAATAGAAATGCTTTTAATGTCATATTTTCATTATAAATTTTAATACAGATGTTTTATTAGACAATAATCTTATGCGTAGTACAAAATTTGAGGCGATAGCTTATAAATTGTTAGTATAGTGAGGTTTTGAAAATGAGAGAAAAACGTATTTTTTCGTTTACCTACGAAGCTTGTGTGTGTCTATATTTCTCTGCCACTGTCTGTTTGCCTCTTGTCTGTCTCTCTGTCTGTCTGTTTTTCTCTTATCTCTGTCTGTCAGTCTCTCGCTTCTTCTTTTCTGTCTCCATCTTTCTGTATGAATGTCTGTCTGTCTCTCTCTCTGATGATCCTCATGCGGAGAAAAGATAAAATGTGTCATAAAGAGCTTAATTTGAAAAAGGGGTAAACTATATTTCAAGAGACATACTCTATGAATCCGACATTTTTGCACCCTGGTCTGGATTACAACTGTTTGCAATTGCAAAAGTCATCATGTTACTGGTATTCAGTAATGAGAGGGTTAATCCAGTCATCAAACAAACCAGGTGCATTGATGTTGGTCTTTTTTTTCTTTTCTTTTTTTCAATTCAATTCTATTATCTTTATTTTTTGTGATTTGTATAATATATAAAAATCATGCGGTTACAGAAGTCGAAAACACATGTTCAAGTTACACGCACGGGTAGCATTGATCTTTTTTTATTAAAGAGGAAACCCCCTGGTGTCCAGTTCCCTAACAAGCACTTCATAGATAATCGGCATGTTCAAGAAGCATGGACTTCATGCTGGGACAGTTTTATGACGCTTATAAATGGCCTGCTAATTGTGTACGGTTACGTAATGTGTCACATTCCTTTGTGATGTGTAATATGGTAGACATGTAGTTTACAGATGAATAGCCCTAGTTCATTATTTAACCACAATTTCTTGATGATTTTATTCTTAAATAAACGTCTATTACCTTTGTAGGTCATCATTACTTTTTTCGCTTCAAGAAAACCCCTGGTATTTTTACAACCGAAAGATAAGTGTCACGGCTTTATATCAAGACCTTTTTTTAATATATATATATATAAAAGACGGAAAATGTAAAATATTCCGGCAAATATATATATATCGGACGAAAAATATGGATTAAATTCAAGTTTTTGAAACGGGACGTTGTATTTATTTCGCGATCGCCTGCTCTCGTTTATCGACTATTTCATTTGGCAATCGCTCTTTAACTCGCCATAAAATTTGTTGATTTCAAAAATAAACACTGGCATTTTCTACAACTGAAAGAAAAATATCTTAGCTGTCCTTTAAGACCATTGTTATGGAAATCGGCCTAAAATTGAGGATTTTATGAAAGGTTTTGTAACAGGGCGTGATATATTTTTGCGCGAGCGCTTGCTCCCTTTTAGCGGCAAATTCATTTGGTAACCGCTCTTTAACTCGCCATAAAAATGATCAATGTAAAAATTAGATTATGTTATTTTCACAAGTGAAAGATAAATATCTTAGCCTTCTTTTAAGATCATTATAATGAAAATCGGGTAAAAATTAAGGATTTTATGTAACTTAAACTAACAGTAGGTAACCATTCAACACGATAAAAAACGCGATAGCCCGCTATCGGCGAACCGGTGCAGTTGAATTATCGATCGATTAAGCGTTATCGCGCATACAGGTATTGGACGACAACATTTTCGGGAAAATGCAGATTTGTGTATATGATTCTTCTCCAGGTATACTTCCTCCATGGTTTCATTTCCCCCAGTCTTTGCATGACTGTAAAAAAATCGCGATCAACCGTGGTGGGTGACAATCCGTGTTATTTCCCTTTATTATATTATCCTATATATAGAACACTTGACTATGAGCTGGTTCCCTGTGGTAAAACTGAGTGCTTAATAGATAACACGCTTCGCGGCTTGTGAAGCCAACATCCAGGCTACTGAACAGAACAGTGCATATGTTTAGTTACATAATTAGACAGGCCCGGCGGGCATGATCACCATAATTTATGACAGGCCCCAATTGAAAATACAGGGGCCCCGGGCGTCGGGCTATCCAATTTTTGGAGCACTGCACGTAGATAGCAGAAGCAAAACTGACCAATTCAAAAACTCCTTTTTTGTCCAAACAGCAGTGGACTGGAACCATCTGGACAGTGAGATAGTGAGCGCAAAGACACTAGAGGACTTCAAGGCAGCCCTTCATTTTAAATATTTTGACTAATATTTTATAAGTCAGAAGCAGAAACATACGTATTGCCGGTGCTATCCAAAAAAGTGCATTTACTTAAAAAGCTCATAATAAACAATTTTGAAGGATTTGACAGTTGATATGGGAGTTTTAACTGTTCTCAATGTAAACACTTGGGATGTGAAGTGCCGGCAACACTATTTGAATGTTTCGGATTGCACCTGTAAGGTTTGAACTGAAAATTGTTCAATAAAAATCACATTAAAATTAACTTACGTTTAAGCCTGGGAAGGCTTTCTGTAACCCATAAAATATCTCTTCATGCGACTGCATGTCACCCTGTGACACAAACTCCTTGGCACCTTCTTCTGTTTCTCCTTTAACTTTAGCCTGCAACGTGTCATCTCTTCGAATAAATCGAACGCGTTCACCACCTCTCCGTGCTAAGACAACACTAGCTGAAAGGAGTTCTTTCATGCTAACCCTTTCCGCGGTCGTATTAAGGAATCCTGGAAGTCCAAACACATAGAAGAATGTGATTAAAAGTGCAATTATGCTAATTGCAGCACCGATAGGATTTACTTTCACGTTGATAGGAGCCATGTTCTTCATTTCTCGAGACGAGACTGGTGTACACGTAAACACTTCCGGTTTTTAAAGTCAAACTTATGGGTTACGTCTAAATCCTACGCAACGATAATTTCCGGGGCTTATTTCGGGAACAATTTAAGCGAGGACTGTACAGACTGTTCAGTCGCCGCATCGTGCGGTGTCTGATTAGAGTCTACACTGTTTACCTATATCCCATATATAGAATCATGGGTAAAAATGGATTTAAGCCATAATAAGTAATTTCAGGAATATATTTGCAAAGACTTTACTTGATCAGACTATTTCTAAAACGAGGTGGAAGATAATGGCAATAATGGTTTGCATCTGTTTAAAGACTATCGCGGCAGTTTCTTCGATTTTTCAAAATATTTAGATTTTTTTAAAGTTTGCATGCTGCTAGTGTTTTCCCTGTAATGCAGAAATATGAAATAAAAATAGGGGATCTCCGAACTGGATCTTTTCTTAATAGCTTGATTATGGGTATACCCCTAATTATCCGGAGACACGTGCTTTTGATCATAAAATCTCAAAATAACTTTATTCAGCTTTGTTATTTGCCTAATTTGTTGGGTTATACATATATTTTCATAAAATAGAAAAAATAGGAGCAAGTAGCACCAAAAACATGAAAACAACACATTATCCGTAAATAAAGGGGACACATCAAATAGTTATTTTTCAAAGTTTTTTCTCCTACAGTGAAAACATTAGACTTTGACTATATTTTTCACAAATATTGATGAAGCATTAATTTTCTGAAATCACACATAAAAATTATAGGTACCCGGGTCAGTTTTTCTGAAAAGTACAAAGGTCTGCATAGAGAGCAACACATGTCAATCCAATTACACGTAGGGCTACCAACTATTGCTATATGATAACCACTTTAAATGCTATTTTAATGTGTCCAAATCCATACTGTTCAATTGTCAACAATATATCACTTTTCAAGCACTATTAGTATATATCACTAATCGGGGTCGTCAAATGCAGGTATGACCGCATCTTTTAGCTTATTGAGATAGAAAAAATACAATTTTTAAAATATAAACTATATCATACAGTATTGGTCAAAGGGAGCCAATTCAAGCAAAATGCTTGCATGAGTGGCATCCCTTTGACCGAAGAAAATTAAAGTGCCGCAATTGACCTTAAACTTATTTGCATCTGAGCAGGGTACCGTACCAAGGTGTACCAAGGCGGGCTCCTATATTCTCTTTGCTTTATGTTTGTCTTGCGTGTTGTTTTCTATTTAGTGTGTAGATGAAGGAATGGTATTGCGCGCGCGCGCGCGTGTGTGTGTGTGTGTGTGTGTGTGTTTGTTGTGGTATGACTGTGTGTGTGTGTTCTGCTTGAGAGGTGGGTGTATTGTTTGTGTTACGTTTCCTGCTTGAGTCTTTCGTATTTATTTGACGCTGTGTGCGATCACATGGTCCGACACAGCACTCCATTATCTACTATCAAATCAAACTACAGAGTCAACTCATTTTTTTATGCCACCAGAATCTACGTTTTTTGTCCTGTCTGTTTATCCGGCCATCCGGCCCAAAAACCATAACCTTGGCTATTACTTTTGCATGTATGCACCTGGGCTTTTTAAACTTGGCATGTGTATTCCTCGTGTCAAGACCTTTCCAAATATACAAACCTTTTTTACCTTGACCTTGGCATTTGACCTACTTTTGTAAAAACATTAAATGGCTGTAACATTTGCACCAGTAAGCCCAGGGCTTTCATATTTTGAATATATTTTGTTTTGCGTCAACACCTTTCCAACCATACCAACGTCAATTACCATGTTACATTGGCCTTGAGTTTTGACCTATTTAATCAAGCTTTAACCATAAACCTTAACATTGGCTATAACTTTTGCATTTTTGCACCTGGACCTTTCATATATGGCATGTGTATTCCTCGTGTCAAGACCTTTCCAACCATAGATGAAACTTACCTCTTTGACCTTGACCTTGACTATTGACCGACTTTTTAAAAATCTTGAAATGGCTATACCATTTGCACCAGTAGGCGCAGGGCTTTCATATTTTGTAAACTATAGTTCTTGTGCCAAGACTTTTCCAACCATACCAACGTCTTTGACAATGTGACCTTGCCCTTTGACCTATCTAAAACATTTGCACCTGGGCCTTTTATACTTGGCATGTGTCTTCCTCGTGTCAAAACCTTTCCAACCATACCATAGGCTTTGACCATGTGACCTTGACCTTTGACCTATTTAAACTTTTTTGCACCTGGGCCTTTTATACTTGGCATGTGTTTTCCTCGTGGCAAGACCTTACCAACCATACCAACTTCTTTGACCTTCACCTTGACATTGGACCTACTTTTTTTTTAAATATTGAAATGTCTATTATATTCATTTGCACCAGTAGGCACAGGGCTTTCATATTTTGTATGTACATTGTCTGTGTCAATACCTTTCCAATCATACCAATGTCTTTGACCGTGTGACCCTGACCCTTTGACCTATTTAATCAAATTTTAACCCAAACCCTTAACCTTGGCTGTAACTGTTGCATTTTTGCACCGGGACCAGCCTGGGCCTTTTATACTTGACATCTGTCTTCCTCGTGTCAATACCTTTCCAACCATATAACCCTTCTTGACCGTGTGACCTTTACCTTCACATTACATTACCAAACATGGTGCTGGCTGGGGGCATTTGTGTTTCACAAACACATTCCTTTTCGTCTGATCTTCACCAATCTTTCTGAAAATGTTTGTTGGTATAAAATGAAGACCAAGTTCGATGACCAGGGGCGCCAATTTATGCAAGGGCCTTTGGAGTGATGGCCTTTGACTTCCTCAAAATGGCGCTTTAATGGCGCCCCACGACAGTTTTCGCTCTCTAACTCGTACAGTTTACAATTGATAGTCTGGATTCCCCTCCCCGTACCATCGGGGGCATTCGTGTAACTGGGACACGCTCTAGTTGTTTGTGTATAATTCCATTCCCATTGCTAACCGTTAGGGGGAGTCTTATAGATCTAAAATCTAATAGATCCAGATAAATCTAGATATTGACTTGATAGAGTCTACCAATCTAGAAACCCCCCCCCCCCCCCCTTCATAAAATAGTCATTACAGACCGGTGGAGACATAGATCTACATACAGTTAATAAAAGAAATCCCCACAAAAAAACCTTATAATAGATAGTCTACAGAGTACAGACCGGTACGATAGAGGCATAGTGTCTATAGATCTAGATCTAGATCTATACATATATACATTTTTATCCCATTTAGTCTTAGATATAATACCGGTAGAGGTATGTATATCCCTACAGTAAACACATAGAAAATCAAATAATAAGTCCTGGTGCCAATGGGTTAAAGGCAAGATTCCTAAAATCGCGCTTAAAAAATAAAATTTGGAAATCTTATAGGATTTTTTTATCATCTTATGGCAGCCCTGGTTTGGACATATACTTTTTTAGAGCTAAAACAAAAACTAATGGACAGCATCTTGGCCTAGCTTGGAACCGCTCTTTCGTGGCGACGAAACTAAAATGGAGTTGTTCCTTTCTTATTCAAACAGAGCCCCAAATAAGAGGTGTATTATAAAGACTAAAATATTTATTTCTGCACTAAACCCCATGGTGTCACTACTCATTAGAATTGTCTCTTCGAGGGTCGATTCTAGTGAGTAGTGACACCATGGGAGTTGGTGCTAAAATGAGTGAGAAAATGTTTGATTTATTGAGTTTACTCCCTCTTATCTGGTCAGTGGAGCCCTATTCAAAGCTTTAAAAACGGAAGTCATACAGTTTGTACCATCAGATCAGACGCCGAGTTACTCGGCGTCTGATCTGAGGGCACAAATTGTATGCAAATGTCGATAAAATACGATTTCTAAGAGAAAACACTAATTTTAATTAAATTGTCAGAGTTAGTGAAAACAAATTTAGATAGCCGTTATTACTCATACACTGATAACATGCCCAGGGGGCAGTACACGCATACCAGCCAGTCGACAACAATCACCCACATTAGCGATAGTGATCAACCTTATTTAACTCGTTCACCCCTGAAACTTTTAATAGACAATTCCAATTCCAAAATTTGTCTAGTCTATTTTTGACTATCTAGAGTTTGAATTTAGCAATGTATTTCAAAATGACAAACAGTGTCGACCCTGATCAGAAGGTTCCTTAAGGAGCCCTCTGATCAAGGTCTACACTGTTTGCCTGTGACAAGTTTGTAATGACGAGAATACTCGTCGCTAGGGTTGAATGTGTTAAGGTCAGCATTCATTTCGACTCGCTATAACTTTGTTAGAACGCTCGTCATTTACATTCAGTGTACATATGAAGAGTACACTTGTCATTGCAAACAGTGTAGATCCTGATCAGAGAGCTCATGTAGGGGCTCTTTGATCAGGGTCTACACTGTTAGTCATTTTGCAATATATTGTTAAACTATACCCTACTTGAAATATTATAAATGGACATGGCTTAATTGGATATCATGTGAAATTGTCTACTAAAAATTAAAATAAACTCTAGATAATTATCATAAATGGACATGGCTGAATTTGGATATTTGAATTGCCTACTCAAAGTTTCAGGGGTGAATGAGTTGATTTAAGGTCAGCAATATTTGGACTAGTTGATATTGCTAGATTCACCTGATTCTACCGATGCACTAAATAAGTACAGTCTCCTTATCAATCTAACCCAATGGAGTTACACAATGAAGATTGTTATCGCAGTATTTCTTCATGTATTAAGCAATCTGTCTCTGGAAAAGCATAGAAAATTCTAAATACATATATACTTTAGTAGTTTGCTCGCTAAATGCTGTATAATGTCGGTCCTTTTGATTTTTAACTCGTTCACTCCTGGAAGTTTTAATGGACACATCCAATTTCCAATTAAGTCTAGTCCATTTTTGACTATTTAACAATATATTGCCCTCGGATCAGGGTCTACACGGTTTAGTTTAAACATGTTTTATTCCCATATACATAAGGAAATTGGGTCGGGTCACAAGTCCTCACAACGTCTACGCTGTATCACAGGACAATATTTTTAGTGCTCTATTTGCTGTAACAGTGTTGGTTTATGAATACTGATGAGTATACTCGTCGCTAGGGTTGAACGTGTTACCTTTGTCCTGGATTAAACCGTCGCCCGTACAGTATATTGATATTCTTTTGCGGGACGAGTTTGTCATTAAGAACGTACCCAAAAACTCAGAGTTCATACAACATTTTTCTCTGTCAATCTTCAATTAAATCATATTGGAAACGGTTAAATGAATAATCAAATTTGCATCGCTCCTTTATTCCATGTTTATATATATATTGGATTGGTCCATTTTTTATCAAAGGGATGTCTGTTCAAAATTTTCATTTTCATTTTGTTTTATATTGAAATTCCTATCAGCAAACAGTGTAGACTCTGATCAGACGCCGCATAATGCGGTGTCTGATCAGAGTCTACACTGTTTGCCTATATCCCATATATGGGATTGGGTTAAAATCATGTTTGTCCAAAAACGCGATTACTTAAAGCAGGTTGAAAGTAAAGCAGAATGCGCCTTAAGGCGCATTCGGCTTCACCATCAACTCGGTTTAAGCTACACTCTGCTAGTATAAAAATCCGAAGAATTTTTGAAAAATCTTGAAAGTGGCAGCCCTGTTAGCAACATAAGAAAAGAAATTTTTATTCTCACATTTAACCCGTAGTCAGCGCAGCACCACCGCATCTGCGAGTTACGTTACTCGAGGATACGGCAGTATTGCACTGAATAGATTTATATCTATACTAGTTAAACGCATTCATACATATCTAACACAATTAAGAAAACTATTTGGTATAGTAATGCACACCAACAAACAAATCACAAATATTTCACTAAGTGTTTAAAATTTGACCTTGCTTATAAATTAAGATTTAGATTTAGATCTATAAATCTTTAAACCCACAAACATAAACAACTTGACTTTTTTTCCCACGACACATCACGTCATCGTATACGTAGCAATGATGAATCAAATGAGAGAGCAGATATTGAAGCATTACTGTTACAATTTAACCCATTACCCTCTAGCCTGTTTCTAGTATGGAATATAGGTGACCACTTAAAGAAGGTTGAAAGTAAAGCAGAATGTGCCAGAATGTCACCCAAAACACGAATGAAGAACAACTCCATAATTAAAATAAGTTTAATCTAATTACATTCAAATTTGTAAGCCCTTTTGAGCGCAAACAATATTGGAATCTGATATATTGTAGTATAGCTGAACATGCCTTTTGTGTAACACTTGGCATATGAAAGACATATAACTGTTGGTCTACAAGATATGACCGATCTCAACCATAATAATAATCCATCCGAAAACTTATCGTCATACAATCTGAGTAAGTATAATAAAATCCATTAAAACCTGTAGTTGTTATAGTGTAAGCAGAGTTACGTAAGGCACATTAAGGACATATAACATTTTACCCATTGGTTCGATTTCAACCATAATCGAACTCATCCGAGAATTTATGGTCATATATGTATATTTACATTGGCCCTATCTCTTTCCATTGTAAAAATCGGTGTTCATTTCATATAGACACTCAAACCTTATGAGGCGGAGCTTAGGGTTAAGTCGCTGCGCATTAATCTTCACTACTATAAAATTAGAAATCCACGTTGTATTTGACCTAGATTGAATATAGTTTATTTCCCAATCTTTTTTTAAACACTAAATATCAATATATATAGATTTTATATTCATATTGATATAAATTATTTACACTCATTGTGAAAAAAATGCAGTAGGAAGCGCTCCGAAACTTTGTCCGTCTGCTACGAATTTTTATACCCCTCGCAAACAATTGTTTTGCGCCCATTGTAACCGGGTGTTCTTTATAAAGAAAAACCCGCGCCGACCCGGGTTTGAACCCGGGTGGCCAGGTTCGCAGTCATGCACTCTACCACGTCGCCATAAAAGCGCACTTGTACAGTAAGGCCGTTCAAGTCATGATAAACCTACACGCTGTGACATACCCCCCCCCCCCCCCGACAACTGGAAACTTGTGCACAGTGTGTCGATGCTCCAGAGGGGTCATGCACTTAATGGGAAGAAGAAGAGAAACTTTACAGAATAATCACTGAAATTACTGGTAAATAGCGCTATTGATATAAAAAAATCACAAAACACTAGTAATCCTCAGCTCCTGGCCGGTTCCAACTTAGGCTCCGAGATTTGGCTCCAAAACCATAAATACCCCGTATGGTGCCTCTCAGCTTCGGATTTCTCTATGGTCCGCGCCCGTTAAGAATACGGTATTAGCGTTCACACTTGACGATTGCTTGCACCGTTGCATGAATTAAAAACCCGATTGAGGATAAGAAAACGTACTTGGGTGTACTTAAAAGTATTTTCCCTAGTAAAAACCTGAAGTGAATTTGAGAACTATATTATCCGCGCAGTATAGATCTAGCTATGTTATTTGGTTACAGGGGGCGGAGTTAACTTCGTTAAAGCTGTTCTTTCAAGTTTATTTCTGGGAGTATTTTTCCCCTTTTCAACAACATTTCTCCTTTAAAAACTGAAAGTCTGAATTGTTTTCATAACAAATATAAAGATAAAATAATGTAAATATAAGAAATGAACAGATTTTTTTCGGTGTTCAAGCGAAATGAACGACAGAAAATTATCGGCAAATTTACCATGAATCGCTAACGCGATTCATGGTATTTGCCGAAAATTTTCTGTCGTTCATTTCGCTTGAACACCGGAACAAATTAATTCATCATCACAATATGATCAAGATTGTATAAAAATGGATACAAACGGTGGCCTCTGGAGTGTAAACAGTGTAACATTATTGGCATTGGACGACTGATCACGGATGCTGGACATTAAAGGATCCTAAATCTCGCTCCGAGCTATTGCTCAGGTGAGCTTAAAAAAGACGAGGTGTTACCGAAAGAAGTCGGAGATTTGACCGAGTAGTAAGACTGGTCACGCCTGCATTTTACTCCAACCCACGTTTCTATAAAATTTGCAACCAGTCTGCATATTGCTAGCTTTAGTTTCGTTTTAATTAATTTTACATATTTGTGATTTATTTTCATATTTATATTCTTTCTCTTAATAAAAAATATATACCTTTCAATAGAAAAAATGTTGTTTTTAACATATATATCGAAATAAATTTATTCGAAACTAAATGTAAACAGAGGAAGTAAACATGACATCAATGGAAGTACGTTACTGTATTGTTTTCTCAATTTACAAGACTCACGTACTTGAATCACGTTATTCTGATACGTAGATACGCTCACGTTTTTACTGTTTACACTGTGTTCGAATTATATTTTACTTCATGATGACTGATTGTCTTAAACAATCAAATTACGGTCCATATTGATTTACTTTTCTGACATTTTAGCTTTCAGTTTCACATGTTTCACCTTCATCTAGATCTGTGTAATTGATCTTGCATTTGAGTGCTTTATCTTGTAGAATTACGCATTATAATTTTGCATAGACAAAGTTTATCGAGACAATTCATAGATTTGACATGCATCAACTGACAAGAACGTTTTAATCAGATTAAATTAATATTTAAGATTATTGTACAGTACTAGTAGCTAGTAACATGCAAACCGAGAGACACATCAACAACAAACCTCATCAGTGCAAAGCTTAAGCTCACACCAAGAGATGTTTGTTGCGCTATATAATTGACTCACTTCCAAACATACAACGATTTGGGAAGCCTCACATATGAATAGTATACCAACGTACCACGTATGTTACATAACTCTCTAAGTCTCTTGCCTTGTAACTTGCCTTGTCGTTGATAGTCTTTTTGAGCAATATGCTCCCCTCCGAGAAGACTGGTCCCGAGACCTGGGCCCCGGGAAACTGTGGGTAAGGCAACTCCGGTCTGGCAGTTGTCATTATCCCACTCGCTGCCACCATTTGTAATGTGCAAACTGAGACACCCAGTAACAAGTGAACAACAAACCCTGTCGATGCAGAGCTTAAGCTCACACCAAGAGGTGTTTGTTGCGCTATAAAATTGACTCACTTCCCAACATACAAAGATTTGGGAAGCCTCATTTGCATATACCATCGTACCACGTATGTTACATAACTCTCAACAGGGCTTTTTTCTTATGTAACAGAGGCCGAATAACCGCCCCTTAGGTATTGTATGAAACAAACATACCATTGATCATGAAAAGTAAAACAAAAATTTTGTTGAGAGGGGGGAAAAAAATCGGGAGAGGAAGGGACCATTAGCATAAATTAACCCTTAGTGCCCTTCACCATGTTAATATCTTTATTCTGAATTTCTAACGCCCCATAATACAACTGAACATAAAGTTTGTTTTCCCCTAAAACACGGTTTTCACGCTCAAACACCCCCTCCGTGCTTAATTTTTTCCCCTCACAAAAGGCTAGGCCGCTTCCCCAAACTGGGAGAAAAAACCCTGCTCACATAAGAACTTTGTCTGTCAGTTTGCACATATTAGCCCCATGTCTGCACATATTCACCCCAGATGCATTACTGTAAAACAGGTTTTATTCCCGGGAATATAATTTACGCATTAATTCGCGAATGTGTTGCCTCACATCTCTAGTTTTGAAAATAGGTGACTCCTTAAGGCACATTCTGCTTTACTTTCAGTCTGCATTAAGCTACCACCTGCTAGAAATATTGCATGATGTCGCTAATTAATAAAAAATCACATTAGTTTACGCCAAATATTCATGACGCGAAAAATACCTGTTTAACAGTATTTAAGTTCACTTTAATAGCATGCAATGTATTGTGATACATATTGCAATACAGTGATGGAGTATTGCAATATATTGCAATACAAAATTTATGGCAATACCCATCCCTAATATTCACCCTATGATATAGTTCTATATCCTAGTAGATGGCTGAAAGTAAAGCAGAAATCACCATTAGAAATATTTTACTATATCCTAGTAGATATTGATGGTAACTTAAAAGCAGGCTGTCAGAGACTCAGAAGGTAAAGCAGACTTTACTTTCAACCTGCTAAGTGGTCACCTATTTTCAAATTTAGAAACAAGCTATGAAGTAATGATTTAAGGGATGACAACAACTCAGGTTACAAATGTTGGTACTGTTCACTCTCACCTAGAGCTCTTTATTCCATTTATTTCAGAAAAGACTACACAAAGAGCTACAACTTCTTACCAAGGAGCCACCTGTAGGAGTGAAAGTCAATATAGACAGTATTCATAAGAACATCACAGAGTAGGAACATATGTAGACTTAGTTGGCATACATCTTTGACAAGTTGTAACTTTCCTCCGAGAGCTCCAGATAAGGGGAGTATTTCAAAAACTAAAATATTTATTTCTGCATTAAACCCTATGGTAGCACTACTCGTTTAATCTCGAAGAGACGATTCTAATGAGTAGTGACACAATAGGTTTTGTTTCTGAAATAAGTGAGAAAAAGTTGGATAGGTTCAGTTTACTCCCTCTTAAGTCTTATCTGGAGCCCAGCCTCTGATTGAGTGTCATGCTTGTTTTTGTTTGATCCTATGTTTAGATTTTGATAGCTGTAACAAAGTGTTGGTGTCCCAGTTCCTTGGTGGCTAGCCTAGGGTGTTGAATTCCCAGTCTCTACTTGATCCTATTCTGTGGATCAATGTCGCAGAGGTCACAAAAATCCATGTCAGCCCTAACACATCCATCAGTCTCCAACACTCTCTTGCTGGATTTTGGAATCGACAAGCTCAATACTGAGCCAAGTCATGAAATGGAAATTACTATCACTGGTCAATAGGGATACATACTAGGATGTCAGGATCAGGCATTACCACTACTTGTCAAGTTGTGATTGGGAAGCAGACATGAGTCCCTCCTCCTATATTTCCTATATATCCTAGCAGATGGTAACTTAAAGCATGCTGAAAGTAAGGCATAGTGCTCCTTAACCCTTTCCCTTATAGAAGTGATTTTTAGCACATTCATTTTATTCATCCGCCAAAGAAAATAGTTCCATTTTATACTGTAATGAATATGTACCATAAGAAATATTTTCTATATCCTAGCAGATAGTAACTTAAAGCAGGCTGAAAGTAAAGCAGAATGCGCCCTAGGGCGCATTCTGCTTTATTTTCAACCTGCTTTTAGTGATCACCTGTCTTTAATGTTATAAACATGTTTATTGGGTAAAGGGTTAAGGAGCCTTTCTGGAAGCACTGCTTTACTTTTAGCCTGCTTTAAGCAAACATCTATCTGAAAGAACCAGAGAACTTTGTTTATAATAAGAGTAGGGCATCATGCTTTGGTTTTCTGTATCTGCCCCCCTCTCTCTATAACTTCCAATTAGCCCATAGGTGGCAAAAACCAATGTTAATAGATAAGCTATCTTAAATACTAAAAACAAGCATTTTTAACTCATTATCCCCTGAAACTTCCAATGGATAATTCCAGTTTGCAATAAAGGCTGGTCCATTTTAGACTATTTAGGGTTGTTTTTTGTAATAAATTGCAAAATGACAAACAGTGTAGTCCCTGATCAGAGGGCTCCTGCAGGAGCCCTCTGATCAGGGACTACACTGTTTGCATAGGACAGGTGTACCCTTCACAGGTACACGTTTGGTAAATGCATATATGCGTCGCTAGGGCTCAATGAGTTAAGGGGGAAGTTTAACCCATTACCCCATAAATATGCCTTTTTACATCTTTATTTCTCCACTGAGGACAATAATTCCAATCTATACAGTTATAAATGTATGATAAGAACTATTTTCTATACTTTATATATTCTAACTGATAGTAGCTTAAAGCAGGCTGAAAGTAAGGCAGAATGCTTTACTTTTAACTTGCTTTAAGTGGTCACCTATTTTCAAAACTTGAATCAGGCTATTGGGTACAAGTATTTGGTCAAAGTAACTCAGTGCGGTGTTTTTGTTTTACAGGTGGATTGTAGACCTAGAAGGTGCACCAGAATCTCTCTACAATGGTGAACAGTTCCAGTTGTACTTCAAATTTAGTTCAAGATATCCTTTTGACTCACCGCAGGTACATACACTATGATTACAATAATTTATATGATTCAAAATGACCATTTTTTCACTCTCTTTATTCATCTGTCTTGTACTGTGTCTCTCTGTTTGTTGGAGTGTGGATGGGGGTGTCTTTCACAGTTGATAGACTGGTTACCTCTAACCAGAGCCCCAGATAAGGGTAGTAATCTTTATTTCTGCATTAAACCCTATGGTGGCACTACTCATCATAATCATCTCTTTGAGATTCTAATGAGTAGTGACACCATAGGATTTGGTGCTGAAATGAATGAGAAAATGTTGGATTTGTGCAGTTTACTCCCTCTTATCTGGAGGCCTGTATAACCATATCTGTATATCTACCTGTCTCTCACTCTTTCTCACATTCTCTTTCTTATAGTTGTTTGTATGATGATCCTCTAATTTGATCTTGTTTCAGTTGAACATACCCATATTTCAAAGTTAAAACGTAGCTTAGCCACGTTTTAACTTTGAAATACGGATATGGTGAGGCTGTAATGAGTTGGAATTATCGGAGTTGGACTGTAATTGAAGGAAATTTGTTTCAGGTGATGTTTATTGGCAACAACATTCCAGTCCATCCCCATGTCTACAGTAATGGCCACATATGTCTGTCTATACTGACTGATGACTGGTCACCGGCTCTGTCTGTCACATCAGTGTGTCTTAGTATCGTCAGCATGCTATCTAGTTGTACAGAAAAGGTATGGTACTGTTGAACATATAGTGACTAGTCAGAACCCAATAATTTGAACTGGCTTAATCCATTACCCCATACATGTATATATAATGTATATGCCTTTATACGCCTCTGATATTCCTCCTCTGAACAAATTAGTTAATATACAGTAATGAATATGTTCCCTAAGAAATATTTTCTTTTTCCTAGAAGATTGTAGCTTAAACCAGGTTGTAAGTACATCAGAATGCACTTTAAGGTGCATTCTGCTTTACTTTCAACCAGGAACGTACATAGATAATCTACGTTCCTGTTTCAACCTGCTTTAAGTAATCAATTATCTTCAAAACTAGAAACAGGCTATAGGGTAATGAGTTAAGTCGCACTAACCCATATTCACTCAG
Organism: Gari tellinella; assembly: GCA_922989275.2. NCBI lineage: Eukaryota > Metazoa > Mollusca > Bivalvia > Cardiida > Psammobiidae > Gari > Gari tellinella. The sequence continues at coordinate 88,218,089 of OV277859.1, forward strand.
TTGAATCGATAATTTGAGCATAAATTATTAATTATTCTAACTATTGCAGAGGGACATTTCTAATAAGTATTCCAAAGACATGTATGTAACATTATGTAGTTTATAAATCTAGGGAATAATACAGGATTGAGTGGCTACATAAAATGGAGAATGTACAGTTATCTCCCTTACCTGAAACCCAGATGTCTTACATATAAGTTTATCTCTATATCTTAATAATCACAGAAATGATTTTTTGCTCAATTTTTTATGGACTGTTCCACTAAATTGAAAAAGGACAAGTTTTTATGTTTAAGATATTTCAGAAAAATCAAAGTTGAAACAAACAATGTAGACCCAGATCAGAGGGCTCCTTAGGAGCCCTCTGATCTGGGTCATCACTGTTTGCAAGATATACTGGCTTCCAGCATAGAAATGGTTAACTATTCATGGTTTTGATATATTACAGAAACGACCTCCAGATAATGCAATATATGTGAAAACCTGCAGTAAAAACCCTAAGAAAACACGATGGTATTATCATGGTAAGTATCAACTCATTCACTAATGCAACTTTTAATGGGCAAGTCCAGTTTCCAATTTGAATGTAGTCTGGCTTTGGCTATAAAAGGGTTATTTTTCTGCAATATATGACAAAATGACAAACTGTGCAGACCCTGGGCAGAGGGTTTCTTTAGGAGCTCTCTGATCAGGGTCTGAACTGTTTGCCTATCCTACGACAAGTGTACTCTTGATATGTACACTGTTTGTAAATGACAAGTATGCTTGTCGCTAGGTTTGAATGTGTTGAAGTGGTTTACATGCAATTATGAATATGAAAATAAGTATAATTCATAAAATAAATCAGTGTTACAGTATACATGTATTTTAAATAAAAGTAATTAAGCATTGTTGGACAAAATAATATTTTTGTAAAGAAGGTACCATAAAGCATAGTTGTAAAGCATACTAACCTAATATGCCTATGGAAAGAAAATGAAGAAAAAAGTTTGATCAAGTCAAGTACATGTAATTACCATCACACAGTAATGTGTCCAGTAATATGTCCAAAAGGTGCAAGCTGAATTGAAAACAGTGTACCGGTATACCTTGATCTGACTGCTCCTGAAGGAGCAGTCTGATCAAGGTCTACACTGTTTGCTCAGGATTGTCTGTACCAATACTGAGGGTCAATATGTCTATTATTGTATTTCTAGATGACGAAGTATGACAGAAGCTCAGTTTGGCCGGAGCCTAGGGAATATGTGTCACTGACTTTAGAATTTTCACTGCTGCCTCCTGAACAACAAGCTATGATGACATTGCTCTCTGAGCAAACGTGAAGATGTTGAGATGGGAGAGTGTTTCATGGTCCTTTGGATTCGTCAGATGTCTACAATAGCACCAATTTGTTATAGCTGTGTCTTACACCAGCACACCTTGTTATAGCCATGTCCATCTGTTGTTCATTTTGCAGAGCTCTAGATAAGGGGAGTATTCTAAATACCAAAACCCTTATGTCTCCACTGTTTTTATTAGCTCACCTGAGCCTTCGGCTCAGGATGAGCTATTGTGATACCATTCCGTCCGTCGTCCGTCCACACTTTCAAACAACATCTCCTCAGAAACCACTGACCCGATTTCAACCAAACTTTGTCAGAAGCATCAGTGACAAGGGGGAGCGAAATGTTGTTCAAAGATTTTGGCTAGAGTTATTCCCCTTGCTTTGGGACCAGATTTTCTAACATGACCGTATAGACAACTTTTAATGCATAAGAAAATCTTTAAAAATCTTCTTCTCAGAAACCAAAAGGCCCAGACCTTTGATATTTGGTTTGTATCATGACCTAATGATATTCTACCAAGATTGTTCAAATTTTGACCCTTGGGCCAAAAATGGCCCTGCCCCAGGGCTTATCAGTTTTTCTTAGGAAAACCTTTGAAAATCTTCTTCTCTGAAACTGTATGGCCTAGATCATTAATATTTGACATGTAACTTTGCCTTATGGTCCTCTACCTAGATTGTTCAAATTATGACCCCCAGGTCAAAATTGGCCCCGCCCCCGGGCTTATCAGTTTTACATAGAGTTATATAGGAAAACCTTTAAAAATCTTCTTCTCTGAAACTGTGAGGCCTAGATCTTTAAAATTTGACATATAGCTTTGCCTAATGGCCCTCTACCAAGATTGTTCAAATTATGACCCCTGGGCCAAAAATGGCCCCGCCCTTGGGCTTATCAGTTTTTCTTCAGAAAACCTTTAAAATTCTTCTTCTCTGAAACTGTATGGCCCAGATCATTTATATTTGAAACATAGCTTTGCCTTGTAGTCCTCTTCCATGATTGTTCAAATTATGACCCCCGGGTCAAAATTGGCCCCGCCCAGGGGCTTATCAGTTTTACAAAGAGTTATATAGGAAAATCTTTAAAAATCTTCTTATCTGAAACTGTAAGGCCCAGATCTTTCAAATTTGACATGTAGCTTTGCCTTATGGTCTTCTACCAAGACTGTTCAGCTTATGACCCCTGGGCCAAAAATGGCCCCGCCCTTGGGCTTATCAGTTTTTCATAGGAAAATCTTTAAAAATCTTCTTCTCTGAAACTGTAAGGCCCAGATCATTTATATTTGAAATGTAGCTTTGCCTTATAGTCCTCTACCAAGTTTGTTCAAATTATGACCCCCGGGTCAAAATTGGCCTCGCCCCGGTGCTTATCAGTTTTACATAGACTTATATAGGAAAACCTTTAAATTTCTTCTTCTCTGAAACTGTAAGGCCCAGATCTTTAATATTTGTCACATAGCTTTGCCTTGTGATCCTCTACCAAGATTGTTCAAATAATGACCCCCGTGCCAAAAATGGCCCCACCCTCGACTTATTAGTTTTTCATAGGAAAACCTTTAAAAAAACTTCTTCTCTGAAACTGTAAGGCCCAGATCATTTATATTTGACCTGTAACTTTGCATTATGGTCCTCTACCAAGATTGTTAAAATTATGACCCTTTGATCAAATTTGGTCCTGCCCCAAGGCTTATCAGTTTTATATAGACTTATATAGGAAAAACCTTTAAAACTCTTTTTATAGCTATATATATCACGATATTGTTTTGCCCAGTCAGCTTAGGTGCAATGTTCTCAGGTGAGCGACTTGTGGGCCATGGCCCTCTTGTTTTGATAGGTCTGTGTCCGTCGTCGTTCGTTCGTCCGTTCGTCGTCAACAATTTCTTTAAACGACATCTCCTCCGAAACTACTAGATGGATTTTTACCAAACTTGGCAGGAATGATCCTTGTATGGTCCTCTTTCAAAGTTGTTCAAATAGTTCCGGTCTGTTGCATATCTAGGTCACAGGAGCTAAAAATAGATTTTTTCAGTGAAAACGTAAAAAATCTTCTTGTCTGAACCCACAGTACCTTGAGCTTAGATATTTGGCACAAAGCATCGTCTTCAGGTCCTCTATCAAGATTGTTCAAATTATGTCCCTGAGGTAAAAAATGACCCCACCCCAGGGGTCGTAATTTTACATAAAGTTATTTAGTCAAATCTTCCAACATCTTTATCTCTGAAACTAATTTGGCCAGAGCTTTGATATTTGGCATGGTGACACTTCTAGAAGCCCTTTACCAATATTGTAAATATGGTTCTAGTCCTTTGCATAACTAGGTCACAGGAGCTAAAAATAGATTTTTTCAATGAAAACTTTGAGAATCTTCTTGTCTGAAACCCCAATACCCTGAGATTAGTTATTTGGCATAAAGCAGCATCTACAGGTCCTCTATCAAGATTGTTCAAACTATTCCCCTTTGGTCAAAACTGCCAAGGCCCTAGGGGTCGCAGTTTTATATAGAGTTATATAGTGAAATATTCTTCTCTGAAACTATTATGGCAAGAGCTTTGATATTTAGCATTATGAAGTGACACTTTTAGATGTTCTTTACCAATATTGCTGAAATGGTTCGGGTCTGTTGCATATCTGGATCACATTAGCTAAAAATAGATTTTTTTTCAATGAAAAGTCTTCCTGTCTGTAACCACCCATGTACAAAATATTTGGCAGAACACTTAATTTTCAAGTTCATCAGTAAGATATTTGAAATTATGTCTCTGGAGTAAAAAATGATACCACCCCAGGGGTCATGTGACCCTTGTGTTGGTTTTTCCAGGTGAGCGATATTTAGGCCCGCATGGGCCTCTTGTTACATCTTACATCTTGACTACTAATTCACCCTTAACTCTATAGCCTGTTTCTGGTTTTGAAGACAGGTGACCACTTAAAGCAGGTTGAAAGTAAAGCAGAATGTGCCTTACTTTCAGCCTACTTTAAGCTACATCTGCTAGGATAGAAACTATTTCTTGGGATACATCTTCATAAGGTGTTTTCAAAACTAGAAACAAGCTGTGGGGAAATGGGCTAAGCCTTTACTCCATAGCTTGTTTCTAGTTTTGAAGACAGGTGACACTTAAAGCAGGTTGAAAGTAATGCAAAATGCGCTTTAACCCTTTCCCCCATAGAAGCACCATTTAGCGGATATGATTTATTCATCCGCTGAAGAAAATAGTTCCAATTTAATCAGTTATGAATATGTATTATGGGGAATATTTTCTATATTATAGCACATGATAGCTTAAAGCAGGCTGAAAGTAAAGCAGAATGCGCCCTTAGGCGCATTCTGCTTTACTTTCATCCTGCTTTAAGTAGTCACCTATCTTAAGTACTAGAAATAGGCTATCAGGTAAAGGGTTAAGCTACATTTTCTAGAATATGGAAAGTATTTCTTGTGATACATAATCATAACTGTATAAACTGGAACTATTTTTCTCCATGGAGGAATGAAATAAATGTGTAAAAATGGGTATCTATGGAGTAAAGAATTAAAAATAATCTTTTTGAGGCAATTCTAATGAATTGTGATTAGAATTGCCACAACATAAGGTTTGGTACAAAATGTTTAGTTTACTCTCTCTTATATGGAGCTCAAATATTGTTATATTGAACCATGCACTTTTCTCTTGAATTTGATCAAATTGGATATGTCCGTTGTGAACGTGTTTCCTTGAACTTGATAGAAAACTAGGTATGTTTTACAATAAGTACAGATTTGTTGTTGAAGCTAGTTTTTGTTTTGAAAGCTAGAGGTATTTGTTTATTAGTAAGGCCAGTGGGTTCCAGATATTGGGTGTATTTCCAAAGCTAAAAACTCCTTGTCTGCATCAAACACTATGATGTAACAGGGCTACAAATAAATGGGAGTAAACAGAACAAATCTAACGGTTTCTCACTCATTTCAACACCAAATCCTATGGTGTTACTACTCATTAGAATTGTCTCAAAGACATCATAGAGTTTAATGCAGAAAAAAAAATTGAAAATGTCTGAAATACTCCCCTTATCTGGAACCCTGGTAACTACTGGTTAAAAGCATGTCAGAGAGAGATGATTCCATAGGTTTGGTTTGATGCAGAGAAAAGGAGAGAATATTTGAAAATGTATACCCCCTTTTTTCTAGAGCCCTGATTAGACAATACAACTGTCAATAGTGGGGCCAAATGGATATATAGAATGGCATATTTTGTAATAGAAATATAGTGCAGCTTATCACTACAGGTCATGTAGAGGATTTTTATGTGATTTTGATTTACACTGCTACCATACCCAAGTCATCTAAACAGAAGATTGTGGGTGTAGTAGTAGTATCATAATCATTGCTTAGTAGACAGGGCTGCCGTTTTCTCTTGATTTTTCCGAAATCTTCAGATTTTTCTCAATTTCTCCAGACCTACGGATTTTTACTAAATCTTTAGATTTCTGCTCTTACTTTTACAATTTGGAGATGTATGCGTTTTTTACATAGGAAACATTGATATGTGTGTGTCAAACAGTTTAGATCCAGATCAGATGCAGCATTATGCGGTGTATGATCTGGATCTGAACTGTTTACATAATAATTTTTAGTGTTATAGAGCCTAGCAGCAAAATGGTTAATGATATGATTCCTAGAACCGCGCTTGAATATTTGGAAATCTTAGGATTTTTATGAGCAACTAATGGTAGCCCTGAGAAGACTGTAATTCTAAGCATGTTACAAACAGTTAAGTTCTCGATCAAGTTCCAAAATCTGATGAGGATCCAAACAGTTTCTTCATTAGAACACTTTTCAGGTTACATGTAGGCTCACTGAAAAGAGTTAACAGTAAAACTCCTATATTATGTCCATTGAACAGATTTAGCTAATTGATTGAAGGACAGGTGACAGCTAAAAGCAAGGTGAAAGCTAAACAGAAAGCTCCTGAAGGAGCTTTCTGTTTTACTTTCACCTTGCTTTCAGCAGCCACCTGCATTAAGTACCTATTAGATAATGAAATTAAGTGGTTGTAATAGGGAGTTGCTACTGTATTTCAAAGAGTTGGTCAGCACTTAACCCATTACTCCATAGATATGCTTTTTAACCCATTTGATTTATTCTTTCGCTGAAGAAAATAGTTACTTTTTATACAGTCCCGAATATATATCATAAGAAATATTTTCTATATCCAAGTAGATTAACTAAAAGCAGGTTGAAAGCAAAGCAGAATGCGCAATTAAGGCACATTCTGCTATACTTTCAAACTGCTTTAAGTGGTCGCCTGTCTTAAAACAAGGAACAGACTATGGAATAAAGGGTAATGAGTTGATATAAGGACTGTTCACAACATGTCAAGTTATACAGTAAACACAAGCCATTATGACAACTCAAAATTTGTCATTGTAAATCCCAAAATATCTAGTTCTTAACCCTTTCCCCAATAAAAGCGACTTTTTGCGTATGTAATTTATCCTTAGAAGAAAATAGTTCCAGTTTATACACTCATGATAATTACCATACAAAATTGTTTGTACATTAGCAGATGGTAGTTTAAAGCAGGCTGAAAGTAAAGCAGAATATGCCTTACGGCACATTCTGCTTTACTTTCAACCTGTTTTAAGTGATCACCTGTATTTAAATTTTAATGTTATTATCAGGTTATTGGTTAAAGGGTTATCATGATGCCTAAGATAAAACCACTATAGTGATATGAAGGACAGCTTAATCAATAATTGTTTGTTTTAAAATCAGTCAGTGCCAAAATATTGCCTGCTTAACCCATTACCCCTTGGATACGCCTTTCTGCGCCTTTAATTTATTCCTTTACTTAAGAAAATAGTTCCATAAAGATGTACCATAAAACTTATTAGCTCACCTGAGCCAAAGGCTCAAGGTGAGCTATTGGGATGGCCCTGTGTCCGTCGTGCGTCGTCGTTAACAATTGCTTCAAATGACATCTTCTCCTAAACGGCTGAACAGATTTCAACCAAACTTTACAGGAATGTTCCTTGGGTCAAGCTCTTTCAAATTTGTTCAAAGAATTGAAAACAATATAGAACTCTGGTTGCTATGGCAACCAAAGTGAAAAAATAAGGAAATCTTAAAAAATCTTCTTGTCTGAAACTACAAGGGCCAGAGCTTAGATATTTGGCACATAACATTATCTACAGGTCCTCTATAAAGTTTGTTCAAATTATGCCCCTGGGGTCAAAATTGGCCCCGCCCGGGGGTCACAGTTTTACATAGAGTTATATAGTGAAAATTTCAAACGTCTTCTCCACTGAAACTAATATGGCCAGAGCTTTGATATTTGGCATGGTGACACTTCTAAATGTCCTTTACCTAGTTTGTTCAAATGATTCTGGTCGGTTAAATATCTAGGTCATAATTCACATTCAAAATATGTATAGCAGACAGCAATTCAGCATTATAAGAGTTAGACCCTAGTCAAATTTCCTACTGGCAGAGTTACATAACTGAACTCAGGTCAGCTGGTCAGCTGATGAGGTTCACTGTAAACAGCAGCATATGGTGTCTGCTATAGTTTTATTCCCTGCAGTTGGGGGCATATTGTTTTTGTCTGTCTGCTTTTTTGTCTGTTTGTCCATTTGTTTTTCTGTCAGTCCACAACTTTAATCTTAGCCATAACTTAAAGTTAGAAACTTTATAACTTGGGTCATGTCCTACAAAGGTCAATGTCATTTTTTAGATATTTCCCAGTGTCATATTTTCTTGTCTTTGAGATAACTCCAGTTCTACTGATGTTAACCCATTACCCCATACATATGCCTTTTTACGCCTTTAATTTATTCCTCCTCTAAAGAAATTAATTTCACTTTATACAGTCATAAACATGTAAGATATAAGAAATAGTATCTATATCTTAGTAGATGATAACTTAAAGCAGGTTGAAAGTAAAGCAGAGTGCGCAATAAATAATCATATGGAAATACATGTAGCTTGATAAGAAGAAGTGTCATGGATAAGGGCCATAACTCTGCCAACAATGTTTTTTTAAGTTATTCCAATTTGTTATGGTTTTTTTTGTCTGCAAGATAATTCCATTTACAGCTATATTAAAATGTTGTCTTGCCTATGAAGCTAAGGCACAATGACCTCAGGTGAGCGAATTAAGGGCCATGGCCCTCTTGTTTTCTATATTCTATCAGATGGTAGCTTAAAGCAGGCTGAAAGTAAAGCAGAATGCACCTTAAGGTGCATTCTGCTTTACTTTCAACCTACTTTAAGTGGTTACCTGTTTAAGCTATGGGGTAAATGGTTATCCCATTACCCCATAGCTTGTTTCTAGTTCTGGAAATCAGGTTACTACTTACAGCAAGTTGAAATATTTGGCAAAATGCTCTTAAAGAAGCATTCTGCTTTATTTTCTGCCTTCTTTAAGCTCCGATCTGGAAAGATACTGGAAATGCTTTTATATTTCATGTTCAGGACTTCCTAGCGGGGGACTTTTTAGCTCACCTGAGCCAAAGGCTCAAGGTGAGCTATTGGGATGGCCCTGTGTCCGGCGTCCGTCGTCGTGCGTATGTGCGTCGTCGTTAACAATTGCTTCAAATGACATCTCCTCCTATACCGCTTGACAGAATTCAACCAAACTTTACAGAAATGTTCCTTGGGTAAAGCTCTTTCAAATTTGTTCAAAGAATTAAAAACAATGCAGAACTCTGGTTGCCATGGCAACCAAAGTGAAAAAATAAGGAAATCTTAAAAAATCTTCTTGTCAAAAACTGGAAGGGCCAGAGCTTACATATTTGGCACATAGCATCATCTACAGGTCCTCTATCAAGTTTGTTCAAATTATGCCCCTGGGGTCAAAATTGGCCCCGCCCCGGGGGTCACAGATTTACATATAGTTATATAGTGAAATTTTCAAGCGTCTTCTTCTCTGAAACTAATGTGGCCAGAGCATTGATATTTGGCATGGTGACACTTCTAGATGTCCTATACGAAAATTGTTCAAATGATTCTGGTCGGTTGCATAACTAGGTCACAGGAGCTAAAAATAGATTTTTTTCATTGAAAACTTAAAAAATCTTCTTGTCTGAAACTACAAGGGCCAGAGCTTAGATATTTGGCACATACCATCGCCTACAGGTCCTCTATCTAGTTTGTTCAAATTATGCCCCTTGGGTCGAAATTGGCCCCGTCCCGGGGGTCACAGTTTTACATAGAGTTATATAATGAAATTTTCAAATGTCTTCTTCTCTGAAACTAATATGGCCAGAGCTTTGATATTTGGTATGGTGACACTTCTAGATGTCCTATACCAAAATTGTTCAAATGGTTGTGGTCGGTTGCATAACTAGGTCACAGGAGCTAAAAATAGATTTTTTCCAATGAAAACTTAAAAAATCTTCTTTTCTGAAACTACAAGGGCCAGAGCTTAGATATTTGGCACATACCATCGCCTACAGGTCCTCTATCAAGTTTGTTCAAATTATGCACCTGGGGTCAAAATTGGCCCCGCCCCTGGGGTCACAGTTTTACATAGAGTTATATAGAGAAAATTTCAAATATCTTCTTCTCTGACACTAATATGGCCAGAGCTTTTATATTCGGTATGGTGACACTTTTAAATATACTTTACATAATTTGTTCAAATTGTTCTGGTCTGTTGCATATCTAGGTCAGTCCTGGACCTAAATTATTATCGCCATTTTTTCAGCAATTTTCTCAGGTGAGCGAAATATGCCCCATGGGGCTCTTGTTATCTTTGTAGTGTGTGAATAATTATAAATGTTAAAAGGCATATTTATGGAGTAATGGGTTAAAACTTGTCATCTACTTTTATTTCTCAAATGTAGAATTTAGACTGAAGAAATAACACTATGAGTCAAACTGTGTAAAAAAGTAAAACCTCTCTTTTATGACCACTAAAAGAATTCTTATTTATTGCAATAAAGCAAGGTGACAGTAAAACAGAAAGCTCCTACAGGAGCTTTCCGTTTTACTTTCACCTTTCTTTAAGCACTTATAAAAACCCAATAGTTAACTCAATTTAGTGGTCGTAATATAGAGGTTCTACTGTATTTATTTCCAGTAGTTTAGACCCTGATCAGACCCAAGATACTCAGCATATGATCAAGATCCAAACTGAATGCCAAGGTAGTTTGGCTTAGTAGTGAAGCAGTTGTTAAATATTTGACTTTAAAAAGGGTGGGAAGCCATTTTTTTTCTCTCTCTCTCTCTCTCTCTCTCGTATAGTCAAATTGATTACACATCGTTAACACATTACCCCATAGTCTGCTTTTTGTCTTAAAGATAGTTCACCACTTAAAGCAGGTTGAAAGTAAAGCAGAATGTGCGGTAAAGCACATTCTGCTTTACTTTCAGCCTGTTTTAAGCTACCATCTGCTAGGATAAACAAAATCTAACTGTACTGGTTGCATATTCATGCCTGTATTAAGTGGAACTATTTTCTTTAGTGGTGGAAAGGAAAAAATGTCAATTCGTTCAAAGGAATATCTATAGGGTAATGTGTTAACATTCAAAGGAAAACTAACAAATACGATGATGACTACCGCGCTCCCTCTCTACAACGACACCTAATAGGACATACAGATTGTATGTGTTGTTCGGTGGAAGTCGTTATAGGGAGGAAACTTATAACTTGGTTTACATTTGCAAACAGCTTGAATCCAGATCAGACGCCATGTTACAAGGGTGTCTGATCTGGATTCAAGCTGTTTGTCACTCGTCATTATATCTATTTTATCAAAATGTACACTCACATGTAACTTGGAGAAAAAACAGCAGACAACAATTTTAAGCAAAAGATATTGCAGCAGCAGTAAAAGCGTAAGACATAATTGTTTTGTAAAAGGAATTGCTACAAGGGTTGTTTTAAGGAAGGAGTTGTTGGGAGGGCCGTTGTAGAGAGGTAGCACTGTATTTACGAATATATTGACAATATGAACAGTCCAGACTATCTTGAGGAGAGAGCTGCCAATGAAAAGGCATGGACAAATTTTAAAGCAATATACTGCTTGATTCAAGCAAAGGTAATGCAGAAAGATCCAAATGCTTTTAGCATTTGTTTTGTACTGCATAAATGTACCACATGTCTTAATACCTGCATTTCTGTTGAAAGGTCACCTATGTTTACATGTGATCAATTTCTTATTACCGTAAATGTTTTTTATTCCATTATTATGCTTAAAGTATTTGACTTCATGTCTTGAAATTATGCAAGTGCTTTTTATGCCCCTACACAACTTAGTCGGGGACATATTGTTTTTGCTCTGTCTGTCTGTCTGCCCAAAGCTTTATCCATGGCCATAACTTTGGAACTATATGTACATGTGATAGAGATGCCATATTTGGCATGTTTACTCAACTCAAGAAATTCTTGAGCCCAGTACAACTTGTGTCATGTTCAATAAAGGTCAAGTTCATTTCGAGGTAAAATAGGCTGAATTTAACATTGGCTATAAATTTAGAACTATATACATGTTATAAAGGCTTCATATTTTGGCATGTTAACTAAAATCAAGAAGCTCTTGAGTTCATAATGATTTAGGTCATTTCAGACAAAGGTCAAGGTCATTTAGAGGTTATTGTCACATCAGTTGGCATAGTGTTTCACAAACATGTTAACCCATTACCCCATAAATATACCTTTTTACGCCTATAACTTATTCCTTCACTGAAGGAAATAGTTCCTTTTTATACAGTCATGAAAATGTATCATAAGAAATATTTTCTATATCCTAGCAGATAATAGCTTAAAGTAGGCTGAAAGTAAAGCAGAATGCACCTTAAGGTAGCTGTTTATGATCGATACTGCAAGCGGATTTTTCTAATTAATTGTCGTGATTGATGATTTTCCCCCCAATTTTATAGCTGACGGATGAACATGGTACACATCCCATTAGAATATGCCAATTTACAAAAAATATTTTAATTTTTTACGATTTTATAAGAACATTTAAAAAAAATTTCAAACAACGATATCAAAGCCATCTTTATTTGTAACATGATTAAAATTGCCCAAAATACTCTTTATAAACATGTCTAGGGATCCGTGTCTCAGATTTTTAAAATACCGCTTCAAACCTTTGTTATGTAACATCAACGTTTTTTTACGGTATAAAGTCGACCACTATTACGTAACGCTTTAAAACGGACCACTGGAGCTACTTACACAATTTCTGAGACACGGTTCCCTCGGGGAGATAATACCCTTTCATCTGCTTCAAACCGCACGAAAATCGAACCCCAACAGCGAAAGTTAGGGGTGTTCAAAAATACCGCTTGCTTCAAATTATGTAATGCCGGAAACTCCAATTAACTGATTGATGTGTCAATTAGGCTCCCGTGACCGCCCTGTATTCAACTAAGACCTTCTTTTTCAACAAATAACATGACCCAGCTCATGATCAACCATTTCGTTAAACTCCGCTCCAAATAAACAAAGCCAATCATAAAAAAATAACGATTTTAATGCTTTAAAAGTCGTAAATCGCCTCTGACAGCTTCGGAATAAACCACCTATCTAATCGCGTAATCTACGCAATTGAGGCACCCAGCGGGGATTCTGACGCGTGATTTACCGGTAAAATGACCGCGAAAGCAAGAGAGAATTTGGTAACTTGTAGAAAATACCTTTATCTATCAGGATTTGTAAAAAAGTATAAAACGACTATTTTACCATTTATTTCGTAAAAAGCTACCTTAAGGCGCATTCTGCTTTACTTTTAACCTGCTTTAGTGATCATCTTTTTAGAACTAGAAACAGGCTATTGGGTAATGGGTTAAACAGTTTGTACCTGTTTTTGTTTTATTACTTAATTATATAATAGTATTTATGTGTTTATAATTTTTGCAATATGAGAGAAAAACACATCATATAAACTTGATTTACATGCCTGTTTGATTGTGTTTATAGTTATGCAAAATTTAGGAAGTTTTATCATTAACTAGAGACCAGTATTTCATATGTTTGTATGTGAGATAAGCATTGAATTCATATGGTCTGAGAGTCACATTTTGTATGATACATGTAGATTGTAAAGTAAAACCCCTCTATAACAACCATGTCTTTTGAAGGCTTATTGTTTGTTTGTATGAAAAACAGATGATAGTGTGATGCAAAGTGAAAGTAAAACAGAAAGCTCTTAAAAGAGCTTTCTGTTTTACTCTAACCTTGCTTTAAACAGCCATCTGTCTTAAACACCTAATAATGGTAATAATTTAGTGGTAGTTATAGAGATTTTACTGTACAGTTAAACATCTCTATAATGAGCACTAACTCATGTTACTCAGTTTGTGTTTAAGGTAGGTGGCTGCTTTAAGCAAGGTGAAAGTAAAACAGAAAGCTCCTAAAAGAGCTTTCTATTTTACTTTAACATGGTGTTAAGCTGCCACCTATCTTTCATAAAAATCGATTATGATTAGTGGTGGTAATAGAGAGGTTTTACTGTATGTGATAGATTTTTTAAAAATGTACACTATTTGATTTTATCTGTTTTGATAAATAGCATCTAAGTCTATTTTGATAAATGGCATTTTTATTTTATATAATATAAACTATCATGATGTCACTTATTTTCTTGTACAGCTAAATGTGTGTTAAATGGTCAACCTAAATAATAGATTTACATTCGCCCCATTCAAATCCACGAAAAAAAAATGCTGTTCATGTAAACGCTATTTTTCGAGAGGCCCGATTTGACCTCATTTGGAAGTGACTTCATTTTTTAAAGTACATGTATGATAAAAACGGAATATCACCACAGTGTGTGATCCAGGCTCTTGTATCAGTTCGAGTTGGCTGTGTATTCCAGATCACACGAGAGGCGAAGCCTCGAGTGTGATCTGGAATACACAACCATCGAGAACTGATACAAGAGCCCGGATCACACACTGTGGTGATGTTCCTTTTATTATATACCTTATTTCAACTTATTTATTTTCTATAAAATTTCATTTAAAGTAGCTTAAAATCAGGACTATATCTGCGAAACGCTATATATTCAACCGAATAACCATATGCATATGTTAAACCGCTAGTGCGTATTAATACAAAATGACTTTTTTTGTAGAAGTCCGCCATTTTTTTATCGGCTCTATTGAGCAGTGTTTTTTTCTCAAATAACCTTCATTTAAGCATATTAGAGTATGACTTGAACTGTTTTAAGCTTAATTCTATTTGGAAGTTCCCGTAATTACTTTTCATTCCTTCCATTTTCTCTTTTGTTTGACACCAGACGGAGAAATCGTAAGCAAGTTCAAGGTCTTCTTGTTATTAAAAATAGCATCAACATCGGGAATTCCGAAACGTCACGCGCACCTGTTCTTTATCTACATCGATTGTGTATAACTTGTGTAGCATAAAAGTAGTCCCCGCAATACCGTGTAGCATATATGCCATCTGATACGGACCATCTGATACGGAAAAAGATTGTGGGGCTTGTATTTGCCTGTTTTGTAGATAGGTATATAATAAATACATGTATCAGTTTTTTGTCATAAAGAAATATTAGAAGTAACAGCAAATATATTGTAAAATAAATACAAGAAATGAACTGATCTTTTTTGGTGTTCAATTGAAATAAACGACATAAAACTATTGGCAAATTTACCATGAATTGCTAGTGCCATTCATGGTATTTGCCAATAACTTCCTGTTGTTTATTTTCACTTGAAACGCCACAAAAAATCAGTCCATTTCTTAAGTGAATAACCTGTTCAATGTAAACATAAGACAGCATACTGCAGGACAAAAGTAAAGCAGAAAGCTCCCAATTTGACCTGCATTAACCTTTAGCCTGCCACTCACGACTATAGCTCCATATGCAAACAGCTTGGATCCGGATGAGACGCCGAGTAACTCGGCGTCTCATCCGGATCCAAGCTGTTTGACACTCGGACAACATTTTCAGCAATTTTGAGCAATTTTGAAGCACTTTGAAACTTGAAGCAGACGAGAAATATAGCAGACGACAATTTATTCGGCGGGTTAAGGGTTAAGGAGTCACATGCTTCTGTAGAGAGCCACATGCTTCTGTAGAGAATGTCAACTTGACATATTTTAAACTATGTATTTTCAACTCACTTGGATGTCATTCTCATTTATTTGTTTTGTTAATTTGACTGCTTTCTATTTTGAAAGTTTATTTGCTAGACTCTTGCATATGGCTTGCCATTTCTGTCAGATTGAATCTATGATAGAGATTATCAATGAAAATCAGGATCCAAGGTTATAAAGCTTTTGAGTTGAGTCTGAAGTTGTTCTCAAGCATTTGATTAGTCAGAGAGAATGAACTCAGATTCAACTCAAACACTTTATAATGTTTTAGAAATATCTATGCTTCTTCATTGAAAAGCCACTAAACTCAAGTATTAGAATTGAAATAAAATATTCATACCAGTGTATTTTCGTGCAATAGAATACGAGAAGTCATTGATATACGGCCTCATGATTTACATGTAGTTACTACCCATCTTGACACTACCCATGTTCTTTTACATGATAATACACTGGTATGAATTTATTATTTCTTAGGTAGTTTTATAAAGTATAAAATCATGTTCGCACATTTTTATTGCTTTTGTAACTTTTAGTAAATGAGACAGTATGTTTATGTATGTTTAACCAATCACGTACAATGTAAGAATGCATCTTGCAAACATTGATGAATGCTTGAGATTTGATTGTTTTTTCTTGTTCTTCAGAATTTGTTATTATGTTGAAGCAAATAAATTTACTGTGTGTTATATTGATGTCAGAATATTACATTATAGTCCATTTATCTACTACATGTACATGTATCCTATATGGCTATACAGTTATTTATTTTGTATTAAGTGACAACCCAGCAAATCAGCATGGATACCTGAAGTGGCTGCTTCCTGCAGGATAGACATAGGTGTAAAAAGCTCCTAAAGGAGCTTTCTGCATTAAAAGCTCCTAAAGGAGCTTTCTGCATTATGTTTATCCAGCATTAAAACACTGTATCAGTAGTGAGAATCAGTAACTACAAACCCATTGATATAATTAAAATGTTTTAATATATTTCATATTCACCAAAATAAATGTTACAAAATAGCATTGCATTAACAAAAATATTATGCATATTGTATAGATACTATAGCACTTACTAAAACTGAACACAATTTTCTTGCACCAAATATATAGCTATTACACTGCAGTAGTGAACCCATTACCCCATAAATACGCCTTTTACGCCTTTCATTTATTGGTATACTACAGAAAACTGTTCCATTTTATACAGTTATGAATATTTATCGTAAGAAAACTTTTCTATACCCTACTTGTTGATAGCTTAAAGCAGACTGAAAGTAAAGCAGAATGCACCTGAAGGCGCATTCTGCTTTACTTTCAACCTGCTTTAAGTGGTAATCTATATCCAATACTAGAACCAGGCTATGGGGTAATGGGTTAAACATAATATCAAGTTAAATGGTTTTCATTTTAAACAAATTACTGCCCTAGAGATTGTAAATGTCTATGACATTCATAACCAGGCTGATTTGATGTTCAAACAAGTAGATGTTCAAAGAAGGATCAAATTAAAACATAGAGCTCCTGAAGGAGCCTACTGGTTTACTTTTATCATCCTTTATGCAACCACCTTTTTCAATCAGCCAATAGTTTCACTCAAAAATCTGTCTTAAAATTTGAAAGTGAGCCTTACTTTTGGTTGTTGTAATTTCAAGATTTTACTTAACACCTATTAACTCAATCACTCCTTAATTTTTAATGGACTATTCCTATATCCAATTAAGTCTAGTCCATTTTGACTATTTAAGTTTGACATTAACTATATTGCAAAATGGCAAACGATGTAGACCCTGGTCAAAGGACTCTGATCAGGGTCTACACTGTTTGCATTGGACAAGTGAACTCTTCACATGTACGCTGTTTATTAAAGACAAGTATATTTGTTCATTGAACAAGTATGCCTGCCAGTATTATAAAAAAAAATTATGCCATTAATATAACAGTTAGCATATTTGAAACAGTGTTGGTGTCTACTATTTGTTCAACTGAATGTTATTTGACAATTACCACCAACTTCTCTTCACACAACTTGTCAGTATGTGGCACTGTTCAGATCTGACTGAAACTTGGCAGCCACTTCGTACTTTCTCTCCCTTTTTCTCAGGGCTGCAGATAAGGGGAATATTTAAAAACTAAAATCTTTATTTCTGCATTAAACCCTATGGTGTCACTACTCATAGAATCGTCTTTTTGAGACGATTCTAATGAGTAGTCACACCATAGGATTTGGTGCTGAAATAAGCGAGAAAATGTTTGTTCAATTTACTCCCTCTTATCTGGAGCCCTGCTCTTCTCTCCAGGTCCCCTCTTATTCGTCAACTTCCCTCCACACTGGTGACTCCCTACTTCACAGACTACATCAAGAAGCAGCAAACAGCCTTAGTTCTTCAGTCCCTTAATCTGTAACCGACTCCTGTTCGACTGAACTTGATTTGTTGTCCTACGTTAGAGGATATACAACCCATGTATGAGTTCAAGGACAGGTTCAGGGGGCGTGTCTTCTGATGAATGTTATGACTGTGACCAGTATGGTGAGATACCTGTTAATACAGTGTGACATGGCGGAAGACTTGGCGACTTCTTCTTCGTAGTCATCGTAAAACCTGTCGTAATCTTCAACTTTTTTGTCCATTGCAACGTTATAGGTTGGCTCGGCCTCTTTACCTTCAATGTATGGCATGTTTTCTGAAATGAATAGCAAAAACTTAAAATAAGCAACTTATGGTTATATTTACAAATAAATATCAATGCATTGTTGGGAGTATGTTTTCTGAAATGAACAAGAAAAAGGTAAAAAAAAAACAACCTAATGATTATATTTACATAGCTATCAAATTATCAATGCATTGCTGGAAGTATATTTGTGTGCCTCTATGCAGTAAAATGGCTAGGCAACGTCTGATCAAAATCCAAACAGTTTGATGCTCATTTCAATACTTTTAAGTCAAAGTACTTCAAATTTGAATTTGAGAAATAAATACAGACAATTGTTTAAAGCAGGTGGCGGCATGACAGCGAAGGGGTTAAAAGTAGGTTTTTTTCTATGTATACATGCATCTTCTTTGTTACTGAAAAGTTAGGGAAAATTTGTAGAATCCTGAACAAATGCTGTCCAACTTCTCTCTTACACTAAAACGAAGGCTAAATGATTGTATAACATACAGGTGACAGCTTAAAGCAAGGTGACAGTAAAACAGAAAGCTCCTTAGGGAGCTTTCTGTTTTACTGTCACCTTGCTTTAAGCAGTCACCTGTCGTAAACACCTAATAATTAACACAATCTAGTGGCCGCAATAGAGGGGTGGCCATATTAGAGAGATGGTCGTAATGATAAGGTTCTATTGTATTTAAGATATACACTTACCACATCCTTTTATGATTGATGTCTTGCACGTGAGCTGGCCATCAAAGCAGTG
The DNA here is from genome assembly GCA_922989275.2 of Gari tellinella. Taxonomy (NCBI): domain Eukaryota; kingdom Metazoa; phylum Mollusca; class Bivalvia; order Cardiida; family Psammobiidae; genus Gari; species Gari tellinella. Next base: position 88,236,867 of record OV277859.1, read on the forward strand.
ACACAAGTGACAGGATCGAGCCATCCAGGTACCGTGGCTTATGGTGCCGCAAGATCTGTGACGCTGGCGGTGCTCGCACCTGCGACCATAAAAGTTCCTGAAACAGACAATGATAGATTTGTTAGACAGGGTATCAATCGCAACTACTCGGCAAATTTCAACTTTCTCCAGGATAATAATGCCCTTTAATGCACAAAGGCGAGGTGATCCGATTGACCGGTTGTCCCCAGTAAATTGTTAGAGCCTGACGTCCTTCCATTTTATAAGGTTCAACATTGTTTGACGTTCATTTTAAGATTTTAAAAAAAGAGAGAAAACAGCAGTTGAGTTTAATATTTAAAACGGGGAGTGGGTTGTAAGCTACGCTTAAGGAGGTGATATGATATACTGGTAGAGAAAGGGTTTTGCAAGGAAATGCGGTGTAAAAAGAAACAGATTTGCTCTATATGTTCGATGTACTTACTTTTTACAGTGACAGAAAGCGTTCATGATGCATATTCCGTCATTTAAACAGCACGGTTTTGTCTTTTTAGTCTTTGTTACAGAAATATCAGCATCTGAAAATAAAAATAAAAAACATATTCGTCAATAGTTAAACTAGATTTATCTTTATTTTTTTACATGGAACATCACCGCCGCATAAAGTCGAGTTTGCAAACAGTCCAACATCACCGGTGTCACCTTAAAGCAGGGGGAAAGGTCAAAGCGTTTCACCACCCTTTACAAGAGTGTGTATTACACATATGCGTGACACGCGCAAAATAGTGTCCGTTTCACCTGTCAATTAGCAATCATCACGTGATTGTCCGGGATGCCTGTTTATTCCACGCTAGGTTTTATAACCTAATCACCGCTTTAACACTCACTTTAACACATTTATTACCCAAGCACAAATTATTATCTACATCGTCATAAACATGTCACCCACGAGCGATCCACCCCATGCTATGACAATTTTACAAAATAAACATCAAGTTGATAGGGAAATGAATTAAATTTAAATGTTTATCATACGTTTCATTCGTTGTATCTTTTCCACGCCCTATATGATTAAAGTAAATCCTGCATTAAACTAACTTATTTTGGAGAAGCGTACAGGTAACTAAAGACGCGACTGCTAAATGCATGATAAAAATAAAAGAGAAAGCTCCTGCAGGAGCTTTCTCTTTTATTTTTATCATGCATTTAGCAACCACCTGACTTATAGATGCTGCTACTGAGCATTGTATTGGATGGTCGCTTTATATAGGTTTGACTGTATATGGTATAATGCATTAAATCTTGTATTAAATACCATTCATGGACGAAAAGCGCAGAATTGTCTTAAAGACAGATACAGGTAACTGTTTAATGCATGGTAAAAATAACCCTTTCGGAGCTTTTTGCATTATGTTTATCCTGCATTAAGCAACCACTTGTATCAAAGACAATACATTGGTATTATAATATGGAACGGTCGCTTAATACATTAGTGACTGTATGGCCTGCTAATTTGTTTCAATTAAGGCTATTTCGCAGAATGCCGCAACATGGTTTCGTAACCAACCAGGCCTTGTTCAACAAATCTCGACTGCACTTGATATAAATTACCGATGTTTGATAAGGGAATTAGCCATGGTCACTGTGGAATAGATTATTCCCAAATTCCTTAAGCTTTTATCACACTGAAATTGTCAAATAAGCGAATATCTCTAAGCCCTTCCTAATCTAGTGTAACAGGTGTACATCTCGGAATTGCAAAAAGCTGTGGGTTGGTTGTGTTTTTCGATCAGATTTACAAATAATCTGATTGTTTTGTGTAGATTGTAATTCGTGTATGTACAAAGTTGGGATCTAAGACTAGATCTATATGATTAAACTGGCTTCCAACTACTACCAACTCCAACGTGGGTTTCCATCGCATAAGTCAATTTTCTTTTACATTGTCATTCAAAATATCTATAAGTCTTTAAGACAGGTAACACTTCAATACAAGATAAAAATAATGCAGCAAACTCATATTATAGTGTTTTACTTATATCCTGCACAAAGCAGTCAGTCGTCTTGAGGTATCCTCATTTTTATACATAAGTGTTACAAGTACAGTAAAACCTCTCTAATACGACATCTAAATAATATTAATTATTTGGTTGTATGCATGTTGCTATACTTAAAGCAACGTGAAAGTAAAACAGAAACTTCCTTTAAGAACTTTCTGTTTTTCTTTCACATTGCTTTAAGCAACCAACTGTCTTTCATACAACCAATTAACCTTTTTTTCAGTGGTCATAATGGAGTGGGTTTGTTTTACTGTACTATTAAAAATGAAGGTAAACATGTAATGTCGCGGAAATTACCCATAATACAGTGGAGAAAACGATAATGTGTTAAAATGATTTGAATCTGAACTTACCCATGCTTTCGCTTTTCTCATTTCTATTTCTTCTGCCTCGTCTTGTCCTGAGCCCATCTGAAAAAATACAACAGAATATTTTGAACAATCTCTACATAACACATTTTGCAAACGCACACTAATGTAGTCTCTTGTAACTCTTGTTTAGAATTTATGTTGGAAAAGTTTATTTCCGCTCATCTATAACAATCGCTCTTGCAAACTGAGTAGATACAGACGAGAAGCCGCAACACATCGCGTATCATCTGGATCTACTCTGTTTGCTGCAACATTATTTTTTCAGCTGCTAAATACCTGGTTAAACGCATGCATATTAATTTTGTATGAGTCAGTTGAGTATGGTTTTTAACTCATTCACCCCTGAAATTTTAAATGGAAAATTAAAAATCAAAATAAGTCACGTCCATTTTTGACTATTTAGCGTTGAATTTAACAATATATTTCAGCCCTCTGATCAGGATCTACACTGTTTACATAGGACAATTGTAATCCTCACAGGTAGACGGTTTGTATATGACGAGTATACTCGTCGCTAGGGTTGAATGTGTTAATGGGTAGAGCTCCTCAGTTTAGGCCGATAAGAATGAAAGCTATCGTAGGAGTAGCGCAATATGAGCAAAAGAACAAATAGCTGATGTACATTTACTCGGCTCTTCAAAGCTTTCGGTAATAAAAGTTATCAACGCAAAGCCGATAAGTCGTTCCAACTGTTTGACAAATGTTTCGAGATTAAGATTTGATTAAAGAGCTTCGTGGTTTCAGCGAAGGGGCGGTCTCTGAGATACCCGGCCATCCGGACCAAGACAGACACGCGAATTGCATTAATTTCGGGCCTTGTCGCCGATTTACAGTTGTTTGGTCCGTCTTATCTACCTTTGCGAGGCGCGCTATCAAAAGTTTAGGAAGAAATTAAACATAAAGATTCATTGTGAGGTTGGAAATATTTACGACTACTTTTGATAACAAGCTCCCAATATTAACCGTCAATGGACACACGTTTCTTTGAGGGTGTGAGAAAAGTTTTCGGTATGTGAAGTACCTCCACCATTTGAATAACAGTCGAATCTTGTAAAGCGTGAATATCTTTCAAGGTACATTAGAAGGTTGTTGGACGCAAAATGAAATTTTTCTGTATCTTATTATGCAAAACGTTGTCATAAATGTCCTTCATTAAAACCACATACAGAATAAACTTATTCACACGTGTGAAGTTACCAGTTAGAGAATATCAGACTGTATTTTGTTAACTCATTCACCCCGAAACTTTTAATGAACAATTCAGTTTCCGGCAATCAAGTCTTGTTCACTGTTAGCTATTTTGGGGTTGATTTTTTGCAAAATATATAGATTCTATAACAAAATGACAAAAAATGACTTTGATCAGGGCCTTCCCTGTTTACAAAGCACAAATAAACGTTTCATATTTACTCTGTTTATAAAAGACGAGTATAGTCGTCGCTAGGGTTCACTGACTTATGCATTTAATCAGTAAAATATGCTTTCAAGTAAGCATATGATTCCTAAATTGAAACAACATCCAATCAACTAAATAGTGCGTTTTCATTCGTAATGCGGCCAGCAATTTAGAAGTTATACAATTATTTCAAGTAAGCAAGTTAACTAATTCGTTACTGAAACAACATCCAATCATCTACTACATTATCATCCATAACGCGGTATGTTTCATGTGTTGTTATGTGCTTTTATTAATGATAGCTCGATCGGAAGTAGCAGTTAATATATATTAAACTATTAAGCCTATAACGAGAAAATGGGGACTTAGTTAACAATAGAGGAATAAGGAAATAAGAACAACTCCATTATAAATGACTTAACTGCAATGAATGGCGCGTATGATCTAATTGGCTCTTAACACTTAAACGAGAATATCAACGACATAAACCCTCTCTATTACGACCTCTGAATGATCTCACCTATTAGATGTTTAAGACAGATTTCTGGTTAAAGCAATGAGAAAGTAAAACAGAAAGCTCCTTTAGGAGCTTTCTGTTTTACTTTCACCTTGCTTTAAGCTGCCACATTGCATTTATACAATAAATTAGCTTTCTCTTTAGTGGTCGTAATAGAGATGTTTTACTGTACCATAGAAGTGTAGAGTGCTATAGAATGGGTGCTATAATAACTCTTTTGAGCGGAGAAAGTGATAAGGGGTTTATTTAAAAGCTTAAGCATTGATTTACACAGGAAACCAATTTACACACTATGTTTTTTGTACTTTAGACACAAAAATATGAGAAACGTGTATACAAGATGTAGACCGTCCATTAATGGAATTGTAAGCAGTTTGAATCCAGATCAGACGCCGCGTCACTCGGCGTCTGATCAGGATCCAAACTGTTTGACACGCGTATCGAAGTTTCATCTGTAGAAAGACCTATAGCACAGCATGCAATTGAAAACAAAGCAATGTGGACGAATTTGAAAGATGGTGACAGTATTAGGGCGGTATAGGAGTCTAACGAATTTTCAAATGAAAGTGCGTTGTTTAAGAGACTGGTTATAAATTGCTAATCATCAGTAAAGAATTATACACCAAGACTGGAAGTGTTTGCTAAGCAAAGAGACTGTTCAAACACCATAATGATAGTTGTATCTTAAATAGCCAACCACATACAATGATGAGATGTAAATAAAGATTCTATCCATAATTGATTTCGTCAGAGTATGCAAACGATTGATAAGCTATTAAGTTATTAGCCCTTTTAACCCTAGTGTCGTATATACGCGCCCTATCTGTTAAGAGTACACTTATATGCTAACACTGTAGACCCAGATCTGTACAAAGGTGACTGTACATAGAGAGAGATATTGTGAAATAATAGAATAACTTACCAGTAGCTGATGATGAGGCCTCTACCACCATACATGTTATGCACACAGCTAACACATACCTGCAAATGAAAACACAAATAATAATATAGTCTCTTATGACTCTGTATAGAGTGGCAATGTTACTTTTTAATCATTATGTATTTGACTTTGTGTACATTGATGAGACGAAAATAAACAATAAACTCTGAATAATGAGAAAACTCCATAAGCAAACATTAACCCTTAGCCTGCCACTCACGACTATAGCTCCATATGCAAACAGCTTGGATCCGGATGAGACGCCGAGTAACTCGGCGTCTCATCCGGATCCAAGCTGTTTGACACTCGGACAACATTTTCAGCAATTTTGAGCAACTTTGAAGCACTTTGAAACTTGAAGCAGACGAGAAATATAGCAGACGACAATTTATTTGGCGGGCTAAGGGTTAATGATAATAATATTATTTGGCAATGTTCTTTACAATCAATGAAAAAAGCTTCAATCTATAGATAAATGTTATATATGTGTTTTTTACTAATATAATTGAAGAAAGGATATAGAAATATGTGACTCACAATTATAAAACAATAAAGAATCCTATATATATATATCTATGTATTTCTTCTTCTTTTTTTTCTTTTTTTAAAGCAAACTATACTTTCTAAATAATAACTTACCTTATCATAATAGCAAAATCCATTTTCAGTGTAATGTAAAATATTCCAACTTCAACACAGTAATATCTCACTCTATCTTACTAGATTAACACTGCGATTAAAATTGCAATATGATTTGAATTGACAGTCGCCAACTATTTATTAGAACACGTGCTATTGTTGACAAATTAACCGCTTGATTTTCATTGGCTGATAGTATCTGTTCACGTGTAACCGCTTAACCAATTGCTAATCGCAGCAGAACAAATCGGCGGAAGACAGGTAATGAATGGCTTGATTGTACCTAATTGATTGGTGGCACGTATTACGATGTTCCGACAATTTATTCAATCAACCAATTAATTAGAATATTCTCACCTAATTTCCTTTAACAGTCTTTAATTGTTTCCACAGAAGTCCGTTCTCTTGTACTGCTTGACCGATCTGTTGCAACGATTCATTGTACAAATAGAAACTGACTTAAAAATTGAAATAAAATATTTAAAAAAAACACACACACACACCAGTGTATGCGGTGTTTGAAGCAGGTACATATGTATCTTCTCAAGTACAGGCCCACCATAAGTTGCTCTTAAAAATCCTAAGATTTCCGAATTTTAATATTCAATTGAATTCAAATTTTATTGGCATTAAACATATACGATGTTCATAGCCATATAACATATAATTATGTACATGACTTACAGTAAACATTCTTAAGTACTAGACCAGGAAAATATAGTTACCTAAGCAACAGAAAAGTATGAAAATATAAGAATTGTACCTTTGACCTTTCGCTGACATAATGTATAACACCAACATAATTATGCAAACAGTTTGGATCCAGATCAGACGCCGCGTAACGCGGCGTCTGATCTGGATATAAACTGTTTGACACTCATATTAATCACGGTTTCCTACGTAAAAACGCATACAATTCTAAATTTTAAAAGTAAGAGAAGAAATCCGAAGATTTCGGGAAAAATCCGTAGATTCGGAGAATATAAGAAAATTCCGGAGAAATGTAAGCCCTGAAAGTAAGGCAGAATCAGAGAAATTATTAAAGTTCGTGTTGTATTTTTTTTTTGCTTTACTCTTTGGCCCATGAAACTTTAACCTTTTACTTCACAGTCTGTTTCTAGTCTTCAAGACACGAGACTACTTAACCAGGTTGAATGTAATTCATTTGTTTAGCAGATTGCGCTTTAAGGCACATTCTGTTATACTTTCCATCTGTTTTATGCTACATTCTGCTAGTATATAGAACATATTTCTTATGATACATATTTATGAATGTATAAATTGGAACTATTTTCTCCAGTGGAGGAAAACAATAACGACCTAAAAATGCGTATCTAAAGAGTAATGGGTTAAATAGTTTCAAGTTTGACTATCTAGGTAGTTTTGAGTTTTTTTTTAGTAAAGTAATGAAAAAAAGACAAGCAGTGCAGTTCCTGATCAGATGACTCATTTAGGAGTCTTCTAGTCTGGGTCCACATTGTTCGAATAGGGCATGTGTATTTTTGACAGGTACAATGTACACTGTTTGTAACGGATACGTATATCGTCGCTAGGGTTGAATGGGTTCAAACTGTCGTTTGTCTTGTACAAAAGATCTGTCTGGTCAGGGTCTGCACTGTTTTCTCATAAAGGATCTATATGACTTAATTCTGTTTCACTTATCCCAAGACATTTTTCTTATTTCAGCAGCCAATTGATATTTTGAACTAAGAATGGTAGATATTCAGATTGCATTGGCGGGGGTTGTATATATATACAGTCTCATCTAGAATTGTAGATTTTTTCCCCTAAAGAAATACATTAAAGAATACAAATATAAGTTTATAACATATCTTAACATGATTGTTAATCACTAAATACGTAGTTAAACAAGTTTTCTTGAGTGACCAATTAGTAAAGAGGATTTCGGCGAATAGGGGTCTAGAAACAGGGCTGCCATTTCTCAAGATTTTTCCGAAATCTTCGGATTTTTCTTAATCTCTCCGGATTTCTGCTCTTACTTTTGAAAATTTTGATTTTTCTGCGTTTTTTACTTAAAAAACATTGATATGCGTGTCAAACAGTTCAGATCCAGATCAGACGCCGCCGCGTGTTACACGGCGTCTGATCTGGATCTGAACTGTTTGCATAATCATGTTAGTATTATAGAGACTGGCAGCGAAAGGGTTAAAGGTACGATTCCTAAAATCGCCCTTAGAACTCTTAGGATTTTTTTATATCAATTTATTGTATCCCTGTAGAAAGGCATTGGACTGCCTGATGCAGGGCATCAATACTGCAAAAAGTCCCATCTTACAGCATTTATTTTGAGCTGCCACCTGTCTTGAAGACTAACATTGTAACATTGGGGCATATTTTGAGTGCCAATCAAGAAGGGGAATAAGGAACTTGACTGTAATTGTCTTTGAGGCAAAAGCCAAATTACTTATTGAATTAATTTCTTTTCAATTATATACGGCTGCTGACTTTTGGACAGAGAGGAAACGGAAGTGTAAGACACGTGGAAGGCGTGGAAAGAGAAAGTAGAGAAAACGTTTCTTTCCAAATAACCCCGGTTACGCTTAAGCTATTATTTTCATTGCAAACAGTTTGGAGCCAGATCAGACGCCGGGTGACCCGGCGTCTGATCAGGCTCCAGACTGTTTGCCACTCAGATTAAAACTGGTCGTCTGAATTGTCAAAATGTTGTAACTTTCTATATTTCATTGCAATGCGTTTGCGTTTGAGAACGGAATAATTAAGTTTTCTCCACTGTATTTCAGACCGGTAGCCAACTCGCAATCGATGGCCATCGACTGCCATCGTTTTATTTACTGAACGCATCACAGATCTGTTAAATTTGTCCCACGTGTTTATTTACCTTTACACATTACTTGTTAAAAGTCCAGTTTTGAATATAGGTGACCACGAAAAGCAGGTTGAATATAAAGGAAAATGCTCATTAATAGTGCGCTCACATTTGCTCTACGGCGGCCGCAGAAACGTGTAATCGAGATAATCTTACGGCGGCCGTAGAGATGTACGGCTGCCGCACGGCGTATCCCAATCTTTTACAGGCCGTAGAGCTCGCCGTAGAATTATAACGCGGAGTTATAACATTTTTTCATTTCTACGGCAGCCGTAGAAACACACGCCACAGAGTGGTTCTACGGCTGCCGTACGGTCGCCGTACGGCCACCGTGCGGCCGCCGTAACTCAATGGTCAATTTTCCTATTGTGCATTTGTACTTTTGTTCATATATGTAAAACATGTATATTATCTAAAAATTGATTTAGATGTTCTTAAATGCTGTCCAAATGTGTCCTTTGAGTTCATGGTGTTGTTGGACTGATATTAGCTGTGTGAACATGTAGCAAAACCAAGTGGTGTAGCAGGAGCAGCATTTTGGTTTCAGGGTATCTGGTGGGATTTCCACAGCTGCCGTACGGCGGCCGTACGGTCGCCGTGCGGACACCGCGCGGCGGCCGTACGGTTGCCGTAGTTTTTTTTTAACCCCACAAAAATAAAATCTTGCCGCGCGGCAGCCGCAGCAAATGTGAGCGCAACACACGGCGGCCGTAGGAATTCTGCGGCGGCCGAGGAATTGCTACTCGCCGTAGAAATGATTAGCCGTGCGGCAGCCGCAGCAAATGTGAGCGAGGCATTAGGAACATTCTGCTTTAGATCTACTTTCAGTCTGCTTAAAGCTATCATCTGCTAGGATTTAGTACATACATATTATGGTTTATGTTCATGGCTGTATAACTTGGAACCATTTTCTTCAGTGGTGGAATAAATTAAAAGGCGCTTCTATTGGGGTTGGGGGAAGAATTAAACTTATCCATAAATATTAATATTAAGTTATGATCGCCAATATCAATGTTATAAACTAACGTACGCATGTGAAAAGGGAGTAATACATGGGGTTGTTTAACTCATTCACCCCTGTAGCTTTTAATGGACAATTCGAATTGCAAAATATGTCTAGTCCATTATTGACTATTTAGGGGTGATTTTAACAATAGATTTTGAAATGACATCGGTGTAGACCCTAATCAGAGGGCTCCGTAAGGAGCCCTATGATCAGGGCCTACACTGTTTGCATGGCACAAATGTAATCCTCACAGGTACACTGTTTGTAAATGACGAGTATACTCGTCGATAGGGTTGAATGTGTTAAGCTTTATAGATCTGATATGATTTTAACAATTTCTTCAAAATTGATGTCTGCTTTATTTTTAAAATTCGAACACCATAAAAAGTGAATAAACTTAAAAATTAGCTTGAAACATTTTTGATGTTGATCAAACGCGGAATTATATATAGTATCTTTATTTCAGTATCATCGTGGTTCGTTATACATAGATCTATACTTATTCATTAAAACGACATTAACCATGTCATCTAAATAAGAATTATAAGCGACTATGAAGAAATTATTACGGCAAACTACACTCAATCGCTTTAAAAACGCAGCGGCAGGGAACACTTGAGTTGGGTTTTACGGCACCGCGCCACATGAAATGGTCATGTGGCGCAGATCAGGGAACAGTATGACAATATACTTTATTTACAAATGATAGCAATGCGACTCCAACATAATTTAAATCCAGGTGCTCTGCGAAGGTACTCCAAATTTCATTACAATCCAACAATCCAAACTCTTATTTTATCACTCAATGACACAAAATTCACACACTAGTACCGTGTATCCTCCACGTGCAGGATTAGAGGCCAGAGCGGGTAATAACTGGCTGTGAAAGGTTTATCCACTCTTACTTGAGGACGCTTATGAGATTCTGCACTGTGACAGGTATGGTCGACATTGACGTACACGTCTCCCAAAAAGCACAATTAAGATTGTTGCTGCAGTAAATGTGTCGGAAAATTAAGTTGATCATTATGCGATCATCTATTGTCAAGACTGACTAGAAATGTACCATAGAGTAAAGGGTTAAAAAATAACAGAAGCAAGGGAACGAGACATTTTTGAAGTGTTATATCTTTCTTTACAATGGTAAAATTAAAAGCAACACACAGATGTTTTGTGAACTTTTATATATTTTAACAATTTTAACATTTCCCACAACATAAACATACCATTCATTGTAATTATAAAATATATATATCAACCTTTATCTTCTAAAGTCAAACTTATTCTAAGTGACCGCTCATTTCACCAATTACTCCATAAATATTCACTTTTCCAGGGCTCCAGATGGGGGAGCATTTAAAAAAATTCTTTATTTTTGCATTAAACCCTATGTTGTCACTACTCATTAGAATCGTCTTGAAGAGACAAATCTAATGAGTAGTGACACCATAGGGTTTGGTTTAAAATAAAGGAGAAATATTGAAAATATTTAGTTCACTCCCTCTTATCTTGGGCCCTGTTTTTCAGCTTTCATGTAATCCTCCACTATAGAAAATACTACCACTTTATACAGCCATGAATATGCACAGTAAGAAACATTTTTTATATTCTAGCAGATGGTAGCTTCAAGCAGGCTGAAAGTTAAGCAGAATACTGTACCTTAACGAGCTTTCTGCTTTATTTTCAACCTGCTTTAAGTGGGCACCTGTCTTCTTAACCCATTACCCCATAAATATACCCTTTAATGCCTTTAATTATTCCTCCACTTAAGAAAACAGTTCTAATTTATACTGGCAATTGTCATGAATATGTATCAAGAAATATTTTCTACATTCTAGCAGATACTAGCTTAAAGCAGGTTGAAAGTAAAGCAGAATGTGTCTTAAGGTCCATTGTGCTTTACTTTCAACCTGCTTTAAGGGTTTGCCCGTCTTCAAAACTAGAAACAGACTATGGGGTAAAGGGTTTAACGGAAACAAAAAAACAAGTTTCAATCAGTTTCGATCGTGATCAGACACCAAATAGTTTGGTTTCTCATTTGGATCCTATTATTTATATGAAATTTCATGTCTAGGCCCTGTCCATACAATAAGGGTCAACATACTGGTAAAATTCAGCTAAATAGGTTATATAAAAATCATTATATAAAAAATCTAAATATCTAATTTTCGAAAACATTTGCTCTATGAATTCACAGCAATTCAATCAAAAATGATGTAAGAAGATTAAGTTGATCTATTAAATGTAAATTTGGTACTAAACACTTTGTAAATAACTATGGGTATTCAGTGAAACCCTTCTATTAATACCACTCAAAAGAAGAGTTGTTCACGGCAAACTGCTTTACTTTTATTCTACTTTCAGTAACGATTTGTCTTTAATACAGAAAAAAAGTATTTACCTTCATCCTACTTTAACAGAAGACAAGTCAACCTTTGAGTTGTCTTGATAGCCTTTTTACTATAATTAATTGCAATACAAGAAATATACAACAAATCTCAAGGAATGTCAACTACCATATACATGTACATATTGTATTTATTCAAATGAGAGTGATACAAAACGTGTTTGTGAAACATTGAGTGGATACATCATCACAGTAGCTTCAACAGTAGAATACAAAATTAATGTATTACACTCATAACAGAAACAGTGATGAAAAATGTTGCCCAACAAGTAGCCCATGTACAGTTATACTACATTTGTACATTTGTTACAGTTACAGTCGAGAGGTTGTTATTCTTTCCCAATAAACCTGTATATGCTAAAATTCTACTGTAGACCGTTGCAAACAGTTTGGAGCCAAATAAGCTGTCATCTGTCCTTCATACATTCAATAGCCTTCTTTTTAGTGGTTGTAATAGAGACTTTACTGTACAGTAGAACCCCTGTATTACGACCACTAAATTGTGTCAAATATAAGTCGTTTAAGACAGGTGACTGCTTAAAGAAATGTGAAAGTGAAACAGAAAGCTCCTACAGGAGCTTTCTGTTTCACTTTCACATTACTTTAAGCAGTCTTTTATGCAGACAATTAGCATTCTTTTTAGTGGTCGTAATAGAGGGCTTCTACTGTATTTTATTTAAAAAATTTCCAGACTGCCTCACAAAGTACAGGTCACTACTTATCCTAACATCGCATTCAGTACATCACCATCTTCTCAGTAAGTACTAGTTTTATTTAACCTTTATTCTGTTGACTTTCCAAATAGGCCAACAGCAGTGAGTTAAGTAAATGAATCAGCGGCCACCATGGGCCAACGACTGAGACAAATTTACACAAAAAGTTAAACAGCCAGGTTTTAAGCTTGTTTTGAATTTTTTTAAGGGGTAAAATTGATACATTTCAGTTGAGTAATGCACTTTTAAGTGTGTGATTCTATACATATATAATTTGTTCGTACTCATGGAAAATACATAGACATGGGACGCAAAGATGTAATTATTATAGAGTATTCAAGAAAGTTAGCAGTCTTGGTATTAAGGATGCTATCAGGGGCAAACTTAGTTGGCCTGATATCTTTACTGAACTCACAGCAGTATTCCATTTTCTAAATAGTTAACTCATTCATCCCTGAAACATTTCATGGATAATTCCAGTTTCTAATTAAGTCTAGTCTATTTTTGACTATTTAGGGTAGCTTTCTGTAAAATATGGCAAACAGTGCAGATCTAATTAGAGGCCTCCTTTAATTAGGAGCCATCTGATTTGGGTATGCTCTGTTTACACAGAACAAACATACTCTATACAGGTAAACAGTAAAGGATATTAATACTCATTAGGCTAAATGAGTTATTACAGGGATTTATTTCCAAAATTACGACAAACAGTGCAGACTCTGATCAAAGGGCTCCTGAAGGAGCCCTCTGATCAGGGTCTGTACTGTTTGAACAGCATGTATATACTTGTTTCCCACAAAGTAATGGTTTTTGTTACACAAAAAAACATTAATGAAATAAACACATAGATGAAAGACATAACAAATGTTAAATCTATAATAATTTGTTGACATGCAAGTGATTGCACCAGTCCCAGGGTATTAAACTTTTGAATAAAGTGGACAAACAGATCGTTACAGAAACAGCAAATTCTGATAGAACTGAATATAAATGAGCTGTGTCATGAGAAAACCTGCTTTATTACATTGCAAACAGTGTAGATCAAGGCCAGCCGTCACATCAAAGATTCAGAGGCTGGTCTTGTTCTACACTATTTGACACCAACATGCATCTAAAGCATTTTATGTAGCTGTATTTATATACAGTATTTGGCAGTGTAGACCAAACTCTGATACAGAGCTTGGAATGACGTTGGTGCTTGGTCGGTACAAATTGTATCATAAAGGCAAAGGGGTCACTTGCCCCTTTGTATAATATGGTCAGTCAGGGAAATTCTGGACAGAAATACTAATTGGTTCTTGCAATGCAATAAGGCAGGTTTTGTCATGACACCGCTAAAATATATACAGTAAAACCTCTCTATTATGACCACTGAATTGTGTTAATTATTAGGTATGTAGGACAGGTGACTCCTTAAAGCAAGGTGACAGTAAAACAGAAAGCTCCTATAGGAGCTTTCTGTTTTACTGTCACCTTGCTTTAAGCTGTCACCTGTCTTTTATACAATCAATAAGCATTCATTTTAGTGGTCTTAATAGAGAGGTTTTACTGTATACTTTTAACTTGGTTTTGTTCAACAAACATACCTTTATCAAACTTACACAATACAGTTAATATTACAATTTTATCCTTCATAGTAATGCCGTTTTATGCATTGATTTAACCCATTACCCCATAATCTGTTTGTAGTTTTAAAGAAAGATGATCAGTATAAGTAATGCAGAATGTGCCTTAATTCACATTCTGCTTTACTTTCAGCCTGCTTTAAGCTATTATCTGCTTGAACATAGAAACAAATTTTTATGATTCTTATTTGTAGCAGTATAAATTGAAACTATTTTCTTCAGTGGATGAATAAAATAGAGGCGAAAAAGGGCGTATTTATGGGGTAATGGGTTAATTCCTGTGCTGAAGAAAATAGTTCCATTTTATATATTTATAAATGAGCAACATAAAAATATTTTCTACACATCTATGCATGGTAGCTTAAAGCAGACTGAAAGTAAAGCAGAATGTGAATTAAGGCACATTCTGCATTACTTTCAGTCTGCTTTAAGTCGTCACCTATCTTTAAAACTAGAAAACTACCATGGGCTAAAGGGTTAAATGCATTTAGCTGATCAGTTCAATTGAGTTTTACAGTTCAGACAGTTACACAGAATAGGCTACAAGGATCATTATCACATTTATATCACATTCAAAATACAGTCGAACTTCAATATCTCGAACTCGCTTAATTCGAACTATCCGATTTGTCGACACATGAATTACATTGGCTTAGCCAAGTTTTAACTTTGAAATACGGGTATGTTCGACCTAACTGAGTACGAGATATCGAAGTTTAACTGTACAGTAAAACCTCTCTATTACGACCACTAAATTGTGTAAATAATTATTTGGTGTTTAACCCATTACCCCATAGTCTGTTTCTAGTATTGAAGATATGTGACCACTTAAAGCAGATTGAAAGCAAAGCCAAATGCGCCTTAAGGCACATTCTTCTTTACTTTCAACCTGTTTTAAGCTATAATAAGCTAGGAAAAAGAACTAGTTTATTATGGTACATACTCATGACTGTATAAAGTGAAACTATTTTCTTAAGTGGAGGAATATATTAAAGGTGTAAAAAGTTGTATATTATTGGGTAATGAGTTCAGACAGGTGACTGTTTAAAGCAACATGGGAGCCAAAAGGAGCTTTCTGTTTACTGTCACCTTGCTTTAAGCTCTCACCTGTCTTTTATACTGTCAATTAGCCTCCTTTTTAGTGGTTGTAATAGAGGATTTATTGTATGGGGTATTTATCCAGAAACTTAAATCCAGCTGCAGAATCAGAGATGCAGTAAATCAATTCATCAACCCACTACCCCAGAAATATGGCCTTTTTATTTACAACTGTATCCTTCCACTAAAGAAAATAGTTCCACTTTGTAAGTCAAAAATATGTTACAAAAGAAATATTTTCCCTCCTAGCAAAAGTTCGCTTTAAGCAGGCTGAAAGTAAAGCAGAATGTGTCTGACGGCACATTCTGCTTTACTTTCAACCTGCTTTTAGTGCTCACATGTCTTCAAAACTAGAAACTGGAAAAGGGATAATGGGTTAAACCGCTACCATGATCGCAGACAAGTTGTGAGTGGTTCCAATGATTGAGCAACTCATGCACACCTCAAGGTCACATAAGGTGGTAGCATCTATAGGCAGGACAAAAGAAAGGCTGATATGCTCCAATACAAGCTTTCTGCCTTACTTTTTTACCTGAATTAAGCAGTTAACTGTCTTCATTGATGCCTATTCAATGGTTACACAGAACATTCTACAGTTAGACAAGATAAATGCGAATGTATTAGCTCTATGAAATTACACATATGTATGGTGAGTTATTCAGAGCTGCAATTTCTCCGGATTTCTTAGGATTTTTATCCTAGCAGATGGCAGTTTAACCCATTACCTCATATATACGCCCTTTTAAATGCCTTTAATTTATTCCTCTACTGAAGAAAATAGTTCCAATTTATACTGTTACAAATAAGAATCATAAGAAATAATTTATATATTCTAGCAGATAATAGCTTAAAGCAAGCTGAAAGTAAAGCAGAATGCGCCTTAACCCATTACCCCATAGCCTGTTTCTAGCATTGCAGATAGGTGGTCACTTAAAGCAGGTTAAAAGTAAAGCAGAATGGGCCATAAGGCGCATTCTGCTTTACTTTCAACCTGCTTTGAGTTACCATATGCTAAAACATACAAATATTTCTTGTGGTGCATATTTATCACTGTATAAAGTGGAACTATTTCCTTAAGTGGAGGAATAAAATAGAGGTGTAAAAAGGCGTATATATGGGTTAATGGGTTAAGGTGCATTCTGCTTTACTTCCAACCTGCTTTAAATGTTCACCTGTCTTCAAAACTAGAATCAGGCTATGGGGTAATGGGTTTAAGCAGGCTGAAAGTAAAGCAGAATGCACCTTAAGGTGCATTCTACTTTACTTTCAGCCTGTTTTAAAGTAATTGCGCTTAAAAAATATAAAATTTGGAAATCTTAGAATTTTTCATTATCAACTTGTGGCAGCCCTGGGTATTGCACACTGTTGAGGAAGTGACCGCGATCCTGATTTGTCACATAAACTACATCAATGAAATGAAGATTGTTTTGATATTGCAAACAGTGCAAACTCAGATAAAGCCTCTGAATTATGAATTATTAAATTTGGTCCTCAATGTGAACCTGAGACTAAATAGAAAAAATATAACAAAATATTGAAAAGAAAAATACATGTATTAACAAAACTTAAAAATATCTATGAACAATCAAGTCTATGCCAACGATTTTAAGCACTCTCTAATTGTATTTTTACACAAAACAGGCCTATCAAAAGCCTTACCAAACTACTGAAAACAGCTACAGTTGAACTTTGATATCTCTAACTCGCTTAAACCACATTTTCCCATATTACTACAGTAGAGTATCAGTATTTCAAAAACATATCCTCCTTTCAAAGTTAAATCATGGTTTAGCCATACAGATATGTTTGACTTAAGCGAGTTTTGAGATATCTCAAGTTTGCCTGTATATGTAACTATGAAGCAGCCAATCAATAAGTGAATATTTACTTTAGCAAAAATAAGGTATAGTAAAAGAAGAATGCCTCTAAAATTATCACAACTTTCAGTCGATGTGTTCATGTTTTTGACATCTAATAACTCTACCATGTAAACTCTATACTCAGAGGTAACTCACTAAGAAAGTAGTGCGATCTCTGTCCTGAGTCTTGTTGCAATCTTAACCCATTCCCCCATAGAAGCGTCTTTTAGCGCATTCAGTTTATTCCTCCGCTGAAGAAAATAGTTCCAACATATACAATCATAAATATGTATCATAAGAAATATTTTCTTTATTCTAGAAGATGGTAATTCAAAACAGGTTGAAAGTAAAGCAGAATGCGCCTTAAGGCGCATTCTGCTTTACTTTCAACCTGCTTTAAGTGGTCAACTATCTTCAATACAAGAAATAGGCTATCAGGTAAAGTGTTAAACCATTACTCAATAATAGGTACTCATTTTTATGTGTTTAATTTACACCTCCACTGAAGAAAATAGTTCCACTTTATATACAGTACTGTAGTCATGAATATGCACCATAAGAAATATTTTCTATATCCCAGCAGATGGTAACTGAAAGCAGGCTGAAAGTAAAGCAAAATATGCCTAAAGGGGCATACTAATTTTACTTTTTTTAACCTGCTTTTAGTGATCTCCTGTCCTCAAAATGCAGAAATAAAGATTTTAGTTTTGAAAAATTCCCTTTTTCTGGAGCTCTGAATTTCATTTTCTTGTGAATGATCGCTGTACACAGAGTTTACTGTTAATCTTGTATAGGACATCAAAAAAAGATTAGTTTTCTAAAACAAATATAATCAACTATAATAAACATCAGTGTGTATCAACAGTTATTAGGTAAAGTCATGCAAATTAAGAAATAATAAACTGATAACAGCGTATAATTGTGCAATAGACACCATTAGGAGTTGAGATGCATAGTGATTAAACCATGAAGCTATAGGCCTAGTGATTTAATTACCAACATCTGAACCACTATCCCTGTTCTAGTGTATAATAATACACTGGTATCAATTTAAATTTCGATTCTAACACTTCAATTTAACTACAATTTGCACCCACCTAACAGGGCTGTTTTCTTGGTGCACAAAATATCAAAGCCATATTACGTCAGTAACATCACATTAAGCCGTAACAGAGTGAGTGTATTTTATAGTGAATTTAAACACAGTTGTGTCCTTCTTTGTTTATATAGGGGTATGCACAAGGTGTGTTAGAATCAACATTGATACAAATGCAACAAAGGCTATACAGTAAAACTTGTGTTCAAAAGGCCATCCAGTGAAGAAGCCACAAGGTCTTAACCCGTTAGTACACATTTTTACGCCTCTGATTTATTCCTTCATTGTAAAGTTGGTGCAATTTTATACAGTAATGAATATATTTCATAAATTATTTCTATATCCTAGCAGATGATAGCCTAAAGTAGGCTGAAAACAAAGTGAATGTGCCTGAATAGAGAGGTTTTACTGTACATGTATTGCGAAATTAAAAGCAGAACACACCCTGATCAAATGTGTTTTATAGGAGCTCGCAGATCTAGGTCTACATTGTTTCTATATGACAAGTGTATTCTTCAAAAGTATAATGTTTGTTAAAGATGTGTTTACACTCTACTAGCGTTCCATGGATTAATACAGGTCATAAGTAATGGAGAAACCTTCTTAACCCATTACCCCATAATTATGCCTTTTTAAGCCTTTATTGTATTACTCCACTGAAGAAATTAGTTCCACTTTAAACAGTCATGAGTATGTAATGTAAGAAATATCTTCTATATCCTAGCAGATGGTAACTCAAAACAGGTTGAAAGTAAAGCAGAATGCGCCTTAAGGCTCATTCTGCTTTACTTTCAACCTGTTTTAAATGGTCACCTATCTTCCAAGCTAGAAACAGAGCATGGGGTTATGGGTTAATGAGCTTTCTGTACTTTTTGTCATACAATAAGCTGGCACAATATATTCTAAAATTCATCTTATTTTGTGTGGCCTCTTCACACAGGTTTAACTTTATACACTTTCTGCCATAAAATGCAACATGGCATCTTCATGGAATCATCATTTCAACCTTTTCTTCCATAGACACCAGTGCTTGTTTCCTGTATTGCACTGATACATCATATAAGGTTTATACCTTTACTCCATAGTCTGTTTCTAGTTTTGAAGATTGGTGACCACTTAAAGCAGGTTGAAAGTAAAGCAGAATGTGCCTTATGGCACATTCAGCTTTACTTTTAACATACTTTAGGCTACCATCTGCAAGGATATAGGGGGGGGGGGGAATCTTATGTTGCACAGTCGAATGTGCTTCCACTGGACCACATCCGCTGGCTAACTGCTAAATTCAAGATAAAATAATGCAGAAAGTTCCTTCAGGAAATTTCTGCATTATTTTATATCCTGCATTTAGCAACTAACTGTACAAATAGACTGCATATGGACATTGTATTGAATAACTGCTTAATAAATGTTTGACGTAATTATTAACCCATTCATGCATGGAAAATACAATGAACTCTCCCTCTGTGCTTGTGGGAAGATTTCATTACAGATAAACAAGGGTGATCTAAAGAAACAGCAGTGATTGTCCATACAGCAGATCATTTCATATTAAACAGCAAACTGTGCAGACCCTGATGAGACAGGGTCTACACTGTTTGTCAAAGTCCTCTTTAGTAGACACTAGGATTAAATGGGTTAATCACAGATTTGATATCAATAATTGATCATTGATTGATCTTTCTAAAGCAACATATATCACATACACAGTACAGTAAAACCTCTCTATTACGACCACTTAATTGTGTTAAATATCAGGTGTTTACGGCAGGGTGACTGCTTAAAGCAATGTGACAGTAAAACAGAAAGCTCCTATTGGAGCTTTCTGTTTTACTGTCACCTTGCTTTAATCTGTTACCTGTCTTTTATACAATCAATAAACCTCCTCATTAGGGGTCATAAAAGGGAGGTTTAACTGCATAATAGAAATAGTCAAACTTGAAAGCTGCCTTTCTGTGAAGAAGCACTAGACTCTTTACAGGTGATTGTTAACCCATTGCCCCATAAATACGCCTTTTTACACCTTTATTCAGTCTTCCACAGAAGAAAATAATTTCAATATAATACAGTTATGAATATGTATCATAAGAAATGTTTTCTAAATTCTAGCAGATGGTAGCTGAAAGTAGGCTGAAAGTAAAGCAGAATGCGCCTTCAGGCGCATTCTGCTTTTCTTTCAACCTACTTTAAGTAGTCACATATAATCAAAACTAACTAGAACTAGGTTAATGGGTTAAATGCAGGATAAAGTAAAGCAGAAAGCTCCAACAGAAACTTTCTGCTTTACTTTTGTCCTGCATTTACTCATTACTCCATACATACCTATTTTTTTTATTTATTTATTCCTCCACTTAAGAAAATAAATCCAATGTACACAGTTATGAATATGCAATATACAAATTGTTTTTTATCCTAGCAGATGGTAGTTTAAACCAGGCTGAAAGTAAAGCAAAATGCGCATCAAGGCACATTCTGCTTTACTTTCAATCTTCTTAAAGTGGTTACTTATCTTCAATACTAGAAACAGGCTATGGAGTAATTGGTTAAGCTAAAACCTGTGTTAAAGGCTTCTTACAGTAATTCTTCTCCTTTTAGTTGCTGCTTAACACAAATTTGATAGTATATTGTCCATCTGTAAATAATCTGACAAGCATCCCTGGCAACCCATTGACTTAGGAATCTATGTTGTCCTTTCTGGTACTAACTGATCTTTTCCTTCCACAAAGCTCTTTCTGACAGTGACCGTATGATGCTGCCTGGTTTAGACTGGTGTTCACCAATCAGTTTTTCTATACCATCTTGTACCTGTAATACAGTAAAGTAGGTGTAAAGTGACCACTCAAAAGAAAATGGATCGGCTGTTGAACAAATGTATATACAGTCGAAACTCAATACTTCGAACTCGTGTTAGTTCGAACATATCCATATATCAAAGTTAAAATATGGCCTAGCCTAGACTTAAGCGAGATCAAATTATAGAAATTCAACTTATGAAATACTGGTACGATTGATTTAAGCGAGTTCTAAAGTATCGAATTTGGACTGTAGTACAGAGTTCTCTAAGTTAATTGTCAATTCTTGGCTTCAGAATCAAATGCATTCATTGATGACCAATATCTTCATCGTTTTTGGTGGTTCAAAACTCAAGTTTGTTTGCATATAATAACAATCTGAGCTATCTGAACAGCACTGTGGATTGCATAATCTAAACATTTCTCACCACTTGCATCTAAACCTTGACTATTTGTAGTATTGACCCCAAGCTGGGGTGACTACATATTCAAGCTTAAAGAATCTGACATTTGTTATAAAACTGAAAAACTTTCAGTCAATTTGTCTACCAAATACTTTTTAAACTCATCAAATGCTCCTTTAACCCATTAGCCCATAGCCTGTTTCTAGTTTTGAAGATATGTGACCACTTAAAGCAGGTTGAAAGTAGAGCAGAATGCGCCTTAAGGCGCATTCTACTTTACTTTCAACCTGCTTTAAGCTATTATCTGCTAGAATATAGAAAATATTTCTTATGATTTTTACTTGTGACAGTACAAATTGGAACTATTTTATTCAGTATAGGAATTAATTAAAGGCGTAAAAAGGGATAATTATGTGGTAATGGGTTAATAACTCACAACTCATATAATCATTACCCCATATAGCATGTTTCTAGTATTGAAGAATGAAGACAGGTGAACAGTTAAAGCAAGTTAAAAGTAAAACAGAATGTGCCTTAACATTCTGCTTTACTTTCAGCCTGCTTTAAGTTACTTTCTACTAAAATATGAAGTATTTATGACGGTGTATATTCAGGACTAAGTGGAGGAATAATTTAAAGGCGTAAAAAGGTGTTTCTTTGGCGTAATGGGTTTAGAAACATATTATTACAAAATACAGCTTATGTAATATAGTATATGTCTAACAGATGCTAATCATGTCATTGTTACCAACTGAATTCAAAATGGAATTTTACTTTGTTTGAATACAAACCTTTGTTGCTAAATCATCAGGTGTTAAACTACTATCTGGATATATAGGTTGTCCAAAGTAAGTGCTGAAATAGAAAATGTGTGTGCCATTTTAGTGCAAAGAATTTTATAGGAAACTTTGAGTTGTTCCTATGTCAGCAAGCATCAGTCGAACAAGAGTTATAGCGGAAATGAAAAGCTTCAGTACAGCAGAAGTTATCTGCCAGATTATATAGTATAGAAAAGGGGAATAACTTGTGTTATTGATGCAAGAGCTATGGACCATGTGCAAGACACTTCCACTGATCAAACTCTTTCCATAAATAAAATTTCATGTGAAAAGCAACAATAAAACAGTAATTATATTTAGAAATATTGTGTAAATGGGGGTCAGGGGAATAACTCTCAAAGTATTGACACAAGAGTTATGAACCTTGTGCAAGACACTTTCACTCATTAATCTTTTTTAATTAATGAATTTTTATTTCAAAAGCTTTAGTATAGCAGTAGTAATATCCAGAAAAAGAAAATCTGAAAAATGGGAACAAAAGTTATGAACCTTAGACAAGGCACTTCCACTTGTCAAGCTCTTTCCATGAATGAAATTTCATCTTAAAAGCTTCAGTAGAACAGGAGTTATAGTCAAAATTAAAAGTGTGATGGAAATAGCATGGTATATTACAAGCTTTGAAGATATTCAGGATCAAATATAGCATCATGTGTCTAGTTTATACATTATAAATATATTATCTTAGAAAATGGGGAATCTACTAAACCCAATTATTATGATCACTCAAAAGAAAACTTCAGAGAGGTGATTCAACATTAATGAAAGTAAAGCAGAAAGCACTTGAACATTCCCACACAGAGATATGAAAATTTATCACTTTTGAAAACGATCTCCAGTATGAAAAGCTATTTAGTTTCTCCATTATCAGATTTTTTTTCATGGTCAAATTTCTTCTTGAACTCTTTACAAAACATCTATAATAATGTATTATCAAAAATGTAAACACTTCTAAGCTAGATTAAGATTTTAAGGAGTTGCTACCTACATCATTTTGACAGGAAAGAATCCATAAATTGGAACTATGGGTAGGCGGTACTTTTCATACAGCCATCTTAAAGCACCTGAAAAAGACAACAAGTAAGCTAAACACTTCTGTTGATTTAGAACAGATTAACAATCCATAATTAACCCTTTACTCCTTAGCCTGTTTCTGATTTTGAAGACAAGAGACCACTTAAAGCAGGTTGAAAACAAAGCAGAATGCACCTTTAGGCACATTCTGCTTTACTTTCAGCCTGCTTTAAGCTACAGTCAGCTAGAATATAGAAAACATGTCTTATGTTACATATTCATGACTGTATAACTCGAAACTATTTTCTTCAGGGTATGAATAAATCAAATGCTTAAATATGTGTATCTATGGAGTACAGGGTTAATGTTTACAAGTTAAAGCAAGTTGGTTACTAAATAGTATAATGTAATTTCAAAATATTCAATGTTGACTACACCTGGTAATTAAGTCAAGTGGTAGATTAAAGCAGTAGTTTTCTGTATTACTTTCATCCTGCTGAAAACAGCTATCTGCCATAGGAATTACTATTTCCTGATAGCTCAAACAGCAGCCATATTCTACCATATGTTTATAAAGTTAAGTTTAGCTGCACTGTTGCAAATTCAGCATCGAAATGTAAAAACCAATTGATCTTTGATTTTAATTGACAATCAGAACAACACTTATTCCAAGTAAGACATTTTTAAGGTCCTGAGGTTTCAGTCAGATGTGGTGTGGTTTTGTGAAAGAAATACAGACAATCATAAACTTACTTCTGCCCCAGCCAGGAGTTCGAAAAGATTCCCTCACATTTTTAGTAAACATTGGAATGATTGGCTGCAAATAAAAGTTTGTAGTTTGAAATTACTTTGAAAACTACTTCACTAAGTTTTCTACCCAATTCAATTCTTTCACTGCCAAAAGAAACAGTGATCTGCATTCACCAACATAGAATTATCTAAGAAATGAATTGATTTTTTCGGCGTTCAAGCAAAATGAACGACAGAAAATTATCGGCAAATACCATGAACAGCTCTAGCGATTCATGGTAAATTTGCTGATAATTTTCTGTCATTCATTTTGCTTGAACGCCGAAAAAAATCTGTTCATTTCTTATATTTACAATGTATTTGCTGTAATTTCTAACATTAAATTAACATTTTGTAAGTGTGCATGTATGTTTAATCCATATTAGAGGTAGATAACACGAATAATGTGAACCCTATCAGGAACAGCCATGACCGAATAACTGTAGCTGCATACATTTGAAAGCAAAAAATTAAATTCCATAATGTTTACATTCTAAGATCAACAACTTTGACAGTTTGGCGCAAAAATGACGATTTGACGTCATTGGAAGTGACCTCATCTTTAAAGTAGGATAAATATATCAGTTTTTTTGGCATAAAGGAATGCAGACAGTTGTTGTTTATAAGGTATGTCAATTTTCTTGCAATTTATCTAATTAATAAAGAAGAATTTTAGTCGGGAATCATGGTTTCCATTAATAAAAAGGCATAGATCGGTTAAGAACAAATTTTGAACAAAATCCGCCAAATGTTTGCTGTCCCAAGTTCCAAAGATTAAATCGCAAATGAAAACTGCATATGCCCCGCCTCCTCTTCGAAACTTTTCCACAAGTCCCGCCCTCTCAAGAAATGGTGTTTATATAAAATGAACACCCTTTTTGTCAATGGAAGTGAATGGGGCAAATGTAAATATAACATTGAAAAATTAACTGATCAAACAGGTTGTCTTCTTTTACACACAGAAACGGAATCTGAGATTCTTCTAATGGTTACAATAATAGGACTGCTTTGTAAGAATTTCAGTTTGCTAACTCAATACGGGACCACAATGGAAATAAGGGAAAATATATTTTCCCTTTTTTGTGCAATCCTTGGTATTGGTGAGCATATCATGTGCATTTTCATGTATATGCATTATTTGTTATAGTTTTCATTATATGTGTATGCATTTGTATTGCCATGTTATGCCACTATTGCCAAAATAAAATCAATCAAAATCAATCAATCAATGACACCAAAAAGTTTGAATGAAAAAACATAACAAACAATGCAGACAGACCCTAATCAGAAACATTGCAAACTTTACCTACCACTTTAGTCTGTAGAGCAACTTTGGCAAAACCTGACCGTTTCCCCCACATCACTCTGTAGTATTCATCACCAAATAATGCCTCACGAACACCACCTACAAACACAGATAGATATATAGAATCTTTATTTACATCTCATCAATGCACATTCAATACATATAAGAACATATACAATAGAATCTTAAAAATAGTGCAAAGCCATTCCTTAAAGGAATTATAAGAGATGATATAAATGACATAACATGTCATGTATAACACAGATATTTATAACATCACAGTATGACACAAATGAATAAAATGTTACAATTTATAATAATGCTTTAACATATTAAAGCCGTGCAAAAAGGAAAATAAACAAAAACAAAGAATAGTCAACCAAAGCAAGATAAAATATTCCGATGTTCAAAAATTAACATCTGTTAATAAAACAGAAAGATCAAAATGAAATGATTATTATCTAATCGAATTGAACTAAGATTTTTTACATATTAAAAATTGTCGCCTCTGTAAAATGTTAAGTTTACAATAGGTAAAATTACCAAACCTCTCTTCAGTGACTCAAAATAATCCAAAATGTTTATTTTTTACCCTTTACCCTATAGCACACTTCTAGTTTTCAAAACAGGTGACCACTGAAGTGACTGTATGAATGGGAACTATTTTCATTAGTGGAGGAATAAATAACATGTGTAAAAAGAATTATTTCTTTGGTAATGGGTTCAAGAAGATGCATTGGAAAGTTTTACCAGTAATGGTAGCTAACATTATTTAAGCTGCCACCTGTTTCGAACACCATCAGCAGTTATGACATCCTAAGGGCCTTAAACCCTTTCCTCACTGAAACTTCAAATGGACAGTTCCAGTTTCCAAGTAGGTTTAGTCCATTTTGACTATTTAGCGTTGTTTTTGTCAATGTATTGCAAAATAACAAACTGAGCAGTCCCTGAATAGGGGCTCCTGAGGAGCCCTCTGATTTCGACTTCTCTGTTTGTACAGGACAAGTGTACTATTCACAGGTACATGTACACTGTTAGCAAAGGACAAATACATGTGGGATTAGGGTTCAAAATATGAGTCATCATAGGCACTTCAACGGAGGAAAGGATTGTTTAAAGTTCAATGTCACTGTATACCCTTTAAGGGTATGACTATGTGTTACCTGGGGCAATGCCAAGAAGGTGGCCATTATTTAAGATTTCAACACAACTTTGTACAGTTCCCGGGCTAACACAGAACACCTCCATTAGTATTCGCCAACCTGTAATGATACGTACAAACAATTCAACTTGGTAAGAGTATATTGGGCATACTGAGTTTGAAATTTACAATCTTTGGATCTGTTCAAAATATACCCAATTTATCATGATATAATGATCATCACCTTGAATAATACCACAGACAGATGAACAGGCAAAAGCAGGACATAAGTTAACCCTTAGCCTGCCACTCACGACTATAGCTCCATATGCAAACAGCTTGGATCCGGATGAGACGCCGAGTAACTCGGCGTCTCATCCGGATCCAAGCTGTTTGACACTCGGACAACATTTTCAGCAATTTTGAGCAACTTTGAAGCACTTTGAAACTTGAAGCAGACGAGAAATATAGCAGACAACAATTTATTTGGCGGGCTAAGGGTTAATAAGGAAATCAAGTTTTCATAAACTGGTGACGTAGGATAGCTCAGTGGTAGTGCATCCGCTTCTCACCAATGCGGTCTTGAGTTCAATCCCGGCTATGGGCAGTTTTGTGAAAAGGTACATTGTTCCTCCCCGTCTGATCACATGGGTTTTCTCTGGGCACTCCTGTTTCCTCCCACAGAAATGACCAAATACGCCACCATTTGAGCCATCGAGAGTGATTTGTTAAAGTTAATGTAGCTTGTTTCATAAAAGATGTAAAAGAAATAAAGTTTAAACATTTTTTTAACTGGTGACTTCATGGACAGACAGAAAAACAAACAAACAGCCAGGGCAAACAATATGCCAATGACTTAGTCATGCGGGGTGTAAAAAAGATTGTCTAAATAAAGGATTTTCAATAAATTCTTTCCACAATAGGGGTAGGGTGTCAAACAATCTGGGTCATAATGAGCCACAGAGGTACTCTGCATATCATCTGGATCTACATTGTTTGCAAATGCAAATGCTAGCAGTGAACCATGATAACATTTTCACCCAGTTTGGATCCAGGCACCCCATTATGTGGCATCTCATCAGGAGCCAAACTGTTTGTCACTCTGGCCATAATTTGAGAAGAAATGTGGTAACAGTAGCAGACGACAATTGCTGCAGATGAAAAATAATTACCCAGCATTCAAAGAGTTAATGACCGTTTTACCTGGAACATTGAAGAGAAAGTTATCGCCTACAGCTCGTATTTGCCGCTGTTTTTCAAGGACACATTTGGCCATAATGTAGTAAAAGTCTATGGGTATAGTGCCATGGTAGTAGATTATCATTGCTGGTCCAGTCTCCGGCACCCTGTCAAACCCAACCACTTCATAACCTGAAATCATAATATAACCCATTTCTCCATAGATACACCTTTCAACATCTTAACCTATTCCATATGAAAATGGGTTTTTAGGCTTCTGATATGTCCAGATAAATAGCTATAAAGATTTGTTCCTGCTTGCTGAGTAGATGCATAAAACAGGCATTATTTTCATCTTGCATTAAGCAATCACCTGAATTTAATGATCTAAATTCTACTTCAATTAATTGTTGCTTAATACAAGACTGACACTCTGAATTATCCCATTACCCCACAAATACGCCTTTTTACGCCTTCAATTTATTCCTACACTGAAGAAAATAGTGTTAATTTATACAGTCATGAATATGTATCATAAGAAATAATTTCCATATTCTAGAAGATGGTAGCTTAAGGCGCATTCTGCTTTACTTTCAACCTGCTTTAAGTGGTCATCTGTCTTCAAAACTACAAACAGGCTATGGGTTTACCTTATAATTCATACCCTATGTCTACACTTTTAGCATAGGACAAGTGTACTCTTCACAGGTACACTATTTGGCAATGA
Organism: Gari tellinella; assembly: GCA_922989275.2. Classification (NCBI taxonomy): domain Eukaryota; kingdom Metazoa; phylum Mollusca; class Bivalvia; order Cardiida; family Psammobiidae; genus Gari; species Gari tellinella. Next base: position 88,265,606 of record OV277859.1, read on the forward strand.
TTGGTCTATTCATTACTAGGATTGAAAGTGTTAAAGCCTGTATTATTAAATATTTAACCCATTACCCCATAGCCTGTTTCTAGTTTTGAAGATTGGTGACCACTAAAGCAGGTTGAAAGTAAGGCAAATTCTGCTTCACTTTCAACCTATTTTAAGTTACCACCTACAATGTATTACGATATACATGTACAGTATATTTCTGAGGGTGCAGTTCCATGACTGTATAAACTGAACTATTTTCTTCATTAGAGGAATGAATAAGTGGTGTAAAGAGATATCTATGGAGTAATGGGTTAAGCTGCTTTTGAATGTTTGATGAGCAAGAAATTTCTATGTTTTTAAGAGACTTCATTTTTTGTTTTGCTTTTTGTTTTCAAGATGTTAGTGTATGGATCGATCAACTGAATTTGACTACAGCAAGCTAGGCTTGCAAATAATTACCATGCCATATTTTTCCTTGGGCTTCCCAAAATGCTGCCACGGTTTTCCTGGCACCATCCCAGAAGTCATGAACATACGCATCCCTCAGCCTGTGTCTATACTGATAGACGTGGAGGAATATTGCAGAGCAGTACAAAAATATCAGGATGATACATGGCAAGAGGAACGATATCAGAACTGGGTACACCATCCACGCAACCTGTACAAATAGATCATGAAGTTTGATTTTAAATAGGTGAATTTCTCCTTAAAGATATTTTAGTGTTTAATACAGGGGGGCATATTCGTAAAGCAGAAATTCCCAGTTAAATAGCAGCAGTTGTTTGTTTGCATGCCCCATGGTCAAGGGACAAAGATGGATGGCAGCTTGCTTGAAAGTAAAACACAAAACTCTAAAAACCATCTCTGACATGAGTTTGTTTTCATTTCAAAGACCTTTTGTCACCTCCCTACTACTCTAAAGCAAAGGCATTTACAATTAAAGAAAATACATACAGTCAATCCTCTGAAAACCCATTAAAAAGTTCAGTTTAGAAAGATTCCCATATTAGGGAGATCTAGCAACCATTTAAAAGACACTGACTTAAAGTGAATTTGCAGTAGTTACGCTATTATGCAGCTGACATCTGAATGCAGGACAAAAGTAATGCATAGAGCTCATTGAATCTTTCTATATTACAGTAACTGTTGTTGTCCTGCATTAAGCAGCCACATCCTTCAAACTCCAATATGCCTCCTCGTTTCAAGAAAGGTAGGTCAGCTTAGTACTAGTAGTCTGGTAGAAAATTAATGTTGAAATCCAGGAAATTATAGTTTAATTTATATACAGTAGCACCTCTCTATTACGACCACTAAAAAGACGGCTAATTGTCTGTATAAAAGACAGGTGACAGCTTAAAGCAATGTGAAAATGAAACAGAAAGCTCCTACAGGAGCTTTCTGTTTCATTTTCACATTGCTTTAAGCAGTCACCTGTCTTAAATGACTAAATTTTGACACAATTTAGTGGTCGTAATAGAGAGGTTCTACTGTACTCGTTAGTGGTTTCTAAGTTCTGAGGAATAAGGTTTCAGATGTTACCCATTTCATAACATTCATGACATTTGGGCACATACCCATTTGAGGTATTGTATATCGAGCTGCTCCAGGTAGAGCCATGTTGCTGTGATTACACTAGTGGCAGCTCCCCACATGGCCTCCCACACTATAGCTACACCAGCATAGCTAAACTACCAACCCGGAATCTGCAATATCAAATACAAACCTCTTGAACATACATCCGTGTTCCAGATATGGGGACAGGGCTGCCATAAGTTGATCATAAAAATCCTAAGATTTCAAATGTTCAATATTTCAGACGCAATTTTACTAATCGTACCTTTACCCCATAGTCTGTTTCTTGTTAGGAAGACACATGAATTCTTAAAACAGGTTGAAAGTAAAGCAGAATGCGCCTCAAGGCGCATTCTGCTCTACTTTCAGCCTGCTTTAAGCTACCATCTGCTAGGATAAAAATCCGAAGAATTAGGAAAAATCCAGAGAAATGGCAGCCCTGTGGGGAGTATTTCAAAAACTAAAATCTTTATTTTTCCTTTAAAACATTTGGTGTCACTTCTTATTAGAATCGTCTCAAAGAGACAATTCTAATGAGTAGTAACAACATAGGAATTAGAAGTCAACATCGGCTAAATTTTGTTGGGATGTCCTTCCGCCCGCAGGAATTAAAAAGAAGGGTGTAGAAAATGATTGCTTTTAAAACTTTTTTTTCCGTTGATTGGGTCGGATCCAGCCAGTGCTGGCAATTCTGTTCATACGGGACAAGTACTCTTTGTAGGGAGCAGGAGAACATTAACATATAGGCTGGAGTGGGGTAGATTCGGACACCTATAAACCGTTTATCCGCACATGCACTCTTACACCTTTGTTGTATATGAGTGCTAAGTGAAAGAAGAATGTTCTGTGAAGGTACATGGGAGGAAACTCTTGCAGGTACTTATGGAAGTAAATGGAGAGTTCCCTCCCTTGTCAGTTAGGGCTTTTTAGCTACAGGGAAAAAGACAGGTTGTTCGGATGAAATGATGTAAGAATGTTACAAGCATATGGCCCACGAGGGAAATAATAAAGAATATATACATTCGAAGAATGAGTTGTCATTGAATGAGCATCCTCAAAACACCTTGCATTGCATAAATGTAACATTTTTTATTCAAAAACTCAAATACAACAAAAAGTCTTTAAAATACTAGTCAAAAGAGAATCTAACAAATGAATTTAAAAAATGTGTACATACCGTAAACAAACATGCTCCCTGATCAATCTGTATCACTGATTAGTTCTACCAGTAAATTTGGACGATCTGATTTATGACGTCATATTGAGGCTTGTGACATAAAGTTTACAACTGCAATTCACATTTAGAAGACTATGGGATATTAATTATTTACACACATGTCTGAGAAAAAAATGTTTGTGGAAGTAATTTTGTCAAGACAAATGTGACTGTAGGTGTGTGACGGACTGAATGACGGTAATTTTGTAAATTGCAATAGGAATACCATAATTACGAAAATGGGTGATCAATCAGTCAAATTCTATGAAACAGTCAATTTTATCCTGGTTTTTCTTCTTTAAAAGGGAAAATGACTTTCTTTCAAAAGTTTTGACAGATTATTTAAGCTTAGTCTGGCATGCTGAAGCGAATGTTTATGCATGTGTTCCATTTTTTTCAATTTGTAAAGTGTCCAAAACTACGAGGCTGTCCAAAAATACCAGAGTTAACGATATGAATTGTTTATAACATTCTTTAAAAATCCTAAAAAATTATGAATGTTTACTGTAATGTGATTCGATCAGTTCACACTTTCCATAGCTGAATGAACAGTAAGTACTGCATGCATCGAATAAAATAATTGGGTTCCTCGGAACACTTGTGTCACCTGCCAGCAAGTATCAGTATAAGTTTCAGATTCTCTTTCCATAAAAGAAATTTCATTTCAAAATCTTCAGTAAAACAGAAGAAATCTGCATGAAAAGAAAAAAATGTTAAAAAGGGGAATAACTCTCACAAAATTGATGCAAGAGTTATGACCCTTGTGAAATACTTTTCTATTTTTCAAGCACTTTCAATAAATGAAGTTTCATCTTAAAAGTTTCAGTAGAACAGGAGTTATGAGGTGTGACGCAAAAAGCGTGACATACAGACAGACGGACAGACCAGAGACAGTGTATTAACAGAGATACAGTCGGCTCCAGTGATTTATACATACGAGACCGTTGAGCGAGATTTCACGAGAACAGGTCCTCGTGAGTTATATAAGCTTAAGCAACGATCGGGTAAAAAAGTCGATATTTGGAATTACTTATCAGTTGCTTCGTTAATACGGTCTACAGTTATTTTACAATACAAACATTCCTTAAAGAAGCCTCTTTTTCGAGGTTTAACACAAAATAATAATAAGAATAAAGTCCGGGCATCAATTAACCCCTCCGCGCATCGCACACACGTTAATCAGTGTTTGGAAAATGCCGATTGAATGAAAAGTGACGACAGTTTGCACGAAGGTGTGAATGGACCCATGGGTGGCCTCATTAAAATTTAATTTATAGCAAAATGCGTGGACAGATTGACATGAAAATTTCGCCATAACTATATCTTAATATGGGCTACATGGACAACCCATTCTTATTCATGTTTGAATGTTCAAACTGATGTTTAAGCGTTTACGGCAAGACGATATTGCATCGATCTTCAATCGAAGCACCAGTTGGTGGCCTCATTAAAATTTAATTTATAGCAAAATGCGTGTATACACTGTATAGATTGACATTAAAATTTCGCCATAATTGTATCTTAATATGAGCTACATGTATAACCCATTCTTATTCATGTTTGAATGTTTATACTGAAGTTTTAAGCGTTTTCGGCAAGACGATATTGAATCGATCTTCATTTTTTTGGAACTTACCAGCAACATATCTTCCGTTGAGCCAGGAATACACTTTCTCGGTTTAATCCACAACTCATATTTTGGTTTCACTCGATTAGAATCACAAAATATCGCATAAAAACGAAATAAAGTCAATATTTATAAGTCAACTAGTCGATATGTGTATTTTTTTCCATTATCGCGACGCTGTCATTACCTGTGCTGGTCACGTGACCGCATCGACATACGTCACTGCCTCTCAACGGACACCTGTTATATGGGGAAAGAAGGAAAATAAGGGAGCCGTGTATCTCTGTTAATACACTGTCTCTGGACACTCAGACGGACATTCTTACGGGAGGATACTTATGTGAACACAAGAGACAATTTCTTTTTGCTCTAACTAGGAAAAAAAACGATCTGGAGGCTAACCCTACCCTAACCCTATGTCCCACAACTGGCCAGGTTAATGTCACAAGAAATGGCCAGGTTAATGTTCACTGACAAGAGACAGCCAGGTTGATGTTTTTCAATTATGGGGCTAAGAATTTTAGCCACATACAAGTACATGGACGGACGGACAGATGGACAGACAGACGCCGGAAAAGTGATCCCTAAGTGTCATCTCTGACTACAGCAGGTGACTCAAAAACTATGTGGATGCTTGGTGTTTTATTTTTTAAAATTAGTAAAAACTAAAATACACATCACTATCAAGCCAAAGATAATGATGTGCCGAGTTGTCGGTGATAGTTGAATTGTAAGTAAATGATGTGTGAATAACAAATTATTGTCCAGAGTGAAATGTCTAGTTAAGTAGCTAAATGCTAGTCAAGATTCTGTCTTGGTAGCAAACATTACAGGCTAGCGGAACCTCCAATAGCTAAACCCCTAGTTACCAATTTTATTCACCCTGTCTAGACCCTGTTTATATTAGACTTAAGTCAAGAGTGGCTGTAAACTGATTTTCAACTTTTTAGTCACATGCTTTATCACAGTCTAATGTAGTGGTATATAGGCCTATATGCTTAAATATGTTTCCATCCGAAAAAGACGTGTCATCCGAGTACTACTCATTTTACCTGACCCTAAGCAAATGACGTATTCATGGAGCAAAGCAAGGCGAAACAGCTTTTATTTCACAAGCCTTGAAACAGTTTTCGTTTTTGTTTTCTACAAATATCTATAAACAGAAGCTTACATGAACGGACTTACAACGATGAACTTCTTCAACAGTTTTCTGCTTCCACCGGCTGTTCTTAGGGGCGATAACTCTAATGAATACTCTCCTCTAGACTGCAGAACCTTCTGCTTGACAGTTGAGAAAGACAAACCTCCAAATACGATATGGAACGCTGGAAGCTTGAAGTGTTAAGGGTAAGTCTTCAAGTTAATATTCGGTCGAGAGTTATCTTCTAAACGACACTGTATCACTCTAAAGATATTCTTGAATTTAGAAAAATCATGATCGAGAAAAGCATGCAATGCCAAATGTTTGTTGCATAATCCTCAAAGTCAAACACGTTTTGTTAAAGCGACTCGCAACCAGATGGTGCATTAAAAATAGTAATTTGTAAATATGTGTCAAACGCTTATATAAATGGTAAAGAATTAGTTTAGGATAAGAAATTCTGTTTAAAAAAATGTATTTCAATAAAAAAAAATATTGGTCTCTGGTGGGATTCGAACCCGGGGCCCGGCATTGGCGGACAGAAGGCAAAATAGGGGAAACCGCTTAGACCAATGGACCACGGAACTATCCGTTTATCTCGGATCGATTTAACGTATTTCAATGTGTAGCGATCGAAAGTGCATACAACTTCGTAATTCGCCTCGTGTTTATGTCTGAGCCCGTGTAGAGAAGCAACAACAACAACTATACCGTCTACTAGTCGGTATAGAAAAACGATGGAAAATATCTAAAAATCTAAGATTCGGTGACGATTCTTGAGACTTTTTTTGGACTGATCATATTTTTTTAATGTCAGAAGCCAAATAATGCCACAAATTTGCTTTTATTTGAGTATTTTATTTTATTTTGACAAGTACACCATCCTGTTGCGAGTCCCTTTAAAGCGACTCGCAACCAGATGGTGCATTAAAAATAGTAATTTGTAAATATGTGTCAAACGCTCATATAAATGGTAAAGAATTAGTTTAGGATAAGAAATTCTGTTTAAAAAAATGTATTTCAATAAAAAAAAATATTGGTCTCTGGTGGGATTCGAACCCGGGGCCCGGCATTGGCGGACAGAAGGCAAAATAGGGGAAACCACTTAGACCAATGGACCACGGAACTATCCATTTATCTCGGATCGATTTAACGTATTTCAATGTGTAGCAATCGAAAGTGCATACAACTTCGTAATTCAGCTTGTGTTTATGTCTGAGCCCGTGTAGAGAAGCAACAACAACAACTATACCGTCTACTAGTCGGTATAGAAAAACGATGGAAAATATCTAAAAATCTAAGATTTGGTGACGATTCTTGAGACTTTTTTTGGACTGATCATATTTTTTTAATGTCAGAAGCCAAATAATGCCACAAATTTGCTTTTATTTGAGTATTTTATTTTATTTTGACAAGTACACCATCCGGTTGCGAGTCCCCTTTAAAATATAAATCTAGAAGTCTGAACGAAAGTAAGAGAAGACAAAAAAGTACAATGTATCAATAATTCAAAAAACTTGTATTTACGACTGATTACAAGGTCAGAATATATGAGAGTTTATTCGCACCCTATCCACTTCAACCCACATGGGTGTGGGTTAGTCCAAACATTTAGACGTATCTACATGCCCCTATTTAACAGTCAACTTTCATTAATCTGATATTTTCATTTTACATTTATCATGCATGACGTTCCAGAAAATGTAAAAATGTGAAATAGCTACGTCAGGTCTTATTTATAGGACTAGGGTGTGGGTAAAATACTGACGGGTTTTACTGACCAGTTAAAATAAGAACAAATGACTGACCAGTTAGTTTATATAGGCGTTCCTTGGGTTTACTGACCAGTTGAAATAAGAACGAATGTCACTGACGCTATGTAAACGTGTGGGGAAAGTTAGTCTCATTAATGAACCCCTGGAACGACATTATAGTTTGTGACAGTTGTCGTGAAGGATATGGCAAGGACGAGAAATAGTTCCATATCATGTAACTGTGCACATGTGGACTAGGGGAAAGTGACTGACCACATTGGATCTGAATAAATTAGAGCATTTTACGCGAGTACAATTGAAGTTATTTATTATTTTAAAAGTAATATATCAAAATATAATATAAATTATAGATTATATATCTGTAAAAAAAAAATATATATAAAAAACTTAAATCAAGGTTTAAGATGTTATATGTATTTTTGTTTATATAAACACTTGATGAATGTTAAGCCATGAATTAAAAAATCAATTTAAAATTTAAAAATTTAAAAATAATAATTTTTTTTTAATATTGACCCACATGATGTCACAATTCACACAAATATGCCTACAACGATTTAAGAAGAACTCATATGATGGACTCATAGAAAGAAAGATTAAGGATTGTTAAATTGCATGTTTGCTTGAATTGAGATGTCAAACAAATTTCTGTCTGTAAATTGAATATTGCATTGGCCGCCAAACAGTTTTCAGACATTTTGCTACCATTTGATTTTGTTCGCTACATAGACTTTAAAAAAATGAATAAAATTTGCCTTTGGTTTTGCTATCCAAAAATTTTGTGACTTACATTTTGTGCAATTTGACAATGAAAACTGGCTTCCACAGTCGGACTGTAGATCAGGCTGTCTAAACTGAGCCCGTGAGACATGCAATTTTTGGTTCCTAATTGTCATGGGAGGGGCACATGGGTACTTTTGGCACCAGTGTGTGGCATACTTAGCTGTTTGCTGGACTCCTTACAAACATTGAATTTGGGGGTGTGGTCATAAAGACTAAAGAGGCTTGACAGAGAAAAATGTGATCTTAGCTATTTCGCCTCTGTTATTTAATGCACCCAGGACTGCAGGATCTGAGTAGAAAGGCATATGATCTCACCCCCACCAGCGGAATTCAACTTTAGTATCCATTAATAACATGATGACAAAGACCAGCTGACCAGCGAATTTATTGCCTTCAGGTTGGGAGTGTTACTGTCCACTCCATTAATCAATTACCCCATAAATATATATAAAATGCCTGTTTACGCCTTTAACTTAGTTCACCACTGAAGAAAGTAGTTCAAGTTCATACAATAATAAATTTGCATCAAAAGAAATATTAAATATATTCTAGTAGACAATTAGATTAAAGCAGGCTGAAAGTAAAGCAGAATGTGCCTTAAGGGCAAGTTAAGGCACATTCTGCTTTACTTTCAACCTGCTTTAAATGGTCAACTATACTAGAAAACAAATCTCTAGTTCTTTTTTTTTTTAATGTTTTCCAGATGGGCCTGTACCTCATGACTCCTGGAGTGATGCTGTATTTGTTCAACACCAACTTCCATATAAACAACTACTATATTCCAGCTTTGAAGGTAAATAATATATTAATGAAATCAAAGATGTTCAGTGTTTCCTAGTCTCTCTACAACGACGTTCCAATAACGATTCCCTCCTTACAACGACCAATGCCCTGTTCCCCAAACAAGACAATTATATCTAAAGCTTTCACTGCTGCAATATTTTCTACTTTAAATAATAATTTGTCATCTGCTGGTTTTCTCAAATTTACATATTGGACATATTATTGATATAAAAAAAAGCTCATAATGATGAGTGACAAATAGCTTGAATTCAGATCAGACGCTGCCTTAAGCGGCATCTGGTCTGCATTCAAGCTGTTTGATAATGTAAATCAATTTCCCTCCCTATAACTACTCCCTTTGAACAAGGCACATTTTTTTTTGTCCCATTGGGTGTTGTTGTAGAGAGGGAGCGCTGTACAATCAAACATTTAGATTGTCAATTTTCAATAGTTGCTGTAAATGGGCAGCTTGTTGATCAACAGCCTATCAGGACTTTTTATAAATTGATGTAGAATACAAATTTGAGTAGATATAAATGTCTTTAAATACAGTTAAACCTCTCTATTACAAGCACTGAATTGTACTGTTAAGTATTTTAGACAGGTGACTGCTTAAGGCAAGGTGAAAGAAAAACAGAAGCTCCTGAAGGAGCTTTCTGTTTTACTGTCATCTTGCCTTAAGCTGTCACGTGTATTTTATACAATCAATTAGTCTTCGTTTAAGTGGTTGTAATAGAGAGGTTTTACTGTACTATAAGTATATATTCTAGTAAAATACTAAAATATTTTTTAAAAGACAATGTCATAAAAAAAAAAAAAACAGTATTGCATGTAAAACTATACTTGGGATTCGGGGTACATTATTCAAATGCACTTAGTACAATCTCGCATGGAACCTTCGATGTACTATTTTAACCCATTACTCCATAAACCCATCTTTTTATTCAAAGCAGATAAATTTCTAGCAGACAGTAACATTGGCTAATAAAATAAGAGACTATGAAAAAGGTGTTTCTAAGAAGTAATGGGTTAATAGGAAGTAGTTTATTCATACATCATTTCAAGCATTTTGCACGCTTTTCAATTTTCTTTTTCAGAGAACAGATCGAAATGCATACACTAATCTAGTAAGTATATTTTTATGCCCAGGTATCTATTGTGCATCCGGCCGTCTGTGGGTACAACATTAACAAAACTAACTTTACTGTTTCGTCAAGCATCAACATTGGACATGCTTGGACAATTCGTCTTAGTCTATATCAAATCTACCTGTATCAGCGGAGCCAACCTCAATTTGATCTTGACCTTATTTGGACAAAAAATAATTTAAATGGGCTCACTTAACTAGCTTTAATATTTGGTCTAGCATTAACACCACTTACTGGTATACGTGGATCCGATACTTACCTGGTATAGTCATTGCCTCGAACCATTCCGAAACCACCCATATTACCCAACATTGACAGGGTTTTCACGGTCAGGGAAAAGTCAGGGAAAAATGAACATTTTTTTAAGGTCAGGGAATTTTGAAATTGGTCAGGGAAAAATAGTGTTTTTAGTAAAAGTCAGGGAATTTTGTAATTCATCAGGGAATAAATCATTGTGATTGTAAAAAAAAAGAATTTACTACAAGTTCTTGCTGCCATTGTGAAATTGTATGCCACAAAAATTTACATTCCCTGAGGAATGGCATGCTGCCTGTGGAAATGGTATATTATTTGTGTTTTGTGAGGTCAGGGAATTTTGAAATTGGTCTGGGAAAAGTCAGGGAATTGACTGGTCTGCATTTTTTGTGGGAACCCTGTTGAATTTGACCTTCTATGGGCTTAGAAACATATGGAAAAGCATCATCCGCCATACTCTGGCGAATTAAGCAAGTAAGTAAGCATGGGCTTAGAAAAGTTCTAGCCTAGAACTACCTTGTTGACAATGACCAAGCACCCTTTTATCTTGAGATGCTGTTCATATCATATATAGACTGACTTATGTAAGTATCTTATTGTGTTTTAGAGAGGTGAAGATGCTGATGATGATTGAACAGAACAGATGAAAAGAACTAGATCCTACCTTATAAAGAACTGATTGATTGTCATGGACTTCATCATAAGGCCTTAAGCTGGCAGGATGTGAACTGAAAAGACTGTGATAGTGTAAAAAATATTGGTTATTTGAGTTTGGTGCGTGTGAAGGGCTCCAGATAATGGGAGTATTTCAAAATCTAAAATCTTTATTTCTTCATTAAACCCTATGGTGTTACTATTCATTAGAATCGTCTCTACGAGACGATTCTAATGAGTAGTAACACCATAGGATTTGGTGCTGAAATGAATGAGAAAATGTGTTAGAGTTGTTCAGTTAACTCCCTCTTATATGGAGCCCTGCATGTGTATCATACTATCACATGAACAATATTCAATAGGATAATAAAGTTAGGCGTGTGTTAAACTGCCTTTCTTCAAAGAAACAATTTGGACTTGATCAAGACAGATTGCTGCTTAATATAGGACAACTAAAGTAAAGCAGAACGCTCCTGTAGGAGCTTTCTGCTTTTCTTTTTTTCTGCATTAAAATTAAATACTTTCTGATGTAAAAATTTTTCAGACATTATAAACATTGACGACCAAAATCAAAACATACCAGTGTCTGATCAGGCTGAAGAAGACAAACATTTGCTGATATTGACCACTGGCTGCATCAAACAACGTGTAGACTCAGATCATAAACATATCGTAAAATCAGTGGTTAATACAGCTGTACACTTCTTGCATTGTCAAGGTCTAAATCCTCATTACATGGCTAATAAAGTGTTTATAATTGCTTGGATCAAATCTGACTTTTATCTGAAGAACTATAACAATTTCTAGTCATAGCACAGCGTTTGGTGGAAACACAATTAAAATGTTGAATTGTTCAGGCCAAATATTCAAATCTTGAGTCGTGAAAGTTGAAGTCAGAGAAATTCAGTTCTTAGTAACAACAGTTCTAACTTTTCTTTTTGTTGTAACATTTAAAACTGTGTACAATAGCCATTCAATAAAGAAAGATGGTTGTAACAAATATACATGTATGCAGATAGCTGGTATCGGAGCTTTCTGCATTACTTTTATCATGCAATAAGTAGCAACCTCTATACAAAACTGCAGCTTGATCTATTTTTGAGTATCTGTTGCACACAGGTTTTTACTGTATATCATGTTGACATTTAAAACATTGTCAAACCTGTCTTAACTCACTGAGCCCTAGTGACGCATATATGCCTCCTTTACCAAAAGTGTACCTGTGAAGAGTCATTTGTCTAATGCAAACAGTGAAGTCCCTGATTAAAAGGGCTCCTGCAGGAGCCCTCTAATCAGGGACTTACCTGATTGTCATTTTGCAATATACAGTCGAACTTCGATATCTCGAACTCGCTTAACTCAAACTATCCGATAGTTCGACACATGAACTGAATTATTTCATGCTCGGTTTAGTCGAACATACCCGTATTTCAAAGTTAAAACGTGGCTATATTTGAAATACGGGTATCTTCGATTTAACCGAGTTCGAGATATCGAAGTTTGACTGTATCTGACTGTATTGTAAAAAAAACCCACCTAAATAGTCTAAGAAAGACCAGCCTTTGTTGTAAACTGGTTTTGTCCATTAGAAGTTTCAGGGGATGACGAGTTAATTGGTCACTCTTAGGAGAGGCACACTGATCTTAGTGCAGAACAAAAGTAAAAACAGAAAACACATGAACTTTCTACTTTACTTTGTCTTGCATTAAGCTGCCACATGCCTTAGGGGCTGCAAATTCATAATTTAAATAACTAGTTTACCAATAACCCCGTGTTCTGTTTCTTGATTACAAGGGAATGCTTAAAGCAGGTTTAAAGTATTAAAACTAGAGTGCCCCCTTAGGCACAGTGTGCTTTAATTTCAGCCTGCTTTGACCCCTCACCCCATAGCCTGCTTCTATTATTGAAGCTAGATTACCACTAAAAGCTGGTTGAAAGTAAAGCAGAATACACCTGATAGTCCATTCTGCTTTGCATGGAGCTTGCTTTAAGCTACCATTTGATAGAATATAGAAAAAATACTCATGATACAAATTCATGAGTAATGGATTACGCTTCCATCTGCTAGCATATAGAAAAGTTACCATACAATGTCATATTCAATCCTGTAATTGAAAATGATGTCCTTCAGTGGAGAATAAATTTAAACAATGAAAAGGCATATTAATGGGTTAAGACAAGTTTGACTAATAAAGTTGATGTTCATGTTCAACATTTAAATCATTCTCTTCTAATTTATTATTTCACAAATAATTTAATATGTTGAATAAGGTGAATAAATGTCATACTGTGTCTGTTTTTTCTTTCCAAATAATTACGTTAGATGTGATTTATTGCCCTTAAAAACGAAGTTCATGCTTTGGTAATAGCCATAATATGTTCTTTATCATATAGCAGAAACGAACCTTAACAAACATAAAACAAAACAAACATAATTTACTGTTTTCGTATGTGATACTTTAAGCTACTTTAAGCTTCAGAGGTGGGGAGTATTTCTTAGTTAAACTTTTTATGCCATGAGTAATCACAACATGGGATTGGATGGAATTAACCTGTTCCAGAAGCTTATTTTCAGGTGGTACTTGCAGCCTTCTTTATAACACTTTACCCAAAGGTCTGCTTAGTTTTGAAGACAGATGACCACTTAAAACAGATTGAAAATAAAGTAGAATGTCCATTTGGGCATATTATGCTTTACTTTTAGCCTGCTTTAAAGGCAGTATGTAAGCCAAAATAGCGCATTTTTTAAACCTGAAAATTCAGGCAGATACGTAATTTAAACATATAAAAAGAAGTAATCCGCGATGATTATGGAGGCAATAAATCTGACAAACACATGCATTTGGTAGAAAAAAGTCGACTTTTAAATCGGTTTGTTAACATCCGATCAACGACGGAGATTTTCCGAGTTCGTTCGGCTTCGTAGTGCCCGGTAAAGATGTTTACATAGCTCATTATTAGTGTTTTCTTCTGACTTGACAGAGTTATTTTTAGATTGGAACATTCTAAAACTTTAAAAGGGATGAGCATTACCTACATCCAGCAAGAAACATTGATAGCTGTATTTATTGTGTGCAGTATACAGTAGAGAATACATTTTTCTTTCCCGTTTAAATGCAAACGCAATGCACTAAACTGTGGAAATTTACGTTTAGAAGTTTTAACTATTATTTTTTAATCTGAGTAGCAAATAGGTAGGAGCCTGATCAAATGTCGGGTTACCCGGCGTCTGACCTGGCTCCAATCTGTTTGCAATGGAAATAATAGTTTTGTATACAAATGCGTTTATTGGGATGGAATAAAATATCAGTAAAGTTAGCGCAGCGGTCTCGTGCTGCACGGGAACCATACTTATCTCAAGTAGGAAAGTGTACGATGATGTAGTCGATGTTACCTTGCTTACAGTGGAGAAATGTTATTCTTTCCCAATAAACGCGTTAACGTTAAAACCATGATTTCAATTGCAAACAGTTTGGAGCAGATCAGACGCTGGGTAACCCGACGTCTGATCAGGCACCAAGCTGTTTGCCGCTCAGACTAACATGAATGGTCAGAATTGTCTAAAGATTGTCCATTTATGCGTATTATTGCGATGCGTTTGCGTTTAAACAGGAAAGAATAACGTTTTCTCCACTGTTACCTTAATGGTTATGAACTACATGTATTCTGTTTTAAAAATAACCCAGACAAGTCAGGAAAATCGGATCGATCTCGTGACTCTTATTCGACCTTGCGGAAACTCTCGGAAGCCGACACGAAGATTTGTTATGTAAACAAAAAGCTTATTTTTCCAACCATCTCGATAAGAAATCGGCACATTTATGTATGGTTCTTAAAGAAAGGGGGGCATGTTTCAGACACCTGACAACGGATTTTGCTTAGTTTTAATACATAGAAAATGTTCTTATATAAGAAATTACGCGATTTAAACGTAAATTTGGGCGACATTCTGGCCATCTACTAGGTTGTAGAAAATATTTCTTATGTAAAAAGGTGTATTTATGGAGATATGGGTTAAGTATAAAATTGACATGATGCATGAAAACTTCATGTGGTTCTTCATCAGTTCATTGTTGAAACAAAAATGCATTTCTATGAGGGATAAAGGTACATTGTGTATTTCTATTTATGGTAAGGGAGAAAACTCTGGAAATTAATAGTTTCCTCCCTTTTATCTGTTTCCCTGATACAGTCAAGAGAACAAAAAAGTAGTTTGTAAGACAGGTGGCAGCTTAATGCAAGACAAACGTTTAACAGAAAGCTGTCATAGAAGTTTTCTGCTATTGATCTGCATTAACCCTTTCCCCCATAAATACGCCTTTTTACGCCTTTCATTTATTCTTCTGCTTAAGAAAATAGATCCAATTGTTACAATCATGGATATGTATAATAAGAAATATTTTCTAAATTCTAGCAGATAATGGCTTAAAGCAGGTTGAAAGTAAAGCAGAATGCGCCTCAAGGCGCATTCTGCTTTACTTTCAGCCTGCTTTAAGCGGTCGCATATCTTCAAAACTAGAAACAAGCTATGAGGTAATGAGTTAAGCAGCCACCTGTTTTAAGAGGTGTCCAAGGCACTGCAAGAGTGACAGTTTTACACAAATTTGACTTTCATATTCTGTTGGGCTTTTACTGTGACATGTTATCTCTTTACCCCATAACATGTTTCTAGATTTGAAGACAGGTGACCATGTAAAGCAGGTAAAAAGTAAAGCAGAATGCACCCCAATCCATCTGACAATTCAGTATCATCTGACCTACATAAATATAGTGACAAGTCCCAAATCTCTTTTTTGAATATTTCAAGAGTTATGCCCATTTCTGCCACATAATGATTTTTGGGACCATATTGCATAATCAATGCTTGTTGGCTAGAAACAACTAATAATTATGCAGTTCAACGTAAACTGGAATTTCGATATCTCTGATATCCCATATTTTTTTATCTGAATGTTAATGAGATGTGGATCTCCTTTCATTTAACTGGTCAGCCAGGTGTGTTTATAACCATGTCTGTCAATTCGACTGATAGTGTGCTATCGTGGTGTGGCAGCACTATAACTGTCTCTAATAAACATCAATTTTATCATATTATATACTGGCTGATAAACCAAGTCACTCGCCCACATGTATACTTGTCATTAACAAATAGTACACTTGTCATCTGCAAATAGTGTAGACCCTAGCTGATCAAAGCCTTCTGACAAGGAGAACTATGATCAGGGTATGCATTGTCTGTGATTTTGCAATTCAGTAGAAACTCAATGAAATCGATTGTATTACATGTAGTAGTTCATAATTTCAATAATTAGATATCACTGAAGTCAAACATACCCGTATTTCAAAGTTAAAACATGTCTAGTTCGAACTAACGCGAGTTCGAAGTATCAAATTGTGAGAAATGTACTAGATTTAACTGGAAATTGGAATTGTCAGTTCCAGTGCAGGGTGAGTAAACAGTTTGGATCCAGATCAGATGCCATTGGCCAGGGTTATAGATAAGGTTTTGCATTAATTGGGTATTTACTCCCTCTATTTTCTAAGAATTGGGTTTTCTGAATTTCAATTGAGTATCCAAAAAACCGTTACTCCATCAATTTGATATGAATTGCTTTTTTACTCAATTTTTTTTTTCATTTAATACAAAACACAAGCTGATTGTTTGATGTACTGTACCCTCGTTTGCCCACACGGATAATTTCAGTTTCGATCTCATTTCAACACAAATGCAACAGCTAATGTTTGTGTAGGAAAACTAGGATTCATTAATTTTCAGCCACGGAAACTTTAAAAGCCATTCCAGGATTCCTTTACCGTAACTTTGCTAACTTTAGCACTGGTGACTTACAGATTCGGGACAAAAGAACGTCGATTATGTCGGTAACATTAAACAACCTCTTTTTTGGCTGTTACATGCATCATTCAAAATTTCATTCACGACACTGTTACAAATTATTTCTGGTTCGTTCGCGGAAGGCTGAACGTAATTGAATAATGTGGGGTTTTTTGTTGCGCTTTTTCCGTCCGCGCGATGCCATTTTGACAGAAGAAATTCTGGCAGACGATGTGACTGGTTTACTAATTAAACGAGCTAACAAAAAGCGGCGCTGCATAAATCCTATAGGCTATTATTTGGAAATAAATAACAAGTCTAACCGGTGTATCGGTAAAATATTTACCCGGTGTCGTAGTAAACATCCCGTCATTAAACTTGAGAAATGCGACTAATTGCGTACGATACGCGCCTGCTTGAATTCTTTTGCGTAAACCCTTTCAATAATTGATTTTCAGTACGCATGGATTTGAAAGTAATTGCTTTTCTACTGTATTTAATTGCGTATTTACGCAAATACGCGCCTTATCTATAACCCTGATTGGCCATTCATAGTTTCTCCAATATAAAAAATAAAGAGAAATATTTTTTACATTTTTTCGCAGACAATATATTTGAAGCAGACGACAATTCAACATGATAAGGGTTCAACATGATTACTAAGGGT
Organism: Gari tellinella; assembly: GCA_922989275.2. NCBI lineage: Eukaryota > Metazoa > Mollusca > Bivalvia > Cardiida > Psammobiidae > Gari > Gari tellinella. The sequence goes on from OV277859.1 coordinate 88,283,042, forward strand.
TAAGTAAGAAAAATGTGACTTGAATATTCCACATCTGCATCCTAAAATTATAATTAATCTAATATGTCACCGTCACACGTCTTCTTTATGTTAACAAAACTCCTTATTACAAACAGTATAAATTATAACATAATTTTAGGGGAGAACAGAGTGAATTATATCAAATTAAATAAAAAACTACTAGTAGCACTTTATGATTCAATCCAGAGTGAGTTTAATAACTAGTAACTTCACAAAAAATCTACGTGGGACGCTTTGTTAAATAGCGTATTGTTATTGGTGCGAGATAAATATTGAAGGGGTATAAAAGCCACTACCCGGACCGAACCGGACCGAACCTAGCCGAAATTTGCCGGACCGAACATTTTTCGGAGTTCCACTATAAGCATAAAAATAATTTAAATTGGAAACTTTTGGTACGTAAACGATAAATAACCTATTATTTACACACTGTAAAAGTTTTATAACCATCAGACATCTAAATATTGGAAAAAGTGCGATTTTGTAATTTTAGGGGGTATAAAAGCCACTACCTTTCAAATTTCAGTTAATCCAGTTTTCTCCTTAAAAACAGCTTTGTGTCATGATATTTTATGATAAACTTATATCAAACCTTGTTTATTATATGGCATGTACCAAAAAAACCATATTTGGGGAAACATAACTCTTAAATTCACATTTGAAGTGATTTTCGTACCGGAATATTGGTTCAGCGTAATATATTCATTTCCGTAAGAATGACGCAAACTGTATTTTTCAGTGGTTTTATAGATATGATATGCAGAATGCTTATATATTATCAGATATTGGATAAAAAAAAACAACAGTTTTATATGTTCAAATTCATTAAGAATATTAAAAAGTTTTTTAATGATTGTTGAAAAGGGTCTTAGAAGATATAGAACATTATTATAAACTTTGAACAATAATAGCAATTATTGACCATGCGTTTATCATGCTATTAAACAATGCAAACAACAATTATCAAGTTATGAACCAACTGTTAAAGGCGACACACTTTAAAGTTAGTTTCATGTCTTTGAACCCAATGTTTAGGATTTATGTTTGTTTGTTTGAACTTACGTGCATACATATGTATGATTTAAGATTAAAAAGAATCTGATCATGTTATATAATTCTGTCTTGAATTTTAACTGCACCCTCTGTTTTCACAGTTGGTAACCCTCGTGGTCCTGATTTTTTTTAGCAGGTAACATGTTAACTTATTAATGGACAAATGTAAATACATGTACATGTAGTCAATTATGACTTTCTTTGATAGCTTTTTTTCTTCAATATATGGCAAAATGGAAAACAGTGCTAACCTTGATAGGATGGCTCATTCACTTGTCATCTGATCTAGGTATACACTGATTGCATAGGAAAAACCTTACTCTTCATAGTTCATATTGTATCAAGCGACAACCATTGATTGCTGGTATTTACTTACAGTTTAGTAAAAATAAGGCAAACAACTGCATTAATCAGTCATCTGTTTCAAAAATGCACTGCCACTTCTACTTCAATTAGTGATCGTTTAATACAAGATTGACTGTACACGAAGTTAGTTCAACATTCGATATTAATAATCATAAAAATGCTCAGGGAACTAATCTCTCTCTATATATATATCGATCTCCCCTCCCTCTGGATATACAGGTTGTGTGATTCTTACGGAAATGAATATATTACGCTGGACCGTTATATTCAGGTACGAAAATCACGTAAAATGTGAATTTAAGAGTTATGTTTCCCCAAATATTGTTTTTTTGGTACATGTCATATAATAAACAAGATTTGATATACGTTTATCATCAAATCACATTACACCAAGCTGTTTTTAAGAAGAAAAACTGGATTAACTGAAATTTGAAAGGTAGTGGCTTTTATACCCCCTAAAATTACAAAATCACATTTTTTTCAATATTTAGATATCTGATGGTTACAAAACTTTTACAGTGTGTAAATAATAGGTTATTTATCGTATACGTACCAAAATTTTCCAATTTAAATTTTGTTTATGCTTATAGTGGAACTCCGAAAAATGTTCGGTCCGGCAAATTTCGGCTAGGTTCGGTCCGGTTCGGTCCGGGTAGTGGCTTTTATACCCCTTCATAAATATTGGCTTTTATTTTAACCAATGAGGGAACAGCATTTACGCGAATCTAGGTGCGATACTATTATGTTTCAAAATGGCGCCCATGTATTTGTTTTGACTCGGATTGATGTCATTTTTCATGCACTAGTGTCATAGTTATCGGGTCAAAAATGCCCCCGAAGAAACCTGTTCCAGCCAAGGCTCCAGTAAAGCCTGCAGCTCGTGGTGGCGCGGCTCGAGGAGCGCCTGCTGGCAGAGGAGGCCCGGCAGCGAGAGGGGGACCTGCAGGCAGAGGTGGGCCTGCAGCGAGAGGTGGACCTGCTAAAAAAGGAGCTGCACCAGCACAAGGTAGCGTTGGCTGTCTTGATTTCGATTTAAGCAATTACTCATACTTGTGTTTTATACGGCCGAAACAAAAAGCTGGCCGCAGTCCAGCTTTTTGCGCAGGTCGCCTATAGATAATAAAGGAATAAAAAGATAATTCTCATTAATCGGTGAAGTCAAAAAATTATCGCAAATTTTATGGGCGTCGCCATTTTTTCTGTCACGATTTCACTTCCGGCAAGGGAATACCTAATTCACCAACCAACCGAGCATTCGGGAATTCCGTAGCGGCGGCTCATTAGCCTCTCCTCTATAGAAATATTTTAGTAAAGTCGTACATAATTTACCTGTGCCCACTTGGTGGACACGATTGAGTACACAGGCTTATACCGATAGACATTTCCCTATCATGTGATTGGTACGCCGCACCAGATTATTGAATCGAGTAGTCCGGCTGGCGATTCCAAATGGCCGCCAGTGTAGTCAGATCCCCGGATGTTTGATCGAGATATAGGAGGCAGGGAACCAGACTAGCCGCCAGTGTTGTTCTCGCGGCAACGGGCCATTTCGTACGCTCGCCTTATCGCCCCCTATTTTTGTCATTTCGTACTCTTGAAAAAATAAATAACCTTATTCCTATACTTTGTAGATCTAAACAGCTTTCGGCCGTATATAGGTTTTACCTATAGTTATATTACCATTTTTGTAATGGCCAATCTCTGTGACGTAGGCATTGATGATATTTATGATAGTGTATGCTACTCTCAATCTGTCTGTTTATCTCTTGTCTGCCCTTATATGAGACCAGTGCAAGCCATGTAGCTGCAGGAGCGGATCCAGGATTCTTGGTGGGGGGTGGGGTGGGGTAGTCGGTACAAAGCTGCAGTACGTGCCCTTACTTTTGCTCATTTTAGGGGGGGGGGGGGTGTATGCTGGCTCTGCACCCCTTAAATCAGCCTTATTCAAAGAGCTCATCATTGTCTTAAGTTATCCCCTCACTCAAGAAAAAAATCACAATTGGTTTTATTTATATTTAATACAGCTGCAAAGAAAGAGGAAGCAAAACCCAAAGAGAAAGTATGGACAAAGGAAGACGATATGGCAAGAAAGATTCAGACCTCATTCCGTCAATACAGAGCAAAAAAGCAATTAGAGAAGAAGAAAAAAGAAAAGCAAGACTATGATGATTTGATGGATAAAATTGAGAAAGAAGTATGTCATTTTGGACTCATATGCTCACCTGTACTCAGAATGAGAGAAGTTTATGTTGTAGATGTATGTCTCATACCTTGTTGTCATTTTGTTATCCATGGCATATATAGCTACTATCTTCTTCTTGTAGTTTTAAGTCAGTTCTAACAAGAGTTTTTGTACATAGCTGTAACAGATCACAATTATATATATGAAGCATCTAAATGATGTTAGGTCAGAATATTTAGTTAACCCTTTCTCTAATAATTGTGCTTTTTAGTGCATTTAATTTATTCCTCCACTGAAGAAATTGGTTCCAATTTGTACAGTGATGAACAATTATATTATAAGAAATATTTTCTGAATCCTAGTAGATGATAGCTTAAAGTAGGCTGAAGGTAAAGCAGAATGTGCCCATATCACCCTTGAACCTCAATTTGACCTTGACCTTTTTTGAACATACAAGTCTTAGAATATTTTAAATGGGATATTTCTTGGTTAACTAGGTTTTACTTCTTTGTCGACATCAACACCTCTTAAAAAGTAGTACCATAACTACAATGATTGGTCCATACTTATATGTACAGTATTTGCCTTGGACCATTCCCATTCCATCCATATCACCCAATCTTGATTTTACCCAGACCTAATTTGAACTTAGATAATGGCAAGGAAGCCATTTGGGGCATAAGCATTTATTGAATGCAGACTTTTTTTCTGATGTTATGTTATATTACAAACTTTTAACTAACTATGTACATGCAATGATTACGGACTATATTGAAAATTGGTTACAATCCACGTAAAATAAAGTCGTTATTATTATTATTATAAACCTAATAATTGTGTTATAAAAATTGGTTCCTTAATTTTGAAAATTGTATTTTATCAAGTTAGAAAACATTTTTTCTTTGTACTTGCAGGCATTTGTGAAACTAGTCAAAATGGAACAGGAAAAAGCTGAGAAAGTGCGACAGAAAGAAGAAGAAGAAAGAAGGAGGAAAAGGGAAGAAAGAGCTAGGAAGAAGAAAATGCTAGAAGCAGCATTTGATGGTGATGTCGACGAGATGGCAGCCATTCTAAAAGAAGTAATTTTAAATACCTAAGTAATTTTGTAAAAATTTATTCATAGCTTATGATAGCTAAATATTTTATGAGGAGGTTTTGAAGCAGATCCCTTCAAACATAAGATTCTTTCTTAACACAACCACATTTATTACCTTGTAGTATACAGTCAATAATTTGCTACCAGTAGAAATTCCAGCAGATACTTTTTTCTCAGTATTTTAACTCATTTAATGATTAGAATTGGCGTCTACAGGACAAGACACCCATATCTATTCACAGGGAATAGCATCATATGACATCAATATTATGTTTTAAAAAAGCAATATTTGTATTGTGTATAACTTCAGACAGATTTTGTAGTAAGATAGAAAAAGAGAATTAATTGTCTTGACAGCTGTCTGCTTAACCCATTACCCCATAGTCTGTTTCTAGTTTTGAACACATGTTACCACTTAAAACAGGTTGAAAGTAAAGCAGAATGAGCCTTGAGGCGCATTCTGCTTTACTTTCAGCCTGTTTTATGCTACAATCTGCTAGGATATAAAAAATATGACTGCATAAATTGGAAATATTTTCAATAGGAGGAATAAATAAGAGGCGTAAAAAGGCGTATTTATAGGGTAAGGGTAAGGGGTTAACTCTTATCATGCTTTCAGCTATCACTTGTATTTAATGCCATCATTGAATCCTTTTGAGCACATTTGTTTGGATAAGGTAGAGGCATCCTGTTGCACTTCTGTTTAGGAGGCCTCCTCAGCAGCTTAACCCATTACCCTTTAAATACAACTTTTTATGCCTTAAGTTTATTACTCCACTTATGAAAATAGTTCCATTTTATAGAGTCATGAATATACACCATAATAATTCTTTATCTTAGCAAATGGCAGCTGAAAAATGGTTCAAAGTAAAGTAGAATGCGCCTTCTGGCACATACTGCTTTACTTTTAACCTGCTTTAAGTGCCAATGAGTAATGGGAAAATTAGAAAAAATTAGTAAAGAATGAGTTAAAATATTGATTGGTACATTCTAGGTTGTTGATTTGGATAACAAGAATGGTGTTGGTGATGATGTGATTGGGCGTAGTCTTCGGAATAAACATATCATGGCTGTTGTTCAATGTGAAGATGCCAACGAGAATACTCCTCTCTCAGAAGCTGCCAGTAAGTCCAAGAAAATCTTCATAAAAAATTATATATACACACATGTAATAAGCAATGCTGACGTGATGCAGGAAACTACCTGGAAAAGCAACGACGCCATGACGTCATCATACTTAAGATTTGCGTCTTATGATCTTATGAAACGCGTCACGCAATTTGTTTATAATAAATAAAACAGTTTTAAAAAAGTCTTAATTTCATCATCTCATTTTTTTAAATCATATATAAATGTATATATATATTTGTCTTCCTCAGCCTGTCAAAATTACTCAGGTATAGGAAGCCCATGTCCTGGGACACCTGTGCAGCAGTTGACAAATAAACTAAGTAGCAAGTCAAGTCAAGAAGTTATTTTTATGCATTACACGACATAGCAGGGGGCATTTTGTTTTTGGTTTGTTTGTCTGGATATGATAATCTGTCCACAACTTCAACATTGGCCATAACTGTGGAATTGCATGTGATGGAGACTTAATATTGGTCATGGATACTCACCTGAGCTCTATATAATTGTGAGTCATGTATGACAAATGTCAAGGTCATTTAGAGGGCAAATAGTCTGAATTTAACCTTCAGTTTGCATTAAGCTGCCAACTAGCTGTCTTTAAATGTAAGACACTAGAAATGCACCAGCCTGTGAAAACTATATATCTGCAAATATTATAGGATTAGGTATAGAAAATCGCTTCCTTCGAGAATTGTGTATGTGCAAAAGAATACAGCTGAAAACCCTTGTCTCTTTTTAACATCTCTCATTTTGTAGCCTATTGTTACATAATAAAAACTATTAAAATTATTTCATGCAGATAACTTAACTGTCTTTTTAATTTGGAGAGTTTACATCTTTATTGCATGCACAGTTGTTTTGTTTTTTCATATGACATTTTTGCATTTCAATAATTTTATGTTACTATATGCTATTTTGTCACAAGACACATTTTTCCGTTTATAATTGGATATCTTATCCAGTATTTTTGAAGACGACATGGGGAAAAGAGTACTTTGTGAAAGTGAGAGTGATTTTTGCAGAAAATGACCATACAGTGTTTTCGCATGTCGACGAGGACATGTAACTGTATATAACTTATTTTCAAGGAGATTTGATCTGTTTAAAATTATCCTTATGTAAGCTTTACAATCTTAATAATTGTTAGACCATTTCCCCCTAGTCTGTTTCTAGTTTTGAAGATATGAGACCACTTAAGGCAGGTTGAAAGTAAAGCAGAATGCGCCTTAAGGCGCATTCTGCTTTACTTTCAACCTGCTTTAAGCTATTTACTGCTAGAATATAGAAAATATTTCTTATGATTTTTATTTGTGACAGTATAAATTGGAACTATTTTCTTCAGTGAAGGCATAAACTAAATGCGTAAAAAGGCGTATTTATTGGAGAATGGGTTAAGTGCATTTTAGTATTTCATGTGACGTGTTGTGTAGGTGGTGGGAACGTGGATGCCATCAAATTCCTGTTAGAGAGAGGTGCTGATCCTAACACTGTGGGCCAGTTTATGAGAACTCCGTTGTATAGATCTGCCTTTGCTGGCCACATGGAGGCCTGTGAGGTTAGTAGACCTAGATTTAATCAATGAGGATTTACAACAGAATGTTTCTTTTTTGAGAGAAAGGCTTTTGCATTTGAAGGTCAAAATTTCTCAGTCAGTTGGATACGTGTTAAACTTAAAAAAACTTTGTTGATTTAAAAAACTTGGTCTTGTTATGTAAATACCAGGGGCCTGTCTTACCAAACTTTGTACAATGAATATTGTTGTAAGTCAAATTCTACAATTTTCAATTATTATTCATTTCTCCTTCTAATCATGTCTTGTGACATCTCTTTGGAATCGTCTTTTCAAGACGAATCCAAAGAGATGTCACAAGACACTGAAGACAGGATTTGATAGAGAAACTAAATGCATTTTAAAGTTTTGACTTACAACCGTTTTTGTCATACGACGTTTCGTAAGACAGGCCCCTGGATAAAAGTAAAACCTATGTTCTATAACCTTTCAGTGGAGAAGTATTAGCATATCTAAAGACTGGCTTTTTTCCCATATCTTGTTTTCAATTTGGATTTCGAAGACAGATGGTTGCTTAAAGCAGGCTTAAAGTGTGCTTTAAGCTTCCATTTGCTGGGTTACAGGAACTTTTCCTGATGGTGCATATTCATGATACTATTTATTTTAGTGAAGGAATAAATTAAAGGCTTAAAAAGGTGTATATATATTGGGTTATAGGTTAGTACTTAATGGAGGACAAAAGTAATGCAGAAAGCAAATTTATTTTCTCTTCAGTGTCCCTCATGTTTACTGTTTGTCTGACCTAGGGATAATGCACAAGTTATCATTATCTACAATGGAGAAAACGTTATTCTTGCCCACTAAACGTGTTTACGCTAAAACTATTATTTCCGGCGACTGATCAGGCTCAAAATTGTTTGCCACTCAGTTTAAAATGAGTCCTCAAAATTGTCAAAAAGTTGTCATTTTACTCATTTTAATGCATTGCGTTTGCGTTTTGTTTGCGTTTCAACGGGAAATAATAACGTTCTTCACTGTACCTTTACTTTTCTTAAAGGTTCTTTTACAAAATGGTGCTGATCCAAGACTCTACGCATCTGACAGCCAGAATCCTGAACAGGTAATATTACAGCAGAACCTATGTATACATTGCAGAACTAATTAATCGAAAAGTAAAAAAATATTGATACATGTATATGTTACAGTTGATACATGTAATTTGTTTCAAATATTTACTATCACCATGTTCATAGGAAATGTAAATGGACTGTTATTAAACTTGAAACTTCTCTTAACCCTTTGCCCCATAGCCTGTTGTAGAATAGAAATCTCCCATTAGAGCCTGTCAGCATGTAGAAAATTGTTTATATGGTTCTTGATCAGGAAAGAGTGAAAGTATGAAAAGGCCAATTTAGGCTTGAGTATCAAGGAAAGGCTAAGCTAGATCTTCATCCATGCACCTTTTCATGCATTTAGTTAATACTTCCACTTAGAAAAAAAACTCCATTTTATGTAACAATGAAGTGGAATATAAGAAATATTTCCTATATCCTAGCATACGGTAAGTCAAATTACTTTTTATGGTCACCTGCCTTCAAAACTACAAGCAGGAGTAAAAGGTTAAGAAGGCTTATATTCCACGGTCACATTGTATATTTGTGAGATAAAATTGAGTATTTGCCTGCAGATTGCATCATCTCCTGCCATTAAGGAGCTGATAGGGAGCTGGGACATTGAGCAGACAGATGTGCTGTTGAAGAAACTGGAAGCTGAAAAGGACAAGATAAAGGAACAGGACAGGCAGAGAAGAGAGGCAGAAACCAGCAAGTAGGTTCTCAACCCACTACCCTATAAAATGCCTTTTTTACGCATTCAGTGTATTCCTCCACTGAAGAAAATAACCCCACTTTAAACAGTAATGAATATGATTGTACCCTTACATATATTTTCTGTATATTAACAGATGGTAGCTTAAAGCAGGCTGAAAGTATAGCAAAATGCGCCTTAAGTGGTCACCTATCTACAAAACTAGAAACAGGCTATTGGATAAAGGGTTAACTCTTACCTTGCTAGCAGGGAAACCATGATAATCTTCGCAAACAGTTTGGATCCTGATGAGATGCTGCATAGTGGTGTCTCATCAGGATCAAACTGTTGACACTCTGACTTTGTTTTACATTAAAATTTAAAAAAAGGTAGCAGGCGACAATTGTTTCAGACAAACAAATTACCCAGCATTCAAAGAGTTAGTACATGTTGAAGTCTAAATGGTTGCTGAGTAGAAGTTTATATTTATACTCTTGAGTCATTGATAGATTACCATTACAGATGGATAAGATTTTAGTGCAGGGAGACTAGATATGAGAGATGTCATGAGAAAACCTGACTTATTGCATTGCAAACAGTGTAGATCAATGTCAGCCCCCGCATCAAAGATGCGGGGACTGGCTTTGATCAACACTGTTTGACACCAAATGCATCTATTAATCCTTAGCCTGCCAGTCACGACTATAGCTCCATATGCAAACAGCTTGGATCAGGATGAGACGCCGAGTAACTCGGCGTCTCATCCGGATCCAAGCTGTTTGACACTCGGACAACATTTTCAGCAATTTTGAGCAACTTTGAAGCACTTTGAAACTTGAAGCAGACGAGAAATATAGCAGACGACAATTTATTTGGCGGGCTAAGGGTTAAAAGCATTTTTGTAGCTGTATTATATACAGTCTTTGGCAGTGTAGATCAAAGTCAGATACAGAGCCTGGAATGACAATGTTGCTAGGTCCGTACAATGTTGTAATGCAATAAGGCAGGTTTTGTCATGGCACGATCAAATTTATTTTTAACCACAGTTAAGTTTTGAGTTTTTACCCTTTTATGTTCTTCCTAACAAGCTTGGCTCATTGGAAAAGGTAAAAAAAAAAGAACTTCAGCTAAGTCCTGCAAGGGCTTATGTAAATCACGTTTTTAAATTTGTTTTGGCCACAGAAATGTATACAGCTATTTCAGTTTTGTCCCATTTGAAATACATTTGTATTAAACACTTGGATCATTATGTCACTGTTCATGGTCATAGAAACTGTAGTATAACCTCTGAAAATCAGATGTTTGAAAACCAGAAGCAGGGGCCCGTTTCATAAAACTTCATACGACAAATGTTGTCGTAAGTCAGAATATAAAAGTCTCGATTAGGATCAATATATCCATCTAATCCTGTCTTGTCACGTCTCCTAGGAATCGTCTTGAAAAGACGAATCCAAAGAGATGTAACAAGACGGGATTAGATAGAGAAATCAGAAATTAAATGTGTTTTAAAGTTTCAACTTAAGACCGTTTTTACCGTACGAAGTTTAATGAAATGGGCCCCAGGGCTCCAGATAAGAGGGAGTAAACTGAACAAACCCCAACATTTTCTCACTAATTTAAGCACCAAATTCTATTGTGTTACTATTCATTAGAATCATCTTGAAGAGACAATTCTAATGAGTAGTCACACCATAGGGTTTCATACAGAAATGAAGATTTTTTTTTTGCAACTCTCTTTATCTTGATCTCTGCAGAAGAAAAGTATCTGAAATCAAGCAAGTTATTCAGTCCAGAAGTATTCATTCTACTTGCTCATGAATTATTCAATGATGGCAAATAAAGACATCTAAGAACAGAGAACTACTTAATGCAGGATACAGCAACACAGAAAGCTCCCAAAGCATTACTGTTATCCTTCAGTAAGCTTCCACCTGTCTTAAATGACTGCTACAGTGGAGAATCTATTATTCTTTCCTAATAAACGCGTTTACGCTAAAACTATTATTTGCAGTGCAAACAGTTTGGAGCCAGATCAGACACCGGGTAACCCGGCGTCTGATCAGGCTCCAAACTGTTTGCCACCAAGATAAACAAGAATTATCAGAATTGTCCAAAAGTTGTTCTTTTCTACGTTTTAGTGCTTTGCGTTTGCGTACGTTTGCGTTTAAAGGGAAAAAATAACAGATTCTCCACTGTAATTCACTATCTTTAAAATGGCTTTTAAACCTCTCAGTACCGAAAACCTAAGTGGAATTTGTTCCTTGTTCCTAAAGGTTTTGGTTTTCAGCGGTTTAATTGTAACAGATTAAGTTATTGTAAACAATCACAAATGCACTTTATTATTTTTATGTTTCACACACTAAAGCTGAATGGTTTCATTTAGTTTCATAAACAATACATGTATATAATTTTGTAAATAGTAAATTCGTTCTATGCAAACAGTGGGATTCAGATCAGAGGGATTTTGAAAGGAGCCCTCTCAGTCTTTGTCCTAATCCACTTGCCCTATGACCGGCAAGTCGGGCAAGTGTTGTCTGATTCGGGCAAGTGGTATTAGCATCAGAGTTTTGCATAATACTATCAAATCATAAGTTTGTGTCAGCTTCAGGCAATTGGTCTGAAAAATTTAATACAAAGACTGCCCTCTGATCAGGGTTTGCATTGTTATTTTTCTGAAATATTTAAGGAAACAATAAACATAACCTGAGCATATTTCATGAGTGGAATACATGTAGTTGATTTAATAGAAAAATCATCATAGCAGGGGTTAAAGTATCAGTTTATATTGATTTTATGCATATTAATAACATAGCTAGTTTAAAGTGGCAATGTTTAATTGGGCTCTGTGATAGAAGTTTTTAATATTGAATCATGATTTGATCTTTTAAAAATGTACCTCATGTCACTGTGAAATTTCCAATTACTGATAAAACTGTGAGTAAGCAAGTATTGGTAAATGCTGAGTTTATTTCAATATTCTTTTCAGGCTTGAGAATGTGGTGGCTGAGGCACAGAAAGCATATGATATCATGCAAAAGAGAGTAAGTATGCATGTACAGTAAAACCAGGGCTGCCATTTCTCTGGATGTTTCCGAAATCTTCGGATTTTTATGCTACCAGATGGTGATTTAAAGCAGGCTGAAAGAAAAGCAGAATGTGCCTAAAGGCACATTCTGCTTTACTTTCAACCTGCTTTAATTACCACGCTTGAAAAATAGAAAATTTGGAAATCTTAAGATTTTTCATGATCAACTTATGGCAGTCCTGGTAAAACCTTAACTGATCGTCTGAAAGACAGGTGACAGCGTAAAGCAGTGTGACAGTAAAACAGAAAGCTTTGCTTTAATTTGTCACCTGTTGTAAACACATAATATCTAACTCAATTTAGTGGTTGTTATAGAGAGGTTTTAATGTATTACGAAACAAAGATTCAGTCAGTGTATGTCAAGGTCACTATCACCCTTCCCTCCTAAGAAGTGCCTTTAAATGCCTCTACATAAACCATCATAGAAGCACCACAAATTAGTATTAAGTGATGGTTTTGAATAAAGGTAGCAGCTTAAAGCATGATGAAAGTAAAACAGAAAGCTCCTAGCTTTCTGCTTCACTTTCATCTTGCTTTAAGCAGTCGTTTATGCCTTAAAATGTAGGATGTTGGTTATTTGCACATTTGGCTATGGAGTAAAGGGTTTATGTGAATCAGACTGTATTTTTGTCTAATACTAACATAAACCATGTATATTTCTATCATATTGTGAAGCATACATGTATGGTACATGCATGAAATTCCTTTTTAAAAAGCAAATACATTAGTGAAAGTGATGGCATGTACATGTCCATGTAATTGACATTTTTATACTTTGAAATAATCTGTGTTCAGCATCTTTTCATTGAAGAAGCAGGGAAAGTGGCCATGTAATGTTGTACAAAAGCGAAGCTAGTTGCAGAGAGTTACTTTGCCCAGCCTTAACCTTTTATTCCATAGCCTGTCTCTAAAATTGAAGACAAGTGACTGCTTACATTCAGCCTGCTGTAAGCTGCCATCTTTTAGAATATAGAATATATTTTCTCATGATGCACATTCATGACTGTTTAAATTGTAACTATTTTCTTCAGTTTAGGTATAAATTAAGGCATTATTATGTGAGTTCTATGGAGTAAAGGGTTAAGCTGTCATTATTGTATTCAAATTTTTCTGATATGCACATAGAATAGGACTTCTAATTTTACATGTTGCAAACAGTGTAAACCTTGATCAGAGTTTTTTAGCTATTCTGATCAGGGTCTGCACTGTTTGTTTTCTTTGTTTTTCTGAACCATTTTCTAAGACCAGCCCAAAAATCCACATAGATTAATAAATTTCTAAAGTGGAATTTTCCATTTCAAAACCCTTTACTCCATAGATACGCCTTTTAACACATTTCATTGAAGAAAATAGTTTAGTTAATTCAGTCAGGAAAATGTATAATATATCCTAGCAGACGATTGCTGAAAGCAGGCTGAAAGTAAAAAAGAATGCACCATCAGGTGCATTCTGCTTTATTTTCAACCTGCTTTAAATGGTCATCTATCTTCAAAACTAGAAACAAGCTATGGGAAAGGGTAATATTGATTGTGGTGGTGCTACAAGCCTGAAGATAAATCTTGTCTCTAATATATTACAGTTGAACCATGCATATTGTGACCTAAACAAGAGGATCAGCGAACATGACACAGCTGCAGTGGAGGGCTTTGATAGACCAGACCTCACCATACAGGTATACATATTCCCTCACAGCACAGTACAGTAAAACATCCCTATTACGACCACTAAAATGAAGGCTAATTGGTTGTATGACAGCAGGTCACAGGTTAAAACAATGTGCCAGTAAAACATAAAGCTCCTAAAGGAGCTTTCTGTTTTTACTGTCACCTTGCTTTAAGCAGTCGACTGTCATATACACCAAATAATTAACCCAGTTAAGTGATTGTAATTGAGAGGTTTTTTTGTTGCTGTAAAATATTGTTTACCTGTACAATAAAATCTCTATTTTACAACCACTAAATTATTTTAATTATTTCGTATTGAAGGCAGGTGGCTGCTTAAAACAAGGTTAAAGTAAAACAGAAAGCTCCTTTAGGAGTTTGCAGTTTTACTTTCATCTTACTTTTAGCTCCCATCTGTCTTTTATTCAATCAATTTGCCTTCTTTTTTGGTGGTCATAATAGAGAGGCTTTACTGTTCTTCAATCTAGTAAATGATGGGCATTCCTAAAAATTGAGCAATTGCATGCAATGCTGATCATGATGAAAGTAAAGCAAACATCTCCTGTAGGAGGTTTCTGCTGTAAAATTATATGTACTCTCATCCTGCTTTTAGATCCCTTGTATGCTTTTATCAATTACAATGAGTGTTTTACATGTATTAGTTGCCATTATTATAGTGGAAATTTACTATACCTGAAAATATTTCTCAGTTTACAATACTCAGATGTAATGGTTAATGCTATATTCCATATACCATTACATCGTTACTGTCAGGGCTCCAGATAAGGGGAGTATTTCAAAAACTAAAATCTTTATTTCTGCTTTAAACCCTATGGTGTCACTACTCATTAGAATCGTCTCGAAGAGACGATTCTGATGAGTAGTAACACCATAGGATTTGGTGCTAAAATAAAGGAGAACATGTTGGATTTGATCGGTTTACTCCCTCTTATCTGGAGCCCTGTACTGTATTTCATTGTCTGTTTTCTCAGAGTATCCATGATCAAGAAGCTGAAGTAGAGATACTGAAGTTAGACATGGACAAGTGTAGAGATGCCTTGTCAAATGCCAAACTAAAACTCAGGGAACAGCAGAAAGGCGGCGATGGTAATGTAACTTGTTTATGTATATGTACTGCTATCTCTGTCAGTAATGATGCATGTGTAACAGTGGGGAAGATCTTATTCATGTTACTCTGAGTGACAAACATGTTTGGAGCCTCATCAGATGCTGGGTTGCACTGTGTCTGATCTGGCTCCAAAATGTTTGCAATGACAATTATAGTTTAAGCGTAAAAACGTTTATTTGGAAAGAATAGTGTCTATATATTCATTACTGTGCTAGGGATGAGGCAGAAGCTGCCGTAGCATAGTGGTTAAGCCATTGGCTTTCAGGTGACTGCTCTGCTTCTGGGTTTTTCCTGTCTTTCTGATGAGAAATGAGGTCCTGATAGGGCCTCATTGTTAATTCGAACTTGTTTTGGAATGCTACACCTAAATAAACCCTACTTTAAGCATTAACATGTTTAAGCTCTAAATTATTGATTGATTAATCATTTATTATATTTGTTTACATTCAGAAATTGACCCAGATGATTTGCCAGGGTTGAAGGTTACAGTAAGAGAACTAGATGATGTCTTGTTGAGAGATGTTGGAAACAGAATAAAGGAATCTGGAAAGTATGTTTAACCCTTGCAATGCCAAATTTTTTCGTGAGATTTTTATCCCTTCACCGTGTCATTGTCGTCTGTTTAAATTTTGTTGTCTGCAATGTCATTTTAAAGTTAAAAAATAAGGCAAATGAGTGTCAAACAGTTTGCATCCTGATCAGACGCTGTGTTATGCAGCGTCTGATCAGGATTCAAACTGTTTGCAAACGCGCTGATTGAGAGTGAAAGGGTTAAAATTTAACCCATTACCACATAGCATGTTTCTAGTTTTGTAGACAGGTGACCGCTATAGGCAGGTTGAAAGTAAAGCAGAATGTGTCTTAAGGCACATTCGGCTTTAATTAATTTCAGCCTGCTTTAAGCTAATGCCTGCCAAGATATAGAAAATATTTCTTAGGGAGCATATTCATGACTATAAAGAGGAGTCTCACTGTTTGGCTATGTCCCTTTAATTGGAACTATTTTCTTCATTGGAGTAACATCTGATCAGATGTTACTCCACTGAAGAAAATAGTTCCAATTGGTATAGTCGTTGAGATGCTGGTAATTAAATTACTCGGCCTTTCTACACATCTCAACTCCTACCTGTGTTTTATTGCACTATAAAACACTGGTATGAATTTTTTATTTCTTCATTCAATCATCTCTTTTATTAAAAGGTGGCCAATGATAATAGATCCAAATGCTCAGGCAGCAACATTCCTGCGATATCGTGATACTAACTACATCAATACACTTAGTCCACCACAGATGGAGCCTGAGAAAATAAGACTGGCAGTTCTAGGAAGTGTAAGGTACGTATCTTTGGCCAAAAATAGGTTTTACAGGGCTCCAGATAACACACACACTCACACTCGCTATCCTAGTTAAGCGTCTGTGTTCCCTTCGTCAGGGGTTTGAGGTTCATACATCGTCTCCAGTGGTCCAGATAAGAGGAAGAAAATTCAACAAAACCAACATTTTCTCACTCATTTCAGTACCAAATCATATAGTGTTACTATTCATTAGAATCTTCTCAAAGAGACAAATCTAATAAGTAGGACACCATAGGGTTTAATGCAGAAATAAAGAGTTTAGATTTTGAAATGCTTCCCTTATCTGGAGCTCTGAAAAAAAGGTTTTAGAATGCTGTCTTTTGCAGGGATATTAATTGAAATTGACTATTGAAAAACTTAGTTCAACCTTCTATTATGTTCAGAGAGTTGTTAAATGGAATAGAATAATGGTATGGGAACATAAGAGTAATACTTCCATAGCCTTTAAAGTTTTAGTCTTAGTGTAAGAAAAAGTGTTTGCTTGAAGCAGACTGAAAGTAAAACAGAAACCGCCTTTATAGCTCAGTGGTAGAGCATTCACTTGCAGTGCGGGAGTGTGCGGTTCAATCCCCAGCTGAGTCAAGCCAAAGACTTAAAATTTGGTATTAATGGCTTCCCTCCTTGGCGGTTAGGATTTCTGGTCAGCATTACGACTGGTTCGTCGTGTCAGGATAAAATGACGGTTCATCTCATTCAATAGCAGCTCTATACCCTTTATTGGGTATTTAAAATCCTCTGAAGACGGAGCATGGCTGCCTATATGGCGAGGTAATTGAAAACAGCTATGCACGTAATCCTCCAGCTTGACAGACAATAATGTCTGTACCAAGCTGTCCTGTGAGTGTTAAGCACAGGTACGCCAACAACAACAACAACTTGCAGTGCAGGAGTGTGCGGGTTCAATCCCCAGCTGAGTCAAGTCAAATTTGGTAGTAATGGCTTCCCTCCTTGGCGGTTAGGATTTCTGGTCAGCATTACGACTGGTTTGTCGTGTCAGGATAAAATGACCGGCCTGGTACAGTCCCTGCATGGTGCACCTCATAAGTGCCCCTCCTCATAATCATCAATTTTGATGGGAAAAGTAATAATACGAAGCAGAAAAAGAAAGCTTCTTTTGGGGGGGGGGGGGGGGGGGGGGGGTTTAGGGGATTGGGATACAAGTATACTGTTTTACCCCTGTCAGTCCCCCCCCCCCCCCATTCTTTGGTTTGTTTTTCTATTCATTCTTCTGGTTGATTGTCCATCCACATATATGACATAAACATTGTCCATGTAATTCCTCCTATAGTTTTCAATCTGCAACCTTATATTGTACAGGGTGTTTTTACATATACCAAAGATGCGCATATCCTTAGGATTTTGATGTTTTGATTTTACACAGAATTACAGCCAGTCATTTTTTGCTTATACAGTACATTCAGCTAGGAGGCATCTGATGATCATATGTGTCTAATTGCTTGTTTCTAATTTTAAAGATAGGTGACCACTTTAAGCTACCACCTGCTAGAATATAGAAAATATTTCTTACCAGTATCATATATATCATTACTGTATAAAATGGAACTATTTTCTTCAGTAAAGGAATAAATAAGAGGCGTAAAAAGGCATATTTATGGGGATATGGGTTAAAGCAGACTGAAAGTAAAGCAGTAAACTCCTAAAGTAACTTTCTTTCTTCTGTATAGTAGGAAGCCATTGATGATAGGAGCTAGCTGCTGCAGATTACATGTCTGCTCTATGGATACCTCTAATTTCAAAATAATATATCTGTGTTTCAGGTTTGGGAAACCTCTGATCATAGACATGATGGAGGTAGATATGATGCATGTGGTGGAGATGCGATTTAATGAGGTGTTTGAAGGCCTCATGGACAGAATCATGGACAGATCAATCATAGAGGAAGAACAGTAATAATTATACTCATACATTTTTAGCTTTTGTACAATCATACTTGTATTAAATGATGTTTTCTTTTACAAGTTGAAAATAGGTGACCACTTCAAGCAAGCTGAAAGTAAAAGCAGAATATGTTAAGGTGCATTTTGCTTTATTTTTAGCCTCTGCTTTAAACCTTCCATCTGCTAGGATGTGGAAAATATGTGACTGTATAAAGTGGAACTATTTTCTTCAGTGGAAGAAAAAGATAAAAGGTGTAAAAAGCATATAAAACAACAACAACAAACAAACAAAAAGCATATTTATGGATAAATGGGTTTAGTTGGTAAAAAGCAGTTTCTTATTGACATGCTGTTGATTAGATATTTATGTACTGTAGTTGTTCAATCTTTTTCAACTCAATTCTTTTTTTTCAGATATATCAAATTGATCAGGCCAACAGACCCACCAGACTACCAGAAAAACAAGTTTAATGAATATAGGACAAGTAACTTTAAGCTGTATATCATCACAAAGAATCCCTTCCCACCGGATGATATGATTGATAAGTTCTACATCATCAGGGTACACATACCAATAATAGACTGAACAGTAGTGGTACCAGGGTCCAAGATTATAAAGCATTTGAGTTGAGTTTAAAGTGGTTCACAAGCATTTGATTGGTCAGATTTGAACCTAGGCTCAAATCTTACCAATCAAATGCTTGAGAACAAACTCAGAATCAGCTCAAATGCTTGATAACCTTGGACCAAGGCCTCAAGATTATATAAGATTTTGAGTTGCTCTGAGATCATTCTCAAACATTTGATTGGTCATATTTGAGCTTTTGCTGAACAAAAGCTCAAATCTGACCAATGAAATCCTTGAGAATGATCTCAGACTCAACTCAAAAGTTTTATAACCTTGAAACCAGTCTGATTGACCCCAAACATATCATTAACATCACACCACTTTTACTAACAAAGTTCTATTTTGTATTCTGCTTGCTATTCAAACTGTCTGATGCTGATGGGGGTATATAAATCCTTTCAAACATAGCTGATTTTGAATATCTAAGACGGGTGGTTGCTTAACCAATTACTCCATAGATACCCCTCCGCTGAAGAATATATTTTCAACTTATACAGTCATGAATATGCATCATAAGAATTTTTTTCTATAAGCTTAAAAGCAGGTTGAAAGTAAAGCAGAATGTGCCTTAAGGGACATTGATTCTGTTTTACTTTCAATCTGCTTTAAGTGGTCATCCCTTTTCAACACAATTTATGGAGTAAAGGGTTAACGCAGTCTACTTTAAGTATCTACCAATTAAAATGCAGGAAAGGTCTCCTATGACTATGACTCTTTATCAGGACGTGCAAGAAGAGTAACATCTTCTTCACTGTATGTGACATTTGCAAAAAGTGTGAGACCTTGATTTGAAGCCCTCTGATCAGGGTCTGTACTGTTTGCCAAAAACAAGTCAGTGAAGGCTTTGTTGGCTAATACTGATAAATTAGAAAACAGAACTTTCTTGGTACTTCCTGCTTTGCTTTTACATTCCATTTAACAGCCACCTGTGTCAAAGACTTTAACATCATCTTCATTTGTGTGACAGCTTGACGCATTTTGACAGTACTTGTGTTCTGTAATTAGCTGCCACTTGATGCTCATGCAACATCAATGCAATGAACATGTTACATGTACATGCTTATGAGTCACCAAAACATTGCTAAAGTTTAACACTCAACAAGTCTACAAGAATATTTTGGGTTTGGCTCCTAGCGTTTGCCATTCTGCCAGAAGCTGGAAGCAAAATCCAAATATTGAAGATTAATCTTGCATCTGAAGTTTTAACCCTTTACTCCATAGCCTTGTTCTAATTGTGAAGACAGGTGCCCACTTAAAGCAGGTTAAAAGTAAAGCAGAATGCACCCTAGGATGCATTCTGCTTTACTTTCAACCTGCTTTAAGTTACTTTCTTCTAGGATACAGGAAATATGTTTTATGATATATGTTCATGACTGTATAAATTGAAACTACTTACTCCAGTAGAGGAATAAATTAAATTTGCTAAGAGGTGCTTCTATGAGGTATAGGGTTAAGAATGGGCAGGTATTTTCAAGACCTTTTCAATATATTTGACAGAACATGCATTTAAAAAAAATTTAACATTTATTAAGTCATTGTTTCAACCTAATTTTCAAATTTCACAAACTACATAGGAATATGTAGGGATTATTGTGATTGTGAACATTGTGATAAATGATATATTACTCTGCATTGATAGATCTGTAATTTTTACATTGTTTTCTCATACATATTAACTATATTCTTCATCTGTTTAGTATAATATACACAGGGCTGCCATTTCTCCGGAGTTTTCCTAAATCTCCGGATTTTTTTCTAGCATATGGTAGTTTAAAGCAGGCTGAAAGTAAACAGCCTGCTTTAAGAAGTCGCATGTCAACAAAACAAGAAAAAGGCTATGGGGTAAAGGCACGATTCGTAAAATCGCACTTGAAAAATGCAAATTTGGAAATCTTAGGATTTTTCATGTCAACTTATGGCAGCCTTGTATACATAATACAGTACATAGTCCTTGATGATGCCAAACATTTTGTGTTTCCCCAGTTTCAAGTTCTGTAAAACCCTGGGTCCAAGGTTAGAAAGCTTTTTAGTTGAGTCTGAGATCATATTCAAGTATTTGATTGGTCAGAATTGAGGAATTGAGCTTTTGCTAGCAAAAGCTCAAATCTGACCAATCAAACACTTGAGAATCATCTGAGACTCAACTCAAATGGTTTATAACTGTGGGGCTCAGTATTATAACCCCTCAAACAAAGGCTTGTTTCCAGTGTAAAAAGACTGATTGGAACAAGACCATTTCTATGCTGGAAACCAGTATAGTTAAACCTCTCTATTGTGACCACTAAATTGTGTTAATTATTAGATGTTTACGACAGGTGACTGCTTAAAGCAAAGTGACAGTAAAACAGAAAGCTCCTTCAGGAGCTTTCTGTTTTACTGTCACCTTGCTTTAACCCATTGCCCAATAGCTTGTTTCTAGTTTTGAAAACAGGTGACCACTTAAAGCAGATTGAAAGTAAAGCAGAATGTGCATTAAGGCACTTTTTACTTTACTTTTAGTCTGCTTTAAGCTACCACCTGTGAGAATATAGAAATATTTATTGTGATAAATATTCATGGCTGTATAAGTTGGAGCTATTTTCTTCAATGGAGGAATACATTTCATGCATAAAAATGAGTATTTATGGGATAATGGGTTATTAGCTGTCACCTGTCTTTTATACAATCAATTAGCCTTCTTTTTACTGGTCATACTGGAGAGGTTTTACTGTATATTCATGTATATGTATAATTTACAGTGTAACCTGATCAGAGGGTTCCTAAAGGAGCCCTTTGAACAGGATCTTCATTGTTCGTTTTACTTTTATTTTTCTTAAACATTATGTGAAACTGACCTTAAAATCAACATTAAGTGGTTATTTTTCAAAATTTAAACAGTCTATATATAAATGAAAAATTCAGCATAGAAATTGTCAAAGCAGTAAAAATGAGAAGCCTACATCTCTAATGGAGCTTTCTTTCTTGCTTTCAGTCTGATTGAAAACAAGCCTATGTGTTTGCATCAGAGCTGTGTGTTTTTATTTTAATTTTTAAAATTGGGATGTGCCAATTTTACTACTTCTATAAATTCTATTTTAGTTTTATTATTTAGTTTTGTTTATTTACGTGTATTGAATTCTCTTTTTCTTTTCAATTAACATTAACATTTTTGTTTTATTTTTATTTTACATTATCTTTATTTGAAGTTTGTTTTTTGCATAAAAAAGATCTGTGATGCAATTTTCTGTGATAGATTTAGTGTTATGATGTGTGAGGACAGAGCGAGTAGCATTCTTTATAACTGCCAAAACAATTGAGGAACACAACTTGAATTATTTTATATTAGATACAGGGCTCCAGATAAGGGGAGTACATGTATTTCAATAATTAAAATATTCATTTTTACTTTAAACCCTATGGTGTCACTACTCATTACAATCGTCTCAAAGAGACGATTCTAATGAGTTGTAACACCATAGGATTTGGTGCTCTATGAGTGAGAAAATGTTGGAATTGTTCAAATCACTTCCCCTTATTTGGAGCCCTGTTTCCTTATCCATTGTATTTTGTTCTATTTTATTTATAGTCTTGTTATAGGCTACCATAAAAAGAAGATCTATGGTTAGTCTTTGATATACATTATATTTGAGAAGACACTATCCTTTCTGTGTGTACAAAACAAAATGCAAATGCAATGCAATCAAATGTAGGAAATTATAGCTTTTTAATCTTAGTGGCAAACAGTTGGAGCCTGATCAGGTTTACTTTGTATCTTATCTAGTTCCAAACTGTTTGCAATAGAAGCTGCCACGTGTCATAAATACCATCAATGGGTATTCCATTAAGAGTAACTTCTAAAGAATGTGTTTTATTTCTTGCATATCATTTACTGGTATAGTTTTTTGTGATTAAACAACATACATTTACATCCAGATTGCTTAAGTTTGCGTTTAACAACTAGATATTTTAATGACTATTCTTAAGAATAGTATATTTCCATTGGACTTTTTATTGTGCCAAATTGCATGTATTAATGAATTCCATAGAAGTCAATACATAAGCAAAAATGTGTATGTGTATTTTCAAGGATTGTACTTTTGGGGGGGCATTTGTCTGTTTACCTATTGAAAACTGTTGCATTTCTGCATTTAAGATTGCTAATTGCTAATAAATTAAAATAGATCACCTCTTTGTAGAAAAGCATGATCTGATTGTTAAATACCGGTAGTTTTGATCTTCATCAGATATTGAGCATTTTGAATCTGTAATACAATCTGTTTGCTGTAAAAAGAATTGCCATTGGTACTAGTACTACTTGTATAAGAACAACGACTGTAGCATGTCTTCCTGTGATAATATATGTAACAGTGCTCCATCCCTTCACCTGCCCTCCGAACATCTATTCCCTCCTTACAACAACACTTGCTGCTGTTCCCCAAACAAGACAATTGTGTCTAACGCTTTCACTGCTGCAACATTTGCCTGCTTAAATTGGCCATCTGCTTTTTTCACAAAATACTGTACTGGACATTTTGACCTAGTTTGACCTAGTTTGGCCTTGTTACATAGAGTCTGATCTGTGTTCAAACCATTTGCAAATGTAAGCTTAGCTATGCCCAGCACTCTAGGTATTTATTTACCTTCCCTAAAACAACTCCCTTCGAAAAATACACATACTTTTTGTCTCCCATTAGGTGTTGTACAGAAGGAGCACTTTAGCATTTAAAGTTGAATAGAAAATGGGTATCTATTTTCCCTAAACAGAGATTATCTATTTAAGCCTTTTATCTTATGGCTTGTTTAACATAATTTAAGACAGTTGGTTGCTTCAAGCAAGCTAAAAACAAAAACAGAAAGTTCCTGGAAGAAACTTTCTGTTTAACTTTCAGTTTTGCTCTATGCCACCTATTAGGATCCTTCTAAAGTTCCCTATGACTTGATGCAAATACAGGGTGAAAGCATGATACAGCAATTTCTATTAGGAATAGACATTAACCCATTTCCTAATAAATACACCTTTTTACGCCTTTCATTTATTCTTCCACTGAAGAAAAGAGTTCCTCTAAAAAAAATATACTTTCATGAATATGTACCCTAAGAAATATTTTCTACGTCCTAGCAGGCGGTAGCATAAAGCAGACTGAAAGTAAAGCTGAATGTGCCTTAAGGCGCATTCAGCTTTACTTTCAACCAGCTTTATGTGGTCTCTTGTCTTTAAACTAGAAAATCACTATGGAGTAATGGGTTAAAAGTCACTTCTATGAGGGAAAGGGTTAAGCTATTAGATAATGAGTTTTGATCATGAGAGTGTGTTACATATCCATACCTATGTTTATATCAATTACCATTCCACTAACAATTCCGTCATTGATTGTCAACATTAACAATATTATATGTCAGATATAGGTGAAAATTCTATAGATACCTATGTTTATATATCAATTACCATTCCACTAACAATCCCGTCACTAATTGTCAATATTAACAGTATTATGTGTCAGATATAGTTGAAAATTCTATAGATTACCTCTCAGAATATATGAATAAAGAATCTATAAATGCCAGATACTTCTTGTTTATAACACATTGAACCCTAGCATCAAGTATACTTGAGAAATGAACTGAATTTTTTTTGCATTTAAACGAAATAAACAACAGAAAATGATTGGCGAATTCCATGAATTGGGCTTGTGATTCATGGTAAATTTGCCGATCTCTTTCTGTCGTTTGTTTCGCTGAAATGCCGAAAAAATTTAGTTCATTTCTTATATTAACATTATATTTGCTGTAATTTCTAATATTAAATGAAAATTTTATTAGTATGCATGTATGTTTAATCCATATTAGAGGTTGTTAACACGAATAATGTGTACACTGAAAGAAACAGCCATTACTCAAAGAAAGCCACATGATTCGCGGAGAGCAGATGCATAAGCCCTTCACTGCGAGGATATCTACAAGTCCCACCCCTTAGAAAAATAGCGCTTATACGAAATAAATGTAACTTTGTTCAATAGAATTGAATGGAGCAAATGTAAATATTCATTATAAACAAAGAGTATACAAGCATGTGAATAGTATGCTTGTCCCATGCAAACCCTGAAGAACCTGATCAGAGGGCTTCTGCAGGAGCCCTCTGACAAAGTCTGCACTGTTTTCCATTTCGCAATATATTTTCAAAAACAATCTTAAATGGTCAAAACTGGACTAGACTTCATTGGATTTTGGAATTGGTCATTAAAATTGTCAGGGGTAATAAATGAGTCAAACTCTTGATTGTGTTGGTTACTGCTCCAGCCTAATTCAGCCTCAAACTGGAATTACATGAAACTTGTCAGGATGTACCACTATTAAATGAAGATGTGCCGCATTCTTGTGTGTATTCCAGTTTGAAGATTTTACATGGAGTTTCGGTCCGCTATTTTATATGTGACCAAATGCCTGTTCTGTCTATTTTTCTTTAACATAATGGTGTTATTTGCCAGAACGCATCACTGTGAAGTGGAGATTGCGTATTATTTTGAATGTTGAATTGATGGAGTTATGACCCTTTGTTCTATATCTCAGTATGTTTTAACAAACTCTTGTCCGGATGATAACTCTACAATATTTCTTAGGAATTCTATGAGACTTTCTCAGATAGGCAGATACATCACTACCAGTTTAACCCATTACCCCGCAGATAAGCCTTCAATCTATTCCACCACTAAAGAAAATAGTTCTGCTTTGCGCAGTCATGGATGTGTATCATAAGAAATATTTAGTACATATATATTGATGGTAGCTTAAATCAGGCTGAAAGTAAATCAGAATGTGCCTTATGGTACATTCTGCTATACTATTAACCTGCCTTAAGTGGTCACCTATCTCAAATACTAGAAACAGGCTACAGGGTAAAGAGTTAAACTGTGCACAAAGAGTTTTGTACTCAATTACTCATTTTTAGCTCGCCTGTTCGTAGAACAGCAGAGCTAATGTCATACCCCCGGCGTGAGTGAGCGTGAGCGTGGCCAAGGTTAAAGTTTTTTGGACGGGTTGTTTTAAAGCTTAATAGTTGTGCTAGGGTTATAAAATTTGTATGGAGGTTCATTCGGGGTTAAACATTGATGTTATGAAGTTGGAATTTAAAATGATTTTAATTTATGTCAATTTTTGACATGTTTTGGACTTAGGTTTTTCTACTACAAATCTTTTGGACAGGTTGTTTTAAAGCTTAATAATTTTGCTAGGGTGCTGAAATTTTGTATGGAGGTTCATTAGGGGTTAAACATTGATGTTATGAAGTTTGAATTTAAAAATAATTTTAATTTATAAATGTCAATTTTCAACATGTTTTGGACTTAGGTTTTTCGACTACAAACCACCAGGTTAAAGTTTTTTGGACGGGTTGTTTTAAAGTTTAACACTTGTGCTAGGGTGCTGAAATTTTGTATGTAGTTTCATTAGGGGTCAAACATTGATGTTATGAAGTTGAAATTTAAAAATAATTTTAATATTTGTCAATTTTTGACAAGTTTTGGACTTATTTGTTTTGACTTCAAATCACAAGGTTAAAGTTTGGACGGGTTGTTTTAAAGTTTAATATTACTAAACCACAGAATTATACACTGACGGAATCGAAACCTCGCGCTATATCGTAAATCTCGTGCGGCGGATACGAGACTCGCGAGACTTGATAAGAGACTGTCTATCGGTAGTCAATATGATAAATGTGTGTTTTCGAAGAATTGTTCACGGGTTTTTATTCCCGTGAATTGATAGGAATGTCCACCAAATCGTTTAAATCCTATAAAATGTCAATAAAAACACTCGAGTCGGTAAATTTCACGCCAGAAATGGTGGACAACGAGGCAAAAAAGTGAAGATGTCGTCACGTGACACATAATCTCGCAAAATTCAACCGCCGCGAGAGCTCAGATACTCGCCTATTCAACTTCGCTTAGTTGCTATTCCGTTTTGTATAATTCCGTGACTAAACTAAGACTCACCATTCATTTAATAATCTTTCTAAACTCAAAATTTATTTGTTTTGGATACAAGATGTTTTTAGACTGAAATTTCAAGCAGGCAAGCATCAGGTGGCTTTGACACCCATTTCTGGTTTCCTATATTACAGAGTCAAACACTGCAGACTGTTCCCATTCAAGCTCTTATATATATTGGAGCGTTCATCGGTTTCACTGATATCTTTTCTGCAACAATCAAAGAAGGGAAACAACTCGTCCGGGATTAGTCCTAAATTAGATATATATTCTGCTGCAGTTGCTCCCCTTGGCTTGAAAAACACTGCAAAGTTCTATAGCTTGTTACGGTGTATTTCAGTTCATTGAGTGTGTGAGAAAAAACAGTTGCAGGCCCGGTGTAAAGACGACTGAGTAATTCAACAGTTGATCCTTGCCATGTGTCATGCTTATTGTACTCTTTCACTGCTAATACCAAGTTCAAAGGCATTTGCAAACTTTTAAGATCCAGATTATATACATGTATGCCCAGTAACTTATTAGGTGTTATTTACATGTTATTGATACAATTTCCACTGTTTTAAACACACCTTGCAGTTTAAATCAGATTTAGATAAAAGAAGTAAGCTCATATAGGACCTGTCGGATTTATAGCAACACCAGGGCTGCCATAAGTTGACATGAAACATCCTAAGATTTCCAAATTTGCATTTTTCAAATGCGATTGTACGAAATCGTACCTTTACCCCATAGCCCGTTTCTAATTTTGATGACATGCGACTACTTAAAGCAGGCTGTAAGTAAAGCAGAATGCGCATTAAGGCGCATTCTGCTTTACTTTCAGCCTGCTTTAAGCTACCATGTACTGGAAAAAAATCCGAAGATTTAGAAAAAAAAATCCGGAGAAATGGCAGCCCTGCAACACACATTCTTCCCACAGACCATCAAGGAGTGGAACAGCCTCCCTCCAGACATAGTATCAGCAGGCTCAGTCGATGCATTCAAGTATCGACTAGCCACATACTTTATCTAAACTCGCAGCATTTTTTTTTTGGCGCAACCTCTGGCAATAATGTTCAATGTGTTGAATGTAGCCCATACCTGGTAGAAGCAGAATAGTATAGCCATCAATTGGGTGCTGGTGTTAAGCCACTCTCCCTTTACCCATTCCACCCACAGAAACATGTTGACGCCTGTACCAACACTGTTTCTCAGTTGTTGTTTTTACCATATCCTCGTTAGATATACATTTCTTGCACACTGACAAGCGGTGGCTTAAAGCATGCTGAAAGTAAAGCAAAAAGCTCCTTCGTGAGCTTTTTGCTTTACTTTCAGCATGCTTTAAGTAAACACAGGTCTTTAACAATGAAAATACGGAGACACAGTTATACACCACAAACAAGCCTTCACTCTAAGTAACAGTTTAATATGTTCTTTATATGAACTGGAGTTACAGTTACATTTAAACGTGCATGAAAAGTCCATTGAGGATAAGATACACTTGTCTCATTCATAACAGATATCAGCTTTATACATGAAAAAACAATGCAGAAAGCTTTTAGCATTGCGTTTGTCCTGCATTAACTCATTGACCCCTGAAACACCTTATTAACAATTTTAGTTTCATGTACAGTGGAGAAAACGTTATTCTTTCGCGTTTAAAAGCAAATGAAACACAAACGCATTACATTTAAATGGAGAAAATGACAACTTATTGACAATCCTGATTATTAATTTTAATCTGAGTGGCAAACAGTTTGGAGCCAGTTCAGAAGCCGGGTTATCCGGCGTCTGATCTGGCTCCAAACTGTTTGCAATGGAAATTACAGTTTTAACGTAAACGCGTTTATTGGGAAAGAATAACGTTTTCTCCACTGTAATTATTGACTGAAAATTGGAATTGTCCAATAGAATTCTTCGGGGTGATCGACTTAAATTTGTTTGGGTTAACTCTTCCCCCCCCCCCCCCCCCCCATAGAAGCGCCTTTTAGCACATTCATTTAGTTACTCCAATGAAGAAAATAGTTCAAATTTATATAGTCAAGGACATGTACAATTAGAAATATTTTTATATTATGATAGGTTGTAGCTGATTTCAAGCAGGTTGATAGAAAAGCAGAATGCGCCTTAAGGCGCATTCTGCTTTACTTTTAACCTGCTTTAAGTGGTAACTTGTTTTCAATACACTAGAAACAGGATATAGAGTAATTGTTTAACTGTACGTTACATCATTTATAAAGTAGACGGTACCAGTAAGTGCGGGGGCGATAGGCCTATGTTACCATAAAGCTTGGTAAATAGTAACTGATAACTTTCTCATGTGTATTAGGTTTCCCAGAGGTGGACTCATTACCCTTTGTGGAGTGGTCGGGTTCCACGCCGGTTCTGTGGGTCTCGGGGCAAGCAGTCTCTTACACCTTTATTGTTCTTAAATTCCCATAACATAAAGATATGTGGACTCTGCACGTTTCCTCTATAATGTAACCCTGTCCCCGCTGAATATCTATAATACACTTTATAATTAATCAGCCCATTTTCATGTGAACTACACTACATCGAAAATTATAATACTGCAAAGTTTCCCCCAGGAAAGAGTGCATGCAGACATAAAATGCAATTCAATAAAGTGTAGAAAATAAAAAAAATTAAACTTTCTCACGACATATTTCAATCTGCGTGTTAAACCTTTTGGAGCCTGATCAGACACTTGGTATAATTTATATACATGTACCATGATAAAGCAGGTCCTGTCACGCTCCGTTTGACTAGCATTCGCAGACAGTATGGATCCTGATTAAACACCAATGCACTCGATCCCTGGTTAGGATCCAAACTGTATAACAATATACTAGATCTAACTGGATCTAGCAATTTGCAAGAATAAAAGTATCTTAAACAGTTGAAAAAGTGTACCTGTTAAGTGTACACATGTCCTATGTAAACAGTGACGACCCAGATCACAGTGCTCCTAATGGAGTCCTCTGATCTGGGTCTGCACCGTCTGTTATTTTACAATGTATTAACAAAAGATAAAAGATAACCCTAAATAAATCTAGTAAAAAGATGGACTAGACTAAATTGGAAACTGGAATTGTCCACTTGAAATTTCAAGGCCAGGAAAGAGTAATAAATGTAATAAATACAGATGCATGCTGTAAATAAAATAAAAGTACATGTATTTTTAGCAAATATAACCCACTATGGCGCAATGTAGTTCAACAATCCTTAAATAAAACTAGTGCGCTTTGAACAAAACAATTATTGATGATAACGGCGAACAGTCTTAGTTCTCAATTGCCATCTATTTTCAGATTTCTGTCCACTAAAATAGAACACTATAAAACTCTACTACAGTGGAGAATCTGTTATTCTTTCCCGTTTAAACGCAAACGTACGCAAACGCAAAGCACTAAAACGTAGAAAAGAACAACTTTTGGACACTTCTGCTAATTCTTGTTTATCTTGGTGGCAAACAGTTTGGAGCCTGATCAGACGCCGGGTTACCCGGCGTCTGATCTGGCTCCAAACTATTTGCACTGCAAATAATAGTTTTAGCGTAAACGCGTTTATTGGGAAAGAATAACAGATTCTCCACTGTACATTGTGTTCATCTATTACAGTAGTGAAGATGGTATTCTTTCTCCTTTTAACTCTTTCGCTGCCAAATTAATCGTGGAATTTTTAACCCCTTCACCGTTTCATTGTCGTCTGCTTCAATTCTGTTGTTTTGCAAGAAAGTTTCAAAGTAAGATTCAACCATGTGTAGTATGACTTAAAACATATCGGTACGAGCATCAAACATTTTGGATCCTGATCAGATACAAACTGTTTGCAAACATGCTTTTTGGCGTCATTAAGAATGAAAGGGTAAAACGAAACTAAACGCAAACGCAATTCAGTAAAATGTAGAAAATTGACATGTTCTTGAAAATTGGGACGATTTATTTCAACCTGACCGACAAACAGATTGGAGCCTGATCAGACGCCGGGTAACCCGGCGTCTGATCTGGCTTCAAATTGTTTGCAATGGTAATTATTGTTTAAGCATAAAGGCATTTAGATCTATTGTGGAGGAATAACTCATCTTTATTATACGAATACTTGGAAGAAGGCTTGATTTCAAAATTTTAAATGCAAATGCCTGCTTAAAGCAATGGAGCTTTCAGCTTTACGTTCATCCTGTTCCTGAATAATCAAGTCTTTGCATTTTTCTATGAGTTATTTTGGATAATTTTCCCAAACTGTTTGTAATTTGAAATCATGGCTCTTAGCATGGTTAAAGTTAACGATATACAACAGTGCTCAGTCTGTATGTAAAACAAAAAATCTACTGAAATTATGATTGATGGCTTAAATTAGTTTTTATCTGACCAAAACAAACACTGTCTCAGCGGTTGACTCGTTATAAAGACCGAGTGTGCCAAATAGCTGATTTTGAGTTAAACTGGATGCAAATACAGTGGAGAAGACATTTTCTTTCCCTATAAACGCGTGTTCGCTAAAACCCTAATTTCCATCGCAAACAGATTTGAGCCAGATCAGACGCCGGGTAACCCGGCGTCTGATCAGGCTCAAAACTGTTTGTCGCTCAGATCAACATGAATACATGTAGTCAGAATTGGCGAAAAGTCGTCCTTTTCTAAGTTTCATAGCGATGCGTTTGCGTTTCGTTTGCGTTTAAACGGGAAAGAATAACGTCTTTCCCACTGTAACAGCCCGTTTACTGTCTGTTGAGAAAAAAAAGATAATATAATATCAATGGTTGACATCTATTGTTAACACTAGGTAAATTTACATACAGTGGGCGCGTGCTGGCGCGTGCAGGAGCTAATTTACGACAGGTGGGGTGAAAAATATACAGCCAAACACCCATATATCTCGCTTTAACCCGTGTACTACAAAATTATCGACTGCTGCAAATGTTTCGTCTGCAAAAGCAACAAAAATTAAGATTTAAGTATTTTTTAAATTTAAAAACCTTAATAATCGTTTCAAACAGCTTGGATCCTGATCAGACGCCGAGTTACTCGGCGTCTGATTTGGATTTGAACTGTTTGAAAATTTCAGTTAAAAAATAACTTGGCAGAACGAGGATGAACAAAGAGAGACTGAGTTTTTATGATGTAGTTATTAGGTTTCGAGTCAACCGTACCTTTGGCGTTTAACCTTTTTTGTACGGCCCGGGCGAATATGTTTTAACTGTTGCAAACAGTTTAGATCCAGATGAGACGCCGAGTAACTCGGCGTCTCATCTGGATCCAAACTGGTTTATACTCTGATGATTAGTTTTGAAAGAAAAAGTCAGATTTGTTAGTTTTGAGAATTGTTGCAGACGACACATATTTGCAGACGACATGTTTTCCGTAGCTTGCTAAAGGTTTCAAAGTCAAACTGATGTTTTAGATAACCATGCATAATTAATCATCTCTGGGGCATACCATTTGTTACAAATCCGATCTAACATACCACAATTATTTTCAAAATGACAGCTACAAAAACATTTTGAATATTAGAAATTTGGAGCGAAATTCAAACCAAACCGTCAAACCAAACTGTCAAACTCATGGTTACTTATTCGTTATTGCCTTAACCCTATCCTTTATATTAGTGCCTTTTAGCGCATTTAACTTATTCCTTCACTGAAGAAAATAGTTCCAGTTTATACAGTCATGAATACATGTACATGTATTATAGGAAATATGTTTTATATCCTAGCAGGCGGTAGCTTAGGCAGCCTAAAAAAGAAGCAGAATGCGCCTTAAGGCGCATTCTACTTCAGTTTCAACATGATTTAAGGCGTCACCTATCTTCAATAATAGAAGCAGACTATTGTATATGGGTTAACATGCATCTGTTTATTAGCTCACCTGAGCCAAATCCCCAGGATGAGCTATTGTGACCGCTCTTTGTCCATCGTCTGTCGTCCGTCGTTCGTTCACATTTTCAAATGACATCTTTGAAACTATTTGCCTAAATTCAACCAAACTTTAGCAGAAGCATCAGTAGGGTGGGGGAACGAAAAGTTGTTAAAATAAGCGGGTGGTGTAATTTTTCTTGTTGCCATGGCAACCGTACACAAAATCTAGAAAAATATTCTTCTCCGAAACTACTGGTCCGATTTCAATTGTTTTCACCAAGATGTTTGTCAGTTGATAGACTTTCAAAGTTTTCAAAGAATTTTGATCCGTAAAAAACATGGCCACCAGAGGGCGTGGTCATTTTTCGTATTTACATACTATTTACAAATCAAGTCAAAACTTTAAATATCTTCTTGTCAAAAACCATAAGTCCTAGGACACAGAATTATACTCTTGTATAATTCCGTGCCTAGAACAACCAAATTTCTTATGTAGCATCATGTAGTGAACCTTTACCAAGACTGTTCAAATTATGGCCCCGCACAAGGGCTTATCAGTTCTACTTAGGAAAACTTTAAAAATCTTGTTCTCTGAATCTTAAGGACATGATCGTTAATATTTGACATGTAGTTTGTCCTAATGGTTTTTTACCAAGATTGTTTCAAATGGGCTTATCAGTTTTACGTAGACTTATATAGGAAACCCTTTAAACAATCTTCTTCTCTGGAAATGTAAGGCACTGAGCTTTAATATTTGACATATATAGCTTTGCCTTGTAGTCCTCTACCAAGATTGTTCAAATTATGACCCGGGTCAAAAATGGCCCCGCCCTTGGGCTTATTAGCTTTTCATAGGAAAACGTTTGACGCGGTGGCTGGCATTGGTCTACACTGTTTGACACCCACATGCCTTTAATCAGAGATAATATATATCCCTGCGTTTATGTAGCTGTGTTATATATGGTATTTGGTAGTGTATAACACACTCAGATACAGAGACTGGAATGACAACGTGCTTGGTCTGTACAATGTTGCAATGCAATAAGGCAGGTTTTCTCATGACACGGCTCATATACATGCATGATGGGTATTGCAATTGCTGGTCTTAGTTCAACTGTTAACTGTTACTACATGTATCAGATTGATTAACTGGATTATAATAATAGCGTTGATCGATACTGACACAGGTTCTACATAATCTATTCCCTTTTTGAATGTTTATAATAGCTTTAAATATTCGGACTTACATGATCTCATTTGACGATAGGACATCGTCCACCCATCCATCAATGTAAGACTTGAACCAGACGACATGCTGAGCAGACGAAATTTTCTTAACCTTTCCCCTTTGCTACATTTGTAACTGCGTCACTCGAAGTCTGATCAGTATCCAAATTGTTTGACACGTATATCGATATCTCTCCATTAATCATTGCTGAATTTAACTTTTAAAACAAAAGTGCATGTAACAGTATAAACCCTTATCATGCTAAGCGTGACCAGGATCGAAGGTTATAAAGCTTTTTAGTTGACTCTAAGAACGGTCTCAAGCATTTGATTGGTTAGATTTGAGCCGAGGCTCAAATCTGACCAATCATATGTTTGAGAACGACTTCAGTCTCAACTCAAAAGCTTTATAACATTGGAGCCTGGAACATTTCATAACATGTAATGAAATGTCCCTGGCGTGACATGGCTTACAACTACAAACAGTTCGGATCCAGACCAGACGCCACTTAACGCAGTGTCTGATCTGACTGTTTGTCACTCAAATTCAACTTTTTTTCAGTTTAAAAAAGCGTAAAAATAATTTTGATTTTTTTTCGCAGACGATACATTTGAAGCAGACGGCAATTCAGCATGATAAGGGTTAACGCAGACGATATTATGGCGGTAAATGAGTTAGAGTTTACACCTTATTGTGCTGAGTGCGACTTTGGCTTACATTAGCCAACGGATTGGATCCAGATGTTAGACTCAACTCAAACGCTTTATAACCTCGTATACTCAGCAGGCTACGAGGTAAAGCTTTTGAGTTGAGTCTAAATTCGTTCTCAAGCATTTGATTGGTCAAATTTGAGCAAAAGTTCAAATATGACCAATCAAATGCTTGAGAACGATCTCAGACTCAATTCAAACGTTTTCACCTGATACCCTTAAAGTCATGTTTTCAAACAGATTTTTTTGTGTTTTGCAGACTATATATATTTGAAGCAGACGACAAGTCAGCGATGAGCATGATATGCTGGGTTAGAATTAAAGTTGGCGATAAAAGGGTTAAAGCATTTCTTAGGATTAAACTTTGAGTACATTCACTGGTTCAAATTGTCACGTACTTGGTATATATGACAGTGTTCTCGGTGCTTAAGTATCAAACAAAAGAACGATCAACGTGTTTCATATAGTGCTAATCATTTTATCATCTCATAAAAATGACTGATTGTTTCGAGGACATCATAACAAAGCAGTTCATTCACGCGCCAGTCCTCCCTCCTTAAATATATATTTAGAACTAGATAGTCTAATTTAGGAATCTTAGCACCTAACTGTGGAGCTCCTTACAAATGTGCATATCTTACGGCAAAAAAATATCTGAAATCGGTAAAAACAAATATAGTGAATTAACTGTAAAGAAATGTACAGGGCTGCCATAAGTTTTAAAAAATCCTAATATTTCCAAATTTTCTTTTTTTCAAGCGCGATTAATAAAGCGCATTCTTCTTTACTTTCAGCCTACCTTAGGCTACCATCTGCTAGGATAAAAGTCCGAAGGTTTTGGAACAAATCGGAGAAATGGAAGCCCTGGATTTATCGAGTGTGTTTAGCACTGTGGACAGTCTAAAGCAGGAAGCTGACAAAAGAGCTTTCTGAGTGACTCGACCCTCTTCCTGCTTTAACAATTCACGGTAACGCGGCCGTCAACGAAAATAGGCAAACGTTGCAGAATCGGATCTGTCGCCGCTTGCTAATAGGATTTTCTATAAACAATAAAATGAATATCAAACAATTAGAGCAGGCACCCTCTGAATTAAAAATGGACTCATCCCAAATATCTACATAAGCATGGAATAATCCACTTCGCATAAATGGTAGATCTAATCTGATTTTTAACAATCATTATTTTGAGTAGACATAATAACCGGCCTTTACTGCTCTCTCTTTAATCAGATATATATTTAAATGGACCCCTTGGAGAGTAAGCAATCATGAACTATTAGCACTCTATGAGATTATTGCCTGCAAGTTTTACCTTCTACAACAATTATCAGAGTTCACTTATTAGACTTCGAGCTACTGAACACCCCCCTCCCCCCATGTGGGGACTTTTGAACACCATACTTTTCTGAAACCTCATGGTCTTCCGAGTACATTCTGTTTTTCTGCACTTTGTACGTTGGGGCTTTACCTTGTCAGAGCAAATTGAAATTACCTCCCCTTTGTGAAAATTAAATTCTGATAGATAATGTAATGATGACTTGTTTTAGTCACAAAATAGCTGTTCTTCACTGATATCACCATTGTTTTTATGGAGACATAATATCTATCCCAACAATCGATCGAAACGAGTGTTTTCTTACTTTTTACTGAATTATCTCCCCTTGAATATATCAAATACAATAAAAACTAGTCAATCCATAGTTTTATTACATTTAAAGCTTCTTTGAAAACCTAGTTTTTCTTTAAATGATGATAAAATATTCAACTGGGTATAGTGAGGATGTTTTCTAGCATACATTTATTTTAATTTCGCGGAAAATATTGTCTTAAATTATGAAATAACAAAACTATCGACAAAGACTTGAATACACTTAATAACTGTAAGAAATAAGATTCGGAGAATTACGTAGAAATCATGGATCATGGAAATGGATAGTACACGGATACAGTGCTAAAAACCTTGTCTAGAGGCGGCCCACCGACCGATACAGTGCTACAACCCTTTTGTAGAGGCGGTCCATCAACGGATACAGTGCTATATTAGTTATCTAGCGGCAGTCCACCAACGGATACAGTGCTATAATAGTTATCTAGAGGCAGTCCACCAACGGATACAGTGCTGGAAACGGCATATACTGGCGGTACACCAACGGATACAGTACGACAAACGTTATCTAGAGGAGGGAAACCCACGGATACAGTGGTAAATCCCTTTTCTAGATTCGGGCCACCAACGGGAACAGTGCTACAAACCTTTTGTAGAGGCGGTCCTCAAACAGACACAGTGCTATATAGATTATATAGAGGCGGTCCACCAACGAATGGAAACATTATATAGATGCGGTCCATGAATGGATACACTACTAGAAAAGGTATCAACAGACTGTTCACCAACGGATACACTGCTATAAACAGTATCTTGAGGTGGTCCATCAACGGATACAATGCTAGAAACCCTTTCTAGAGACGTTCCACTAACATAAGTATACATGGCTAAAACGTTATCTAAAGGCGGTCCACCTATGGATACAGTTCTAAAAAGCTTATCTAGAGGCGGTTCATCAACGGATATAGTGCTAAAAAAGTTATCCAGAGGCGGTCCACCAATATATACAGTGCTTTAAACGTTATCTAGAGGCGGTCCACCAACAGGTTCAGTGCTAAAAGGTTATCTAGTGGCGGTCAACCATCATATACAGTGCTTTAAACGTTATCCAACAGATACGGCGCTAAAATGTTAGCTAGAAGCGATCCACCAACAGATACAGCGGTCCACCAATAGATACAGCGCTAAAAAGTTATCTAGAAGCGATCCACCAACAGATACAGTGCTTTAAACGTTATCTAGAGGCGGTCCACCAACCGATACAGTACTAAAAAGCAACAAAGAGGCGTTCCACCAACGGATTCAGTGCTAGAACCTTTACAAGAGACGGTTCATAAACCGACACAGTGCTTGAAACCTTTTGTAGAGGCGGTCCACAAACGGATACAGTGCTAAAAAGTTATCTAGAGGCAGTTCACTAACGGATACAGTGCTAGAAACGTTACATATAGGCGGTCCCCCAACAGATACATTTCTAGAAACATTATCAAGAGGAGGTCCATCAGCGGATACAGTGCTTTAAACGTTATATAGAGGCATTCAACCAACGGCTACAGTGCTACTAAAGTTATCTAGGTGGTTCACCAACGGGTACAGTGCTAAAAAGGTTATCTAGAGATAGTCCACCAACGGATACAGTGCTAGAAACGTTTTCTAGATGCAGTCCTCAAACGGATACATTGCAAGAAACGTTATCTAGAAGAGGTCTTCCAACCAATTTAGTGTGAGAAACATTATCTACAGGCGGTCCACCAACGGATACAGTGCTTAAAAATTATCTAGAGGATGTCCACCAGCGAATACAGTGCTTTAAACGTTATATAGAGGCATACCACCAACGGATACAGTGCTACTAAAGTTATATAGAGGTAGTCCTCCAACGGATACAGTGCTAAAAAGGTTATCTAGAGGCAGTCCACCAACGGATACAGTGCTAGAAACGTTTTCTAGAGGCAGTCCATCAACGGATACATTGCTAGAAACGTTATCAAGAGGAGGTCCACCAACTGATACAGTGCTACAAACGTTATCAACAGGCGGTCTACCAGCGGATACAGTGCTAAAACCAAATGTAGAGGCGGTCCACCAACGGATACAGTTCTTTAAACGTTTTCTAAAGGCGGTCTACCAACGGATACAGTACTGGAAACGTTATCTACAGGCGGTCCACCAGCGGATACAGTGCTAGAAATGTTATCGACAGGGGTTCCACCAAGGGATACAGTGCTAGAAATGTTATCTACAGGAGGTCCACCAACAGATACAGTGCTAAAACGTTATCTACAGGAAGTACACCAACGGATACAGTTCTAAAAACGTTATCTACAGGAGGTCCACCAACAGAGAAATGTTATCTACCGGAGGTCAACCATCGAATACAGTGCTAGAAACGTTATCTAGAGGACTTCTTCCTATGGATACAGTGTCAGAAACCTTTTCTAGAGGCCGTCCATCAACGGATACAGTGCTAGAAATATTTTTTAGAGGCGGTCCACCAACGGATACAGTGCTTAAAACGTTATCTACAGACGGTTCATCAACGGAAACAGTGCTTTAAACGGTATCTAAAGTCGGTCAACTAACGGAAACAGTGCTAGAAACGTTATTTTCAGGCGGTCCATAAACGGATACAGTGCTATGTACAACGTTATATAAAGGCAGTCCACCAGCGGATATAGTGCTAAAAACCTTTTGTAGAGGCGGTTCACCAATGGATAAAGTTTTTTAAACGTTATCTAGAGTCAATCCACCAACGGGAACATTGCTGGAAATGGTATATACTGGCAACAGATACAGTGCTAGGAACGTTATCTACAGCCATTCACCAACATATACAGTGCTAGAAACCTTCTCTAGAGGACGTCCACCAATGGATTTAGTGCTTGAAACCTTTCCTAGAGGTTGCCCACCAATGGATACAGTGCTAGAAACCTTTTCTAGAGGTTGCCCACCAACAGATATAGTGCTAGAAACGTTATCTATAGGAGGTCCACTAACGGATACAGTGCTAGAAACATTATCTAGAGGACGTCCACCAATGGATATAGTGCTAGAAACCATTTCTAGAGGTCATCCACCAAAGGATACAGTGCTAAAACTTTATTTAAAGGCGGTCCATCAACGGATTAAGTGCTAAAATGTTATCTACAGGCTGTCCACCAACGGATACAGTGCTAGAAAGGTTATCTAGATGCGTCCCCCAACTGATATACATGTGTAGTGCCAAAATTTATTTAAAGGCCGTCCACCAACTAATACAGTGCTAAAATGTTGTCTAAAGGCGGTCCACCAACGGATACATCACCACCTCTATACATGAAGAACCTTTCTAACACTGTATCCGTTGGTGGATCTCCTCTAATTTTTATTCTTCTTGTTTTGTTTGAAAGGGAGGCAATTATCTTACTCCCATCAATTTTTTTCTATTTAAGGCAACCATCAAATTGAATGCTTTTCACTTGATAATGCTGTAAAATAACATGTAATTGGCAACAAAGGATTATTGTTCTATTATGTAATACATATTAAAGCATATGATAACACATAAATCAATTTTGATTTTGATGGCAGGGATTGTCTACGGAAGTCCCAAAAATGGGTGATTTTGGTTTAATATTTTGACAATTTAACCCCAAAAATCAGTTTTTTTAAAGTTTTATTTATCTTTACTAGAACCATTACACAGTTAAAACGATTGTTTGTCTAACCTGCATATTTGGTGTATTTATATTAATATCCACGTTCACAGTAGGGAAATCCAAAGAATTCGCGTTTTCATTTATTTTTTCAACAATTTTACCCCAAAATACATTTTTTAATGTTTAAGTTATCCTTAACAGTACTATTTCACAATAGAGATGTATAAGTATATAGCCTGTAAATTTGGAGCTTTTAAATTGATAACCAACGACACAGTACTGAAATCCCTAAAATTGGCGTTTACATTTATTATTTCAATAGTTTTGCCTCAAAAAACATATTTCGCATGATTTGATTTTCCTAGATTTTTATTCTGTTATTTGGTACATGCTCTACCATATGAAAACACAAAAACCATTTCTATGCATCTTTTCCTTTATTTGGATGTTTGACGTCAGGGAATCTCTACTAAAATCTCCAAATTTGGGTTTTTGTTTAATATTTTCATGATTTTCACCCAAAAAGAACCATTTATTGAAAATTTTATTTATTCTA
Source organism: Gari tellinella (assembly GCA_922989275.2). Taxonomy (NCBI): domain Eukaryota; kingdom Metazoa; phylum Mollusca; class Bivalvia; order Cardiida; family Psammobiidae; genus Gari; species Gari tellinella. The sequence goes on from OV277859.1 coordinate 88,323,499, forward strand.
ATTAGTACTATTCCACAGTGGATATAACTGGCAGTCTAATTTGTAAATTTGGAGCCTTTATGTTAATACCCAGGGTCACAGTATGGAAATTCCAAAAATTATCATTTTCATTTATCAATTCAACCATTTTACCCCAAAAAATCGGATTTCGCATCATTTGATTTTCCTAGAATTTTTTTCTGTTATTCGGTACATACTGGGGCATATGAAAACACAAAAATCATTTCTGTGCATTTTTTTCCCCAAATTTTTTTAAATGCCCTCTACTATAACAATATGACAGGAATTAAAAAAGGGAGGTAATATTTTTGTTCAATTACACACAAAGACTGTGCTGTATAACCCAAAGGTTATATATTTAGTGTGTGGACATATAAGGCTTTCATGTAAAGAAGGTTTCGTGATTAGATCTTGTTTCTATGATATGTATTCAACATTTATAAAGGGAAAAGTGACTTGTTTTTGTATAAAAATTGCATTCTGTACTTTTAAGGGGAGATAATTTGAATAAAATTTGAGTTATGTCCAAATGTTTTTGCATTTTTTGCTTTCAGTTAGTTATGTTGCATAAATGAATCATTTTGTGTTAGATATATAAGTTTAATAAAAAAATTATATTAGTGAAACAACTACACATATAATTACGTATTTCTCCATTTATGCAAGGGGAGGTAATCTTCAAAGTCAAATTTTAGACTAAAGCCCCAACGTTCAAAGTGCAGAAAATAGGATTTGAACCTACAGACCCTGGGCTTTCAGAAAAACATAGTGACCAAAAGTCCCCCTATGGGGGGAGGGTTCACATTATTGGCCAGCAGCCTATATGTGCATTGCAGCTGCACAGCATTAAAGAGATTCTTATCTCCATAAACTTCTCATAATATCGTCTGTTTTAGTACACTACACACTTCTTGTCTGTAAATTTCGTCGTCAGGCTCCGAGGTTATAAAGCTTTTGACTTGAGTCTAAACTCGTTCCCAAGCATTTGATTGGTCAGATTTGAGCCTAGGCTCAAATCTGACCAATCAAATGCTTAGGAACACACTCAGACTCACCTAAAACGCTTTATAACCTCGGAGCCTGGTCTCAGTGTTAATTAAATTTAACTCTAATTTGTATTAGAATATAGCATCGAAGTGTCTCAGAACACACCACATCATAAAGTCAACCATAGCAACCGTAGTCTTAAAACTATGCATTGAGGTTGCAAAACTAGGTTGGTTGGCAGTTTTGACTATTAAAGAAACATATATAGATATAAATATTACAGGAACTTTCTACGTCACATTCTCTTTGACCTGCCACCTGTCTTTTATCAAAATACTGGTTTTTCGTTTGATTACTGTTAATGGGGATAGCGTTCACTGCCTATGTTTTATGGACACCTGCAACCGATCACGTTGGAATGGTTAATTCTGCAGAGTAATAAAAGAATTGGAATACGCACACATATTATAGTTTCTTCCTGTTGCAAACGAATTCCACATATCCAATATGTGTTAACGACTGTACGTGATAAAGAATTGCGAATATTTAAACTCAAATAACTGCTAAATGCAGGGTGGAGATAACGGCAGAACGCTCATTTAGACGTGGGACACATTTTCTTTTAGACTCCCAATTTATATATTGTTAGAGTTGTCGCCGAACACGAGTTTGACGGTAGATTATCTTATTTAGTCTTCACGACCGAATGCAAGAATTCCACGGTGCACGTGTAAAAGCGCATGTGCAAATATACTTTAAAAATTACATGAATATGTAAAAAGCCCTTAACATTGAGCATGACAAGTACATGTTATATACTGCTGCGAACAATTTGGATCAAGATACAACGTCGATCTTGGTTCACGTTATTTGACACCATTTTGACATAGAATTGCTTTATAGGAGAAAAGCTTGTGACAAGCTCAGAGAAATAACAGCAGATAACTACAGTGGACGAAACGTTATTCTTTCCCAACAAACGCGTTTACGCTAAAACTATTATTTCCATTGCAAACAGTTTGGAGCCAGATCTGACGCCGGGTAACCCGGCGTCTGATCAGGCTCCAAACTGTTTGCCACTCAGTTTTAAAACGATTCGTCAAAATTGTCAAAAAGTTGTCATTTTACCCATTTTAATGCACTGCGTTTGCGTTTCGTTTTGCGTTTAAATGGGAAAGAATAGCATTTTATCCACTGTACTATAGGAGAAAAAACTTGCTTTGAGAAATTAGCAGCAGCTTACTATAGTAATAAAGGTAGCAGATGAGACCCGTCAAGTATGGCAATGTTCAAGTAGTTATTAGCATTCACATTCAATCATGTTGACCAGGGTTTAGTTAACCCTTTCCCTTATAGAAGCGACTTTTAGCGCATTCATTTTATTCATCCGCCAAAGAAAATAGTTCCATTTCATACTGTCATGAATATGTATCATAAGAATTTTTTTCAATATCCGAGCAGATATTAACTTAAAGCAGGCTGAAAGTAAAGCAGAATGCGCCCTAGGGCGCATTCTGCTTTACTTTTAGCCTGCTTTAATAGGTCACATATCTTAAATACTAGAAACAGGCTATGGGTTAAAGGGTTAACTATGTCATGTTATGTAAGGAGTGATTTCCAGACATACAGCGGGTTAATGACTTTGTACTAGCTTCATACACTGGAGAATCTGTTATTCTTTCCCGTTTAAACGCTAACGTACGCAAACGCAAAGCACTAAAACGTAGAAAAGAACAACTTTTGGACAATGCTGATAATTCTTGTTTATCTTGGTGGCAAACAGTTTGGAGCCTGATCAGACGCCGGGTAACCAGGCGTCTGATCTGGCTCCAAACTGTGTGCACTGCAAATAATAGTTTTAGCGTAAACGCGTTTATTGGGAAAGAATAACAGATTCTGCACTGTAATAATGACAGGTCGACACTGTACGAAACTTTTTTTCACATGCAAGTCAACATTGATTAGACCCCAAATATTATTGAGACACCTTGTATGAATCCTGTAATTATTCTAATAATAAACCAAATTTTTCAAAAGGTACAAACTGCATAGCAAACAGTGTAGATGCCGATGGAGCAGTCTGATCAGGGTCTACACTGTTTGCTTAGACATGTGTGTCCAAGTACTTATATATACTCATTACGGTGTGACAGTACATTGGTTCCTCTCTTGAGTGTACAACTATTAAGGAAGGAATGTGAAGGCGGTGACTGCTTAATACATGATAAAAATCATGCAAATAGCACTTACAGGAATTTTCGGTATAACTTTTATACTGCATGTCAAAAGGAACGACACTAATACTTATTTGGACTGTTTCTTTTAAGTAAACTCTTAACCCCATAGACTGTTTCTAATTTTGTTTTGAATACATGCGACTATTTAAAGCAGGATAAAAATAAAGCAGATTGCGCCTAACGGCGCATTCTGCTTTACTTTTAGCCTGCTTTAAAGCTACCGTCTGCTATGATTATAATAAACATGTTTTCGGTACATATGCATTTCTGTATCAATCATTGGAACTCCTTTTTTCAGTGAAGTAGTAAATACACTACGTTAAAAGGCGCTTCTATGGGAAAAGCGCTAGGAGAGCCTTTACTTGACCCATAATTGAGCATTGAACCTTCAAACTAGCAATTCCTGTTTCCAATGAAGAGTAGTCTATATAGTTGACTATTTAGGATTCTTGTTCTACAATGTACATGTGTTGCAAACTGTCAAATATAACAAACTCTGATCAGAGGGCTCCTATCGGAGCCATCTTATCTCATTCTATACTGTTAGCATAGGGTAACATAAGTGTCGTCCCCTGCATAAGTGTTTGTAAAGGACGAGTAAAAGCGTAAGTAGGTTTTAGAAGATTAATAAAATATTTGCCTAAGAAACATAACTCTAAATAATTTTTCAAATGCATTCAAGATTGAATCTAGATCAGATGCCGATTAACTTTTATAAACATTTTTTCTTCACTTTAGGCAGTACACCCCCAATGGTACTGTACGTATCTAGGGATCGGTCATTCTCGTCAACTGACGGGGAGTACCGATATTAGCCGACATTGGGCCATTCTCAGATCGTAGATTAGACGAGTACTAAACTTGATTTTTTCAGGATTTCGTGAAATATTAAAGACCATGGCAGGATAAGGTTCAATTCCATCTACCCTATAGCGACGAGAGTAATCGTCATTCACATACATCGTACCTGTAAATAGTGCAATTATTGCCATATGCAAGCAGTGTAGACCCAGATCAGAGGGCTCCTTTTAGCAACATAGGGCAGAAAACAACCTTAAATAATCTTAAATGGACATGACATCATCGTACACATACATAGTTGATATAGGGGTATAGGCATGCCTAGATTTTGATCCTTACAGATGCTGGATTTATTTCAGGTTATCATTTAACCATTTCTCTCTCAATGACGCCTAAAAGCGCGTTTGCAAACAGTTTGGATCCTGATAAAATTGTTTGATACTCATTTCGATATGTTTCAAGACATACTACATTTGAATATTACTAAGAAATGAGCTTGCTCACAACAAAGTTGAAGTAGAAGACAATGAAACAGTGAAGGGGTAAAAATCTCGCGACATTTTTTATAGTGAAAGAGTAAAAAAGTGTTAAATTGTTTCATTAAAAAGTTCAAAGAATGAGTTAAAACATACACACTAGATCAAGTTACTACTCGTGATGTTATGAACACGTTTCCCACCTACTGCCTCCGCGCTGTAGTCCAATAAACCCATATTGGGAGGAAAACGAACATCAGATATCGGTTGGTTGTTCTGATAAACAGTAAAACCTCTCTATTACGCAAGGTTAAAGTAAAACAGAAAGACCCAAAAGGAGCTTTCTGTTTTACTTTCACTTTGCTTTAGCAGTCACCTGTCTTAAATACCTATAATAAACGCAATTCAGTTGTCGGTTAGGTGTTTAGAACAGGTGACAGCTTAAACCTAGATGTTTGAATATTGCCTTAAGCAGTCACATGTCTATTATACATGTACAATCAATTGGCATTTTAGTGGTCGTGATGGAGAGGTTCTACTGTATTCTTTATATTGTTGAAATATCGTCTGGTTTGAAATTGTCGTCTGATAAAATTGTCCAATATGTTTTTATTTGTAATTTTAACTTTTGTAACATTAATGCAAGTTTAAGAAATAGTTTTATGCTGTTGACCCATAAATGTGGCTACGAAGTTTATTCTGTCAGTATTGATAGTCTCAAGTCAACATCATTATATTACTCTAGACTGATTATGATTCTACCACAACCTAGTCGCAATACCACTCCCATCTTACATTCAAACACCCAGCAAATTCACCAGACATATGCATCCCCTCTCCCTCAGACAGATACAGGTCAACACTGACTATCTGAAGTTTTCCTTTTCCCGCACAGCATCACCCTTTGGAACCAACTCCCTATGAATACCGCTACCCTGCCTGAACTAGGCCAGTTTAAGAAGGCAGTGGTGAAGTTGCAGTACTAGTCTATGTTCAGTGTTTTTATTCTTTCCCTTTTATCTCAACTCACCCATTTTTAAACAACTGAATTTCTTCTTTTAAGCCTCACTATACTTGACAATATCTATTGTTGGGTTTTTCTTTTACCTTTCACTTCATTTAACAGTTCTGACGTGCACTTTTTCCTGGCTGTAACACTCGTGAGAGGGGTTGCCAGTATTGAGAGATAGATAGATTATACATAATTGTGGAACGCATCTATACACACTTTCATATCCACTTTGCAAACGGTTTCGATCCAAATCAGACACCGCATAATACGTCATCAGACCATAGCCTGTTTCTAGCTTAAAAGACAGCTGACCACTTTAAGCAGATTAAAAGAAAAGCAGAATGCGCCTTCAGGCGCATTCTGCTTTACGTGCATCCTGCTTTAAGCTACCATTTGCCAGAATAAAGGAACTATTTCTGATGGTGCATATTCATGACGTTATAAGTAAGAACTATTTTCTTCAGCGGAGGAATAATTATCATTATAAGGCGTAAAAGGCGTATTTATAGGGCAATGGGCTAAAATGGGGGTATTTTCCGCTGCACGGAGGCAAATTCCTCAATATTTGAACATGCGATCTGATAGACAGACAGTATGAAACCCGATCAGACGCCGAGTTACTCAACCTGTTTATCAAGACCAAAGGAAATGGAATTCCTATTTTCAAACGGTTCATTCAAAATTAGAACTTCTGAGAAATGAAGTTTTCAGATTATTATCATATGAAAAGCTCTGACAAACTACGTATTTAGTCAATTGTCAAGTGAGTATTTATTCCCAATATAGCTCTAGTATGCTATTTGTGGAACAATCCGTTTCTCAATTACCAAGAGAGATGTAGTTTTTTACGGTTTCTAAGCGACCATTGAAATCAATTAGCCCTTTAACATTTTGTCTGCCGATCACGAATTCAAACAGTTTGGATCTCGATCAGACGCCGCGTTAACGCGGCGTCTGGTCGGAATCCAAACAGTTTGAAACTCGTTTTGAGGTTCATTTGATTAAGAAATGTATAAATCAAAATTTAACAAATTATGACAGACGACACTTTCAAAGCAGACGACGGTAGTATAAGGATTAGCTGCTAAAGCGGAAAATAAAAGCGGAAACTATTTGTACAGTGTTTCTGCACATTCAAGTAACTGGCGCCCATTTGTAACTCGGCGTCTAATCTGGCTCCTAACTGCTTAACAATAAATGAGACAATTTGTCACTGTGTTAAAAATACATGTAAGTACCTGCATTTTATTGCATTGCGTAAAGAATATCGTTTCCCCTATATTTATATGCGTTCATCTTGTATTCAGATTAAAGACTGGATTCTGTAGCGTCCGCGTGGGTGGGTTGGTGTTGGGAGTTTATGTCCCTTTAAGCCTATTGTCTACTAAAGATGACACCCGATGCTGACCAGAATAACAAGGACAAGACAAGAGGGCAATGATGGCCCTGTGTCGGTCACCTGATTGAATCGACTTGATTCAGCCAACAATTGAATCCTCTCATTTCCTCTCATTTGACATAGTGACCTACTTTATGACCACAAATGAACCATATTAAAAATGACCTAGAATTTATCAAGATGGCCATGATGGAGATTGGGCTAAAACTTTTATTTTTCTAAGAGTTGACCTAGTGACCTACTTTTTAAAACCTCGATATCCATATTCAGTCTTGACCTTTTTGTCAAGATGGTCAATCTGGTAAAACTGTTAACTATACGTTTAATATATAGTGGCTACTATAGTAATCATAAGCCTTTTCTAAGATTTGAAATAGTGACCTACGTTTTAAACCCATGGAGACCATATTCAAACTTTATTTAGGTTTTGTCAAGATGGTTATTCTGACCAAGTTTGATAAAGATTCGGTCAAATGTATGGGTTCTAGGGTGTTCACAATGTTTTTTCTCTAAGATTTGACATAGTGACCTTCTTTTTGACCCAAATAAACCATACCCTAATTTAGCCTAGATTTTGTCAAGATGGCCATTCTGACCAAGTTTGATTTAATATAGGACTCAAATTGTGGTTTCTAGTGTAAACAACCTTTTTCTAAGATATGACCAAGTGACCTACTTTTTGACCCCACATAACCCATATTCAAATCTGATCTAGATTTTGTCAAGATGGTAATTCTGACAAAGATTAATAAAAATAGGGCTCAATTTGTGGCTACTAGAGTGTTCATAAGATTTTTCTAAGATTTGGCCTAGTGATCTATTCTTTATCCCAACTAACACATATTCAACGTTTACCTAGATTTTGTCAGGATGGTCATTCTTAACAAGTTTGATAAAGAGTGGGCCCTAATCGTGGCTACTAGAATGTTCACGAGCTTTTTCTAAGATTTGACCTAGTGACCTACTTTTTAAACCCATGTATAATCCATATTCAAACTATTCTTAGATTTTGTCAAGATAGTCATTCTGACTTAGTTTGATAAAGATTCGGTCTAAAGTGTGGCTAATAGAGTGTTCACAAGCTTTTTCTAAGATTTGATTTAGTGGCCTACTTTTTGACCCCACATGAACCATACCATAAGTTGATATAGATTTTGTCAAGATGGTCATTCCGACAAAATTTGATAAAGATTGGACTAAAATAGTGGCTCATAGCGTGTTCACAAGCTTTTACTAAAAATTGACCTATTTTTGACCCTACATAACCCATATTAAAAATTGACCTAGATTTGTCGAGATGATCATTCTGACTAAGTTTGATAAAGATAAGGTTAAAATTGTGGCTACAAGAGTGTTCGCAAGCCTTGTCTGAGATATGACCTAGTGTCTGACATTTTGACCCCACATAAAACATAAGATTGAAATAGATTTAAATCTGCGACTTTTAAATTTCATAATAGTGTCTATCACACAAACAATTATTAAATCACGATTAAAAATACATCATCGTGTACCCAATACATTTTTATGCAGTTTGATACCAAATCCGGTTTTGGTTTGTACTTATATGTGTAATAAAAGTCCCTCATACCAAAGGTACAGTTTCTTTAACGTGTTAGTATATTTTGTGACCAGATCAGACGTCGGGCAACCCTGCGCCTGATAAGGCTCCGAACTGTTTGCCAATTAGGTTAACATTACTGAACAAATATTTTCAATAGCATGCCCTTTTTCACAAATTATTAATACTTTGCGTGTGCGTTTCACGTCATTCAGAAGGGAAGCAATGATGTCCTTTATGGCCCTCGGGTCGGACTCAACAAGAGCTATCCAAACCCTTTGAATGCATCCAACGAATCTAGACATTTGCAAACTGTTTTGGATTCATATCAGAAGCGGGTTAACAATATGTTATGTCCCTTTGCTATCTTACACCATGTGCAAAGGTTATTTGATAACAGTATGGATCCTGATCAGACGCCACGTAACGATTGTGCTTTACGATCAACCTTTTTCTTAACCCTTTCCCCCAAAGAAACGCCTTTTAGCGAATATGATTTATTCCTCCGCTGAAGAAAATAGTTTCAATTTAATCAGTCATGAGTATATATTATAGAGAATATTTTCTATATTCTAGCACATGATAGCTTAAAGCAGGCTGAAAGTAAAGCAGAATGCGCCTTAAGGCGCATTTTGCTTTACTTTCAACCTGCTTTAAGTCGTTACCTATCTTCAATACTAGAAATAGGATATCATGTAAAGGGTTAAACATCGTAAACAAGAAATATAGGAGAATTAAGTGGTAAATTCGCGAAAGAATCGCTAAAAACATCAATATTGCAGACGAAAAGGAGTTCCAGGCAAAAAAGTTTTTGCCTAAAGATAGTTTTCCCAAGGAACTCCTACTTGTTTTTACAATTGTTACAATTATGTATAGTACGTATATGGGTGCCAGACAGTACATGCAAAACATATTTATTGTTATGGTTATACAGCGCTCCCTCTCTACAACGACAACCAATGTGAGACAAATAATATGTACGTTGTTCGGAGGGAGTCGTTATAGGGAGGGAAATTGGCTTATATTTGCAAACAGCTTAAACCCAGATCAGACGCCGCGTCACGCGGCGTCTGATCTGGATTCAAGCTGTTTGGCACTCGTCATTATATTTTATTCTATTAAAATGTTTACTTTAATTTTGAGAGAAAGCAGCAGACGACAATTTTAAGCAAACGATATTGCAGCAGTAAAAGCGTTAGATATTATTGTCCTGTTTAGGGAACTGCGGCAAGGGTCGTTGTAAGGAGGGGTCGTTGTTGGGAGTGCCGTTGTAGGGAGGGAATACTGTACATGCAAAACATATTTATTGTTATGGTTATAGTTCAATGGTAAACTTTACGAGCTGGAATGGCACGTCATTTAATTGTTTCACAAACGTCTCTGTAGTATATACTAGGAGTGGAACGCCATCCCTGTCGCTGAAACCTGGTTTTTCTTCAATCACGTTTTTGATAGTTTTTCGTGATTGTGTGCCGCGCCGATGGAAAACTCAGATTAAGTGCATTACAAACAGTGTATACCCAGACCAGTCTGTGGTCTAGAATTATATACATGTACACTGTTTGGCACACCCAGCATCTACAATACTAGTAGGTTAGTTTGATAGTTGTACTATTGTTATATTGTTGTTCATTATTTGTTTTGCATGAAATGCCCTTTGCTTTATGTACTTATATATTATATGTTGAGAGCCTCATGGAAGATTGGTCTTTACCAAATGAGCTCTCTCGTTAAATAAAGTCTTTATTATTATTATTTTTATTTTATTTTATTTTATTATTACTTAATTGGGTTTGACGGGAGTTCTTAACATTTTCACTGCCAAGGCCGACAACTCTGGCATTTGTCAAACAGTTCGGATCCTGATCTGACGCCGCGTAACACGGCGTCTGATCAGATCCAAACTGTTTGACAAACATATCTATATGTGTCTTAAGATTAAAAAAAGCTTACTAGTAAAGCATAGCATTAATAAAAGTAGACGAAAACTTGAAGCAGGCGATACCACGGTACTGATTGTCATAGACGGGTGGCATTGCAAGGGTTTTCCCTTTCAACCCTTAATTTCTCTTGTGGGTACTTATCATCCTTTTGGACACTTCTAGTACAAGTACTATTGTTACATTTTTGGTATGACAACAAAAACCAATGAAACTATCAAACAGTGCCTACCCTGATCAGAGGGCTCCTATACATATGTAATCAGTAATCTCTACAAAGGGTTAATAAGACGACAAGTATTGGACATCAGCTGATCTTGTTCTACACTGTTCACATAATGCAAAAAAATCTGATTTTCTCTTGGAGCGGATCATAATGTATGTGAAGAAAGTTAAGTGGAAATTGGGAACCTTGAAAAAGACAATTATTTTAAAATATTTAGGACAGTCAATAAGGTGTTGTGTCACTGTTAAAGCCAAGGTTTATGGAATGCGTCTGCAATTAACGTTTCTCATAGTAAAAACAGACATTGCTTTATAAATGCGGATCCTCTCTTATTTCCGAACAACCGCGATTAATCTCAGAGCTGACGTCCGTATAGGAACAGGGGAGAAGACATTATTCATTTCCAATAGAGTGTTCCCTCCCTACAACGGCCCTTCCAAACAACGACTCCCTCCTTATAACGAGCATTACCGCAGTTCTTTACACAATGCAATTATGTCTTTCGTTTTAACTGCTGTAATATCGTCTGCTTAAAATTGTCGCCTGCTGTTTTTTCTCAAAGTTACATATAAGTGAATATTTTAGTAGAAGATATATACTGATGAGTGACAAACAGCTTGAATCCAGATCAGACGACGCGTTACGCGGTGTCTGATCTGGTTTCAAGCTGCTTGCAAATGTAAGCCAAATCTTAATTTTCCCTCCCTATAACGACTCCCTCCGAACAATACACAAATCTTTGTCTTCCCTTGGGTGTCGTTGTAGAGAGGGATCGCTGTACACTCGATTGTGCTAAAACCCTTATACGCCCTTTGCAGACCGGTTGAAACAAGGCCAGACGCCGGGTAACCCGGCATTTGACCGTGCTCCAAACTGTTTGCCACTCAGATGAATTTGAACCATCGTTATTGTCCAGCATTTGCTATTTTATACATTACAGAGAAGTGCGTTTGCTTTCGTTTAACACTTTCATTCTCAATGACGTCATAAATCGCATTAGCAAACAGCTTTGATCTTGATCAGACGCCGCGTAAAGCGGCGTATGATCAGGATCAAAACCGTTTGCCGCTTGATTTGAAACAGTTATACTGCCTTAAATCTTACTTTGAAACGATATTGCACACAACAATATTGAAGCAGAGGACAATATGGCGGTGAAGGGGTAAACACCTCACGATAAATTTGATCATGAAAGGGTTATACGGGAAAGAACACCGTCTTCGTCACTGTACAGTCTTAAATTCTTAATGTCTGCTAAATATAGTCACTATAACGGGTTAACCCCTTACCCCAAAGCCAGTTTCTAGTTTTGAAAACACATGTGGCCACTTAAAGCAGGTTAAAAGTAAAGCAGAATGCGCCTTAAGGCGCATTCTGCTTAACTTTCAACCTGCTAAAAAGCTCGATCTGCTAGAATATAGAAAATATTTTTTATTGTGCATATTATTGACTATATAAAGTGGAAATCATTTCTTCGAAGGAGTAAATAATGAAAGGTGTAAAAATGCGTATTTGTGGGGTAATGGGTTAAATGATCGTTTTGTTCCAGACGAGCTCTGTAAAAATGCATCAGAAAAAGATAAGACAACCACGCAGTCACGCCGCTGGTTGAACGTGCTTTAGCATGTAATAGTACACTCGGTTCCACATAATTATATAACATGCAACCTTTCACTCCCAATGTAAATTGCATTTGCAAACAGTTTTGATCCTGATCAGACGCCGCGTAAAGCGGCGTCTGACCAGGATCAAAACTGTTTGCCACTTGTTTTTGATAAATTTGATCATGAAAGGGTTAAGGCGGTTCTCGAGTCTACTCCTACATTGTTGTTGTTTTTTTTTGTATTTTTTTAACAACTTACTCACGAAACCTTGATCATATGGAGAGTGAAAAATTGTTGAAAGAAAAAAGTTACAATGTCGTTTTTATGACAGTTCATTTCTTGGAGAAAAGTTACTTAATACAGACAATATAAGATATTGTCCAAACAAAAATAGTTCATGAAATCATTTCCTGGAAATATCATTGCTTAAAAAATCGGAAAATGTCACAAAATATAAAATTGCCAAAAAATGTAGAGGTTAAACATACAGTTATTTTTGGCTTATAAAATTGAATTCGCTAAATTCGGTTACATGTAGTAATTAGAATTTAATAAAAATCTACAACAGACTTTGCTTTTTATACGTGATTTCCAGAAACCGTCTGTATGTTTCTTTTCCAAAATATCGAATTTTGCAACAACAAAACAAAAAAAAAACCAACAACGAAAGCAAACAACAATTTAAAGCAGACGATATTGCAGCAGTGAAAACGTTGGACATAATTTATTTTGTTTTGTTGATTTTATTTTCTTAGAATTAATTATATACTCTGACACTTGTTAAAGCCGCATTGTGCTTTTGAGAAACCTGCATAAAACGGTTGTTTGGGGTCCCATTTGAACTACGTGGGACGTGATTCTTTCACAAAAACCGGTTTTATCTAAGCAATTCGCTTTTTAAATTTTATTTATAATATTTTTGTGCTAGCACCAATTAAAAAGCCTCCCTTGTGAATGGAAAGAAGGACAACTCTGTAAATACAGGGCTCCAGATAACGGAAGTATTTCGAAAACTTAAATCTTTATTTCTGCTTTTAAACCCAATGGTGTCATACTCATTAAAAGTGTCTCGAATAGACGGTTTAATCAGTAGTAACACCATATCATTCGGTGCTGAAATGAGTGAGAAAATGTTAGATTGGTTCAGTTTACTCTCGCTTACATGTTTAGCTGGAACATCTGGATAACCCTTATTCTGCTGCACAGACGTCTGCTTCGACATTGTCGTCTGCAAAATGTGTTCAGTTTAGATTTATGCATTGTTTTAATTAAACAAACCTTAAGACGAGTGTCAAATAGTTTGGATCCAGATGAGACGCCACGTTACGCGGCGTCTTTTTAGATTCAAATAGTTTGTAAACTCCGTAAAGTAGGCACAGGGTTAAACACTATGAGATTCAATAACAACGTGTACATATCTTTCACTGTGGGTAAACGGTCAAATAAACTATAGAGAATGTATACCTTGAGCTTGCTGAAAATGACTGTTTCAGCCTTGTCCGCTCTCTAACTGAAACATTTCTTTTTGGATCTTCACCAAACTTGCTACAAATGTTTATTAGTATAGAATCTAGGTCAGGTTCAATAACTAGCAAAATCGCAGATGACATGTCTGAGTTATTGCTGAAAAATGCTGAAACAGTCATTTTTTAATACATAAAGGGCAAAAACTCAGATATGTCACATGCGATTTTTGTAATAATCAAACTGAACCTAAATTGTATATACTTAAACATTTTCAGCAAGTTTTATGAATATCCGATAAAAACTGTATGTGTTAGAGTGCAAAAAGTGACTGAAACCGTCATTTTTCATTAATAAACAGGCAATAACTTAGATATACCTTATGCGCTTTTAGTAGTAATCATACTAAACCTTGATATTATATCAATAAATATTTTCAGCAAATTTGGTGAAGATCCAATAAAACGTATTTGTGTTAGAGAGCAAACCTTGCTGAAAACAGTCATTTTTTAATACATAAAGGGCAAAAACTTAGGTATGCCACATGCGATTTTAGTAATAATCAAACTAGACCTGAATTTTATATGAATAAATATTTTCAGCATGTTTGGTGAATATCCGATAAAAACTGTTTGTTTTAGAGTGCAAAAATGACTGAAACAGTCATTTTTTATAAATTAACAGGCAATAACCCAAAAACACCTTATGCGATTTTAGTAGTAATCAAACTAAACCTTGATTTTATATCAATGAACATTTTCAGCAAGTTTGTGGAAGATCGGATAAAAGATATTTGAGTTAGAGAGCGGACAAAAAAGTGTGATAGTCTAACTGACTGATGGATCGACCGTCGAAGGTAATTGCGGTTGCACACGGTGATGTTGACTCCGGCTGTATCACGTGATACTAAGCCGTGTGGTAAGGTTTATGGCAGACGCTCTATTTTCGGTTTGTTATGATTTTAAATCGCCCTTTTTGGTGATTTAGGTCCGTCTTCATGATTTCATAGATCAGTTTGGCCCATTAGAATGTTCAAACATTACTATTAACCGTTATTGTATTTCAGACATTTTGAAAAGGTCTGAAAACACAATGGGACTTTAAGCTACAGTCGAACTTCGATATCTCGAGGTCGGTTTTTTCGAACCCGTATTTCATAGCAATGTTTTAACGTTGAAATATGGGTTAACCGAGCATGAAATCATGCAGTTCATATGTCGGGTAGTTCGAGTTAAACGAGTTCGAGATATCGAATTTCGGCTGTAGCTTAATTTCTAACAAGTCCATGGTGTTGAAAAAGTTAATTCAGCTCTAATATAATTAGGACGACAAAGTTTTCTGTTCTCAGAAATAAGAAACTGAAAAACCACTGAAGACTCAGCTCCAACGCTTTATTGTCAAACAAAACCAATACAGCGGTGAAGACGTTATTCATTTACGATTAAACGAAACGAACCGAGACGAAATTCATCATTACATAGATCAGTTTGGCCCATTAGAATGTTCAAACATTATTATTAACCGTTATTGTATTTCAGACATTATGAAAAGGTCTGAAAACACAATGTGACTTTAAGGTTAAGACTAAATGTCACGCCGTTTGTAAAACGTGTTTCAATATCGAGTATACCGCAAGGAGTTTGTTGTAGATAAATGTGCTACAAATGATTTCCGATAACATTTATCAGTTACAGTGAAGAAGACGTTTTTTTTTCAAATAAACGCGTTTACGCTAAAACTATTACATGTACTTCCATTGCAAACAGTTTGGAGCCAGATCAGACGCCGGGTAATCACAAGCTGGTTGCCACTCAGATTAAAATGAATAGTCAGAAATGTCAAAACGTGGTCATTTTCTGTATTTTCCTTCATGAAGAGTGGAAAATAAAAAGGCTGTCGAGACTTTGAAGAAATAAAAGAGGAGAGCAGAGTTTGGTAAATATGACCTGATTACACTTGTAGTTTAAAACGGGGTTAGATCCGTCTCAGACATGGCGTAAATCTGCGTTTGATCTTGATCCAAAATGTTCGTAATATTATTATTGTGGTGCTCTTTTAGTCAATTAACAAAAATCTATTTTTAAGAAATCTTCTGCAGACAAAACGATGTATAAATATACATGTAAAGCCTCTCTATTACGACCACATAGTTGTGTCAATTTTAAGGTGTTTACGACAGGTAACTGGTTAAACAAGGTGACAGTAAAACAGAAAGCTCCTTTAGGAGCTTTCTGTTTTACTGTTTCCTTGCTTTAAGCTGTCACCAGAGATTTTATAAAATTCATTAGCCTTTGATTTAGTGGTCGGAGTAGAGAGGTTTTACTGTACATCAACATCTGTTGCACTTTATTCACCCCCGCACGGCGGCTGGAATGTCATTGAATAATTTCCCGAAATCAATAGTAACGTCCTAGCGACTGGTTCCCGGATTTGCTGGTATTTCCCAAAGCGCGTGTTTAGTATTTCCCGGGAAAATGTAAGTAATCCACACACATTGTCATTAACAATCCAATATATACTTCAGTCTATAAGCTATGGATGCAATCTATGTGATATAATCTCTTTTACTCTCTTTCCAAAGAAGGTATCTTAATTTGACCTGTACATGTAATGATGTATAGGCAAACAGTTTATATCCAGATCAGACACCGCGTCACGCGGCGTCTGATCTGGAAACAAACTATTTGACGTCGTTAAGATTCTTTAATCTAAAAAATGTATACATTGTACATGTGTATCTTAAATGTGTTTTTTTGCAGACAACAATTTCAAAGCAGTCGATATTACGACAGAATCTGGGTTAATATAAAGGAGCAATGTACATATTTACTACAAATGTGAAAGACGTGGAACCAGCTTCCTTAGCAGCTATTCGTCAACAAGCTGGAAGCTTATGCCCATAAAAGGGAATGTTACGAGGAAATGGAACTCGGTCATGAATATCGGAAAACTTGAGCTAGCGTAGTTTTCTCTTTTTTTCGCGTAAACTACATGTTTATAAGTGCTATAGTGAGGGAGCGGTGACGTGGGCTGCCCTAACACGCTAAACGAAGGTTACAACGACGAATGCCAGTGTCATCGTGCCATTAACACTTTCGGTGCCGAATTGATCTTGAGATTTTTACTCCCCTTCTCCGCCATATTTATTGTCGTCTGATTCAAGATTGTTGTCTGCAAACTCTGTTCATAGTTAGATTTAAGGTCATTTGACTTTAGAAATGTCCATACGAGTTTCAAACAGTTTCGATCCTGATCAGACGCAGCTGTTTGCAAAATCGACTCTATGGCGATTTCTGCGATGAAATGGTTAACTATTTGAACGCTGGATAATTGCCCTTTTATCAGAATAGTGTCTGTTTAGTCCAAATAGTTTTCGAAATATATTCACAGGTATACATGTATACAATCAGATGAAAAACAGTTTGGGTCCTGACGGGACGCCGAATTCGGCGTCTGTTTAAAATTTAAAGGTGTCACAGGTTGCTACATATGTGTTAAAAAACTCGTCCTAACTCGGGAATCTTTAGAAGTATGTTTTGGTAAAAATTCGCTTCTGACATTCAAAAAGTTAAACGGCGCCTTGACCTTATGTCTGATGAGAAACTTTTATTTGTTCGATTATGGTGGGCTTCAAAGTACTGTCTGAGAGACTTATCACAAAGAGTGCTTGATACAATCTATCAAAATAGTTGGTAGACAAATGATATAAATGGCAAATAGTAGACAATGATCATCTAAACGCCTCGTTTTGTAGTGTCTCATTTCAAGTTAATATTATCGAACACCTGTCTTGACCTTCGAAGCGACCAAGATAAGATAAGAAAGGATACATTTTATTTTAAGTCGGCAAGACATAATATAGACAACATAAGCCATAAAGGCTTTTGAACCGACGATACAACATATGTACATGTATAATTATAACAAAGATAAAGCAGCTAAAGATAGAAAATTCGATGCAAACAATGGGTTGGAAAATATATATCACTGATAGAACTAATCTGCTGGTACAGTACCTTACCATTTGGATTGTATAAATAATTGTATATCTATTTCAAGCACGGCTCGCTGGATTGCAGGAGGGGTAAACCCTGACAAAATTACGCTGACCAGCAGCAGAGTTTTATCAATGTGGAAATATTACATAAGTCAGGCGCTAAGCCAAAATTATTATAAAGACAGTGATAAACAATATATTATAACAATATTTGGAATACATGAAAACAAGATTGATAAGTACAGGGAAGTAAGTGTATGGTATTAAAATGTTGTGCAGGAAGCTGCTGATCTAGACCAAAGTGTAGGTCTAAAAACTGCCTTAAAATGTGCTCTAAAAACTGACCATGAAAATAAGGCAAAAAAGTGCGACCGATAAGAGAAAAGTAAATGAGAACACCGAATGAAAATAATAATACACGTGTTTAATGGTTTAAACATATTTTATAGCCTAACATTTGTACAAATGTTCATATAACAATTCAAATGGTGTTAATACGGAAAAAAGGCTTGCCTTTTTTCCGTTCTTAAGTAATGCATGATAAAATCAAAGGTATTCCAATTTTATTCAATCACTGACAGACTTTGAACAGTGTTTGATTTGCGCGTGAATAATTTCCTCAAAACTAGGCAACTACAAAACATGGGGGCTGACATCTTGGATGATGACGTCACGGCTTTTACGAAGAGTTGTGCGTGACGTTTCGGAATTCCCGATTTCGGTGCTATTTTTAAACCATTTTAAGCATGAATAACCCCCAACACTCACTTGAAATGATTTCCTCCAAAGGGCAAAGCTTCAAATAGTTCAATTCATACCCTTAAACGCTTAAATGAACGTTATTTGCAAAAATCTACTTCTCAATCGAACCGATAAAAATAACGGATTACCAATACGCCATCAATATAAATAATGACGTCATTATTGGTGGTCATATGACTTCCAAAAATAGTTTCAGATTGCATTATAGGTGTACGGAGGAGTTTTAACTTTTAACACTGTATACACTGGTGCTTATAGATCTATTTGATTATTTGGTTTAACAACATATAGATCTTGTCCCAAACAATTTAGGTATATAATAAAAGTTCGAGTCGGTTGTGTAATCCAGATCTCAGTCACGAGAGGCGTAGCCTCGAGTGTGATCTGGAATACACAACGAACTGATACAAGAGCGCTGATCACACACTGGTGATAAATCTATTCCGTTTTCATTAGTATAATTTTGCTTTTTTCCGTCCATAGGCAAAGCCTAAATACATATCATATTTATATGTGCAGAAGGGTCGGGCTACAAGTTCTTCCAACGTTAGTAATAGCCATCCCCTTACACGTGTAATAATAACTTAATTTAACGAGAGAACTCATTTGATAAAATCAATCTTCCATGATTCCCTCAACTGTACATAAGTGCATGAAACCCCACAATCGTTTGGTGACCAATGAAACTCAAGCAAAAGGCTGAACATTGAAGTGTAATTTAGTGAATACATGTACTCTATGTAGATATTTTGCAAACTATCATTTATGGACAAAGTGTTGTTAATACGGACAAATGAGACAATAAGACTTTATTTAACGAGAGAACTCATTTGGTAAATACCAATCTTCCACGAGGCCCTCAAAATATATACAAGTAGATATTAAAGTATAAAAGGCATTTCATACAAAACAAATAATTAAACATCATAACAATACTAACTGGATGTAGCAATTTGTAAGAAAAAAATTATCTTAAGCATTTGAAAAAAGTGCACCTTTTAAGTGTACACTTGTCCTGTGTAAACAGTGAAGACCCAGATCACAAGACTCCAAACGGAGTCCTCTGATCAGGGTCTGCACCGTTTGTCATTTGACAATGTATGAAGAAAAGATAAAAGATAGCCTCTAAATAGATCTAGCAATAAGATGGACTAGACCTAATTGGAAAATGAACAGATTGAATATTAAAATCAAAATTTAAAACTATACAGCTTGCAGAAGTTTGAAAGTTATTTAATTGTTTCAATAATTAAGTAAACGTTTCCAAAGTTAGTTTGAATTCGGATATAAAGTACATGTTTATGAGTTCTTGTACGAACATTAATGATTTGTATAGATAGTCTGTCTCTTTTGTGGAACCAATTAACACATTCAACCCTAGCGACGAGTATACTCGTCAGTTATAAACATTTTACCTATAAAGATTACACTTGTTCAATACAAACAGCGTAGACCCAGATCAGAAGGCTCCTGCAGTAGCCCTCTGATCAGTGTCTGCACTGTTTGTCAATTTGCAATATTGCAGAAAACACCCCTAAATTGTCTTAAATGGACTAAACTTAATTGGAAAATGGAACTTTCCATTAAAAGTTTCAGGGATGAACCAAGTAACACCCCATTTCAGTTGGTGTTGTTTGAAAAGGCCATCTGGCACTTGTCTTTTTCACAAGGAAAGTACTTGTGCCCCTCTCTCTATACAGTGAAACCTCTCTATTACGACCACTCAATTATGCTAATTATTAGGGTGTTTACGATAGGTGACCGCTTAAAGCAAGGTGACAGTGAAACAGAAAGCTCCTTTAGGAGCTTTCTGTTTCACTGTCACCTTGCTTTAAGCTGCCACCTCTCTAATATACAACCAATTAACCTTCGTTTTAGTGGTCGTAATAGCGAGGTTTTACTGTATATAATTTTTTTGCAAAAATGATGCAAGTAACAGAATTTCGATTATGGTCGTCGAATTCTGACAGTTTCCTTTTCTCACCGATAAATAATATTTTTGAACTTGATCGGTTGCATTTCAACTCGGCTACTGAACAGAATCTAAGCTGTTTACAATCATATTAATACCTCAGAGTTTAAAAGGTTAAACAAGAGCAGACGATTCTTCTTAAGCAGACAATACGATTGTAGTGAAAGGGTATAAAGCATTGACTCATTCACCCCTGACACGTTTAATGGACGATTCCCATTTCAAAATAAGTCTAGTCCATTTTTTACTATTTCGGGTTGTACACTGCTTGTAAATGACGAGTATACTCGTCGCTAGGGTTGAATACGTTAAAACCCAACACGTCAAAACATAGTGGAATATAAAATGGAGTACACAGTTAAACTTCTCTATTACGTCTACTGAAAAGAAGGCGAATTGAATGTATAAAAACAGTTCACAGCTTAAAGCAAGGTGACAGAAAAACCAGAAAGCTCCATAGGAGCTTTCTGTTGTACTGTCACTTTGCTTTAAGCAATAACATATCTTAAACAGCTAATAATCAACACAATTTAATGGTCGTAGTAGAGAAATTTTACTGCTTAACCCTTTACCTTATAGAAGCGACTTTTAGCGCATTCATTTTATTCATCCGCCAAAGAAAATAGTTCCATTTTATACTGTCATGAATATGTACCTTAAGAAATATTTTCTATATCCTAGCAGATAGTAACTTAAGCAGGATGAAAGTAAAGCAGAATGCGCCCTAGGGCGCATTCTGCTTTACTTTCAACCTGCTTTAATAGGTCACATATCTTAACTACTAGAAACAGGCTATGAGGAAAAGGGTTAACTGATATACAAATGTACCATAGTAAACAGTCAATCCCTACGTGATTATTTGCCAACACTATCAGTGGCGGAAATTCACTGATTAGTAACCTCCTCCTACATCATGGCATTTTACGTGACATTTTCGGTGACATTTCTATGATATTTCTATGACATTCTTACAATAAGTACGTCCAATTATCAATCACAATGGCATCGATTAGAGTTGGTCAAAGCGAGAAGCCATACACCCACATAGCCATCAATCCTTGTTCTGCCAGAGCATATTATGACAACTCTTTGTATACTGGGTAATTTTTTCGTCTGCAACAATTTGTCGTCTGCTATCATTCTAAAACTAGAATTTTCCAAATTCCTTTTAAATTCAGTGTCAGAAAAGCAAACAGTTTGGATCCTGATGGGACGCCGCGTCACGCGGCGTCTCATCTGGATCCAATCTGTTTGCAGACGTAATCACTATGGCAGGTATATTCGCCGCTAGCGTTGAAAGAGTTAATTGACATTTGCAAGCACGTTGGGTACAGATCTGACGCCGTATGCATCGGCGTCTGGTCAGCATTCACATTACTGTTTGATATGCGTATTTAAGTTGTCTTCTGTGATGGAATTAGCGATTAGCCTTTGTGGAAATGTGGTATGGCCTAAAATAATCGTCTGCAAACATGTTCTTTTTTCATTTTTGTTATTTTTGTTTATTATTATTTTTAAGGGGGAGATGGGGTTGTAAAATTCAGTTTATATGTTATTATTTGGTTTAAAACTGAAAATAACCTATTGAAAGTGAATGACAAACCATTTTGATATTGATTAGACGCCGAGTTACTCGGCGTCTGATATATATCAAAACTGCAGGTACAAATAAAGTTCAAACATATTTTTTATTTCAAAAGAAATGTCCATACAGTCATTCTTCACTATACATGCACATTTAAGGAAATGTGATAGGTCACAAGTTCTTACATATTAATAAGACCTTTAAGTAAAAGAAACTTTCATATGCTAGATGGTAAATAATGTTCGATCAACCCCTTTCCTGCTTGAACGTCACCTGCTTAAAAAAAATCTCTGTTTTTATTTTTCAAATTTAGATTTGATGTAAATTGACCGACTTTATGAGGGTCAAACGCGGCGTCTGATCAGGATCGAAACTGTTTGCAAATAACTATTGTACTTTCGGTATAGGGCCTAGGAATGGTTAAAGTGTAGGATGAAGTAGGCACACATAATAAATTGCCTTTTTTTATTCATATGTTAAATGCTAGAGAGTTTGTACTTAATACCAATTCCCTTGTTAGCAGATCATGTTTACATTGCCGGAAGAAACATTTATCTTAAGTACCCATGTACTTTGTTGAATGACATATATATATTTATTGCGTTTCTCTTTCCATAGTTAATGATAACCCATTTGTTCATATAGCGTCCCATAAAAGGGACATAGACAAACAGTGTAGACTCTGATCAGACGCCGCATAATATAATGTTTGCTTCAAACGTTTTGCAATTTAACCATTTACCCAATAGCCAGTTTTTAGTTTTGAAGATAGGTATCAACTTAAAACAGATTGAAGGTAAAGCAGAAGGTGCATTCTGCTTTACTTTCAACCTGCTTTAAGCTACTACGTGCTAAAATAAAGATTATATACCTTGTTATTCATATTCATGACTGTATCAATTGGAACTATTTTCTTAAGCGGAAAAATTAACAGAATGCGCTAAAAGGAGCGTATATTTGGTAAACTATCAATGGTTTCAATAACTGGTCATTTGCTTCATTTTTTATTACACTTGGTTACTTTCGTTTCAACAGGTACAAATGCCGTCTTACTTACTTTTCATGTTTAACCATATTGTATTAACTAACAATTGTAAATACTTTTGGTTCCAGATTAGATGCCGAAGTTTTCAGACTCTGGCCAGGATTCCTATATAGGTCCGTTGTGTAGGAGCTTTTCTGTTTTATATTTTTGTCATAAATCAGACACACGACCTGAAAGACCTCCACGCTGCTTCCATGATTAAAACTTTGAATATAATTAACACATTCAAGCCTAGCGACGAGTATACTCGTCATTTACAAACGGTGTACGTGTAAGTATTACACTTGTCCCATGCAAACAGTGTAGACACTGATCAGAGGGCTCCTGAAGGAGCCCTTTGATCTGGGTTTACACTGTTTGTAATTTTGAAATATATTGATAAAATCAACCCTAAATAGTAAAAAATGGACTAGACTCATTTTGAAATTGGAAGTATCAATTAAAGGTTACAGGGGTGAATGAGTTAAGACAGGTATAATCAAGGTTTATTAGCATTTTAGAATAGATTATTTCAAATTAACCGCTAATATAGGTAAGGTATTTTCCCAAATCCTAAAGCAAAGGTAAAGTAAATCAGAAAGTCCATGGAAGGACTTTCTTCATTAGTTTCATCCTGCTGTCAGCTGCTACCTTCAATAAACATTGTCAGTGATCATTGTTGTGTGAGTTGTGGAAACAACGAAGTGTTATTCATATGAATACAGTGGAAATGTGTTGTTCTTTCCCGTTTAAACGCAATGGAATGTAATGTAGAAAAAGACTATAAATTCGTACGATTTATTTTTATCTAAATGGCAAACAGTTTTGAGCCTGATTAGGGTTACCCGGCGTCTAATATATCCCAAACTGTTTGCAATGCATTGACAATAACGGTTTTCGCGCAATTTAAGCGTTTATTAGGAAAGAATAACTTTTTCACCTCTGTACATGTATGACAGGATAAACATGCAAAATTTATACTGGATGATGCTTAATTATCGCTTGTTGTAAAGTTATCAGCCATAAAACACCCAAAAAATATTTCAGACAATGAGATGTCTATAAGAGTCCACAGAACAAAGCATGCCGCAATATAGATTTATTGGACACCTAACGTAGACGGAAAATAACTGGGATAATAATATCGTTGTTATTCTTGGAACGTGAGAGCTTGAATACACTATATATAGCTGTACAGTGTTGCGGCATGGTGATTTCAATACAATAAAACTCAAACATTACGACAATGAGAAACGACCACCTTCACGACATTACAGTACTGAACCTTATTAAATTAAAAAAAATTGCGATTCGCTTGCAATTCGCTTGCAATTCGATGGCAATTCGCTTGCGATTCATAATACTAACTTTACCCTCGGGTAAGTTTTCTTGAATGGTATATCTCACAAAGGTTCGCAAATATGTCCTCATTAATCTTTTCGATTCCTTTTTTGTCACAACCGCTTCGGAAAATTCGCGTAAAAATATTCAAACATAGGATTTGTTTTTTGAAGCGCCCGGTTCGATGGCGATTCGATGGCAATTCGATGGCAATTCGCTTGCGATTACCAATTTAATTTAATAAGGTTCAGTACTGTACATTCGCACACCAAAAACACACTATAATACATATTCTATGAAAACGCATTTTAGAGCCTTTTCCCTTAATTTCATTTTGCTATAAGCTTCCACCTGTATTAAATACAATGAATATACATAAATTTTAATTGTGGCACTTTTGCGGAGGATTAGATAGTAGGTACTCAAATGTTATTCTATGGAGGAAATGGTAAAAATATAATTATACAGAAATAGCCCAAATTTTCCACTTATTGCGTTAATTTGTGTATAATGTATATACAAAGCATTAGTGTCCGGATGAAAGTGATTCGGCATCTTTTCTGGGCCCAAGCTGTTTGCCATTCAGCATCTACGGAAAACTTGAAAGGTCATTGTCAGGTATACAAAAGGCAATTTTTACGGAAATACGAACTTTTTAAAGCTTGCTTTTGTGTCTCAAAGGAAGGACTAACACCGTTTAATAATATGTATCTGCTAGTAGCAATTTCCATATCTCTCTAGATCTACATGGATTGCACATGTTTGAATAAGCGTACGAGTCAGACCACACATTTCAGAATTTGCATTGATGGTGGTCGTTTTTATACCCCCACGACAATCAGACGGGGCATACTTTTTACCCCTGTCTGCTTGTCCATCCGTTCGTCCGTCCGTCCCACATACAGTGCATACTTTGTCCGGCTATGTTTTCAAGCTACAACCTTCTGATTTGGCAGAATGTTTGCACATATAAAATAAATGTGCATGTGAACAGGGTTTTAACCTGCTACATTTTTTCACAAAATTACGGTCTGTTAAACTTATAGTTCGGCAGAGGGCTGACTAGATCTGGAAATGCCGTCCTAAGTTTGTTTCTCGACTGATTCTACTTCAGCATATGTTACTTGTTGGAAAACCACCGGGTGCCACTTTGTCACCCTTGAGCAGAACAGAACAAAACAGAACATATTTTTATTCAGATTTGTACAAAGTACATCATCTTATTCACATAAGATAAATATCATCACGTGACACATGAGAAAGTAAGTGTTGTTCCGTTGAGGATGAACACATCAGTTAATTTCGTTAAAGGGATGTCTTATTCGAATAGCCTCTCGTATATATAAGCTTAAATTGTACAAAACATATTTGTTGGATGATTTCAATAACTCAATAAATTTAAACATTGATGGTCTTCTAAAGTAATAATTCTTCAGATATTTTACTCTTAAATCTACAAAACAAGAGCAGAGACGCATATAAAATGGTACTCGTCTTCAATATCTCCAGAACTACAACATAAACAAATTCTCTCATTACGAGCTAATCGATTTCGTGTAAATCTGCCTGTTTGAATTCTGAGAGAATGTGATGACAATCTTATTCTAGAAAATATACATCTTAGCGAATAAGGTAAAATATCTAAATAATTTTCATATTCAATATTTATAAGTGTCTAGAACAGGACTGTTCTCAACTGAAACATGTCACTGCTGGACAAAACTATCAATAAGCCTTTGTTTAAAGGAGCATTTTCGTATATTCAAGATGGCGGCCAAAATGGCTGCCGAAAGGTTTTTTAAACAAAATAGTCTAAAGATCAGCATTCATTTTTCCTTTTTTATTAGTCTAATTTCTGCCGACAGGGGCATCCTATTTGTCTTACAAACAAAGCCAACCCTCTGGTTTTAAATTCAAGAATTCAAAACCGCAAATATGTTTAACATGCGATAAGTTGCTAACTGTATAGATCAGAATGTCGTTTCGGGGGAGTTGAACTACAGCGCTCCCTCTCTACAACGACACCAAATGGAAGACAAAAATGTGTGCGTTTTTCGGAGGGAGTCGTTATAGGGAGGGAAATTGGCCTACATTTACAAACATCTTGAATCCAGATCAGACGCCGCGTAACGCGGCGTCTGATCTGGATTCAAGCTGTTTGTCACTCGTCATTACGTTTTTTCAGTCATCATGTCCATTATGTCTCTTTGAGAAAAGCAGCAGACGACAATTTAAGCAGACGATATTGCAGCAATGATGCAGCAATGAAAGCGTTAGACATAATTGCCCTGTTTAGGGACTTGCGGCAAGGGTTTCTGTAAGGAGGGAGTCGTTGTATGGAGGGCCGTTGTAGAGAGGGAACACTTTAGTAGTCAGGGTCCTAGATATAATTAACCATTTACTAACTTTTAATGGACAATTCCAATTCCCATGCGATAACGTCTAGTCCATGTGTTTCTACTAATTGTTGTTTCTACAATATATTGCAAAATGACAAACTGGCATACCCGGATCAGAGCTCTCGCTTAGGAAACATCTGGCCAAGGTCTACACTGTTTGCATATGCCAGGTACATTGCTTATAAAAGTTGAGTATACTCGTGGCTAGGGGTTCATTGTGCAAATGTTATTCCTATTTACTTTGCGTATTTAAAACTATGCACCGATATAAAGAGACTTTACGTCGTCTTCAAAGGTCGTATAAATCAAATATGGGCATATAATAGATTAGTTTCTTGTCAACCTTGTCAAATTAACAATGACACTTTAAAGCCATCTTCCTCTGTGAATAAGTACATATACGTACAATGAAACCTCTCTATTACGACCACTAAAGCAAAGTCTAATTGATTAAAAGACAAGCGACAGCTTAATCATCTCTCATCAATCATCTTTTATCAATCATCTTCCATCAATCATCATCTTCCATTAATCATATTTCATCAATCATCATCTTTTTTTTCTTTTTTTCATCAATCATCTTTCATCAATCATCATATTTAATCAATAATCATCCTACATCAATTATCTTCCATCAATAATCTTTCATAAATCATCATCATTTTCATCATCAATCATTTTCAATCAATCATCAGTCATCATCATCAAGCATCTTTCATCAGTCATCATCATCATCATTTATCATCATCAATAATATTCAATCAATCAACAGTCATCATCATCAAGCATCTTTCATCAGTCAGCATCATCTTCCATCAATTATCTTTCATCAATCAGTATCATCATCATCATCAACAATCAAATCAACTTCAATGAATCATGTTTTTTATCAATTATCTTTTATCAATCATCAATTATATCTTTTATCAATCATCATCAATCATCATTCATCCCATCATCATTCATTTTTTTTATCAATCATCATCATCTTTCATCAAACATCTTTAATCAATCATCTTTCAGACAATGCCAGAGCTAGTGCCATTCACATCCTTATACATCCGCATTCACTAGTAGCATTCAAGTTCGATGACTTTGCTCGTGACCTCTTGTTTTAAACCTTTCTTCTGATTTATTTAAACCTAAGTGGCCAACAGCCTGACTAGGGTTACCCGGCATGTGTTATTGTAGAGAGGGATCACTATATTGTCTGCAGACGACAATCCATAAGCATCCGTAAGGTAAAAGATTAACCATTTACCTTATAGCATTTTCTTGTTTTTAATACAACAGACCACTTAAAGCAGGTTGAAAGTGATCCAGAACGCGCCTGAAGGCGCATTCTGCGTTACTTTCAGTCTGCGTTAAGCTGCCATATGCCAGGATGTAGAAAATATTTCTAATGGTACATATTCATGACTGTAAAGAGGAATTATTCTTTTCAGTGAAGGAATAAAATAAAGGCATAAAATGCAGGGCTGCCATTTCTCCGGATTTTTCCTAAATCTCCGGATTTTTTCTCAGTTCATGGTAGCTTAAAGCAGGCTGAAAGTAAAGCAGAATGCACTCAAAGGCGCATTCTGCTTTACTTACAGTCTGCTTTAAGTGGTCGCATGTCAACAAAACAAGAAAAAGGCTATAGGGTAAAGGTACGATTCGTTAAATCGCACTTGAAAAATGCAAATTTTGAAATCTTAGGATTTTTCATGTCAATTTATGGCAGCCCTGAAAATGACGTACTTATCGGGTAATGTGTTAATTGTGTTATGTAAACAGTTTACACCATATCAAAATAACCTTGTTGAATTGCGTGGAGGTTTAAATTTAAATTGGCTATGGATATTTTTATATTAATTACCATGTTTATACAGGAGAAGATCGTGAAGATTATTTAAATGACGATTAAATATCATCTTGATTCACTCAAAATATCACCCTCCGGGTTTACGCTGCTATAAATACCATTGAAAACACTGTACAGTAAAACCTCTTTATTACGACCGTTAAAAAGAAAGTTGTATAGACCATATAACATACAAGCTACATCTTAAAGCAGTGTGACAGTAAAACAGAAAGCTCCTATAGGAGCTTTATGTTTTACTATCACATTGTTTTAAGCAGTCACCTGCCTTAAACACCTGATAATTAACACAAGTTGGTGGTCGTAATTGAGAGATTTTACTGCACAAGTTGGATGCAATTTCATTGGACGGCTGGGGTAGCTCAATGTCCAGTAAATTTAACGGATTCAATTCTAGGTCAAACTCAGTTACCCTGGGGTCTTACTATGGTCAGTGACAATATACGGTTTGACGACATTCTGACGTTCGTATATTTGTTTACAAAGTTCCATGGTGAATAGTCATGTAGTTCCAGTACTCCAGGGCAAAAATACAGTAAAATCCTCAATAATTTGAAGTCACTTGAAGTCGAATTTACCCGTATTTCAAAATTAAAACTTGTGGCTTAGCCACGTTTTAATTTTAAAATACGGGTAAATTCTAATTAAAAGCGACTTCAAAATGCAACCGTTCAAATAGGGATAATTCGACTTAAACTTGATCGAGAAATACAGTTTGGATTGTAGTGTAACCGTACAATTGACATTTTGAAGTAAACAATAAACAGTGAAACGTGTGTTAGACTGCCTCACCTTGCAGGAACAACGCTATCTCTGAAAGACAAGGTGATTGCTTAAAGAATGACGTAAGAAAGTATGCAACAAGAGGGTTTTTTCTGCTTCACTATAGTGTTCCTGCATTAAGTTGTCGTCTGAGTTAATGCGTCCCTTTTTGAGAGATCTCTTAATGCAAATTTGACTACAATAAACACACGATATTACGATCGCATAAACGAACGACTCAATGATGGTGTTAAAGAGAGATGACAGCTAAAAGCAAAATGAAAGTAAAGCAGAAAGTTCCTAAAGGAGCTTTCTGCTTCACTTTCATCTTGCTTTCAGCACCCGCCAGCATTGAACATCATTCGAAACAAGCGTTCTGTCGTCGTAACTAGGAGGCCGTGATTGTACATGTAAACGCGGGGGTGATGTATCATTAATAATTTATGACTGCGGATTTGAAAATTCAGACTGTTTTCAATATCGGGAAATCTATGAAAAACTCCCCCGCTTAAACATCTCGCCAATTGGACCTTAACATTCAATAAAATTGATTTCTTTAAAAATTCTCCATGAAATTGGTTTTCAAGTTGTAACTAAATATCGTCCTTTCAAAATGCAGTCTGCTTTATTTATGACTTTCTTCTGATTACTATTTAGAACTGATTTTTAACAATTATTTGACACAGTAAATGACAAACAGTGCATACCCCGACCAGAGGGTTCGTTTATAAGCCGTCTGATCTTGATCTACACTTTTTGCATAATGCGAATGTACACGTAACATATACACTGTTTGTAAATGACGAGTTTACTCGTCGCTAAGGCTGAATTGGTTAATTGAAGGGGTAACTATAAGGACACTAATACAACAGGAAGGACTCACTACTTCTGAAACTAATACAGTACTCCCTCTCTTTAACGACCCTTCCAACAATGACCCCCTCCTTACAACGGCCTTCCTAACAACGACTCCCTCCCTACAGCGACAACTGTCGTTGTTATGTATGCGGGACACGTATGTCTAACGCTTTTACTGCTGCAATATCGTCTGCTTAAAATTGTCGTCTGCTGTTTTGTTTCTGCTCAAAGTTACATATAAGTGGAGATTTTGATAGAATAAATATAATGACGAGTGAAAAACGGCTTGAATCCAGATCAGACGCCGCGTCTGATCTGGATTCAAGCTGTTTGCAGATGTAAGCCAATTCTTCATTTTCCCTCTCTATAACGACTCCCTCCGAACAACACACACACTATGTGTCTCCCACTAGGTGTCGTTGTAGAGAGGGAACACATATCATTACATCACACATGACATGTGCAACTGATAAGTGTTTTAACACCTGAAACTTTTCAAACTTTAAAGTAATAAAATTCCTGGCGTTGTAAAATGTACCATTGATAAAAATGATTTAAGGAAATAAAACCTTTACTGTCAAACGGTCTTTTCCCCTGTATACAAATGTCAGGTGGGTGTTTTTAATTCGCAAAAATTGTTCAACAGTTATGAAAAAGGTCAAATTTGCCCAGGTAATGTTTCCCGCAGCGCAACGCATATTTTCTGTTACACAGCGTATAATCATTGTCATACAATTTGAATCTAGATGAGATTCCGAGTTACTTGAAGATCTGGATCTAAACTGTTTGCAACAGTGATCACACATTCGCACGTAGAGTGTAGAAGATACACATATACTACTTTATTCTATTGAGAAAATAGATAAGTAACGTACATGTAATAATAAGAAATATCCTAGTTCCAGTTTAAGACATTTCAGACATATTTCATTATAAACATACCAACACATAAAGTCCGTCACATAGACCTAATTAACCCATTTCATGCGGGATACACTTTTAGGTGTACCTCTAGGCAAACAGTTTTGATCTCAGATCAGGCCCCACATTGTGGGACCTGATCTGAGACCAAAACTGTTTGCAGCTAAGTCAATACTCTATCAGGAACTGCTAAAATATTTTGCAAATATTTGAGTTATACCCGCTGCAGAAGACATTTTAAAATGGCCGCCAAATATTACCCAGCATGCAATGGGTTAAAATGCCGACAACGAGGTGGGTGTGATTTTTATGTCATATTCCCACTAAGTATAATAACATACACATTAAAATATACAAAAAATCATTCGACCCTTTCACAGTCATATTTACGTCATTTTTTATATATTATATAAACAAATTTGAGCGTTTTTAATTCAGAAGCATTGTGTCAGACAGATTGGATCCTTATCAGACACCGCGTTATGTGTTGTCTGATCAAGATCCAAACTATTTGCAAATGCTTTAACCCTTTCCCTTATAGGAGCGACTTTTAGCGCATTCATTTTATTCATCCGCCAAAGAAAATAGTTCCATTTTATACTGTCATGAATATGTACTATAAGAAATATTTTCTATCTACTAGCAGATATTAACTTAAAGCAGACTGAAAGTAAAGCAGAATGTGCCCTAGGGCACATTCTGCTTTACTTTCAGCCTGCTTTAATAGGTCACATATCTTAAATACTAGAAACAGGCTATGGGTTAAAGGGTTAACTTAAGTTGTCGAGTTTGAGAGTCAATGTGTTACAAGGTTGCAAATACACTAAATTACTCCTGATTTTAAATATACATGTACAGTGAGAAGACGAATAATCCTGTCCCAATAAACGCGTTTTTATGCTAACAGCTCTTATGTCCACTGTAAATAGAGTTTGGAACCTGGTCAGACGTCTCATCAGACTCCAAAATGTTTGCCACTCAGTTTGAAACAAATGGTCAATATTTCTAATATCATGTTATTTTCTACATTTTAGGTTAAACATGTTTTAAACATATAGATCTAATACATATAATTTCATTTCATATCATTGTGAATATACATGAACATGTGTGTACACTTTAACGCTTTGCATTTGCGGTAAGTATCGTTTAACTCTTTCCTCCCTGAAACTTCAAATGGGCAATCCCAGTTTCAATTTTAGTCTAGTTCATTTCTGACTTTTAAGGGTTGTTTTGTCAATGTTTTACATTATGACAAACAGTGAATACCCAGATCAGAGGGCTCCGTATGGAGCCCTCTGATCTGGATATTCACTGTTTGCATATGACAAGTGCACTTTTCACATGTATTGTCATGTACATTCATGTACAATCAGACAGCCACAGAACACATTAAGATTATACAACAATTAGGTAACTAATACACTAATCAATCTTATATACCACAGGTATATCTATCATTATGTAGTACATAAGTTGATTAGATGTTTGTTATATCTGGAGAGGGCCATTCTGCATTTTATGATGTAATTAGTTGGACAATAAACAACAGACAGTGTTACAAAACAGCCTGGCTGTTGCCAGGGGTGTCCTATAAATAATGACAAAATATCAGTCTTAGGGACAGTTTAGATTTAGGCTTTCGGCCAGTGAGCATGTGATTTCAAAATGGCGCGGCGTCGGCCGCCAGGCTTGTTCTGTGAGTTACAGATGAAACTAAATACATTTTGGACATTGCTGCAGGATTTTCTTAACAAATACCAATATTGAACAGTTCGTTAGTTCATATACTTATGTTATGTTGGATCAGCACATTGTCTACACTGTATGTTCAGGACTTTAATAAACAACCAGAAAATTTACCAGTGTCTTCATTTACCACCCTACACGATGGAAATTCAATAAGGGACATTTAAACCCCTTACTACACATGTATACTGTTTGAAAAGGATGCCTATATGCGGGACTAGGGTTCAAAGGGTTAAGCGGGACAGAAAGGTGTCTTCTCCACCGAATACATACGACAGTTGTAGCAGACGATATACCTACATGTACACTCAGCACAAAAAGAAACGCACATTTTTTATCAAAATTTATTTTTATGTAGAAGAAACGTATTTGTGAATTGTTGATAAATCATTATTGAATTAGTAGCATCACAACCTGTACTAATCGGTGCGATGTTTTAAACAAGCTGTAGTTAATTCTTTCGCTGCCAAATTAATCGTGAGGTTTTACCCCTTCACCGTTTAATTGTCGTCTGCTTCAATTTTGTTGTGTGCAAGATCGTTTCAAAGTAAAATTCAATGTAGAATGACTTAAAGCAAATCGATACGAGTGTCAAACAGTTTGGATCCTGATCAGACGCCGCGTTACGCGGCGTCTGTTCAGGATTCAAACTGTTTGCAAATGCGCGTTTTGGCGTTATTAAGAGTGAAAGGGTTAAAAAGCAGCACGCTGGCTTTGAGTTTTTTGTTTCTGAACTTGTTACAAAATTAAATCAATCTTGAGATGTGGTATTAGTACTCTAATTTTCTTCAAGAAAAGATTCTTAATCTGCGCCTGAGCACGATGTGCGTTTCTTTTTGTACTGAGTGTACATGTATTACAAGAAAGAATTACAGCAATGAAAGGGTATAGAAAATCCTCATAAGACATTATTAGCGAGGGAGTGAGAAGAAGAATTTATTGTATGATTGCCTCTGATTGTAGACGCAAAAAATCGATGTAGGTTAAATGCTAAAGAAAGAGCTATGTGAAACGCTGAATGAAAAGTAGAGAAGACATTTTCTTTTCCAAATAAACGCGTTTATGTAATAAAACCTTCTATCTATTACCAACAAGTTAGAGCATGATCAGACTCCAAACTGTTTGCCACTCAGGTTAAAACCATTGAAATAATACAGGCAGAATTGTCACAAGTTGTTATTTTTCTACGTTTTGTTGCAATGCGTTTGCGTTTAAACGGGAAAAAATAACGTCTTCTCAACTGTTAAATTGTGTCAGTTCGTGATTGGAGCATTTATGTACAGCGCCCCCTCTCTACAGCGACATCCAATGTGAGACAAATATTGTGTGCGTTGTTCGGAGGGATTAGTTATAGGGAAGGAAACTGGCTTTCATTTTCAAACAGCTTAAATCCAGATCAAACACTGCGTAACGCGGCGTCTGATCTGGATTCAAGCTGTTTGTCACTCGTCATTAAGTTTTTTCTGTCAAAATGTCTATTATGTTACTTTGAGAAAAACAGCAGACGACAAATGGAAGCAGACGATATTGCATCCGTGAAAAGGTTGGACATAATTGGTCTGTTTCGGGAATTGCGACAAGGCTAGTTGAAAGGAGGGAGTCGTTGTTGGGAGGACCGTTGTAGAGAGGGAACACTGTAACTTTATGGAATCTTGCTGAACTCTTATATCATATAGTTCATGCCATTGACGAATCGGATATATCATTTGCAAACAGTTTGAATCCGTCTGCTCTAGATCCAAATTGTTTGCTTACGTTAGTGCTATAGAACCTGGCAGCGAAAGGTTTAGGCAGAAGATATTTCAGCGCATAATGAGATTATTGGCGTTTAAAGGCTTCCTCGAAATTATTGGCGAGGGAGTGAGTAGAAGACGTTATTGCACGATTGTCTCTGACTGTGAATACCAGGAAAGCAATAAAATAAAATTCTAAAGAAAAATGAAACTTATTTCCAATGTATTACCAAATATGTTCAGGTTTTAAACACAGTCGCTATCGCTCGATATAGGAGTGTCCGACGTCCACAGAAATAACGATAAACAGGCGTCTTCAGAGACCTAGATGAGAAGCTGCAATACAGGGCGTATCAACCCATACCATGCTGAATTGTCATCTGCTTCAAATATATCGTCTGCGAACAAATATCAAAATTAGATTTTTATGCTTTAAGTTTAATATGAGCGACAAACAGTTTGGATCCAGATCAGTGATCTTGATCCAAACTGCTTGCAAATGTAAGCCAAGTCGGGCTTAGCACAAAAAAGGGTTAAATCACCCCCTTTGTAACGACCACTCAAAATAGAGATTCTTTTCGAAAGTTCAAGAAAGAGAAAGGTCAAAGCAAAAATCTCCCGATGGAGGATTTGGTTTTTATGATGTTCTTAAGCTGTTGTCTGCCCTTAAGCACAACATGATCAATACGTCCCCGTTTGAGTGTCTTTAAAATACGTTATTATTGCATTAGATACCAGCATGGAGAAAGGACAAATGGAGAAGTAACTTATACTCAAATCTGCATTTTCCCGAAAATGGTGTCGTCCGTTACCTGTATGTGCGATAACGCTTAATCGATCGATAATTCAACTGCACCGGTACGCCGATAGCGGGCTATCGCGTTTTTTATCGTGTTGAATGGTTACCTACTGTTAGTTTAAGTTACATAAAATCCTTAATTTTCACCCGATTTTCATTATAATGGTCTTAAAAGAAGGCTAAGATATTTATCTTTCACTTGTAAAAATAACAGATTTTATTTTAAAAATTGATCAGTTTTATGGCGAGTTAAAGAGTGGTTTCCAAATGAATTTGCCGATAAAAGGGAGCAAGCACTCGGGCATAAATATATCACGCCCCGTTACAAAACCTTTCATAAAACCCTCAATTTTCCACCGATTTTCAAAGAAATGGTCTTAAAGGAAAGCTTAGATATATTTCTTTCAGTTGTAAAAATGCAAGTGTTTATTTTCGAAATCGACCAATTTTATGGCGAGTTAAAGAGCGATGGCCAAATTAAATAGTCGATAAACGAGAGCAGGCGATCGCGAAATATACACTACGTCCCGTTTCAAAAACTTGAATTTAATCCATAATTTTCGTCCGATATATATATATATATATTTAAAAAAAAAAGGTCTTGATATAAAGCCGTGACACTTATCTTTCGGTTGTAAAAATACCAGGGTTTTCTTGAAGCGAAAAAAGTAATGATGACCTACAAAGGTTGCTGGCTAATGAAATGACTAGACCAACTCGCGTAAGAAAAGAATTCCTTCCGTATAAAAACTTAAGCAAACTTCTAAACTTCTAAAAATGTGTTCATGCATTGTTACAATGTTCTATATGGAGGAAATATTTCCTTGGAAGCAAAAAAAAAATCCATTTTGTATGTAAAGAGACATTTGAAAGGAGTGCGCGTCAAACGGCCAAAATCCAAAACGGCCAAAGTTGTAACTGTATTATTATGTCGTATGTGATCATTATTATTATTATTATTGAAAGGAAAATTAGAATTTGTCCTTTCTCCATGAGTATACGTTTTAGAAATATTGCAGGGTAACATCTTGATACAAGCTGTTTGACATTCACTAACTAGTTTAACCCTCTCCCCACATTATGATTATGTATATTCATTACTTACTAACAGTGTACCTATGAAAAGTACATGGCTCCTATGTAAACAATGTAGACACTGATCAGAGGGCTCCTACAGAGGCCCTCTGATCATTGTCTGCACTATTTGTCGTTTCGCAATGTACTGTATACTGTTAAAAATTAACCATAAAAAATGGACTTGAATTAATTTCAAACCAGAATAGTCCATTTGAGGTTTCAGGAAATGGCAATTTAACAAACCGAGTGAATGGTCGAATATCGCAAAGTTTGCATGCAAAATTAATGCTATCTAGCGTGCTGAGGGTGTAAAAGAAAGCGCGTGTAACTTTGGCTGAGTCTTACTATTACGGAAGATCCATTGATATTGTGCATTACATTGAACAAGTGATTGTATTTAGGAATTGTCCCGGCGTAATTGTTTGGCACTCATCTTTACATTTATTGAATTTATTTTTAAACTGCACAATTAGTCATTTTGTCGTCTTATCAGGATCCAATTTTTTTCCAAATTTCACCGAAGTCTATTTAACAAAAAAATATTCTTGCAGGCTGATTTAACAAAAATATATATTCTTGCAGGTTGATTTAACAAAAATATATATTCTTTCAGACTGATTTAACAAAAATATATATTTGCAGGCTGAATTAACAAAAAAAAGAATTCTTGCAGGCTGATTTAACAAAAATATATATTCTCGCAGGCTGATTTAACAAAAATATATATTCTTACAGGCTGATTTAAGAAAAATATATATTCTTGCAGGCTGATTTAACAAACATATATATTCTTACAGGCTGATTTAAGAAAAATATATATTCTTGCAGGCTGACTTAACAAAAAAATACATTATTGCAGGCTGATTTATCAAAAATATATATTCTTGCAGGCGACACTTTAAATAAAGCAGACGCGAATACAGCAAAATAGGTAAAAGTAGCGACGTACACCATATGGTGTCATGTTTGAATATTACTTTAACTTACAAATCGTTTGTTTTCATATCAGTAAACTATAAGGGCAGCTGCTTCTGTGTGTACTACTTGTCTAGTATTTACTTAAACTTCAGCGAGCTTTGGCCGAAATCATGATATCCTTTGCAAACAACTTGGATGCAGATGAGACGCCGAGTAACTCAGCGTCTCATCTGCACCCAAGCTGCTTGACACTCTCGTGTTATTTTCAAAAGAAATAGCAGATGCACTACCTAATGCCACAGACTACACACTTTGTGGTCAAAGCTGCCAACCTGGCCTAAAGGGTAATGTCATTAACATAATTTCTCAAGGACGCAGGCACGTGCCTCAACTAGAATTTAATGAGGCACTGCAACAGGTTGAGTAAACTAAGACATCTTAAAATGTCACCCGTCAGCAATTTTGACTACCAGAGCATAAACCTTAGTTCAAATCTAACTTGAATGTCCCGAATCCGCAATTTTGGGACTCGGCAAATACAAGTTTACTTCGGCCCTTTGTACGATAGTCACGTATATATATGCGCTCTTTGCAAACAGCGTAAACGTGAATAGTACATTTGTCCTACATGCAAACAGTGTAGACCCAGATCATAGGGTTCCTAAAGGATCAAGGTATGCATTGTTTGTCATATAAACGTTGACAAAAATAATCCAAAATAGTCAAAAAGGGGCTAGACTAAATAGGAAATTGGAATTGTCCCTTTGAAGTTTCAGGCGGCTGGAAAGCGTTAAACCCAATCAATGTAGAGAAGGGGTTTTCATGGTGTACATCATCTTAAAGGTTGATATATAAATGTATCAGGCTTATCGATGTACATCATTTTTTACTCACAATAAATTGTCAGAAATTCGAGACGAAGTGTGGTGGCGGCACGTGTCTCATTATATATGCACAATTAAATACAAAGATCTATGTACAAGATGAAAACGTAGATTTTAAGGATTGTAGCAAAGCCAGCTGTAAATATATACAGTACTCCCTCCCTACAACGGCCCTCCCAACAACTACAAGCTGTTTGTCACTCGTCATTAATTTATTTTCTGTTAAAATGTCCATAATGTCATTTTTAGAAAAAAACCGACGACAATTTTAAGCAGACGATATTGCAGCAGTCTTTTTTTTTAAAAAGCGTTAGACATAACTGTCCTGTTTAGGGAACTGCAACAAGGGTCGTTGTAAGGAGGGATTCGCTGTTGGGAGTGTCGTTGTAGGGAGGGAACACTGTATTAGAAGAAGTATCGTTCTGTAAATTTCGATCCGTTCATGCTAGAAATTTTAAAGAATAAGGGTATCAAAAATGAGATGGGTGATTGAGTTGGGTCTTTTGGCACTGCGACACAAAATAGGTAATATTATATAGCGCTGATGAATGATGAGGGATGATGAGATGAGATGATGATGCTTTCAGGAAGATGATTTCGGCTAAATTAGATCTCACTTGTTGCTTTCATGTAGCAGCGCATTGGATCAAAACCACCGATCTGCGGCTTCTTTTAAGTTCTTGGCAGAGAGGATAATATCGGTCTAATAAACAGAAACCTCCTCTATGACAATTCAGCCCCATAACCACGACAAGATAGGAAGGTCTCTGGGGTATCAAACATGAAATATATTGATAAATATACGAACATTATGAACATGGAACATTCTCATAACCCCTTCACAGTCTAACCCCGAGTACAACAGAATATTAGTCCCCGAGTTGCAATCAGTTTTGATCCTTATCAGAGGCAGCGTTACACGGCGTCTGAGCAGAATCGAAACTGTTTGATAATCAACTCAATATTTCATAAGTCATATACCTCAAATTTAAATTTGAGATATAAAAGCAGACGACAAATATTTTAAACTGATGACGTCATGACAGTGAAGGGGTTAAAACCGAACCTTTCCAGGTCGAGACTAACTTCGATTTAGATTTAGATGTTAGTAGTCATTTAACCCTTTCACTCTCAATGACGATTAAAAGCGCGTTTGCAAACAGTTTGACTCCTGATCAGATGCCGCGTGTGCGGCGTATGTTCAGGATCCAAAATGTTTGACGCACGTTTTGAAAGTTCTTCAGTCATACTGCCTTATTTTCTTAACTTTGAAACGACATTGCAGGCAACAAAATTAAAGCAGACGATAAAGAAACGGTGAATGGGGTAAAAATCTCACGAAACAGTTGGTAGTGAAAGGGTTAAATTTGTTGGATTTTGTAGTCGTTCGATACATTAGCTCACTAATCAGGGTATGTCCTTTTTAGTTTACGTTCGCTGTTCTGAAATAGTTTTATGAAAGTACTAAATACCATCAATAAAAGTACATACTATTAGATAAACTAGTCAATACCGAAAATAAAACGCCTTTTTGAGTGGTCGAAGGGCGGGTTCAGTGTACGCTTTTTAACCCATTGCATGCTGGGTAATATTTGGCGGCCATTTTAAAATGTCACCTGCAGCGGGTATATCTCAAATATTTGCAAAAGATTTTAGCAGTTTCTTATTGAATATTAACTTAGCTGCAAACAGTTTTGATCTCAGATCAGGCCCCACAATGTGGGGCCTGATCTGAGATCAAAACTGTTTGCCTAGAGGTACACCTAAAAGTGTATCCCGCATGAAATGGGTTAATTAGGTCTATGTGACGGACTTCATGTGTTGGTATGTTTATAATGACACTTACCTACCAATCACCAATTATAGTTTCACTTGAATATTAAGACACCTGCTGTGAAGTACGGTATCATATTATGGACCATGTATGTATGTATGATTTTATTGCTTTCAGAGTGAGCACGAGACTACTTGCACGTGTCTGCAACAAGCCTTCACCAATAGTCTGAACAACTGTAGTCATGCTTGTCTGATTTTAGCAAATAGAAACCATCTTTGATCATTGTTTAACGCTTTTTCCATCACCTAGCACACGAAGGTGAATAGAAACAAATACTGTTGTGGGGTATCTGAAACTTATGTCAGCCGGTTTAGTTTAATAAAAGTCAACAGTTTAACTATATACATAATTTTACAATAGAGGCTGTCTGTATGAAACGGTCACATCTACGTTTGGCCGAGCTACTGAGAGGACGTGCAATGCAAGTGTAAATAACCGAGGAGGCACGTTCAACTAGTGTAAGTTTGAGACGTACAGCATTCACAGGGCTTCCATGTCTCCGGATTGTTTTCAAAAATCATCGGATTTTATTCCTAGCAGATGGTAGCTTAGAGCAGACTGAAAGTAAAGCAGAATGCGCATTAAGGCGCATTCTGCTTTACTTTCAGTCTGCTTTAAGAAATCGCGCATGAAAAACAGAAAAATTGATTCTTAGGATTTTTCATGCTCAACTTATAGCAGCCCTGTCTTCCGACAGACCTTTATAGACCATGTTTAAGGTAACTTATAAACATAACTTCTTTTGAAGCATATCGATATACTACACGACACTTTCCAACAAGCATATAGATGACAGAATACGCAATGGCAATTCCAAACAATTGTTGCATGCAAAAGAAAACCAGTCAGGTGATGTCTCCGTGGTCACAGTAGATTTAATCTGTTAAAA
Organism: Gari tellinella; assembly: GCA_922989275.2. NCBI lineage: Eukaryota > Metazoa > Mollusca > Bivalvia > Cardiida > Psammobiidae > Gari > Gari tellinella. The sequence goes on from OV277859.1 coordinate 88,364,574, forward strand.
ACTGTTTAGGGGTCACATCACTGGCCATGAAAATACAGATTAGTAAGTATTAATTATTTTCCGTCTATAAGACAAGTCGTCTAATGCTCGACAAAAGTCATACAGAGAGCTCATACAGAAAGCTCATTCAGAAAGCTAGTCTTTTGGTGTTTTTATTAAGAAATACATATGAATGAACTTGAAAGCAAACATATTCCTTTTATATAAATAGAACTCTTGGAAATAATTCCAAATGAATTGGAATCGTACGTCTTGTTAAATATATTGTAGGAATATAAGGTGTCTGTACCAATATCAGTGATAATATAAATATGTTAATTAGACCCTGTCACTGGCAGGAAATTGATAATTATATTCGACAAAGATAGAGATATGAAAGGTTTAAGCCCCCGTAGGATTCGTTATGAGACTAATTATGATAGAGAATGAAAGTTCACTCAACCTTTTGTTTAGCGGTCATTACATTCATTTTCAGCACGATACAGTGCTCCCTCTCTACAACAACACTCAATGGGAGACACAGAGTGCGTGTGTGTGTGTGTGTGTGTGTGTGTGTGTGTTGTTCGGAGGGAGTTGTGTTGGGGAGAGGAAATCAATATCCTACGAGTGCTGAATATGAATTGGTGGGCGTACATTTACAAACAGTTTGAACCCAGATCAGACGCCGTGTAACGCGGCGTCTGATCTGGGTTTAACCTGTATGTCACTAGTCTGTATGGTTCTTTTGTCAAAAAGGCTTATACGTAATGTTTGAGAAAAAACAGCAAAGAACATTGTAGCAGTGAATGCGTTTGACACAATTTTATTGTTTGGACACTGTTATAATGGGGAATCGTTTATCAGAGAGTCGTTGTAGGGAGGGGCCTCTGTATATAAATGTAATCGTCGTCTGCAAAAAGGTCATCTGCAATGTTTCTGAAAGTTAATCCATTAATGTCAAGTTGATTCTCCAGTGCTTATATATCGGATGAGTCCATTTTCTATTTCAGGGGAGTCTGGTCTAAAATTTCATATTCAATCTATTAGTTATAGAAAATCCTGTTAGCAAACAGTGCCCACTCAGATCAGACGCCACATTATGCCTATGTCCCAGTGGCGTTAGACACAAATGGGTAATTTATCTGCATGTCATTGAAGTGACATTCAAATGACATGTAAACCAAATAAGTAAAGTAATTCAGCGTCTCATCTGGATCAAAACTATTTGCAATAATTATCAGTAAGATTGTCAAAGGTGTATTATTATTTCGGTATTTGATTTTGAATATACATAAATATGGTTTCTTGTTCCACAGCTCCTGGCCATTTTCTGTTGAACTGTTTCACTACCAATGGTGCCAAAATGAGACTTTGCAAACAATTTGGACCCTGGTTAGACGATGCGTAAATCCCTCAATATGACATTAAAGTATAGCAGAATACACTGCCAATGCAGACGATAGTTTGGGGGTAAGGTGATTAAAGCAGACGATACATTTGGTAATGAAATCTTTATGTAGTTCTAAAAGTACAGTGGAAAATCTGTTATTCTTTCCCGTTTAAACGCAAACGTACGCAAACGCAAAGCACTAAAACGTAGAAAAGAACAACTTTTGGACAATTCTGATAATTCTTGTTTATCTTTGTGGCAAACAGTTTGGAGCCTGATCAGACGCCGGGTTACCCGGCGTCTGATCTGGCTCCAAACTGTTTGTATTGTAAATAATAGTTTTAGCGTAAACGCGTTTAGTGGTGGGAAAGAATAACAGATTCTCCACTGTAGATAGTAAGATCTTTGTACCATTTACTTTAGAAAATATCATATGAATGTCCAACAGCTTGGATTGAGATATGACGTCCCTTTTCTCTGCGTCTCATCTTGTTCCAATCTGTGAAACATACTTGTGATACCTTCAATGAAATCAGACTTCAAACATGAAACATAAAGTTAAGACCAGCAACATTGAACATATCCCACATGTTGTTATGTTTATAATGACACTTAACTTACCAATCACCAGCCTCAGTTTAACTCGAATGTTAAAACAGGTGATGTTGGGTATACGGGTGGTGTATACTTTATTGTATTTGACAAAGACAGCCGGCACGTGTCTTTACTTAAACTTATTCATTAAGATGTAACAGATTGGGAAAAAAGAGCCGCTTTCAATGTCATCCGTGTTTGAAATCGAAACTATTAACTTCAAAGAAACCAATTTCATTTAGCTTCTTATATGGAAACAACTTTGAGCCGAAACAATTTTACTTTCGACTCTGTTAAGATTAAATCAGTTAACTTATCTCGCCTGTCAATGTATCACTTATTAATCACAAATTAAATTTACAACAGAATGATGGCGCGTGCCCCCATTATATATGCTCAATGAAATATAAACATACATAAGCATATCTCATCATTATCATAACCAGGTGGTGATATGGTTAACTGAATCCAATACTACAACCAGTCGGTTGTAATTGTCTACAGTATTGTTTGTAGCGTGATATTTGAAAAATGACCAACACATAGTATGAAAAAAAGATTTATATATGTATATGATATTTAAAATCCAATATCACAATTTCATACTTCAACAGTTTTCTACTGTCTGTTTGATTTACATAGTCAATGTCATTTATTATGAAAACGACAAATGAAGTTAAGGTTTGCCTGATATCCCACATGTTGTTATGTTGGTAATGAGTTGTAACTTACCAATCACCAGTCTCCGTTTCACTCCAATGTTAGGACAGGTGATGGAGGGTATACGGGTGGTGTATACTTTATTGTCGTCATCGGGTTTGAAAAGTCTGCCGGCACGTGTCCTTACTTTTAAAACTTAATCATTTAACTTTAATAGGTTCAGTAAACAGAATTTGCTTTATTTTCGACCACTCAATTGTCGATAACAAAACCGTTAACTCAAAACTCAATCGCGGCATCGGCAAAAAATCAGTTAATTTAAAAACCGAACAGCCAGCTGAAAAACAATGTTTACTTTTCAACCTTTAATGTGTTGGATTAGTTAACTGATTTTGTTTATCGATATCTTGTTGTGTTAGTTAAAAGCTAAAGCCTTCAAATTGAGTTATCCCGTTACTCCATAATGACAGTGGAGAAAATGTTATTCTTTCCCGTTTAAACGCAAACGAAACGCAAAAGCAGTGCATTAACCCTTTGAACCCTAATCCCGCATATAGGCGTCCTTTTCAAACAGTGTACATGTGAATAGTACACTTGTCCTGTGCAAACAGTGAAGACCCAGATCAGAGGGCTCCGAAAGGAGCCCTCTGATCAGGGTCTTCACTGTTTGTCATAATGCAAAAAATGGACAAAAACAACTTTTAAAAGCCAGAAATGGACTAGACTTAAATGGAAACTTGAATTGTCCATTTAAAGTTTCAGGGAGAAAAGAGTTAAGATGGGTAAAATGATAACTTTTTGACAATTTTGACGACTCATTTTAAACTGCGTGGCAAACAGTTTGGAGCCTGATCAGACGCCGGGTTACCCGGCGTCTGATCTGGTTCCAAACTGTTTGCAATGGGAATAATAGTTTTAGCGTAAACGCGTTTATTGGGAAAGAATAACGTTTTCTCCACTATACGCCTTTTATATATTTAATTCCTTCCCCCTGTGAGAACAATATTTCCATTTTATTCAGTGATGAATATTCAACATAGAATGTTCATATAGCCTAGCTTAAAGCAGGCTGAAAATAAAGCAAAATGCACATTAACTCACAACCCCATAGCCTGTTTATAGTTTTAAAGACAGGTGGCCACATAAATCAGGCTGAAAGTAAAGCAGAATGCGCCTTCAACCTGCTTTAAGTTATACAATATGCTAGGATATGTTATAAACTTCTTATGGTGAATATTCATGACTGTTTTTTCTTTAGTGGGGGAATATATTAAATGCGCTAAAAGATGCTTCTGCGAAGGAAAGGTTTTGATGGTTAATGTTAAGTGATCCCCTTTTTTCTAAACAAAGGTCAGGCTATGGGTGAAGGGGTAAGTTACCTACAGAGTGGAGGCGCGTGCCCCTATTACATATGCATAATGAAATATATATCAACAACATCACTTTGTTATTATCATAGACAGGTGTGTGTGGTTAACTGGCAGTACTAATACCAAACGATCGCATTTACCATCTTTGACATATATTTGACACCTTGCCTTTTAGCGGTCACCTGCTAAGAATTCAAAAGACTATATTTCAATTGAGTCATCGTTGTGTTTGCTCTTGTTTGATTATGGTATCATTTACTTATTTATTTCCTTGTAGCGGAGGGCTAAAACAGTCTACAGTCACACCAGGTGTGAAGCATCTCGACTTCTACCTAAGATATACATGTATACTGTTTACACCTATTATAAAAATGAAAATAAAATTCCTTTCTAATCAAGGCGATACTGTCAATAAATTACTAATATGAAGATTCTATTTAATACCGTATCTTTGTCCTAAATTTGAATGTTCCTAATACATGTAGCTTACTCTTTTTTTTCGTTGTTTTTGTTTTCCTCGTTTCGCTCACTTTCCCCTCCATTTACTTTTTTGTTGTGATAACTGTATCTAAATGCTCCAGATATCAAACCACATTACCACTGTCTTATACTTGGACATTTTCAACCTTTTTACATGAAATTATTGACCTGTATTTGTTCACATGTTTTTACAAACTATTTGTTCTGTTCTGTTTAAAAATAATAATCGTCACCATTTTTCAAAACAAAGTACATGTTTTTGATTTCGTTTATATTTCGTGCGGTTTAAAAGAGGGAAAAGGAGACCCGTTGCCGCTTTAAAAGACAAATAAATTTGCGGTGACTATTGACTTTGAGATACACATACCATGGTCTTTAGCACAACTTATTGCCTGTATAAATGGTATAAAATGTAAGACATGACGGTTCATAAAACACATCAATTACAGGAAAGTCTCTTTGAGAGCGCACACCTACATGAATTAAAATCAATGATCATGTAATTGAATAATATAACATATTTTCTGTGTTCAATTTCTTGATTTACATTTTGTGATTTACAAACACGTGCTGTCAAAATCTTTGGTATAATAAATTATATTGGAGAAAGTAAAATTGAAAAAGATATTCGTCCTTCATGACACAGAGTTGGGACCTTTGTACAGTGTTATTCTTTAAGTATTAGTGATTTTACCGTCAAATTGTTATTTTACGACTATGCAACAATAGTCGGAATTTAGTCCATTAACCCTTTGAACCCTAGTCCCGCATATAGGCGTCATTTTCAAACAATGTACATGTGAATATTAAATTGTCCTGTGCAAACAGTGAAGACCCAGATCAGAGGGCTCCGAAAGGAGCCCTCTGATCAGGGTCTTCACTGTTTGTCATGATGCCAAACATTGACAAAAACAACCCTTAAAAGTCAGAAATGGAATAGACTAAAATGGAAACTGGAATTGTCCATTTAAAGTTTCAGGGAGGAAAGAGTTAAACCTTTACCCAATAGCCTGTTTCTTGTTTTGAAAATGGGTACTACTTTAAGCAGGTTGAAAGTAAAGCTTTCAGTCTGCGTTAAGATACCACCTGCTCGAATAAAGAAAATATTCCTTCTGATACATTTTCATGACCGTATAAATTGGAACTATTTTTTCAGCGGAAGATGAATCTAAATGTGTTAAAAGGCGCTTCTATGGAATAAAGGGTTAAACCTTGCACAATGTGCATTTTGATGGGTTACTATTTACTTCCGTCTATTCGTTGCATTCTTAGTCACTATTGTTCCATTTCGATAGTCACATGATAGTATCAGTTATTTTTGTTTAGAATGAGTTCTATGATCAAAATTTCAAACCATTTATTTACTGTAATATCGTTAAATGTGTCATTGTTGCAATTGTTTTAGAAATTAACGTAATGTCGTGCTGACCAATGGGCTATAGTGTTATGGAATCGAACAATTTGATATCTGACAAGTCCTCTGGTTAACCGGCGATTGTCTTTTATCCATACTGATTGCTCTTACAGTGGAGAAGACGTTTATCTTTCCCAATAAAAACATTAACACTCCTCGGCATGTCCATGCAAAATTCCAATTTTTGGGCAGAGGAAAAAAGTTATAAGAGTAGCAAATAGTTATACGACCTTTGCTTTAAATCCAAACTATTTGCAACGTCGAGTTTAGTCGCTTATGGCTTTAGCGACTAAAACTATGGGATGATGGGATTATAACTTAATGATAACTATTTGTTTGTATTTTATTGCGTTTAGTTTGAGTTTATTTTTAGTTTACACCTGCTTCATATTTTGCAATGTTCAAGACTGCGTAAAGTTATTCAAGAACAACTTTTTAAATGAGTCTTATACTGTTGTTTGAAACCTGCTTAATTGTAAATGACGACATACTATCTAGGTTGGACAATCGGATGAGTTCGTGTTTTTCGAAACAATTCAATTTCCCAATTCTATTAATACTCACAAACAGTATTTACCATACCCCAAAGCACAATCATTCTATATAAACAATACGTTGCATGATATGTTATGAACAAGGATATATTCGATATCAATATTAGATAAAATATAGTATAGTTCTACAAGGGTTCGGAAGTTCCTTTGTATTTTGTAATTTTAACAAATGGAGAGAAAACTTTTCGGACGAAAAATTTATTAAGTTTACATTTTCAACCAAGACAAGCGACATACGCACCATATGTTGCTATGTTTAAAAAGACACTTAACTTACCAATCACAGTCTCTGTTTCACTCGAATGTTAAGACAGGTGATATAGGGTATGCATGTGTTGTTATAAACTTTATGTAATTATCATATAGTTTGTACAGGCTGCGGCACGTGTCTTTTCTTAAGGTTAAATATGTACCAAAAATCTACAACAGATTGATTAAACAGAGCCTACTTATGATGTCGCCGAAATGTTTTTGAAAATGAAACCCGGTAAGGTGACATCAAAGAAAATGTTTATTCTTATTAGCAAACGAGTAAAATCTGTAAAATCCACTATACTTTGTTGTCAGTTTGTTGATATGAATTAACCCTTTTCGCCACTTTTTGCATCTAAAATCGAATTTGTAAAAATCTGGATCCTGATCAAACGCCGCCGCGATGATTACACCAGATCCAAACTGTTTGACACTCGTATCTATACATGTATTTGTGTAGTCATATTCTACATTGAATCTTACCTTTTAACGGTCTTGCAGACAACAATATTGAAGCAGACGACAATAAAGCGGTGAAGGTGTAAAATATCACGATTAATTTGGCATCGAAAGTGTTAAAGCGGGAAATATCTTGCCGATGATGGAGTTAAAGCAAATGAATAAATTAGTAGGATTAAAGCGGCAAGCTTATGGCGCGTGCCCTATTGTATATGCACTATAAAGCATATATTTAACATTCATTATCTTAACCAGATGTTGGCAATATCAAATGACTTAAATCTTACCTACCGTGCTGTATTTTTGATATTCGACTATTATTTAGGCAAACAGCATTACGGTATATGCAGCAAACAAGTTTAGAACGTGGTGTAGAAATAATGCAATGAGCAAGTAATATGCATTCTGTATTCTAATTCTAATTTGGGCAACAGCCTTTACCTGTGTGTTTCTTATACCGTCTTTCTTGAATGTCGTTGAAAAGAGATAGCGCCAAATTATGAAATATTTACATTAAATTTATAACACATATTACTGTGACAAAATAATTTATACGATATATTATAGTTATAGATATAGAACATGTGTATACATAACGGTGCCAGAAGAGAAACACAATAAGCTATTTTGCTTTCGTTTCAATCCTAAACTTGGTATGCTTGTAAAATACATTGAAAAAATTATTGATATAAAATGTGTTTAAACCAAACAAGTTCTGAAACCAAACGCCAATGTCTTTCAGATACGAGGGTAGTTCAAAAAGTTTTGATACTGGATCAATAACTTCATTATTATATGTGCAAAATGCATGTGTGATATATCATTTTAAAGATCCATTCTTTGCCGACACGGTGATATTATGCACGATAAGATTGCGTTACTCGATCAGCCCCAACATGAACCTTAATGACCCCTCCTCGAGGACACTGGAACTTTTTGTGTATATTTGAGTTTATTTTCTAAACACCATTTGATACTATAATTATTATTACGGCTTTATTATTTTGAATAAGTTTATGAAATTTTCGGTCAAATACAATCAGACAATTATGTGAACACTTCACAGTTTTAAATGTTATTATAGCATAAAATTACAAAAATAGAGCTAATTCTAAACACGTACTGAAAATATAATAAAAAAAATGATCTCTTGTAATGTATAAAAGTAGTTAGGAAAATTACAAACTCTTTTTTTATTATTAAACCAGGCTACTATAATTGAAGACATTGAAAAAGGGTTTCATGTTTTAAAAGCAAAATGTAGATATACTGATCTAGAACATTTTCATAGCGTTCGAAAAAACATGTCCACTTTCGTCATTAGCAAAATCAGAAATGATGATTTTGAATAAATGAGATTTTAGACAGTTAACCCTTTTAATAGAAATAAATTTTTATTAGCATCAAAATTAAAACATAAATTGATATATTTCCAAAAAAAACAATCTGGAAATTGTACTCTTTGAGAAGATATTACGACAAAAAGTAATGTCTGAAAAGTGCTATTTTCCAGTATCCTCGAGTAGGGGCCATTTAGGTTCATGTTGTGACTCATAGAATTATGTGATCTTATCGTGCATTATACCATCGTGTAGGTGAAGAATTACTCTTTAAAATGATATATCACACATGTATTTTGCTCTCATTATGTTGAAGTTATTGACCCAGTATCAAAACCATTTGAACACCCCTCGTATCTATCGAGCAAATGTCGAGCAAATGTCGCTATACGATTCTGTTTTAAAACTATCAGCAAACTACGAAATACGCATTTAGACGCCTTTAAATTGTTCTCCACATCAACACATGAGGGCGACATTACTCGTCAATGGTGTAAATGTATCTTAAATGCTTTACCATCTTTTTACTTTAGGTAGTGGACTGCCTAAAGTACGTATGATACGCCGTGTTTAACCCTTTCTTGATCAAATTTATCGTGAAGATTTTACCCCTTCACCGCCAAAATTTTTGTCGTCTTCTTCAATATTGTTAGATTTAAGGCAGTATAACTTACGTATTTTCAAAACAATCCTCAGTTTTCATTTATCTGCATTGTCGTTCAGAAGAAAACATAAGAGTGTCACACAGTTGGGACCCAATAGAGGCACTGAGTTACTTCGCGCCGCATTTGAAACCGAACTGGTTGCAACAGTCACATATGTATCACAGTTTAGTTCACAGCGTGCTAAGAAGCTCTCCTTGTGTAACATTTACAATTGTTTTCCTGGCTAGATTATGAAGCTATAAACAATAAGTTCATTGTGAAATAATATAATTGCAACGGCTTATATGTGTAATATTGTTATAATGTGATGACATGTATATACACCAATCAATGTTGACCTTAACGTTTTATATAATATAATTTTCGTCAACGTGTTATGGATGCTTTATTAACCCTTTCCCTTATAGAAGCGACTTTTAGCGCATTCATTTTATTCATCCGCCAAAGAAAATAGTTCCATTTTATACTGTCATGAATATGTAATATAAGAAATATTTTCTATATACTAGCAGATGTTAACTTAAAGTAGGCTGAAAGTAAAGCAGAATGTGCCCTAGGGCACATTCTGCTTTACTTTCAGCCTGCTTTAAGTAGTCACCTATCTTCAATATTATAACTAGGCTATCAGGTAAAGGGTTAAGCCATTTCCATATAAAATATGCCTTTTATGCATGTAACCTATTCCCCCAATCAAGAACATAGTTCCTTATTATACAGTCATGAATGAGCACCATACGAAATATTCTATATCTTAGCAACCGATAGCTTAAAACAGGCTGAAAGTAAAGTAGAATGCGCCTTAGGCGCATTCTGCTATACTGTCAACCTGCTTTAAGTGGTCACACATCTTTAAAGCTAAAAACAGGCTTTGGGGTAATGTATAAATCAAGTTGAATGTCAAGAATGTGTATTCTGGTCATTATTCTAGTACGAAGGCATCTGCTTATGATTAGGTCTATTTGTTATTCGATTTGGAATGCGTCCATCAGGATATGTGATATAATTATATTTCCTTGTCAAATAATAATATAACTTATTCTAACAAATTACGTATGCAAAGTGAAAACCTTACGTTAGAATAATGACGGCCATGCCTAAATGTTTTACATGTATGTAAGCCTAAATACTTCATTTGCCTACGTTATAAAGGTAACTGATTTAAGGTATGCCGTGTAAATAGTTCATATCTTATTCTATAGTATAAATTACAATGTATTAAGAATTTCAATTTATATATGACACTATTATTGCATTATATCAATAGCGTATATATACAAAGCCAATAATCAAACAGTCTTGCAAAACAGTTAGTAGTTGAAACCTACACTAATTCTTCGATATAACGGGAAATGCATGCTTTTGGCAAACATTTATTTTCAGAGGTGATTGTGTGACTGATTATTATACCTTACATCACCAACATATTATATGCTAAGTAAATGTGGCCATATACAACTGATGATGCCAATTGGCTATGTAACAATCTGATTTAATCATATTTTATTGCATATATCAGATATCATATACATTTTCGACTAACATGTACACAGTTTTTACAGCATATATGTATACAAATTATAGAAATATTATAATATATTGCAAACGGGTTGGGTCACAAGTTAAACCAACATTAGAGAAAGCCCTTCCCTTGATGTCGATCGTAAGTACGTTATGATGTAATGCAGAAGAAAAAAATTCTATCTTAGTTTACAAAAAGAAACAGAAAAAAAAACTTTATTCAAGTATAAAGAAGAAAAGAAAATCCATATGTTACATGTGACCACCCAGCCCAGATCCCACCAATTGTTATCTTCATAGTTAGAGGATATTGGAAAAGATAAAGTGTTATGTTTCAAAACGTTTGGTCCTTTTAATAAATTTCTGAAACTCCTTAAAGAGCAGCAAATTATCTTTGTGTGTTAAGTCAGTGTTGCCAAATAGCACTGTATTGGTGTTCAATGTACGGAGGTGTTGTGTTTTTTGTAGAAAGAGAAGACGTTCATCAGCATACATTTGACATTCAAAAATAAAATATTCAGCATCTTCTATATCAGAGCCGCATCTACAAGTAGGGCTTTCACGTAAATGATTATTGTATATATCGAAATTAAGATCACTGCAATTGTTACGTATTCTACAGTGGTATACTGATAAACGTCTGTCTCCCTCTACAAAAAAGGATGGTACTTTAGGGGCTTTATAAAGTTCTTTAAGTCGAGACTTGAAAATTACTAATGATACAGATTCACGTATGTTTAATGGGGGTTTATTCCACAAGTCATTGTTGAGTTGGAGAATATTTCTGTTCTTCTGGGTATAGTTAATAAATCGTGCGAGTTCCTAGTCTATACTGAGTTGTTTCACCAACAGAAGGCTGAAGAATGTCATTTACGTAAGGTGGTAACATATTATTTACTCCTTTAAATATTAATACCAATTTTTGCATTTGTCTTCTATTTTCTAATGAGACCCACCCAATTTCTCTTATTAGTTTGTTGATCGAAACTGATCGTGTTAAGCCTGTAACAACCCTAGCTGCTTCGTATTGTAGTTTTTCTAAGCTGTCTTTTTCATACATTGTGCACCCATCCCAAACTATAGAAGCATATTCTAACAATGGTCTTAAATATGACAAATAAATCTGATGAAGTGTTTTCCTACTGATCTTATACTTTAATATTTACATTCACCCTGTAAAGTCTTTATGTAATCCTATTAAAAATTTGGGGTACATCTGCCGATGAACCTACACTTCGGAACTGGTTTTAACCAGTTCGGATTTCGCCCGTGATATTCGTGGACTTCTTCAAATAGACTACATCGGGCACTTAACACTAAGCTCCCATTGGTCGACGGTCATATGACACTAGCGGGGTGATACAGACCCATAGGTCGTTGCCATCGCGTTGCTATGTGTGTAAATGGGTTAAGAAAACAACCGCGACCTGTATTTTTAGAATGTGCTTTGGCAATAGATATTCAAGTTGCACTGTTATTTGTTTGCCTTGTAAGTCTTTTCCATTCACAGAGAGAAAATTTACTGGAAAAAATCCTGAATTTTTAATACAGTTAGAGTACATGTAGTTGGGACTACTTTCTCACCATATTTAGAAACTGGAATGGCTATTACATCGACATTTCATATATCAAACCTCTTTCGAAGCTAATGTAGTCATACCGTCATGAACGTCAAAAATATGTTGTTTATTCCTATAATGTCCTCATTGACAATCTAAGATTTACCAGTGTATATTTCCAACATACACAAACTAAATACCCAGGTTTTAATTAGTTTTATCATATATGATGTTGATATAAAACAATTCTGAACTCGTCCAAGAGGTTTGCCTAAGATGCAAGTTATTTTCGTAATCCAGTGGCTGAAACCCATTGACAGGCATGTGCGCATCTTATATAGTATGGTACATAATGTATATACAGTTAAACCTTTCTATTAATAATTATAAGAGAAAACCCCGCTGCATTTAGTAATAGTGGAATGCTAATATTTTTCAAATTTAAAACAAGCAGTTTGAATAGCTTAAAATATAGTTCGTTCCTTAAATTGTTACAGTATAAAAGCGTGTGCTCTATAATTATTTAAACGACAATTTCAGTTTTACCAGCAATATAATTTATATACCCCACATGTTGTTATGTTTATAATGTCACTTAACTTACCAATCACCAGTCTCCGTTTAACTCGATTGTAAAGACAGGTGATTGTGAGTATATGGGTGGTGTATACTTTATTGTAATTGACAAAGACAGCCGGCACGTGTCTTTACTTAACTGATTCATTAAGCTGTAACAGATTGGGGAAATAAGCCTGCTTTAAATGTCGTCAATGTTTGAAATCGAAAACTATTAACTTTAAAGAGACCGATTTCATTTAACTTCTTATAAGGACACAACTAGGAACAGGCTATGGGGTAATGGGTTAAAACAAGCAAACACCGTATGAAGATCTTAAAAACTAAAAAATATTTCTTGCGTTTAAAATTGTGTGCTCCAACATTATTAAACTGGCAATTTAAGGTAATACATGCAACATATCCCATAATTATGTTGTTACGTTTATAATGACATTTAACTTACAAAACACCAGTCTCCGTTTCACTCAAATGTTAAAACAGGTGACGGTGGGTATACGGGTGGTGTATACTTTATTGTAATTGACAAAGACAGCCAGCACGTGCCTTTACTTAAAACTTATTCATAAGGCTGTAACAGGTTGGGCAAATTGAGCCTGCTTTAAATGTCGTCCATGTTTGAAGTCGGAACTATTAACTTCAAAGAAACCGATTTCATTTAACTTGTTATAAGGAAACAACTAGGAACAGGCAATGGGGTAAAGTGTTAAAACAAGCAAAAACAGTATGAACAGATTAAAAACATACATGTATTTCTTTCCTTTAACCCTTTCACTCTCAATGACGCTTTAAAGCGCGTTTGCAAACAGTTTAAGTCCTGATCAGACGCCGCGTAACGCGGCGTCTGATCAGGACCCAAACTGTTTTACACTCTTGTCGATATTTATTAAGTCATACGACCTTAAATCAAACTTTGAAACGTGTCTTGCAGACAACAATAATGAAGCAGACAATAAGGCGGTGAAGGGGTAAAAATCGCCCGAATAAGTTGATCCTGAAAGGGTTAAAATTCATTGCTCCAACAATATCAAACTGACAATTTAAGGTTCTACCAGCAACATATCCCATATGTTGTTATGTTTATAATGACACTTAACTTACCAATCACCAGTCTGTTTCATTCGAATGTAAGACAGGTGATGGTGTATATTCAGGTGGTGTATACTCGAATATCATCATGACATTTACAAAGACGGCAGGCGCGTGTCTTTACTTAAAATGATTCTTAAAACTGTAACAGGTTGAAACAAATTGAGCATGGTGCAAATGCCGCCAATCGATGTTCGAAAACGAAACAGTTAACGTCACTTCAAAGGAACGATGTTTATACATTTGTACTTCTTAATATATTAAGCAAACAATTTCAGCAAAAGCAATGTCCATGTAGGAGTCCAGTAGTTGGATGCATTTTCTTTACTGACAACTCTTTAAAGGTGTAACAAAAATTTAACTTATCGAAATGATCGGTGTATCTCTTAAAACTCAAGTTAAGTTTCGTATCAGAATGGTGACGCGTGCCCCCATTATATACGCTCAATAAAACATACATGTTATTAACCATAAACCTTCGTCATTATCATAACCAGGTGTCGATATGGTTAACCAATTTGCGCCCAGTAGATTCTTTCATGTTTATATATTGAATTAGCCCATTTTTATCTAAGGATCCCTGGTCTAAATTTCCATTTTCTTTTTGGAATTTCCTATCCGCAAACAGTGTAGACGCTGATCAAACGCCGCATTATGAGGCGTCTGATCAGAGTCTACACTGTTTGCCTATGTCCAATATATGGAATAGTGGGCACAAATGGGTTGAATGACTGCAATACTACCGAACTGTCGTATTTACCATATCTGACTACTTTATAATTTGTAGTTTTATAATCCTAAGAAAATTTAACAAATATTCTATTCTATATATTTGATGTTTAAAATCAATGTTATAGTTAATAAAAATATAGATGCATGTTTAGTTGTACAGAGTACAGGGCTGCCATTTCTCCGGATTTTTCCGAAATCAACTGATTTTATTAATTTCTCTGGTACTACAGATTTTTTCCGAAACCTTCGGATTTCTGCTCTTACTTTTAAAATTTGGAATTTCATGAGTTTTGTACATATAGGAAATATTGGTATCGTCTCAAGCAGTTACGCGGCGTCTGATCTGGATCTAAACTGTTAGTGTTATAGAGCCTGGTAGCGAAAGGGTTAAAGGTACGATTCCTAAAAGCGCGTTTGAAAATTTGGAAATCTTAAGATTTTTATGAGCACCTTATGGTAGCCCTGAGAGTAAAAAAAGACAATGTTCATGCCATATACATTTTTTTCTCAGACATATCACATACCCCACATGTTGTTATGTTGGTAATGAGTTGTAACTTACCAATCACCAGTCTCCGTTTCACTCCAAGACAGGTGACGGAGGGTATACGGGATGGTGTATACTTTATTGTCGTTATCGGTTTGGCAAAGTCTGCCGCCACGTGCCTTGTCCTTAACTTATCAGTAAATATTAAATTAATTATTTAAAGACAGTATGCTTTCAATGCCACTAATCAACGTACGCCCAGTATATCTCTTTTCGAAAAAGCAACGTTATAAACTGTACCTCTAATTATGTCAAAGAACGTTAGCAAATTTAATTCAACTTTAGAATTCAGCAAGTTTTGGAAGACTTCCATGTACATGTACAACTTTTTAAAGGTTGAACAACTTAATAGGTATTTTAACTCACAATTCAAAATTTCGAAAGAACGATGGCGCGTGCCCCTATTATATACGCACAATAAAGCATATATTAACAAGAGTACGTGTCATTTTTATAACCAGGTGATGGTGGTAAACTGGTTGTAGCCAAACACTTTGTTTGTCTCGCGATCTCTGTATACTATTAAGTGCTTAGCAAGATAGTCTCGACATAATGAACTAAACATATAATATATTTCGTAATATTTATTTAAATTATAATTCGGTTGGGCTGAATAAAGATTTTTCCGTTAAGCCAGTGATTGTTAAAATCGAGATGAAAGTAAAGCACAAAGCTTCTATAGAAGCTTTCTCCATTACGTTCAGCTTGCTTTAACCTGTCATCTTTAGAGGTGTAGTAACAGTGGGGTTATACTGTATCAACTTCTAAAATTTTCAAAGAGTGCCGTACTTGATGTCGCAACGTAGTCATAAAAGTGTAACAGGTTGAATAAACATAGTTTGATTTAAATATCTCAAAGCAACCTTTAAAACGTATAATTTACATGTACTTCAAAGAAGCTTTTCGGCAAATAAGATTTGGGAAAAACGTTAAACTTGGTAGCCGAACAGTTTGTAGAAAGAATTTGAATTTCTCCAGCTTTTTAATGGACGATTTTGTGATAACATTACTGATGTACTTATTTTGGACCAATATGAGACGCCGAGTAACAAGAGATCCAAATATATATTGCTAGACATATTTTCTTTAAAATTCAAATAGGTTTTACTAATGAATCTTCTAGTTATCATGTACAAGAAGACATTTTGTTCGTACCCGTTTAGACGCATCGCAAAACATTGGAGAATATGATACATTTTTTAAACAGTTCTGACTAATTATTTGAAACTGAGTGGCAAACAGTTTGGAGCCTGATCAGACGCCGGGCTTCAAACTGTTTGCAATGGGAATGGTAGTTTTACTGTAAAACGCGTTTATTTGGAAAATAATAACGTCTTCTCCATTGTACAAATTGCTAAATATGAATTGCATGAAATATGTTCTAGATACAACAGTACATGTGCTCAACATAAGCGATCATTATTGGCAATAAGAGAAGAAACCTATCAATCATTTCATGAAGGTGATTTATAGCTGCCATGAGTTCAGTAAAAAATTCGATGCCCGTCGATGGCCATCGATTGTGAGTTGGCTACCTGTCTGAAATACAGTGGAGAAAACGTTATTTCTTCCCTTTTAAACGCAAACGCATTGCAATGAAATATAGAAAATGACAGCTTTTTAAAACAATTCTGACTACCAGTTTTAATCTGAGTGGTAAACAGTTTGGAGCCTGATCAGACGCCTGGTTACCAGGCGTCTGATCTTGCTCCAAACTGTTTGGGATGAAAATAATAGTTTAAGCGTAAAGGCGGTTATTTGGAAAGAATACGTTTTCTCTACTGTACTCTGCACGCTGCACACGGGGCACAAACTGCTAACCTAAACAGCAAACAGTCGTAACTGAACACGCTACAGGGGTGTATGACTTTCAAGTTAACGTTTCGTATTTGGCAGACTTTGCACGTTAAGATGTTGGCCAATGTTTCCCTGACATGTTGTTAATAATCGTGCTTACAGTAGAAAAATGAGTTATTCTTTCATATTAAAGGCGTTTTGGCTAAACACATCATGCCCACTGCAAACAGTATGGCGCCAGATCAAACGTCGGACATTTTCCAAAGTTTGCCATTTTCTACATTCTATTGAATTCCGTTTGCCTTTCGTTCCGTTTAAGCGGGAATGTATAACATCTTCTCAACTGTATATTTAGAGTACTCTTAGGTAATACAAGGACATTGACATTTAAAAAAAACATACATTAAAATCTCGCCATAGCTTAACGCAAAAAATAGCGCTTTGATGGTTCCACATATCAGTATACATGTATCAGATTAAAGCAAAATGAAAGTATAAAGAAAGAACACTCCTCCAAGAGATGTCTACGTCCATCTTGTTTTAAGCAAGTCAAGTCTGTGCCAATAAAGAATATTTGACTTGACTTGTTTTAAGCAATATTCTGCTTTAGACAACGAAAGGTAATGTTACTTTTGAAATTGTCGTAATATAGAGGTTTACAGTAATGGTTATTGGCAGAACGCCTTTGAGTCCTGCCAGAGCGTTGGTCGTTTAGTGTGAGTCCATGCCAAATGATTTTATAATGTGGCAGGATTGCTGTACAGCACCACAGTTGAGAAGACGTTACTCTTTCCCAATAAACGCGTTTACGCTAAATATATTTTTTCCATTGCAAACAGTTTGAAGCCAGATCAGACGCCGGGTAACCCGGCGTCTGATCAGGCTTCAAACTGTTTGCGACTCAGATGAACATGAATAGTCAGATGATTTGTCTAAAAGTTGTCGTTTTCTACGTCTTATTGCGATTAGTGTTTCGTTTGCGTTTAAACGGGAAAGCATAACGTATTCTTCTATATAATATGCTAACCCTTCGCTTAGTACAATGTCGTATGCTTCATAGCTATCGTCGGTAAAGGTTGAAAGATAATCAAAAGCCATTTTATCTTGAGAAATCTACCAAATGATGATCAAACAGTTTGGATCCTGATCCTGACCGCGTTTCGCAGAGTCTGGTTTGGATCTACACTGGTTGTACATTCATGTAAACATGCGGCTAGCTGGCGAATGTTATATGTTTTTCAACCTATTTGAACTAATATTTGATAACTCAAATCTGCCTACAGCATTCAAACAAAAGATGACCCGTGGTCCTTATTACACTCAATTCTATATTTTATTGAGTCAAAATACCTAAATCTATATTTGAGAATTAATAGCAGACGACAATGGTTTAAAGTTGATGCCATCATTACCATGAAGGGGTTAATGCACAGGTACTTGACACATACATCTAGATCTATTACCCCCCCACCCCCACCCACCCTCCTTTATAAATTTTTATTTTTTTTTAAAAGGGGGGGGGATAGATCTAGATGTATGTGTCAAGTACCCGTGGGTTAATGTAGGCCGGGTAACAAATGAAGAAAGCTCCCTCCTGTTCTTAAGAACTTCTCTAATAGGATACAGGGTAGACCCAGATGTCCAACCCAGAAGAAACACCACTTTCTATAATTCAAATTTTAATCTAGGTTTACGGTTTCGCCCAAACACACCTTTCCGTTAATCTAGCTCACGTGATTCAGCAGGTGGTGTAAGATTGACACAAGGCACGCGCTGTTTCTTGTTGAAGCGGATTGGTTATCACAAGTACCTGTGTCAATTTGTCAGGTAGGTAGTATAGAGGTGACATAATCGTATTCGGAACACCTCTAATCCATTACCTGTCACTCGCCACTTGATTAGTATTAATAAAAGTTTTGCAAACAGTTTGGATCAAGGTCAGACGCCGCGTTTGATACCCGTCTTTAAAAAATATTCTAATTGAAAATCAACATCTCTTTATTTGGAAAAAGTTTGCAGGTGCAAAATTTCAGAGCAGATGAAATTTGGGCTCAGGCTTATTGTACATACCGTAATGTTAGCAATATTAATTGGGATGATAATTAGATCTATCACGATTGTTAGTGCTTATCAGACACGTGTCATGACTACTGCAAATAGTTTAGATCAAGATCAGGCGTCTAGAAACACGGCTCTTTGAATCTCAGATGATATTTTCAAGTTCAATTTTTTTTTATTGAGAATTGTTGCAGACGCCGTATTTAGCAGACGACAATTACATAAGCGCTCAAGGTTAACCCTTATCATGCTGAAGTGTGTCGTCTGCTTAAAAGATATCCTCTGCGAAAATTAATTTTGATTTTATTTAGCTTGAGAAGATATTTATATGAGTGACAAACAGCTTGGATCCAGATCTGACGCCGCGTGACGCGGCGTCTGATCTGGATTCAAGCTGTTTGCAAATATTTGCCAAGTCGCGCCCACGGATTAAACTGAGTACAATAATGGTGAACTTTTAAACCGAACCAAGTTCAGTGCAGCACGTTGTAAACCTTTCAACCCATGTATGCCTTGAGATTGCAATGAACTCTCTCTATGTGCTTGCAGGAAGTTTTTATTATAGAAATATACCAAAGGCTGATCTAAAGATTTATAGTGTTTATATCAATGCAGTAGATCATTATGCACAATGTACATGAAATGACAAACAGTGGAAACCCTGATAAGATGCTGTCAATTGTGGTGTCTAGTAGAAACCACGATGTTGGATATTGTCTTCATTTTGGGCCTTTAGGCATTTATGGATTACTCGGGAAGTTTTCAGATTGACTCGCCACAATCACCATCATTATAATAATAATAATAATCATCACCATAATCACACAGCATGTATATGATTGGATATTTGGGCGACGAGCTACGGAAGTTTCTTTGACTTCCTGACATTTTGTTTTTTTCTCATAAGCTCAACTCTACAATGTAGAAAACAGAGGCGCCGCTCCTGGGGCGGCAGGGGCGGCGACCGCCGCCCCAATAATTCGGCAAGCAACGGCGATTTTTTTTCTAAATTGTAAAAAACCAAAATATTTCTGTTAAAGTGGCACAGCGAAGGCCAGATTCAGCGGTTACGTAACCACTTTATGACACGTGTATTGCACAACGTTATGTGCGATCGCCGATAGCATCGTTATCTTTAATTGGCAATAAACTGTTAATCCCCTATAGTAGCTGAGTGGCCTATGAAGACGGGTGGTCAGTGCTGGCTCTAATTGATTGGTTACAGGCGGGTGATCAATAGTGGTTCTAATTGATTGGTAACGATTAAAGCGGCTAGATCTTAAACTGTTTGTGTGATATTTTAATGAGACTAAAAACTGTGAAAATTGTTATTACTCGAGAAAAATGAAGAAAAACGTAAGAAATATTGTTTCGTTCACTCTTTTGAGTTTCTTCAATATGTCTGTAGCTAACCAACCTCAGGAGTTTAAGTTTCCAAAACGCTCATATGGGAAGAAATCGCCTGAACTACGTTCATTTAACCCACAGTGGTTCAAGTCCCATTCGTGGCTGGTATGTATGATAAAAAAAAAAACGCCTACCTGCCTCTCTTCACTGAAGATTAAAGAAGAAAAAACAGATTATTAATGTGAAAGATTCACAATACGATTGTATGCTTAATTTATGAAAAGTTATTTTTAAAGGAATTACATGTGCCATATGCAAGCAGTGTAAATCCGACTAGAGAGATGTTGTTGTCTACACTGTTTGTCACTTAAGCTGTAGCAGACAATGTACACCCAGATCAGGGAGGCTTACAGGAGTCCTCTGCACAGGGTCTGCACAATTATTGTCGTAAGTCAGATTTAAAAAAAAATCTCAATTAGATCTATTTTTTATTTCTCCGTCTAAACATATCTTGTGGCATCTCTTTGGTATCGTCTTGAAAAGAAAAACGATTCCAAAGAATGCCACAATACATGATTAAATGGAGAAATCAGAAGTTGTATGTAAGGTAACGTTCTGACGTATGGGCATTTTGGTCGTACGGCGTTTCGTAAGACGGACCCCTGGTTCCTAAATTATTGTATGTTCCCTACCGATCCTGTGTTCATAAATCAGGCCCAATACTGGAAGGCAACCTGCCTAAAAAATGTTATCTTAGATTAATAATTTGGGGTCATTTGGAGTCATTTTTTACATAGAATTATGTTCGCCTTATACCTGTTTGGAATGCTGGAAACACCCTCAGAATGCAGCAGAGACCATCTAGAAATAAAATTTTCCCGGGGGAGCATGCCCCCGGACCCCCCTAGTAAGAGTGCGTACACAAAATGTCCGCCGCCCCAATGTTCAAGACCCCGCGACGCGCCTGGAAAAAGAGCTTTACCCTAGACGTAGTCGTCGTCGTTGTCATCGTCAGCGTCATCGTGAATGGCGAAAACAATTGCTGTTGTTGCTGCTGCTGGCGATGTTGGTATTTCTGCTGCTTCTGATGATGATTGTACATGTAGTCGTTTATATGTTCAATTGCGAGATGATGTCGAAGTTAACTCTGTCACAAATTTAACTCTTTGCACGCTATAACAGCGAAATCGTGACTTCATTTGAGCCGTGCCATGACAAGACCTACCTCATTGCATTGTAACATTGTACGGAACACACTGTAAACCCAAGTGTTCAAACATAGAACCAGCGCTCCAGATAAGGGGAGTATTTCAAAAACTAAAACTTTTGTTTCTGAATTAAACCCTATGGTGTTACTACTCATTAGAATCGTCTTGAAGAGACGATTCTAATGAGTAGTAACACCATAGGATTTGGTGCTGAAATAAGTGAGAAAATGCTGGATTTGTTCAGTTTACCCCCTCTTATCTGAAGCCCTGCATAGAACACTTATTGAACACCTATTTGCAACAGATACTGCACGCGTCTTTGTGTTCAAATGTTTCACACAAACGTTCAGCAAGTGTTTAGATTTTAATTGTAGTGTCCATATCAGGTTATAGATATTGCACGCCTAGAATATGTCCAACGAAACAGTGTTGAAAGACAGAATACGCACGGAACACCATTACGTTCAGATTTCAAATGTCTACTTTAACATTAGGTGTTCGGCTGTGAATGCCTATGTAGAACATAATAGCTCAGTGTTAGAATCGCGTGTAACATAATGTGTCAGGTTTCGAGGTAGATCTAGGAATATCACACATGAACAGTTCTCCAAAACCAAGTTGTTGCATTGAGCCTAAGAACATAGCAAAACACATGTTATCGGGTAATGTCACATCGGCAACACCACCTTTCGGCTCGCTTGACATTACGAAACGGTCCGCATATTCGACCCGGGTTTAAGTCCATCTTTTGTGACGTCGCGGTTAAAATTTCACTCATCAATGTCCTACGAAAATTGTGCGATTGAAGAAAAATATCTACCTAATCATAGATTAATGTGGTAATATTGCTTTACCGACACCCCTAACATGTCAGTAAATGGACCGGTCCGCCAACAACCAATGATAATAGATGTTGTTGACGTAGTTTCTCTCCAGATAGCACATAATCGGTGCGCATGAAACCAGTCTAGAGCAGAAATATGTGAACCTTTCAACTGAACACACGTGTGTAATATAACGGTAATTTATATGTGCGCGGTTTGTGAAACTTTGTGCCAATGTCTGACTTATTCGGAGGTAGGTCAGAGTTGCAGAATTAGAGAATACTACAATAATCAATCATACCAAATTCGTGGCGTTAGCGAAATCTCTCCCACCCTCCTTCTTATAAAATTCAATTTTGTGCATTTAGCCCGCTATATATTCCTTTTGTGGCGCCTTTGCTTTGTTGTTTCCCAAACGGCCGAATAATTTTGTAATTGGGCAGACAACCACATTTTCTCAGTTAAAGGTGAAAGCAAATATACAACAAGCATCTAAGATCAGAAAATATATTAGATCTACATTCTGCCCTCTTCTGTAGATCTACTCTTGGCGAGTGTATTATTTCCGCATTCACATTTTCACAGAATAATAATCCACGATATATCCTCCAAACACCTAGTTACGGTCAGTTGTCTTGAACATGGTTAATCAGCAAATTCCTAAGAAATTTTCACGACGTATCAACCAAACAAAAAAGGCTTCTTCGCCTTCTTGTTTCAAAATCAAACATTACATCATATTTCTGAAACATAGTGACGTCATCCACTAATACGTATAAAGATTCCTAATTGGAACAACATTAATATTGAACGTAGGCGTTGAAAAAGTGTTCTAGTCTTACAAAGGAGGTGCTTATTTTTAGTGTTCTCATCCAAACATCTACTATAAAAGGAATTAAATTGCATCCAATGAACACTAGGGTCCAAACCCATGAAGGTCATTGTTGAAACTTTGAACACTGTGACTTTCAAATATGAACACTTGGTATGCAATCTTGTAAATTCAGTACATTTAGGGTTAGTGCAATTGAACACATACGTTAAAAATATGAATATATTGTGTTCGGCTTTTGAACGCGTTCAGCATCCGACTGGTTTACAGTGCAAGTACCGTTGTCATCCCAGGTTCTACTTCTGAGTTTAGTCTACAATGCCAAATGCCGTATATAAAACAGCTATACTAAATGTTTTAGATGTATATATGGGTGTCAAACACTGTTTGCAATGCAATAAGGCATATTTTCTCATGACACGGCTCATTTGCAAACAGTTTGGACACAGATGAGACGTCGCATCAGGGGACGTCTCATCAGGTCCAAATATGTCACTAGGATCCACCTTCGAAATAGTCTTGCAGACAACAATATTGAAGGGCAATATGGCGGTGAAAGGGTAAGAACCTCATGACTAATTTGGCGCTGAAAGGGTTAGGGACCCATTCGCAGACAACAGTCCGTGCCGGACAGCACGCGTTTAGACTTCACGTGATTTTTTTACCTGCTTCCACTGTCGTCTGCCAACATGCTGTCATTGGGGTTATTGCGAAAATAAATATTGATTTACGGCGACCGCTGATTGAAGTGCATTGACTGCTTAAAGCTCCTATAGTAGAGTAGTTTTTCTTCAGTGTGTATATTCTACATTAATAATCTTCAGTATTTAACAACCCTTTCATGGTCAAGCTTATCGTGAGATTTCACCCCTTCATCGTCACTTTGTCGTCTGCTTCAATATTGCTGTCTGCAATATCGTTTCAAAGATAGATTTAAGGCAGTACTTTACTGATGTTATTTCAAAACAAGTGGCAAACAGTTTTGATCCTGATCAGACGCCGCATTACGCGGCGTCTGATCAGGATCGAAACTGTTTGCAAATATAAATGCGCTTTATGACGTCATTGAGAGTGAAAGGTTTGCGATTGTCCTTATCTACATTGGAATAGTTGCTAAATGAAGGTTGACTATATACAGTGGGGAAACTGTTGTTCTTTCCCAATAAACGCGTTTACGCTAAAACTATTATTTCTATTACAAACAGTGTGGAGCCAGATCAGACGCCGGGTAACTCGTCGTCTGATCCGGCTCCATACTGTTTGCCACTAAGATAAACATAATTCGATAAAATTGTCCAAAAGTTGTGCTTTTCTACGTTTAAGTGCTCTGCGTTTGCGTTTCGTTTGCGTTTAAACGGGAAAGAATAACGTTTTCTCCACCGTACACTGTATCTTGTAACACTCTACGTGTCATACAGCTTCAGTCACGAGAAGGCGTGGTGACAAGAATTGATTTGGGCGGATTGTTTAATACTAATAATTAACATGTGATAGCTTCATTTAATACACGTACCTTGTAATGAGAAATATACTATTTCAATTTAATAGTTACGGTATACGGAATAGTGTTATCGTGCATATAGAAATGGCGTCAACACGTGAAGAAGCTGCATACGTACGACATACATGTACATGTGCATACAATGCACATTCTGCAAGGACCCGTTTCATAAAACTTCGTTCGAAAAAGGTTGTCGTAAGTCAGATTATAAAAGTCTCAATTATTATTTATTTTTCTATCTAATCCTGTCTTGTGGCATCTCTTTGGAATTGTCTTGAAAAGTTGACGAATTCCTAGTACACCAACTCCCAACACTGTATTGACCAGCATACAGTTGCATTTGAAGTCATTTAACCCATTACGCCATAAATACCCTTTTACGTCTTTGATTTATTCTTTCACTTAAGAACAAAGTTCCAATTTATACAATCACGAATATACACCATTCGACAAATATTCTATATCCTAGAATTTAGTAATGTAAGGACGCATTTCGCAGTGCGCCTAGAGGACCATTGTATAGCTTACAGTGGAGAATCTGTTATTCTTTCCCAATAAACGCGTTTACGCTAAAACTATTATTTGCAGTGCAAACAGTTTGGAGCCAGATCAGACGCCGGGTTACCCGGCGTCTGATCAGGCTCCAAACTGTTTGCCACCAAGATAAACAAGAATTATCAGAATTGTCCAAAAGTTGTATTTTTCTACGTTTTAGTGTTTTGCGTTTGCGTACGTTTGCGTTTAAACGGGAAAGAATAACAGATTCTCCACTGTATAATGGCATCTTCAAGAGGGCACAAATGAAAAGTTCACTGTAATATCAAGGCATAAAAATTAATTGGTTAAGCATGCATTAAAGTGACTGGCAACCAGATTTAGCATAAACAAGACTGTGCGTTCAATAAACGCTTATGCCCCCGGTGGCAGCCTTGACAATATATTCTGAGTAAGGCTAAATTGAGGTTGGTTAATATGGATGAATTGGTAATAGTCCAAGGCAACAACTTTATATGTATAAAAGGATTATAGTCAGTAGTGTTGACACAAGATGAAACGTAAAATCTTGTTAACCAATAATATTTTAAGTCCAAATTAAGTCAAAGTCAAAATCTAGGTTAGGTAATATTAGTATATTAGTATTTAATTGTCAAAGGAAACAACTGTATAAGTATCTAAGCATGTAAGGAAGCGATGTTGATGCTAGATGAAACGGTAAAATCTTAACCAAGAAATGGCCTATTTACAATATTCTAAGCCCAAATTAGGTTAGGGTCACGGTCAAAATAAAGTATGGGTGATATTGGTGGATTGGGAATGGTCCAAGGCAACAACTGTATAAGTATCTAAGCATTAGTTTTGAGTAAGCAGTGTTGACGCTAGATGAAATGGTAAAATACAGTTAACCAAGAAATGGCTCATTTAAAATACTCTTAGTCCAAATTAGGTCAAGGTCAAGGTCAAAATCAAAGTTGGGTGCTATTGGTGGATTAGGAATGGTCAAAGGCTACAACTGTAACAGTATCTAAGCATTTGAGTTAGTGGTACATGTATTTGTGCTACATGTAGAGTACGGTACAATCCAGTTTACCTGTTACGGACATAGGGGTCTAAACCGCTTTCTAGTTTCTACACACTATATATATACTAACAAGGGGTGCAACTCTCTGACTGGACATTCGTACACCACAAGTATAAAAAAGTATGTAACTCTATCAATTTACATGGTATACTCATAATTCGTTCGACTATTGAAAGCTAAGACATTTGTCTACTAATTTAATACACTCTTCTAAAACTTTCTTATGCATTTCGACAATTCCAATTTCTCCAAGGCTGACGTCTTTTTTTGATTCTCGGCTGACGCTCGTTCACCCGGGTCTCACTATATCACAGCGATAATCTGGTGATGTACTGTTCAAAACATGGCATGATTCAACAAAACGACCAAAGTCTATCACTAACCTTCGGGTTTTAAGTCCTCAGCGTCAAAGTGGTGTTGTAAAATTAGCGATATTTCCGAGTTACTTTCACTTCGTCGAGGAGTAGCCATTTTGCCTGAAGAGTTACAAGTGCGGTGGAACAAATTACCCCAAATCATAAAACCCCTACAAACCACAAAACACAGAAAACCCTACATTGGGGGTATTTTACTGCCGCAACCCCCACTAGAACAATAACTGTTGTTTTTTAAGGTGAAATATGTGCATATAATGCAAAATTATTAAGTTTCTACACTATTGTACCTATATAAAATAATTACTTGATAATGGGATATTTCAATTACCCCGCAATACCGCGGAAAAATCTGAGGGAAACAAGTTCGTTGACTGTATTAAAAAAACTGTCTATTCCAAATAGTAGACAGAATAACCAGATGGAGGGGAACAGACACTCCCAACATGCTTGAACTTATTCTAACTGAAGATGCAAACAACATAGCAAAATACTGAATATCAAAGTCCCCTGGGCAAGAGTGACAACTGTGTAATTCTTTTTGATTTCATCTGCTGTACACATAAACAAAACAAAAACCGAGAGAAACCTACTACAAACCCTACAAAATAAATATCCACCACTGATCAAAATTAAGAATAACAAAAAACAAATACCATGCCACTGGCAAAAGACACCCTAGATGATCAAAATGAAAAACACTCTTTAAAGACGCTTCATCCGAACAAAAAAGAGAAAGACAGGAAACTATATAATAGAGCACGGAATAAAGTCACAACACTTGTCAGACAAACTAGAAAGAGATATGAAAATAATTTAGCAGCAGAATCTAAGACCAATCCATTTTGAAGCGAGTTTGGCAATATATAAACTCGAGGAGTAAAACCAAGACTGCCATCAATGAACTGAGAAAAAATACAGCAGACCATAAGTCGACAAAGTCTAATGAATAGGGGGAAAAGGCGAACATCATCGCCGATTTCTCTTTGGTAGTGTTTTATAAAAGGAAGCACCTAGTGAAATACCCAAATTGCCAAATAGAGACACAAAGACACCATGAACAGAAATTGAAATATCACCAATGCATGTAGAGAATCTCTTGACAAATCAACCGGTGCAGACAATTTACACCCAAATTTTCTCAAACAACTAAGCAAAGAACTGTCAAAGAACTGTCAATATCATTGAATATCATTTTCGAAGAATCCATAATAAAGAAGGCCATCCCTATTGATTAGAAACCCCCCCCCCCCCCCAATTTCAGTGCAATTTATAAAAAGGAGACAATCAATCCAGGAAACTACAGACCAGTCAGTCTCACATCGGTCATTTGCAAAGTAATGGAGAAAATAGTCAGAAACCTCATCATAGAGCACATGACAGTAATCAGATCTCTTCACGGACAAGCAGTATGGTTTATTGGCTGGGAGATCCACGGCGCTCCCGCTGTTAAATGTTATGGACAAAGGGCCAGAAGCAATGAACACTGGAGACGGGATTGACTGTGTATACATGAATTTCCAAAAGACCTTCGACACAGTGTCCCACAATAGACTAATAAGTAAGCTAGAGTCGTATGGAATTGGAAAAAAATATGGTTGAATTGACAAGATAGTTTTTATCCTGGAGGACACAAACAGTAACAATCAATGGAATCGTGTCAAACTGGCATAAAGTCCCTTCAGGAATCCCACAAGGATATGTGATTGGACCCCTCATGTTCATAATATACATAAATGATCTTTCTGACAATGTTAAATCAACAATATACTTATTTGCAGACGACAAAAAAATATTCAATATCATCAAATCCCCAGAAGACAAAGAAACACTACAAAATGACCTACACAAAATATCATATTGGACAGATAAATAGCTACTAAAACTACACCCACAAAAGTGCAAAAGTATGCATATAAAAAGACTGTTGTAGCTATATAAGGTCATAATCGGGGTGATCACCAAAATGAGTTTCTGTTTTGTAATTTATTTTTCTTGTGGGAGGTATCCTAGTTGCTAACCATACACTTCATCCTAGCAACATCTGTTCACCTTGTCATGTGTGTTAATCCTTCAACTCTTTCGTTGTCGAAACTTTATATCCTTACCTTCATAACAGCTTTCATTCTAATTCAGATGCAGAGTTTTTCAGCATCTAATCTGGAAGCAAATTATTCTTTTATACGCCGTCAGAGGCGAAAGAGTTGAAGGATTAACAATCATACAAAATCACTCATTCCCCGCATGCAGTTCTATGTACACTGTACTGCTTTTTTCAACTGAACTGACATTAGTATTTAACGTACAACTAACTTGGATCCAGATCAGACACCGAGCTGCTCGATAACTTGGAAGGGTAAAAACTATTTGTTAGAATGCATGAAGACATTTTGCAAGGGGCATAAAAATATACCCGCATACCTTTTCCCGTTGATGGATGCAACGAAAATAGTCAAAATAAGCCCCATATGGACAGAAGCATACCGCTGCGTTTTAAAGTCTGTCAAAGTGTTACCGGTGAAAAAAGTCATTAATGTTTTAGTGTGTGGTGCTTGATAAACATAAGTAGAGAGGTCTGAAGGGTTTGTTTTTGTCGAGATGTGAACATCATTGTGGTTTGTAGTGGAATAACTTCGGCCGATGCGGAACACGTTGGAAGGGGAAGGGGATTGACATATAAAGTGTGTTATGAAGGTAAGGTTTTAAAGATTTAGACATTGACAGTTCCATTTTCGTGTCATTAAAATCTTTTAAAGCGTCATAGAGGAGTAAAATGATTTTTGGTTTCCAGGAAATGACACATTTCCGTGCTAAATTGTTGTCTGACTCCAAACTAATTTTGGCGATCATCCCGAATATAACCTTTTATTTCACACCTACATCCATTAAACCAATCGACAACCCCTCTTTCTACCACGTGACGGTACAAGAGAACCCTATATTGTACCGGAATTTAAAAAAGCTATCTCAGAAGGCCATATTTTTCTCATATTGGACTCGGATCCAAAAAATCTATATTATTTTCCTATTGGACTCTTCCGACACTCTGTTAAGAGTTACTTCCCTTGGCATTTCACCTTTGTCTGTTACAGTGTTCCATCTCTGCAACGACACCCAATTGGAAACACATATTGTGTGTGTTGCTCGGAGCGAGTCTTTATAGGGAGGGAAAAATAAGACTAGGCTTACATTTGCAATATTTATTTAATTTAATGACGTAACGATAAACAATATGCTGTAGTCGTTTTGGTGCGTTAACGTTCAAACGTAAAATACAGTTAATAACGTTAATTGGTTTTGAAATAAACAGCGCAAATTAAAATGATTGACAAGAATAATCTGACGACGTGTGACAGAAATTAAACATGTGTAGGGATTCATAACCGCCATTTGTGCCATATGCACTGACCAGCATGTTTAAAAAACACTCAAATGACAGGCAATTTGTAATAAATTCTTTAAAAAATTAAGATGACTTAGAAGATTTAATGTGCATTTGCAGCATGTATATTTGTTGGTTTTTGGGACAATTAATACATATACAGGTAAGAATAAAACAGTTGCACAATTGTTTTGACTATGCTTTAACAGTGCAAAAAGCTGCCGTATGTAATCACAAAAACCAATATCATGGTCAAACGGGTTTTAGGGTTCTTCATTAAAATACTCATAACTTTAAAACCGATGTCTATTTATAAATACAATTTGGCAGAAATATGCCCAACTTATGTATCTACAAAACTGCATATTTGGCTTTTAGAATATATGTCTACTTTGAACTAGGGTTTCGTTTTTTCTGGGACACACAGTACACTCAATTGAAAAAGCGAAGGAACATACGGTATTGTTATCCTGTTTTTGTATGCTTGTGCGCAAAAGATTCGAATTGCTTTGAGCGATTTCAATTGAGTCTATAGTGACTCAATTGAAAAAGCGATGGAACATACGGTATTATTTCTGTTTATGTATGCGCGTGCGCAAAATACACGAATTGCTTTGAGCGATTTCAATTGAGTCTATAGTGGCTCAATTGAAAAAGCGTGGAAAATATCTAAAAAAAACACCAACACTTTGTGACTTATCGAGAGGATATTTTAAGATTGACCCTACTTTATGAATGCGAGATGCACGATTATGCTACACGTTTGCTTTTACGGCGTACATTTATTTGAGTACTTTATTTTTTTTTTGTAAATAATTATACCGTTTGGTTTTCAGTGGCTTTAAAGTGCAGACGTTTGAAGCAGTCAATAATTCCAGACTTCCAATGGAATGGCGACTTACAATTTTCTGATATTGCATAAGCCAAAACATCGCTATTTACACTCTATCCTCTCCTGTTAAGCACAACTTGATAACATTAACAATTAAAATACATTCTGCTTTCCTTCCAGCCTGCTTTTATCTATCATCTGCTAAGAGTTAGAAATATTTTCCTACATGTATTTTACAATTTTATTACTGTATAAACTGGAACTATTTTCTACAATTGAGGAACAAATTAAATGATATAAAAGGCGCGTCTATGTGGAAAGCGTTTAATTGCACATGTGTTTTATGTCATGTTTTTTTCTAGTGGTTAAGAGTTTAAATTTACGAGATGATTAAGCTCAGAGTGGCTGAAACAAGTGCGGTTTGTCTGGTTGTCCTTGACAACAAGGTGATTCCTTAGTTAAATTGGAAATTAGGTAGATGGGTTTATACTAGCCGCAGTGAATCTCTGTGTATACAGTAGAGCCTTTCTAATTCGACCATTAAATTGTGTTTATTAGATGTTCGCAACAGGTAACTGCTTAAAGCAAGTTGACAGTAAAACAGAAAGCCCCTTTAGGAGTTCCCTCTTTTACTGTAACCTTGCTTTATGTTGTGACCTGTCTTTTATTCAATCAATTAACCTTCGTTTTAGTGGTCGTAATATATACTGTATATACATGTAGTACAGTCAATCTTGTATTAAGCGAACACTCAATTTAATACCCTTGTGTAACTTTATACGTGCGTTTGTTTAATGCACGGTTCATATATTCGCACTTCTGCTTTATTGTTGATCATCTGTTCTTTACATGTAGATACATGTATCTCCGTACTGCATCTGTAGGTTCCAGAATAATAACGGACATCGTTGGTTTAAGTAGAAAATTCGTACAGCAAATTTCTGCTTAACTTTTATATGTATTGATTAAGCATAATGGACATTTTGACAGAAACAAACATAATGACGAGTGGCAAACAGTTTGAATCCAGATCAGACGCCGCGTTACGCGGCGTCTGATCTGGGATTCAAGCAGTTTGCAAATGTAAGCCAGTTTCCCTTCTTATAACAAATCCCTCCGAACAACACACACATATTCTTAGTCTCCCATTGGTTGTTGTCGTAGAGAGGGGTTATTAAACATATGAATAGCTGTATCGTGTTGCCTTATGTAAACACGGTTTCCATGACCATCAACGTTTTGGATGACATTTTGAAATGTGGTTAAACACCCACTTACGGCATGTTCTATCCCTTGTGGGTTGTACATAAATCATAAGTCACTCCCCCACCCCATCATTCACCCATGTATAAACAATTTCATTTTACATGTCATGAACTTGTGTAAACAGATTGTACATAATGACAGCTGCCTGTACTTCGTATGTTTGAAACACGAGCTCTCCCACCAATGCAATGCATTAACTACCTCTTATGCATTTCATGTGGAACGCCGAGTTACTCGGTGTCTGGTCTGGAACAAAACTGTTAAACACTGATATCAATGTTTCTCTAGTCAAACGCCTTATAATTATCTAAACGCAAGACACAAAAACAGACAAAAAGCTTAACCCTTTACTCCATAGCATGTTTCTATAGTTGTTGGCTGATGCCAACTTAAAGCAAGTTGAAAATAAAGCAGAATGCGCCACAAGGCGCATTCTTCTTTACTTTCAGCCTACCACTCGCTAGGATAGAACATATTTCCAATAGTACATGTTCTTGACTTTATAAATTGGAACTATTTATCTTCAGTGGAAGAATGAATAAAATGCTCTAGAATGCGCTTATATACAGTGGAGAATGTGTTATTCTTTCCCAATAAACGCGTTTACGCTAAAACTATTATTTACAATACAAACAGTTTGGAGCCAGATCAGACGCCGGGTAACCCGGCGTCTGATCAGGCTCCAAACTGTTTGCCACCAAGATAAACATGAATTATCAGAATTGTCTAAAAGTTGTTCTTTTCTACGTTTTAGTGTTTTGCGTTTGCGTACGTTTGCGTTTAAACGGGAAAGAATAACAGATTCTCCACTGTAGTTATATGAAATAGTTAAAGCAGACGATAACGTGGCAGTTAGAGGTCTAGATACATATTAAAGACATTTTTGTCACCAGATTCTGCTGAAACAATCAGACGAGTTATCTGCCATTTCTTCTAGAAACATCATGCGAATCAGTGTCAAATAGTTAAGGAACTGGTCAGACATCGGTAGTTTTGGTATCAGATCTTGCTCCATCACAAATGGCTAGGTAACTGAGATTCGCAGCAGTCAAATGGTTAATCCAGGCACGCGACAAATGTCGTGGTTCATGACGCGAGACACGTGCCCCTTGGTTACAAGTTTATACCATAGGGGTCTATACCGCTTTCTAGTTTCTACACACTATATATATACTAACACTTGTTAGTATATATATAGTGTGTAGAAACTAGAAAGCGGTATAGACCCCTATGGTTTATACCTCCTGATGTTTGTAAAAAAAAATTAAAAAAAATGGATCACCTGCTAAAATGACAGCTAAGTTAACATTCTAAAACCGACTGCCGGGTGCATTGGGGATAACAGTTGTGTTGATCCAGATGTGACGTCGAGTAATTCGGCGTCTTATCTTGATCGAAACTGTTTGTCATTGTGTGTTTTTTTCTTAAGAAAACTTAGATAAAATAACTCTGACAATTATTGCAGACGACAAAATCTTGCAGACGACAATTCTATAGCAAGCTAAAGATTCACCCCCTCACTCTTAAAATATTTAAACTCGCCGATTCACTTGACTGAAAATAAAGTTTAACCCTTTACCCAATAGCCTGTTTCTAGATTTGAAGACATGTAACCAATTAAAGCAAGTTGAAAGTAAAGCAGAATGCGCACTCAGGCGCATTCTGCTTTACTTTCAGCCTGCTTTAAATTCTCATCTGCTAGAATTCAGAAATTATATATTTATGGCACATGTTTCTGACTGTTTAAATTGGGACTGTTTTCTTCAGCGGAGGAATACATCATATGCGCTAAAAGGCGCTTCTATGGGGAAAAGGGTTAAAGCGACTGAGACGACATAAGCTAGACATGCCTTTGGAAAAAAAACAATCAAGGGGAAAATGTTGATTTAACCCATTACCCCTTAAATACGCCTTTTTACGCCTTTCATTGATTCATCCTCTGAAGAAAATGGTTCCAATTTATACATTTATGAATATGTATAATAAGAAATATTTGCTATATACTAGCATGCAGATGGAAGCTTAAAGCAGGCTGAAATTAAAGCAGAATGTGCCTTAAGGTACATTTTACTTTACTTTCAACCTGCTTTAAGTGGTCACCTATTTTCTAAACTTAAATCAGGCTATGGGGTAATGGGTCAACATTTAATATGTTCCAGATGAAGCCCTCGTGATCCTTCTTTGTCTGAACACTGGTGCATGTAACTGTAAGTACGAGTAGTTTGGATTCAGATCATCAAACGTTGTCGATGGTCGAGTAGCTCATGAACCTTCTCATTTGGATCCAAACAATTTAACACTAATGTATTATTCAAATGCAAACTTTGGAATCAGATGAAACCCGGTTATCGTCCTACACATTAATTATGTGTCACCATTATCGACGTTGTGAATATCGATGTCTTCAATTGCAATTTAAAAGTTATCTTTAAATTAAAAATTACATTGGTGTAGTATCTATATGAGTTTCAAATTATTTGGAACCTCGTCAGGCTTGGTACATGGTACATTTACACGTAGCCCTCCAAACCGAAACCTCTAAATACCGGAAGTCTCTCTAAACCGGACAAAAGCTTTGGTCCGGTTTCAAACCCTTATTTATCTTAAAACTCCTCTAAACTGGAAACCCCTTTCAACCGGAAACATATGTTGTCCCCACACATGTCCGGTTTAGAGGGGGTTCACTGTATTTTCAAAAACCGTCTTGGGCAGACTATGGTGGTGATATACATGTACAGTGGAGAATCTGTTATTCTTTCCCGTTTAAACGCAAACGTACGCAAACGCAAAGCACTAAAACGTAGAAAAGTACAACTATTGGACAATTCTGATAATTCATGTTTATCTTGGTGGCAAACAGTTTGGAGCCTGATCAAACGCCGGGTTACCCGGCGTCTGATCTGGCTTCAAACTGTTTGCACTGCAAATAATAGTTTTAGCGTAAACGCGTTTATTGGGAAAGAATAACAGATTCTCCACTGTAGTTAAACTCTAGCAGGTGCAACATTCGCAATAGTAAACGAGGCAGAAAGATTTTGCATCGAATGCAATAAATGTGCATTGTTCTGGTTTTTTCTCCCTGGCTTTTTGAAATTTGTACTTTGCACTTTGATAAATTGTTGCACGAATAATCATAAATGTGCTGCATGTTTGAAGGATCTAACAGCCAATCAGGCGAAAATCCGGTTCTTTGAACTTTAAAGACTTACACTAGTGCACTATGAGATGCAATTTCAACATTTTAATTTCTGCACGTTACCGGTTTCTTGTGATTTCTGTTGCAAACAGTTTGGATCCAGATTAGACGCCGAGTAATTCGGCGTCTTATCTGGACCCAAACTATTTGATATAGATCGGGCCATATTTGTTTTGAAAGAAAATGCATATAAAACACCGATAAATATTGCCGGCGACAATTTTTGCAGACGATAAAAAGTTACATAGCGGGTTTAATTAAGGTTAACAAACGATTATAATTATAAGGCAGACAGTAAAAATAAGCATTTAGAAGTTGTTATTGTTAAACTATATCAAAAGGGTAGGAGCACGTTTGTAAAGAAATTACCAACTTCTTCAACTTTGACATGGAAGTAATAAAATTAGTTACTAGTGAAACAAATGGGGATGACCAGCCATTTCCACACAATTTAAGAGTATCCCTACTAACATTGTACATAGCTTCCCCAAAACACATCATTTAAAAATCTGGTTTTAAAGGTTAATGTAAACGACAAATATATACAGGAAACAGGGCTTCCATTTCTCCGGATTTTTCCTAAGTCTTCGGATTTTTATCCTAGCAGATGGAAGCTTAAAACAGGCTGAAAATAAGCAGAATGCGCCTTAAGGCGCATTCTGCTTTACTTTCAACCTGTTTTAAGCAGTCATGTGTCTTCAAAACAAGAAACAGACTACGGGGTAAAGGTACGATTAGTAAAATTGCATCTGAAAAAATTAAAATTTAAAACCTTAGGCCATGATTTTTATTATCAAATTATGGCAGCCCTGAGGAAAGGTGGCATTTGTTTTGACATAATTATATACATGTAGTATAGATAAAAAAGAAGATAAGATGTTTTTGACTAGATTGAAAATTAAATCGCATGATTTTATTGGATAAAAGCAGATTTTACCTAATAATTTTACAATTGCAGATAAAGGTATGACAAAAATTATCCGATATACATGTATGCACACCTGAAGCTTTTGATGAGCCATTTCAGCTTCCAATTAAATCAAGTCAATCTTTAATTGTTTAGGTGTTTTTCCAATACATGTATATGTGTTAAATGACAGATAGTGTCCTTTAGGTGCCCACTTATCTGGGTCTACATTGTTTACATAAGGCATATGCACTTGAAGTAGGACTTATATCCTTCTTTAAGTTTCAATAGTTGAAGGTTATAAATTCTTCTTATCTTTGTAAAGTCATTATGTCCAGTACACAGCTTTTAAAGTACGCTGTTTACATCCCAAAACATTCCTACACGTAAAGGAAATTAAGAACTGATTTACAGGATGATCCAGTTTACCTCATGGTATAAAACTACATTGGTCCTTTCATGATCAAATTTATCGCGAGGTATATACCCCTTTCACCGCCATAGTGTCGTCTGCTTCAATATTGTTGTCTGCAATATCATTTCAAAGTTACATTTAAGACAGTATAACTGACGTTATTTCAAAACAAGTGGCAAACAGCTTTGACCCTTATCAGACGCCGCGTCACGCGGCGTCTGAACAGGGTCAAAACTGTAAAAAAAAGTTGCAAACGCGCTTTATGACGTCATTGAGAGTGAAAGGGTTAATGCATAGGAAGGTACTTGATACGTCACACTATTAAAGTTCAAAGTTTGTTGCTCGTAATCCGAGTTATGTAAACTGGATAGGACGTAAGGAAATACATTTTTCTAATTTATAACCCTTACACTGTTTAGCAAGACTTGTTTGGTATAAATTTAAAAAAGTTTGGATCAAGATCAGATACTGAGTAACTCGACGTCTGATCTGGGTCAAAACTATTTGATCAGTCGTATTCATACCGCGTCGAAAGCAAATAATTATATAAACTACTAGTATACATGTACATGAAAAGAAATAACTGTCGATCATTTTCAAAAAAGTCTAATTATTGTAGGAAAAGTACAAATGCATTATATTGACGGGGAAATTAATACTCTTCAGATGCGTAATGAGGCTTCATTGCACCAGAATAGTGAACTATATATCTGTACAATGATAACTACAAAGGGCTAATTGACTCCGTTCAAAGAAAACATGTTATGAACGCATGATAGAAGTAAAGCAGAAAGCTCCTATAGGAGATCCAGTTTACCTCATGATATAAATCCTATATTGGTAGTTCTTTATATGCATAGGAAGGTCCTTGAAATTTCACACTACTAAAGTTCAAACTTTGTTGTTCGTAATCCGAGTTATGTAAACTGGATATGACGCAAGGAAATAGTTTTACCATGTTCTAACACTTACACTGTTTAGCAGGACTTGGTTGGTTTAAATTTAAAAAATATTGGACCAAGATCAGATACTGAATAATTCGACGTCTGATCTGGGTCAAAAACTATTTAAACAGTCGCATTCATACCACGTCGAAAACATATAATTATATTAACTACTAGTATATATGTACATCAAAGGTAATAATGTCGATTATTTTCAGGAAAGTCTAATTATTGTAGGAAAAGTACAAATGCATTATATTGACTGGGAAATAAAAACTCTTCAGATGCGTAATGAGGCTTCATTGCAACAGAACAGTGAAATATCTCTACAATGACAAGTATTTGACTCCGTTAAAAGAAAACATGTGGTGAAAGCATGATAGAAGTAAAGCAGAAAGCTCCTATAGGAGCTTTCTGCTTCACTTCCATCCTGCTTGAAGGGACCTTCTTCTAATCACATAGAAAACAATACTTCTATTGGATTGACGTAGTCCCAGGAATTTCTGTAATACACATTGAATGTCACTTGTTTGTATTCGCAATGTTTTGCAGGCATAAATGTCCTCTTATTTACACGTCTCTAAAATTTCCATTTCGCTAATTACTATAGTGCTTCTTTGACGTAGCCCTATCCTTCTCGAACGCAAGCTATGTAGACACGTACTTTGAAGAAGAAAAACATTTCAAATTGCGATAAAAATCGGGGCACCGTTGCGCACTTTGATTGTGAGGTTGTTTGTTTTTGTTTTTAAATAAAGCTCTCCCTCTCTACAACGACACCCAACGGGAGACACACATTTGTGTGTTGTTCGAATGGAATCGTTATTGGGGGACATTTGCAAACAGATTGAATCCAGACTAGACGCCGCGTTACGCAGCGTCTGATCCCAGGATTCAAGTTGTTCGTCACTCGTCATTAAGTTTTTTTCTGTCAAAATATCCATTATGTAATTTTGAACAAACAGTAGACAAATCTTTTAAACAGACGACACTGCAGTCGTGAATAGGTTGTACATAATTGCCTTATTTAGGGAACTGCGACAATGGTCGTTGTAAGGAGGGAGTCGTTTTTGGAGGGCCGTTGTAGGGAGGGAACACTGTAACCTTTAACACGTTTGACAGTTTAGTAAACATCTCTTGTTATGTTCTGGTTTGCTCATAGTTTGACGTCTGCTTTGTTTAGCTAAACGTTTTGACGACTATACGACGTACTGTGTTTTGTTGAACGTTTGACGTCTGCATTTTTTTTCCTCAGTTTTATGACGTTTGTCGCAATACAATCGTATTCTTGTGTGGCATTTGTTTATTTCTTATTGCTAAATACGTTAATATTCATGCAAACCTGTTGTTAACAAAGATGAAATGTGTTCTTCACTGCCTTACCCCTGGTATACGATGGTTAACAACACGACGTCTGATTAGGATCAACACTGCTGAACGTTAATTGCGATATTGTTTCAGTCAATTCACCTAAACGTTTAGCTTAACCCCTTCACTGCCATGACGTCATTAATTTTAAACAATTGTCGTCTGCTTTTATTTCTAAAATTAAATATTTAGTTATTTTGAATGATGAAATATTGAAATGAGTGTAAAACAGTTTGTATCCTGATCAGACGCCGCGTCACGCGGCGTCTGATCAGGATACAAACTGTTTTCAAATTACTAGAGTACTCGGGGTAGGGCAGTGAAAACATGACGATCTATAACCATTTCTCCTTCATATGTAATGACGTCATAGTCCGCCAAACACATTCACTGCCATGCTATCGTCTGCTTAAAATATCTACTTAAATTTAATTTTTGTTACAGTTTTTGTTACAGTTTTTGGCATTTTGAGATTTGCGAGCCAGATGTATCAATAAAACAATTAAAATCGAAACAGTTTCGATCCTGCCCAGACACCGTCTGATCAGGATTCAAACTGTAAGTAGTACTAAGTAGGTACTAGTTTAGACGGGTTTGGCATAGAATGGGGATATGAGTTGGGTTGAATAGCGCCGATGAATGATGAGATGAGATGATGATAAGTGAAGATTTCAGGAAAGGCTTTCCACTCACGCTACAAAGCAGCGCATGAGAATTAAACCAACGACCTGTCTGTCTGTAAGTTCTTGACAGATGGGGTACTCTCCGTCAAATAAACAAAACCATTCCCTGTGCCCATAATTAAGCCTCAGAACCGCTGCAAGGCAGGAAGGTGTCTGCACCCAAAGCTTTAAATACCGACTATTAAATGTATAACAGAAACAATTCAGAAACACATACATAGGAGCTTTCCTCGTTACTTTTGTCCTACATTAAGCTGTCAGTTATATATTACACCTTCTGCTGAAAGGCTTTTGAACATTTTGTTGTAATTGAAAGAGAATACGACCAAGAGAAGATCCGGTCTCTAAAGTACACCCTAAATTGTGATAAGACATAATCATGAAATACGACATTTCACTTTTTGAAGAATGATATCTTAACAACAAAAGAATAACCATACGACATCCTATTAGAATTATTACCGGATTTCTGCTTGTTTAAAGAACTTATATGTACACCGGATATATTCACTTCCGGTTTACGTATGTACATTATCACCTACATACAAAGACACGTTGACATTTCTGAAGACTGGTGACTGCTTAATACATAAGAACACAAGTAATGCAGAAAGCTCCCAAAGGGAGCTTTCTGCATTACATGTTTTCTGTATTAAGCTGTCACGTGTTGTAATGTTATAGATATATAATTATTTATTGAACGGTCGACGGAAACAATTTAAATGCATCTTGTTTTCAAAGGAGATGCTGCATTAGTTTAGCTTTGATGTAAGAAGTGTATTGAATAGCTTATTATCCGTAAAAGCCTTTGTGCAGACGTAATTATTTGTGAAATTCGTAGGACAAATTTATTACCCTTTCCCTCACTGTCGTCTGCTTTGAAATTGTCGACTGCAGACATTTTCAAAAACAATATTTACGTATTCTGATTTGCATATACTATATGAAAATCTAAATATGAGTTTTAAACAGATTTGGTCCTGTTGAAACGTCGAGTTGTTTCGTGTTTGATCTGGGTCTAAACCGTATGCAAACACTTATAAAATTCTGCGTGCCACGGGAAGGCCTGTGGTATAGGTGTACCTAACCTATATAATATAGGTAGTCGTGTGATCTATCATGCATATATCCATCCTTTGTATTGTGTTATACAAAACCCTTAACCTTCCGTACATGTATAATGTTATATTATGAGAATTTATTGTATCTGTTGCGTCTCATCTGATTCCAAACTGTTTAATACTCTGGTGATGTTTTTCTGGTGGAACATGTAGATAAGTCAATTACAGTTTGTGAAACGTTGCAGAAGCCTATTCCATATAATTGTATAGCATGTTAAAATATTAAATAGAACGTTCTTTGTATTATGTTTATTATACCTGGTCTGCCGTTAGAGGACATACAAGATATCTACATACATCTTTCCCGCTATACTTACCTTAAAGCCACTTCCGGACCAATTATAAGTGAGGTCATTATACTAACAGATCTTTGGTGATTTTAAAACACCTTCACTGCCTAACTCCGAGTAAGCCAACTGGTTATTTGTGAACGGTTTCGATATTAACGCGACGTCTGATCAGTGTCCAAACTATACCAGACAAAAATAACCGTCTACAATGAAAAAGTGTGTTCCATTCAATGACTTTTATTCAAAATTGTGGCGAGATTTGCGAGCCAGATGTATCAATAAAACAATTAGAATTGTTGTTTTTATACAGAAAAAGGGTGTCTGCATCAGTAAACTAAAACTTTAGTGAAAAATAAGATACTGTGACTTTTGTAAAAACACATCAAAGCAAATGATAAAACGGGGGCGTCTGGTTCAGAAGGTTTAGTGAAGCACTTATCAGGAGCATATTCTTAAAGTGAGTGGGATTCAGAGCAACCCAAACCTCACATGGTACACATTATAACTATTATAGCAATGTGTTTTATCGAAAGAAAAGGGGCTCTAAGGCAACCAGTGAAGACTAGGATCCGACACTGCGTGCGTTTCTAACTAGGATTCTTATCAAGAACGGTAACGTTTGCAATGTAAATGAACCATCAACACGGCTCACATGCTTAATATAGTTCGCTTTAATGCCAGCACATTCATGTTATGTAATGTAATGTGATGGTATTTTATTTTATTTTATTCTCATGATTGTTCAACACAGGTGCACGTGGTGTTCTCGTTTTCATAATTATCTTATTTATGGTATTTTATGATATTTGGATGGTGTTTAAGGACTTTTGGGTG
The DNA here is from genome assembly GCA_922989275.2 of Gari tellinella. Lineage (NCBI taxonomy): Eukaryota > Metazoa > Mollusca > Bivalvia > Cardiida > Psammobiidae > Gari > Gari tellinella. The sequence continues at coordinate 88,406,510 of OV277859.1, forward strand.
GTTTCAGTAGACCAACGAACCGTACACCTGTAGTGTTCAATAGATCCGCACTGGCTTATACAATGTTAATTCATAATTGAAGGATACAATACCTCGTCAACCATCAGATTACATTTGATGCGATAGTGGTAAGTGGTTTTCATACCTGTATCGCTAAGATATACCAGCACCATTTGTACTGCAGCAATTATTCCTACAGCATCTGATTGCCCAGTTATGATCCCCACTCTCTAAACCTCTTTCCTTTATGCCATTCTCTGTCTCTCTGTCTGTCTCTCTGTGCCTATGTCTGTCTAACTGTCTGTATCGGTCTCCCTCTGTCTGTATGTCTGTCTGTCTCTTTCTCTCGCTCTCCAAGTCTCTCTCTGTATCTCTTTATCTCTATGGTTAATCTGAACATGGATTTGAACAAGGTGTATATCACTACAACAAAGGTGTTCTTTTTTGCAGCAGGTGGTTAGGCCATGTTTCATGATGTAGAAATCTGTTAACTGCTGCACCTGTTGTGCTAAACAGTCTCTCGTTCACTAGGGCAGTAGGCCATGATGTTGCCTGGTGTGCATGCATGATCTCATTCTCACTTACATGTACAATATTAAACCATGTAGTGCAGAATTTAAGCAGGAACTGTATTAGACGTACATATAATTATACAGGAGACGTGTAGAGAATAATATGTTATTATTTCAAGTTTAACCCTTTCACTCTAAATGACGCCAAAAAGTGCGTTTTCAAACGCAACTAAACACAATTACGTACTGTAAAACCTCGCTATTACCAAACCACTAAACGGAAGACTAATTGGTTGTACAAAAGACAGGTGACAGTTTAAAGCAAGGTGACAGTAAATTAGAAAGCTCCTAAAGGAGCTTTCTGTTATACTGTCACTTCGCTTTAAGCAGTCATTTGTCGTTACACCTAATAATGTACACAATTGTATAGTATATAGTATTATGATATTTATAGTGGTCGTAATACAGAGGTTTTACTGCATATGAATATTCAGATGGTCGGAGGTTTACCCTAAAATAGTTTTTTCCTTTAAAGTCGTCTCGATAACAGTAATTTACTTTATCATACCCGGTATGCCTTCCCGTGAGATGGAGCTTTTCCGCGAAGATACAAGAGTCTGCTAAAGGCGCTCGATAGATGGGCTGTTGCCGCCAAACACGTTTCAAGCTGAATACATTGCCCTGTATCGCACCGCTAACTCGTAATGTGTTTGTACCAATTTGACGTTTATAAAACAATGATATAACGATAGATGAGACAGAGATGAGACACTGAACAACTTAGTTTAACGTCTACTATACCTCTAAATCTTATTTATGGTATTATAGTACATGTAGCTTAAAACAGGAAGCTCCTACAGTATTTTTCTGTTTACCTACCAAAAACAAAACAGCAGCATTTCTACATGAGCGTTAGACTGTGCCTGTACATATTGCTGAAACATCTCCCGCAAAACGTGATATATACAGAAAATACATACCATTTGCCTGGATATTGCAAAGAAATCTCCCTTTCTACATGTGCATGTACTTGCTTGAATATATCATTGTAGATACGAGGGTGATCTTAACGTAAGACTGCTCGGTGTTTGTCTATACAGCAATATGTGTTATATGATATTGCAAACAGTGTTTATCCTGAAGAAGACGCGGCGTCTCATCAGGTTCTATACTGTTTACGAATGTTCACTTTAGTAGACACTGGGTTGAGTTACAATGTACAACAATGAAACTTATTGCAGATATCTTCCAACACCAAGCAGTATTTTTTCTACATGAGGATTCGGCTTTGCCAACATACATGTCTATACAGACACCTTCAACAGACACCTTCTGAAACACGGGTTTGAGTGCTCGTATATATAATTATTGTTGAATTAAGCCATAGTAGATATATCTATAGTACATTGTCTTTGTCAGTTCTCTAGAATGAATACCGACAGATACACGGGAACGTACTGCAAGACAAGATGAAGCCACATACTCGCGGTACACTGGTGCAAAGTATAACCTCTAAAAGCTGAACTCCTAAAAACAGGAAGTGTCTAAATAATTATATACTACTCAATTTTTGCTAAGCACCAAGGCTATAATCTCCATAGGTGCAAATGTATTGAACCTATCACTTTCGTACCGCATAACTTCCAATATATTTTGTTCGATTCCTTCCCAATTGTGAGGTACATGTATTGTTTTCCAAGGGTTCGATTTACGGATTTGGATAACTTTTATACTTGTCTGGGTCCTGTAGGCGAAACCCGAGGAAATTATCAAATGTGAAATTTCTGAGATTTCACCAAAGATTTCGAATATTGAATTCTACATTTTAATGTTCTTAGAGATGTTGTTCGTTGGTAAAAGCAATGTTTTAACTTTCGGTGTTCAATTGTACCCATTACTGAATTGTAAAAAGCATGCTTGTTAACTCAAAAACACACAATTTGTAATGTTTGCAGTTTTCTGTGAAAAGGTGATATTTTATCTTTATTTTACCAGTGCACCTGCAAGGGACATTTGCATTTGTAAATCACACTAGAACAATGTAGAATGGACCTCTAATACGTATAGCTACAACTCCTGAACATTTTGTTGGAATTGAACAAATATGCGGAAAGTTATTAAGTGATAGGGTTAATGCATTGGTTCGTATGGAGGTTTAACCTTTGGTGCTTAGCAAACTTTGAGTAGCTTATTTTCTATGTCCCGAATGATGTACAAGTATTAAAAGCGTGTTTGCGTATTTCAATTTAGAAGCTGACGAAACAGCATGAGCACTGTTACCGATAATCGTCAAATGAATACTTCTAGTTTTGTAATTAAGTCTACTCAATTGTGTTACTTATTTAGGGATTGTTGTTATACAATACATACATGTATATTGCAAAATGACATACAGTGCAGACCCAGTTGAGAGAGTTCCTATAGGAGACCTATGATCTAGATGAACAGTATATTGATAGTACAGTAAAACATCCCTATTATGACCACTAAAATAAGGATAAATGATTTATGAAAGACTGGTATACATGTGGCAGATTAAAACAATGCGAACGTGAAACAGAAAGCTCCTTCATGATTTATGAAAGACAGACGACAGCTTAGCTTTCTGTTTCACTTTCAACTTGCACTTGCTTTAAACACACAAAACCCCGAATTGAGAGGTTGTACTGTACATGTACAAAAGTACTCTTCACAGGAACAATGTTTGTAAAGGACGCGTCCTTGTGGCTCAGTACATTACAGGAAAATCCCTATTACTACCACTAAATTATTGTTTATATCAGGTGTTTAATGCAGGTGACTGCTTAAAGCAAGGTGAACGTAAAACAGAAAGCTCCTAGATCTTGCTTTAAGCCTTCACCTGTATTTTATACAGTTAATTGCCTTTCTTTTACTGCATGTCCGCTAACGAAAGGTTTTATTGTATATGTAGAGATAGAGAATATCGCCCGGACAACCTGACGGTCAATGAACCTAGGTTGATCGATCTACATCTCTCTACAGACTGTTAACGGATTCACCCCTGTAACTTATAATGAACAATTCCAGTTTCCCATGCATTACATCTAGTTCATTTACAGTGAAATTCATTTATAATAAAACTGGATATAACGAAATATTAGATATATAGGAAAACTAAGTTTATCCCCGGCTCTCTACTTAACGTATAGTAACATGTACATGTACCTGATATGTATAACGAAATCTGGATATAAAGGAAAAACTCATTTGATCACAAATACTTCATTACATGTACATGTATAAGAGAGCTTCTCTGAATGTCTATTTTTGTCTGATCTGCAATGTATGACACAATAACAAACAATGAATACCCTGATAAGAGGGCTCCTATGGAACCCTCTGATCAGGGTCTACACTGTTTGAATATGGCGCATTTACACTGTTTGTAAAAGACGAGTATACTCGTCGCTAGGGTCCATTGTGTTAAGTATACTTATCATCTATACCCTGTGCATATGAAAACTAGATATATCAAGACATTTGCGAACAGATTTGATTCATTTCAGACGTCAAGTTACTCGGCGTCTGATCTGAACCCAAACTATTTGTCATTCGAGTTGTATGCCTGGAAATGAAAAAAAGAGATGATAATTTGAGAATAAGTGCATCGGGCATATTGAGCAGTTCCATTAATTCGGCATATAAGGCCTTTGGGTTCCACCCTTTACCCAATAGCTTGTTTCGAGTTTTGAAGAAAAGTAATTCTTAAAGCAAGTTGAAAGCGGGACAGAGCGCATTCTATTTCACGTTCAGCCTGATATAAGTTATCTGCTAGGATAAATGATAGAGTATATTGTATGATACATATTCATGATGGTGCAATCATCTTTCCACGCACTCTATTTAGATCTCCCGATATTCCAGGAAAAACATCAAAGCTGTCAGTCGGCTTTTAACCTTTAAATCAGTATGGACAAAATTGCTATCACCTTGGCATACAGTTTGGATCAATATGAGACGCCGAGTAACTCGCCGTCTCTTCTGGATCCAAATTATTTGGCACTCTGGTTTTGATTTTCTAAAATACAATGTATGTATATACATGTACAGTATAGATGGCATTATTTGCCGACCAGAACTACCGAACGTGATGCTTCAACATCGAAGAAGAGTCAATGTCTTGAACTATTTAACACTTTGAACCCTAGTCCCGCATATTGGCGTCCTTTTCAAACAGTATACATGTGAAAATTGCACTTGTCCTATGCAAACAGTTAATACCCCAGATAAGAGGGCTCCTTACGGAGCCCTCTGATCTGGGTCTTCACTGTTTGTCATAATGCAAAACATTGACAAAAAGAACCTTTATAAGTCAGAAATGGTCTGGACTCAAATGGAAACTGGGGTTGTCCATTTTAAGTTTCAGGGAGGAACGAGTTAAGCCGTTTGCCTGACGGAAACTTGCCTGGTATGTGCAAAGAGTTTGGATCCAGATAAAACTTCGAGTAACTTGACGGCGTCAGTTCCGACTATATAACTCTTTTTGGGATGTCTCCAATGGATGACGTATACAGTGGAGAATCTGTTATTCTTTCCCAATAAACGCGTTTACGCTAAAACTATTATTTGCAGTGCAAACAGTTTGGAGCCAGATCAGACGCCGGGTAACCCGGCGTCTGATCAGGCTCCAAACTGTTTGCCACAAAGATAAACATGAAATATCAGAATTGTCAAAAAGTTGTTCTTTTCTACGTTTTAGTGCTTTGCGTTTGCGTACGTTTGCGTTTAAACGGGAAAGGATAACAGATTCTCCACTGTATACTGACACTATACTGACGCAGACGACAATATTTAAGCAGACGATATTACGACAGCAAAACTGTTAATACAGAATACCTTAGGGTTAATGTTCGTAAGAACAAACCGGCTATACTTGTACACGTACAGTGGAGAAAACGTTATTTTTTCCCGTTTTAACACATACGAAACGCGAACGTAATGCTATAAAAAATAGAAAATCACAACTTTTTGAAATTTCTTACGTTTTATTTTAATCTTAGTGGCAAACAGTTTTGGACCTGATCAGACGGTTTGCAATGGAAATAACAGTTTTAGCGTAAACGCGTTTATTGGGAAAGAATAAGGTTTCCTCCACTGTAAGTAAACCTATATAGGTCTGGCCAGCTTTGCTCGCGGCCGGATTCATATTGATCATAAAATACCACCAGATAAAGATCAGCCTCGATAGCTCGAACCTGCTAAACTCAAACGTCTCCGCACTTTCTTCAATTACATTCGATAGTTCGAGCTCGCTCAAGTCGACATACCAATATTTCAAAATTAAAATGTGGCTGATCCACGTTTTCATCTTTGAAATATTGGTATGTCGACATATAATCGAATTAATATTCGATTGTACTACAGTGAAGAATCTGTTATTCTTTCCCGTTTAAACGCAAACGTACGCAAACGCAAAGCACTAAAACGTTGAAAAGTACAACTTTTGGACAATTCTGATAATTCTTTTTTATCTTGGTGGCAAACAGTTTGGAGCCTGATCAGACGCCGGGTTACCCGGCGTCTGATCTGGCTCCAAACTGTTTGCACTGCAAATAATAGTTTTAGCGTAAACGTGTTCATTGGGAAAGAATAACAGATTCTCCACTGTAACATATACCTTACAAATATATTGCATAAAACAATATATGAACGGAGAATGCTAGGTTATACAGTGAAGAGTGTGTAATTCTTTCTCAATATACGCGTTTTTGTTACATGCTTTTGTTCAATAAAACAGATTGGAGCAAGATCGGACACCCAATTACCCGGCGTCTGATCTTGCTCCAAACTGTATGCCGCTGGGAATAAAATTCATGATCTACATTTTCAAAAACACCGTCTTTTTCTTCGTTTCATTGAACAGTGTTGCGTTTATGCTCGTATATATATGGGGAAGGGTATGCTTTCTCCATTTAGCATGTGTTTGCCTAATTTGCGATCACTGTTGCAAACAGGGTTCTAAAGGCCAGTTGAGTACGTCGGCGCTTCATCTGGATCCAAACTATTTGACTTCCTGTGAAATTGTCGATAGAAAAAACGTGTAAATGTTTTTCTAAACAAAGTTCGCTGGCGAAAAATTGCCGAGTGTGCCCTTTCTCTGCGGAAGTCTGACACATTAATTCCACCATTGCAAAACAAAAAGTTTGGATCCAGATCAGACGCCGCGTGACGCAGCGTCTAATCAGGATCCAAACTGTTTGACACTCGTATCGATATTTCTAAAGTCATATAACCTTAAATCTAACTTTGAAACGATAGTACAGACAACAACATGAAAGCAGACGACAGTAAAGCAATGATGGGTTGAAAACCTCACGATTAATTTGACGCCGCAAGGGTTAAAATGCACGCCCTTCACAGCCATGGCGTCTCTGCTGTAAACTGTTTTCATGTTGTCTCAATTTGTATTTAGGTTAATTGGTTAACGTAATAGAAACTAATTATGGGAATGAATGTTAAACAGTTTGGATCATCATGGATTAGATGCCGCGTTACGCGGCGTCTGATCTGGAACCAAACTGTTTGCAACTATTTTCTCGGTGTTCAGCAGTGACTTAGGGGTAATATTACAGATCAATTGCTTATATAAAGACTTTAAAAGGATCGAAATCAAATACGCTCGTACATATGTACTCATTAAGCATATTTACACGTAAGGAAGTAATGTCATCAAATTACGTGTACATGTGTTTTATATAATAAAAGTTTCCGTTGTTATGAAAGGTTGAACGGTGGGCTAAAACTGGTGCCTTCTAAACATACATGCAGCAGAAAACTTTGTGACCGCATTTCAAACAGTTTGGATCCAGATGAGACGCAGATTACAAAGTTTTAAATTGCTGATAAAATGTTAAAGCATAATGACAAAATTTAGCGTGGAAAGCGTTAGTAAAAATATTGATGTGCACTAATTACTAGTATAGATTTATAGTACTAGTATTTATCATCCAACATGTCGCCATGATCACTTCAAACGGTGGTTTAATTTCAGAGTGTGGTAGTTGGTTGCTTTATTCCATTTGCGTCCAGTTAATTTGTTCATGTTAATTAAATATCATGTTAATTAAATATAATTATATACGTATATTGGATTACTCTATTTTTTATCTTTAAGGGATGCCTGGTCTAAATTTTCATTTTCGCTTTGTTTTATTTTGAAATTCCTATCAGCAAACAGTGTAGACTCTGATCAGAAGCCGCATAATGCTCGTGTCTGTGTCCAAATTCATGTACATGTATATGGGGTCGTGGGCACAGATGGGCTTAGCAAGAAATAAAGGAAAAGCTAAAGCAGAAAGCACAAGCAGGAACGTTCTACTTCAGTTTTAACTTGCAGTAAACAACCACCTGTCGCCTGTCTTTGACGTCATAAATCAGATTCTATTTGAGAGTTCAATCATTGTAACAGCGGGCTCAATGTGGGCTGACAAAATGTCGTTTGCTTAAGAATTGTCGCCTGCTGGAAATCTTAAACTTTAAAAGCTAATTGCGTTTGTTCATCTATACAATCTAAGTGATAAACATTTTGGATCCTGATCAGACGCCGCATTATGCGGCGTCTGATCGGAATCCAAACTGTTTGGAGAATAAATATTCACTAGTAATTTGCAATTTTACGTAGAGTTACGTACGCGATCATGATCCAACTAATTGCTTACGCTCTAAGAGGCATGCAACGCTTGATCTGGATCAAAACTGTTTGCAAACTACTGATATTGTCCAGTAGCAGTGCTGTAGTACGCTACAATAGTAATCTATATATTAAACAGTAAGCCTTTCCTGATCAAATTTATAGTGAGGTTTTTACCCCTTTATCGCAATATTGTCGTCTGCTTTACTTTTGCTGTCTGCAATATCGTTTCAAAGTTAGATTTAATGCAATATAACTGCCGTAATTGCAAAACAGATGGCAAACAGTTTTGATCCTTATCAGACGCCGCGTTATGCGGCGTCTGATCAGGATCAAAACTGTTTGCAAATGCACTTAAAGGTGTCATTGAGAGTGAATGGGTTACGGTCTGGGCGTGGTATTACACATTATGCCGCATATCAATACTTTATATTTAGAAATTAATATATCAAGTCTCCTACCTACGAGCTATCATATCAAATCTGCAAAGTCTCAATTGAACTTTATTGCCGAGATTTTCGAGCACGACATTTATATTACACTAAAACCTCTACCTCGACCATTAAAACGAATGTTAATTGATTGTATGAAAGACAGGCGACAATTTTTAAAAGCAATATGAAAGTAAAACAGACAGCCCCGATAGAAGCTTTCTGTTTTACTTTCAACTTGCGTAAAAAATCATCTGGCGTAAACATTTAGTAATGATTAAAACAATTGTGTGGTCGTAATAGAGAGGTTTAATTGTATTTTATTTCTAGACAAATATCGCGCATTATAGCATGTTATGTACGTAGGTTATGGTAAAGTTGTACACTAAGTGCACGTGGCGTAGATGCCAATGTTAACGTGACAGTTACTATAAACTATGAAAGTGAGTGTAAATGTAAATTTTGAAATTGACTGCACGAAAATGCTTAATCCATTCTATACTGGTAACAACTTTGACTAACAAGTGCATGTATTTTAGCAAACAATGTAGACCGTCATCAGAGGGCGCCTTATGGAGCACTCTGATAATGGTCTGCATTGTTTGTTTCTATTTTGTTATTGTTGCTGAAATAAGTACTAAAATAGCAACCCTAAAATAGATATAAACTGTTTTGTTTTCAAAAAGTGAACATTTCAGCATAAAAGGGTAATAACACCGTTTCTAGATAATGATCATATCAGAACAAAACATGTATTTTGACGGAGTAAACCTATTCATACATGTATCAAGAACCGTTGATCTCGCTGTTATTATAAGTCTTTCGCAGCCAAAATAATCGTGAGAGTTTTACCCCTTTCACCGTTTCATTGTCGTCTGCTTCAATATTGTTGTTTGAAATATCGAGTCAATGCTGATTCAATGTAGTATGACTTAAAACATATCGATACGGGTGTCAAACAGTTTGGATCCTGGTTACGCGGCGTCTGATCAGTATCCAAAATGTTTGCACAGTTGCATTTTGTCGCCATTTGCAGTAGAAGAGTTAAAGGCAGATGACAGCTTAAATTCGATAAAAACTACATGTATATTGAAATATCCCTCTGTTTAAATTCAGGGCTGCCATAAGTTGACATGAAAAGTCCTAAGTTTTCCAAATTTGCATTTTTCAAGTGCGATTTTACGAATCGTACCTCTACCCCATCGCCTGTTTCTAGTTTTGTTGACACGTGGCTGCTTAAAGCAGGCTGGAAGTAAAGCAGAATGTGCCTTAAGGCGCATTCTGCTTTACTTTCAGCCAGCTTTACGCTACCATGTACTAGCAAAAAATCTAAAAATTTAGGGAAAATGCGGAGAAATGGCAGCCCTGTAAATTACATTGGACAATAGATCTACACTGCATTGAACAACATCATCAACCCTTCATTATAGAGCGGACGATGTACATGTAGCAGGACTTTCCCAAACAGTGTAGACTCTGGTCAGACACCGGATTAAGACGCTTTGGATTACTTAACCAGTCAGAATCTTTAATTGCAAAACACCCAAATAAGAAACTTTGTGGACCTGTCCTTGTCAGAACCAACCCCATTTTGTTGGTGTAAAACATGCATTGCCTAACAACTCTGCAAAAAATACTACATGCTCATTAAAATCAACCTATATCCCCAGTCATTTCAACATCGTTAAAAATAGGTACAATGTTTGTCAGAGAATCAAAAGGTCGGGACGTCCAATCCATCTGTTGGATACAAAGCATAAAACCTCAAGTCAGCCCCCGGTGACAATAAAACAATTATCTAGTTACCTCAGCAACTGATGTAGCCATGTCTATTGGTCCGTAATAACGCTACCAGTTTGTTCCCAGTTGCTCACTCATCAGGTCACGGTCCATTTGCCCAGTGACAGAAGAACCGGGCACCAGAATAGAAAATAAGCAAGGAGACTGGCGAACAAAAGCTACAAAACCGTCAGCAAGACCTCGATATCACCGCAGCCCTTTTGTTCGCAACGTCAGCGAAATAAATAAACCAATATCGTTTTGTACAGTCAGGGTAAGCAAGCAGGACCCTTGCCAACAATTGATTATTTTAGTATTCGAATTAAGGGGTATTTTGCATAAACTGATAATATTATTCTAAGTACACAACTTGGATACTAACTGATAAATTATGACAAACAGTGATCAGTTGACCAGACCAGAGAATGATGAATTGGTTTTACGGCACTGCGACACAAAATAGGTCATATAGAGCCAATAAATTGTGAGGGGTGATGAGATAAGATGATGATGATTTCAGGAAGATGATTTCGGCTAATCCAAGAGGATCTATCTGCACTGGTTCTACATTGTTGGCATTTGTTTCATTCATAGGACAATGGGTGTTCGCTAACTTCGCTGTTTTTGTCAAAACGCCGGGCCAGTCACATAGTAGTTTAGCATCTGATCAGTTTACAATCTGTTCTGCTGTATTTTGTTCGCCATGCATGGACACGTCGAGTTGAACGCGGTTTTACAAATGATTATCCATTTAAGCATAGTGTCTACTAAAGTTGACATTGACAAACAGTATAGATCCTCATCAGGGTCTTCACTGTTTGCAATATAATATGAACAAATTCTCTGTATGGACAAACACTCTTAAAGTCTTCCAGCAAGTTTACAGGAGGGGTCCATTGCAATATTCAGAAGCAGGTGATATGTTGGAAAATGAATTTATCGGCTGATGTCAGGTAAACGACCAGTTGCTACGCTCTGATTGCAATGAAAGGTTTCATTGTGACGATTCAGCATAGAAACAGCTTTGTCGTTCATTCGGAAGAAATCGGATATTTCCGTCAAGCTAATAGTTTTTATGGACGGAAATGACCGAGTATTCCCGAAAATTTCCGTGACTTCTGGTCCCTTTACAGGATTAGACATGTCTCAAACGATGATGCAGAGAAATTTGCATCTCCCCGACAACTTGTATCTGACTGTTCAAACATGTTCGAACCCTTTCATGGTCAAAGAAGAAATTACGGGTTTGGCAAGCAGTTTGGATCGGACGCTGAGAAACTCTAACAAGGATCTAAACTGTTTGACACTTACCAATGTTAAGGTATAGTCACACAAGATAAATAAATATTGAAATAAAATGCAAACAACTTGTAAGCAGATGATAATTTGGCGGTGAAAAAAAGAGTGCATTGATTTTAAAAGAAATCTATATTCTTTGTGTTGAATAAATTTTCTAACTTTCGTCTGAGCTTGTCATTACAAATGCGAGATTTTTATGTTACTTAGGTGCATGGTTAATTCTTTGTTGAGCTACTGTTCAAAGCCGAAATACTTAAAGTTTAATGCAAGAGAACCATGCATATACTCTGTATTTAAAATCAGCCTGACTATATCAGGGTTTACTTTATTCACTGAAGCAATAAGACTGCAGTCATATTATACTTTCTGACTGCATGTAACCAGAGTTAGACAATGAGTTAACCCATTACTCAATAAATATGCCTTTTACGTTTTTTGTTTATTCCTCCTTCGTAGAAAATAGTTCCACTTGATACAATCATGAATATGCACCATATGAAATATTTCCTATATCCTATCAGATGGAAGCTTAAAGCATGCAGACAGTAAAGCGGGGTCACATTAAGGCGCATCCTGCTTTACGTTCAACCAACTTTAAGTAATAAAAACTGTCTTCGTTCTTCAAAACTAGAACCAGTAACGTAACTCAAATGTACTGTATATTGCACGTTTGGATATGTAGGTACAAATGTCTTTTAAAATATGCTACTGTTTTATAAAGAACGAAAGTAAAAGACAGCTCCAATGAGCTTGCTGCTTTTCTTTTGTCCTGAGTTGAGCAGTGATATGTTTGATTTTGAAGATAGGCAAGAATACCTAACAAAACCTTGATCTTCTAAGTTGATAGATCAAATACAATGCTTTACGTCAAAAGAAACGTTCACTAAGTAAAAGACATACGTATCCCTTTGATCGTACAAGTAATAAAACTTCGTACGACAAATGTTATCGTAAGTCAGATTATAAAATTGATTTATCCATCTAATCCTGTCTTATGACATCTCTTTGGAATCGTCTTGAAAAGACGATTCCACAGAGATGTCACAAGGCTGGATTAGATAGAGAAATCAGAAATTAAATGTATTTTAAAGTTTTGACTTACGACCGTTTTTGTCGTACGAAGTATTATGAAACGGGCCTCTGAACGATTTTTTCCACCACAAACATTAATATTTTTCAGCATGCACACACACATAGTTCTACGCCGTGAAGATGTATGTATCTAAGTAGCCGTGCTTTGACAAAACTTACATAGTTTGAAGGACAGGTGGCTGTTGAACCCTTTACCCCATTGCCTGTTAAAAGATTTAGGTTTGAAGACGAATGAGCACTTAACCCTTTAACCCATAGCCTGTTTCTAGTATTTAAGATATGTGACATATTAAAGCAGGCTAAAAGTAAAGCAGAATGCGCCCTAGGGCGCATTCTGCTTTACTTTCAGCCTGCTTTAAGTTCCTATCTGCTAGGATATCGAAACAAATTATTACGGTACATATTCATGACCGTATAAAATGGAACTATTTTCTCTTGCGGATGAATAAAATGAATGCGCTAAAAGTCGCTTCTATAAGGGAAAGGGTTAAAGCACATTGCATTCTGTTTTACGCCAATCCTGCTTGAAACCACCATCTGCTGGGATATAGAAACTTAACCCCTTCACTGCCGTGACGTCATCAAGTTTTAACAATTGTCGTCAGCTTTTATTTCTCAAAATTAAATTCAAGCGATTTTGACTTAAGAAATATTGAAATGAATGTCAAACAGTTTGTATCCTGATCAGACGCCGCGTTACGCGGCGTCTGATCAGGATTCAAACTGTTTGCAAATAACAAGTGTACTCGGGGTAAGGCAGTGAAGGGGTTAAAATGATATTATTTTTCTACAGGACTTCAAAGTTTTCTACAGCACGCAATGAACATTATATAAAGACTGCTTGGTGGAAGAGCTGAAATCCATCTTCACAGCAACGCTAAATAATTCAAACTGTTGGGGTAGGGTTGAATTAGTGCAAAAAGCAACATCGTTTCTTTGAAGAGTTCATTGTTTCTTTGTTGTATGACCGTTTTTTTTCGCACAAATTTAACATACAGTCTAGTTATCTGATAAAACGCCATTGCGCGAACAGACGGGTGCACATGTATCAATTTGATCTGATCATCTGTATTTTGGCCACATACGACTAACTACACTTGCAATATTCATAGCTAGTGATGTCGTCAGCTGGTTTGCATATTTGTACCCAGAGGGGTCATATATAAAGGGGCCAACCTTGGACCCTGTTTGATGTTGATAAGCCCAATCAGGAGAAGTTTATCCAACAAGCTCAAAGATTCAGCCGACGCAACGCAACACTTGGAAAATTAACATCAATGTGATAAGACTCATTGTGATAACGGATGAGTTAAGTGAGCACAGCTTGCATGGTATAACCAGTTTCAGTTACCCTTTATCTTTACCTTTACTCCATAGAGACTCACTTTTACGCCTTTAATTTATTCCTCCATTGAAGAAAATATTTTTCATTTTATACAATCATGAATATGCACCATAAGCCATATTTTCTATATTCTAGCAGATGCCAGTTTAAAGAAGGCTGAAAGTAAAGCCGAATGCGCCTTAATGCGCATTAAGTGGTTACCTATCTTCAATACTAGAAAAGGACTATGGAGTAAAGGGTTTACGATAGTCTTAGCAAAAGGGGTTGGATCCTAATTCATTTGAGGACACGTTATTCTTTCTTAATAAACGTGTTTATGCTAAAATTAAAACACCCAAAATTGTGTTTTAATTTTTAAACTTAGATCTATATAATTATACACTGTAAAATGAATAGCCGAAATTTTTTCGGTATTGGACATTTTTCAGGCGACAACTTTTTGCAGAGGACAATTAGATCTACTAAAGTTTCCTGTATTTTGAAGTAGCACCTAAAATGTTTTTTAAAGTAATCGCAGACGACAATATGAGATCGTCGACACCTAATTGTGGGGTTAATTGCTCTAGCCCGTTTAGTGATACACGAACCGGTTGATAACGGGACCCCGTCAAACAGCTGCTTGACAACAACGCTTGCCATAGCAACAGGCCCCTGGTAACAGTGCGTTACTAGGGATATCACAGCTAGCTCCTTAAAAATCAATGACAACCTGACAAGGTCGTCATCCGGAATCAATATGCTGCTCTATTGTTGTATGCTTCAAAAATTTCACCGTCAGCAGTTTAATTGAGACTCCTTTAAACCCTTTCTGTGGCACAAATATACATATATGTATTTGTTTCCAGACATTGCAGACCCTGACCAGACTGAGATGGCACCTTAAAGAGGCGTTCATGTTACACTATTTTACACTGGTATATTTTCAAAAGTCAAAGTGAAAAGTTCAGCACCAACATTGTTGAGTACTTTGATTTAGTGGCTGGTCCGTGGGTCGATACTAGTCTCGTTGAGTTGGGGTAAAGGGTTTTATACATGTTCCGAGTCTCCAAATGGTCCGGGTCTGCAATCAAAACACTAAACATTGAAAATGAAAGTCGTGATTGGCTATACGATGCATAGTAAGTCAAATGAATCTTATATCAAACAGTAATAAACACTGATTTGGTTCAGCAGAAAATAATGGTGTCAGGATTAAGGCTCAGGACACCTAACGGGATTTGGCCTATGTTGGTCAATATCGGTACTGTACGGGCACCGATCGGTCATTTTTGTGAAAGCATATTTCGGGACGAGCCGACATTTGAAGAGAATGGCCGCTGACTCTCCGTAGACCACGGGTTTAGTTCGATTTCATTAGGGGTCCTCAGGGCTGCCATAAGTTGACATAAAAAATCCTAAGATTTCCAAATTTGCATTTTTCAAGTGCGATTTTACGAATCGTACCTTTTCCCCATCGCATGTTCCTAGTTTTGTTGACACGTGGCTGCTTAAAACAGACTGAAAGTAAAGCAGAATGCGCCTTGAGGCGCATTCTGCTTTACTTTCAGCCTGCTTTAAGCTACAATGTACTAGAAAAAATCCGAAGATTTAGGAAAAATCCGGAAAAATGGCAGCCCTAGGTCCTCAACCTTAAAAAATGGCTTACACCATGGCAATTGCATTCCTTGCTTTGAACAGATGCAGTTTAACGTGTGACACCTTAACCCGTTCTCTCTCATTGACGTCATACGGCGCATTTGCAAACAGTTCTTATCAAGATCAAAATGTTTGCCACTTGTTTTGAAATAATGTCAGTTATATACTGCCTTAAATATATCTTTGAAACGATATTGCAGACAACAGTATTGAAGCAGACGACAATATGGCGCTGAAGGGGTTAACACCTCACGATAAATTTGGTCATGAAATGGTAATGAAAGACATACACTCAGTACAAAAAGAAACGCACAGTGTGCTCAGGCGCAGATTAAGAGACTTTTTTAAGATACTAAGACCATAACTCAAGATAAATGTAATTCTGCCACAAGTTTAGAAAAACATATACTTAAAATTACTCTGCTGTATTTTAACCCTTTCACTCTTAATGACGTCAAAAGGCGCGTTTTCAAACAGTTTGGATCCTGATCAGACGCCGCGTAACGCGGCGTCTGATCAGGATCCAAACTGTTTGACACTCGTATAGATATACTTTAAGTCATACTACTTTAAATCTTACTTTGAAACGATCTTGCACACATCAAAATTGAAGCAGACGACAATGAAACGGTATTGGGATAAAAATCTCACGATTTATTTGGCAGCGAAAGAGTTAACTAGTGCCTGTTGAAAACACCGCACCGATTTGTACAGGTTGTGATGATACCAATTCAATGATAAACCTCCCATTTTCAACCTTGATAGCCCAGGACGGAACTACTGACTGTAATGAAAAGATTATTTCACAAATACGTTCCTTCTCGTACATACAGATACTATTGTAATAAAAGTGTGCGTTTCTTTTTGCACTGAGTGTACACTTTAGAACTCAGCTAAATAGTAAATACATGACCTATAAGTTCAGGGATGCATGCCATTTCTCCAGATTTTTCCGAAATCTTCGGATTTTACTTAATCTACTCCGGACCTGCGGATTTCTTCGAAATACTCACATTTTATTGAACTAGAGTTTATTCTGTTATTGTGTTTAGATGTATGTTTTATACAGGCCATGGCTATAAATGATGGGATATGTTGTTTTGAACAGATGACCTTAGCAACAACGCAACGAATAGCGCGTTTTCATGAATAGGCATCATAAGAAATATTATCTTCTATATTATATAAAACTTATTTTATAACAGCAGCAGATGCAATTGCTACAGACGGCAAAATTACCCAGCAGTCAAAAAGTTAAGCAGTCCAAGGATAATTCCATGAGCAGCCATTTGTCTTTAGAACCGAGCATGCTTCTCCAAATAACGAATCGATTTGAGTGCAGGAATGCACATGTATACCAGTTCCTCATAGAAAGGTCTTTACATGCATGCATCTCATATACATTGTACTGGGAAATGTCCTACAACTTTCCTGATAGCTGCTTATTTCAGACTGAGAGTAAAGCACCAATTTCCTGCTCTATATTCAATCTGCTTTAAGCAGTCACCTGTCCAAAACTACTGCAAACATGCTATCAGGGAAAGGGTCAGGTGACCTGAGCATACATTAAAACCTCTCTATTACGACCACTAAAACGAAGTCTAATTGATTGTACAAATGCTTAAAGCAAGGTGACAACAGAAAAACTCCTATATATAGGAGTTTTCTGTTTTATTGTTACCTTGCTTAAAGCAGTCACTTTTCGTATGCACCTAATGGCCAACGCAATTTAGCGTCTTTTTCTGTATTGAAAGTTTGCTATAAGGACAGACACACGCCGCTTGTGTTATTATCTCAGATCACCTGTCGTTTAAGTAAATATTTAACAATAACAGCACATCCATAAAATTCCAATGATAAAGCAAGTTTAACAATAAATCAAACAAAGCCAAATTCGTTCGCAATTCAATTGAATAACTATGGCAATTTTTGAAGATAAATGCTATGAAATTATTCGACAAATCGTACTTGAGTGCATCGACCTGTTCTGTAAATGTATGGGAAGTTAATAGATGGATGGGTGCTGTATGCAGGTCAAAAGCAAAATTATGTCTTCATTTAAAATGCTGATTTAATTTTATTCTGCAAAAGGCTGCAATAAGTCTCAAAGAATTCCCGTGACGTCTTCATTTCGAGTGTTGTTAAACCTAGGTTAGACTGTTTATGAATAATGCAAGGTTATTTTAACCTTTGACATTTGAAAAAAAATATCTTCTACTTCTTAATCAATTCAAAATCAAATCCTTTGTCTGTATTTCCAGATAGGCAATTTAACGGCAAGCTTACTTGATCTTGATCAGATGTCGAGTTTCTCAGCGATTGATCTGGATCCAATATCTTTGTAAATGTTAGCCAAATCGCGTTAAGTACGATAAGGGTTAATAGGCTTTTAATGACTTGATAAGGTACTTCTAGACACACTTATGGCTTCGCGTGCCGTCCCGGGCACGCTTACTACCAACTACTTATGTTCCAGCTGTCACACTTCTAAAACCGCTACCTGGGTACCTTATCTGTCGTGGCCTTTAGTACTGCGGACAAAACGTTATTCTTTCCCGAATAAACGCGTTTACGCTTAAACTATTATTTCCTTTGGAAACAGTTTGGAGCCAGATCAGACGCCGGGTCACCCGGCGTCTGATCGGGCTCCAAACTGTTTGCCACTCAGTATAAAATGAGTCGCCAAAATTGTCAAAAAATTGTTATTTTACCCATTTTAATGCACAGCGTTTGCGTTTCGTTTGCATTTAAACGGGAAAGAATGAAGTTTTCTCCACTGTATCTGCCATAGGCCTTTAGTATCTCTGAAAGTGCTATCTGCTTGTCTTATCTTTTTGTCGTATGCAAAAGCACGGAGTATTCACTGCGTAACTAAAGTTGCAAAAGATAGCGTACATAAGTATTTGATTGTCATTTTCAAGTTTGGATTCAGATCAGATGTCCTCAGTGTTAAGATATTGGTAACGGCATATTGCTTGCAAAAAGCGTCAACGTCACATTTCTGAAATATTGAACTAAACCGTTACTTACTATCGTCCGATTGCAAACTTTCGTCTGCGATTCAATTAAAAACGTTTTTGCAAATAATAACAGATGCATACATGTACACGAACAGAAAACGGTATTGCATCCTTGTCAGACTCCGAGTTACTCGGCATCAAGTCAGTATCAAAACTGCTTGCAGAATACTAGCAATATTGAACTTGGACATAAGGGTGTGGATAAGGGTGTGTTACGTCTGTGTATCGCCTGCTTGTCTCTATCTAAACCAAAGGATTTTTTGGCAAGAGCACCGTGTGTGTGGCGACAGGTGCTGGATCTCCTTATTAATTCCTTTCAACTTGAAAGTCCAATTCACAGGTCTTACTCAAACATGACCCTTCACTACCTGTGAAGGGCAATTACGCCGACGCTTCCGAAGCGTGGATACAACGGTAAATGTCTTTGTCACCGGTTTGTTTTGGGCCACCATCTGTCACGTAAACGCCACGCGACTGGTTGTTATCATGGGTGTTGCCGAAACCTTTTCAGATCTTCACATTTTTCTGTACAATATGACAGATTTGCAATTATTGATCTTTCACTTGTTTTCTCTTCAATGCAAAATCCCTCTCATCTGCTTCAAAAACGAGTATCGTATGCAGAAATGTTTACATGCAGAGGAGTTTGAAATGAAGAAATTTTGAAGCCGAGTAACACACTACTTGAATCCTGTTCCTATCTGGATTCAAATGTTAGCAAATGTAAGTTAAGTAGCCGCTCTTTGCTAAATCTCCGACTGAAAGCCAGATGAGATTCTTTTCAGTCCACATTAAATGTCAAAATAGCAGCGCACAAGTATTCTTAACATATCTCATCCTAAATGTCAAATGTTTTTGTCAGGATTTTTTGTATTCATTTGCATATTTTACTCCCATATTGGAAATCAATTTCTCGTCTTAAGCCTTTTTGCCCAGCTCTTATCATAGTTACAATTTGTAGAAATCGTGCAAATGAATTCCAGTCAGATACAAAAAGTACTAGACGCGCCTACGTGAAAACTGTCATATAATATTATGATATTTCCGTATAGAAAGCCAATAAGTCCTGACATTCTTTTTCTAAAAAAATCAATAAAAACCAAACACTTTGCATTAGTTCGTTTTCATATCTAAAAGTTAACCTTTTCATTAGTTTAGTTTAGTTTAACTCTTTCCTCCCTGAAACTATAAATGGACAATTCCAGTTTCCATTTTAGTCTAGTCCATTTCTGACTTTTAAGGGTTGTTTTTGTCAATGTTTGGCATTATAACAAACAGTGAAGACCCTGATCAGAGGGCTCCTTTCGGAGCCCTCTGATCTGGGTCTTCACTGTTTGCATAGGACAAGTGTACAATTCACATGCTCACTGTTTGAAAAGGACGCCTATATGCGGGACTAGGGTTCAAAGGGTTAAACATTTTATTTCGAATTTTTTACAGAACCTTTTCACTACCATAATGTCCGCGGTGGCTATAATCAATTTACAAGTGGAATCTTCCATGCTTATATATTGGATTAGTCCATTTTTTATATAAGAGGTACCTGCATGGTCTAAATTCTCATTTTCGTTTTGTTTTACATTGAAATTCCTATCAGCAAACAGTGTTGACTCTGATCAGACGCCGCATGTTGCGGCGTCTGATCGAAGTCTACACTGTTTGCCTAAGACCCTTTTATGTGACGCTAGGCACAAATGGGTTAATTGTCTCTTCGTCTGTTGGTTTTAATTTTTCATAACAATTTATTTTGATATTAAGTAATTTTGACCAATATTGAAGCTTCAATATGAGTGTCAAACAGTTTGGATTCTAATAAGACGTCAAGTACTGGCCGTCTAGATCAAACCAGTTTGCAAATAACATTTGCATTTGGACAAAGTCAGTGAAGACAGGGAAGCTTAAATACAGGTTGCACAATGTTTTGCCACTCAGATTCTAAGTACGTCTTGTCCATTTGATTTACTTGTATGATTTTAACCCGTTCACTCTCATTGACGCTTTAAAGCGCGTTTGCAAACAGTTTAGATCTTAATCAGACGCCGCGTAACGCGGCGTCTGATACGAATCCAAACTGTTTGACACTCGTCATACTACATTGTATATTACATTAAAACGATGTTGCAAACAACACACTTGAAGTAGCCGACAATGAAGCGGTAAAGGGGTTAAAAAAACCTCACGGAAAATTTGGTAGTGAAAGGGTTAAAGTTGGTTTTATTTTGCAATATATTGCAAAATAACAAAACCGGATAGACCCTGCCAATGAGTCTTAATTCATGGGGTCACAATAGCGGCGCTGGTTACAAGTATAGTGCTCCCTCTCTACAGCAACACCCATAGGGAGACAAATATTATGTGTGTTTATCGGAGGTAGGTGTTATAGGGAGGGAAATTAGCTTGCATTTGCAAACAGCTTGAATCCTGATCAAACGCTGCGTAACGCGGCGTCTGATCTGGATTCAAGCTGTTTGTCACTCTTCATTTCCTTTTTTCTGTCAAAATGTCCAATGATGTGACTTTGAGAAAAACAGCAGACGACAATTTAAAGCAGACGATATTGCAGCAGATAACGGGTTTGGAAACAGCAGCAAAAATTGTTGTGAGGAGGGAATTGTTGTTCGAAAGGCAGTTGTAAGGAGGGGATACTGTATATTGATGGGACAAAGGATAAAGTCGTTTAAAACCTGGAGGAGGTCTGTTTGGAAAAGGATCAAGAAATATTTGCAAATGGCAAGCACATCAGAATGGTTTTGTGAGATCATGCTTTGGTTTGTCACAATGTGAAACACTTGCTCTTTAATATGATATAAACAAGACACTTCCAATGTCTAAAATAGAACGGAACCACCTGTCTTAAACGTTCAACTATATATCCTATGCATGCATTGTCTGTGCAACATGTGCTGAACCCAGTTCTCAATTGCCTGTT
Source organism: Gari tellinella (assembly GCA_922989275.2). Classification (NCBI taxonomy): domain Eukaryota; kingdom Metazoa; phylum Mollusca; class Bivalvia; order Cardiida; family Psammobiidae; genus Gari; species Gari tellinella. The sequence goes on from OV277859.1 coordinate 88,428,203, forward strand.
TCTAGTTTTGAAAACAGGTGAATACTTAAAGCAGACTGAAAGCGAAGAAGAATGCGCCTTAAGGCGCATTCTGCTTTACTTTCAGCCTGCTTTAAGCCAGCATTATTATGCTAAGATTGATGGATAGATGCATTGGTTTTTACGGCACTGCGACACAAAATAGATCATATAGCGTCGATGAGGGATGATGAGATGAAATGATGAACATTTCAGGAAGATGATTTTGGCTAATCTCATTAATTGCAAAGCAGCATATAGACTGTATAAATTGGAAATAAATTAAACTTGTACTAAAGCGCTTTTAATGGGGAGGGGGTGGGTTTAGCATGGCTTTCACTGTATAAATCAAATCACTGGCTGTTTTGATAGCTAATAGTGAAGTCTTAACGACCGCGTTAAAGCTTAAAACAATTAAGTTAAGTGTAAAACATAAAGCTCCTGTAGGATCTCTCTGATTAACAATAATTTAGACAACCCTCTGATTTAACTTCCAAATAATTATAATTATAAGCATCATATTTAGTTAGGCGGTTGTAATATCGAGGACCCACTGTGCATACTTCAAACCATGTTCAAACCACAAAGAAAGTAAAGTGCAAACTCAGAGTTGAAATATTATAGGAAGACCTCTGTGTGAAATTCATGCACCGGTTGACATTTGGCAGGGTTACTCTTTTTTCCCCATTACCATCCGCAAGAAGGTATGGTTTGAATAGATGCACATAATATTCAATATCTGTGATATTATACAGAGATTAACCCTTTTCACGATCAAATTTATCGTGAGGTTTTTATCCCTTCACCGCCATATTGTCGTCTGCTTCTGTATTGTTGTGCACTATCGTTTCAAAGTAAATTTAAAGGACAAAATTTCGATACGAGTGTCAAACAGTTTGGATCCTGATCAGACGCCGCGTTACGCGGCGTCTGATCAGGATCCAATCTGTTTGCAAATGCGCCTTTTGGCATCATTGAGATTGAAAGGGTTACATGTACACGCGCTTCAGACAAGTGATAGCATAAGAAAATAAAACAAATTTTACTTCTGCAAAAACATGCAGACGATTGTGTCTTAAGAGATTTCTTTGCGTGTTTCCATTGAAAGGTCAGACGTAAAATAACTTTCATAGTTGTTTTATATTTTAAAAATAAAGTCACGCGAAAACACTTTCTGCATTAACCATTGACTACCAATGACGTCATAAGGCGTACATGTACAAAGCTTGCTAACAGTTTGTATCCTGACCAGTCGTCGTGTAACTGTTTGATAATCTCTTCGAAATTCTGTCAGTCATACTGCCAAAATCAAACTTTAAATCGATATTGCAGACATAAATATTGAAGCAAACGACAATATGCCGGTGAAGGGGTAAAATATTCACGATAATTTTGACAATGAAAAGATTCATTACTCTTGCACGTTATAAACTAAACCTTTCTTATCGAATATGAATGACACTTGATAAAACAGGTAAGTGTTATATCGATGTATGTTCAATGCAGATTATTAACTCCTGTTATCAATCTTTCTTCGCCACGTCTTCTTCTTTGAATTTGTCGTCTGCCGCACAGTTTGTCAATTTTTAGACTTTTGCATTTTCAACTGGTGTAATTCAAAGACGAGTATTAAGCAACTTGGATCCAGATTAGACGCCGAGATACATTTCTTCTTATCTGCATCCAAACTGTTGGCTATTATCAGATACCTTATCGATAGGAAAACGGTAAATTATAATCCCTTCACTGCCAAGCCTTCATCAGTTTTAAACAATTGTCGTCTGCTTTTAGTTTCTAATATTTAACCTTTATGTTTGTTGACTTAAGAAATGTTGAATTCGGTGTCTAACAATTTGGACCCTGATCAGACGCCGCTTTACGCGGCGTCTGATCAGGATCAAAACTGTTTGCAAATAACCATTCTGCATGTGCATGTATTCGGGGTTAGGCAGTGAAGGGGTTAAAGGGGCCACGGCTCTAATTTCGATGGGAATCAGGACTTGTCAAATCATTGTGATACTGCACGTAAAACAAATACCTTAGGTGTTGCAACTGTGATATGCATTGTTATGAAACAGAAACCCCTTTATTTTCCGTTGTTTCTGAAGACAGTTAGCATGACAAAGCCTTCACAAAATACGATAGTGTATTGAACTCCTAGGCGAACAAAGTGAGCTCTCCACCAATCAGAACGCGTCAATCTACGAAGCCCCGCCTCCCGCTATTTAATACCTACGATCCAAGTCAGCTGATTTTACTACCACGCTATAGCTTGAGCATATCACATCGACAACGTAAAACAGTGCAGTCTGCTGTATAAACAAAGAAACAGCAATATTTGTGCAACTATTTCACTGGATTATCAGTATTATGACTTATACGGAACAAAGGAATACTATGGACACAGCAACTACGACGTAAGTACTCAAGGTTTTTGCATTTGAAGCTTTTTAACACTTCTTTCTTTGTTAAGCTCTTTTGTCTGTGCAAGACTTTGAAGTTTACTTAAGGTCACCTGTGTTAACTTAAGAAAATGCAGTCATTTGCTTTCGGGTCCAAGTTCTGCCTTTAAAAAATGTTTTTTTGGCGATTTTGCATGCATGCATTTGTAAATGACAAATTAAGAAGTGCATTTGCGTTGCAATAAATAATATGGCTGTGTGTAAGCAAGGGATTTGTCCGATAAAGGCGATATGGCTTTGTACTTGTTACTGGGGTCATGTATCTGGCTTTGTTATACACGTAAGCAAGGATCATAACGTTTTAAATCCAAAATGTCAACATAGGCTGGATTAGCAGCTTTAAATTAATGTTGAAATTGACATTTATGATCGTTTCACAAAGTTCTACCCTTTGTTGTCGGGTATGTACCTTATGGGGTCACCTGATTCATGATCGTCGTATTACACCTTGGCAACCGGGATGGTGGTGTAATGAACCAAATCATGAGGCGATATAGTTGAAATTAAGGACTATCTTATAAAATGGTTCGATAAAATAAATCATATGCATGGATTGGATGATTTTAAAGGTGAAAAGAAACATGAAATTTGCTTTTCAAATTGCATTGTAGACATGCATGCAACGTGTTTGCTGAATGTCAGTACATGTATTGAGCTTACAGGGGATGCTCTCTTTTACGACCACAAAAGAAGAACCATTGTGGAGTCGCATGGCAAGTGACAACCTAAAGCAGGATGAAAGTAAAGCAGAAAGCTTCTTTAGAAGCTTTCTGCTTTACTTTCTTCCTGCTTTAAGTAACCACCTGTCGTGTCTTAATTGAAGAAAAGTAATATGTCTTTGCATATACATGTATTGCACTGTACGTACACCAATGAGTTCATCCCATGCCATATGGTACCAATTAGTTAATAGAATCAGATACCAAACCAACTTGTACCTAGTGATCACTGTTACTATCAAACTTGTATTATCTATCACTTCACAGAAGATATACGGATACTCTACAGGAGAAAGCTTAATACAGAGCAAAAGTAAAAACGCTCTTATCAGAGCTTTCAGCATTAATGTTGCTCAGTATTAAGCTGGCATGCACCTGGCTTTAAAAGATCATATACTAATAATATCACTCAGTGGTTGCTTAACACAGGTTTAAGTGTGTTTTGATGAAGCATATAGACTTGGCATAGCTGGCATACCTCCCTTTAACCACAGTGTAGCTCGTGGCATGGCTCTGCTTAGTACAAAGACCTTAGCTACATGTGTATAGGTAGACTAGACTGTAGACATGCTTTCTGTGGTGTTTCGAGGACGTCCCATGTGAACCTGCTTCATTGGCAGCTATCATTTCTGCCAGGTTTTTTATGAGGGTTTTGTGCACAGAGCTAGATAAACCCTGCCAACCTAATATACATACATAGTAAAATAGTCGTTAATTTACTTGTTAACAATGAAGCGAGACATTAATATGATACTAGAGTTATATATATTACTATCAAACCTTGTCGTGGGGTTGTAAAAAGATGCATATGCAGTCTTTAGAATATGTGACTGCTTATTGCAGAATGAAAGTAATGCAGAAAGCTCCTAAAGGAGCTTTCTGCATCACTTTCATCCTGCATTAAGCAGCTAAATATGTGCAGATATATCCATTATTGCGTAGAGCTAATTGTCAGTGTATCCATTCCTATAAATGTTTAACAACTATAGCACCATACAAAAGGGTTTATTAGCCCAAATGGAGAATATTTGGTGATGGCTCATGGAGATGAACTTTACAGGGTGCGTTGAAATCGATCACTCAGAAACAGGTCGTTTCGTGCAGCTTGTATCCTTTCAGCCATCATAAGGGAAACCACTGTTTACTTTGCAATTTGGAAACAGTTTGCATGCAGATAAGATTCTGATCAGAACCCAAACTATTTGACATTCATATCCATGCTGATTTCATATACAATATTATTAATACCTACAATGTAAGTTATGCAGCTGACATTTCTAAAGCAGATGTCATGTAATGATAGTGAAATGTTTAAAACTCACTGAGCAGCTTCAAAAGCCATTAAGGTCATGGATGCATGAAGCAGATGTTCGTCAGGTGGATTTAGATTAAGAGCAAATAGCATTCGAGCATAACACAATATCTATTAAGCAGACGGCATGCGTAATGTTTTCTCGACGAAAGATGGTATCTATGTTAATCACCGTCTGCTAATCTCGACGTTGCTCACATTTGCAAACAGTTTGGATGCTGATCAGACGCCGAGTTACTCGGCGTCTGATCAGCTTCCAGACTGTTTGACATTGACATTAAGGGTTTGTTTTCGCATTTAGGAATACATGCAACTAAATTTGAGTTGTATTGCAGACGAAATTATTGACATTCTTTGAAGCAGACGATAATGGTGAAATGTATGGCTGGCTAGCTCCACGTGGGAATATTAATGGGTGGGTTAAGGGTGTTCAGTATAGGTCTTGTTGCATCATCTCCTAAACTTGTCTGGACCTGTATCATGAACATTGTTAATCTATCCCCGTTTAAACCTTTCAACACCTTAGTAACTGCCGTTACGTCTGTTGAAAATATCGTCTGCAAGAAAATCTGAACTTGATTTTTTTAACAAAATATGTAAGTGGCAAACAGTTTGAACCCAGATCAGGTCCCACTTAACGTGGGACCTGATCTGGATCCAGACTGTTTGCAAAAGGGTATTGCAAGCATGTCGTGTTGAAAAGGGGTTAATGGGCGCTGGTGACCTTTGTCCTTTAATCCCATCACATTGGGGTCACTGGTACAACACGTGGGACCTGGGTTTAGGGGTCACTTATTGTTTGACTTCTAGATTTGAAATCTTTCGAAACACAATGTGAAATGGGCTTGCTACTTTGAATACTATGCAGACGGTGTATATGCACAGATGGTAGATATTCATGGGCAAATAGTAACGAATGTTTAAGACGCAGACATTGATACACCTAGTAACGTGCCTTTTAACCAGGGTCCAGGCATTTGTATAAGTTAACCAAGGATAGAACTTTAACCAAACCTGTAGCCAACGACTGCTTAGTGATAAAGCATAACGTTTCATTAGAGAAAGATGATTGCTTTAATGCAGGACAAATGTAATGAAGAAAGCCCGGGGGGCTTTCTGCATTGCGTTTATCCGGCATTAAATTTTTTTTTTCTTCTAAAATTCAGGTTTCCATGCAGAAATACGATAAATGACTGTTAAAGGTATATTTGAGAATACTTAAATTTACTATACATGTATAAACAGATATTAGACAACTAAGAGTATATTCATGCAGATGACATGTATCGGAGAAATTGGCTTAACCAGTTTAGATCACGTTGCGTATTGGAGATTTATACTAGCGATAGTCTGGGATTACCACCCCCAACTTTATTGTTCACATGGTGAAATAGTCCTGTATTGAACTACGTGTAGTACGCGCTAGTCGCTATGGCAGCATGGGATGGTAACGACTTGTTTCGTTGCGACCTTGACCTTCAACAACAACCTCCTAATCCGAAATCTCTGTAGTGGGTGAAGTGGACTGGAGAGAGAATTGAGAACATGTGGTCTGAAGACAATAGATAATCAAAATAGTTAAGATGAGATGTTAATTACTAGATGATTAGTTATAATTTTATGCGTGTGCATTTGGCTTCCTTGTGCATTTATGATTTTATAGGGGTAATTTACCTCTCTTATGCTGCATGCGAAGTTTCGTCTGCAAAACGTTGTCTCCTGCAATTGAATTCTTAAAACTCAATCATTTGACATTCATTTTGCAAAAGAATATCACAAGAGTGACAGACGGTTTTGATTTCCCACTGGTTGGATTTGCGAGTTGAATTACAAATCAGGGGTCAACGATTCGATGATTAATCAAATCACAATGACCCCATGGCCGACTGTCATAAAGCCAATGTCGTATAGACAATGAAGCATAGTCGCATTATTAACCTTATAGCACTATATAATATATACTGGATGTCGCGTTGGCGACGATAATCAGTGCTATAAACAGTTTTCATTTAGATAAAATGCCGATTTAAGCGCCGCGTCTCATCGCTATTTGATTCTCTATAGTTATGATTAATTTGAGAGAGAGAGACAGAGACGGAGAGAGACAGAGAGAGAGAGAGAGACAGGAAGATAGAGACGGAGAGAGAGCGAGAGACACAGAGAGACACACATACAGAGAGAGAGAATGATAGTGATAAGGGGAAAGAGGATAATTGCAGCTTTATCCCCTCCCGTTATGGTTTCTTGTAAGCTTTCCTGTTCCTCTTCGCGGAAATAGTTAATTGTTTCCGGGTTTCACACGGGATGACACTTTCCTACTTGACACGAGCCCTTATCTAATTGAGATAAAGTAAACAGTTACTTAACAGTTAAACGATTCAGAGATCAGAATTACCCTGAAGCGTTTTACCTACTCGTGTTTTGATAAAATTGAGTTGAGTTGAGTTGAGTTTGATAAAGTGCACACTGTATACACCAAGAGCTTTAAACCTATGGTTTGTTAATTCATTACCCCATGGCCTGTTTCTATTTTAAAATTGACCACTTAAACAGGTTGAAAGTAAAGCAGAATGCGCCTTAAGCCTGCTTTAAGCTACCACCTACTAATATATATATAATATTCTTATGTTGCATATTAATAATAAAGTAGATCTATTTTCTTCAGTGGAAGAACAAATTTGATGCGTAATAACGAGTATGTATAGAGTAATGGGTTTATTGCAACCCTATTTGCATTTACAAAATAGTTTGGATTAGAAAGTAACTAGCTTTAGCTATCAATACACATGTAAGTAACGTGTTCTTATATTTCGTATCTCTGTATTTTCAGAAAACCAACCACTATAGGAAAAGCCGTTAAGGCGGTCCTGGTTCAAGCCCTGGAGCAGAATAGGGTCAACGTCGGCGTTTGTGAATGCGTCGATATTCTAGACAGGTACGTTACTGACACATCTGGTTTTCTGATCAGAATCTACCCAATTTGTCAAATATCAGAATCAAGACTAATGTTTCTTGTTTCCAATTGCAAACAGTGTAGACCCTGAAAACGCGGCAGCTGATCGGGGTCTTCACTGTTTGCAACGTTTTATTCTTCCTATTACGTTTCTCAGCGCGTATAGCCATCATATGATTTATGTGCATAACGTTTTTCCTGAGTTGTAGGGTTATATCTGGTTATATGTAATTTGCTTTTTTGTGAAAACGGTGACACAGTTATTTGAGATAGCAGGCCTCATAATGATATGGACAAGATTGAATGATTGACGTCTAGTCTAAATATCATGAAGCTATGTAACGGTGCGTTAATGATTATACATGTATATGTAAGAAGGTATATGAACAAGTAGAGAGGTAACTGGCACTAGGTTAGTAGGCCAATCTTAGCAAGCGTATCGAAGCCTGGATACATAAAACGGCTGACTACCTGTAAATAGCCTCCGTGCTTTCAAACAGGAGTCATTAACCTTATTTACAATAAAACTTGTTTTAAATGACCATTAAACAGATGTTGAAAATAAGCAAGGGTTTAAGGACAGGTGGCTGATGAATGCAGATTCTAAATAATGCAGACATCATTGGGTTTAGAGTTTTCTGTCATATGCTTGAGTGAAATAAGCATTAACCCAAAACTCGATAAATACGCCTTTTAAGCTTTTTATCTATGCTTCCGCTGAAGAAAATATTTCGCAATTTAATAAAGTCATGGATAGGTACTACATTCTTTAAAGAAACATTTTCTATATCCTAGCAGATTGTAGCTTAAAGTGGACTGAAATAAATACAGAATGCTGTTTGCGATGGCTTAATATATCAAATTCTTAGCAGGCTAAATATTTAAATTAATCAATAAAATCAATGGTATGCAACCATGATCGATAGGAAAGTATACTTACATGTATACATTCTATGCTACTTTTCACGTATACATTTGTTATACTGGAGCAAACGTGTAGGAGAGATTTGCAGACATGTGGTTTGAATTACATGTAGCCTTTTATCCCTGCATACCAGACTTAGCTAATTAAGACATCAGAATTCATGATTAGTCTGAGTGGCTGGAGAATGGAAGGCATTGTTTCAAACACAGTACATGCATGTAACATGCAGTCTGTTGACCTTGAAGATTTCGATCATTGTGACGGAGCGGTCTGGGGCTTTACAATAGGTGTGCATATTCACTGCATGATCAGAATGCAAAATGGTTAAACGACATAATCAAGCATATAGTAATACTGTACGGTTTTTGAACGCAATATAGAAAACAGAAGTTGTGCTGTTTTAAATACGTGAAGGAAGCTTTCTGCTTTGCTGTCATCAGTTTTGAAGCAATTTCATTCCAAGCAAAAAATTGGCCTCTTTTTGAGTGATCGAAGTATTTGGGGTTTCATCAGATATTTGAAGCATGTTACCTTCTCGGTCATGTGAACATAGTTTACAGGATTTAATGTTCAATCTGTCTAGACAGATTTCAGTTTGCGCATGCTCACTGCATGTTTCCTTTTTATTTACAGGGAGACGGACAAAGTGGCTTTCTGTGTTCTGCCGGAGGGCAAATCTCAAGACGTGGCCGTGAGAATCCAGCACACTCTCATTGAGGCCTTCTGTAGAGAGAATGACGTGAAGCTGTTGAAGGTAAGGGCATATAACTCTAGTCATCCTTTAGTAAACGCAACCATCCATGAGTTAAGTAAGGAAATTGTGGGCCGTCGATGACCATCGATTGTGAGTTGGTGGTCTGAAATGCAGTTATTCCCCCTTTCAAAAGCAAACGAATTGCAATGAAATACAGAAAAAGACAACTTTTTGACAATTCTGACTACCAGTTTAAATCTGAGTGCAAACATTTTGGAGCCTGATCAGACGCCGGGTTACCCGGCGTCTGATCTGGCTCCAAACTATTTGCAATGCAATGGAAACACTAGTTTGACCGCGTTTATTGGGAAGGAAACATTGTCTCTACTGTTGGGAGCATTCTACATTACTTTTGTTCTGCATTAAGAATATACATGTTTTTTCGAACAAAATCAGGATGTGCTGATATTCGCAAATAGTTTAGATCCAGAGTCAACACTATTTTGCCATTTGGGGAATGTCCAAACTGAATACGTGGCATTTTATTTAATCGATATCTCTGCCATTTGCTCCAGATGACATTTTAAGATGGTAACATTGTTTGCAGAAAATTCGTTAAATTCCTGGAGTGCATTTCTCATGAAGAATACATGATGCACTTTGCACTTAGTTTCAAGTAGGCGGCAGAAAATACCACTCGCCTCAACACCCACCCCCCTCGTCTATATAATGACTCAATTACTCAGAAAACATGCATAATTTTGTACTTCGTGAAGTGTGCATTTGATGTGATATAAGTGTATTTGCATTGGCGAATGTTTGGTCCCTGATCTGACGCCAAGTTAAATTGGCGAAACGCCAGTTTAGTTTTCTCGTTGGCTTCAATGGTAAATGAAATATATATCTATATATTTAAAGCAATATTACTATAGTATTTCAAACAGAGAACATGAAATACCGATATCCGCCGAGATGTCGTCTGCTTACATTTAGCCCTTCTAACATAGAAGAGACTTTTAGCGCATTTAATGTATTCCTCCACTGTAGAAAATACATGTAGTTCCAATTTAAACAGTCATAAAGATGTACCACACCAAATTCCTAAATCCTAACTGGTTGTAGCGTAACGCAGGCTGAAAGTAAAGCAGAATGCGCTTTAAGGCGCATTCTGCTTTACTTTCAATCTGCTTTAAGTGATAACCTGTTTTCAAAATTAAAAGCAGTCTCTAGGGTAATCAGTTTAACGTGATAATGTATGTCGCTGAAAATAGAAATGTTGGTAGACAAGATGCGACCATTATTTTCGCGTGTATGTTCTAATTAACAATAAATTATAGTTAATATGTCTACTCAGTAATGTTAAAGTACCCATCAGTCATATTAATTCTGGATTATTATCTACTCGTCTCTGATTTGTAATTTAGTAACGGGCTTTATTTCATTTTCCTTTCTCGTACAGAAATTATGAAGAGCAGACCTCAACAGTCCCAGTCAATATGAATGATTTAATATCTCTTGTTGAGCACTGTATTAAACATTGCAAGCTATTCAGACACTATATATTTACCCTTTCATTCTCAATGACGCCTAAAAGCGCGGTTGCAAACAGTATGGATCCTGATTAGACGCCGCGTAACGCGGCGTCTGTTCAGGATCCAAACTGTTTGACACTCGTTTTGAAATTTCTTTAGTCATACTGCATTATTCTTTAACTTTGAAACGATATTGCAGACAATAAAATTGAAGCAGACGACAAATAAACGGTGAATGGGTTAAAATCTCCCAAATAATTTGATCATGAAAGGGTTAAGGAAACTACTAGTCTTGGTTATTTCAAAGAGGATACATGTATTTGCAACCTCTAATCACTGTTCCTTGTATTTTTGTTGTCCTTGAACTTTTAGTTTCGACAGCTGATTCCTGGTTTGCTTCCTCTTGCAATCCTGATTGGTCAAATTTATATCCTCACTTGATGCCCTGTATAACAATTTTATACCCCCCCCCCCCCAAGTTTACAAAACAAACCCAAATCTATACCCATCAGCAAACTTAACCCGGAATAAAGAAATGTCCCGTTGTTAATCTTTGTTTCTTTGTCCTTCATTTGCTTATGACGACTAGGTTGGCATTTGCAAACAGCTTAATTGGTCCAAGATCAGACCCGAACAACTCGGTGACAGATCAGGATCTAAACTGCATGATATTTCTAGTTACATGTCTAGGTTTAAGAATCATAAAAAGTTATTTTCAAGTTAATGCACGCGACATGTTTGAAACAGACGAACATATAGAAGGATATAATTAATGTACTGTATAAGGAAATATTGTACGAGTTGCTATGTCCGCCTTGAGAGCATTTGAAGGAACCGATTTAGGGGAGATTTATAAAGGGTTCAAGGACCAATGCATTTTATTTAAATAAAATAAATGTTTTTTTATAAGCTAAGTCGCCGATTTTACATCCGTTCAGTAGAAACTCATTGCTATCCCTAAATTAAATGCACTTTCCCTTCCACTCTCAATGACGCTTTAAAAAGCGTTTGCAAACAGTTTGGGTCCTGATCAGACGCCGCGTAACGCGGCGTCTGATCAGGACCCAAACTGTTTGACACTCGTATCGTTATTTATCAAGTAATACAACCTTAAATCTAACTTTGAAACGTGTCTTGCAGACGGCAATACTGCAGCAGACGACAATGAAACGGTGAAGGGGTAAAAAAATCTCACGAAAATGTTGGCAATGAAAGGGTTAATGCGCGACAAAGGAAACTTGCAAAATGCTTAACAAAGGTTGATTATTGCAGACAATTTATGTTTGGTTTAATTTTGTTTACTTCAGGTTGACTGTGCCACCAAGATTTCAACAATCTTCACCTCAAATGCTACCAAGGAAACAAAGGAACGATTGTATACCACCGACTTCAGTTGCCTGCTGATAATGAACCCGGATGTGCCCAGCACGGAAGACGAGTTCTTGAGTGCCTACTGCGAGAACTTCATGCTTGGTGACGTCATCCCTCACGGAAGCATAGAGATACCAGCTTGAGTTACCGGCCCTGAATGCTAGGGAGGATTAAACTACCAGGTTTGTTAGTGTTTGATTACATTTTTGTGTGTATTTCAAATCCATCTATTGCTACTTAAATTAAGTCTTACTATAAGCTTTAAAGGCATTTTGCTGCTGAAAGCAATGTGGACGTAAAGCAGAAAGCTACAGAGGGGGCTTGCAGGCATCTATTTATTGAAGTCCACTTTAATCAAAGTAATTTGACGCAATGCTTACAAACAGATATATAGCTATTAACACTAAACTAACTATCTGATTATGTCTATCGCTATATCAAAAATAAGGAACGATGTTTTCTTAGTGAATCAAGTGACATAAACTTTACATGTCCATACATTTTCTGTTTACAGGGCCATTACTGGGCCATCACTTGCAGAGTGCACAGTTTCTGCTATGCTGCTAATCGCCAGCAGAAGAGCCGATCTTCATGAAACTTGCACCATCTTAAGCTCTTCATGAACGATACAGAGAAAGAGGGAGGAGGGGAAGAAGTATGACGTATGGGTTGACCTATGGAATGGACATGACATATTCAACTGACGTCAGAACTTTGCAGGTAATTGGTAATTATCATCTAAAATTGTCTTCTAATATCTGTGTCCATTTAATGTCCACTGCATATCTTGTAAACACTTAAATGAATAGTTAAGCTACTTAAGAAAAACTCAATTCGCTGAAGAAAGTTGCTTAGAGTAGTATTTATCTTTTGATTAAAATGGGACATACAGAATATATTTAGTCCATGAGCAGATCAATACAAACCGGCGTTCGTACACACCTTAATGTCACAAATACAATTATTTCTGTCATCATTTAAAAGTTTTCAACGTTTTTCAAATAGTGAAGATTCTGAAAAGAACTCCGCTTTTGACGTGGCGTCTGTTCATGGTCTACACTGTTTGCAATAAGAGACTGTTACATTCTTGATGCAGCTTGTGAAAACATAGGTTAAAACAAGGGTGTGCAGCTACTTTAGACGTAAGCCCCCAGTTTTTCACCTCTAGATATGCCTCTGGACATTGCCTGTAAATATAAGTAGCAAAGTAACAATAATTAAATTTAATACGGATAAACCTTTGGCTGTCAGTAATTTGATTTCTGCCATCAGGTTTTCAATAGCATGCATGATTATTTTTAGAATACCAACTGTAGCTGCAACGTGACAGCCATGTCCGAGAGAAACTAATTACGTGTAAACCCTCGCTATTACGAGCACTAAAACAAAGGCTAATTGATTTATAATAAACAAATGACAGTGTAAATCAAGGTGACAGTGAAAAAAAAGCTCCTAAATTTTAGGAGCTTTCTGTTTCTCTATCACCTTGCGTTAAGCGGTCACCTATCGTAAACAACCCACTAATTTCCATAATTAAGTGGTCGTAATAGAGAGGTTTTACATGAAGATTGTAAATTTCTCCTGTCATGCAATATCTTGTTTATTTTACAGATAAATATCAGAGACTCTGCCACAAACCTTGATACGTGATTAAAAGTCCAAGGTGAGCTGGAATCTCAGTCCGGAGTTCAGAATTCGACTACGGGGTACACCGAAACGTATTCCATGGCGACCGGAGAGGCGTGTTTGCAGCTGAAAGATTTCCGAACGACGTTGTATAGATGTCTTAAGTACATACACATACGGCACAGACATTGGTTGAAATCAACTGATATATCAAACGATGTGACTTGAAACTGAACAATTGTGTGTTGAAGAACCATGTTCTGAACATTTAAGTGTTTGTTTTAAATGGACAAGTACTAGTATGTAGATGTACGTATACATGCTTGTGCAATAGGGGTTTATATCTATTTTCTAGAAATTAAACCAAAAGCAAGGTACAAGACTTTCAGGCCTCCAGATAAGAGAGAGTAAACTGAAAAAAAATCAAAGTTTTCTCACCCATTTCTACACCAATCCTATGGTGTTACTACTCATTAGAATCGTCTCGAAGAGACGATTCAAATGAGTAGTGACACTATAGGGTATCATGCAGAAATAAAGATTTTAATTTTTGAAATACTCCCCTTATCTGGAGCCCTGTGCATGGCTAGAAACCTACATGTTATTGGTTGTGTAAATTTGAAAGAAGCAAAACTTGAACCTTCGCCTACTTATCATGACGGAAATATGATTCGTAAACAGGTGGGATACAGATCAGACGTAATAAAACGAAGCGTCTGATCAGGACCCAAATTGTTTGCAAACAACTATTGTCCTCAGGGATAAGGCAGCGAATGGGTTAGTGAGCATATATACATTGAAGTTATATTTTTGCTACAAAATATTAACACAAAGCTCCAGATAAGGGGAGTATTTCAAAAAACTTAAATCTTTATTTCTGCGATTTCTACGATTCTTATGAGTAGTAACATCATAGGATTTGGTGCTGAAATGAGTGAGAAAATGTCAGTTTTGTTCAGTTTACTTCCTCTTATAAGGAGCCCTGCAGTAACACCTGAAGCGATTCGTTGTAACTATTCATCACAATTGCATCTTGGAGACGTTTTGATAAGTAGACATAATGAAACCTTTGGATAGACATTTCATGAAATAATGTGTAAAACCGCATCAAGATGCAACGAAGCAGTGTTGAATTGTATTGCATTTGCTTTAACCCATTCTCCCCATAAATATGCCTTTTTACGCCATTAATTGATTCATTTACTGAAGAAAATAGTTCAAATATAAATTTATAAATTGTTACAATAACAAATATTTTCTACATCCTTCAGAGAGCAGCTTAAAGTAGGATGAAAGTAAAGCAGAATGCGCCTTACGGCGCATTCTGCTTAACTTTCAACCTGCTTTAAGTGGTCAACTGTTTTCAATTCTAGAAACAGGGTACATGTATGTATGGGATATTGGGTAATGTCAAGGTTGTGGATTTGAATTCCTTTTGTTTATGTCTGTATTTATATTTAGTTATTTACCGTACACGATTTTAGAATCATAATAAAAATAGTATATATATATTTATCAATTGCCTACTTGTTTTTATACATTCCATCCTTTATTTCACAGGTTTGCTAACCCTTAGCCCGCTGAATATTTATATATAAAACTAGCCCCACTTTGAGCCTCTGTCATCTAAACTATTACACTGGCTTATGAATAAAAGACAACTTTCACCAGCAAAGATTGCGGGCTAATGTTAAGCATATCCTATGAGACAATACATTAGCTGTCTGATCTGTGTCCACACCGTTTTAAACAAGCGTCATTTAAACTACATTGGAGAAAACGTTATTCTTCCCCGTTTAAACGAAACGCAAACGCATTTCACTTAAATGTAGAACATAGCAACTTTTTAATATTCTTAGTATTTATTTTAATCTGAGTGGTAGACAGTTTGGAGCCTGATCAGACGCTGGGTTATCCGGCGTCTGATCTGGCTCCAAGCTGTTTGCAATGGAAATAATAGCATAAATGCATTTTCTAAAATTGGTAAAAAATCATGGGAAGATTCCATGGAAGATGTTTGTTTATTATTAGTTGTCAACCTAACATGTTCTATTACAGTGGAGAATAACGTTTTTTCCACTCTAATAGAACGGGATAGGTTGACAACTAATAATAAATAAACATCTTCCACGGAATCTTCCCGTAAATTTTTACCACTTTTAGAGATGTTTGTGTAAATATTCATTGTACGTCGCCATAGATACAATTAACAACGGATATAAACACATTCATCCTAGTGACCAGTGAGTCACTGTGAAAAACACACTTTTACATTATACACAGTGGAGACCCAGATCTACGGAAGCCGGATAGTGCCACTTTTACATTTTTTTATTTTTTTTATCTTGAAAAGTCTAGTTATTATCTTGAAAATTCAAGATACTCTCTTGAAAATTCAACATACTATCTTGAAAATTCAAGATATTATCTTGAATTTTCAACATACTAACTTGAAAATTCAACATACTATCTTGAAAATTCAAGATATTATCTTGAATTTTCAACATACTAACTTGAAAATTCAAGATATTATCTTGAATTTTCAAGATAGTATGTTGAATTTTCAAGATAGTATCTTGAATTTTCAAGTTAGTATGTTGAAAATTCAAAATAGTATGTTGAATTTTCAAGTTATTATCTTGAATATTCAAGATAGTATGTTGAAAATTCAAGATACTATCCTGAATTTTCAAGATAATAACTTGAATTTTCAAGATAATTTTTTTAATTTTTTTTTGTAAAAGTGGCACTATCCGGCTTCCGTACAGATCAGAGGGCTCGTGCCATTTTTATTGGCCCGTTTTACTTAACGTTGTACGATAAAACACGGCCGTAAGTCAAAACTTTAAAATACATATAATTCTGGTTTCTCCAACTAATCATGCCTTGTGAAATTTCTCTGGAATCGTCTTTTCAAGACGATTCCAAAGAGATGTCACAAGACAGGATTAGATGGAGAAGTAAATAAAAATTAAGAATTTTATAATCTGACTTATTGCAGTATTGATTGTACGACGTTTCGTCAGACGGACCCCAGCTGTAATTTTGTTTCACAGAATTGTTAAACCTAAAAATAGTAATGCAAGGATTTATGTTCACCCGTCGAGCCATGGTGACGAATTTATTCGTCCTAACAAACAGTGTACCTATGAAGAGCACACTTGTATTTGCAAACAGTGTAGACCCAGATCAGTCTACACTGCTTATCAGCTTTTGCAATTAATTGTAAAACAACCATAAATAGTAATAAATGGCCAATACCTTTTTGAAAACTGGAAATGTCCATTTGAAGTTTCAGGATTGAACTAGTAACTTTTCGACCGCTGACATCATAAATGGACAATGCCAGTTTCAAATAAAGTGAATTCAATTATTTACCACCCGTAGTGTTGTATTAACAATATATTACAAATGAAAGCAGTGCATATACTTATCAGAGCCTGAGGACGCGTATATATTTATAAACCTTTGTTCACCAATACCTTTTCGTGCGGTCTTAAGTTTTGATTTGATTTGAATTATTTCGATTTTACGTCGCTTTTAACAGTATTTCGGTCATATCGCGACGTCCAGCTAATTACAGGTGGAGGAAGACCCCAGAAGTCCTAAAATATGCACTGTTTCAGGCACAAATCGGCAACTGGGTGGAACCACCGACCTTCCGCAAGCCAGCTGAAAGGCTTCCCCACATGAAAGATTCGAACGACCCTACTGGGATTCGAACTCACAGCGGTGAGGAGCTTAGTGATGTAAGTCACAGTGACTATACCACTAGGCCACGGAGGCCCTTCTTAAGTTTTGAAGTAAAATAATTAAGGTGCAAACCATTTCTGTTTTAGAGACATGGGTTCTATGATTTGTTATTTTCAATTTTTAGTTTATCTGACTACTGAATGCAACAGCTATGCTCGCATTCTTTAGTCCGAATAAGACTGTCTGGGGAAAAACCTATAGGGTTAACTCTTTGCATGCTAGCGGCGGATATATCTGCCACAGTTATTGCATATATGCAAACAGTTTGGGTCCAGATGAGACGCCGCATAATGCGGCGTCTCATCCGGATCCAAACTGTTTGACACTCCGACCATGTTTTGAAACGAAATTTAGAAAAAACAATGGCAGACGACAAAGTTGCAGACGAAGCATTATTTACCCAGCATGCAAATAGATAAATAAACCGTTTCCTTTGTATCTTTCCACTTGAACTGAATTTTTCCTTCATAGAAAAAACATTTCTCGCCTTTTAAGCTTTCCTCTTAGAAAAAACAATACATTTGCCTTATCATGCTACGACCCTTTGCTGTTAAATATATACGTTTACTATAGCTAGACAGGTGACTGCATTAAGTAAGCTGAAAGTAAATTAGAAAGCACCGTTAGAAAACTCCTTTATACTTTACTTTCAGTCTGATTGTAGCAACTACGTGTCTGAAATACTAAGAAAAGTATACGTGAAAGAGTGAGTCAAACAGCCACTTATTCTCAGCAATTAACAACAAATATTCCTGTTTATCCGTGACATTTGATTCTTTGACAAAGAATTTTGCAAATATGAAAAACAAAAGCTATGTCATGCACTAGATTATTACCATAGCGGAGCCCACTGAAATCGTGACAATAGTCTTGCATTATTGCACGATTTTTTAAAGTAAAAGTTCTGATTTCGAATTAGAATTGTTAAAGACCCATTTTGTAATCAGACTTAAAAAAAATCCCACATTACTTATGATTATCTAATTTACATGCCAGCATTATCTAATACAATATCGTAGAATCAATAATTCAAATAATTTAAAGTTCAAGTTTATTCCTCAAGGCACATAGTTTTATGGTTTTTTTACCATAAAGCGTTCATCTAGTTCTTAACCTTTTGAACGTTGTTTAACCCATTAACTAAATAATACGCCCTTTTACGCCTTTACTTTATTGCTCAACTGAAAAACACAGTTTCAATTTATACAGTCATGGATATTAACCATAAGAAACATTTTTCTATAATATAACAGATGGTAGCTTAAAGAAGGCTGAAAAGAACCTTTTTATATACGGTGTGCCATAGGTCTTGTGAATATTCATAGAAGTATAGAGCTCTAGCAGGGTCCAAGGTTATAAAGAGTTTGAGTTGAGTCTATGATTGTTCTCAAGCAGTTGATTGGTCAGTTTTGAGCCTATGCTCAAATCTGACCAATCAAATGCTTGTGAACGACTCCAGACTCGACTCAAACTCTTACCTTTGAGCCTGGATTTTTTTTACCTCTCGTTCATGCACTAAAACAATCCCAGTTACATGTTGTCAAAGACAGACTAGACTTAATAAGAAACTAGAATTATCAATTGAAAGTTCAGGGGTAAATGGGTTAATAAGTAACTAGTTTAATACAGATTTGATTGTTATACTCTCGTATACCGGTCACAGAAAGACCTTTGGTAACATTTCAGTTCCTTATTAGCACGAGCTGTGTGTATAATATATGCCATTTATAGTAAAACGCTCAGAAACATATGGGCAACCGGAAAATCATTAACAACACTATTACGTAAATGTCCTACATTCACATGCATTTGTTTATTATGATTAATATCGTTGAAAAGCGGCCAATGCGTTTTGAATGGAGGAATGAATACGACAGAAAGAAGGAGTGGTAAACAGACACAGACAGACACATACATACATGTACCACAGTATGTAAACTCCGGTGTATACCTTCCGGAAGCTGCGATCAGCGAGTCGACAAAATGTCGCGAAATAAGCCACACTCAATCGAAGCCGGTAAGATTTACCTTTATTTTACAGTCCTTTGTATACAAACAACTGTAATATATGGTCCAGTACACTTGCATGATAAATTATTTTCAGTTCACCAAATATCTTCCGAATCGGAAGCAAGATCTCTCTGAAATAAGCTTCTGATCACTGGCACCGCTTACCGTCGCGCCGTGGAAGCGTGATTTAAAACTGTTCCAGTGACACCTATAGTAAATTTCTGCCATCACATTATTACATTTCACTCGCAGCGAGAATATATCAATGCACCTGAGGTGTCTGTTATTGAAACATAAACTAAAAAACACAAAATAATGTGTTTTCTACAAACTGAAATGGTGTATGACTAGCTGCTTGTTTATAAAAATTCACTGTATAACCAGCCGTGATTTCACTGTATGTTAGCTGCGATTAAGATATTAAGCCCTAGATTACCTTAGACGTTTTGGATGTCAAAGATTCATTTTAATCCGATATTGTATGCATACCTGAGATGTCATTATATGAACGAGACCTTAGCAATACGGTAACACACCTGAAACATACACCACTGGTCACACAACAGGTGGTCGCATAGATCTTAATTAGTCTATGTTTGGCGTTGTATCCCATTAATCAGAATCTATTTGATGAAAAATTTGATAAAAAAAGAACTTGTATCACTTTACGTAATAATTTGGCCCGGACCTTCAAGCATGAATAAAGATTTAGGTAAGGCCTGCGTAATGAGATTGTGTATACTAGATACTACCGTCAGTACTTGACGGACAGTAATTTTCCATAAACCGACTGGTGCCCAGTGTCCTACACAACAAATAACCGCACGCAGGTAACTAATCGTTTACAAGATGGCGGCATACATTTTCGAGGGGTCCGGGGGCATGCTCCCCCGGGAAAATTTTGAGTTCTACAACACTGGTCCACAGGGGCGTAACTAGACCAATTAGGAAGTGTACGCACTCCTATACTAGGGGGGTCCGGGGGGCATGCTCCCCCGGGAGAATTTCATTCCTAGATGGTCTCAGGTGCGTTCTGAGGGCGTTTCCCGCATTCAAAACAGGTGATAAAATAACATAAATCTGTGCAAAAATTTGATTAAAAAAACCAAACGACATTGACGACAAAATCATCAGGAACGTATATACATGTATGTCTAATGTACGTTCCTGAAATCATGGATTCTAATTTCAAACCGACAATCAGTAACATTCAGATCTACAACAGAACCATTTGCATTTACGGTGTTTTTGATAAAATGATAAAGCAGCCCCGTAGGAAGCAAATTGTGATTGAGGGGGCACATGTCGACGTCAGGGGCAAAGTTAATTCAATTGGCGAACGCACTCTTACTGGGAATGCGGAAGGCTCCTCCGGAAAAAATATTCCTAGGTAGGCTTTGGTGAGTTCTGAGGGCATTTTGAGCAATCAAAACGGGTTAAACAGAAAAATACCATCATCTTTTTTTAATGTATTTGTAAAATCCCAATAACATAATTTTTACCCCCTCTGATTGGTTTAAACACTCTTACTCTAGAGGGCTCCAGGGGATGCTCCCCCGGGAAATTTTTAATCCTAGATTGTCTCTGGTGCGTTCTGAGGGCGTTTCCCGCATTCAAAGACTATGTAAAAATTTGACTCAGAATAACAAATTATTGATTCTAGGATAATGTTTTTTTCCTGACAGCTTGTCTTCCAGCCTTTTATCTCTACCCCCTACCCCCTACGATTTTTATAGCATTTTTGGACTTTTAAATTTTTCTATTTTTGAGGACAATGTGTACGCAGATGCGTTTTTTTTGCGTCCAGGTAGCTACGCGCCTGCTGGATATGCATTTAATGAGGGTCTGGGGAGACATTTGTATGAAGAATTAATGAAATAAAACGCTTAAAAAACCCAGACAACTTTCATTTTTGCAACGGATGATGTCTGCATCTTTTCTTAAAAAAACCCCCCACGTCAATTAGCATATCATAGCGTCTGATAATGTACGTTTTTCATTAACAAACTCGCTACTTGGAATTTTCTTGTCGAGACAAGTTGATCGAGCACACTATAGGCCCGTAGGAAGTCCCAGTAACTATACCAATTTAGGGAACGCACTGTTACTAGGGGTTGATTCCTAGATGGCCTCTGGTTTGTTCTGAGGGCGTTTCGCGCGTTCAAGCAGGGACCATATATGTTATATATGGTCCCTGGTTCAAGACAGGTACAATTCTGACATAAATCTATGTAAAAGTCGGCTAAAAATAACATACATTGTCTGTTCCAGGGGCCCGTTTCGTACGACAAAAACGATCGTAAGTCAGAACTTTAAGACACATTGTACATTTAATTTCTCATTTCTCTATCTAATCCTGTCTTGTGATATCTCTTTGGGATCGTCTTGAAAAGACGATTCAAAAGAGATGTCACAATAGAGGATTAGATGGAGAAATAAATATAAATCGTGACTTTAATAATCTGACTTACGACAACATTTGTCGTACGAAGTTTTATGAAACGGGCCCCAGGTCAATACAATGTAATTATTGGCAGGTCGTCTTCCATTAATCTCTAACACCTACCCACTCCGATGTTATATCATTTATTTTTTACTTTTAAATTGTTCCAAATATGAGGATAGTGTGCACACCGTAGCATTGTTTTGCATAAAGGCAGCTATACATGGACGTGCGGTAGGGAGTGGCTAGACCAATGAATAAGGTACACTTTCTTACTAGTGGGTCCGGGGGCATGCACCCCGGGAAAAAATTATTCCTAGATAGTCTCTAGATGCGTTCTGAGGTCTTTTCCCGCGTTTGATACAGGCAAAATACTAACATGATTCTATTTAAAAACAATTGGGGTTCACCCCTAACCCCCCATGACGTCCATTTTATTGCTTTTTCTACATTTTTAGCCTTTTTTATTTTTTGGACTTCTGAAAAAAGTGTAGGCACGTGCCTACTTGCCTAATAGGAAGCTACGCCAATGCCCACCACCTACTCAATCGGGTGGTGAGGTTGTGCTCATGTACAGAGCCTGTCATGACATCGGTGCCTGGTCTGTACAATTTTGCAATGTTAAAAGGCTTATGTTGTCATGACACGTCTCATATATATTTTTAAAAATCATATGAAAAAAATATTGTTTTGGACAATGTAGGACTATAGGACTATTTCAACACGTTTCTTTAAGTCAAAAACGTACGCCCTGATAAGAGAACTGTTGAAACCGTCTCTGTTTGCTAATACATAAATAGGAAGTTATGAGGAGTAAAGGGTTTAAGGGGTTTGAATGTATCAATGTCAATAGAAAATTGGGATTCGAAAAACGGTACTTATTAAACCAAGATATCGTGTCTGACCACCGTCTAAACATTTGACACTCGTCAGAATAATCGGTTTTGTAATGTATAAAGAGCATATTGAAGAATATTCGTTGCCTTCATTTGATAAATTCACATATATAACAATTCAACACTATGAACTGGTTTCGTAACGGATTCAGTGATCTCAGCTAGTCATACAGTTTTTTTCCCATTATAAATCGCAGCTATTTATACAGTCGTATTGCAGCTGGTCATACAGTAAATGAGATTAGGTCAGATTTATTTGTAACGAAGTTTTCGTGTAAAATTCACATTTTCCCACGGAATATTATCCTTTTCAGGTAGGTATATCATTCATTTTGCCATTTCTATCATGTGTGGTGCGGAAATGCTTCAATTGACAGAATTTATGATACTTTTTGAAGCACCTGTTCGTTTTCCCTTGATACGCAGCGATGATCAATCAAAGATTTAACGTTTATTTATCATATCATTGCAGGAAGAGCTATGTGGAATGTTTTTAAACTGTATCACCATCGTAGATTGTGTATTTAATATAAGCTAGCGTGTCCTGTTATGGCAAACTTACTTGTCAAAGTGGTCGAAGTCAATCTGTCAGATAAACTATCGGTAAATATCTCGCTTCGCTGATCGCAGCTTCCGGAAGGTATACACCGGAGTTTACATACTGTGTGTACAGTAACAGGTAGACAGTTTTAGCGCCAATTAAATAATTATAGCCAATCGTCGATATCTCAAAATGTTCTTGGTTCAATGTACATGTACTTTGAAATAAGATAATCATATTCGAAATAAACTTTGAAATAAGATAATCATATAAGAAGTAAGCGAGACTGATGTAATAAAATCAACTGTAGAAATATGGATAAACGAAAGCAATCGAGTAAAGGGAGTTCGATGTTCGTCTGTATAGTATTGTCTTAACCAGTTTGAAAGTTAGAATGTAACCCAAAGCCTGACACAGTAACGCAGAAAGCCTCCTTTGTGAGCTTTCTTCAATCCTTTTATCCTGCATTCCTTCTTGTTTCATCGATTCATGTCAAAATTAATGATTTTCGCATACTATCATTACATGGTTTACTCACCATATACAGTGGAGAATCTGTTATTATTTCCCGTTTAAACGCAAACGTACGCAAACGCAAAACACTAAAACGTAGAAAAGAACAACTTTTGGACAATTCTGATATTTCATGTTTATCTTGGTGGCAGACAGTTTGGAGCCTGATCAGACGCCGGGTTACCCGGCGTCTGATCTGGCTCCAAACTGTTTGCACTGCAAATAATAGTTTAAGCGTAAACGCGTTTATTGGGAAAGAATAACAGATTCTCCACTGTAACTACAGTAGATGAGACATTATTCTTCCCCGCTTAAACGCAAACAGCACGCAAACGTATTGCAATTAAATGTAGAAAATGACCACATGTGGACACATTGGCGACTTATTTTAATTCGAGTGGCATCTGATCTGGCGCCAAATTGTTTTCCACGGACATAACAGTTTTAGTGTAAACGCGTTCATTGGGAAAGAATGTCTTCAACACTGCACATGCAGCTTATACTCGTGCACTGTTTTCTATTTGTTACAAACGGGAAAGACGTTCGTATTTTTGTTTTAACCCTTTTATGCCTTGGTATTGCAATGAACTCCCCCATGTGCGTTCTGTAAGGTTTCATTATAGATGTATACAGGATGACCTAAGGAAGCTGTGCACAATGTTTTAACATACAGCAAGAACATTTCATATACAAGCAACAGTGGTCTGACTTCAACTGTTTACCATGGTTGATCATTAACGCGTCTAGTGAGAAAGTACCATGTCGTGTCCACTATAGCCAAAAACTATAGCCAAAACTACTGTTATTTCTGGCAAATGTCAAAATGTATTACCATGAAAATGCATCGTCTGCCATATCTCTTGATCATTTTCCCTTAACCAAAAACCTGCATTTCTCACTATATGCGTCTTATATGCATGCATAAGAAAATATTATCAGTGCAACATGTACATTTTTGTGGTTAAGTATAGAAACTAGGAATTTGCACTCGTTGTTCTAAAAGAAAATGTGTTGGCTATTAATAGCGAAAGTACTGCAGCTACAATTAATATTGTGCTAAACCGACATTCTTTCAACAAGAATGCATCTCTCTGAGGACAGGTGACTGGTTAATGCAGGTCAATGGTAAAGCAGAAATCTCCTGTAGGAGCTTTCTGCTTTACCTTTGCCTGCATTAAGATATATGTATAAGTGTCTACATGCCACATGCGTTTTGATGTCTCTTAATATAAGATTAACTGTACTTCACATTCCAATCATAGCACTTTGAACGAAGTAAACTTAATTCAGTGTACAAGCTACCGTTTATAAATAAGATACATGCATACCAATTAAGACAGAATGCAGACTGTTGTGAAAAAGGAAAGTAATTACTCTATAATATAAAGTAAGCGTCTTAAAAAAACAAACCGACATGATAAAAGAAATCAATTGTGCAAATTGCAGTCATTCTGTGTGTTGACTCAATATACCCTCATAAATAAACCTTTGTAATATCTCTTAATATTCATGTAAATCTACAAATTAATTGTGACAAGAGCATTAACTTCTATCTGATATCAAACTTATTATAAGGAACACAAACTTATAGATTTATATCTTTTTCAATGTAAAAAAGGAAGTACAGTGCGTAATGTCAATTAGTATGGATTCTGACTAGTACAGTGGAGAATCTGTTATTCTTTCCCAATAAACGCGTTTACGCTAAAACTATTATTTGCAGTGCAAACAGTTTGGAGCCAGATCAGACGCCGGGTAACCCGGCGTCTGATCAGGCTCCAAACTGTTTGCCACCAAGATAAACAAGAAATATCAGAATTGTCCAAAAGTCTACGTTTTAGTGCTTTGCGTTTGCGTACGTTTGCGTTTAAACGGGAAAGAATAACAGATTCTCCACTGTATATGGTGAGTAAACCATGCAATGATAGTATGCGAAAATCATTAATTTTGACATGAATCGATGAAACAAGAAGGAATGCAGGATAAAAGGATTGAAGAAAGCTCACAAAGGAGGCTTTCTGCGTTACTGTGTCAGGCATTTGGTTGCATTCTAACTTTCAAACTGGTTAAGACAATACTATACAGACGAACTTAGATACCTCGAACTCCCTTTACTCGTTTGCTTTCGTTTATCCTTATGCAGTCAGAACGCTTGTAAATATTAAGTAAAGTATTGGTTTAAGATTTTAAATATGAATGTAAATATATATCCTTTCCAAAGGTACAAAATGCTCAAGAGATTAGATGCAGTCGGACGTAGTACATGAGTTACTAAATTGAAATACTTATTATTTAAATATTGGTTTGGTAATGTTTGGATAAATGAAGGCGTTGGGGATGTGAGAAATGTGATGTTTGTGTTTAAGCAAAGCCTTACTGAATGTTTAAAACAGGAATGGCGAGAAAAGATATCAGATTCAAATAAAGCTCGACATTATTGCACTTTTATGCCGGAATCATGAACACTGCAAATATTTGATATTTGATATACAATTTCGTTTTAGAATAGCTCTTACTAAATTTAGATGCTCTGCACATAAGTTATTTGTGGAAATTGGAAACACTAAAATATCCCTTATGATCTAAGAATTTGTAAATTATAAATCTACAATAAAACATTGAAGACGAGTTTCACATTGTAATGGAATGTATGTTGTATAATGATATAAGATTAACATATATACCAAGTATTAGAAATATGCATGTTCCAACACAATACCAGTTTATCACATATTAAATGCTGAAACAACCCCAAAGTGTACAGGTTTGGCAAAATTCATATACTATGCTAACCTTTTACGAGACGAAACTATTAGGCACATGAATTGGCAACATTTTCCTGGTAATATACTGTATACACCCGCCATATATATATACATTTACAGAGAAACAACATGTACGTTATAAAGTAACAAAATGCAATAAATCTAACTGTTCATTATGTCAACATATTAAAGAAAGTGAATTTTATAATTTTAAAGGAATGAAATTTTATGTAAACCAATCAATGTCATGTGATGTTCAAAACGTGTTATATGTTCTTACATGCACTGGATGCGGAGAATACTATATTGGTCAAACTGGAGACAAACTGAGGTCAAGAAGAACAGTTCACTCACAACAGATAAGAGATCCTTCAACAAGACAAATTCCTTTAAGCGCCCATTTAGAAAAATGCGGAAAGAAAAACTTAAATTATGAAATGTTTCCTTTTTTTAAATTAAAGACAAATAGTGTTTCAGCTAGGCTAGCAAAAGAAGAATATTTCATAGCTAAATTTAAACCTATTCTTAATTCTCAATAATTATCTCCCTTTAATAAAACACAGTTATTTATCTTAGATGTATGTCAACAGGAAGTGACGACGTCGATATCATGACAACAACGTCATGACGTCATAAACAATAGTATAGCGCCTGATGAATTATAGTGAAACGCGTCGCGCATTATTTGAAGAAATAAAATTGTGTTTTTAAAGCCTATAATACATCATTTATTTTTTTAATTAATATATATATATATATATATATATATAAGGTAGAGAAATATATAAACAGACATCTACAATTATGCAACTTATACATATGTATTTACGCACTGCATTTGTATTGGTTTTTTGTTTATTTGCAGGTTTGTGTATTATGGGCTGGAAGCCTACATTGCTAAATAAACAATTGTCATTGTCATAAATATTAAGTGAAAATTTCTTCAGAATATGCTAAAAGAAATTAGATATATCATTAAATGCGAAGGTCATGTTTATTTTTACACCTCTTCTCACCTGGTTTATAAAAACCCATGTTGTCTCCATGCGTGAAAACTTCCAATTGGTACATGCATAGTTGCATACATACCGTAGCCATCTATAAATACCATATATGTGCCTACATCAGCTAGAGTGGATTCTGTTGCCATGATATTGCATTTTCGCGTCCGATGGCGACGCGCCACCTAGCAACAGCAGTCATGCTGTATCCAACTCTGTCTAGAGCAATCTATTGGATTGTTGCCGTCGGTGACAGTATTGCATGTCAGCCCCTTTGTTTAATATCTCTAATGCCAGTGTTCGGAAAAACTCGTTTATTTCCGTAAATCGCCGTTAACAACGGCGATTTACGGAAATAAACGAGTTGTTCCGAACACGAGCATTTGCCCGGATACAAGCGGTAAATATTGAGTCTGTATCATAAGCATGGTATCCACGTCGGTAACTGTCGTCAAGCCGTCATTACTGGATGATGTACGTGTTTGGTGCAAGTTATTGGCCAATTAATGAGATATTAATTTGTCAGAGATATGAATCATGATATGACATCTTTCTAATCACAGTTAAGTGATATTAAACAAGTTCTGCGTATGTATATGCCACATGCTACATATATTCTCCAACCGAGCACATTTTAACTGATATTTCTATTAAGTTTGGATCAAGATCTGAAGCAAAACTGATTGACACTTACTTTAGGGTTCTTCTATTAAAAGGACATTTTGCAGGACGACAACTTGCAGGACGACAACGACGACGACGACAACGACAACAATTTTGCAGGACGACAAGATGATAGTAATGTCAGTATGAAAATAAACTATTCTTAAACAATTTCAGAGGAAGGCTCGAGTTTAGAATATTAACTGCAATTTACAGAGGGGATAAGTATATAGCTTATAAAAGCGAGTGTCAGTAGAATAATAGAGTATGTGCATGTATTACAACCTATATATCATTCGTCTGTACCGTACGTCTTTTAAAATATAATACAGCGCTCCCTCCCGATACAACGGCACCCGATGGGAGCCAAATATTGTGTGGTGTTGTTCGGAGGGAGTCGTTATAGGTAGGGATATTGGCTTATATTAACAAACTCGTCATTAAGTTGTTTTCTGTCAAAATGTCTATTATGTAACTTTAAAGAAAAAAACCAACAGATGACACTTTAAAGTAGACGATATTGCAGAAATAAAATAGTTCTTCATAATTGTTTTGTTTAGGGAACTGCGACAAGGGTCGTTGTAAGGAATATCGCAAACCGTTTGGAAACTGATCAGAATCCAAACTGTTTTGAACTCAATATCAATACCTCTAAGATTAGAATAACAACACGTGTATATAAATGTTGATTAACAATATGTATCGGTCAGTATGCCAAACCTTGGTCACCGATATGAGTTCATCGATTTAGACGAAAACTATTCTATTATATAAACGAATATTATACTGTAATTATTATCAGCCTTAAGAGTGCTGAGCCCGACTTGACTATCATTTGCTAAGCGTTTAATCCAGATCCGACGTCGAGACTATCGGCGTCTGATCTTGGGGGATACAAACGTTTTGATATTTATAACAATGTTGTTGTTTTTCTATCAAAATGCCTAAATTCTAATGTTGATAACTTAAAACTGACGATAATTATTTCTAAGCAAATCATATAACAATAGAGAAAGGGTTATACGTAATAATAAACACATAGGTGAACAATCGTTTTAATATAAAGCTGTCAGATGCAGAACATCTGAAAAAGACGTTTCGGAAATATTGACATTTGAGTACAGTAAACCCAATCTAATGCGACCACTGAAAAGAAGGCTAGTTGATAATATTGAAGATAGGTTACAGTGTTAAAGAAGGTAAATGTATTACTTTCACGTTGAGGAGTACACTTGTCCTATGCAAACAGTGTAGACCCGGATCAGAGGGCTCTTCAAGGGTCTATAATGTTTGTCAGTCTGAAATATGTTGTTAAAATCAACCTTAAATAGTCAACATTGGATAAGACTTAACTTGAAATTGGAATTGTCCCGTAAAAGCTTCAGCGGTGAATGAATTAAGAGTGCTGAGCCAGACTGGACTAACATTCGCTAAACGTTTAAAGTAAATGCTGTCAGATGCAGTTTACCTGAAAAAGACGTTTCGGCAATATTGACTTTTGAGTACAGTAAACCCGCTCTATTACGACCACTAAAAGATAGCTATTTGATAATATGCATGGAAGGCATATGACAGTGTTAAACAAGGTAAACAAACTGTTCTTTACTTTCACATTGATTTAAGCAAACACCTGCACTGAACACCTAATAAGTATCAACATTTGGCGGTCGTCATAAAGAGGGTTTGCGGTATGCAGCCGTGCGTTCATTTGCAGAAAAGTTACATATACATAAATTATTCGGTCAAACCAGCGGCACACGAGCGACCGATTTGTTTATTTTTTTTGTAATTCTTATTATTATTGTACCAGGTTTATATAGCCCTCTTTTCACACCGGGATTGTGCGTTCAAAAGCACTACACATTAAGTTACATTAATATACCTACAAAGCGAGAAAAGCTAAATAACTACATTAGATCTAAAATAAACATGATACTGTACCTTATGGATTTACATGGGAACGAATTCCGAACAAGGAACATTCTATCAATGTTAATACCAAGATTATAAAAACATAATAATAAAAGAAATTTATCATTAATTTTTAATGTTTACTTAACATATACGTATAAATAAAATTATATGAGCGGCATGTCGTGCTGACATGATCAGACGCCGGGTTAACCGGTGTCTGATCTGGCCCCAAACTGTTTGCACTGGAAATAATAGTTTTAACGTAACCGCGTTTAATGGGAAAGAATAACCATTTCTTTGGACACAAGCAAATTCAACAACAAGAATTAATATATGCATTGAATTATAACTGCATGTAGGTACAACATATATAAGGAAAACATAAACAAAGTCTTTTTCTACATACACAGTATAATCTCCCTATTACGACCACTAAAACGATGGCTGACTAACTCCAATAGGAGCTTTCTGTTTTACTTTCACCTTGCTTTAAGCAGTCACCTGTCTTAACACCCAATACTTAACACAACTAAGTGGTCGTAGTAGAGAGGTTTTACTGTACATGTACATTAACTCTTTCTACGTCTACTTTTATCCTCTGCTTTAACCCTTTCACTGCCATAGTATAGTCTGCTTAAATGCTGTGGTCTTTCCTATTTCACCGCTAGGTTTCAGTCAAAATGATGGCCCGAGTAACACTATTTTAACTAAGTACTCCATCAATATGCAATTTACTCCTCTAATTTTGTCATTCGCTGAATAAAGTAGTTCCAATTTAAACAGACACGGCTTTGCTCCTTCAAAATTATATTCTATATCATAGAAGATGTTAGTTTAAAGCCGGCTGTAAGTAAGGCAGAATGCGCATCAAGGCGCATTCTGTCTAACTTTCAACCTGCTTTAAGTAGTTACCTGTCTTTTAACCTAGAAACCGGTTATGTGGTAACGGGTCACTCGTCATTTTCAGGTCAATGTGACCTTGACCTTCACATCTGACCCCTACAGTTCTAGCCTCAACCTGATTGACACTTGCAAGTTGTTTCGATTCATGTTAGAAGCTGTGTAACGACACGTAGAATGTGGTATCTGATCAAAATCCAAACTGTTTGGCACTCGTTTTAGTCTTTTACATGTACATGTATGTAAACGTGTTTAGTCAAAATACCTAACCACGGAATTATACAGAACAGAACAGAACAGAATATTTATTACACGTAAACATTACAGTTTCTGGTGTTTTACAATATACATCTTATCCATTTTAATAATCAAGACATTATAGATGGATGAACGTTTTTATCATTAAATATTACTTTTAAGTATTAATGCAATAATATATTGAATGTATTAAATGTAGATTTTACTATTAATTCAATAATATATTTAATTTAATTTTTACTATAGTTTGGTCCAACAATCAAGTATAGACGCATGGGCATATGTGCATAAATGTGTTGGCCTATGCCCACACACATACACTTCATATACCATTCATGAAGCTCTAGAAAACATTTCCTTAAACATATGTATATTTAAATGCATAGTATTTCTCTACACAATGCACATATATATGTGTGTGTAAATGCATAGTATTATTTTACACAATACATCTACGTTCATTTCGATTACATACACACACCTATGCATAAATATAGTTTAACCAATATAATTCAACAGAACATGCATTTACACATCTAGCATATTCAATGTACCAATTGTTTTCCGTTTATCATTTTGTAGTATAGAATTCAACATATATATACATGCATTTACAAGAAACTACACTCTTACTCATACGTTAGTACTTATATAGGCCCCAATCGATTAAAGATGTTTCATAATAAATGTGTATGTTGACAACATTACTGCCTGTCACTTTTCATACATGTATGTATACATATATGACAATGTTAACATGTATACCATACTTTGTGTTAAGCGCCTACAATACAACGATATGTGTGCATATGTTACCTGAGGTGCCTATATATGTACAAACATATATTCTCTCATTCTAACCATATATCTGACTCGCTACATGTACTATCATACAGTTTTTACATAGTATATACATAAACATTGCTAGGCATCACACATTACCCCCGTTTAATATCTCATAACGTAAATTGTTCGCTTTCTCTATGAATTTGCATAACTTATACATTTCGCTTTTATTTTGTGTACTGAGCAATACAATTAGTTTATACATACTAGGTCTATTTCTATAATAGGGTTTAATATAATCAATTCTTACTTGTTCGTATGGTGCACATTTGAAAATAAAATGAAACTCATCTTCCACATCTTGTGAATTGCAAATTTGACATAAACGCATATTTCTATCAATTCTTTCGTACCTTCCAGTGTGAAATCTTAAATTATGATCTGATATGCGTAACTTTGTTAATAAGGTACGTAGCTTTCTACTAACAATTTTATCTAGATATGGCTCAAAATTCAAACTTGACTTGCAGTATTTATACAAACTGAGAGTGTTACTTTCATTAACATTCCGTTGCCATTCCTGTAAGTATTCATCAATAACACGTTGTTTGAATATTGCTAAAAAGTTGTTTTCATTTATACCATAGTTATCTTGCCAGACGTACAAAAAGCCGTATCTGGCGAGTAAATCTCTGACTTTACTAAACCAATTACTTTTACCCTCAATGATGTCTTTTAGAGATTCCTCGATAATTGTGTTAGTAAGGATATTGTTTGATTTGCATATCTTAAACCAATATTTTATAATACGTACATATCTATTTATATACAAGGGGTACCTACCCAACTCTCCATAGACCGCTACATTACATGCTGTTTGCCTGACACCAAGCACATTTTTGCAAAATTTTAGATGCAACCTCTCTAATTGGTAAGATTTCGTAAATCCCCAGATTTCACTCCCGTATGTTAAAATGGAATTAACAAAAGCATCGAATAATTGTAAGGCTATTTTTGGTTTGGTTTCGTACTTTTTAAGATTCGATATTAATACGTTCATGGCTTTCAGTCCCTTACCATACAAGGTTTGTGTATTTAAGTTAAAATTGCCTGTATAGTTTAATGTTACGCCCAGGTAATTAAAATCATCTACAATATCAACCTGTTCATTGGCATATATCCATGTTTCGTCTCTTCTTAATTTACCTCTCTTTCTAAAAACCATTACTTTTGTTTTAGCGACATTAACCTCTATAATTCCGTCACGAGCTAAACCTTCTAAACTTTAAAAAAACAAACACAGACGCTGTCAATATCACCATCCATTATTGTCTGTTAGACCGGTTCATACAGGCAGTGAAAGGCAACGCTCAATAGTGGGAGTATTGTATCACTGTTTGTATTTATCTATTCTGACATCTAATTAGCAACAAGCACTGTTCTCCAGTACCGAAAGGTCAACCCACCCACACTGCTCACTGTCTTTATTAAAATTAATAGTCAATTGCCACGGGCGACTAAATTCAAACTAAAGTCGACTCTGCAAACAGTTTGGATCCAGATCAGACGCCACGCGACGCGGCGTCTGACCAGGATCCAAACTGTTTGGTATATGTATCGATATTTCTTCCGTCAAACGGTTTTGAAATTTTACTTTTAAATAACAGTTTAGGCAAACAGATGTAATGTTATTTAAGGGGTTCAAAAGGACGAAAATAATTGGAGATGAAATGGTTTCTATAAGTTCGTATGCTTAAACAACTAACGTATGCATTGGACTAAACAGTTTTAACAATAAACACATTGACACAAATGTCAAAAAGTTAGAAGTCTGATCTGGATCTAAATAGATTTCAAGTGACTGTACAACTGCGATTGGAACTGAAAGGGTTGACCCTATAAAGGAAACAAAGACCACACTTTAAATGTCATCGGTAAATGATACATCTCGAGTGTGGATAGTAAACAAGTACATGAAGCGATGCTTATATTATCACGACATTGCAATTGGAAAATGAAAACAGGTATTTAGGAGTAATTGAAACGGTTTATTGGCACAGTATGCGTGACTTCATTCTTATGGAAATTGCTGCTAAATTATGTTTTATTGAAGCCTCTCTCACTGATGGGACAGACTGTACAAGTACTAGAATTTGCTAACAGTTTGGTTCCAGATCAGACGCCGCGATACGCGGCATCTGACCTGGATCCAAATTGTTTGATATATGTGTTTTTGTTTCCTATAAGAGGAAATGGTTTAAACAGCTAATGTTAATTAAGTTTTTCAAACGGCATTTCTAAAGCAGAAGACTACGTTACACTAAAAGGGCCAGTCTTGTAAACAACACATTCAGCTGAAACTCTTTCTGGATCTCTTCTCTCTACGTGATACATGTCCCGAAATGTTTGACACCAATGTGTTTTAAACCCTTTCAATAAGAATATAAACGTCAATTTTAATTCGGCCTGAGAAAATATATCGTTAGCTAAATTTTGCGAATGCAATTTTATGCAACAGTATTTTTATCAGTGGAGTTGTATAATATCTCTTTTGACTAACATTTCACTCAATAACAAATTATCAGAAATCTAGGTTTAAGCTTTAAGGACACCTACTTACCTGCTGAAAGGTCTGATTAGGCACGGGGCCAGGCTGATCTATGTTCTTTTGCAACCTTTACTGGAGGTGAATTGTGAGTGTAAATTAAGATACACAGACTTCAGTGTTCTATGGCATCGCGTTTCTAGTTTTAGATATGACATCTGTTTCAAGAAACTCTATGAATGAAGTTTAATACATGTTTTATAGATCAGTACATATTGAAGCGACACTTTCCGATCTTCAGGATAAGGTTTAACCCTTTACCCAATAGCCTGTTTCTAGTTTTGAAAATAAGTGACTATATAAAGCAGGTTGAAAGTAAAGCAGAATGCGCCTTAAGGCGCATTCTGCTTTACTTTCAGCCTGCTTTAAGCTACCATCTGCTAGAATAAAAAAAATATTCCGTATGATACACATGCATAACTGTATAAATTGGAACTATTTTCTTCAGCGGAGGAATAAACTGAATGCGCTAAAAGGCCCTTCTATTGGGGAAAGGGTTAAGTCGTTGTTTTGTATATCAGAAGATGATTCCTTGTTAGTAGTTATACTATATTTTACATTAGATTTACTACAATTGCAGGGTTAAAAAAATAATATCTTTATTTCTGCTTTAAAGCCGCATTGTGTTTTTGAGAAACCTGCATAAAACGGTTGTTTGGGGTCCCATTTGAACTGAGTGGGGCGTGATTCTTTCACACAAATTAAAAAGCCTCCCTTGTGAATGGAAAGAAGGACAACTCTGTAAATACAGGGCTCCAGATAACGGAAGTATTTTGAAAACTAAAATCTTTATTTCTGCTTTTAAACCCAATAATGTCATACTCATTAAAAGTGTCTCGAAGAGACGGTTTAATCAGTAGTAACACCATAGCATTCGGTGCTGAAATGAGTGAGAAAATGTTATATTAGTTCAGATTACTCCCGCTTATCTATATGACTGGAGCATCTGGTTAACCCTTATTCTGCTGCACAAACGTCTGCTTTGACATTGTCGTCTGCAAAATTTGTTCAGTTTAGATTTATGCATTGTTTTAATTAAACAAACCTTAAGACGAGTGTCAAACAGTTTGGATCCAGATGAGACGCCGCGTATTACGCGGCGTCTTTCCAGATTCAAACAGTTTGTAAACCACCAGTATGCACAGCGTTAAACTATGAGATCCAGCCAAATTTTGAGATATTATTCACGGGGGGTGAGCGATTAAAAACATACGTATAATCTTTACCTTGAGCTTGCTGAAAACGACTGTTTTAGCCTTTTCCGCTCTCTAACTTAAACACCTCTTTTTGGATCTTCACCAAACATGCTACAAATGTTTGTTAGTATAGAATCTAGGCCAGGTTAAATAACTAGCAAGATCACATGAGGCATGTCTGAGTTATTGCCCTTGAATAATTAAAACATGACTGTTTCAGCATTTTCTGCTCTCTTACACAAACACTTTTTATTGGATCTTCACCAAACTTGCTGACAATGTGTATTGGTATTAACTCTAGGTCAAGAAAAAAAAGTGATTGTGTTAGAGAGCAAAAAATGGTGAAACAGTTACAGTCCTTTTTAATACATAAAGGGCAATAACTAAAATAATCCTTAAGGGACTTTTGTAAAAATCACACTTGACCTAGAATTTATACAAATAAAGAATTTCAGTAAGTTTGGTGAAGATCCGTTGAAAACCCTTTGTGTTAGAGAGCAAAAAAGGCTGAAACAGCCATTTTTTAATAATTAAAGGGCTATTACTCCAACATGCCTTATGCCTTTAGTAGGATTCAAACCTAACCTTGATCTTATATTAATGAAAACTTTCAGCAAGTTTGGTGAAGATTCAAAAAAACGTATTTGTGCAAAACTTGCTGAAAACAGTCATTTCTAATACATAAAGGGCAAAAACTTGGATATGCCACATGAAATTTTAGTAATAATCAAACTAGACCTAAATTTTATATAAATAAATATTTTCAGCATGTTTGGTGAATATCCGATAAAAGCTGTTTGTTTTAGAGTGCAAAAATGACTGAAACAGTCATTTTCTATTAATTAACAGGCAATAACTCAAAAATACCTTATGCGATTTTAGTAGTAATCAAACTTAAGCTTGCTTTTATATCAATGAACATTTTCAGCAAGTTTGTGGAAGATCGGATAAAAAATGGTTTAGTTAGAGAGCGGACAAAAAAGTGTGATAATCTAACTGACTGATGGATGGACGGGCGGAGGTAGATACGGTTGCACCCCGTACAATTGTTTTCGGCTGTATCACGTGATACTAAGCCGTGTGGAAATGTTTATGTCAGACGTTCTATTTTCGGTTTGTTATGATTTTAAATCGCCCTTTTTGTGATTTAGGTCCGTCTTCATCATTTCATAGATCAGTTTGGCCCAAAAAATGTTCAAACATTATTGTTAACCGTTATTGTATTTCAGGCATTAAGAAAAGGTCTGAAAACACAATGGGACTTTAAACCCTATGGTGTCACTACTCATTAGAATCGACTCGAAGAGACGATTTTTCGAGACGATTCTAAAGAGTAGTAACACGAAAGGATTTTGTGCTGAAATAAGTGAGAAAATGCTCGATTTGTTAAGTTTACTCTCCCCTATCTGGAACCCTGAATTGTATTTGTTGCTTTCCAATCAAAGTACCAAGGTAATACACTTGTTTGAAAACGTCAATTTCATACAGTTTGAACACTCATCTACATCATTACTTCCACTACGCACTCTGCTGGATATCTTTAATAACAGATGTTTCTTGTTTAAAGATATTCATTTACTATCGAAATAATGATATACAGTGGAGAATCTGTTATTCTTTCCCGTTTAAACGCAAACGTACGCAAACGCAAAACACTATAACGTAGAAAAGTACAACTTTTTGACAATTCTGATAATTAATGTTTATCTTGGTGGCAAACAGTTTGGAGCCTGATCAGACGCCGGGTTACCCGGCGTCTGATCTGACTCCAAACTGTTTGCACTGCAAATAATAGTTTTAGCGTAAACGCGTTTATTGGGAAAGAATAACACATTCTCCACTGTAAGAGTCAAACCGTTCGGATCCGAACGTGAGGTCGCGTAACGATGCATTGATATGGATCCAAACTGTTTGAAAGTCGACTTCATTCGCATATGGTGGCAGTATCTGTCATTTTCTATTATTTATTGACTCATATTAGTAACAATGTTCATCGTAATATTTGGCGAAGACATAAAGAGAAACGTTTTGTTTTGTTTTGTTTTGTTTTGTTTAATTGTTCCGTTAATCTGGAAACGGAAGGCAATATAACTTTGGTTTTACAAAACGTTGATGACTTCGATGATTGATGCCCACCTGGATGACACACCATTTGAATCGTGATCGCGGTGCACTGAAAGGTAGAAACTTATCTTGTTACAATCATACCATTTAAATCGAATTGGCAAACAGTTTGGGGCTTTCTCAGACACCGAGTAACAGTGACAAATAGTATAGACCCCAACCAGGGGAGAGTCAGAGGGCTTCTTAACCCTTTCCCTTATAGAAGCGACTTTTAGCACATACATTTTATTCATCCGCTGAAGAAAATAGTTCCAAATTATACCGTAATGAATATGTGTCATATTAAATACTTTCCTTATTCTAGCAGTTAATAGCTTAAAGCAGGCTGAAAGTAAAGCAGAATGCGCCTTAGGGCGCATTCTGCTTTACTTTCAACCTGCTTTAAGTAGTCACATATCTTCAATACTAGAAACAATGCTATCAGGTAAAGGGTTAATGAACACTCTGAATGGGGTCTGGTTAAAATGAAGTAAGCTTAAATAGGAGATGAATGTGTTTATAACGCAAGTAATGAAATGAATAAATAAATGTATGTTCTGTTACATAATTGACACTGTTCATTGAACACTGTCATAATGTTAACCTTCTTTACACGTGTCCATCATGACATGCATCTGTCCGTTATTTCACGTTGCCATGTTCGTCCCATTCTCAATGCTCTGACTCAACATGACAGGGGTCAATATTCTTGTAATGTCCTATTAAATATTCTTTTTCCGTAATCATACGCATGTGACTGGTCAATTAGTAGCCAAATAACCATTTCAATACCATAATTTTGTCATTTTAGTTTTTAAAACTAATTTTGCTGTTTAACCCTTTGAACCCTAGTCCCGCATATAGGCGTGCTTTTCAAACAGTGTACATGTGAACAGTACAATTGTCCTATGCAAACAGTGAAGACCCAGATCAGAGGGCTCCGAAAGGAGCCCTCTGATCAGGGTCATCACTGTTTGTCATAATGCCAAACATTGACAAAAACAACCCTTAAAAGTCAGAAATGGACTAGACTAAAATGGAAACTGGAATTGTCCATTTAAAGTCTTAGGGAGGAAAGAGTTAACCTCTTCACTGCCTAGCTCCAAGTACAATTGTGATTTGCAAACAGCTCTGACCCAAACAAGACTTCACGAAACGCGGCGTCTGATCAGGATCTAAACTGTTTGACACACAATTATATACGTATATTTCTTAATTCAAAATACCTAAATTTTAAATTCTAAATCTAAAAGTAGACGACAATTGCTTCAAGCTGATGACGTCTATGCAGTTAAGATTTTTGCAGTTTGACAAATACATGTAACAGTGCGAAACTCTAATCAGATATCAAATAAACGGACGACATACCAACTGCGTTCGCATTTACAAGCACATCTATAGTTTTGTTAAAATGGGAAAGGATAACGATTCTTTTAAAGGAAATATATCTGAGTGGAATTTGATTCCGATGAATTTAAAATAAATGATTCATGAACAGTAAGGCTTGTATAAACGCATGAAGAAAGCTGCATATTCATAAATCTGTATGATCATATGCCTTTGCATGCACAGAGGTCTATACCGTTTTCTTGACTCTTATACACTATATATAATAACAAGGTGTTATTACAGTGGATAATCTGTTATTCTTTCCCAATAATCGCGTTTACGCTAAAACTATTATTTGCAGTGCAAACAATTTGGAGCCAGATCAGACGCCGGGTAACCCGGCGTCTGATCAGGCTTCAAACTGTTTGCCACCAAGATAAACAAGAATTATCAGAATTGTCCAAAAGTTGTTCTTTTCTACGTTTTAGTGCTTTGCGTTTGCGTACGTTTGCGTTTAAACGGGAAAGAATAACAGATTCTCCACTGTATATATAGTGTATAAGAGTCAAGAAAACGGTATAGACCCCTGTGTTTACATGCAGCTATGTACCTATGGACTGCCTCAAACTTCCTTCTTTATCTGTGACGCTAAATACATATTTGAAACCTATAATTAACCACTAAAAGTAAGTATAAATGATTGTATAAAAGACAGGTGATAGCTTAGAGCAAGGTGGCAGTTAAACAGAAGGCTCCTCAAGGAGATTTCTGTTTTACTGTCACCTTGCTTTAAGCACCCACCTGCCGTAAACACCTAATGGCTATTTAACACAATTGAATGGTTTAATAGAGATGTTTTACTATAAACTGTGTTTTAGTTGAGCGAGGCGATGTATTAGAAGTTGATTCGCCACCTTACTATCCCCTAAAATTGGTGCGTAGGTGGCTCTGACCCACGCTTGACCCTTTTGACATCCCACTAGAACCCTTTTGTTGTGGTCAGAATCTTTCGGTTCATTGCTTATCCAAAATGTGTACCTTTGAAATCATTGTCTAATACCAAATTTGACTGGCTAATTCGTGAAACTAGCATTGCAATCATGGAATTAAAAGTGTCAATTGGCCCTGCTTCTGATCACAAACGGCGTTAATCGGCGTGACTGCTATACGCCTACCTAACGACCGCCCAAAAAGAGTATGTGGGTGTCAGCAAACGGGGTGCAAAGTGAGAGTTACATGTAACCCATTTGTGCCCACGATTGGGTATATGGGACATAGACAAACAGTGTAGCCTCTGATTAGAGTCTACACTGTTTGCTGATAGGAGTTTCAATATAAAACAAAATGAAAATGAAAATTTTGACCAGTCATCCCTTTGATAAAGAATGGACTAGTCCAATAAATAAACATGGAGTTATCCACTGGGCATAAATGGGTTAAATTGTTTGAGCTAATTATTGTTCATATAAGAAGACGTTATTCTTTTCCGTTTCCATGGAAACAAACGCAGAAACAATGCATTAGAATGAAGAAATCGACAGTGTTTTGAAAATGTATACTATATATTTTATTCCGAATGGCTAATAAGGTGGAGCCTGATTGGTTACCCGGTGTCTGATATGGCTCCAAACTGTTTGTATTGAACATATTGATATTAATGTGTCCCCCTCTACAACGACACCCAAAGGGAGACAAAAAAGTGTGCGTTGTTCGGAGGGAGTCGTTTAAGGGAGGGAAATTGGTTTACATTTGCAAACATCTTGTATCCAGATCTGACGCCGTGTATCACTGCGACTGATCTGGATTCAAGCTGTTTGTCACACGTCATTACGTTTTATTTAGTAAAAATCTGTAACTGTGAAAAAAACACAGCTGACGACAACTTTAAGCAGACAATATTACAACAGTAAAGTCGTAAGACATAATTGTCCTGTTTAGGGATGTTTGTGACCGTTGTAGGGAGGGAACGCTGCCCGGAGAATATAAAACGTCTTCCCCAATGCGTGTGGGTGTCTTTAAATGGGGCATAATCTGTGCAGGGCGTGGGCTCAATACTTCTAGCTTAATTTTTCCCAGACAGAACCGGTTGCCTTGTTATGCCCCGGCACAAAGTATGGGCAGGGTATACATTGTTACCCTTGTTGTAACATTCAGCCATACACTTGCTGATGAAAGTTCTCCTTCATATACCAGGCCCTTCGGAAACAAAATTAGATTCGGGGTGGGGGCACTCTTCATCTCTCTACATTGACCACTCTTCTTTTATTGGTAGTGCGCTAAACTTTGCGTAAAAACAACGTCTGAAAAGCGTTTCCTGGCCTTTATTTAGTACAAAAAATAAAAATTTAGCTTGGTTACCCCCCGTGCACCCCCGTTCCCACGGGCCTGTATACAAGTACGAGTATATAAATTATTGTCGTCTGATTCAGTATTGTTGTCAGCAAGACACGTTTCAAAGTTAATTTAAGGTTGTATGACTTAATACATCGATAAGAGTGTCAAAAAATCAGCTATGAATTTAGTACAGAAAGCGATGGCCATGGCATCGATTGCGAGTTGGCTACCTGCTCTGGAATATAGTGGAGAGAACGTTATTCTTCCGTTTAAACGCAAACACATTGCAATGAAATATAGAAAATGACAACTTTTTAATAATTCTGACAACCAGTTTTAATCTGAGTGGCAAACAGTTTGGAACCTGATCAGGTTATATGGCGTCTGATTTGGCCTTAAACTGTTTGCAATGAAAATAATAGTTTAAGCGTTAACGCGGGTATTTGGAAAGAAAACGTTTTCTCTACTGTACTCTGCACGCTGCACACGGGGCACGAACTGCTAACCTAAACAGCAAACAGTGGTAACTGAACACGCTACAGCACCCAAATTGTTTCAAAACGCGCTTTAACCCTTTACCTCATAAACTTTTTATTATAAGGAAGATAGGTACCACTAAAAGCAGGTTGAAAGTAAAGCAGAATGCGCCTTAAGGCGCATTCTGCTTTACTTTCAGCCTGCTTTAAGCTGCCATCTTCTAGAATATAAAAAATATTTCTTATAACACATATTTATGACTGTATAAATTGGAACTTTTTTATTCAGTGGAGGAATAAATTAAATGCGCTAAAATGCGCTTCTATTGGGGAAAGGGTTAAGGCGTCATTGAGAGTGAAAGGGTTAATGTTGCATGCATTAACCTTGTATGATCAAATGTTTTCGTGAGGTTCTTTAATGCCATATTATCACCTGCTTCAATATTGATATCTGAAATATCGTTTCAAAATTGGATTTAAGTCAGTATATCACTGACCTAATTTCAAAACAAATGGCAAAAAGTTTTGATCAAAACTGTTTGCAAATGCGCTTTATGACGTCATTGAGAGTAGATGGTTAAGGGCCACTTAACTTCAAGCGCGCCTAAATAAAAAACCATGTTGCATTGCAGTTTTGAAAAGACACCCATACATAATATGACCAGATATAGATCAGACTATATCACATGTATGTGTTTTCTCAATATAATTCATAACAAAACTTAACTACAATGTAAGATGAATAAAAATGTCACATATATATTATTGCACTCCTCATTTGGAATGCAGAATAGGATTCATTAGTTATTTCCTTGGATCATGTGTATAACTCCGTGGATCAAGCATTGTCAAAAAGATCCTATTAATGTATGATTAACAAGGCAATTGATATTGTATTTACAACATACTCACTGGGTAGGAACTTGGTTACAGTGGGGTGAGGGTCCTCACGACAGGTGGTATCGGAGTTCTGCCAATACATGTTTCAGAGTGCTTTCGTGAAGCGAAATCAGCCATGGTGAAGTGAACGCCAAAGAGGTAATTTTAAGGCTAAACTGTCAAAAACGCTGTAAAACTGAATTGTCACCATATAGTCTAATATTTATTCAAGCGTTGTATATGATTATTTCGTTCCGTTTATGAAATTTATGGCTGGAATAGTCAATTAATTGCCGTGGAAATCAAGGTTTTTGTACACAACGATCAATTCTTGTAAAATGACAATGTTCGTTAAATTTTCTGGCCAGATTAATACTTAAATAACATGTATGCAAGAGACTCGCATTAATAACATAATATATCAATGAAATTTACTAGATTGTTATGTGATGCATAAGGTTACAGAGTATAACAGAGAGTGTTTCAGGTTCTCTGACGACAGGTAATAAAGGGTTACAGGTTCTTATCGATATTTTTTTTTTGTTTGAGAGAGAATGGATCTAAAGTGCATGTATTGCAAGGGGTCCTTTACCCTTCACACTGCTTTAAGCTGTCACCTGTCTTTTATACAATCAATTTATCTTCCTTTTAGTGGTTGTAAATTATATTTACTGTAATTATTACATAGTTTTGCGTTCGGTTAGTGCCGACTTGATATTATTTTATCATATGTAAAGAACCATCGTCGTATTTAATCATTTCGAAATAGTTTACACTACTTGACGATACAAAAATAAGGAAAAGTTCTCAATTTCAAAGATTCTGTTACTGTATTTATTTAACACAATGAAAGCCAAACTCTTAAAAATTAAATATATACTTGCAAATATCTCAATATCGATCACTGAAATAATGTTACATTTAGAACAACTCCAAAGGGAACAATAACCGGTACAAGTAATAAAAAAAAGAATCTGCAAAATTATCGTATGGTTATCTCAGTCCATTTAATTATATGACTGGTCAACCAAAGCAAAGTACTTAATGCAAACACTGAAAGCCACCTTTAATTTAGATATTATGGTTTTCAAGGTAAAGCCACCCTAATAGGCAAGTCTCATATCTTGCCACTGGCGAACTCTGGTCCAAATTTCCACTAGTTGTGCTCTTTTTGAATGCAAATTGTCATACTATTTTCTAAGTTTAACTAATAAACTTGTCAACTACTTCTCAAATAAATATAATTATCATGTGCAAAACGATTCGTCATATATAAAATACAAACTAAACCCGTTCACTGCTTTACCCTGACAGTAGAAGCACATATTAACAACTCATTCTGTGTCTGAATCGGATCAAATCTGTTTGACTATCTTAGAGATTCTTTTTCGAGTTTGACCCTGGTGAGACATCGTCTATTAAATGTATAAAACAGAATGCGTTATAGATCTTCCTCCAGGAAACGGATCAAACCGCAATGAAACCCGTGCATATATCAGTAATGTAAGGACTAGAACAATTTCTATTCTCAAGGGTGGGTAAACTTGCATTTTTTTCTGGTGTCGTCCAAAC
This sequence comes from Gari tellinella, assembly GCA_922989275.2. Classification (NCBI taxonomy): domain Eukaryota; kingdom Metazoa; phylum Mollusca; class Bivalvia; order Cardiida; family Psammobiidae; genus Gari; species Gari tellinella. The sequence goes on from OV277859.1 coordinate 88,472,731, forward strand.
GACGGCCTCCATGAAAATGATTTCCATGTTTGTCTTTGATATGTTCAATGAGCGAGGCTTTTAAATCGAGTTCTGCTCTGCAAGTGTCACATTCGAGGGAACCTTTTTGCCGAGAAACAAAAGGAGTTCAAGAACTTTTGTAATACTAGAACAATGGTTCTAAAAACATCAACTGTCTAGAATCATTGCAGAATATTAATGAACGTTAAAAATGGCCGATTCTAGAATTGTTCATGAATATTCAAGAACTAATTCTGTAATAGTTATAGAATAATTCAATACCTTCTCACAGAGATATGTTTGTGCTGCTAAAGAATGCCTGATCTTCTGGTCATGTACTGATATTCTACATAGAAACTGCTTTTTCTTCATCTTCAGCGTTTACGACATTAGTACGGGAGTCCGGCTGCTGGAAGTACCGCATGTGTTGTTATTATCATCTACTTCAATATCCAGGCTTATATCGAATAAACTCGAGTCTTCAAACAAAATCTCTTTCATTTCGAGATTCCTGAAGACCCTGTAAGGCTGTAAAGAAGAACTTGTACTACCTAATAAACAGTCGTCAGGGACCTGTAACCTCTACATCACATTGATAAGTAACACCAAACTTCTGATAACTTTAAAAATCGGACATATATCTTTTGAAGATGCTTCAATATAAGAAAACACGAACAAATAGATTATTTTATTGTGCTAAATGCTGCAATTTCTTACGTAAATTCAATTTATCACAAAAATATGTGCATCTACATGTAGGCAGTGGGAATAACTTGCTTTTATTTCCTTTATTCATCTGTTTTCTGACATAGTCGACGTTAAGTATCTTCTTAAAAGGAAGCCAAAAACTCTTGCTACGTTTTTTATGAAGAATCCTTGCCACGAGGCTTTAAAAACTCGCTGAACGATTATGTATTTACATGTACACGCGAGAAAGAGTCATGACTCTGAAACATTTTTCGAAATGATCCCTATATCACCTGTCGTGAGGACCCTCGCCCCAATGTAACCAAGATACTATGCATACTTAATATGTCAATGTATTCACGACATTATTGGTTAGATATAATGCATTATTGGCTAAAATCTTATTTAAATTTCTTAAAACTAAACATATGTAAACTCGCCGAACAAGCCGCACACTACCAGTACTACAAAATAACTTAAGAAATCGAATATCGAATATGTTCTGATTGACAGAGACTGTATAATTATGCATGTAAAACAATATGCTAAATAATAATTAACTGAAACAAAAACAACAACTCCATAAACAATCACTTATTTTAATTATGACATTCGTCTTTTAATTATTGGACTCATTCTAACGTTGTTTTTACAAACTAATTATAACATTTTAATAGCCTTGGTATATGTGATAATATTGAAAGACTGTCCATGTTTCCGTGTAACTCCATAATGTATCATGTTTATTGTGGATGTAGTTATTTGTTTTCTCTCGCTCTGTAGGTACATAATATAATTCCACAACAACGCTATATAAATCGGTAAAATAATAATAAAATAAATAGTGAAAAATACAGATTATATCATTATATACAGATAAAAGGAGTGTAGAGATAATTATGAAAGGAAACAAACAACATGGAAATTCAGTCACTAAATAAAGTTCGCCGAATGTTTTTGAATCGTTGTTAGGGTCGAATGTGTTAACCCCTTCACTGCCGTGACGTCATCAAGTGAAAACAATTGTCGTTTGCTTTTATTTCTTAAATTTTAAATTTTGCTATTTTAACAAAAGACATATTGAAACGAATGTCAAACAGTTTGGATCATGTTCAGACGCCGCGTTACGCGGCGTCTGATCATGATCTAAATTGTTTGCAAAAAACTGTTGTGCTCCGGGTAAGGCAGTGCAGGGTTTAAATAACTACTAATTACCACTTCTCTATACCTTATGTAAAAGCTCAACATTAATTTTGTCCACAGACCAATGAGAATTGGTTTTGAATATTTCCGGTCAAACAATCACTTATTTTAGAACAAATAAATCTGAATAAGGGGAGATCCTTTGAAAACACAGAAAACAAAGCAAATACTAAAAATTGCACACTCGGTTTAATTGAGTCTGTTCATGAGCAATACTGAAATATGCAACAGTGCTCACACCCCTAGCACCGGCTTAAGCGGAATTCAACTTTCAACTGTAAATGCGCTGAAATCAATGATTTAGAGTTGTTGACATGTATTCTCCTTCAGCACCAATCATGTGATGGGGCCTAAGTGAGAGCGAGCCCGACAGAAACAGCAACGGTAGGGGATATTTTTCCCTAAAAAACGTTATCCATACGCAAAAATTAAATGAATGATCGCACAATGAATATAACACATTTCCGAAAAGATAAAATGGCATGATAAAAAAAAAAAAACAGGGATGGTGCATAGACACATAGGTGGTATTCATTCCCGTTTGAACCACAGAGACCCGACCCGATTGATTTTTGAGAGAGAAAAAATGTCAGAAGGTATATACAATGGAGAATCTGTTATTCTTTCCCAATAAACGCGTTTACGCTAAAACTATTAATTGCAGTGCAAACAGTTTGGAGCCAGATCAGACGCCGGGTAACCCGGCGTCTGATCAGGCTCCAAACTGTTTGCCACCAAGATAAACACGAATTATCAGAATTGTCCAAAAGTTGTTCTTTTCTACGTTTTAGTGCTTTGCGTTTGCGTACGTTTGCGTTTAAACGGGAAAAAATAACAGATTCTCCACTGTATAGAGACAAGGGGTACAACTGGTACACCCTATCTCGACAAAACCGGACATATCATGAATAATAATTATTGATGAAACGACACCCTTTTTGCATTTCTGTCTAGCTAATTGTATACCCTTCCATATCTAGATATTCTGTCCAATAATCTTCGTTTTTATCTGGCTAAGTTAAAATTATCCTCTTATTCCTTAAGGATTGAAACTGGTAGGGTATGGTAGAAACAGAATCGCAAGAAATGAAAGATATTGTAACTTTTGCGAGTGTCGTGATATTGAAGACGAATATCACTTTATTTTTATCTGTAAAAAATTCGAAGACATCCGTAAGAAATATATTAAAACATATTTTATGCAAGACCAAGCTTTGTAAAATTTTGTCAATTACTTTAAAGCCAAAATAGTCAGGAACTGATCAACCTTGCTCTTTACATTAAATATGCTTTTAACAGGAGAAATAGTTTAGTGAACTCTACTACGTGAGTCATCTCAAACTACACATCTTGAATAGTGTATTTATTTAGTATACTGCTTATACAAGTGTAGAGAAATACTTGTATGATTGCTTTTGTTTTTTGTGTATGAATATGAAATGATAGACACGTGACCTATACATTGTATGTAGTAATAATGTTTTGTATGATATTGATAACGATGTACTATGTACAAGTTGAACTAAAATATCTATATATCATAAAAATATAGCACAAAGCCAACTTTAAGCATGTACTTTCAAGGGTCGAACGTGTTAACTCATTGAGCCCTAGTGACGCATATTTGCGTCGTTTACCAAATGTGTACCTGTGAAGAGTACACTTGTCCTATGCAAACAGTGAAGTCCCTGATTAGAGGGCTTCTGCAGGAGCCCTCTGATCAGGGACTTCACTGTTTGTCATTTTTCAATTTATTACAAAAAACAACCCTAAATAGTCTAAAATGGACCATCCTTTATTGCAAACTGGAATTTTCCATTGGAAGTTTCAGGGGAAAATGAGTTAAATACCTATTAATTACCACTTCTCTATAATTTATGTAAAAACTCAACATTATTTTTTCCACAGACCAATAAGAATTGGTTTTGAACATTTCCGGTCAAACAATCGCTTATTTTAGAGTTGTTGACATGTATTATAATTCGACATGTCGACATGACACTCACGTCGACACGTTGTCAGTAATTAGTAAGTAGTAATTGTTATTTAGGGGTTATATTTTACCTTTTCCTTAAACATTGTAAAATGACAAACGGTACAGACCCTGATAAAAGGACTCCGTTAAGAGTCCTGTGATTTGGGTCTTCACTGTTTACATAGGACAAGTGTACACTTAACAGATACACTTTTTCAAATGCTAAGATACTTTTTCCCCTTACAAATTGCTACACCCAGTTAGATATAGTACATTGTATTGTTATATTGTTAATCATTGTTTTGTATGAAATGCCTTTTGTTTTATGTACTTGTAATATATATGTTGATGGCCTCATGGAAGATTGGTTTTTACCAAATGAGTTCTCTCGTAAAATAAAGTCTTTATTGTTATTACTATTATTATTTATATACTATTGCCACGATCTTTTACAGACAGACGAACTCGACTTAAGGATACAGCTCTTGTCATTCAACAATTAATGAAAAGCGAAGATCTACACGAAAATAAAGCAAATGGTCGAAAAAATTTGACAAAAATCTAGCATTCCCAAAAAGAATATGAATTTACAGCGTAAATGACATTATTCTGTCCCGTTTAAGTGAAACTAAACGAAAATGCAATCTAATCAAACGACAGTACAGTGTTCCTTCCCTACAACGGCCCTCCCAACAACGACCCCTCCTTACAACGGCCCGTGTCGCTGTTCCCTAAACAGGACAATTATGTCTAACGCTTTTACTGTTGCACAATACCGGCTGCTTACGTTTTCGTCTACTGTTTTTCTCAAAGTAACATATAAGTGGAGATTTTGATAGAATAAATATAATGACGAGTGACAAACAGCTTTGCGTCTGATCTCGCAAATGTAAGTCAACCCTTAATTTACCCTCTCTATAACGACTCCCTCCCAACAACACACACAATCTGTGTATCCCATTTGGTGTCGTTGTAGGGAGGGGGCGCTGTTTTTGAAAATGTGGACTACATATTTATTTCATTCCGAGCGGAAACGAGTATGGGTAACCTTGCCTCTGATCTGTCTCCAAACTGTTTGCATTGAACAGGATTTTACAATGGATGCTTTTATTTGGAAAGCATGACGTATTCTCCATTGCACATAAATTAGCTTTCTGCTTTACCAACTTGCTTCACACAACCACCTTTTTAACACGATAAAAGCGCATTTGCAAACAGATTTTGAAATAAATCGTAAGAACTTTAACAAAAAGGTGTTATATTCCACATTTTATTATACTCTGTTGCATTTAGTTTGATCTGGAAAAAACTATGCATTTCAAGCTATATGTACATGTATACTTGGAGATTTGTTTTTAGTCTTCCCATCCTTCGGCAAAAAAAAAAGTTAAATGCAGACACGATGGTGGTTAATTTTCCCGTTTATCTTAATTTGCAACCTTCCTATGCTAGAAGCTGTTTGTCTTATAAAGCAAAAATAAAACATATCGCTTGCAACAGGTTTTTCTTTCTTGAAATATATTTGCGTTTACACAGTGGAGAAAATGTTATTATTTCCCGTTTAACGCAGTAGCACACAGTTTTGATCCTGATTAGACGCCGCGTGACGCAGCATCTGACCAGGCTAAAAACTGTTCAAACTCGTTTACGGGGAGTGTAATCTGTGTCCAAACTGTTTGACAATATTTTTTGATATTTCCTCAGTCAGTCTGCTTTAAATCTCGAAACAATAGTGCATTAAAACGGATTTAAAGCGGTGGATATTTAAGCCTTGTGACGAGTATACGACCGTACACTCGTCCGTCATAAACAGTGTACCTAAAGAGTGCACTAAGTCTTGTCCTGGGCTAACAGTGTCCATGCAGATCAATTGCTCTTAACCCTTTCACTCTCAATGGCGTCATAAAGCGCATTTGCAAACAGTTTTGATCTAGAGCATGATCAGACGTCCGGTATCTCGGCGTCTGATCAGGATCAAAAGTATTTGCCACTAAGGCTTTAAAGACATGGTCGACTATTTTCGATAACATGCCAATTTCGATACTGCGCGTTTGCATTTCGTCTCATTCAAACTGTGAAATAAAACGTAGGCAATTCTCCATTTTTACACATGTCTGCAGTATACCAAGAACATTGAGAATACTGATGCTGTTACAGTGGAGAAAACGCTAAAGAATCCATCATGAGTGTTGGTATAGGATAGGAATTTTCTCCCCCGAGTATTAGAAACTGAATACACACAGGGACGAGGTTTGCCGAGTTCCTGCCTGAAATTTCTGACCCAAGGGGTGGGGGGGATTCCTATCCTACATCAACTAAACAAATGGTGGATTTTTTTCTTTCATTTAAATTATAAAACATGATACAAATAACGAAATAATTGCAGGTTGTGTGTTTTCTTTTTTCGCCAAACCACGACATTGTTTATAGTAACGTCATAAGAAATGATGTCATTTAGTTACCCGCGTCATGCAGCGCTTGTTGTAAGCTGGGCAAACAATAAAAGACGTCACGTGGTATTGAGGATTACCATTACATTAAAATAATCATAGTATACAGGACTGATCTATATATAGTATTCACCCATGTTGATACTCCTCAACTGACTATGGTACTTGTATCTATTTTAGTACAGTACCTGCCCTCTCCCTACACCGACCCTTCGAACAACGATTCCCTTTTTTCCAACTTCCACTGGGAACAGCCAAGCACTCCGTCCCTTCTGCCTACATTCCTCCATAAGTTGTGCATATTTTCTCCTCTATCTTTTATAGGCCTCATCACACCTCTCTTCCCAAGGGACAGTAAAGAAATAGTTTTCTTGCTGTTGGTTGACCATAGAACTACATCTGGTGTGAGGTTGGTGTGGACAACTTCTGGGAGGTGAAGTTGTTTCTCTAGCGCCACCCTCATTTCCCATGATGGAGCTGAACTCAATACTCCACCCTTATGCTGAGATGATTTGCCCTGTTGTCCTTCTTTCACAAAAGGAATAAAGTCTAGCTTAGTGACCACCCTTTTCTTTACTTGTCAAGGCTGGTAGCTAGCTGACGTAACACACGGTCGTTGCGCCATCTGCTCTGCATAAGGGCAATATGGCAAGATGATAGGATATGCCCCAGAGAACTGCTCTTCCCACACAGAGGACATGATGTGTCCTCAATAAGCTTCCAGTGTTTAAGGTTTACAGGTGTAGGTAAAACATCGTACACACTTCTCAGTAGAAAATTGATTCTGACTGGCTCCAAGTGCCACATTTGAGACCGTGTCAGTTTCCTACTTGGTACAGTCCAACGTGTGCTACCGCCTTGGCTTCCAAACTGAACAAGCTGAGCTGCCCTTGTTTCCTCCTCTTGCTTTCTGATTTCATCTTGTACAATTGCCCTTCGACTATCTGCAGATGACCAACTGTCACGTGCCTGCATACATACCCCTTGTTTACCTTCATTTATGGTTCCCACAATATCCAGATGTTCCAGTCTTTTTGTGCTCCATCTACAGTTTGACCACTTCCTTCCTGTCCCTATTAGCTCTATGCCGGCAGTACTGATGAATTCATCAGGCGAGTCCTGTAATGTCATGAGGGGCCTCGCCTTTGCACTTTAAACTCTTCCACTAAGGACGAGATAGGTAGTTGGAGCTTCCCTGAATTGGAATACAGCCCAAGTCCAGTAAAATTTGGTGATTATGCCAAGTATTTGCTGATTGATCGCTCCAATGTCTCAACTGCAGTTGTTGGTATCTCATACCGGTACAGCATGAGGGGCCAGATGTATTAGCAACAAGCTGTTCTGGTACATCCACACTTTCAACTTCCAAGGAAGCTGTGTGTTGTCAATCCTCCTCAAACCCTGCCCAAAATGTTCTTTAAGCCCGGTAATAGCCTCCTTGTCCGTCATTAGCGTCAAACCACTTGCCAAGGCATTTGACTGGGTTATCCACTTCTCCTTGTATAATAAGTGGAAACTGGCTAGTGACTTTCCCTTTCCTAATTACCAGACATCTAGATTTCCTTGTTTTGAACTTCATCCTTGTCCAAGTTACAGTCTCATCTAGAGATGTGATGATCCATCTGGCCTGTATGTGAGACTGAGTGGTGACTGTGATGTCATCTATGAAGCCTCTAATGGATGGCATCCGGATTCCAGATTTATCTGGTCTTCTGGTCTCTGCTTCAGCTGCCTTGAACAGGACAAGAATCATACCCAGGGTCCAAGGTTATAAGCGTTTGAGCTGAGCCTGAGTGTGTTCTCAAGCATTTGATTTGTCAGATTTGAGCCTAGGCTCAAATCTGGCCAATCAAATGCTTGAGAACGACTTTAGACTCAACTGAAAAGCTTTATAACCTTTGACCAAGGACAAACAAGATGACAGAGATTGTATATCCAGTGATGATACCACGCTCCACATTAATCCACATGGTCTCTATTGATGAAACTCAAATTCAGGTTATTGTAGTAGCTGGCTACATGTACTAGCTGCTTTACATTCTGTGTTAGATGATAGCGGAGCAGAGCATATTAGTCCGGTTGCAGAGACCGATAAGCGTGTTTTGCCGTCCGTACAAAGTTTTTTTGCTGTTTCTATACCTCTGAGGTGTGCTCTTTAAGAATCTGAATGATGCCACTCTGGCATCCTTGGGCAATCCGCACAATATGCAAATTAAGGTCGCCATTACTGAAAATCTTGTTTTCGCCAATATCTCAGTAACTATGCATGGTATCAAAATAATTTTGGTGTCTATCCCCATGTTTTGAGGGGTAAATAATCAGATTAAGCCATTTTAGTAACGATCACATTGATATTTTGTGCTGGATAGGCATATTTAGGCAGCCATTACTGAAAATCTAGTTTTCGTCAATATCTCAGTACCTGTGCATGGTATCAAAATAATGTTGGTGTATATCTCCATGTTTTTAGGGGTAAAGAATACGATTAAACCACTTTAGTAAAGATCACACCAACAGTTTGTGCTGAATGGGCATATTTAGGTAGCCATTACTGAAAATCTCGATTTCGTCAATATCTCAGTAACTACATATGGTATCAGAATAATTTTTGTGTATATCCCCATGTTTTAAGGGGTAGAAAATCAGATAAAACCATTTCAGTGTTGATCCCACAAATATACTGATAAGTTTGTGACGAATATGCATATTTCGGCAGCCATTACCGAAAATCTTGTTTTCGTCAATATATCAGCATCTACGACATATTATATCCAAGTAATTCTGGCGTATAAACACATGTTTTTAGCGGTTAACAATCCGTTAAAGCCATTTCAGTAAAGATGACACAAAAGTTTTTCTGAATATGCATATTTAGTCAGCAAGTACTGAAAATCTCATTTTCGTCAATACTTTAGCAACTACGTGTACATATGATACATGTTTTAACAGAAGTATGGCGTTTGTACTCATGTTTGTAGGGGTAAAGAAGCAGATTAAACCATTTCAGTATTGATCACACCAACATGTTTTGCAAAATAAACAACAATCCACTTCAGTGTACATCCAAGTTACAAAGCATTCCTTTTACTTATAATGATGTATGTTGCCATAACTAAACTGACTCAGTCCTCTAACAAGTCATTTTCAACAAAATTGTCACTGTCATCGACCCAACGGGTGTGCTTATTTTGGCAGGGTGCTTCCCCGTGGCATCTACAAAATATTGTGCGTGGCAAGTGAGTCGTATATCATTGACACATTGCTGTCGGACAGAGTGTATCCGTAGCACAACCACACCTTATCATTCCCAGCTTCTCCTGTGGAGCAATAGTGACGTTTGCTTGCAACACAACTGGTATCAATTATCTAGTGCGTTCATCAAGTTTCCATCTAATGGTGCATGTTCTGATATGGGAGCTGATTTCCAAATGGCAGTCTGAATGTTTTACGATCTCTTTGAATGCCTCTTTAGAAGGTGAAAGTGTATCAAGCTGTCGAGCATTTGTAACATTTTTTTCTACCAATCCTTCGCAACTAGACTTCTCCACAAACTTCAGACATGTTCGATGTCACCAAGCTTTTGACCCTGTAACAGGCAGTCATGAATTATGTCGCTTCTCAAACGATGTCGCCTATAGCATAAGGTAAGTCGCCACTCTGTGCAGTACCACACCATTCTTAAGGACCTTGATGATAATGCCTTTTTCTACTCCGAAGCACTGATGCACACGGCCACAGCCTGAGAGCACAGTGGCCGCTGACAGATGTGAAATCATGTGTTTATGTTCACTTGCAGTTGCGGCAATGTCTATAGTAGTTTGTTCAGCATGTGGTCCTTCTTTTGTAAAACGACAGGTCAGGTTCAACTTGGCGTAGAAGTGCATCAGGAAGACGAAAACTTCATTGTCCACACATACATTTTTTTTTATTCTTTTACGCCACTTTCAGCTGCCTTAAACATCTGCTGCATGATAATTACACCCGCTTCTTCGTGGTGGGTCATGCTATCTTTCTTGCAGAAGACAATGTTATCCTGAAATACTGGTACAGTGTTAGTAGAGGTAATGGTCAGACTATGTCCATTTGGCTTTCTGGATCAAATTCTATGACCTGTATATACCTTATTCTCAGTTGCTGTAATGAAAACGTTTTGGAGCGGCAATGGCGTATGTAACTGCAGTTTTTGTCGTCGTCTGGCCTCGTCTCCAGCTCGAGCTGCCCACTTTTAATCCTGAAGTTGAAGTAGCAATCGAGTGTGTCATAGTTTGCCACCCTCTTTATAACCTCCAACATGAAGCCATCCACACAGTTCCTTGATTAGACCCGATTATAACCCAAAATATAGCACAGCCATCCAGTATTTCTGTCATCTCTGAATTCTTAACCTGAGGAGTTGTACAGCGTGTGTTCCTGCCTATATGTATCAGGTATTGGTCGTCGATCCTCTCATTGAACTACTAACAAGACCCTACAGCTGAGCCATATTACATGGTATCAACATAATTTTGGTGTCTATCCCAGTGTTTTAGGGGTAAATAATCAGATAATCTGTTCGTTAAGAATTCAGAGATTACAGAAATACTGGATGACTGTGCTATAATTTGGGTTATAAACGAGTCTAATCAAGGAACTGTGTGAATGACTTCATGATGGACATAGTCTGACTATTACCTCTACTAACAATGTACCAGTATTTCAGGATGACACTGTCTTCTGCAAGAAAGATAGCATAACTAACCACGAAGAAGCGGGTGTAATTATCATACAGCAGACGTTTAAGGCAGCTGCAAGTGACGTAAAAAGAATGAAACATTGTATCTGAGGACATTGACGTTTTCGTCCTCCTGCTGCACGTCTACACCAAGTTGAACCTGACCTGTCGTTTTACAAAAGAAGGACCACATGCTGAACAAACTACTATAGACATTGCCGCAACTGCAAGTGAACATAAACAAATGCTTTCACATCTGTCAGCCGCCAATGTGCTCTCAGGCTGTGGCCGTGTGATTCAGTGCTTCGGAGTAGAAAAAGGCATTTCCATCAAGGTCCTTAAGAATGGTGTGGTACTGCACAGAGTGGCGACTTACCTTATGCTATAGGCGACATCGTTTGAGAAGCGACAGAATTCATGACTGCCTGTTACAGGGTCAAAAGCTTGGTGACATCGAACATGTCTGAAGTTCGTGGAGAAGTCTGGTTGCGAAGGATTGGTAGAAAATGTTACAAATGCGCGACAGCTTGATACACTTTCACCTTCTAAAGAGGCATTCAAAGAGATCGTAAAACATTCAGACTGCCATTTGGTAATCAGCTCCCAAATCAGAACAAGCACCATTAGATCCTGTCGAGTTTAGATGGAAATTTGATAATCGCACAAGATACTTGATACAAGTTGTATTGCAAGCATACGTCACTATTGCTCCAGGAGGAGCTGGAAATGATAAGGTGTGGTTGTGCTACGGATACACTCTGTCCGACAGCAATGTGTCTGTGATATACGGCTCACTTGCCATGTACAATATTTTGTGGATGCCACGGGGAAGCACCCTACCAGAATAAAAACACCCGTTGGGTCGATGACAGTGACACTGTTGTTGAAAATGACTTGTTTGAGGAGTGAGTCAGTTCAGTTATTGCAACATACATCATTATAAGTAAAAGGAATGCTTTGTAACTTGGATGTACACTGAAGTGGATTGTTGTATATTTTGCAAAACATGTTGGTGTGATCAAAACTAAAATGGCTTAATCTGCTACTTTACTTCTACAAACATGAGTACAGACGCTAGAATTATGTAAATACATGTATTTATGTACATGTAGTTGCTTTGGTATTGACGAAAATGAGATCTTCAGTATTGGCTGACTAAATATGCATATTCAGAAAAACTATTTGTGTGATCTTTACTGAAATGGCTTCAACTGATTATTAACCGCTAAAAACAGGTGTTTATACGCCAGAATTACTTTGATATAATATGTCGTAGATGCTGATATATTGACGAAAACAAGATTTTCGGTAATGGCTGCCGAAATATGCATATTCGTCACAAACTTATAAGTATATTTGTGGGATCAATACTGAAATGGTTTTATCTGATTTTCTACCCCTCAAAACATGGGGATATACACAAAAATTATTCTGATACCATATGTAGTTACTGAGATATTGACGAAATCGAGATTTTCAGTAATGGCTGCCTAAATATGCCCATTCAGCACAAACTGTTGGTGTGATCTTTACTAAAGTGGTTTAATCGTATTCTTTACCCCTAAAAACATGGAGATATACACCAACATTATTTTGATACCATGCACAGGTACTGAGATATTGACGAAATCGAGATTTTCAGTAATGGCTGCCTAAATATGCCCATTCAGCACAAACTGTTGGTGTGATCTTTACTAAAGTGGTTTAATCGTATTCTTTACCCCTAAAACATGGAGATATACACCAACATTATTTTGATACCATGCACAGGTACTGAGATATTGACGAAAACTAGATTTTCAGTAATGGCTGCCTAAATATGCCTATTCAGCACAAAATATCAATGTGATCGTTACTAAAATGGCTTAATCTGATTATTTACCCCTCAAAACATGGGGATAGACACCAACATTATTTTGATACCATTCATAGTTGCTGAGATATTGGCGAAAAAAAGATTTTCAGTAATGGCGACCTTAATTTGCATATTGTGCGGAATACCCAAGGATGCCAGAGTGGCATCATTCAGATTCTTAAAGAGCACACCTCAGAGGTATAGAAACAGCAAAAAAACTTTGTACGGACGGCAAAACACGCTTCTCCAAAAATCAGGGGGTTGGCAACCGGACTATATTGAATCAAGTTGTGTAGGATGAATTCATAAGCATTTGCTAAATCTAACCAGACCACAGTTATGTCTATATTAATTTGTGTCAAACAAAGAGGCGGCGTCTGATCTGCATCCAAACTGTTTGCAAATAAAAGTGTTATCGGATTCGGCGCTGGAACAACATGTTTCACTTCTAAGTGCAAATGAGTGTTCGTGTGCCAGAATTGGTCCATTAGTCTACAATAACTATCGCGATAGCTTGGGATTGTAGCGATAATTATTTAAGGAAACAAACAAAATAAAAATTCAACCACTAAATAATGTTCAACGAATGTTTCAACGTTTGCTATCGCCAATACTAGGATCGACATTCGATCCTAGTATTGGCGACAACAAACGTTGCCACATTCGGCGAATAATTAAAAGTGTTTTCTTCAGACCTGTCCAAGATATTTTTGATTGGATCATTCTAAAACTAAAAAGGGACGAGTTTTCTCTAAAGCCAGTTACATTGTAGAGATACAGATAGCTGTATTTTTTGTGCGTAATATATACAGTAGAGGATACATTAGTCTTTTCCGTTTTAACGCAAACGCAACGCACTAAACTGTGGAAATTTACTTTTAGACATTCTAACTATATTTTTAATCTGAGAAGCAAACAGGTTGGAGACTGATAAGATGCCGGGCTACCCGGCGTCTGATCTGGCTCCAACCTGTTTTCAATGGAAATAATTGTTTTAGTATATATATAAATGCGTTTATTGGGAAACAATAAAATATCAGTAAAGTTAGCGCAGTGGTTTTGTGCTGCACGAGGATCATACTTACCTCAAGTAGAAAAGTAAACGATTATATATTCGATGTATTCGATTGCTTACCTATTTACCATTATTTACTATTCTGTTCTAAAGATAACTCGGACAAGTCAGAAGAATATGACAATACTAGGGTCGAATGTGTTAAATGTCTACTAATGACCACCTACCAATACCCGAGGTAAACACTTAAAAAATAAAAATTCCATAGACCAATTGTGATTTGTTTTGTTCTAATACTCAAGGTGGAAAAAATACTCATTTGCAGAGTTTGATAACATGTATTCTAATTTCGACCTATACAACCATTCCTCAATTTAAGAAACGTGACCTATGGAACATTTGAATCCCCCAAGAGTGTTTATGTAGGATAGGAATGTCTCCCTAGACGTTCAGAAATTCATGCAGGGACGTTATTCTCTCCCAAAAAACGCGTTCGTGCTAACACAATTACACGTATTTCATTGTAAACAGTTTGTGGCCAGATCAAAACACCGGGTAACCCGGGGTCTGATCAGGCTCCAAAATGTTTTCCACTTAAAAATCATGAGAACCTTAAAAAAAAGATGCCATATTTCACGTTTTATCGCACAGCGTGGGCCTTTAGTTCTGTTTAAACGGGAAAGAGTTATGCATTTTCAGATGTAGTGTTCCCTCTCTACAACGGCCCTCCAAACAACGACCCTCCCCAAAACAAGACAACTATATACCTAATACTTTCATTTCTGCAATATCGTCTGCTCAAAACTGTCGTCTGCTGTTTTTCTCAAAGTTACATGTTGGAAATTTTGACAGAAAAAAACTTAATGACGAGTGACAAACAGCTTGAATTAAGATCAGTCGCCGCGTTACGCGGCGTCTGATCTTGATTCATGCTGTTTGCAAATGTAAGCAATTTTCCCTATAACGACTCCTTCCGAACAACGCACTTAATTTTTGTCTCCCATTGGGTGTTGTTGTAGAGAGTGAGCGCTGTTCACTAATTGGAGTTTTGTTTTTGGTCTTCCAAACCTTTGACAAAAACCCGATTATAATAGACACGAAGGTGGATAATTTTCCCGTTTATCTTGATTTGCAACCTTCCTATGCTTAAAACAAGTTTGTCTTATACTACAAAAATAAAATCGCTTGTAACAGGTTTTTCTTTCTTGAAAATACTTTCGTTTATACACAGGAGAAAATGCTATTATTTCCCGTTTAACCTTTTCACTCTCAATGCCATCATAAAGCCCATTTGCAAACAGTGTTGATTCTAATTAGACGTCGCGTGAAGCGGCGTCTGATCAGGATCAAAACCGTTTGCCACCTGTTTTGTAATTACGTCATTTATACTGCCTTCAATATAATTTTGAAACGATATTGTAAACAACATTATTGATGCAGACGACACCGTTTCATTGTCGTCTGCTTCAATTTGGTTTTTGCAAGATCGTTTTAAAGTAAGATTCAATGTAGTATGTACTTAAAATTATCGATACGAGCGTGTAACAGTTTGGATCCTGGTCAGACGCCGCGTTACGCGGCGTCTGATCAGGATCAAAACTGTTTGCAAAGTCGCCCTTTACCGCCGTTGGCTGTGAAAGAGTTAATGAAAGGCATGGCAACCATAAGTTAACAGAGAAACAGTTAGGCAACAGTTTTGAAACATAATTGTTTAGCTCCGTTTAACCCTTTTATTGCCTGGAAAATACAATAAACCCTCCCTTTGTGCGCTTTTTCGAAGATTTCACTATACGTTTAGACACAAGGGTGATCGTAAGACACCGCAATGGTTGTCCATACAGCAGAACAGTTTACATAAAATAGCAAACAGGGCAGACTCTAATGAGACGCCGCGTAACGCGACGTCTCGTCAGGGTCTGTACTGTTTGCCAACGTCCTCTTTAGAAGACACTAAGCTTACACACAAGGGTTAATTCAGTGTCTGCGTGTCCAACGTACAGTGGAGAATCTGTTATTCTTTCCCAATAAACGCGTTTACGCTAAAACTATTATTTGTAGTGCAAACAGTTTGGAGCCAGATCAGACGCCGGGTAACCCGGCGTCTGATCAGGCTCCAAACTGTTTGCCACCAAGATAAACAAGAATTATCAGAATTGTCCAAAAGTTGTTCTTTTCTACGTTTTAGTGTTTTGCGTTTGCGTACGTTTGCGTTTAAACGGGAAAGAATAACAGATTCTCCACTGTATCTCCATCTACCATAAATAATTTGACATTTTCATTCTTTGTGTTTCTCAAACATATACGCTTTAAAACCGGATGTATTAGTAGATGGATCAAGGCAATCTCTTCGAACTTTCTTTATTTAAACAAGGAGGGAAGTAAACTTAATACCGCTGTCAAAAGTCAGCCAATGGACCTCTTTCGAACAATTGATAGAATGATGCAGGACAAAGTTGATGTAGAAAGCTTAAACAACAGTGTATTGACTTTGTTCAGCTTAACCGGGCGCCTGGATTTAAATATTCCAATGTTAAAGTAATAAATGACCGCTTACATTGAAAAATGCGTGATATGCGTTTATAAGCTAAATAACATTAAAACCATCACGAACAGTTTGGAATCTGATCAGACGCCGGGTATACATGTACTGTGGTTTTGCACTTCGTCTCATTCAGACGGCAAATTATAAAAATGTTGTTCTTATACTGCATAATTATCCACGACTAAAGTGGAACTACTTTTTTCATTAGATGGACGATTTAAATGCGTAATAAGGCGTATATGTGGAGAATGGGATTAAAACCGCAATCATCTATCCATCGTAGTTTGCTCATGACATGAGTGTACATGTTCTTATTCATTCTTTCATCTTTCATAATTATTATTATTATACCATATTTATATAGCGCTCTTTTCACACAAGGGTTGTGCGTTCAAAATTAATAATAATTATATTCTTAAGTGAGCTGCAATGGTGACAAAACACTTCAAACACTTATATTCAGGGCTCCAGATAAGAAGGGGTAAACTGAACAAATCCAACATTTTCTCACTCATTTCAACACCAAATTCCATGGTGTTACTACTCATTAGAATAGTCTCGAAGAGATGATTCTAATGAGTAATCACACCATAGGGTTTAATGCAGACATAACAAATTCTAGTTTTTTAAATACCCCCTTACACGTATCTGGAGCACTGCCTATATTGTTGCAGTTAGGACGGCGTTATTTCACCCATTTTGAACGAAACGCAAGGCAAGGCAAGGCAATTCAGAAAAGTGACATGTTTGTGTTACATGTAATGTAGAGAATTCATTTTAGTCAGAATTGCAAGCAGTTTTGAGCCTGATCAGACGCAAGTTACTCGGCGTTTGATCTGGCGCTAATCTTTTTGCACTGACCATAAAGTTTAGGTAAAAGCATTTATACTAACATTATATAGTGAAATAATGACGTCTTGTTGCCCAATGTCCTGTTTGGGTGCAATCGCTTATCAAAACGCATAATTATTTATCTCTCCATCCACCCCATAAAAATGATCAAGATTACAAGAATAATCACTTACCGATCGCCGGCTTTCGGTCCTGATAGTGGATTACGCATGTCATTCTACACGTTCACATTTCCCAACGGCATAGTTGTCTTCAAATTACACTTTCATCATGATTCGTGTCCGTTTCGAGGTGATTTACATGCACGTTTGACAGACGATATATTTTTGACAGGTGGCCGCCATTAAAACAAAATAAAGAGTTTATCTCCACAAGGTGAAGAGTGAAAATTCAGACGGGTTTCCTATTATTCGGGAATAAAGTTACGACAATTTCTACGACAACGTTAGTAAGACGGTCGCAAGTTTATCGTAGGATTATCGTATCTCTAAATCTTACGATATATTTTATCGTAAAGTTACGATGTTTAGTAAGACGAGCCCCAGGACTCTAATGCAGAATAAACCTTTCTTTACCGCCAAAGTGCATCGTCTGCTTTAATAGTTTGACCTACATATTAATATCGTCTGCTTTATTAAGGTTGCACATTCATCTAGAAACGTTAGATTTAATCCATTACCCTGCAGCCTGTTTCTGGATTTGAAGACATGTACCGACTTAAAGCAGGTTGAAAGTTAAGCAGAATGCGCTTTAACCCTTTCCCCCATATAAGCGACTTTTAGCGTGTTTAATTTATTCCTCCGCTGAAGAAAATAGTTCCAAATTATACCGTAATGAATATGTGTCATATTTAATACTTTGCTTATTCTAGCAGTTAATAGCTTAAAGCAGGCTGAGAGTAAAGCAGAATGCGCATTAGGGCGCATTCTGCTTTACTTTCAACCTGCTTTAAGTAGTCACATATCTTCAATACTCGAAACAATGATATCAGGTAAAGGGTTAAGGCGCATTCTGCTTTTCCTTCAGCACTCTTTAAGATACCATCTGCTAGCATTCTGAACATATTTCGTATGGTATATATTCATGAAAAAGGTACTATTTTCTTAAGCGAGGACCAAAATTAAAAGTGTGATAGGCATATATATGGAGTTACGGGTTAAGGTATTATATTGCTCAAAAGAAAAACAAATTTACAGCGTTCCCTCTCCACAACGGCCCTCCTTACAACGACTCCCTCTTTACAACGACTATTGCCGCTGTCCCCAAAACAAGACAATTATATGTCTAATACTTTCACTTCTGCAATATCGTCTGCTTAAAACTGTCGTCTGCTGTATTTCTCAAAGTTATATATTCGACATTTTGACAAAAAATGACAAACAGCTTGAATCCAGATCAGACGCCGCGTTAAGCGGCGTCTGATCTAGATTCAAGCTGTTTGCAATGTAAGCAAATTTCCCTCTCTATAACGACTCCCTCCGAACAACACACACAATCTTTGTCTCCCATTGGGTGTCGTTGTAGAGAGGGGGCGCTGTATTGACAAACGGCTTGGATCCTGGTATTTGAACGCCATGTTATGCGCTGAATTAAAACTGTTTACAGTATAGACTTACAGTAGAGAAAACGTTATTCTTTCCCAATAAACGTGTTTACGCTAAACCTATTATTCCATTGCAAACAGTTTGGAGCCAGATCAGACGCCAGGAAACCCGGGGTCTGATCAGTCTCCAAACTGTTTGCCACTCGTATAAAAATGTATAATCAGATTTGCCAAACATTTGTTATTTGGTACATTTTATTGAAAGTTGCGTTTGCGTTAAAACGGGAAAGAATAACGTTTTTTCCCACTGTAAGTCGCATGCATGTGGCACCGAAAGGGTTAACGGGCAAATAATACAGGACCCTCTGTCACCCCAGCAACAGTTACTGTTGACGCCATAGCCCCTGAAACCCGGAGTTAACCTTGAGTAGGCCTATGGTTTTATGAAATACCTTTGTTATACGGTAACCGCGATTGGACTGCAGTTGCAAACAGTATATATCCTGATCAGACGGAGTTATTAGACGTATTATTTTGATCCAAATTGCATTTCATATCGAAATGTTAAATACGTGTAATATTAAAGGTTCTATACAAACACTTTGTGGATGAATGTGGACGACATTACATATATAGCTAGATAAGGGTAAGACTGTTGAAAAAACAACATTTCGTTTTCTTCTAATTGTAACCACTTGACCTACAATGGACAAAATAAAGAACGTCCTGTCCTGCATCGAAGTACAATGAACACGTGCATTTTTCCAAGTCTGCAATACGTTGGTTCCATGCAAAATTTAACCCTTAACCCTTTAATAATCAAATTTATTGCGAGATGTTTACCCGTTCACTGCAATGTCACCTGCTTCAATATTGTTGTCTGCCATATCGTGTCGAGTTAGATTTAAGGTAGTATAACTGACGTTATTCCAAAACAAGTGGCAAACAGTTTTGATCCTGATCAGACGCCGCGTAACGCGGCGTCTGATCAGGATCAAAACTGTTTGCAAATGCGCTTTATGACGTCATTGAGAGGAGAGTAAAAGGGTTAACATGCTGAGTGCTACACGCATGTACTTGACAGTTATTTGCAAACAGTTTTGAACCTGTAAAGAGTAATACACTAAACTTGTTCGTTGCAAACAGTGAAAACAGATCAGAGGGTTCCTGATCAGGGTCTTCACTGTTTGCCATTTTGCAGTGCACAAGAGGTATTTGATCAGGGTCTACACTGCTTGCATGAGACAAGTGTACTCTTCACATTAGCACTGTTTATAAATACGAAAAAAAGCGGGATAAATGAGTTAACACCAATAGTACAAGACAAAAGTAAAAAAATAAATTTCCGAAACATGTTCCTTTAAAGAGTGGCCGCTGGAAACAGGTTTGTTATTACAGTAAATAACCGTTGTAACCTTTTCAACCCTAAATTTCTCTTGTGAGTATTTATAATCCTTATGGACTCTTCTAGTACACGCATTTTGAACCCGTCTACATGCAGCTACATTTTAGGAATGACAACAAAACACAATGAAACTATCAAACAGTGCAGAACCTGATCAGAGGGCTCCTATAGGAGCCCTCTGATCAGGTCTACACTGTTTGTATTTGTAATCAGTAATCTCTAAAGAGGCATGTAGGGTTGAAAGGGTTAATACGTCTCATCGTGGTCTACATTGCTTGTTCAGCACTATTCAGTGCATTCTCGGGACACTAGGACGTTTTACCTTTTAAAACTATCCAGGACCCATCATCAGTTGAGACTACTATTGACGTCATAGTCACTGCAATAAACCGGACTTTGATCCTTATGAACGGCCTTTTCGTACTAAGCATGTTCGACGTGCAATTTAAGCAGATTAGACCATCATTCAGTCACCGAGGAATTCGGATTGTTCTAAACATTTCAATATCACCTCTCGTCGTTATTTGTCTAGAAAAAAAACCCGACATTCACATTTCGCGGCGTCTGATCTGGATCCCAACTGTTTGTAAATTCTAGTAACGTCTTTGCTAACAGTCGCAAAGCTAAAGCAGACCTAAGAGCATGATAATTGCTAGACTAGCAAAATGATACAGTAAAGTCTCGCTATTACGACCACTAAAACGAAGGCTAATTGAGTGTATAATAGACAGGTGACAGCTTAAAGCAATGTGACAGTGAAACAGAAAGCTCCTAAAGGAGCTTTCTGTTTCACTGTCACCTTGCTTTAAGCGGTCACCTACCGTAAACACCCTAATACTTAACATAATTTAGTGGTCGTAATAGCGAGGTTTTACTGTAGTTCTTTTACTTCGCCAATACCACTTGACCTACTTTGGCAAATATCTAGAACGTCCTGCATCGAAATAAGTATGCCTAGTTTGTTCTTTAAGATTAGATCTCTTTGTTGTTCAGAGATAATCAAGCTCCGTTTCCAAACGGAAATTTGGGTCCTGTACTATGAAAAACAGACAATGATCCGGAAGTTCGGAACCCTTTTCATGGAGACATGTATAAACTAATTCGGAAACTCTGAGTCCTGTCCCCTTTTATAAATTTAGAATGTATATTGTACTACTCGTTTGAAGTACTTATTAACGCTGCACGGTAAATGCGAAACCATGATTACGTGTGCAAACAGTTTTGATCCAGACGTCTCGTCAGGATCCAAACTATTTAATAATAATAATAATAATACTATTATTATACCAGATTTATACTAACGACTTTATTTCATGTGGATTACATATTTGGTATCGAACAAACAAAACAAGTATCAATATTTAACATACATGTACATGTATTATACAACACGAAGGAACATAATTACAAATCAGTATTTTTTAAACCTTTGCAAACAGAGTGGACCCAGAAAAGACAGTTCCTGTAGGAGCTCTCCACAGGGACTATTCTGTTTACTTAAAGAATTTTAAAGATTAAGCTGAAAATGGTAATGTATAATGCCCCTATTCCACACCGACTACGAATCCCACGAATCGCTACGAATTGGAAAATTCTAGGATTCGTAGATGATTTGTAACAAATTCGTGGAGTTCTTACCTGATTCGTAGTCGATTCTTGCAATTCATAGGCGGTCGGGGATTCGTGGCACAAGCTTGAAGCTGTTCAAAGTTTTGGCCAAGAACCCCATGAATGAAACAATGGGTAGTTAATTCTTAACAAATTCGTAGTGCATTCGTAGGATTCGTAGCTGGTTCGTAGGATTCTGAACTGATTCGTAAACGACTTTTTGGGCGTTCGTGGTATTCTTAACTCATTCGTGGGATTCGTGAGTACCAGTTTGACAGTGTTCTCCTGTAGCCAGGAGTCTGAGAGTCAATGCCAGCTTCACTCTGGCATATGGAATTGGGCCCACGTGAGTGTCCCTCCTCTATATTTATGGAAGACTGGCCTATAATCCTGGCATTCTTACATGGTTGGTAAATGCATTCTCATCTTCCACACTAAGCTAATGTTCTAGCTTTCTATAGCTCGAGTCAGCCACTGTCTAACCCTCCACCTTGTGGAGCTTCTCCTTCTTCGGGGTATATTCTTGCTATTAGCATACAGCTAGCGTTGACCAGTACGCCAGTTGCAAATCAAGTGCTACTGCTACTCCATCTTAAAAGTCCATTAATGGACTGGTGCCCGAGTTGAAACCGGAACTACAGCGCTCCCTCTCTAAAACGACACCCAATTGGAGACACAAATGGGTTCGTTGTTCGGTGGGAGTCGTTATTGGGAGGGAAATGGGCTTACAATTGCAAAAAGTTTGAATCAAGATCCGACGCCGCATAACACTGCGTCAGATCTGGATTCAACCTGTTTGTCACTCGTCATTAAGTTTTTTCTGTCAAAATGTCTACAGCGTTCCCTCTCTTCAACAACAACCCATGGAAGTCAAAAACTATGTGCGTTGTTCGGAGGGAGTCATTACACAGAGTGACATGGACTTACTATGCAAACAGCTTGAATCCAGATCAGACGCCGTGTTACGCGGCGTCGTCTGATCTGGATTCAAGCTGTTTGTCACTCGTCATTAATTTTTTTCCATCAAAATCTCCATTATGTAACTTTGAGAAAAACAGCAGACGACAGTTTAAAGCAGACGACATTGCTGCCATGAATAGGTTGGACATTGTTTTAGGGATAGCGGCAAGCGTTGTTGTAAGGAGGGGACCGTTATTGGGAGGGTCGCTGTAGGGAGGAAGCACTGTAGTATGTAACTTTGTGAAAAACAGCAAACAACAATTTTAAGCACACAATATAGCAGGCGTGAAAAGGTTGGCCACGTTTGTCTTTGGTTGGAAAACAACGAAAAGTGTTGTTGTAAGGAAGGAATCGTTGTAGGGAGGGCCGTTGTAGGGAAGGAACACTGTATACCTTTAAGAATCCCACGAACCGTCAAGAATCAAACTTCATTCGTAGCTGATTCACAGATGCATTCGGCATATTCGTAACTGGGGCCCGTTTCATGAAACTTCGTACGACAAAAACGGTCGTAAGTCAAAACTTTTAAAAAACATTTAATTTCTGATTTCTCTATTTAATCCTGTCTTGTGACATCTCTTTGGAATCGTCTTTTCAAGACGATTCCAAAAGAGATGTCACAAGACAGGATTAGATGGAGAAATTCATAATAATTGAGACTTTTATAATCTGACTTGTGACAATATTTGTCGTACGAAGTTTTATGAAACGGGCCCCAGATTCTTAGCGTTCGTGCAGTATTCGTAGTGGATTCTTGTAATTCGTACTGGATTCTTGACAGTATTCGTAAGATTCGAGCCGAATCCCACGACTATTCTTAACTCGTTCGTAGCCGATTCGTTGAGCGCCACGAATTGGATAGAAAGATTGGCCGAATTCTACGAATCCCCATGACTCATAACATTTATCAATTCGTGGCGATTCGTGGGATTCGTAGTCGATGTGGAATAGGGGCATAAGTGTCGTTCTGAGCATTCAAGATTTGTTATTTATAATGAATATTGAATAGGTAAATGCAATATAAAGCCCAAATAAAAATTTGACACACCGACCCTTATTTGTAAATAAATTCTAGAAAAGTTTATGTGTAGAACAGACGTATAGATCTAGATGACAGTTACTGCAGACGGCAATATAAATTAATTTCAAACTGTTTGATAAACTGACCCTTCTTTGTAAAGAAATTCTAGAAAAATTCTATTTTTAGAACAGAGGCTGGGGCCCGTTTCATAAAACTTCGTACGAAAAATTCGATCGTAAGTCAAAACTTTAAAATGCATTTAATTTCTTATTTCTCTATTTAATCCGGTCTTGTGACATATTTTTGGAATCGTCTTTTCAAGACGATTCCAAAAAGATGTCACAAGACAGGATTAGATGGAGAAATAAAAAATATTGAGACTTTTATAATCTGACTTACGACAACATTTGTCGTACGAAGTTTTATGAAACGGGCCCGAGATGACTATTGTTGCAGACGACAATATTACTAAGTTTTCAAAGAGTTAAAAGTTCCCAAATCTTGAAGGTAGACTATTGGATCAAAGCTGTCAAGCAGTATCTCTTTGCATACTGGGTAACTATTTCGTCTGCTTCAAAAATAATAAATAAAATCTAACACAATTTCAGAATTACTATCTTTGTAGCAAAGAGTTTGGATCCTGATCAGACACCGCACTGGCAGCGAAGGATTAGATACCGTATACAAGTCTCCTTTTGAGTGCCAATGAGTGATAATATAATATAAGGTGTTTTTTTCTGAGTGACAAAATAGCTATAACTGCAAGATGCCATTGACTTCGTAAGTTAAGAGGAGTTCAACATGATTCCAGGAACATTATTCCCTGAGAGTAAATGATATCAAACGTGAACATGTAATACATACATTGGGTAATTTAAAAAGACTGAAAACCGAATGGTCTCTTGGCAAAATACTTAAAAGTTAATGTGAATAATTTAATGACCGTGCATAGGGCATTAAAACGTTATCTACTCCGTAACCTACTAATCTAACACATTCCGTAACTCGGCGTCGAAGTAGGATTAAACACGTACCATATAAATACTCGTGTAGATTGTTCTCCAATGATGGACTTAAAAAGCCCAAAAACAATCTTTGTAGACCACATTTATAAACCAGGCGATAATATAACAAAACATATGTCCATAAGGTGGTAATGCATGATATAACTCCCTTGAGGTTTGTCAATAAAACACTTGTTTGTTCTGTTTTTTTCAGAAAAAGCATATGTTCCAAGGTTATAAAGCTTTTGGGTTGAGTCTGAGATCGTTTTCAAACATTTGGTCGGTAATATTTGAGCTTTTGCTCGGCAAAAGCTCACATCTGACTAATCAAATGGCTAAGAACGATCTCAGACTCACTCCAACTCTTTATGACCTTGGAACTAGATTTTGATAAGAACAAAAACAATAGTCTCCACTGTTTTTCTATTAACCCTTTGCCTGCTGGTCGCGACTTTATTGGTTTTGCAAACAGTTAAGATCCAGATCAGACACCGCGTAACGCGGTGTCTGATCTGGATCCAAACTGTTTGAAACTCTTCTTTAGGTTTCTTTACTTAAACAATGTGTAAATCTAAATTTAACAAAATTTGCAGACGACGATTTCGAAGCAGACGACATCGCCGCAGGATAAGGGTTAATATTAAATTACATACATACTAGATTAAATTACTTTAACTCTTCCCTGGCCTTGAAACTTCAAATTGACAACTCCAGTTTCCAATAAGTCTAGGCCATCTTTTTGCTAGATCTATTTAGGGGTTATCTTTTATCAGGGCTACAGATAAGGGGTAGTTTTCTGAACAAATTCAACATTTTCTCACTCATTTCAGCACCAAACCTTATGGTGTTACTACTCCTTAGAATCGTCTCGAAGAGACGATTCTGATGAGTAGTGACACCATAAGGTTTAATGCAGAAATAAAGATTTTAGATTTTGAAAAACTACTCTTATCTGGAGCCCTGTTTTATCCTTTTTTATACATTTTAAAATGACAGACGGTGCAGACCCTGAACAGTGGACTCCATTAGGAGTCCTGTGGTATGGTTCTTCACTGTGTACATAGGACAAGTGTACACTTAACAGGTACACTTTTTCAAATGCTTAAAATACTTTTATTCTTGCAAATTGCTACACCCAGTAAGTATTGTTATATTGTTGTTAATTATTTGTTTTTGTATTAAATGCCTTTTGTTTTATGTACTTGTATATATGTTGAGGGTCCCATGAAAGATTAGTCTTTATTAAATGAGCTCTCTTGTAAAATAAAATCTTTATTATTATTTTATTGTTTCAAGCAGACGGCATTGTTTCAAGCAAATGACGTCATACATTGTAACAGTGAAGGGTTTAAAGCAAACGACAATTTGCACAGACTTGCACGCATCGGTCAAAGGGCAGAAATCATCATAGACGAAACATTGCGTGCTTGAACACGTTTTCATGAGCCCAAAACTCGCAATGTCATGATATACCTGTTCCTTTCTCTTCTTTGTGTGTCCCCATGTGGGCGCATAACAATTCACGTCCGGATACTGTCAACTTTGTGGTTGCACCGAGCCTAGGCAAAATTCCCGTCTTTGTAAGAGCGACTTTAACCACCACCTTACCCAGAGTACAATAGTTATTTGCAAACAGTTTGGATCCTGATCAGACGCCGCGTATCCAAACTGTTTGCAACTGATTTCAATATTTTTTTAGTCAAAATACCTAAAATTTTAATTTGAGAAATAAAAGCAGACGACAATTTTTTAAAGCTGATGACGTCATGTCAGTGTTCAATGAGGTTAATAGTTAACCTTAATGCAATATAACTGTCGTCTGCAAACAGTCAGTGTTCCTGTAGGGAGATATATATCAGAATAGCAATAATAAGTATGCGGCTAGATGATACGTCGAGTGAATAAGCCGAGTAACTCGGCGTCTCATCACCTGGACCAAAAACAATTTACAACAGTATTTATATAATTATCTTTAACCTTGGCATGCTTCAATAAATTTCTGCTGTCAAAATTGTCGTCTGCATTTATTTCAAATTTTGAATGTATGTTGGCTTCAATAACAATCGTGCATACATGTATGAGCTATCGACAATTAAGACCCTGACCAAAATACCCAGTTATTTGGCGCCTGATCTGGATCCTCACTATTTGATAACGGGAGTTAGCTCTTTAAATAATATGTATAATGTTTTCGTCTGCAACATTCGTCGTCTGCAACTGTTCTTAAAATAGAATACTCTAATTTTCATTTCAAAACAGTGCCATCCTGTCAAAGAGTTTGGATCCAGATGAGACGCCGCATTACGCGGCGTCTCATCTGGATCCAAACTGTTTGCACAGATAATCACGATAACGCCACTAGCGTACAAAGAAAAACCACTGCTTTATAAAGCGTTTAACCCTTTCACTGCCAAATTTTCGTGAGATTTCTACTCCTTCACCGTTTCATTGTCGTCTGCTTCAATTTTGTAGTTTGCAAGATAGTTTCAAAGTAAGATTGGTTGTAGAATGACTTAAAACATATCGCTACGAGTGTCAAACAATTTGGATCCTGATCAGACGCCGCGTTACGCGGCGTCTGATCAGGATACAAACTGTTTGCGAGCGCGCTTTTAAGCCTCATTGAGAGTGAAAAGGTTAACTTTAAGGATTAAACAACCACATTTATTTTGTTCTCGATGTCACATACCTTAATCGATTGGTGTCTTTGATCTCTTTGTGTGCATTCTTTGCACAGCCGAATGTTTACCTGTTGACCCTGGACAACAGCTGTGTGTCGCGTAAATGTCTGGGTAGATGATCAGGATCCATAGCATGCTTAAATGACCATCTAAACGAAGAAACAACGGTGTTTAAGGACAGGTTGCAGACTAAAGCAGGATACGTGCAGAAGTTAAGAAAAACATACAGATGACAGCGTAAGAAAAGCTGAAAGTAAAGCAAATGTGAAAAAGAGAATAAGAGTGGGTTAGGCAGTTAATCGGTCTATAATGAATTTTCTTTCTATATCAATTTTGCAAAACTGTTTGTTATTGTATGGACATTTTTCACAGACCCAAGAGAAAAACATACAGATGACAGCTTAAGAAAGGATGAGAGAAAAGCAAAAACGAAAAGCGAGATAGGTTACACGTAAGCAGTGAATCAAATAATTATGAAATTTTTTTCTTTT
Source organism: Gari tellinella (assembly GCA_922989275.2). Taxonomy (NCBI): domain Eukaryota; kingdom Metazoa; phylum Mollusca; class Bivalvia; order Cardiida; family Psammobiidae; genus Gari; species Gari tellinella. The sequence continues at coordinate 88,500,734 of OV277859.1, forward strand.
CCTGCAAATGTACGTTTTGATAAAAGTAAGGGTTTGGTCCAGATTACTCAGCGTCTGATGTGCATCAAACTGTTTTTTATTGTATAGAGATTTTTTTCACAGACTCAAAGGATTAAGTTGGTTGTTTTATTGATGTTTAACGTTCTTTCCACATCGAGGTCATATGAAGACGCCCCGGTGGGTTGGGAAGGGATTCATATACAGATCATATATAACATAGATTTCTTTTGTTAATTAACAATACCTAATAGTCAAAATGACCTTTCATTAACGTTTCACTTCACTGCCAATGGCGCCAAAAGGCGACTTTGCAAACTATTTGGATCCTGACGCGTGACGCGTCTGAATAGGCAGACAAACAAACAGACATATATACAAACAGGCATGCAGAGCCCCCCCCCCCCCCCCCCCCCCCCCCCCCCCCCTCCGACCCACGGAATTGTGTATGAATCCGTGCCCCGACTAAGTCGTGCCAGTATACTAGTAGAGAAAGATTTACATCCTGGATTTGGCAAGCAACAGTATTTGCTATTTGGTATTCTACTGAATGTTGCTAAAGGCAGGTTTGACTGTACAGTAAACTTAGCCTCTCTAGTCCGACAACTAGTAGGTGTTTAAGACAGGTGTCTGCTTAAAACATCGTGACTGTAAATTCTCACAATGCTTTAACCCATTACCCCATAAATAGGCATCTTTACTCCTTTTGTTTATCCCTGTCCTGAAGGAAATAGTTCCAATTTATAAAGTCAAGAATACATAGCATAAGATATATGTTCTACATCCTAGAAGATGGCAGCTTAAAGCAGACTGAAAGTAAAGCAGAATTTGCCTGAAGGCACATTCTGCTTTACATTCAACCTGCTTTATGGTGTCAATACTAGAAACAGGTTATAGGGTAACGGGTTAAGCTGTCATCTGACGTTTATACAATCGAATAGCCTTCGTTTTAGTTGTCTTATTTATATTAGAGAGGTTTGACTGTAGATATATTAATTTTGTTTATGAGACAATTCGTGCGTAAAACTGGATATTTTATCGTTTTAGCAAAAGGCTGATCGTCGTACCTCAGCTGTTGTTCTTGATCGACCAATTAAAACGCTTGCTAGTGGTTAGGCCCCGCCCTCATAAATAAACTAGGGCACACAGCGATAATACTCATTGACAACAGATAAACTAAAGTGTTGGCTGAACTGAAGCTGTTAACATTAAATCCAGGATATTTCCCATATTTGCGGATTATGACTCTACCGGATAGTGACGAAAAAATAGCCAAGGTTTTGCCAAAGTAAGTGTAAAATTGACATACTTTTATTTTGCCTTCAACTTCGCTTTTGCATTTCGTACAAAATAGATTTATAAAAGTTATGATGATATTGTATGAACGAACAATTGTTATAACCATTCAAAGAGAACGTGCACGTAGGCCTTCTGTGTTCAGATTAATCCTTAGCCCGCCAAATAAATTGTCGTCTGCTATATTTCTCGTCTGCTTCAAGTTTCAAAGTGCTTCAAAGTTGCTCAAAATTGCTGAAAATGTTGTCCGAGTGTTAAACAGCTTGGATCCGGATGAGACGCCGAGTTACTCGGCGTCTCATCCGGATCCAAGCTGTTTGCATATGGAGCTTTAGTCGTGACTGGCAGGCTAAGGGTTAATGCAAAACAAAAGTAATGCAGAAAGCTCATTCAGGACCTTGTCCTGCATTCAAACGATAAGCTCACGTCAGTGTGAATAGTACATCTTTACTTGCTTACGTGGACTGTGCAAAGTTTATCACTGGGCTATACTTGAGCTTTCTGTAATAGTGCATGGTTTGCATGTCAAAGGTAAAGCAGAAAACACATATTTTGCATTGCACTAAGCAGTAACCTCGCTATAGAGACTTCCATTGATGCTTTGATTGCTATGGACAATAACCATGCAATCCATCTTTTTTATTACGTCATTCACCACTTGAAAGGCACCTTATAAAATATTTATAAGAGGGTAACGAGCTACAACTGCTGCTAGCAAACCGTTCTGTAAATAAAGCAGTGACGTACGTTGATCGGATACTCGACCTACTTCTCAATTGAACCATCACTGCCAATTGCGACATCTCTGACGTTTGCAAACAGTTTGGATCCAGATCAGACGCCGAGTAACTCGGCGTCTGATCAGGATCCAAACTGTTTGGCACGGATATAAATGTCCATTTATGAATTCGGGCCGATTGAGTTCAGTATCTACCCTCTACTTAGGACGATCGTCTAGTTTCGTCAACTGACCTTCCGTACCGAACCACATTCGAACCTGGTTCGGTACGGAAGGTCTGGGGCCCGTTTCATAGATGTCACAAGACAGGATAAGATGGAGAAATAAAAAATAAGTGCGACTTTTATAATTTGACTTACGACAAGATTTGTCGTACGAAGTTTTATGAAAGGGGTTCCAGTTTGACGAGAATGGTCGATCGCTCTGCGCAGAAGATCGATTTTGACCGACATTTTCCCGATCTTGTTTGGTGCGTTCTAACTTAAATGCATGCATTTTCGTTACACTTTCTATTGGGATATTTTATATAATATAAAATATCCCTGTCAAAGTGTAGCTTCAATACTATAGCATTTGCAAATTGTCTGGATCCAGATCACACGCCAATAAACGCATCATCTGATCATAAACCAACAATCGTATGGGTATTTATCCAGTCACAATGCCTAAAATCATATTTGAAAGTTTAATGCAGACGACATTAATTTAAGCAGACTACATGTTGACCGCGAATGGATTAGACTGACAAGTATGGTGTCAAACGGAATTGACCCGGATAGGGTACTGGTTGTCAAGTGTGCAGAATGTACAAAAACACTGTAGAGCAGTGAACTACTGTTTGAACTCAGTTCACTGTTAAAGATATCGTCTGCTTATAAAAGACGTCTGCTTTTATTTCTCAATTATGGAAATTAGCCATTTTCATATAAGATATGCCATTTTAAGTGTCAAATAGTTTTGATCCCGATTAGAGGTCGACTTATTTGGGGTTAGATCAGGATTAACCCATTGCCCCATAAATAAGCCTTTTTACGCCTTTTATCAATTCCTCTACTGAAGAAAATAATTCAAATTTAAAGGTTACAAATTAGAATCATAACAAATACTTTCTATATTCTAACAGATGATAGCTTAAAGCAGGATGAAAGTAAAGCAGAATGTGCCATAAGGCGCATTCTGCTTTACTTTCAACCAGCTTTAAGTGTGCAACTATCTCCAAAAATAGGAACAGGATATAGGGTAATGGGTTAAAACGTGTTTGCAGATATGCTTATAGATATTGCAACGAACTCTCCCTCTATATGTGCTTGTTGGAAAATTTCGTTATAGATATACAAGGGTTTAAAGTCACGACAGTATTTTTCCATAGAGCAGAACATTTCATGTGAAATAGCCTACAGTGTAGATCCTGATGAGATGCCGCGTAACGCGACATCTCATCAGGATCTTCACTGTTTGCTTATGTATACTTTGTAGACACTAGACTTAAATGGGTTAAAATAACGCTAACGGGGTCAGAGCAGGGCAAGGGGTTAGGAAGCAGTTATTATTGTTGACAAAGCTTAGATCAAAAACATGAAAGACAGTATACAGTACAGCGACCAACCTATCAAAAATACGAGCACCTTAACCCGTGATCCCATAGCCTGCATCTATAGCTCTGATGACAAGTTATCCCTTTAAGCAGGTTGAAAGAAAAGCAGAATGTTCTTTAAGGGACATTCTGCTTTGCTTTCAACCAGCCTTAAGTTACCATTTGGAAATATACTCGAAGTGACATGTTGTGTTTGATGTTCGACTTCTAAGGTGGGGACTACTTTTCTAAGTGTAGGAACAATTAAGGGCGTTAAAAGGAGCTTTTATGGGATAATTGGTTAAATTCAGGTGGCAACGTAATGCATGACAAATGTAATGCAGAAAGCTCATAAATGGTTAATTTCGTTCTGCATTAAACTTTCACCTGTCTTATAAAACCAAAAAAACACATATCTTTATGTCTCATCTGGATACAAACTGTTTGACGCTCGCATTTAGATTGCCTTAATTAAAACATGTATAAATCTTAGTGTACATAGCTCATTTTGCAGACGACAATTTCAAAGCAGACGAAATTATATGTCGCTAAAGAGAGGTTTAACTGTTCCCGGGCCAAAAGTAACCCATGTCTCAGCTAAAACGACCTTACGAGTTCCGGTTCGGTAAAGATCGTGATATGATGACGCTCGTATGATTATCTGTAGATTTACCCTCATTTAAATGTACCTCATGCAGTGTTTATTTTTACCTGTCAAAAGCGTTATTTTTAAGACACTTTGTAAACAAAGTCCCTAATCCATCACGCCTGTTAGATACGCATTACCCAGTTTCGAGTATTGGGGTTTAAGGGGTTGCAGAATATGTTCCGGGCGTTTGGCTATGGTTCAAGCCAGTTGAGGGTCTACTTTTGAGCTTTGCTATGGGACAAAGAAGACAACACTTTCCACACCTATGAAGCAGACGCCTTTCATTTTGTAAACAAATGAAATATTTCGTCCGGGCTATTTGGGTGTGAGATGACTAAAACATGATTCAGCGATTTAGATGTTTATGTTAGATACATAACAAAGAGAATAAAAGGTTAACAGTTAAACCCAAGAAAACGACATTGATAATTGAAAAAAGTGTAGATTCCGATCAGACGCCTAGGTAGCTCGGCGTCTGATCAGAATCTTAACTGTTTGCAACCAAAATGTTTAATTGCACACGTGTAGAAAAAAGGTCAGCTTTGGATCTTCATCAGACGTCCTTTTGAAGTAACGACAAGTTTCAGCGTTCAATAGATAAATATACGTTTCGCTTATCAGTAGCATTCATATTAAAACTCATCATATTGAATTGTCGTCTGCTTCAAATATATCGTCTGCGAAAAAATCACTATGTTTTTTTGATATGAAGATAAGTTGAATATAAGTGACGCGGCGTCTGATCTGGATTCAAACTGTTTGCAGAGTGCAAAACTAACACTTCGCCTACGTGTGGGCGACTTTGTTAGAATTTGCAAACAATTTGGATCTGGTTCAGATTCTGCAAAATGCGACTACTGATTAGGATCCAAATTTGTTTAACCCCAGTGTCAATGTTTCTTAAGCTTTAAAAATGACTTTAACCCATTTTTTAACCCTATAGTTTCTACACTGTTTGCTATATCATATGAACCATTTTGCTGTATAGACAAAGAACCCTTGTTTATTTGCAATGAAACGTTCCAAAAAGTATGCAGGGAGAGTTCATTTCAATATCTAGGTACGGATTAAATTCAGTAAATTTAAAAGACTATTGCAAACGATACCTAAGATGCAGACACGGTTGTATAAAACAAAAAGTTACTACTGCGTCCGCAGTTCAGATCAAAATTTAAGTTCATTTAACCCCTTCACTACCATGACGTCATCAATTATAAACACTAGACTTGTCGTCTGCTTTTATTTCTCAAATTAAAGTTTTTGGTATTTTGACTTCAGAAATGTTGAATTGATGGTCAAACTTCAAATGTAGTGAGGGGATTAATATGTTAATAACTAGTGCGCCACTGTTTCAGCCCCACCCTTCCCTATATACATGTAGAAACCACTCAGCCTTGAAAAAACTCAACATAAACACACACTATTTTCATTTATAGTGTATCGTACCTACAGTGGAGAATCTGTTATTCTTTCCCGTTTAAACGCAAACGTACGCAAACGCAAAGCGCTAAAACGTAGAAAAGAACAACTTTTGGACAATTCTACTATTTCATGTTTATCTTGGTGGCAAACAGTTTGGAGCCTGATCAGACGCCGGGTTACCCGGCGTCTGATCTGGCTCCAAACTGTTTGTAAAAGAAAAAATAGTTTTAGCGTAAACGCGTTTATCGGGAAAGAATAACAGATTCTCCACTGTAATATAGACTCCCATAAAAGGCAATGCCTTGCTAGTCTTTACCAGCATTATGCCAAAATAAAAAGTTTCGATTTTTCGCTTAAGAATCCCTTATACGAGTGTAACGTTTTGGACCTTGATCACAAGTCGCATTACGCGACGCGGCGTCTGATCTGGATCCAATTTGTTAACCACTTTGCAATGTGCAAGTAGAAAAAGGATGTCAAATTCCCTTTTTACTTCCAGTTCATGGTTTTACATGAAAACACGTGGAGAGAATTCTTCAAAAGGTTAACTGATTCCCCCACCCACTCTACCACAAACACCTCTGCATGTTGCTTACAGAGATGACCGGAATGGTAAAGGGGCGTGAAACAATACCAACTTATGTTTAGTTGTCCTCCAAAAGAAGACGACCCACACGAATATTACACAGATGACAGCTTTCTAAGTTATTGTTGTCCTGCATTCAGCAATAATCTTTTTTATATAGACGAACTACTTTTGAATGGCCGCTGAATCCTTCGAACCCTAGTGGCGCGTATACACGTCTTTACAATTGTAGTGTACCTGTCAAACGTACATGTGTCCTATGCAAGCAGTGTATCTACCATAGACCAGGTCTGCACTGTTTATCATTTTGCAATACGTCAAAACACAACTCCAAATAGTCATAAATGGACGAGATTTTTCGGGGGTGGTGGGGGTTTTAAGTTTCAGGGAGCACATGATTTGCTGTATTTTAAAGTACATACATTTGTAAGTCCCACGCTCAGGTAATACAACACCCTATACCGCGCAGTACCACGGGTTAATGTTCAAGTGTTTACCAATATAGTGTTGCATTGTCGTCTGCTTCAAATTTATCCTCTGCAATTTCTTTTAAATTTATTCATAGCATTATTTTGATTGTCGAAACAATCTTTCGAGTGTCAAACGGTTTGAATTCAGATCAGACGCCGACTTACTCGGCGTCTGACCTGGATTCAAAGGCTTTCCTTATTCCAAATTTTAATCGCATAACATTGTAAAAGAATGACTCTGCTTGAGTAGCAATCAGGGTTAGAAGTGACCTTTGTAAGGTTGCATAATGTATATATGTATAAACATGCACTCTACGCGTGGTAAACATTTATGCCTCTTTTAGAATACATTGTAGTTGATAAGGTCTGAACACATTTCATTATGCACCAAAATCTTATTGTGCTATTGCACATGCATACATTTATTCCATGCTCGCAAAATTAATGATTCAACACATATTGCACGTGTAGAGAAGATTTATACAATTATTCCGGTCAAGGTCAAACATTGATTTGAACATTGCAGGGTAACAATAATGGCATGACACAGTGAAAAGAGAAACTTTGGGTATTGGAAAAAATGATAAGTAGTTAAAAGAACAATTCGACATCTATCATGAAATAGCCTTAATAGACTAGTAGTACAAGCATAATTATAATGAAAACCAGGGGCCCGTTTCATAAAGCTTCTTACATATGTAGGACAAATGTTGTCGTAAGTCAAAACTTTAAAATTCGTTTAATTTCTGATTTCTCTATGTAATCCTGTCTTGTGACACCTCTTTGGAATCGTCTTTTCAAGACGATTCCAAAAAGGATGTCACAAGATAGAATGAGATGGAGAAATAGATAATAATTGAGACTTGTATAATCTGACTAACGACAACATTTGTCGTACGAAGTTTTATGAAACGGGCCCCAGGAATCTGTCCGACACACTGTAAGATTGAGTCAGTGCAAGAGAAGTTTCAATGTGCATGTACATTTACAAGTACATGTATTTTGTATGACAAGACATATGTCTTTGACTCTTTGACCTCTGAAGATTCAAATAGGCAATTCTAGTTCATAAGACTACAACAGTTTTAGTTCGTCTGTTTCGAATAAACTACGAGCTTTTGTCATCACTCCGGCGTCTACGTTGTCGTTGTCGTCAAATGGACAATTTCAGTTTTTAATTAACTTGGGATCATATTTGGAGTTGGTTTTACGGTATTTTGCAAAATCACAAACAGTGCGGAATCTGATCAGAGGGCTCCTGTACATTGTTTGTATGGGACATGTGTACTATTTCATTGGTACACTATTTAAAAAGGACATGTTTATACGCGTCAGGAGGGATCAATCGGATAATCCGTTTTTAAAAATATGCAACTTGTTGATTGTTTGCCACCACCCCCGCTTTTCTGGAAAAAGCAATATGGCTGAAATATTGTTAAAATGACGCTAAACCTTTAATACACAAACAGACTAAACAACATGTTTTCCGTGTTCCAGTCATTTGATTAATCATTTTGGCTTCATATATCCGCAACCCTATAGATTTCACTATCGACTCGCTAGTTGGTGAAAATGTTAATGACGACTTGTTGATTAAACTTAACGAGGTCACCTGTGACCCGTGAGATCTGATGAGTAAACAGTATAAAAACAATGACTAACGCGCCATGACAATGACGCTATATAGGTAAAGCACAGCATTTCGATGCCTCGGGCATATTAACAAATTCATCCAATCTTGTATACTAAGCGACCCTAATTAAAGTATTCTTAGGAATATATATGTTTATTATTTAAGTCTCATTCCTGTCTTATGACAGGTGTCTGTTTAATGCATGATAGAAATAATGCAGAAAGCTCCTACAGGAGCTTTCTGCATTATTTCTATCCTGCATAAGGCTGACACCTTATCTTAAGATACCAATATACCTTCATTTGAATTGTTGGTGAATACACGATTGACTGTTGTTCTATTTATTCACTATTTCGCCTATATACAGTACAGATGTTTGTTTCAATGAATGAATGACGTGTACTAAAATTAGATAGATAAACCAATGTGACAGTTTTATTGTCTCACCTACAGGCACAGGGTGACACCAAGCGGTCAGATTATCCAGCGCCTGTACGATGTTGTATTTCCGTCTGTATGTCCATCAGAAATCATACTTTCTGTGTACATTAAATCCCTATTAAATATAACAACCAACCAATGCATGTTTGGTGTTTGTGTTAATGAACGGCGACTGCTTAATACAGGGTGGTTGTATCGCTAAAATCAGTCCCATCATGATTGACATCATTCCCTAATAGTTATAAGCGTGCAAATCATCTATATAAGTGATACGTCGGCAGATAATACGTCGGCAGATAATCTGTTGAATACAGCAAGTTGGAAGTAATGAGGAAAACCACTTAAAGAGCTTTCTGATTACTCTCATGTCGCGTTAAGCTGCACCTGACTCTTCACTATGGCCATGGAAAAGAATTTACGTTCATTGTGTAGGTGAAGACGCTATTCTTTCCATCTCAACGCTTAAACTCAGATTATTTTCGTTGTAAACAGTATGGAGCCAGATCAGACAGCGGGTAATCCGACGTCTGATCTGGCTACAAGTTATTTGTCACTCAAATAAAAATAAATTAAAATTTCAAAACGATTTTCTACATTTTATTGCGTTGCGTTCGTGGTTAAAAAGGAAGGAAAAGTGTATTTTCCATGCACTGGAGAAACATGATAAGCCATATCTACAGTGGAGAATCTGTTATTCTTTCCCGTTTAAACGCAAACGTACGCAAACGCACGCAAACGCAAAACTCTAAAACGTAGAAAAAAACAACTTTTGGACAATTCTGATAATTCTTGTTTATCTTGGTGGCAAACAGTTTGGAGCCTGATCAGACGCCGGGTTACCCGGCGTCTGATCTGGCTCCAAACTGTTTGCACTGCAAATAATAGTTTTAGCATAAACGCGTTTATTGGGAAAGAATAACAGATTCTCCACTGTAAGCCATATCTATGAGGAATAGGGTACATGTACAATGTAAATGAGCTAAAAGAGTGTTTACTACGTAAATGATTGATAAAGTATCACCGAGGTCCCAAACAGATACATACACTCAGTACAAAAAGAAACGCACATTGTGCTCAGGCGCAGATTAAGAGACTTTTTTAAGATACTAAGACTATATCTCAAGATCAATTTAATTATGCCACAAGTTTAGAAAAACATATACTTAAAATTACTGTGCTGTATTTTAACCCTTTCACTCTTAGTGACGACAAAAGGCGCGTTTTCAAATAGTTTGGATCCTGATCAGACGCCGCGTAACGCGGCGTCTGATCAGGATCCAAACTGTTTGACACTCGTATAGATATACTTTAAGTCATACTATTTTGAATCTTACTTTGAAACGATCTTGCAAACAACAAAATTGAAGCAGACGACAATGAAACGGTGGTGGGATAAAAATCTCACGATTAATTTGGCAGCGAAATAGTTAACTAGTGCCTGTTGAAAACACCGCACCGATTTGTACAGGTTGTGATGATACCAATTCAATGATAAACCTCCCATTTTCAACATTGATAGCCCAAGACGGAACTACTGACTGTAATAAAAAGATTATTTCACAAATACGTTCCTTCTACATACAGATACTATTGTAATAAAAGTGTGCGTTTCTTTTTGCACTGAGTGTATATATATGTTTAGGTGTTCGTGTTTCGATAACGAGATTTTATTGTTCACGAATCTGCAGTCAAATATAAAACACAAATGTGTTTAGATTTACCGACGAGTGTTGGTTACTGGCTTGGAAAAATGATAACAAACCAGTCAACCTGGGGAATAATTCCGAAAGATAAATCTTATTGTAACCCGTATCTTGCTAAATTATCGCCTGCTTCAAAAATGCAATATAACTCAAATTCGAATTTATTCACGGTTAATACATGTATCGAAAACCTAATAACTATTGTCAAACAGTTTTGATCCTGATTAGACACCGAGTGACTCCACATTGTCTGATCAGGGTCGAAACTATTGCAAACTTAGCAAACTTGCTTTTAACATAAATGTCTGAAACTTTAGTACATAAAAATATCGTCTACATAAATAGTGTCGTTTGTCACCTTCTGATAAGTTGTTTTGAATATGAAGACATTTTCATAAGGATGTAAAACAGTTTTGTAGGTTTGAGCCTTTCCAAGTGCTCTAATGAATGCTTGTATGCTACATGTATCCAAAGAACAAAGCACATTAGTTGCTCGCAGCTTCAACATTTGTCTAAAAGTTCATGGAAATTAAAACAAGTGTTTAATCACGTATACAGTTAAACTTATGTTAAGCGGTTATTTAATAGAAAACATTATACCAGTACTGTACACCAGTGGCTGCTTATTGCATGGCAAAAATAAAGCAGAAAGCTCCTTAAGGAGCTTTCTGCTTTACTTTTACCATGCAGTAAGCAGCCATATTTTTAACAGTGCATGGCGATTCTTCAACTGGTGTTCGCCTCAGACCAGTTCGACAGTGTTTTGTTACCTTGACCGGCTTTACTGATAATTGGAAAAGAATGCACAATTGATAAAGTAGCTGTCATTTAAGCAAATGACAAAAACAAATTATACTGTCTTTATCTATCTGATTACATTTAATAGTTTCACTATTTGCTGAGGACTTAAGAAGCATGCAAACATATCAAGTTTCTCTTCATCTTTGCATCATTTGTTTTCCAAACGCTTCTGTGAAAACATAGAGTCGGTTTAACAGTTACATAGACTACTTTTTTCGGCCATCTATATATTTGATGGTAGTGTCAAACAGTTTGGACCATGATCAGACTCCGAGTTACTCAGCGTCTGATCAGGATCCAAACTGTTAGCACGTGCAAGTGTAGTTGGTCAGATGACACATGTCTGTACTTAACTCAGTGCCATGAACTTTGCTCACTTTCTATTAAGTCAATAAATAGTTGCGGTTCCTTTATCAAGGTCCTGTCTTGTGCGTCTATAGCATGTGGTGGTAATTTATCTTGTAACACCGGGTTATACATGTACAGTGGAGAAGACGTTATTTTTCCCCCAATAAACACGTTTATGCTAAAAAAAATATTCCACAATTGCAAATAGTTTGGAGCCAGATCAGACGCCGGGCACCTGGCGTCTGATCAGACTCCAAACTGTTTGCATCTGAGATAAAAAACGAATTATCAGGATTTCAGAATTGTTATTGTCTCCGTTGTAATTGCATTCCGTTTGCGTTTAGTTTCGTTTAAACGGGAAATAATGACGTTTTCTGCACTGTTTGTAAACAACAAAGACCTATCCTGACAGAGGGAGCATGCGGTACTACCAAGAAGGTCTGATAGGTGCCAGGCTTAACCTCGAACTCCGTTACCTTCATGTTGTTTCCCACGGTTACTTAGTACAACTAAGGAAACTTCTGATTGTTTACTTAGAAAAGTCCAGGTATTGTACGCTAACTCAAGTTTAAAGCTAAGACCCAGTGAAACAGGAATGAATGCGTTATTCTTCTGTTTAAAACGCGTTTATGCAAAACCCTTATGTCAATTGGAAACAGCTTGGAGCCAGAGATGACGCCGGGTTACCCTGATCAGACTACAAACTTTTTCCAACCCAGATTTAAATGAATAGTCAGAAAACTGCTACTTTCTATATACATGCTATTGTATCACGTTTGTGTTTAATTTTTTTGTATCGTATTGATATCTGTTAAGACAGGAGACACCTAAATATTGAAAACAAAGCAAATGCAGAACATCACAGCAATCCATTCAGTTTTCGTCTGCAGAGTAGATTCTATCTTTATTTGCCATAGTATATATCTGAGTGTCAAATATTTCTGATCTGGACGAGACGCCGAGTTTGCAACAGTTTAACAGTTATCCCAAAAGTAGCATGCTCATGCATTATCAAGTTTAATGGTTTAAGAGTACATGTATGTTACCTGCTTAAAGTACTAGCTCGCTTTTAAACCTTTCATCATCAAATTATCCGGGAGATGTTTACCCCTTCATCGCTTGACTGTCGTCTGCTTCATTATTGTTGTCTGCAAGACACGTTTCTAGATGATTTAAAAAATATCGATAAGAGTGTCAAACAAATTGGGTCCTGATCAGACGCCGCGTAACGCGGCGTCTGATCAGGACTCAAACTGTTTGCAAACGCCCTTTAAGGCGTCATTGAGAGTGAAGGGTTAATAATGCCGTCTGCATTTAAAGTGCATTTCGTCTGCCATTGGTCCTGTATGAATATCGATACACACCGGGTTTAAGTAAAACGGTTTGATTCTTGAAGGCGAATTTTCATTCAAGTGATATTATCACGAATCAACTTGTTTTCGAATTCAATTGGAAGTCTTACCCTCATCCCACAGATCGCGACTTGACTGGTTTATGTATATATTTGCAAAAAGTTTTGATCTTGATCAGAACTGTTTACATGTAACACTCGATTTTAGGTTTCCTCAATTAAAAAATGTATAAATTTGAATTTTACTGCATTTGCAGACAACAATTTAAAAGCAGACGATATTTCGACAAAAGAAGGTTTAATCTGCGTGAACGTCTGGAGCCCGTGCATGACTAGTCTTATAGTGCGCGTGACTCACTGCCAAATTCGTGACAGGGCAATACATGTGACTGGCTGTACGATATTGCTATTTTTTTCTTCTTTCAACCTTTAAACACGCTATGGGAGAATTTTTGACTAGATCTACTGTTGCAAACAGTTTGGATCCAGATGAGACGCCGAGTTACTCGGCGTCTCATCTGGATCCAAACTGTTTGATAATGTTGAAGTTTTCTAAAAAGGATTCTGGAAATTGCAGCAGTTGACAAAATTTGCAAACGATAATTTCCTGACGTGCTCAAAGATTAAAGCATTAACGGCTGTAGTTCGTATTTATCAGAAGTGAATCAGCGAGTTCCATGAGCTCTCGCTAATACAGATGAACTTGTGTTTAGCGGCCGTGCCTTGACAAAGCCTTAGCCTCTCTACAACCGCTTTCAGGAATACTAAATGCAGGGCAAATATAAAGCAAAAAGCTCCTTAATGAGCTCTCTACTTTACGGCTATCTTGTATTGCGCTGTCATCTGTGAATGAGACGGCTAATATTGTTTTCTGATTGGCGTCCTGGCATAGTTTAGATTGTAGGTCTATCCCCGTAGATTGCTGACACATATCTGCTGACTCAGCGCTTGATTCTACGTTCTACTCACAGGTGTTGATCCAGATCAGTTACACCATTCGTTGGCGTGAATATAAATATCGTCGTCCGTTTGATTTTGTAACCCAGATCGTTTTTCCAGTCCAATAAGATCTTTTTTAAATTTTATTTAACACCCTGAGCGCCATGCAATCTTAGCGTCTGCACACGTAACAATTACCGTTTGCTCCTGAGTTCTGAGTGTCAAACAGTTTGGATCCTGATGAGACGCCGAGTTAATCGGCGTCTCATCAGGATCCAAGCTGTTTGCACATGTATGTAATCACGTTCTCATCGATAGCGTGCAAATAGTTTATGAAGCAGACTTAATTATGTAGCAAGTATCGGTTACTGCACCATGGGGCTTTGTCTTTACGCATCATAGCAACAAAGGTGTTTTGTCCTCAGATATTCAGTTGCTGCAGAAAATATGCATTTGCAAACTTCTGTAGCAGGGATCATTAAGTTTGTTAAAGACAGATGATACCTGAAAGAAAGATAAAAGTAAAGAAGAAATTGCATGCATGAATTTTGTTTATTTTCTGTTTCCCCTTCATCTTGTTGAAACAACCGTTCTGCTTCAAGACAGAAAGCAAATCTAGGTTTCGAAACGATTTTAAGCCTTTCACTCTGAATGACGCCTAAAAGCGCATTTGCAAACAGCTTGGATCCTGATCAGACGCCGCGTGACGCGGCGTCTGATCAGGATCTAAACTGTTTGACACTCGTATCGATATTTAATAATTCATACAACCTTAAATCCAACTTTGAAACTGGTCTTACATACGACAATACTAATGCAGACGACAATAAAGTGGTGAAGGGGTAAAACTCTCCCGAATAATTTAAGCATGAAAGGTTTAATAGGAGGGTTTGATTTCATTGTGTTTATTATCTGTCGCTTTGTGTTCACGCATGGTGAATTGGTGATGACAGATATTTAGTCATCACCTACTTATACAGTAGCTGCACATTTATCAAAGTAGAAACCTGCTGCATGCAAAGAGAATAATTTCCACAATTTATTGGTTACAACTCCGAACATGGTTTTTATCTCCACGATTCCCTGTTTGATCTAGATCTATAGTGCTCGCTAATCTCTTGTGCACAGCAGAAGCTCTACAGACCCATTCTTTATCAATACACTGAACTCTAGCAACGAGTATACTCGTCATTTACTGTACGAACAGTCTACCTATGAAGAATATGCTTTTTCTATGCAAACGGCGTTGACCCAGATCAGAGGGATCCGCAAGCAGCCGTCTGATCAGGATCAACGCTGTTTGTCATATTGATATATTTATTGCAAAAACAACCCATAATAACCGTCAAAAGTAAAAATTAACTAGGCTTAATTGGAAACTGGCATTGTCCATTCAAAGTTTCATTACCTGGATTAGCCTTGGTGTACCCAATAACCTAGGCTACAATGAATCATGATGCCTTCCTTCCTCTTCAATTATCTTGCCAGATATCCAATTCTAGGTCACCTGCACTATTAGAAAATAATATTACTGTGTAAAGACGAGTACTATTTACCGTGCCACTTGCAAATGCATTTACAGGGTTGGATCAAAATCAGACACGAAGTGACTCCGGACGTTTGGTCTGGATCGAAACAAACTGTTTGTTTGAGCTTTAAATCTGAACCATTTGTCAATGAGTAAGTGCACAGTCAGCTGGTTCAGAAGGGTTCCAAGAAATCTATATGTCTATCCGAGAAGATCTCGGTCAGCTGATTCATTTCAACAGATGAAAAAAAACCTCGTCTGCTGTGTTTTCCCCGAAATTTACTATTTCTCGTCTGAATTAAAACTGAATTTATATCAGAGAAACTTTGCAACATTAACTCTCGCATTGTCATGTGTATGGTCTGGATCCAAACTGTGTGTTTGTCGGTATTTCTTATCGCGATGAGGCTAACATTTGCAAATAATTTTGAGCCAGATCTGGGGACCGTCTGACGAAACGTCGTACAACATAAACGGTCGTAGGTCAAAACTTTTAAATACATCTAGTTATGTCTTGTGACATTTCGTTGGAATCGTGATTTCAAGACGATTAAAAGACATGTCACAAGACAGGATTAGATGGAGAAAAAAAAAAGAATTGAGAATTTTAGATTCTGACTTACGACAATATTTGTCGTACTTCGTTTCCATTTAATTAAGACGGGACCCAGACGCCTACTTACATGTATGCTTAGGATCTAAATATGTACTACACTGTATTTGACTATCGTTTGACTATGTTTTTCAGTAACATTTTATCGGAAGGCATTTAAATGGTTTTTGGACCAATATCGCAGATACGCATGCAGACGACATGTCTGAAGCAGACGATTTTTCAGAGTGCTAAAGGTCAAAACTTAAATTGCAAGGTTTAAATCTAAGTCGACCGTCTCATTCTTATCTGGTACATACATTACAATTATTTAGATTTTGACAACGATTAATCCATTTATTCATGGATATTGAAGATACACGTACATATCATATCATATGAAATAGTAAACAGTGCAGATTCTGATAAGACGCTGCAATTTGCACAATCTTATTAACCCTTTACTCAATAACCCGTTTATAACATTATATACAGGTGATCACTTCAAGCAGGTTGAAAGTAAAGCAGAATGTGCCTTAAGGCACATTCTGCTTTACTTTCAGTCTGCTTTAAACTATCATCTGCTAGGCTACATGTATATAAAAATATTTGATATTGTAATTGTTCATGAGGGTATTAACTGGAACTATTTTTTTTCAGCGGATGAATATATTAAATACGCTAAAAGTCGCTTCTATTGGGGAAAGGGTTAATGTCTACATGTCCTGCTTGCTAATGTCTAATTTAGGGCACGATGTACATTAATGTTATGCAAATACAATGTTCGAAAATCGACCGCAAATGCAGAAGTTTTCGTCACGATTCCTTTCAAATTCTTAATAAAGTCCGGTAAACATACTTTCGTGGTTCAGTGTCATTCTCTTATTGTTAAGTTTTTATCCAAGGCGAGAGGTATAGGGAATGCCACACACAATTTAAACTTGGGCAATGTTTCTATAGTAGCCTAGGGATGATAATTATGCTCTTTGGCATTGCTCTCAGTGCAGAGCCAGATCAACTACAATGCACTGTTTGAGTTGACTCTTCTAGAAGCTGCATAAATATCTTATTGATGCAGTATTTTTTCAGTAATTACAGTAAACCTTTCTATTACGAACTCTAAAAAGAAGGCTTAAGATAGGTGACCACTTAAAGCAAGCTGACAGGTAAACCAGAAAGGAGCTTTCCTTTTCTACTGTCACTTTGCGTTAACCAGTCACATGTCGTAAAACCGCTTATAATGAACACAATTTAGAGGTCGTAATAGAGAGGTTTTACTGTACATTGTATGTGTGCAAGACATATTTTGGCTTTCAGGAATGTGAAAGAAAATAAGAACATTCTTCCATCCTGCAATCATCTGTAGTTAATAACTTAACAACATTAGTGAATCATCATTAACCCTTTACCCAATAGACTGTTTCTAGTGTTGAAGACATGTGACCACTTAAAACAGGTTGAAAGTAAAGCAGAATGTGCCTTAAGGCACATTCTGCTTTACTTTCAGCCTGCTTTAAGCTATCATCTGCTAGGCTATATAAAATATTTGTAATGGTAATTGTTCATGAGGGTATAAACTGGAACTATTTTCTTCAGCGGGGGAATAAACTAAATACGCTAAAAGTCGCTTCTATGGGGGAAAGGGTTAAAATGCATTTATCAGGACATGATAAAGGTCTCCAAAACATTTACGCGGATTCTAATGCATCTTAAGGTGCTTAATAACTACTTTTGGAAACAAGTTAAAAAGTAGGTCCGTCCTCTACAACATAGTTATTATCTCTGACTGACAGATCGTTACTGCAGTGACGTCATCACCTCTGACTATGGTACCAGTACGTGACCACGCTCCGTCCAAATTGCTCACGAAATTAGCGGTCATATTTCACATTTTATTGTCGCGTGCTTGTGGTTTTACTCTCCTCTTCCGCTTAGCACAATTTGACTGTAGTTTTAATTTGAAAGCAGTTTGGATCCGGTTTAAGAGGCCGAGTAACTCGATGTGTCATCTAGACCCAAACTGTGTGACACGTTGGTGATACAGTGGAGAATCTGTTATTCTTTCCCGTTTAAACGCAAACGTACGCAAACGCAAAGCACTAAAACGTAGAAAAGAACAACTTTTGGGCAATTCTGATAATTCTTGTTTATCTTGGGAGCAAACAGTTTGGAGCCTGATCAGACGCCGGGTTACCCGGCGTCTGATCTGGTTCCAAACTGTTTGCACTGCAAATAATAGTTTTAGCGTAAACGCGTTTATTGGGAAAGAATAACACATTCTCCACTGTACTATCCGAGTGAAAATGCAGAAATCTCATCTTTGGGAGGTGTTGCAGACCGCACAAATACAGACTACATAATTTTCTGAACCCTTTCATGATCAAATTATTCGGGAGATGTTACCCCTTCACCGTTTCATTGTCGTCTGTTTCAATTTTGTTTTTGCAATATCGCTTCAAAGTTAAAAAAAATAAGGCAATATATATGACTGAAGAAATTTCAAAACGAATGTCAAACAGTTTGGATCCTGATCAGACGCGTCCGTTCCGCGGCGTCTGATCAGGATCAAAACTGTTTGCAAACGCGTTTTAAAGCGTCCTTTAGAGTGAACGGGTTAATGTTAATAGCAGTTGAATTGGACAAAATGAAGCATCAGGTAAATGTTGGACTCATTATATGAATTTTCTGCTTTGCTGTTGTTGTTTTTTGCATTAAGATTGCCACACGAATCGATGGTACATGTACATGTATGTGAAACTGTTCTAGACGATTGGCGCAATACAGGGGTGGTCGTTTTACAGAGGTGGTCGTTATAAAAGGGTGGTCGTTAAACAGAGGTGATCGTTATACAGAGGTTTTACTGTATATGTATTATCTATTTGCAGGGCTCATGTTGACCTAGGTGAGACAATTCAGAAGATGATAATGAAGTCACTTGATGACAATCGCCTCATATGTGGAGTGTTCGACTGTGCACAGCAACTAGAAAAGTAAGTTTGAGTATATAACAAACAGTAGAGAGGACAATGTTATTTCCCTATTTAATCCATTTATGCTAATGTTATTCTTCCATGCTTATATTGTTGGATCAATACAATTTTTGTTCAAGAGGTGCCTGGTCTAATATTTATTTTCGTTTTATTCTTGACAGAAAGGGGGGGGCTTTACTAATGTTGCTAGAACTTGTTGCCCAACCCATTTACTTGTATTTATATTGTGTTGTGTTATACGTTTTGTAAATACATGTAAGTACAACGTTATTGCATTTATATGAGTAATAAAATATATTTAAAATGCAGAAATGCCTGTTAGCAAATAACTCAGACTCAGACCAGACGCAGCTTAAAGCAGGGTGGTATTAAACTAAATGTTTGGTTTTAACATTGTGCCATATCGCGACCTATTTTAAAACTCGTAAATAAATATATCCCGTTTTGTGATTAGTCATAATATAATTGGCTATTAGATATTCATCTTTTAAACTACAAATTTTCTCGTTTGATTTGGACGCGTGGAATGTTGGATTTTCTGCTTTAACCCATTCAAGCCTCGTTTCTGCTACAGTGGACATTAGCAAACAGTGTAGACCCCGAGAACACGCCGTTCATCATGGTCTATGTGCTATATCATATGAAATGTTTTGCTGTATGGAATACATGTAACACTGCAGTGTCTTTAAAAAGAGATCACGCTTTGATATCTGCAATGAAATCTTCCAGCAAGAGATCATTGCAATATCCAGGCATAAATGGTTTAACATTTTTAGCTCGCCTATTCGGAGAATGGGGGGGGGGGGGGGGGGGGGGGGGGGGCTTAAGCTTATGGAATCACCCCGGCGTCGGCGTTGGTTTTTCATGGTTAAAGTTTTGGGGTAAGTGTTGTAATGCACTATCACTACATGAAATATTTGCATTAGGAAGCTGATATTTGGAATGGATGTGTTCTGTGGATTGCATATTGATGTTGCGTAGTTAAAATCTAAAACAAAGTTAAATTTAGTCAAAATTTCACCTTTTGTGGACTTAGGTTTCTCGGCTGATTTATCATGGTTAAAGTTTTGGGGTAAGTGTTGTAAAGCACTAATTCTACATGAAATATTTGTATTAGGAAGCTGATATTTGGAATGGAGGTGACCTGTTGGTTGAACATTGATGTTTCGTAATTAAAATTTAAAACAAAGTTTAAATTTAGTCAAAATTTTACCTGTTGTGGACTTAGTGTTTTCGGACTGAAATTTCAAAGTTAGTTATGGAGTAAGTGTTGGAATGCACTTATACTACATGGCATATTTGCATTTATAAGCTGATATTTGGAATGGGTGTTCCCTGTGGCTTGAATATCAATGCACTGATACACTTTCTATTGATAGTTACCTATTTAAGAAAGGTTTAGTTAGGCGAGCTTTGCTGTTCTCCGACAGCTCTTGTTCTTTCAGCAATCTCCCAGCCTTCACCAAATGGATTTGCATACCAAAAACATACCTTTCTTTAACTGGTTCATAACACTTATCAAGCTCAGTTGTCATTTGCTTAAAACATTACACATCGTCTGAGAAACAATTCAAAATCAGTTTATGCTGTTTAAACTGAAGAAAGGTTGAATATGAATGTCAAACAGTTTGGATCCAGATCAGACGCCACGTGGCGTCTGATCTGGATCCAGCCTGTATTCAAATAGCAGCCATGTCATGTGAACAATAGTATATTTATGTCCCCATCAAACAAAAGAAATTATACAGTCTAATGTCTATATTATGAATAACCTATTTAATGATATATTAATACACTGATAGTTCAAATGAATTACTTTCATTGTAAGAATATGTTAAGGAGTATATATACAAAGAAGCCAATATGATATGTAGGTCAAATATCTTATCGTCTACAAACACTCGAACAGAGAGATTAAAGAAGGTTTTGCGGTTTTTCAAACTAACCGGAAATGAGCGCAATCAACTAGACACGATTAACGATATGGGACGACAATTTGTGGTTACGAAAAGGTCATGCAGTGAATCATTCATTGTTTCCTTTAAATATCTATTAACCTTATGCACTTTGCTGGCGACTGTGTTCAAAGTTTTGCAAACAGTTTTGTTCCTGGACGAGACGTCTTGTCTGGAACCAAACTATTAAGTCTATCGTGTAGAGATTTTTTCTTTAGACACAACAAAGATATTATATACCTGACGGTTTCGGACATGCCTATGTCCTTCCCCAGAGCACTGGCTACTGGTAACACGAGTAGTTTAGAATGATCAAAAAATGTTCCGTTTCTACATTTTATTGCAATGCGTTTGCGTTTCGTTTGCGTTTAAACGGGAAAGAATAAATAATGCATTCTCCACTGTAAACTAATATTACAGAATCTGTATGAGTCGTGTCGTGACAAAACCAGCCTTATTGCATTGCAACATTGCACAGACCAAGCACCGTTGTCATCCCAGACTCTGTATCTGAGTTAGGTCTACACTGCCAACTACCGTATATAAACCAGCTACATAGCATGCTTTAGATGCACGTGGTACAGTGGAGAATCTGTTATTCTTTCCCAATAAACGCGTTTACGCTAAAACTATTATTTGCAGTGCAAACAGTTTGGAGCCAGATCAGACGCCGGGTAACCCGGCGTCTGATCAGGCTCCAAACTGTTTGCCACCAAGATAAACAAGAATTATCAGAATTGTCCAAAAGTTGTTCTTTTCTACGTTTTAGTGCTTTGCGTTTGCGTACGTTTGCGTTTAAACGGGAAAGAATAACAGATTCTCCACTGTATTACATGTACACACAAAAAGCATAGTGATTTACAATGTGCCGACGGCCATTTAAACCTGTGGTTGTGCATGCTAATTCATTTTATTGCAGTATGATTCACATCTCGCGACATCAATGATTTCAGACCCTTTCCGCAACATTCTCTTCCAGTGTTTAAGGCATGATGTGATTTAAACCAGGCTTAAAGTAAAGCGGAAAGCTCCTTTAAGGGGCTTTGTGCTTTACTATCTGCCTGCTTTAAGTAATCGATGACAAGGGTGTATAGAAACTTTCCCTGTTACTATTTATCAGGACCTATCAGGAGAAAACTTGTATAGAGGTTTCTAGGAAAAAGGTAAAGGCCATAATGATTAATGAAAGAAATTTAATTGCTCCAGTTAAGGTGATTGATTATCTTGAAGCTCGTTACTTACCTGGTATTACTATGTAGATCTCTATCCAAACTAGTTGCAGACGGTAGACACACAAGTGACATCTTATGCTGTCATAGTATCGTCTGCTTTGAAATTGTCGTCTTCAAAAAAATTCATATTTACTTTTGTGTATTTTTAAATAGGAGAAAATTAAAGACGGTTGTCAAACAGTTTGGATCCATACCAGACGCCGCGTTACGCGGCGTCTGATCTGGATCCAAACTGTTTGCAAATGCCAGTCAAGTCGCGATCGGCAGGATAAGGTTTAACCTATTTATTTTCTAAGAACAAAGGAGAAGGTCATAATGTTTTCCAGGCAGTAGTTTTGTTTATTGTGGTTTACTGTCCATTTTACGATTTACATTCTAGCACCGAGCATACATGTTATTTACAAACAGTATACCTGCATGTGAGAGTGTACTTGTCCTATGCACTTGTCTTATGCAAACAGTGTAGACTCCGATCACAGAGCTCCTACAGTATCAGTTTTATCTTTGTCGGCACTGTTTGTCATTTTGCCATACATGAGCTATTGGAAACCGTAATGACAGCCTATGGTACAAAGTTTCCATACTGTAATACGGTGTTATATTAATGCATTTTTACAACGTCTAACTTTGAAATACAAAGCAGATTGCACTAACCTTATACATGTATATAGTAGTGAGCATTAATCACATGTTTTGGTTTAAGAGAACCGTTCAGAACGCTTGAGTCATAAAAATTATAACCTGTCGTAAGGTGTAGGTCACAGAATTAGTCATAACTTTTTTCCCTATTGATCAATGTTAAAGTCAAAGATCGATTTTCCGATTGCCTCATTTATGTATACATGTACATGTACACATTCAATCATATGTTTAACCATTTCACTGTTAATGATGCCAAAAAGCGCTTGCAAACAGTTTGGATCCTGCGGCGTCTGCTCTAGCTTCAAACTGTATTTCACTCTTTTCTGTTTCTTCTGTCAAAATGTCAAATACGACAAATTTAAGCAAACGATATTGCAGCAGAAAGCGTTAAACATAATTGTCTCTTTTGGGAACAGCGGCAAGCATTGTTGTAAGGAGGGAATCGTTGTTCGGAGCTCCGTTGTAAGGAGAGAGCAATGTCTTATCACATGTGGTCAATAAATGGCGCACTTCTCAGTGCTACTGTCCTAACTTCCGATATTGCCAATAACTATTTATGAATCACACACTATACATTGCTACAGTGGAGTAGACATATTTGCTTCCCATTTATACGAAACTAAAAACAAACACAAAGCAATAATTTGAAAAATGACAGGTTACGAAGTTTTTTAATCTGGTGACATAGCGTCTGATCTGGCTCCAGACTGTTTGCAATCGAAATAATTGTTTTAGCACACACGTGTTTAACCCTTTCCCCCATAGAAGCGACTTTTAGCATATTTAATTTATTCCTCCGCTGAAGAAAATAGTTCCAGTTTATACCCTCATGAACAATTACCTTTACAAATATTTTAAAGCCTAGCGGGGCCTCCGTGGCCTAGTGGTATAGTCACTGTGACTTACATCACTAAGCTCCTCACCGCTGTGAGTTCGAATCCCAGTAGGGTCGTTCGGATTTTTCATGTGGGGAAGCCTTCCAGCTGGCTTGCGGAACCCGGTGGTTCTACCCAGTTGCCGATTTGTGCCTGAAACATGCATAAAGGGCTTCTGGGGTCTTCCTCCACCTGTAATTAGCTGGACGTCGCGATATGACTGAAATACTGTTGAAAGCGACGTAAAATCAAAACAAATAAAATCAAATTATATAGCCTAGCATACATTAGCTTAAAGCAGGCTGAAAGTAAAGCAGAATGTGCCTTAAGGCACATTCTGCTTTACTTTCAACCTGTTTTAAGTGGTCACCTGTCTTCAAAACTAAAAACAGAATATGAGGTAAAGGGATAATAGGAAAGAATGTCTTACTCACTGTGCCAAATGTATGGCTGGAGTATGACTAAGTTGTTAAATCTGAAATATTGTCCTTAGTATAGGTAATTGTTTATAAATTATGTAAATGGGTGCAAATGAACACTAACCAATTAATTTAAAAATTCGAGAAATAAATACCCCATACACATTGGACAAAAACAATATTAACTCCTGACTGATAGTGTATAACGTCTGAACTTTGCTTTGTCTGCAAACACTAATGTACTGAATAAGAGCTGGACCCAATGTTATAGAGCGTTTGAGTTGAGTCTAATATCATTCTCAAACATTTGATTGGTCAGATTTGAGCTTTTGCTCAAATGTGAACGATCAAATGCTTGAGAACGATCTCAGACTCAACTCAATCAATGTGTTTGACCTTTGGCCCTATACAAGCCGATAACTGGAGCTCACAGAAGTCAAACATAGACATTTCCTGCAAATTTACATTAGCTTTCTACTTCACTTTCTTGTTGCTTTTTGCAGTCACTCTCCTTTAAGAGGAGCATAAAATAAGTCTAATTCAATTACATGTATATTTAATTTCTGTGGGTTGTCATTTTACGACGAGACGGAATAGTTACTAGATCTACGAGCGTTTTATAGCCAAATGTTGCAATATGTATCTATATTGGATATGGCTTTTTTTTTTACAGGGATGCAGATCATGTGATGATATGCTTACTTCCGGATGTTGCAGATCAGCAGGTTCCCGTTCGCATTCAGCACACACTCGTTGAAGCTTTCTGTAGAGAAAATGCGGTTCCCGTCCTCAAGGTAATTATACTTACAGCTGTGAGTGTACAGCGCTGCTCTCTACAACGACACCCAATGGAAGACAACATATATGTGCGTTGTTAGGAGGGAGTCATTGTAGGGAGGGAAATTGGCTAACATTTGAAAACAGCTTGAATCAAGATCAGACAAGGGTCGTTGTAAGAAGGGATTCGTTGTAGGGAGGGCCGTTATAGGGAGCGAACATGACGTCACAAAACTGAAATCGTCACTGCAAAAGTGATATCATCACTAGTGACGATATCAACTGTGACGAAATGAAATTTATCTAACTGAGAAAATCTCTATATAAATTATTGATAGGTATTAGGTATATAATAAAAGTTACTTTTGCAGCGGTAAATATTAAATCAACAATAGACAAAACAGAGTCGCAAAGCGTGTTCATTATTTATCTGTTTCAGATTCCAAACTGTTTCACAATCAGATTAAATTGAATCTCCATGCTATTGTATGGCATGAAGTATACAGTACAACCGTAAACTTTAAATCAATTTAATCTGAGTGTGAAACAGTTTGGAATCTGAAACAGGTAAACAATGAACATGTTTTGCGACTTTGTTCTATCTATTTTGTGGGTTAAAATTTCAAAGACGAAATTATTCAAATTAAAACCGAAGGCTCACATAGTAGCTTACTGTTTATAATGTTCAGTTGTATGCAGAATGGCTTTAACCAATTACTCCATAGCTTGTTTCTAGTTTTGAAAACATGAGACCACTTAAAACAGGTTGAAAGTAAAGCAGAATGCGTCAAAAGGCGCGTTCTGCTTTACTTTCAGCCTCGTTTAAGCTACCATCTGCTAGGATATAGAAAATATAATTATCTTGTCATACATATTCATAATGGTAAAAACTAATTATTTTCTCCAGTGGAGTAATAAATAAGAGGCGTAAAAAGGCGTATTTATGGGGTAATGGGTTAAAAGGAAGTACAATAGAACATATCGGGTCGCCATTAAATATCGTGGTGGTAAACATCACCTATTACCCGTATAGTCCTCTGGTAGCGATTGCAACTAAACGTCTATTTTGATCTCTAACTCATTATGATTTCGTAAGTATGAACTCATAAAAAACAGAATTCTGGCTATAAACAGTAGCGAAATGCTAAAATAAGAATATGCACTGGATGAATCGAATTAATATACGCTTCCCATAAAAATAAACTTCCTTGCAGTAATAGAAAGAATAGCCACATAAATATGTAAGGATTAATGAAAGAAGAGGCATGACGATATTCACAGAAAGGTGACTGTTTATTGCCTAAAATACAGCGCTCCCTCTCTACAACGACACTCAATGGGAGACAAAAATTGTGTGCGTTGTTCGGAGGGAGTCGTTACAGCAAGGGAAATTGGCTTACGTTTGCAAACAGCTTGAATCCAGATCAGACGCCACATTAAGTATTTCTGTTAAAATGTCCAATATGTAACTATGAGAATAAACAAGCAGACGGCAATTTTAAGCAGACTATATTGCAGCAGTGATTTCAAGCGTTAGACATACATGTCCCGTTTAATGAACAACTGCAAAGTTTGTTGTTAGGAAGGGGTCGCTTTTGGGAGGGCCGTTGTAGGGAGGGAACACTGTAAATTGCAGAATGCTCACATGGGATCGTTTTGATAACTTTTGCCCTACATTATCACATTGTCACACACCCTAAAATTTACCATTGAATCATATTATCAAGGATGGCGGAATAAAGGGTTGCCTGTACTAGTTATTTAAATGCATTTCCTAATTAAGAAAATCTGTTATAATTGCCTTGTTCGTATTAAAACCATTAATAAATGTCTGTGCTCAAATTGTCGTCTTTGGACATTCTGGCCTGTATTTTCTTTAGGCATGTATTCATTGCACTGCTAGATGATGCAAACATTTGGATCCAGATCAGACGTCGAGTTACTCGGCGTCTGATCTGGGACCAAACTTTATATGCATGTACCTAATGCCCGTTTCCAGCCTTTAAACGGTTATGCCATTATTGGTCATACTATTTGCCCTAGAAAACTTTTCCAATCAACACCGTTTGATCGAACATTAGTTATTGGGAAAGTCTGCGAGAATGTACTTGGTGACCTGATTTGCCCTAGGATCATTCCCTAGTAAAGTGCGTACTCTGTAATTTGAGCAAAATTATTGGAAAGGAATCAGGCAGTCACTATTGTCTGCGAGCCTGGTGCCAATATTTTCCAATCTCTCACACTCACGTGAGATGAGTTGCTGGGGAAATTTCGAAACGAAGAGTGCATACTTACTCATTCGCAACGCCTCGTTTGTTTCCGTCAAGCTGGAATATTTCAGCCTGTCGGAAACGGCCGAAGCTTTCCGAATTGTACCACAGATTGTGTGCGTTGTTCGGAGGGAGTCGTTATAGGAAGGAAAAATTAAGACATGACTTACATTTGCAAATAGTTTGAATATAGATCAGACGCCGCGTTACGCGGCGTCTGATCTTAATTCAAGCGGTTTGTCACTCGTCATTCTATTTATTTAATCAAAGTATCCACTTATATGTAACTAATTTTGAGAAAAACAGCATACGACACATTTAAGCAGACGATATTGCAGCCATGAACAAGTTGGACACAACTATCTTGTTTGGGGAACTGTGACAAGGGTCGTTTGAAGGAGGGCTGTTGTAGGGAGGGAACACTGTATTATCTTGTAATACAAAACAGTATTTCGTAATGGGATAAGTGATCCAAATAACCTCTATTAGACTACAATTATCATCTTTCAAAATGCGAAACATAAACACCCATTTCCTGCGAAAACCACAAAATAAGCAACACCTATTTATGATACACTTTGTCTGTCAAACAGGTTGGATCCGGATCAGATGCAGAGTTACTCGGCGTCTGATCTATATCCAGACTGTTTGCAAATATATACCAATGCGAGCTTGGAATGATAGGGGTCAAATGATAACGCCTTTCGACATGTGATGTGTTTCGAAATGTAACCTAGATAAAGCCTGACCTCCATAACTCGAATTTCGCTTAAGTCGAACCCATCACTATGTCTTTAATTGCATTGCGACAAATCGAGCTCTCTTAAGACGAACATGACACAACTTGTCCGTATTTCAAAGTTAATGCCAATCCATTTTTAAACTTTGAAACATGGATAAATGGATAAGTCGACTAAAGCCTGTTTGAGTTATTGAAGATCGCCAATACAGTAATTGATATCCACTGTATCAGGACCGTTAAACTTTCATTGTTATTTGGTGTTTAAAAAGCAATGTGACAGTGAAACAGAAAGCTCCTTCAGGAGCTTTCTGTTTCACTGTCACATTGCTTTAAGCTGCCACATGTCTTTTATACAGTCGTTTCGTGTTCGTTTTCGTGTCGTCATAAAGAGGTTTTACTGTTATTATGTTTTCAGCAATAGGATGCCCCGAAAACTTATCTCAATGAGACATCACGTGTACTTTTAGCTGTAACAACTATACAACATTAGTTCATTTCTATAAAGTTCTTTGAAACCAGCAACCCAGGCACTCTAAACCCCATCACTGCCATGACGTCACCAGGTTAAAACATTGTCGTCTGCTTTAATTTCTAAACTTTAGATTTAAGGAATTTTGACTTAAGAAATATTGTAATGAATGTCAAACAGTTTGGATCCTGATCAGACGCCGCGTAAAGCGGCGTCTGATCAGGACCCAAACTGTTTGCAAATAACTAGTGTTGTCTGGATATGGCAATGAAAGGGGTGAACCGTTAAAAGTCAAGGCTATGTTTCTTGGAAACTAAATTTTTCCGTTGTCGATGGGTTTTCCATTGCAAATTGAGTTTTGGCCAAAATGCTACAAACATAACAGTTGAGTCTGAATCATGGTGTGCTTCTTACTCTATGGCCTCGAGAATAACCTTTTGGATTGGAAATCTAATAAATCGGTTTGTGCCGTTATTTTGCAACGTCTGCTTAAACTTGTCTGTAAATTTTGTAAAATTAAGATGCTTTGATAACGCCATTGTTAACCATTCGCATTGCCATAAGCGACTAAAGTCGACTTTGCAAACAGCGTGAATCCAGATCAGATTTCGCCTAACCAGGTTTCAAACTGTTTGGCACCTGTTTCCTTCTATCGGCGTCATATGGCCATTTTATGTGTCGCGGTGCCGTAAAAACCAACTCAATCAATTTCAATATTTCTACTGTCAAAATATTCAAAATACATGTATTGAATTTTGCATGAAATCTTCAGACGACACATTTACATGTAAGCAGATGATAATATTGTGTGAAAAATGGTTGAAATTGATATCTAACCCATTTATGCCTGTAAGTTGCAATGAACTCTCCCCGGGTACTTGCTGGAATATTTCATTGTAGACATACAAGGGTGATCGAAAGGCACATCAGTGTTTGTCCATACAGCAAAATAGTTCATACGATATAGCAAACAGTGTAGACCCTGATGAGACGCCGCGTAACGCGTCGTCTCATCAGGGTCTACACGATTTGCCAAAGTCTACTTTAGTAGTGACTATAGGCTTAAATGGGTTAAAATTGAAGGTAAAATGATTAAAAAACAACAAACAAACAACACGTGCAATGTGCTGACAGTGTACATTTAGAAACTTTTATCAAAATGAAACTTCCAATTTTATCTGACAGACGTTACAATGTTGGTCATACATGTAAGATTGACCCGACAGCTTTCAAAATAAGCAATTAGTCATTTTGGTGGAAAATTCCCCAGTAAACAATTCGTCTGTTTCAGTGCAAGATTGTATTGTTTTTCCAGACAGGGGTCTATTGGAATATTTCGCGTATCCGCTTTAAAATTATTTCGTTGCCGAGGAGACCTCACTGTCATTTCCAGACTGTTTGAATCCAGATCAGACGCCGTGTAACCCTAAAAACTAAAAACTAAATTGAGCATACATTTGCAGACGTCACATCAAACAGTATGGCTCCTGATTAGACGCCACTGGTCTTGGCGTTTGGATAGAAACTGTTTGAAAATATGACTTTAGGCGCCTATACAGTGGAGAATCTGTTATTCCTTCCCAATAAACGCGTTTACGGTAACCCGGCGTCTGATCAGGCTCCAAACTGTTAGCCACCAAGATAAACATTAAATACATGTATCAGAATTGTCCAAAAGTTGTTATTTTCTACGTTTTAGCACTTTGCGTTTGCGTACGTTTGCGTTTAAACGGGGAAGAATAACAGATTCTCCACTGTATAAATGGCGTTTAACCATTTCCCTATAGAAACGCCCTTTAGCGCATTCAGTTTACCCCCCCCCCCCAAAAGCAGGCTGAAAGTAAAGCAGAATGCGCCTGCTTTAAGTAGTCACCTTTCTTCAAAACTAGAAACAAGCCATGTGGTAAAGGGTAAAAGGGCTAAAGGGCTAAGTCATTAATTTCTCAAACAGTTGAGCAATTTTCAGAGCGTACACTACATGTATTCATTCCCTAATGAAAACGCGTATGAAAGTAATTCTACCCATTGCAAACAGTTTGGAGCCAGATCAGACGCCGAGTTACTCGGCGTCTGATCTGGTTCCAAACTGTTTGTCACTCTCTGTAAAAGATGTCTTTCTTCAATACAAATTCTTGATTTTTTGCTCTGCGTTTGCGTTTAATTTATTTTTTTAAACGGGAAAGCAGAACACCATCCTCAATATAATGATATGCCCGACCTTCAACTATAATCATAATTCAGTATTTAAAATCATAATTATCTCCTTTTGTCGGATATAGACAAGATACCCATTTCAGAATAGATCCTGTTTTATTTGCTTTCATCTTACCGTCAAAGCTTTAACCAAATAAATTAAATTCAATTTAATATTCAAATAATTTCCTCTACTCCATATTTGTTTATGTACAATTCCAATTTTCCTTTAGACACCTTTATTCTTTATATTTCTACCTTGCTTTCGTTGTGCATTAAGCTACGACTTGTCTTTAAATTACAAAAGTACTTTTTTGGAATGAATTGACTGTACAGTTAAACCTCTCTATTACGGCCATAAAATTGTGTTAATTATTATAGGTGTTTACTGCAGGTGGGCTGCTTAAAGCAAGGTGACAGTAAAACAGAAAGCTCCTGTAGGAGCTTTCTGTTTTACTGTCACCTTGCTTTAAGCTGTCACCTGTCTTTTAGACAATTAATAGGCCTTCATTTTAGTGTCCGTAATAGAGAGACTTTACTGTACTCTCATATTTTCCACTGATAACGATGTCTCTGTATAGAAACCTGTATCCATATCCGTCTCGTTCAGAACAATTGGGTTAAGTCCATAAATATACTGTTCTAGTTTGGACTGAGTTCATTTAGAAAATTTCAATTCTCTTTACATAGCAGACCTCAAGGTTATAAAGCTTTGGAGGTGAGTTTGAGATCGTTCTCAAACATTGAATTGGTCAGATTTGAGCTTTTGTCTATCTGAAAATCAAATGCTTAAAACGATTTGATACTAAATTTAAAAGCTATATACATGTAACTGGGTCCTCTTCACCGTTTCATTGTCGTCTGCTGCAATTGTGTTGTCTTCAATGTCGTTTCAAAGTTAAAAAGTAAGACAGTATGGCTTAAGAACTTTCAAAACGAGTGTCAAACAGTTTGGATCCTGATCAGACGCCGCGTTACGCGGTGTCTGATCAGGATCCAATCTGTTTGCAAACGCGCTTTTAAGCGTCATCGAGAGCGGAAGGGTTAATTCTGCGTAAATGATTTCCTGAGATTTAGAAAGAAAACAAAAACTTGAATGATTAATGACTTTGGTTTTAATGATCCTGAGCTTTTCTTCGTTGCAGATTTTTGTGTATCTTTCTCTGATGGTTTTCGAAAAAGACAATTATAGTACTGTATAACATCTCTATTATGACCACTAAAACGAGGGATAATTGATTGTATCAAAGACAGGTGACAGCTTAAAGCAAGGTGATAATAAAACCTAAATCACCCTGAGGAACTTTGTATTGTCATCTTGCTTGAAGCAGTCACTTGTCGTAAACACCTAATAATAAACACAATTTAGTGGTCCAACATATATATACAAATGTAATAGAGAGGTTTTACTGTACGGTAATTTCGGTGTAATATGAATTTTCATACATGTCATGGTTTAAATGACAACTGTAATAAAAGGAGGATGACAGTAAAACAGAAAGCTCCTAAAGGAGCTTTCTGCTTTACTGTCATCCTGCTTTTAACGATAATCTGCATTGAATACATGTATATATTTTATCAATAAAAGCGGACATTTTAATTAGTTAGTGGTCACACTAGTAAAACTTTTACTACATGTACATGTATCTCATTCTGCACAACTTTAATTTCAAATCATTTCCCCTAAAGGCTGCATTTTAATAAACAATCAGGCCCTTTGATAGCGACCTGTAGAAAAATATTGATGCAAAGGTCTATCTTATTACAGTGTTATACGCAACGAACGTAATTTACAAACATGTCATTGGCTGGCTTTCTGCAAAGCTTGCGTCTTGCATTAAGCAACATGATACACCTTCCTATGATTTATCTCCATGAACGGTGGCATTACACAAGTTTAATTGTAGTAATAATATTTTGCCGTGACACACGCACAATTAATTACATTTACCTTACTTTGAGATCTATTTTTACACTTATGTAATGTTTATCAAAGTTTAATCACGTACATCTCGCTGTTGCCTTTCCCTTGGAGCTATTTAACCTTTGAAACTCATTTGACGATAACCCTTTCTCTGTCAAAGTCGTCTGCACTGATATTTATCGTAACGCGGCGTCTGATTAGGATCCAAACTGTTTGACAAATTTATCAATGTTTTAGTTGAGTCTGATCATTTGATTGGTCAGATGTGAGATTTTGCTCAGCAAAACTCAAATCTGACGAATCAAATGCTTGAGAACGACTCAGACTAAACTCAAAAGCTTTACAATGTATAACATTGGACCCTGGATTTTTTCCAAGACATATTACTGCTTAATGCATTAAAAATAATACCTTTTGAAGCTTACTGCTTTTCTTTCATCTTGCTTTGAATTGTCACCTGTTTTATAACCATCAAATGGATTTTATACATTTTCTGTTTGTGGAATACACATTTAGATACTTATTGTCCCTTTATCTATTTACAGATTTCAACGGGTTCAAAGTTCATTACCATGCTTGCAAACAAGGACATGAAGGCAACCGCTCAGAACAAAAGTACTGACACGCATGCGCATGCCCCATTGGAACGGAAAAGCAGCAATACGCGTGACTACAACTGTTTTCTGGTGAAGCGCCCGGATGTTCTGTCGTCAGATGAACAGTATGTCAAGACTTTCTGCGAGAACCAGCCATTAGAATCCCGCCATATCGTACAGGTTCACAGCTGAAGGTCCCCACAGCAAAAGATAGGAACCAGAAACTACAAGGTATGTTGTAAATGTCTAATTCCAAGGAAACACTATTGATGTCCTCATTTTTACATAAGTTTTAAATTTGTAACGTTTTCAAACTTACAATTCGTATAATATCGTTGTTGCCTCTCCCTTAGAACCTTTTAACCTTTGAAACTTATTTGACAATAACCCTTTCACTGCCAAAGTCGTCTGCATTTGGTATTTTCAAACAGTTTGGATCCTGATCAAACACTATGTCACGCTGTGTCTGATCAGTGTCCAAACTGTTGACAAATGTATCAAGGTTTCTTAAATTTTACAACGGTATAAAATCTAATATTAATAGATAAAAGTAGACAAAAGATTGATGCCGATGATATAATTACGACAAAAAAACAGTTTCTGTTAGCGTTCACTGATTGTCAAACAGTTTGGAGACTGGGTCCAAGGTTATAAAGGTTTTCATTTGAGTCTGAAGTCGTTCTCAAGTATTTGATTGGTCAGATTTGAGCATAGGCTTAGCACACTCAGACTCAGCTTTAACTTTATAACCTTGGACCCCGGTAGAAACCATGTTCGTACATGTGCAACAACGTAGGTAACCGTGATGTTTCTTAAGGGGATACATTAAATAAATTAAAATGCAGAACAAACGTAAAGCAGGATATGCTTTTCTTCAAGCTACAACATAATCTTAACACAACCTCGTTTGAGAGTGATACATGTAGTAATGGTTGGATCTTACTGTAGGAGCATTTAGGTTACATACATGTACCTTCGCTTTAGTCGTCATAATAGAGAGGTTTTACTATGTAGTTCGATCTGCTGAAAAAATACCTCAAATGCTTTACATGTACATTTTTTGCTTCGCCTAGAACATGAAGAAAAACTATTAAATATGTTTGGTCTTTTTTCAGAAACCCCGTTTTCTTGATGCAGCATTATGCAAAACTCCTGGATGGGACTACGAGCTTGTCAAGCATACATGGTAGACCACGTAGAGCATGGACTGCAGTAGAGCTCTACACTGTAGATCTAGATGTCAGGTGTCATTGAGAAAACCAAGACGAAGGACAGTTACAGTGGAAAATACGTCATTCTTTCCCATGGAAACAAAACACAAATGCATTGCAATCAAATGTAGAAATTGATAAAGTTGTTGACATTTCTGACTATTCATTTTTATTTGATCAGCAAACATTTTGGAGCATGATCAGACGCCGGGTTACCCGGCGTCTGATCTGGCTTCAAACTGTTTGTAATGAAAATTATAGTTTTAGCGCAACTGCGTTTATTGGGAAATAATAATTTTTTCTCCACTGTACATGTAGGATGGAATTTTAACGTGGGGCACACAACAAAGAGGAATTTTCTCCTGCTACACGTGAAAGGAAGTCCGCTCGTGACGATAGAGGCAGAATACTACTTAAAGCAAGGTGAAAGTAAATCAGAAAGATTCATTGCCTGAGCTTTCTGCTTTACACTTATATTCCTTTATGTGTTTACAGTGCATAAGACATTATACTTTCCCGTTTAACTCATTGTGTCCTAGTGACGCATATATGCGTACTTTACCAAAAGTGTACATGTAAAGAGTACACTTGTCTGATGAAAACAGTGAAGTCCCTGATTAGAGGGCTCCTGCAGGAGCCCTCTAATCAGGGACTTCCCTGTTTGTCATTTTGCAAGATATCACAAAATCAACCCTTCATAGTCTGGAATGTACCAACCTTTATTGTCAAGTGGAATTGTCCATTGGACATTTCAGGGGATAATGAATTATACTAAATAAACGCAGTGTAGTAAATTGAAAGGACATTGACAAAAGACACTTATATATAATGAGTGTCAACTGGTGATGTTCTCTTATACCTGGTGATATCTAAACCATTGTACATGTCAGTATTAGAGAGAACGACAAATACATGTATACACATTGTGTCATTACATACCAGCCATTGTTGATCTCTTATAGTTTATAATACATTTATATTTTAAGTCGCGTATAGTTTAACTGTATACATGTATTTTAAGTCATTTATATTTAAAGTCATTCATATTTTAAATCATTTATAAAGATTCAAACAAGGATATGAACCTGTTAGTCAAGTTAAGTAGTCGAATATTCTGTATTGTTAGGTCAATATTGGCAGAGACGTACATTTGAGAAGACATTATCCTTTCTTAATAAACGTGTTTATGCTAAAGAGATAAGTCCCATTGCAAAGAGTTTGGAACCTGATCACACGTCGGATAACTCGGCGTCGCATCAGGGGCCCGTTTCATAAAAGTTCGTAAGTCAAACCTTTTAAATACATTTAATTTCTGATTTCTCTATCTAATCCTGTCTTGTGACATCTCTTTGGAATCGTCTTGAAAAGACGATTCCAAAAAGATGTCACAATACATGATTAGATTGAGAAATAAATAATAATTGAGACTTTTATAATCTGACTTACGACAACATTTGTCGTACGAAGTTTTATGAAACGGGCCCCAGACTCCTAACTGCTTGTCTCTCAAATCTATAGCAATCTTCAGAATGAGCAACACGCAACGTCTTTGTCTATATTTTATTGGATTATGATTACGTTTAACCCTTTCAGGATCAAACTATTAGGGAGATTTTTACCCTTTGATCGTTTTATTGTCGTCTGCTTCAGTATTGTTGTCTGCAAGACACGTTTCAGGTAGATTTTAGGTCGTCTGACTTAATAATTATCGATAATAGTGTCAAACAGTTTGGGTCCTGATCAGACGCCGCGTTACGCGGCGTCTGATCAGGACCAAAACTGTTTGCAAGCGCGCTTTAAGGCGTCTTTTAGAGTGAAAGGGTAAACATGTATCTAATGTATGTCATAAGGTCATCCATACTTTGGATAAGTCACGTGGTATATAATGTTGAGAACATTAGAGATATATCACGCTTATTTTCTATACACACGACCTAAAATGATGTACAGGAAATTTCTGGTTTTTGAAAAATGAGATCTTTTGTTTTTCGTAGTCAGTGTAATGACCCAAGGATATTGCATTAATATTTGGAAGAAAGAAGCTAATATTCTCGAAACGGATATTAGGATTTTTGCGTGTCTGACCTGGACTCATATTTGTTATGCCAGGCTTCTTGGAATTGTTGTCAACCCATGTAAGCCTGGATGTATATTGCAATGAACTCTCCCAGCTCAACGATTTCACTATAGATGAACAATGACGATCGTATGCAATAGCAAATAGTGCAGACGAGAAACTCTTTAGTTTTATCTGTCTGCTTTAATCCTCTTATCGCCAAACTATTGTCTACTTTACCTTTTACCTCCAAAATATAGTCTGCGTTGGTAGTGTCGTCTGCAATGATTTTAAAAGTAAGTTTTAGGGATGATTTGACTGAAGAAATGTCGATACGAGTGTCAAACAGTGTGGGTCCTGATCAGACGCCGCGTAACGCGGCGTCTGATCAGGATCCAAACTGTTTTCATAGTCGCCTTTTAGCGCCGTTGGCAGTGAAATATTTAAGAGTGTGACATAATGCGAAAACACGTGATGCAGAAAGAGACAATGTGAAAAAGAGACAGAGACAAGTATATATTGACGGAAGAAGATACGGGGAGTTGAAAAGAGGATAAATAGAGAGAAAGTATTATTCATATTATGCGTAGGATCATCTCATGCAGGGATAATATAGTGTTATATATTATCCCTGTCTCATGTAAGCAATAATGGTGAAATGAATTATTTGTTATCATTTTTGTATGCTGATATATTTTTTAAGTATGTTGTTTAACCTTTTGTATGCTGATATATGTGTGACTGTGTTTGCCTATCGGTGTGGTTTTAATGCATGTTATTGTCAATAAATTGGTTTCACAGAGTTTATATTTTTATTTATTTATTTATTTATTTCTCTTCAGTATACAACATGACAATATATCACAGTTAAAAGTTCAACATAAGATGTACACTGCCACTCTAAGATAGAGTTATAAGAGACTATCTACACTTAAATCGTACTTATCACACTGTACAATTTCGGAAGTTTCAAATGAAGAGCCCTGAACATTATTTCACTTGCAGAGATATATTGTTCAGGCCTATTCCATTTCCTTTGTGAAAATAACAAGGTTGATTTTCAAGAGGGCTCCACCAACAGAGCACCTAAGAGGCAAAAGGAAATAGTACCATATCTGCAATGAGAGACCATCTCTTCCAGATAGCCTTGAGGATCCCATCTAAGAAGAGACGCTTACCAATTACAGAACTTCTTCAAGGAAAAAGCATATTTCCTAAAACTTAATATCCAAGATAAAAAGTTATTCATTTCAATTAAAAAAGGATTATAAGAGACATGAAAATTAACAATACTGAATCAGAAATTATTGCACACATCTTATCCTTGTCTTACATTCTCTGTCTGACTGGCAAACACAAATGTTCTTTGATACTAAATTCTATGAGCATCTGTATTTGTTACCCTCTGCAGCACTAGAAATAGGTGTTAAAATTTATACGTGTACGCCTTCTTTTTTCTGGTTTACCAAGGTGATTAGAACTTCTATAAAGTCACGACAATATTGTTGTCACTCTCAATGACGCCAAAAGCTCTTTGTCTGCAATAATTATCATTTAAAATTAAGTTAAACCCATTACCCCATAGCCTGTTTCTAGTAATGATGATAGGGGACCACATAACGCAGGTTGGAAGTAAAGCAGGATGCGCCTAAAGGCGCATTCTGCTTTACTTTCAGCCTGCTTTAAGCTATCATCTGCTAGAATATAGAAAATATTTCTTATGAACCATATTTATCACTATATGAATTACAAGTGTAGGAATAAATTAAAGGCGTAAAATGCGTATTCATGGGGTTATCGGTTAAAGGCAGTATAACTGACGTTATGTCAAAACAAGAGGCAAACAGTATTGATCTTGATCAGACGATGCACCACATTTTGGTGACGACCTAGACCTTTGACCTTACCCTCTAGGTTCGACGTTAAGGTTTTGCGTTAAAGTCTGTTCTTCGCAGGAGGTGAACTTCGTACTCTTTGATTACCCGTTCTCGTTTTGTTTATTATATTGTCGTACGTCACTGAGCTCGAGTACATATTCGATTTCACAACTCCTTTACTTCCATGACACAATCTGCTTTAAACAATTGTCGTCTGCTTTCATTTGTCAAACGTATAAATTGGATACTTTGACTGATGATATATTGAAATGAGCGCCAATCAATTTGGATCCTGATCAGCCGCTGTGTTTTGCGGCGCCTGGTCAGGATCCAAACTGTTCGCAGATAACCAATGTACTCGGTGTAAGGCAGTGGAGGAGCTATTACAGTGGAGAATCTGTTATTCTTTCCCGTTTAAACGCAAACGTACGCAAACGCAAAACACTAAAACGTAGAAAAAAACAATTTTTGGACAATTCTGATAATTCTTGTTTATCTTGGTGGCAAACAGTTTGGAGCCTGATCAGACGCCGGGTTACCCGGCGTCTGATCTGGCTCCAAACTGTTTGCACTGCAAATAATAGTTTTAGCATAAACGCGTGTATTGGGAAAGAATAACAGATTCTCCACTGTAAAATGGAGTACGGTAATGCGGAAATAAGTAAGATAACACCCTACAATGATAAGACACGAATAAGTAGTGTACTTTTTCAATTTTATATACTTTTTGTAATATATATTTCCCCAAAGCGTCATGACGTGTATACCTACGTAAATTCTCATTTTACACTTTAAAAGAGCATGGATTGTCGTCTGCTCAAAAAAAGGTTGCACTTTATTTCTGGTAATGTTTGAATATCTCATTAGAATTGGAAGAATTGTAATAAGAGTAACAAACAGTTAGGACCCTGATCAGACGCCGAGACACTCAGCTTTGATCTGAGCCCAAACTATTAGTAATGTGACCCGAGCAGGAAGTGTTACATGTACAGTGGAGAAAACGTTATTCTTTCCCGTTTAAACGCAAACGAAACGCAAACGCATCATAATTAAACGTAGAAAATGACAACTTTTCTACAATTCTGACTATTCATGTTAATCTGAGTGGCAAACAGTTTGGAGCCTGATCAGACGCCGGGTTACCCGGCGTCTGATCTGGCTCCAAACTGTTTGCAATGGAAATAAACCTTTTAGCGTAAACGCGTTTATTGGGAAAGAATAACGTTTTCTCCACTGTAACCCTTACAACATAGTCTAGTCTACTTTGGAAGACATGATAAATTTTGACCACTTAAAGCAGGTTGGAAGTAAAGCAGAATTCATCTTAATGTGCATTCTGCTTAATTTAAGACTGCTTTAAGCTACATGTTCCATCTGCTGTGATATGGAAGATATTTCTTATGGTACATGGGCATAACGGTACAAATTAGAACTATTTTCTTCATTTGAGGAATAAATTCATGCGCTAAAATAAGCTTCTATGGGCAAAAGGGTAACAGCTGAAAGGTGTCGTCTACTTTGTAATGTCGTCTGCTGAACAGATGACGCACGTCTCACAGTTTGAGCTTGTATCAGATTCCAATGGTTAACTTACTGAACGTGCCATTTACGAGCAGTTTTCATTTCAAGATTACACTTGCACTTTGCAAATTGTGTAGAGTCATTTGAGAGGGATCCTACAGAGGCATAATCTGGAATTGTCAGTTTAGGGTTTCAGAGGTCAAATACGTAAATACTTTCGCTGCCAATGGCGCCAAAAAGGCGCGTTTGCAAACAGTTTGGATCCCTGGTCAAACGCGGCGTCTGATCCGGATCCAAATTGTTTGACACTCGTTTCGAAATATCATCAGTCATTATGCAATGAATCTTACAGCAATATTGAAGCAGACGATATTTTGTTATGGTGGTGGTAGGGTACAAACCTCAAGATACATTTTACAAAGAAAGGGTTACGGACAAGAAATAAATCATTGTTCTTTCCCACTCAAGAGTCGATCCTAAACGTACACAATTATTATCATAACAAACAGTTTGTATAGTAGTCGGATTAGACACCGAACAACTTGTCCTCTGGTCAGACTCCAAACTAATTGACACACAGACTAACCCATTTAAGCACTATGTCTACTAAAGTGGACTTTGGCAAACAGTGTTGACCCAGATGAAACACTGCGTCACGCGGCGTTTCATCAGCGTCTTCACTGTTTGCTATAATATAATTATGAAATGTTTTTATGTATTGACACACACTGCAGTTACTTTAGATCACACATTTACATCTACAACGAATCGTCCAGCATATAATATACCGAGAGAGTTCATTGCTATACACAAAGCGTAAATAAGTTTTATTATGATCAAAACTGTGCAAAATAGATTTTTGTCGCCAATGATGGTGCACGGGTTAAACTATATAGATGTAGGCGGCTGTTAGTGTTGGGTATTTAAGTCGTGCTGGGACGTTGGTTTTTACTTTTTAGTCACATCCGAAAGACTGAGACGGGAAAAAATAACACTGTCGACTTTGAAATCAATATGATGTAAATACGTCAGTTATCTGGTAAAGGACATTAAATTTTCATAATTTGTAAACAGGATATTTCTCTGAAATGAAGAGATAAAAGTCCCATAGGCATAATAATATGCAGAAAATCCCTTAACCCCCTCACTGTGACGTCATTTGCTTTAACCAATACTAAGTCTGGTCTGCTTTTATTTCTCAGATTTAACCCTTTCACTACCAAATTTTCCGTGAGTTTTTTTACCCCTTCGCCGTTTCATTGTCGTCTGCTTCAATTTTGTTGCCTGCAAGATCGTTTCAAAGTTAGATTCAATGTAGTATGACTTAAAACATATCGATACGAGTGTCAAACAGTTTAGAACCTGAACAGACGCCGCGTGACGCGGCGTATGATGAGGATCCAAATTGTTTGTAAACGCGGTTTGAAGCGTTTTTTAAAGTGAAAGGGTTGGAATTGAGGCAAATTGACTAAAGTTTATATCTATATGGGTGTCAAATAATTTGGACCCGGACCAGACGCCGCGTTACGTTCCGACTGCTTTAAAACTGACGTGTCAAACAGTTGTGTCCGGACAGACGTCGTGTGACGCAGCGTAAATAAAATTAAGTTGAGTTGATGTGAACAGGATCCCAGTCGGTTTAAACGGAAATTCTGCAGAACTGGGTTAAACAGGTATGCTACTTACGCCTATATTATAAGACATATTGGCACTAAACCTGACACTGACCTTTTGATTAACCCTTATCAGTCTGAATTGTCGTCTGCTTCAAATAAATCGACTTTAGAAAAACTCAAAATAGATTTTTAAACAATTTAAACTGAAAAAAATTGAATATGAGTGCAAAACAGTTTGGATCCAGATTAGACGCCGCGTAACGCAGCGTCTAATCTGGATCCAAACGGTTTGCAAAAAGCTGATTTGGTCGCGCTAAGCAAGTCAAGGATTAGCTGTGGATATTTGGTCTCATATAAGAGAATTGTCACGTAATGGTCCATATACCTGAACCCTTCCAACGCAAACTGTCAACACATTCACTTGCAAAATATTTAGATCAAGATCAGACGCCGAGCAACACAGCGTCTGATCAGGCTCTAAACTGAATGATAACTCATATTTATGGCTTTTCAGCTCCCTTGTATTAAATGTTTATTTGGAAAATATATAGTTGACGGCAGTTTTAAAACAGAATGATGCTATTCTGGCGGCGAGAGGGTTAAGTGCACGTAGAGTTACAATTTCATTGCTCTTATATCGTCTACTAGACGAATGTCTATCACCTGCTTACATATAATTATATTCTAAATTTTAAGCGAATTGACAGAAGAAGCGTCAAAGCGAGTGTCAAACAGTTTGGATCCTTATCAGACGCCGAGTGACTCGGCGTCTGATCTGGATCCAAACCGTTTGCAAACACCAGTGTATTTGCCCGTGGGGAAGAAAGGGTAATCTTGAGCAGGGGCTTAGTAAGCACGTTGACAGCACCGTGTCTATTTATTTATTTGATTTGATTTTGATCATTAGCTGCACTGTCACACATACTGACAATGACTGCTGCAACGATGAGAGGCATATTAAACAAGCTTAACCCTTTCGCTGCCAAATTGTCCGCGAGTTATTTTTTACCCCTTCACCGTTTCATTGTCGTCTGCTTCAATTTTGTTGTTTGCAAATTCGTTTCAAAGTAAGATCCAAACTGTTTGCAAACGCGCTTTTAAGCGTCATTGAGAGTGAAATGGTGAACGTCATAATACCTTCAAATGCAGTTTGTCTTCTCTTACGATATATCGGTGAAGTTCAGTAGATCTACAGTTACAGTGGAGAAACCGTTATTCTTTCCCGTTTAAACGCACACGAAACGCAAACGATGTGCATTAAAAGGGATAAAATGACAACTCTTTGGCAATTTTTACAACTCTTTTTCAACTGAGTGGCAAACTGTTTTGAGCATGATCAGACGCCGGGTAACCCAGCGTCTGATTTGGCTCCGAGCTGTTTGCA
This sequence comes from Gari tellinella, assembly GCA_922989275.2. Lineage (NCBI taxonomy): Eukaryota > Metazoa > Mollusca > Bivalvia > Cardiida > Psammobiidae > Gari > Gari tellinella. The sequence goes on from OV277859.1 coordinate 88,543,551, forward strand.
ATGGAAATAATGTTTTAGCGTAAACGCGCTTATTGTGACAGAATAACGTTTTCTGCACTGTACCATCAGCGAATAAGAGAACTTAGTTTACGACAACGATTATTTTAAATTTACCGACCTTTCGATATATTCTTTAAGGAAGGTTGTTGGTTAAAGCAGAATTATAATAACATTGAAGGAGTATTCTGTTTTACTTCCACCCTCATTTAAACAAACACCTTCTAGCATCGAACTGCCGGAAAACATATTCTTTTATGAATTATCATAACAGTTATTTACGTTAATAACATTTTCATATTTTCAGTGTGCTATACATATTGCATTTGCTTCATTTTTAGACAATTAATGAAAAATTCCTTTTGGTTTGCTACATGTATAATCTGTCTTTTGTGCTTTGCAGTTTTTGGTATAAAGTAATATTTTCACTACAAAGGTTTCACGCCCAATATTCGAGTTCCATAGTATATATAAAACCATTATCGTGATTTTGTACGAGCGAACGTGAAACGTTTTTATATCGCTGCGGCACAATGTAAGATTGCATACATGTACGTGCAATGTGACTATAAAGACACGACAGCACTGTTGGGGATCACATCTTACATAGCACTGATCAATGTAAGCTGAGTAACAAACTGTTGTATACGCCGCGTGACAAGGCTAACCTGCCAAAATAGGGCCCCAGAAAAGAGCGAGTAAACGTAACATTTTCATTTTTTCTTTATTTCTCTATTAACCCTATGTTGTTACTACTCATTAAAATCGTCTCTTCGAGACGATTCTAATGAGTATTAACACCATAGTCTTTGGTTGAGAAATCAACATTTTAAAATTTAAAAGAACTCAGCTGGAGCTCTGCAAACATGCCAAACTAGTGTATGGACGGACGAACAGAATGTCACACAAACGGATAATACAGTGAAACCTCTCTAAACAGGACATGTGTGGGAACAACATACATTTATACATTTCCGGTTGGGGGTGTCCAGTTTAGCGGGGTTTTAACAAATTACTAAATAACTTGTGTCTAGTATGGATGATAGTTGATCACTTAAAGCAGGTTGAAAGTAAAGCAGAAAGCGCATTCAGGCACATTCTACTTTACTCTAAACCTGCTTTAAGCTATCATCTGCTTGAATGTATAAACTATTGTCTTCAGTGTAGTAATAAACCAAAGACGTAAAAAGGCGTTTTTATGGTGTAATTGGTTAAAATAAAGAAGGATTGAAAACGGGACCAAAACGTTTAGAATTCCACGGGCTCACATAATCTTTATCGAATTAAAACAACACATAAATAGTCAATATTACACTCGTATTACAGTGGAGAATCTGTTATTCTTTCCCGTTTAAACGCAAACGTACGCAAACGCAAACCTCTTAAACGTAGAAAAGAACAACTTTTGGACAATTCTAATATTTCATGTTTATCTTGGTGGCAAACAGTTTGGAGCCTGATCCGGCGTCTGATCTGGCTCCAAACTGTTTGTAAAAGAAAAAATAGTTTTAGCGTAAACGCGTTTATCGGGTCAGAATAACAGATTCTTCACTGTATGCCTGGATATTGCAATGAACTCTGCCGATGTGCTTGTTGGATGAATTTTTATTATAGACAGGCAGTTATGCACTATTTTGTTTTACCATACAGCAATCTAATATTTCGCATGCAATAGCAAACAGTAAAGCAGAAGGCTTCTCACCAGGGTCTACACTGTTTGCCATTGTCCCCTTTAATAGACACTAGGCTTAAATTGGTTAAATATTGCCTCAGATCCCCCATATAATTATGTATTTGTTAAGTGAAACTACAGTCGAAAAGACCTTCTGTTTGGAATAAAATGAACCGAAAAGGCATGCAATGCAATAAAAGGGAGAAAAATATTTTTTTGAAAATTATGGTAATTTTTATCTGAAATGCAAACAGCCTGGTCCGAAATCGGAATACCCGGCATCTGATCTAGCTCCAAACGGTTTCGAATTAAAACAATTGGATTGACACTATTGTTACATGTAACGCGTTTTCTGGGTATAAAATAGTGCCTTCTTCACTGAATAAGTGTCAAACCTTTTGTATCCTGATCAGAAATCGATTTACCAGGCATCTGATCTGGATAAAGTCTGTTGGCTAATCCAAGGTCCCAAAGTTATTAAACGTTTGAGTTGAGGCTGAGGTCGTTCTCAATCATTTTATTGCCATGGTCAGATTTGAGATGATCTGAAACTCAACTAAAACGTTTAATAACACTGGGTTCAACGACCGAGCTCGGTAAGTTATAGTTTGAAATGATAGATGATTCTAGATTTAATGAATTTTCTGATATAAGAGTAGACCATATTTCCCGAATTATAGTACATTAAGGAAACGAACATATTAACACACATTACATACACAGCACGTTCAGGAAGGGAATAGTATAGCCAATGTCGGAAATTATCACAGAAACCGGAATACATTCATACATGTACTAGATGTAGGAATCTGACTTTGAGCACGTTTTGATGAATGTGGTGGGAATAATTTCACCACTATCGTAGGAGATATATCTAGGGTTACTCCCTTAACTGACATGACATTATCTGCTGAAAACAATGATCGTTGTCTGATTTAATTCATCAAAAATGATTTTTAGTTAAATGGACTTTAACAATATCGTAATGAGTGGCACACTGTTTAGACCATTATCATGCAGATGTCGCGTTAACTCGGTCGAATAACTCGGCCTCTGATCAGGATCCAATTATTTTTAAAATAAAGCGCATCCTCTCTACAACTTGTTTGAATGTATGAAAATGGGGCATATTTCGAACCGAACGATGCGAAAACAAACGGCATAAAAAGGCGTATTTATAGGATACTGGGTAACTGTTCTAATGGCCTTGTATGGATAGCTGGTCTAGGGGAGATCACTCGCAGAAGAGTGGCGGTTTGAAAAGATTTTACTGCGATATAAGGGAGACAACATTGTGTCGAGGTTGTAGTCATACCCACTATGTTATCGTTCGTCCATCGTCTAGTGGACTGTCTGTTCGATGTAATATTCGAGTTTCTTAAACGCGAATCCCTTTTTTGATTGTTGGCGATTTGGCTTTTCAACTTTACGTGACCTTACTATTGTTGATGGACCGTAAATATCCTTAATTTATGTATACCCTTAAATACATTATATACAAACATTCATGCTATACTACATTCATCCCACGCATCTATTTGTGAAATACAGTGAAGAATATCATCAAACTGTTACGCCCACTGAAAATAAATTTCATTGATGGTGATGGGCGGCACATTCAAGCATATGTCTGCTTGAACCATTTCGCTCTCAATGATGCTTAATAGCGTGCTTGCATTCAGTTTGGATCCTGATCAGACCCGCGTAACGCGGCGTCTGATCAAGATCCAAACTGTTTGACAAGCGGTTTGAATGTTCTTCAATCATACTGACTTTTTTAAACTTTGAGACTTCAAATCTCACGGAAAAGTTGGTAGTGAAAAGGTTAATTCATCTTGCTTTAGGCAGCAATAGATCATCGATACTTAGCACTTACAATGTTGAATAGTCAAACGGCATCTTGTAACGTAGTTACCTTATAGCAGCAGACAGAAAATGCTGGAGAAACATCTTATCTGTTCAGTGGTTATTTTTAGCTCAATCTACGTCACGCCTTCTAGAATGTGCGGGGGGATTACGAAAGGTCAAACTACGCCACTGATTAGTAAGACTTTGGTACCTCCCCTTATCCCGGAAAGGCAACTTCATGTCATCCCACGCTTCCGTTATGCAAAGTGCATAACAACGGATGTTACGTCAATCGACTAGGTTAATATATTTGGTTATGAACCGGGGATAGATTCCCATATTAGGGAACAAGAGACCGTAAGACTACGCCTGCTTACGTTGCTAGGACGTGGCTGGAATGTGTTACGTAGCTCTGGCGTTATTTATTCGCGTTCCTTCAGACTGTATATAACGAGCGTGCGCGCTCTGTTAGAGAATTGAGGTTGCATTGGAACTGGCAAGATGAAGGGATACGTTAAGTACAGGTCTTGGAGAGATGTAGGGATGAAGTTAGATATGCTGGTTTATAGAGACGTGGCTGGGAACACGTAAGGAAATAAAATGTAGACAAAAACGTTTGTATTGTTATGAAGCAGATCCATTGAACCAGAGTTACACAACGTGAAGTGAATTAAAACATCGGACTATGCTACAATCTTCCATTTATGTTTATATTATGGCTTTAGTTTTAAAAACATATAGCCCATACCACATCATCCAAAATATTTACCGAACGAAGCAACAAGTGCGATTTTGGAATGAACTGTAATGGCTTAAGAGTGGAGATTGCTATATAGATAGATCTATTAAACCTAGTTTAGCTAATTTCTTCTTTTTTATACCAAAAAGGATACATGTAAATTAAATCACATTTACAAAAGTTGCCTACCATAATAACTTCTCGCGGATGTATACAAAATGAGCGTAATAATTTGACTCGAATAGTAATAGAAGTCATAAACACACGTACATGCATCTTTAACCCTTTACCCAATAACCCGTATATAAAATTAAATACATGTGGTCACTTAAAGCAGGTTGAAAGTAAAGCAGAATGTGCCTTAAGGCACATACTGCTTTACTTTCAGCCTGCTTTAAACAACCATCTGCAAGGCTATATAAAATATTTGTTATGGTTATTGCTCATGAGGGTACACACTGGAATTATTTTCTTCAGCGGAGGAATAAATTAGATACGCTAAAAGTCGCTTCTATGGGGTAAAGGGTAAAAAAGCAAATGGTGTAACATGACGCAATGTACGGCACTTAGTGCAATACGAAACATGAGGTCATAGATTCGAACCCCGTCGACCGCAAACCCTTTTTTCTGTAACAATGAATACATGCTTAAAAATCATAGCTGACATTGGCACTGTGTGCAAGATGATCTAAAAAGCCGTAAAACATAAGCGACAGCAAGGCTTTGATCTGATAAGTGATCAGTTCACATAGACTCAATGTTTAACGCTCTCTACAGCGACAACCGACGGGAGATACAGATTGTGTGCGTTGTTCAGAGGGAGTCGCTATAGGGAGGGTAAATGACTTACATTTGCCAACAGCTTAACTCCAGATCAGACGCCGCGTTACGCGGCGTCGGATCTTGATTCAAGCTGTTTGACACTCGTCATTACTTTTTTCCCTGTCAAAATGTCTAATACGTAACTTAAAGAAAAACAGCAGACGACAATTTTCAGCAGACGATTTTGCAGCAGTAAAAGCCACAGGTACTTGACGCATACATCTAGATCTATTAACACCCCCCCCCCCCCCCGAAAGAAAGTTTTTTTTTTTACTAGACTTTTATTATAGATACAAGGTAAACAGCACAATCCAACACCTAGTCTTAACTATCGGTTTAAACTGACGCTAAATTAGACTAGATTACCGATATTCTCTTGTGGTACCCTCGGGAAATTATAAATTTATCAAGATCTACTTTTTATTTCATCAAATTCCGTCAAATAACTCTTTTTTGGGTAATAGATCTAGAAGTATGTGTCATGTACCTGTGGTAAAAGCGATCTACATAATTATCCTATTATGGCATTGTTCGTTGTAAGGAGGTAGTCGTTGTTGGGAGGGTCATTATAGGGAGGGAGCAATGTATATCTCATATCAATTAAATTGCAATAATGATACAATAAAGTCATTAAGTACATGTATACAAATTCCTTTTAAAGGTTATTTATCCCATCTTACACTCATACACTCTTTAACTAAACCAATGAATTATTATTATCATTGTTTTATTTTTCTATGACAAAAATATTCACGGAACAAAATTAATGCGGCGAACCAGTAGTGAAAAGTGTATAAACATTTACATGTAACACAAATTATGCGCACACGCACAGCTCTCCCTTAAAAGTTATTGTGACCCTTTTCCGTAATATCTGTTACTAAGGCCTTAGTAACCTTAAATTGGAATTGGTGTTCCTTATCTTGTGATGGACTGTTTGTGTCAGATTTATATAGGCAGGAGACGACCAGAACGACCATGGCTGCCAGGATGCTTGTGTCATTGATCTCGCTCGTTCAACTATCAATATCAGCTGGTATGTTCATTTCCTATTTGTTTGTAAACAACATGTGCATGTAAAGTCTGTCAAAACCAAAACATCCTGATGGTTGTTAAACTTGGTGTTTAAGGCAAGTAGTTGATTAAAAAAGGATGGAAGCTAGGCAGAAAGCTCTTAGTGGAGCTTTTTATATACAGTGGAGAATGTGTTATTCTTTCCCAATAAACGCGTTTACGCTAAAACTATTATTTCAATTACAAACAGTTTGGAGCCAGATCAGACGCCGGGTAACCCGGCGTCTGATCAGGCTCCAAACTGTTTGCCACCAAGATAAAAATGAATTATTAGAATTGACCAAAAATTGTTCTTTTCTACGTTTTAGCGCTATGCGTTTGCGTACGTTTGCGTTTAAACGGGAAAGAATAACAGATTCTCCACTGTACTCCCACCAATTTAACCAATTTGTGCCCTGCGTCCTATTAAATGGACATGGGCAAACAGTATATAATCTTAGCAGAGTCTACACTAATTGCTGATAGGAATTTCAATATAAAACAACACGAAAATTAAATTTTGACAAGGCACCCCTCATACCAAAATAGACTTATCCAATATATAAGCATGGATTAAGAATCCACTGGTCTCAAATGGGTTAAACTACCGCTTGTTTAACAACATAATTTCGAGGAAATTTCGCCTTATTGTTGCACCTACTGATTTTGCGTTTCTTTTTACTTTTTCAGCAATGTGTGTTTATCAAAGTTTAATTTGTTATCTATTATTACCCCATGTCTTTTTCTTCATCTGTATTTTCCAGTGTAAAACCCATTAACCCACAGGAGAAATATGTTGCTGGACTGTTCTTTCCAATATGCATACTTTTGCACTTTAGTGGTTGTATTTTTAACAGCCATTTATCTATCAATTGGAATCTTTTGTGTAGGCCATTTTGTAGTGTTTCTTCGTCTTCTGGGGATTTGATAATATTGAATATGTTTGTGTCGTCTGCAAATAAGTATGTTGTTGCTTTAAAACTGTCAGGGATATCGATTATGTATATTATGAACATGAAAGGTCCAATCACATGTCCTGGGTGGATACCTGAGGTCACTTCATGCCAGTTTGATCCTGTTTCATTTATTGTTACTTGTTGTGTCCTCCGAGATTAAAAAATGTCTTGTCCAGTCAACCATATATTTTCCAATTTCATACGTTTCTAGCTTGCATATTAGTATATTGTGGGACACTGTGTCAAAGGCTTTCTGGAAGGGAACATGTATAAGGGAGAGCAAACACATTGATTTACAGTGTAAATCAAACATTCTTCTCCTAGACGTTTACATCTTTAATGTATTGTATACATTTTCCTGGAATACTTCTTACGAAAGACGTACTCCTGAAAAGCATGCACATAGGCCCTAAGGTTATAAAGCGTTTGAAATGAGTCTGGGGTCTTTCTCAAGCAATAGATCGGTCAGATTTGAGCTTTCGCTCAAATTTGATCAATCATTTGCTTGAGATCATTTTCAGACCCAACTCAAAAGCTTTATAACCTTAGACACAGGAGTACCGTGTAATTCAAGCTTTAGACATTTCCTCCAAATGGAATGATAATGATGGTATGCATATAAACACTAATTCCCACATGAATGATTGCACAATTTCTATTTGCATTTCTGTTAGAACCCTTGTCGTTATAATACTAATTTTCCCCTAAATTGTACAGTTTGTTTGTAATGTAAGATTGGCGAAATGTATTTGAACATTATAAAATGTGAACCAAAGGTGAACTTTACTGTACTTTATAGCTTAGTCTTAAAGGTGACATTTCAGAACAGAATGTCTTATCTCAGGGTTACATCCAAACTAGAATTCAACAAACATTGAATGAAAATCAGTGCGATCTAGATAGAATGAAGGATAAATAGGCCAAAGGTAATACAGACACTCGTAGTGCTACATGAGCATTTTGTATAACATTTGCTCTGTTATTCCTAAAACTACCGTTATTATGTTCATGGAAATGGTCGCTTAATACAAAGTGTATTATATATGCATGGGTTGCTAAATAAGAGCCAAATTCAGAACACACAATAGTACAGGTTATGACTTTATGCTGTTTATAGAATATTATTGGAGTAGTATAAATATGGAAGAAGTCTCCTATTTTCTATGTTCTAGATATTACAAAAGCTGGTGATCTCCGCAAATTGTCAGGAAATTTCCATTTAGATTGGTCGACTGCAAAGTGCGAACATTGTAGATTTTCAGTGCTTTTGTGTCCTTCTCCGAAGGCTTTATGAAGTGCATAACTTCACTCCAGAAGAGATCACCATCGTCACACAAAAGAAAGGGACTGCATGCTTTTAACCCCTAAACGACCGCATGTATGCTATGAATATCGATTTCAATCAAATGCTTTAGAATGATTTCAGACTCAACTCAAACTCAAAGGCTTCATAAGCCCGGAGCCTGATAATATTCCTGATCGCCGTTGAAGTTGAGCGTTCGAACTGATTGACATTTCTTCAATCAAATGTCAAAAATATAGATGTATGGGGACACTTTATCAGCAGACAATAAGGTTTTTGTTTTTAGAAAATGAGGTTTAATTCGGTTTAACCCCCTGACGGAAATGTTTGCATCTCTTTTTAGAGTACGAGTTATGTTTTAGAGATACACTTATTAGCTCTATAGTGCTGTCGAATGTTGATTTTGCAGAAAACATAAGTTCTTACAAGAATTGCCATTTGAGAAAATGTTATCAGATGAAACTTAGTATTATAAACATTGATAACCTGGTTTAGTCTACAATTTGTCATTTGCTTCATTTTATTAAATCCTCTACACCATAACCGCTTTCTATAGTTTAAGACAGTTGTCCTCCTAAAGCAGATTGAAAGGCGCATCATTCTGCTTTACTTTCAGTCTGCTTTAAGCTACCACCTTTTTTTTTTTTTTATATAGAAGCTATTTCTTTTGGTACATGTTCATATCTGTATACTTTGGAACTGCTTTCTTCAGTGGAGGAATATATTTTTTAGTTCATATGGAAAATGGTGATAAGCAGAAATTAAATCTTGAACACCAAAGGTGTTTAATTGATTTTTCATATTGAATATTTCTCTTTTTGCTAAAAAAAATAGAGAAAAGTTTAATTTACTTTAAGCGCATTATTTAGACAAAACAGATCTACATGTATATAAAAAAAAAACCTTTAAAGAGCCCTCTGGCCCAGCTCTGCGTTGACTGTAATATATGCAAATAACAGGGCTGCCATTTCTCCGGATTTTTCCTAAGTATTCGGATTTTTTTCATAGCAGATCGTAGCTTAAAACAGGCTGAAAGTAAAACAGAATGCGCCTTAAGGCGCATTCTGCTTTACTTTCAACCTGTTTTATGAAGCCATGTGTCTTCAAAACAAGGAACAGGCTATAGGGATATGGTATGATTAGTAAAATTGCGTCTGAAAAATTGAAAATTTGAAATCTTAGGATTTTTATGATCAACTTATGGCACCCTGACATAACGTACCCAGTATGGAAAGGGTTTAACCCATTCACAAAAGTTCCCAAATGTAATGCAATGACATTTGCAAACAGTTTGGATCCTGATCAGACATCAAACATGGCGTCTGATCAGGATCCAAACTGTTTGACACTCTTTACAATATTTTAAGACAAAAATACTAGATAACTCTGTCGATTATAACAGTTGGACCTCGCACCCGGGTCTTCATTATTTACTTCCCTCTCTGTTGGACTTAAAATTAGCCCATAGATGGAAGCAACAGACGTTAACAAACAATCGTACTCCAAATTTTAGATTTAATAAATAAAAGTAGACGACAATTGTTTAAAATTGATGACGTTATAGCAGTGGTTAGCGCATGTTTCATACTGAACATTTCAGCATTTCTTCTCCACAACAAGGTATGCTACAAGGAGCTCGGGTGCTTTGAGACCAACAATCCTTTCGACAATACTTATGGGGAAACCCCAGATTCACCAACAGAAATGCAGGTTAGACAAAAATGTGTGAACCTGATCATGGCTTCTTTAAACGAATTGAAGTAAAGAAGAAATCTCTGAAAGGAGATCCTACTTAATTTAAATAATGTGTCAAGCTTCTACATCTTTTAAAACAATCAATAGCTCTCCTAACGTATGATTGAGAGCATCTTCAAATACATGTAAATGACTATCCTTTTATGTGGTCTGTAATATCTTTGCTAATCCTGTTCACTTTGATCTGATCAAAGGAACATATGTTTTCGTATAACCATTCTTTAAGTAGTGCACAGTAGTGCCAGTTTTTGTCTTTCAGTGTCTTAAAACTTGTTTTAGTGCAGTAATTTTAGATTCTGATTAGCATCGGTATTGCAGTTTTATCTTTAATCTTAGATATGTACAGTATATGTACAGTTACTCTTAAATGATAATTGTTACAATGTTTACTCATCTCTTATAACTCCAACTAGGAGTGGCATTATACATGTCTATAGTTTACTGTATTTGTGATTATATTTACAAACATGTATGTATAATGATGAGTTGTAAATAAAGATTACTACTACTACTACTACTACTACTGTAACTTTTAAACAAACAACATGCAGCATATATATTATTACACCATGCCTCATTTAGCACCATTGTTTAAAAACTGTCCTTTTAATAACCGTTAAAAACGGGCCATTGTGTTAATTGCGTTTTAAGAAATTATCTTTTATACTAATTAGGTGAAAGCGTACCTATGGACGAAAGCGAATCCCAAAGTACCTCAGATACTGGACTATAGAGACGTAGACACCATCTCAGAGTCGAACTTTGATCCTTTACGTCCTACAAAATTTCTCATCCATGGATTTATGAGCAGTAAAGACTCGGCTGTCGTTGTGGCAAACCTGTCCGTGGCATTTTTGAAAGTGGTAAGTATTTATTTGGTGAATTATTTGTTAGCAAATGACTTCAGTGACACTCTATATTTTGTCACACATGTGATGAGTCTACAGATCAGGGCCCCGTTTCATAAAACTTCGTAAGACAAATGTTGTCGTAAGTCAGATTATAAAACTCTCAATTATTATTTATTTCTCCATCTAATCCTGTCTTGTGACATCTTTTTGGAATCGTCTTGAAAAGACGATTCCAAAAAGATGTCACAAGACAGGATTAGATAGAGAAATTAGAGATTAAATGTATTTTAAAGTTTTGACGTACGACAACATTTGTCGTAAGATGTTTTATGAAACGGGGCCCTGGTGTCCATTCAACGAGGACAGACGATAGCTTAACCACTTCCCCTAACACCCTTTTCTGGTTTTGAAGACATGTGGCTAAATCAGGCTCTGTCACCTCTATCATTGGTGCTTAGTATTTAGTTTAAGTTAAGTGTTTAGTACACATTTATATATACGTTTTTGCTACACAAAATATGCAAATTTTGTTGTAGGCCAATGTATAATTAGGTTCATTTGCCTACCGAGGGGAGACAAATGCACGCATATATACTAGCTTCATATTTCAGAGGTAATAAAGATGATAGAATGCGAAGAAACTGAACTCAAACAAACTCATATTTCAAGGTTAAAAGTTTCTAAGTCAAACGTTAACTTTGAAATACATATACATGTATATGTAAAACACTAAATCAGGGTCCAAGGTTATGAAGAGTTTGAATTGAGTCTGATATCATTCTCAAGCATTTGATTATGTATGGCTTTTTAACAATACTTCTAGATATGGAGATTTGTTTGTACTTGCCATTTTGTACTGTTTGCGTCGCGTTTTTCATAATTTCTTTCAACGTTAAAATATAAAACTATTGCCTCTTCAGTAGTAGAAGTTGTCTCTTGTCTTATACAGGACGACTTCAACATTATCGGGATTGACTGGTCGAAGGGAGCCAAGAAGTTTTATCCAAAGGCTGTAGCTAATACTCGGGTCGCGGGCGCAGTGGTCTCTAAGTTAATAGAGACTCTCGTCGAAAAGTTCAATCTGAAGCTGAATGACCTTCACGTACTTGGGCATAGTCTTGGGGCTCACACAGCGGGCTATGTAGGTAGGAGGATCCCTGGAATAGCTAGAATCACAGGTAAATATTCAGTGACACGACAACACGTGTCGCGTATAGATGTTATAGTAGTGTTCCCTCCCTACAGCGGCCCTCCGGAAAACGGTCCCCTCCTTATAACAATGATAACATGTTTACAAGTTTAAGCCAAGCCATGTCCCTCCCTATAATAACTCGCTCCAAACAACACACATATACAATATTATTCGCGTTCAAAAGCCGAACCCTTTTCAACATATGCGTTCAACCCTAACAATAAATCTGTTGAATTTACAAGACTGTATACCTAGTGTTTATATTTGAAAGCTACTGTGTTCAAAGTTTGAACACTATCGTTCATGGGATTGGACCCTAGTGTTCATGGGATGCAATATAAATCATTTATAGTAGCATTTTTATTTTGTCTGAATTTGTTTCCAATAATCTGTTATGTGTATGTATCTTCTTTGCAATGCTCGATTTGTTGTAGTAGAAATACTCTGCTCGTTACATTTCCAGGTCTAGATCCCGCAGGACCCATGTTTACTGGTACAGATAAAGTGGTGCGCTTGGATCCTTCAGACGCCATTTTTGTTGACGTCATTCACTCAGACGCCGCCCCACTTAATGATGCAGGTATATTTATATCAATTCAAATTATCACCATTAAACCAGATTTATATTGCGCTCATGTGCATTCAAAACTGTTTCACATGAAAAGAGCAAAACATGCATGAAATTGTACAATTACATGTACTAATATTAATGAAGACAAAAACTGGTAAGTGCAGCTAAAACAAGGAGAAAACAGAAGTATGTTATATCATTCCTCATGGATATTAACATGGTAATTAATCCCTTAATAGGGAGAGAGAAACAGTATAATTATTGTTGCTAATAGAAGATTATTGCTATTAATTTATAAAATCAATTGCAAGATGCCCCAAATATTTAAATACCACATGCTTCACTAAAACCTGTTTCCAAATACCGTAAAAACCTCTCTATTACGACCACCAAAAAGAAGTCTAATTGATTGCATAAAACACGGGTGACAGTTTAAAGCAAGGTGACAGTAAAACAGAAAGCTCCTAAAGGAGCTTTCTGTTTTACTGTCACCTTTCTTTAAGCAGTCACTTGTCTTAAATGCAGAATAGTTAACACAATTAATAGGTCGTAATAGAGAGGTTTTACTGTAGTTCAACAGAGTTGAGTTACCGTTGGCATCAGTTATCGCACATTCTTAAGTAGCTATTAGAAAGTTAAGAAGGTCGACGGAATATTTATTGAAACTAGACATTTAATTAATCTGAGAGTCGTACAATAATCCGACATAGAATTTCACGGCTTCTAATCTGATTAACAACTCTTTACAATGTCCATGTATTCTTGAAGTTTGTTTTAAAATGCTTTTGTTGGAAAGGAATAACGTTATAGGGGGCCCGAAGACATTATTCTTTCCCAATAAATGCGTTTACGGTAAAACTATTATTTCAATCAGACGCCGGGTAACCAGGCGTCTGATCAGGCTCCAGACTATTTGCCGGTCAGATTAAGAAATACAGTCAGAATAGTCCAAAAGCTGTCTGTTTCTCTTTTTTTTTATTTCATTGCGCTTGCGTTTCGTTTGCGTTTAACTCATTGTGCTCTAGTGACGCATATATGCGTCCTTTACCAAAACTGTACCTGTAAAGAGTACACTTCTCTAATGCAAACAGTAAAGTCCCTGATTAGAGGGCTCCTGCAGGAGCCCTCTAATCAGGAACTTCACTGTTTGTCATTTTGCAATATATTATAAAAAGCAGTACAAAGTATTTTAAAATGGACCAGCCTTTATTGTAAACTGGAATTGTCTATCGGAAGATTCAGGGGATAATGAGTTAAACAGGGAATACTATAGTCTCCATTGTACCATGTGTATTTTAAGGTTTTGGCACTCTGCAGCCTTTGGGTCACCAAGATTTCTACCCGAATGGCGGCCAAGTTCAGCCAGGTTGTCCGCCGCCTATCAAAACCACACTAGAGCAGCTCTTGACCTTCAAGCTCGAAGGTAAAATTATTTTCTTATCCATTACTCTGATAAACTCGTCTACACTGGGACTTCGTTGGTACGACAAATGTTCAGTGTTTTTCAAAAGCTATGGAACGTCGAGTTAAGATGCGACTATTCAATATGCTGGTGAAAGTGCAAGTCACATTCTTGTTTCCTTTGCGTTAAACGGCGTCTGATCTGGACCCGGCAAAATGTTTGCAGATGTAAATCAAGTCCCAAACAAGACATTTATGTCTAACACTTTCACTGCTGCTATATCTTCTGCTTTAAATTACCGTCTGTTATTTTTCTCAAAGTCACGTAAAAGTGGAAATTCTGACAGAAAAATGATCTAGATTCAAACTGTTTGCAAATGTAAACCAATTTCTTTCCCTATAACAATTACATCTGAACAACACACACAGTCTTTGCATTCCATTGGTTGTTGTTGTAGAGAATGTGCACTGTATCAGATAAAGAGAACATTGACAAAGAGTGTAGGCCCTGTACTGCGTTAGACGTCTTGTCAATGTATTTCTTCAATTGTAAGATAAAACCAACGATGCACTGAAATCTTTTTATTATTCTAAAGGTGGGTGGAAGCAAAATTAAGTGTATAATTATACTATAAAACTATCAGCGGATAATTAATTTTACCGAAATAGAAATATTTGCTTCAGTTTTAACTTTGCAATTTGATTAGTCTTTCCCTATTTTCTTGTGATTTATAATCGAAGAATTAAACGGTAGCACCCTATTTGGTAGGTTTTGTCTCCCGCCAACGAAGAGGCGAAAACTGACAACGAGACGAAAACTAACTTAACTCTATGCATGCTGGGTAATTTTGTAGTATGGAACAATTGTCGTCTGCAACTGTTCTAAAATAGAATTTTCTTAATTTCTTTTTAAAATAGGCTAAGTGTATCAAACAGTTTGAATCCTGATGAGGCGCCGGGTTACGTGGCGTCTCATCAGGAACCAAACAGTTTGAAAATGTAATCACTATGGGGCATATCCGCCGATAGCATGGTTAGAGTTAAGTTATGGCTTTTCTATCGGCGACAATGACGTCGAGGGAGGCAGCCGTGACTTCAAGCTTCTAGAGTTAGCTATCTTATCCGACTCAAATTTCTCACTGCAACACCTTACACTCGTTTCCTTTTTTGCCTGGACGTGATGTATGTTTTCCGTAGCCGCCCCCATGAGCCCATGGCAGAAACGGACGTTAACAAACAAAATCAAAACTTTTCACCAAGAATCAATTTAAACAAAAAGTAGTGTATTCATGCAATACTAATAATTGTGAGTCCGTTTGACAAATATTCACTGAATATACTTAACATCTCAAACATGTTCATGTTTAAATTCAGATGCCTTTACCAGCGTGTCTTGTGCGCATGACCGCGCCGTCTGGTACTTCATAGAGTCGGTCACCAACCACCAGTGCCAGTTCGTGGCCCATCCGTGCTCAAACTGGAAGTCTTATACCAATGGTACCTGCACAGCCTGCGGAAACACCCCGTGTCCAGTGATGGGCATCAACTCAATACATTCATCAGCCAGAGGCTCCTTCTACTTGAAAACAGGATCACAGAGACCGTTCTGTCAAGGTAATGTTAAACTTATAACGTTTATGCTAGGTTCACACCAACGGCGAATGCCGCGCTTTAAATCAACGAGCAAAGCGTCGTCATTTTTGTTTACGTTTCCAAACATGTCACGATCTCTTACGCTCTGATAAGCTCTGATACGCTCTGATACGAATTGGTTGCCTCTTTGGGACGAATTATTTCTTGTTACGGATCCCGCTTTGATCAGGCTTTGTTACGCTAAAAAGAACGCTTTTATAAGCTTTATTACGCTTTATTACGCTTTGATGCGATTGTAACGGTTTAAACCAGGCTCTGATACGATAATCAAGCTTTGTTGTTCATTGTTACGCTCTGTTCAGCTCTGTAACATGTACGCATTGGAAAATGTCAAGATCGCCGATTTCATGCCGCGTTTGATCCAGAGCCTATATAAAGATACAGCAGATCAAAAAAAAAATCATTGCATCTTTGACTCAAAATTTGATAGCAGAAAACTATAAAATAAAACTATAAAATAAACCTGTTACCACTCATCGTATTCCTTTATAATGAGTGACGGTATAGCCCGTCCTTGCTGTAAAGGAATACTCGAGTAAGTCTCAGATAACTTTATTCTAAAGGTACATGTACGACAATGTTATTACTTGTTGATTTATTTATGCTTCTCTGATAAAATGTTATTGGTATGTGTAATTTTCATGTTCACTCCAGTGACACTGGATGGCTAGAAGTAGCAATTGTACTTAATGCCAATACAATATATTGTATTGTATTGTATTGAATTGAATAACACATATGTTTTCTTTAAGTTACCATCTGATCTAGGATATAGGGCATATTTCTTATTTTGTATGTTTATGGGGAACAATTGTCTTTAATAAACAAATCGAGGCCTTCCGCTGGTCAGAGTTTCCATGCGGTCGAGCGGAAATGCGTCTCGACGATATAGACTTTTTCCGCACGTGCTTATACTAGAATATTTACATAAAGAAAATGTTGATAAACTTTAGTGTCTTCTACGATAGCTCAGTTGGTAGAGTGATTGACTAGCAATCTAAAGGTACTAGGTTGAGTCCCATTCAATCCATTCTTTTTAAATGTAGTGTCCGAACGTATTGACTTGTCAGTCCATAATGCAGTGATCAAGGGACAGGTTATGTTTAGTCTTTGTTGGTTAGCATTAGTGATACTTCATGTATATACGGTCCAATTATATATGTCCACTTACATGTACGTTTCGGTTTAATAACTTACAAGTCAGTAAAAACGGTATATAAAATTTGATCAAACTAAAAAGCCACACATTGAATCTTATCAATACGTCAACCTTTTCAAGATCGACATTGTCCATTATAATGATTAAACAATATAATTAACCTTGTATGCAAGTACATAAATAAATAATAATGCATTTTAATTACAGAATTTCAATTTTTTTAAGGTAGGTAACTGTGTCTCAACGTCAAATTTCCCACATTTTAGTTAGAAAATCTGCTATTACAACAAATCCTGACTGTAATATTTTCTATTTTTTGCTGAATAACTATTTCACCAACCATTTATTTGAATAAAATAAAAAAATAAATATTCATTGAATGAGTCAGTGTTTTGTAATTCAATTTTCAGCATTTTGCAAAATTTAAAAGGCTGATCTTTCTTAACACCTTTATTCAAAATGTTTTTAGCTTTTCTTGTAATGAATGTTGTGGACTACTTATTGCACGAGACATATAGTCATTAGCTTTATGTAATTTTGAGAAAAGTAAAAACATCAAAATTCCAGGGTTTTGTTAAAAAAGAGACCTGAAAGACAAACCAAACGATAAATATATTTGCACACATTGTTTCTATTATCATTCTTCAAGCAAAGTTCATGGAGACTAAGCTCACCCGCGAGCTAGCTTGATTAAATAGAATGACATACTGTACTGTCACTTAAAAATAAACCTCACACTTATTTCTCACATTGTATTATTTTAAGCCTTTCCGAGCACTTATGCAATATTCAACAATATGTATGACATAATTCAGCTATTCACAAAGTGGCATACCTGTAATTGATGCATATAAACTAAAGTATATATACAGTGATTCCTCTCTACAACAACATCCAGTGGGAGACAATACTGATGTGAGTTAGTCGAAGGGAGTCGTTCTAGGGAGGGACATATATTACCCTTAGCTTGCTAAGTATGACTTGGATTACATTTGCAAACAGTTTGAATCCAGAGCAGACGCCGCGAAACGCGGCGTCTGACCTGGGTTCAAACTGTTTTTCACTCATCTTTAAATTTCTTCTGTCAAAATATCCAATATGTAAAGTTGAGAAAACCCCCCAGAAGACAACAAGTTTAACTTTTTAAGCAGATGATATTGCACGTCATACTTGTTGAACATCGGTGAGCATTGTTGTATAGAGGGAATCGTTGTTCAGAGGGTCGTTGTAAGGAGGGAGTACGATAGATACAATTGTGATGACGTAATTTTTCCCCAGACTATGTGCATACCTTTAACCCATTCCCTTATAGAAGCGACTTTTAGCGCATTCATTTTATTCATCCGCTAAAGAAAATAGTTCCATTTTATACTGTCATGAATATGTACTATAAGAAATATTTTCTATATACTAGCAGATAATAACTTAAAGTAGGCTGAAAGTAAAGCAGAATGTGCCCTAGGGCACATTCTGCTTTAATTTTAGCCTGCTTTAATAGGTCACATATCTGAACTATTAGAAACAGGCTATGGGTTAAAGGGTTAAAAATGTGTACTTCATTTTCAGGACACTAGTGAGGACAGACATCGACGACAACATAGAAGCACACCATCGCACAGAGACCTCCGCTCTCATACATGGGTGTATTAGGCAGAGTTACCTAATGTTCTATATACAAGTCATGTAATTTGTACTTCGTTATTTTGTACTGTTTTGCTGTGTTATTCTGCCATTTCCTAATCCAAATGGAAATAGTTTTAACAATTTCCCTCTCAGACGAAATGTTTTATGTGAGAAAACAATTCGCAGACAATTTAAAATCGGTGTGGTCATTGCGAATATTTCTTGAAGCACTGGGTTTTCTTTATGGTATTTTGGTTGGTACCAGACGAAGGTTTTACACATTATTTCATGTTTTATTATTTATAATACGATATTCAGATTAAAAAATTTCTTAAAGTCTGACATTGATACAGACACAATTATATGTTGCTAAAGTCTTGCCGTTTCTCGAAAATATCTCTTATTGGCCGGATTGAAAATGCGGTCTATAGATTGGCGAATGCCGTCCGTTCGTCCGTCTGTCTGTCCGTCCGTCCTCACTTTGGTTGACATTTTTGTTAGTGTCAGTTTTAGTCAAAGTTTAAGTCCTACAGCAACCAAATTTGGCATGTACAGTTGTAGTGAGGTCATCATCACATGCCGTGGGTAACTAGGTCACTGTGACCTAGATTTCAAGGTCCAATGACTTAGAGAATTCTTGGTTAACCTATTCGTTTGCGTCTTGGTTTACCTTTTTGTTAGTGTCAGTTTTAGTCAAATTTAAGTCCTACAGCAACCAAATTTGGCATGTACAGTTGTAGTGAGGTCATCATCACATGCCTTGGGTAACTATATTATATATATATATACAAAGCAAAAGTGCAGAAAATCCGGCCATACCGACATTGGCGGTTTCTCGTTGGTATAGATCTCACAATAATAGTTTCTGATAGGAAAACATTAGGTAATAAAACGGTTATTTCATGTGTGTTTTGGGCAACTGTTAAAACTATTGACTTTCGTTATTAGGCAAGACATTTCGAACTATTGCCCTCGGCCCATCGGTCCAAAAGTCTTCCCTGAAATCTCGGACAAGTAGTTTTTGCTGTTTCCCGAATATACATGAACTAACTGTATTCTATTCAACACTGTCGAAAATCGTGATTAACGTTTTCATTAAATTTACATAACAAATAGTTTGGACCTTGATCAAAAGCCGAGTTTTCAACGTCTGCTGAGGGTCCAAACAGTTTGAGGCGCAAAGTAATACTCCTTCAGTAAAAAACTGTCTTGATCTTATTTCGTTGTTTTTTGGTGGTTTTTCTTTTAAAAAGACCCACAAAACAATGAGTCATACACATAAGACATGAAAGCAGACGCAAATTCACGGTTTAAAATTGATGATGTCATGGCAGTGAATGGGTACATAACTTAACAGGTTAATGTGTGACAGCCGAATACAGGTTTTTTGCTGGACTCTGAGAATGTATCAAATCTAATTAGCAAAAACAAAAGAGAGTAAGGTATGTGATGGCATCTAGGTTTAACATTTAATAACTTTATGGTATGAATCTAACACTTTCTAAACTATTTTGCTAGTGTGTAAAAGAAATATTATTGTTTATTAAATAATGTCACGACTATATGTGGTGGTAGTAAATAATACAGTGGAGAATCTGTTATTCTTTCCCAGTAAACGCGTTTACGCTAAAACTAATATGTATTTAGGCTTTGCCTATGGACGGAAAAAAGCAAAATTGTACTAATGAAAAAGGAATAGATCTATCTCCAGTGTGTGATCAGCGCTCTTGTATCAGTTCGTTGTGTATTCCAGATCACACTCGAGGCTACGCCTCTCGTGACTGAGATCTCGATTACACAACCGACTCGAACTTTTATTATAAACCTAAATTGTTTGGGACAAGATCTATATGTTGTTACCCAATATTCAAATAGATTATATAAGTGTATACAATGTTAAAAGTTAAAACTCCTCCGTACAGCTATATTATCAGGGCTGCCATTTCTCCGGATTTTTCCTAAATTTCCGGATTTTTTCCCAGGTTATGGTAGCTTAAAGCACGCTGAAAGTAAAGCAGAATGCGCCAGTAGGCGCATTCTGCTTTACTTCCAGTCTGCTTTAAGTAGTCACATGCCAACAAAACTAGAAAGCGGCTATTGGGTAAAGGTACGATTCGTTAAATCGCGCTTGAAAAATGCATATTTGGAAATCTTAGGTTTTTTCATTTCAACCAAGTTATTAGATGGCAGTCCTGTATTATAATGCAATCTGAAACTATTTTTGGAAGTCATATGACCACCAATAATGACGTCATTATTTATATTGATGACGTGTTGGTAAATCCGTTATTTTTATCGGTTCGATTGAGAAGTAGCTTTTTGCAAATAACGTTCATTTTTAGCGTTAAAGGGTATGAATTGAACTGTTTGAAATTTTGTCATTTTGGAGGAAATCAGTACAAGTGAGTGTTGTGGGTTATTCATTCTTAAACTGGTTTAAAAATATCACCGAAATCGGGAATTTCGAAACGTCACGCACAACTCTTCGTAAAAGCCGTGACGTCATCATCCAAGATGTCAGCCCCATGTTTTGTAGTTGCCTAGTTTTGAGGAAATTATTCACGCGCAAATCAAACACTTTTCAAAGTCTGTCAGTGATTGAATAGAATTGGAATACCTTTGATTTTATCACGCATACTTAAGAACGGAAAAAAGGCAAGCCTTTTTTCCGTATTATTTGCAGTGCAAACAGTTTGGAGCCAGATCAGACGTCGGGTAACCCGGCGTCTGATCAGGCTCCAAACTGTTTGCCACCAAGATAAACATGAAATATCAGAATTGTCAAAAAGTTGTTCTTTTCTACGTTTTAGTGCTTTGCGTTTGCGTACGTTTGCGTTTAAACGGGAAAGAATAACAGATTCTCCACTGTACTATAGACTTGTTTTAGTTTGTAGACCGTACAACATCCCTCAATACAGTATTGAAGGCGTTTTTCTTTCCCGTTTAAACGCTTATGAAACGCAAACGCAATTCAATGAAAGGTAAATAATTACATTGATCTTTTAAACTTCTAGTGATTTATCTGAATCTGAGTTGCAAACAGTTTGAAGCCAGATCAGACGCCGGGTTACCCGGCGTCTGATCTGGCTCCAATCTGTTTGCAATGGACATGAGAATTTTAGCATAAACGTGTTTATTTTGAAAGAATTAACGTATTCTCTACTATAATAGGTCTAATCTTCTTTTGCAGAACATTCATGAATATATTCAAAACACTCCATCCATCGTATACATCATCTGCATAGTGTAATATAAGATAAAAGAACAAAACCCCAAGGAAAGAGTACGTGCTATTGTGTTCCCTGTTAAAATACAGTCTTTATTATCATAAGTATTAGCATTATTATTATATAGTCAGACAACTCTTATGAGAAAAAAAATGCAAAACCAGGAACAGACAACGTCTATAGAAACTGCCTGATCCGGGTCTACACTGAACAAAACAACAACAAGATAACCGAAAATAAATGTCAATATAATACCATGCATATATGTAAAGTATCCTATTATATCCCTGAATTGAACTGAATAATATCAAATACATTGATCTCGAAATTGCTATCAAATGATACGCTGGAAGTCTATTTATGTTTATTCTATATTAATAGCGCGGATATTCCATGGCTCCATGCACTGAAGGAAGTATTTCAAATTTTAAAACCCCTATGTCTGCACTAAAGTCAATGGCGTGACTACTCATTAGAATCGCCCGTTCTAGACGATTCACAATAAGACTGGGTGCAGTGACACAGAATATCATCAGAATTATCCCCGTCGGTGTCATGGCGTCATCTGTATTTACCCTTTTATCCGCCGGAGTCGTCTAAAGTCGAAATTGCAAACAGTTTTGATCCTGATCAGACGCCGCGTGACGCGGCGTCTGATCAGGATCAAAACTGTCTGACACTCGTTTCGATATGTCTTATGTCATACTCTCTTCAATCTAAGTTTGAAATGATCTTGCAGACACCAATATTGAAGCAGGCGACAAAATAACGGTATAGGGGTAAAAATGGCGCCGACAGGGTTAAATCAGTGTCATCTGCTAATTTAAGTTTAACGTAAATTGATTGAAGTAACATCATAATTGTGAGTGTCAAACAATTTTGATCCTGATCAGTTACTCTGCGGCTAATCAGGATCCAAACTATTTGCAAATAACCCTAGTTCTCGCGGTGAGGTAGTAGAGGTGTTAAAATTTAAAACGATAATAAACTTATTCTAATCTAAAGTGGCTCTAGTTTAAACAAAATATTACTAGTTTTGGTATACATGTATTTGATGGTGCTATACAGTCGAACTTTGATGCATCGAACTCGCTTAAGTCGAACCCGCTTAAGTCGAACCCACCTGTATTTGTGTAGTACAAGTTTGTTAGCTCAAATTCTTTCATATCGAACTAACTCATATTTCGATGTCGAAGCGTGGCATATTTAAAACCACGTTTTAATTTCAAACTACGTGTGTGTTCGACTAAGCGAATTGGAGTTATCGAAATTCGACTTAATATACATTCTTTGTCAATTACCACTGCTTTGTAATCCATTTCAATATACGTGTACATATATTGTTCGCACGTGAATTCTTGAGTATCAAAACTAAATAAGAGGTTACAGTGAAGCACACTTATAACAAAGTAATTGAAACCGCCTACATGTTATGCTTGGGATATATCCAAATTTCGTCATATCATGTTCGTGTTTGTCTACACCAATTTGATAAAGGCGAATAAACTTTTTTGTTATATTCAATATTTCGTTATATCAGGTCCATTTTCTATATATTAATTTGATAAAGGGAAATAAAGGGTGTTTTGTTATATTCAATTATTGGTTATATCCAATTCCGTTATATGTGAGCTTCCTTGTAAACGGTCTATGAAGTTGATAGTGTCATTGGAATAAACAGGCATTGGTTACTCAAATATTTTTACGTCTGAAAGATTTAACAGTGTCTTTTCCAAGAATCAAATCTGCCGCTTTTTCTGCTATCATTATAACTGGGGCGTTGGTGTTCCCTGATATCACGTTAGGCATGACTGAAGCGTCAACTACGCGTAAACCCTCAATACCATTCACCCTTAACTCTGGGTCGACGACTCCAGATTTATCATTTACTCCCGCCATTTTGCAGGTACCCGCTGGGTGGTATGTTGTGTGGGCTAGGTGGCGGATGAAGCATTCCCAGTATGCGTCGGAACGGAATTTATGTTTTTTACAAACAGATACCTTAACCTGGTCAAAGTTCGCCCCCAGTTTTTGCATTGTAGGCGATTCAATATACTTCTCCCATATCTTTAAAGCTCTTATATAAGCATCTACATCGCGTCTGTCGGACATGTATTTAGGGTCGATTAGCGGTGGGTCGAATGGGTCAGATGTTTCCAGACGTATTGTTCCGACACTCTTTGTGTCTATGAGGCTCATGTGAACCGCAAAGCCAGGTACATCAGCCGACTCGAGTAGGTATTCCTTGGCAAGCTCGTCAGTCATGCCTACGACGTTATCAGCCATGCTCATGCTGTACATTATGAACTGAACGTCCGCCGCGCAACTTTCGTTTTTGTCGGGATAGGTACATACAAAACCAGAAACATCAACACCAGAATATCCCAAAACTCCTGTACCAAACAAATGATACTCTAGCTTAGACTTCCAACTTTCGGCCATACTTCTGGTTAAAGTCACGTCCTTTTTCAAACTGGTGAGTACGTGCATTAATGGGTGTTCTTGTAGATTGTCGCCCACAGGTAAGTCCATAATAACAGGGATACCCAATCCTTCCAAATGGGATTTCGGACCAATCCCAGATAACATAAGAATCTGAGGTGAATTCACAGCACCACCGCTCACAATAACCTCTTTCTTTGCCTTAATGAAGTATTTTCGCCCGTCCCGAATGACATACACACCGGTTGCCCTGTTTTTCTCTATAGCTACTTTTGTAACAAAGCTATGAATACCTATATGTAAGTTAGTACGTTCTTTTGCTGGCCCAAGAAACTCAACAGAGGTGCTAGATCGCACACCGTTCCTTACTGTAAGCTGAATTGGACTGAACCCTTCTTGGGTCTCGCCATTATAATCTACCACCTTGTACCCGATTTCCTGGGCAGCTTTCAGGTAAAGATCAGCAATATGGGCCACCTTCGCAGTGCTAACTCCTAGTGGACCGCCGCTACTGTGATATTTCGATGTCTTCAATGAGTCTATGAGTATATCTTCGGATTTCAGAAAATATGGAAGTACGTCATTGTATCCCCAGCCTTTGCAGCCCATAAGCTCCCACTCATCGTAATCATGGCGACTTCCACGCGCGTACTGCATGGCGTTGAAAATACTCGTTCCTCCGAGCACCTTTCCGCGGGGCCAGTAGCATTTTTGACCTTTCAGTCCAAACATTGCCTGTTTCTGTGGCACGGTATAGTATTCCCAATCTGCATCTGATCTTTGTAGCTCGTACCATCTAAATGGCACGTGAAACGCGCTCTTCTCCGTGATGTCGCCACCGGCTTCCAAAACCAAAACGTTCACACCCGGCTCCTCGGACAATCGTGCCGCCAAAACAGCACCCGCGGAACCAGCCCCAACAATGATATAATCATAAGTACTATTCAGCTCCTTCGTAGCCAGAGACGGAAACCGTGATGGTCCTCTATAGACATAGACAGCTACTGCTAGAGCCACTATCAACACCGTCGTAGGAGAAACAATCGCCATCTTGATCTGTCAGATGTAAGGCCAGATGAGTGGTCAGTTCTCGTTAGAGTATAACGGTTTACATGGGCGGATTTAGAGAGGTCCGAAATAGACACCCTGAAATATTTACAAATACGATACAGTGATAATCTGACCTAGCTAGGGGCAGTCAGTGAAACTCACCAATAGCCAATAGTATTGCACCAAGTCAATCCTAGCGACGAGTTTACTCGTCATTTACAAAGAGTGCAAATGTTGAGAGTTCAATTGTCCTACAGCGTAGACCCTGGTCAGAGGGCTCCTGTAGGCTGCAGGAGCCCTCTGATTAAGGTCTGAACTTTTGTAATTTTGCAATATATTGTAAACGGTACCCCATAAAGTCAAAACGGACTTGGCGTAGCTGGAAATTGGAATTGTCTATTTGAAGTCTGAAGCCGAAATGGGTTAATACATTGAACCCTCATGACGATTCTACTCGTCCTTTACATCCAGTGCACATGTAATGAGTACACTGGTTCTATGTAAACAGCTTATACCCTGACCGGACGGACTCTGCAGGAGTAATCAGATCACTTTTTGTCATTTTACAACATGTCATAAAACATACATAGATACTCAAACTTAAACAAGACGGGAACTACACATGTATTCATTTATTTTAAGTTTCAGGGGTCAAAATGAGTTCATGCAATTGAATGTTTAAACACAGAAAAAGACGACGACAGTAAAGCAGAAATACTCGAATAGGAAATTTTATGATTTACTCCTTTCTTGAAATAAACAAAACCCATAATTGTGATTGGTATACGCGGACGAGTAGACAGGCGCCAAGGCCGCAATGCGCTAAATACTGTAACGAACAGGGGCCCGTTTCATAATACTTCGCACGACAAAAAAGGTCGTAGGTCAAAGTTTAAAATACATTTAATTTCTGATTTCTCCATCTAATCCTGTCTTGTGACATATGTTTGGAATCGTCTTTTCAAGACAACTCCAAAGAGATATCACAAAACAGGATTAGATGGAGCAATAAAAAATAGTTGAAACTTTTATAATCTGACTTACGACAACATTTGTCGTACGAAGTTTTATGAAACCGGCCCCTGGATCCGCGTATGATGAATAAATATACTGAAATCCCCTCTGTAACGACTACCAAATTAGGCTAATTAATTGTTGTTTAACTCAGGTGGCTGCTTAAAGCAATGTAAACGTAAACAGAAAGCTTTCTTAGTTTATTGTAGCCTTGCTTTAAACTTTCACCTGCCTTTCGTACAATCAATTAGCCTTCTGTCTCCGTGGTCGTAATATAGTGGTTTTGTGTATACAAGAAAGGCTAGATTATATAGTTAATAACCTTTATCCTTTCCTATAATCATTAGCTTAACAACTCTCATCTGCCTTTTATCTTTTGGTCATCAGAGGACTCGTGTAGGACCCATCTGGTCCTTGCCTGCACTTTTTTAGTCTAATTGAAAACAACAATTGATTGAGTGAAACAGTTTGAATCAAGATCGGTGCCTTATCACAGTCCAAACTGTTTACATATACTTAACAAGTCACGGTCGACAGAAGAAGAGTGAAGCCAAGTCAGCAACTAAATCAAGGCCAAATGTTATCAGTAACTGACAGGGATACAGTCAAGCCAATATAACGAATTCTTCCCTAAACCTTTTAGCCAATTACAAGTTCAAATTGAGCGTAGTGTAGGAGCCCTCTGATCAGGGTCTCAACTGTTTAGACATGACACATGTTTATGACCAGTATACAGTGGAGAATCTGTTATTCTTTCCCGTTTAAACGCAAACGTACGCAAACGCAAAGCGCTAAAACGTAGAAAAGAACAACTTTTGGACAATTCTGATAATTCTTGTTTATCTTGGTGGCAAACAGTTTGGAGCCTGATCAGACGCCGGGTTACCCGGCGTCTGATCTGGCTCCAAACTGTTTGCACGGCAAATAATAGTTTTAGCGTAAACGCGTTTATTGGGAAAGAATAACAGATTCTCCACTGTAGCAGCATAATGCAGGATTTGCGTTTGTTATGAATTTACGTTGCTTCAACAGTATTTCAGTCATATCGCGACGTCCAGCTAAAAGCAGGTGGTTGCTTAATAACTGTCTCGGGCACAAATCGGGGACTGCATGAGTAGAGCCGACGACATATCTCAAGCTAGCTGGAAGGCTTCCCCATGTACCAAAAAGCCAGAGTGTCACATGAGCTTGCAGAAACCGGGGTTCGAACCAACAGCGGTGAGGAGTTTAGTGCCTGTCATTTACAGTAAATATAACCAACTTGAAGAAAAATTTAATGCACTTATCAAGATCCAACTGTTTGCAGTCATTTTCACCTCCATTTCACTGTACTGGCTCGCATGCTGGATCCTGATCAAACTTCAGCATTATTTTCTTACCAAGGGGATTTTGACTACCCATCAAGGGGATTTTGACTACCTTGCAATTTTCATCAAGGAGCTTTTGACTACCTTGCATTTTTTACCAAGGGGTTTTTGACTACCCTGTAATTTTTTGACCAAGGGGATTTTGACCAAGGGGATTTTGAGCGGTTCCCACTAGGCCACAGAGGCCTCAGCTTAATGCGGGATACATATTATACGTGAAGCTCCTTTTAAGTTTCTGCACGTTCGTTTTGTCTGGTTTAAGCGGTCAATTGTCTTCAGAGGTTAAAGCTACCAAATTCAACTTGCATACTGGTATATGTACGCCTGTTTCTTGAGCCAATGGTTAAAGTGGAGCAGACGTTAACAGTTTAAATACTAAGGGTCATATTTTATCATTGTATACATGATCTTGAATATTTAATTTGATATAATTAAACCCGTTTACTGCCAATGACGACAAAAGGCGCGTATGCAAACAGCTTGGATTCTGATCAGACGCCGTACAGCGTACAAACGACATAAGGCAGACCAACGGTTACACCAAGTTAAATGTGATCATAGAGATGTTAAAAACAATCTTTTGTTACGCGACAATGGAAATGAGATGTTTCATTGTACTTTTTTCTGGACAGATCCTGGTGTACATGTAAGTACGCATTAATATTCCAATTGGCAATGTAAATTAAATACATGTACGGGGTATGCCCGTCCATCTGTCTAGTCTTCATGAACATGGTTGAACTAATACGGAGACGGCCTTGGACATCGGAGAAGGGATGTCTCACAAGTTTGTAGAGTCAAAGTAGCCTATATAGTAAAACCACTCTAGTGCAATCATTTAACTGTGTTAGTTATGAGGTGTCTAAGGCAGGTGGCTGCTTAAAGCAAGGTGGGCGTGAAAGAGAAACGCCCACCTTGCTTTTAGCAGCCACCTGCCTTAGACACCTAATAACTAAACAGTTAAATGATCGCAATAGAGAGGTTTTACTGTATAGGCTACTTTGACTCCACAAACATGTATAGTGGAGAATCTGTTATTCTTTCCCAATAAACGCGTTTACGCTAAAACTATTATTTGCAGTGCAAACAGTTTGGAGCCAGATCAGACGCCGGGTAACCCGGCGTCTGATCAGGCTCCAAACTGTTTGCCACCAAGATAAACATGAATTATCAGAATTGTCCAAAAGTTGTCCTTTTCTACGTGTTAGTGCTTTGCGTTTGCGTACGTTTGCGTTTAAACGGGAAAGAATAACAGATTCTCCACTGTAAAAGTACATACAGTAAAATCTCTCTATTACCGCCACTCAATTAGTGGTGGTAATAGAGAGGTTTTATTGTATGTACTTTTACATGTCTGTAGAGCCACACTAGATAAGAAATCTGGGGTTAGTGGTGATGGGTTACATAGAGGTCAATGTAAGCACAATTACAGTTTAGATACTAAATATATACGCTGTCTATTTTACTGACATCGTGCTTTAAGCAGTCACCTATTGTAAACACCTAATAATTATTACAAATGAGTGGTCGTATTAGAGTGGTTTTTGCAGAGTCAAGGTAGCCTTTACAACGAGCAATCTAGGCTTATGGGTGGGTTACAATTCAGATACCGTACACAGTACAACCTCTCTATTACGACCACTAAAATAGAAGGCTAATTGAATTCATAAAAGACAGATGACTGCTGAATACAAGGTTACAGTCAAACAAAAAGCTCATAAAGGAGCTTTCTGTTTCACTATCACCTTGCTTTAAACAGTCGCCTGTCCTAAACCCTTATAATCATCATGATTTAGTGATCTTAATAAAGAGGTTTGACTGTATATCTTTTGCACAAAGTGTGAAGAAATCAAAAACAGGGCTCATTTAACTGCTATGTTTGATAAGTATGCATGCATTGTTTGTTTCTAGACACAGTTAAAAACAAGCACCTATAGCTGTACGCAATCCTAACATATATCAAGCAAGGTATACATATTGACCCTTATCTTGCGGCGATGTCGTCTGCTTCGAAATTGTCGTCTGCAAAGTTTGTTAAATTTTGATTTATACATTTTTTAAGTAAAGAAAGCTAAAGAAGAGTGTCAAACAGTTTGGAACCAGATCAGACACCGCGTTACGCGGTGTCTGATCTGGATCTAAACTGTTTGCAAAAATCAATAAAGTCGCGACCAGCAGGCAAATGGGTTAAATGCATGGTTATGCTTTAAACTAGTATATTTAAATATAAATACCTTGTTTTCCCTCTCGCCACACAGTGTTTGTAAGTAATGGAGATCCAATGGAACAATGCAATATGACTGTGTTTGTCAACAGTATCACTCGACATGTACACAGTGACTACATGTATACACCGGTGCGGTCAATATCAGCGGGAAGGGGTCGTTTCAAAAGTGTTTACCTGTAGCGTGTTCAGTTACCGAGTCGGAGCCGATCGATGGCCTCCGACCATACCACTTTATACAAAAACGACCTGTTTGCAGGATATCGTTGGCATGTAGCGCGTTCAAGTACCGTATCAGCAAACAGCAACGTTAACCGATGCAAACAACCCATATAGTACGACATCTAACGTTCGACAATACTCTTCAATAATAACTCATTGCGCCCCATGTTTATTAACTTTTCAAGGGTACGAACGATTTATGTATGATCGAAATAACACAAGCAATTTAAGTGTACTAATCAACTGAAATGCATCAATTTTACCGCATATAAAAATAAGGTTTAGCTGCTCAGATGTAAGCTGCTTTGTTTGATACACTAAGTATCGGAAAATGTTGGTTTATTGATGAAAAATTAAGTCAGGACTGTTCGCTAGTTTTTATTTAATTCATTTGGTCGCCATTTTGTTTTCCTTGTTGGCGATGGCTAACTACCTCTGAGGCCGAGCGTGCCGTTCGCAATCGGTAACAGCCAAACGGTCGTTTTAGTTAAAATTGTTACCGTTTTCTGATGCAATCGATGCAATCGATACGGTACTTGAACGCGCTACAGCTACATGATTGGCCTCAGCAATGAGTTCAGTAAAGAAATCGTGGGCCGTCGATGGCCATCGATTGCGAGTTGGCCACCGGTCTGAAATACAGTCGAGAAAACGTTATCTTTCCGTTTAAACACAAACAAAACGCAAAGGCATTGCAACAAAATATAGAATTTTTTTATAATTCAAACAACAAGTTTAATCTGAGTGCAAACAGTTTGGAGCCTGATCAGACGCCGTGTAACCCTGGCTCCAAACTGTTTGCAATGAAAATAATAATAGTTTAAGCGTATACGCGCTTATTGGGAAAGAATACGTTTTCTCTACTGTACTCTGCACGCTGCACACGAGACATACACTGCTAATCTAAGCCGCAAACAGTGGCAACGGAACACGTAATGTGTCTAGGCGAATAGGAATTCCAAAATTGCGTCCAAATGAGTACACGAGCCACAGCGAACAACCCCGATATAATTTCTCTTCAATAAACCAAGCTTTTCCAATACTCAATGCACCAAATAAAGCAGCTTACATCTTAACAGCTAAATCTTATTTTTCACTGTGTATACCCTTACACAGGATATTGGTACCACTGAGTCGAGAGAGATAGCCGGTCGCTCTGCACGTCAGGTATGTTTTTTCATGATTTATAGCATAACATGTATATGATCAACATGTGTATGATACCGTTTTAAAGCGTGATGTTTCTGGGATACACTGGTGTCAAAACATTTCTGTTTTATTTAGAGAAACTCTCGTAAAACATATATATATGCTGCCTGGTACCGGTAAATAACGACGATTGCTGACAAAAATTTATGATATCAACTGTTTAAAACGATCCCGACTACAATCTTTTCATAAAACATTCGATCCTTTTCATAATAATTCCTGTGACTCACTACAGTAGTGCAACGATCGGATGGCGTTGTTTACAAAACAGTGCGAATGTAAACACAGAAAAATAGTAAAACCACCGATAAGTACAAGTTTGACAACCATACTAGCATATGCTGTATTGGCGTAGTGGTTTTGCTGTTAGACTTTCATGCAGAAGTCTCGAGTTCGAATCCCACATTCGGTAATTTTCTTTTATTAATTTTAAATTAACGACGTTCTGTTTCACTTCCCACAGATTTTCATTCTCACAGATTCGTTAGTTATTAAGTCTGTTTTTCATTAGCTTTGCATTTTTACATCGTGCAGTAATCGGTTCAAAACAAATCTTTGCAATCAGTAAAAAGACACCGTGATGTAACTCTGAATTGTCTATGATACCACTTGACTTACTCATTCTTTTTTTTTTTAAACTTCGTCGTATATCAGCGCATATCAGTGTTATATAAAAAGAAAAAGAAATAAAAAGAAAAGTGGTGATCTCTAGGTTCGAACCCACGACCCTCAAAAGTAACTAGTACAAATGTAATAAGTACTACTAGGCAGCACGCTTATCCACTGCACCATACAGTCACACAAGCCACTTGCTTTGATTTACCAATACAACATGTCGCAGTTGTATTTATCGTTGTTTTTCTTTGTTTACATACAAAATGTTTTGTAAACAACGCCATCCGATCGTTGCACTACTGTAATACCACACTGTTGGGTCATACTTTTAAGAATAGAATTAAAACAAATTTGTGTCAAGTGTACGGCATCTTGGTTGTGAATGAAATTTCACTGCACGGCATATTGATGTGTCACTGTACGGGGGTTTGGTACCAGGTATTTGGCCCTAAAAACGTTTTGCTCTGTTGCAGCTCATCCTCGGGGTGTTACTTTCAGCCAAAGGTAGCTGAATACCGAGAACAGTCTTCCTATTTATAAATTATATACTTTTCATTGTTAATTTACTTAGAATAGATAAACTAGATCTAGAGCGAGTATACCTAAGAAGTTTGAATTGAAACGATGAATACACTTTGAACATACTCTGATAGCTATTCACGTAATGGGACACTTTTAAGCGAACGAGTAACTGTATCGGACTTTACCTAATTCGAAGATTTCTATTAAAAATCTAACACAGAGTCAATAATGATTGCGGTAAATTTATGATATCAAACTAATCCACCCACTTCTACAATATTGAAATACACGTATACAACTATACTTTCCATTTGTGTTTTTCCATTTTGCACGGACATATCGTGCAGTAAGATTGGGTTATGCGGTATCATTTACCACAGTGCAATCAGAATAAGTTGCCCACTTTAAAGTGTGCGGTATTCAATTCAACCCAGAGTTCTTTTCTTTAGAAAACTGCCGCGGTCGTGTTACACTTGCTTGTTATTCCTTATCTTGCTGAATTGTCGTCTGATTCAATAATATCGTGTGCGAAGAACCACTAAATCCTTTTTTTCAATAAGAGTGCTAAACAGTTTGAATATAGATCAGAAGTTGCGTTAAGCGGCGTCTTGTCTTGACCCAAACAGTAACTGTTTGCAAACATTATCCAATGGGCACTTAGGGTTACGTGTATTCGAATGAAAGAGTTAAAATTGATATTTAGCACACATGTTGCTCAGTACGGACAGCACGCCTGTAATAATGAACACTAACAGTAAGTGTACAATAACATACGTTAGAGGACAGTTTTTGGATAGCTCTGCGGGGTTGGTATATCCTTTAAAGACACCTCCGGTCATAACGCCTTGCGAGATAATTTCCTTGCAAAAAACATGGGTCTTGTGGACATGCCGGTAGCAAAGAACCATTGAAGCGCCTCGTGTGCGACCGGACCTTTATATTTGATAATTTGGTTAGAATTAACCATTGAAAAGCCTTCTTGAGCATGAGTTTATCTGGGCCTCACGAGGTAAACTGAGATTGGTATACCCGCTGGCAGCTTATGCTGCATGATTTTTCTCGCCTTACGAGAACAATGGGGGACTTCATCAATGAACTGAGGATATATCTTGAAACCTTTTTAGCATGTTTTAGTTTTGCAGACGGATGAGTACTTAAAGACATTTCTTTCATTCGGTTGTACCACCAAACCAGGTAAAATGTGCGAGTTTTGTCCTTACTGCTATCTTGTCTATTGATACTCATCTAAGCGTTTTATGTGAGGCCCTTACCTTAAATTTAAAAGTTTGGTTAGTAAAACCCATTGAAAAAACCCTTGAGTGCGAGTATGTGAGGGCCTCTCTAGACAGCTTGAGATTGGATGCATTGGCTTTTTACACTTTACTACTGCGTTACCTGTATGTTCACAACTAGTGAGAACAACGGGGGGGGGGGGGGGGGGGGGGTCCATCCATTGACGGAGGAAATGTCTTTCAGGCAGGTTTAAAGTAAAGCCGAGGTAAGATGCATTTTGAGTTACTTTCAGTCTGCTTCCAGCGACCATCTGCTAGGATAAAGGAAACATGTCGTATGTTACATCTTCATTACTGTATACAATGAAATAATTTTCAACACACGGGGGAAGAATGAACAAGAGTTGTCAGAGATACAACAAAGCTCGCCATTGACACACTCAAGGTCACCGAGGTCAACCACTTTTCATGCATGGAAAGGTCTTGTCCATGTACACATGTACACATACAAACCAAATATGAAAGTAACACCTCAAGGGACATAGGAATTACATGTATAAGCCTTTTTTGAAACCTAAACGTAGATTTCGAAACCTAAACCCGGGACCTAAGTTAAAGGTCAATGTCACTGGGCTGTTTTTTTGCGTGCATTGAAATGTAGTGTCAATACACATGCATGCCAAATATCAAAGGAATATCTCAATGGATTTATGAGTTATAGGCATTTGGAGAAACCTAAACGCAGATTTCGAAATCTTAAGCTGGATCCTTAGTTGAAAGTCAAGGTCAATGGGGTCAAACTTTTTTTTTCTATATACACATGCACACGGAATATCTCAATGGGCGTAGGAGTTTAAATGCATTTTGAGAAACTTAATGCCTATATACTTACATGAAAATGAGTTATTTGATATTTTGTTATGCCTGGCTTCAAGGTTATAAAGCTTTTGAATTGAGTCTGAAATCATTCCCAAGCATTTAAGTTCACGGTCAAGGTCACAGAGATCTAATATTTTTTGGCATGCAAGGAAATGCCATGTTCATATACACATGCACTCTGAATGTGAAAGGAATATCTCAATGGACATAGGAGTTATTGGCCATTGGGAAACTAAACACAGATTTCGAAACCTAAACGCGGGTCCTTACTTCAAGGTCAAGGTCACTGGGGAAAATGATGTGTGTCCATGGACAGGGTTTGTCCATATACACATGCATACCCAGTATAAAAGCAATATATCAAGGGACATAGAAGTTAAGGGCATTTTTCGAAACCTAAACACAGATTTCGAAATCTAAACTTAGATAGATGACTTTTTTCAGTTTCGTCTATTATAGTTATAACTCTCCCCTCCTCTCTACATTGGTCAGGTATAATTTTAAAGTTGCACACTTTTGCTGAACAACCACGCTGGCGAAGGTATTTTAACTCCTGACATCCATGCCTCTCTATCAAGTGTGATATTACCTCCCGGAACGTTGGTAGTTGTTTCTTACAGTAGGTACATTTGTACAGGTCCATAATCTGTAAAAGAACAAATGACAATGTACAGAATATATACTTGTACAAACCAAACTGCCGTCGATTTCGATGTAGATTTAAGCAAGATGCCGTACACTGGATTGAAAGGCTTTTGCAATATGTCGTTCACTAGCGTATCAATTTGCCGTACACCTAGCCAAATTTCATTTCGGGTTTTTAAAGCACATACGGCAAATACAATAGTTAAAGCTTCATAAATATTGATCAAGATAGTACAAATTACTCGTATAACATGAATAATTCTCTTATGCAGTTATAAAAAAAATATTACAATGATATTTTGTCAGCAACCGTTGTTATTTACCGGTACCAGGCAGCATCTTTATACGTCTTATGAGAGTTTCTCTTGGTAAAACTGAAATGTTATGACATCAGCATGTTCCAGAATCATCACACTTTGATACAGTATTATTTTCCATATTGATCTTAGACATATAATTCAGAAAATCACGAAAACATACCTGCACTGCAGAGCGATCTGCTAACAAATCCATAACTTTCTCGACTCGCTGGTACCAATATCCTGTGTACGGGTATACACAGTGTTTTTATATGCGGTAAAATTGATGCATTTCAGTTGATTGGTGCACTTTTGCGTGTGTTATTCCGATTTGTAAATAATTCGTTCGTACCATTGAAAGTAAAAATGCATGTAGGCGCAATGAATTATAATTGGAGAGTATTGAAGAACGTTAGATAAGCTCCGATACAGTTACCTGAACACGGTACTACATGTATATAGGTAAATATTTAATTCGTGTAACTAATCCTACAAGATAAATATATGGGTTGTCAGAAGTGTCATGCACGGTCCATGCAAATGTTGTATTTTTTTTCATAACCCCATGAACAAAATAAAATTAGTCTAGCCCTGCCGGGACTACTTTCTCTTAGTCCAAACTGCTGCATGAAGCAGGCAACATATCAAATTGACGTCATTGACGAAGACGTTGCTACAAAACAACGTCGTGTTTTGCGGAAAAATCTGTACGGCAGAGGGACTTCAACCTACGTTTTAAAAGTGTTGAACAATGAACACTCGTGTCAGATTCTTGATTTAACGACCTTCTTAAATGTAGTAGTGATATTACATTATAAGGAATAATTAGGAACATTTATTGTATTCATGGAGATATGAAAAAAAAATCTGGTCACACTTTTGTATGAAACCGATTCGCGGTTTCATACAGTGTGACCAGGTTTTTTCCCATACCTCCATGAATACAATAAATATTCGAAGTACGTGTATTCCATAAATAAATAGACAAACACATAAATAATAAATAACATTATGTAAAAAATGTAGATTCTGATCAGACGCCACATTATGCCACATCAGAGTATACAATGTTTGCTGATAGGAATTTCAATATAGAACAAAACGAATATGTAAATTTAGATCAGGCACCCCTTACATAAACATTTGGGTTAATCCAATATATAATCATGGATTAATCCACTTGGCATAAATGTGTAAACACATTCAACCCTAGCGACGAGTATACTTGCAAACTGTACCTTTAAAGATTACTCTAGTCCCATGCAAACAGTGAGGAGCCCTCTGATCAGGGTCTACAATGTTTGTCATATGGAAATATATTATTAAAATCAACCATTAATAGTCAAAAATGGACTAGACTTATTTTGAAATTGGAATTGTCCATTAAAACTTTCAGGGAGTTAAAGAGGCACTTTAGTCACAGTTGTTTTACCACGAATCAGGTCCGCGCCTTTTTCTGCTATCATGATCGTTGGCGCGTTGGTGTTTCCAGAAATAATATTCGGAATAATCGAAGCGTCAACTACTCGTAGACCTTCAATGCCCTTGACCTTCAACTCAGGATCAACCACTGCCGTTGGATCATCTTTACTCCCCATTTTACACGTGCCAGTCGGATGATAGCCTGTGCAGCCGACATGCCGTACGTAACACTCCCAGTATGTGTCTGATCTGAATTCATGATCCTTACAAGCCGATAACTTTGCACCGTCAAAATTCGCTCCAATACTCTGCAGTGGTGGGGACATAATGAATTTTTCCCATACCCGAACCCCTCGGATGAAAGCGTCTATATCGCTTTTGTCCGTAATGTATTTTGGATCAATGAGCGGATAGTCGAAAGGATCAGTCGATTTTAACGAGAGTGAACCAACACTCTTCGGATGTAAATGTGCTATAACTGAAGTGAAACCTAGCCCGCCAGGTGTTGCAAGAATTTCCTCGGCGATCTCATCTTCAAAGTTGATCAAGTTCGCACCCAGATAAAGACCCACAATACTTAACATTATATCTGGTGCACATCCTTTTTCTTTATTCTTATTAGAGCAAATGAACGCAAGCCCCTGTATACTGTTCTCTGCTAGGTAGCCAGTCCTGAATAAATTATACTCCAGCTTAGTTTTCCAGCTCATGAGGTTTGCATTAGATATTGCGATATCTTTTGTCAGGCTCGACAATGCAAATACCTGAAAATGATCTTGCAGATTTTCACCGACCGGCAGATCAGCGGTGACTTTTATACCAAGTTCTTCGAGCTGTTTCTTAGGTCCGATCCCGGACAACATTAGCAGCTGAGGAGAATTGATTGAACCAGTACTTACAATAACTTCTCTCCTAGCCTGGACAAAATATTTCCTCCCTCTTTTAATCATATATATACCAGTTGTCTTTTTGTTTTCTATTGCGATTTTTGTCACATGACTTTCTGTACTAATATGAAGGTTTGGCCTTTGAATCCCTTCAAGGAATTCTACTGCTGTACTCGCCCGACGCCCATTTCTTATCGTCATCTGAATTGGACTGAATCCTTCCTGCATTTCTCCATTGTAGTCATTAAGATTATAGCCTAAACTCTGCATCGCCACTTTAAATATGTTTGTAAGACTACTGTCCTCTGCTTCGGTGACGCCAAGAAGACCACCGGTGTTATGATAAACTGACTTCTTCAGAGTATTTGACAACATGTCTTCTGACCTCAAGAAATATGGTAGCACCTTGTCGTATCCCCAACCTGTACAGCCGCTAGCCTCCCAGTCGTCATAGTCGTGCTTGTTGCCGCGAACATACATCATGGCATTAAAAATCCCTGAACCCCCTAACACCTTTCCCCGAGGCCAGTAACTCCTTTGTTCTCTCATACCCTTGGAGGAATGTGTTTGCGGTACTGTATAATACTGCCAGTCTGCCGACTGGTTCTGAATTTCCAGAAATCGTAATGGAACGTGAAATGCCCCGTTTTCTGTATATTCTCCTCCTGCTTCTAAAAGGAGAACACTGACATCCGGGTCTTCTGACAGCCGGGACGCAAGCACGGAACCAGCACTTCCAGCACCAACGACAATATAGTCGTAGCTTGTCTCAATATTTTCTGCAATGACGGGATGG